>OX382301.1:13913035-15163035 GCA_947507805.1 Aporophyla nigra | reverse complement strand
CTTAAACTGGCCGACTTCACGCCTCAAGAGAGGAAAGAGAAGGTATATTGACTTTATGTACCTACAATGTTGCCCTGTAGTGTGAATTTACTTCGGGATCAGTAAATAATTTTAAGTAGATATATAGTTGTAAATTATTGTAAAAATGTACATTCGGTAGTAAATTCAATATCCAACCACCTGTACAATTACGATACATATGACTTGAGGACAATAAAAGTCACAAGTATCGTTTAGGTATTCTTTTATAGCACGTGTGCCCTAAACCCAAACTTAAGTCACGGCCTTTTTGTACAAAAATGTACTACTACTTAAGTCACAAAAAAAGGTGCAGGCTTAGGTCATTCATACATAAATAATATTTTTAAAAACAGGACTTTAGTACAAAAGTACACACTGTTACACTGTAGTATGATAAAAACAAACAAAAAAATACTGTGTATAGTCTAGTCTTGGTTAAATGGAAAGTAAGGACCTCACAAACGGCAGACATTATTCAAACGTGCAACGTAATCGTTTGGCAAACAGCTGACCGCCTACCTAATCGAATGTGGCTACTGCTGTGTGCCAATATGGACATTTTGTAGTGGTTTTTGTGTGAAACTTTTGAGGTTAAACCCTTTCATAAATGTAATAAAAGGAATAACAATTCAGACTGCATGGTCCTCACATGATCTGTCCAAGACAATATCTGGACTGTATATGATAAATAAGACTGTGATCTCTGAGTTTGTTTCGGCGTCAGAGTACCTAATCAGATGGAAAACATCAACATCAACTAGTTTAAAAAATCTTGTCATACTCACAAAATAGTATTTAAGCAAACCTACTTACACAAATAAATATTATTTATATTATGCCACAAAAAACCCAGGGGATCTTAAACGAAAACTTCTTTCAGGTGTACGAGGTCCTAGCCCTACTAGGTCTGAGCAACACATCCTTGACTATGTGTCGGGACCTCTCAGGAGGTCAGAGGAGACGTCTTGCTGTAGCGTTTGAACTTCTGTCAGACCCGTCACTCTTGTTCCTCGATGAGCCCACCACGTAAGTATCTTCATATATACTAAAATAATATAAAATAAGCGTTTATTCAGATACAGATATTTTTTACATAGTTTGAACCATAAGAGGCTTTACTGATTATTTTTTTTTGGAATTTTACTGAATTACGAAATTTAATAGATGTGATTTTACAGTTAAAATACTGTATTTCTATGAGTTTTAACGCACCATATGAACGATTATTTCAATTTTGATCAAATGAATGAGTTATTTTTTATTCGAACGACTCCGGTGAGTCGTTCGAATAAAAAGTACGACTCTGATGAGTCGGTGAAACCGACAACTCGGTCTGTTTGCCCAACTTTAGCAAAGACCACCTTCATCTCTTTCCACTAAGCATTTTTTTTTTGTCTTCTACAAATAGGGTAGGTTTTGAGTTTTACATGGGGAAATTAGAATTGTAATTAAGTATTAATTTATACCTTCTTTACGCACATTTTGAATGGCTGACACAAAGCGGACTTAATCAATTATCATGCTTCTTGTTCCGTAACGAACTACGTACCGATTTAATCGAAACTGAAACAGTTGACTGCATCCCAATGTAACCTTGAATCTCCAATTTCATGGTCATGCTCAATAATGTTTAACCCAAAGCCAGATTTTCGAACAAAAGTACATCTATTCTTGTGTTGTCTATGTGATCGCGTTTTTCAAGCAAAGTATTTGATGCAGTTTTCACCATACTTTAGAGAATTTATTCCAGAAGGTTGTATAATGTAAAATAATTTATGTTGAGTATCTCAAAATGTTTCATTTCTCTTTTTTTGTATGTTTAAAAAAAAATTATAAACTGTTACCAAATATTACCTATATAATTAAAAATTTTAGTTTGTTAGCTTAGTTGTTAACTTATTGATCATGCTGTGTTCCCCTATAAGTGAAGAAGTACACCTATTTAATACGTGATGTTGCCCTTTATTTATGTGTCAATGTATTGTGTACATATTTTGTACGAGTTCCTAAATAAATAAAAATTGTACAAAACTAAAATAATTGTAAAAAAATATGATTGTTTTGTCAAGTCATAAAAACAGTGCAAACCTAGGGGTCCTATGGATTCTTCCAGCGTATAAAATAAAATTACTTTCTATAAGCCAAATTCCATAAGGAAAATAGGTAATACTACCGACACCTAAGCTATGTTTAACATGCATCAGTTCAAGCTGGACTTGGTCTACGTGCACTGCGCATGCGCCTCCATGCCAATGAAGTCATAAAGATGAGATTCCTCGATTAGATACGCGGTTTGTTTTGCCAAACAATGGAGTATTGTCACAAAAAATCAGCCACAGACGGGACGAATTCAAAAATTCGAAGGTTTTAATTTGCCATGAGGAAAACCTTAATAACATATATGCTAGGCTAGACATTGGAGTGTATGTCCCGTCCTTGGTGTAAACAAGAAGTTTACTGATTATTACCTACAAAATTATATAAATTAGTAATCATTATAAATCATAAGAGTTGAATGACTTTATTCTAATTAGTGACTCATGTATTTTTTATCTTAGCAACAAGGCTATAGATGTATACATATACATAATTTTTCTTATTTTTTTTCTTTAATTTAAAATGTCACTATGCATAAAATTACTTAAAAATTGTTTTTTTTTATTTTTTTATCTTGTCCATAATAATATTTTCATGACAACATGGTTGTCTTTGATACCGTGAGGTCTTCAAGTAACTCATTTTAATATTATCTTCCCCCTACAGCGGTTTAGATTCATCAGCATCAACGTCCCTGATAGCTCTACTGAACAACCTAGCCAGAGGTGGCAGGACGCTCATTGCCACCATCCACCAGCCTTCAGCCCTGATCTTCGAGAAGATCGACACCGTATACTGCTTGCAAGCAGGAAGGACCCTGTACAATGGACCCAGGGTTAGTGTGGTGCCGGCTTTGGCCAGCACGGGGCTTAGATGTCCACCATATCATAACCCTGCTGATTTCTGTGAGTATATTAATTTATAGTGACCTCTATTTTTAGAACTGAAATTTAATTTAATTTAATAATTAAAATAACTTCCAAAATTTTGTGAATTCGCGAACTGGATTTATAAAGATCTTTTTTATTTTTGACAGTCACACGATTTGTTTTTTTTCTTTTTGTACCAAAAAAAATTCAAAGTCTCGTCGAAACTAGAGTAGACGCAGGTCGGGCTCAAAAAAATCTTAAAAACTGAATCTGTTTTAAACCTTAGATTTGACAAGTTTTCGATTTTGAACAAAGTACCAATAAAAACTACCGACCAAAAAAAAACAATTTATACCTGATTTAGGTACAAAACATATTATTATACCTACAAAGATAACAAAAAAATTTAAACGAGTAGGCAAGCCAAAAATATGACATTGCATTATCACGCCCCAGAAGTGATTTTAGGTCATTCAGATCAACGAACTTGTTTATAAAACGCAATTTTTAACTAACACTAACATACTGGCTGTTAGCAAAAAATCGCGAATGAACTAGGTTAGTTCATTCAAATCCTATATGGATAATTTAAAAAGCATTTTGTACCCAATTTTGCAACCAGTACGCGTCATCGTTTAGTTAAAAAGTCAAAGTAAGTAGCCTACTCTTTCCGGTTTACTACTGTCTGCATTTTATTCTGTTACTAGCTTTTGCCAGCTGCTTCGCCCGCATATTACACGTATAAACCTTCCTCTTAATCACTCTGTCTATGATGTAAACCGTATTAAAATCCGTTGCGTAGTTTAAAAGATCTTAGCGTACAGACGCGGGAAGAGTCTTTGTTTTTAACCGACGAAAAAAAACGGAGGAGGTTCCCAATTCAACGCGTATATTTTTTTTTATGTATGACCACGCATATCTTTTTAACCGACTTCAAAAAAAGGAGGAGGTTATATGTTCGACTGTATGTATTTTTTTTTTTTTTTTTTTTTTTATGTATGTTCACCGATTTCTCCGCCAATTGTCAACCGATTTTGAAAATTCTTTTTTTATTCGTAAGGGTATACTCCTGAGGTGGTCCCATATTAATTTTGTGAAGATTTGATGTATACTTTGGGAGATAAACGAAGGAACTCCTCAAAAACAAACAGTACACGTAATGTGATTTGGATATTGTACTAAAGATCAAAAATAATTGCTGGTTCTATCTATCCATCCGTGGTGAACTAATTATAGTCTTCGAAGATACCGCATGGAACTCCTCATCGGTGAACAGTACATATAGGAACTTACAGTGAAAGGTTAGAAGGTTAGGGGATAATTCTTTGAATATTATAGGCACGTTTAGACCGTTACTTGTATTCTTATTTTCCGTTGAGCTGATGATGGAAGGTACAACTCCTTATCGATCAGGAGTTAGAAGATATCTTGTCCTAGATAGACATACTCGTTGACATCGAGAATTGATTCCTCAGCAGACACTAGAGTGGGCTCTTACCCACTCTACTGTCTGCTTAATAATTTTTTTTTATGTATGTTCGGCCATAACTCCGTCATATATAGACGGATTTGCAAAATTCTTTTTTTGTTCGAAAGAGGTTTATTCCGAAATGGTCCCATATAATTTTCATATAGATCTGATGATGAGTTCGGGAGACAGACACCGGAACTCTTTAAAAAATGACAGGAAATCAACCGCGATTTCTGCTATCGCATAAATATGCATTCTTGTTTGGAATTAGTGCAGGGTGAATACCACAACTAAAAATTTAAAAATAAAAACTTTTTTGCAAAAAAAAACAACCGACTTCCTTAAAAACACTACAAAGTGAAAAATAACTTTAATTTCGGAAGTCGGTGGCAAAAAAACCATAAATACAGATCCTAAGACACCGACTACCGAAATTAAAGTTATTTTTCACTTTGTAGTGTTTTTAAGGAAGTCGGTTGTTTTTTTTTGCAAAAAAGTTTTTTTACATAGTAGTCTGATTGTGATAATTCTTTTTTTGAAAAGGGTATACTCCGAAGGTGGTCCCATATAAATTTGGAAAACAAAATCGAACCCTAAGGGTCGGAAAACAGGGGATGATTGATTGTTCACTCACTGATTGTAATGTATAACCACACATAACTTTATACAGAGTAGTCCGATTTTGATAATTATTTTTTATTGGATGGGGGCCTTGCCAAGTATTATTAGTACATTAAAGCCACAAAAAACCGCCGAAAAACTGAAAAGCAAAAAATAATAAACCTTAAAATTTTGTGTCGGCACTGAAAAATCAATGAACAAAGAGACTCGAAGCGCCGACTCATAATTTTAAGGTTTATTATTTTATTCTTTTCAGTTTTTTCGGCGGTTTAATTTATATATTATAATATGTAAAGATGCTAGCTGAACAGATTCCCTGCCAACGCATTTGACTGTAAAATATTATATCGCATACGGGTGTTCTAAAAGGAGCTGGTGGCTAAGTAATAACAGCGGCACGGGTCGATCGATCAGTTTAAGCTACGCTTGATGAGTGACCAAATTTACATACGTTCCGTTGGTCCCGGCTGTCATTTGTAGATCAATGACAGTCGTTACGGCTCATCAGAACCAGTCTTTCCAAAGGGTATGTATTACCCAGTAACTGGATTGTGGAGGTCAGATAGGCAGTCGCTCCATGTAAAATATCGGAATTCAGCTGTATCCGGTTTAGACTGACTCGAATATACGTAGTTGTGAAGGAGGCTAGGTAGACTCGAGTATTCCCTAGAGAATATTTGGATTGATTGCATACGGTTAGGTATTCTAAAGTAATACATTTTTTTAAATATATATATATAAGCCTACACTGTCCCACTGCTGAGCAAAGGCCTCCCCCAAATCCTTCCAAGTATCCTTTTCCCGGGCCACCTTGATCCAACCAAATAATACATACGTAAATATTAAACTTCGATTGTATAAATCTTAATATTTTATTCCAAGTCGTCTCACTGCGCTAAATACATCGATATAAATGACACATTAGGTTCCTAGTATGACTATCAGTACATCTTTGTACACGAATTGAATATTCAAAAACCCATAAGGTCTCCGGCCATGTAGGAATACACGTAGTCCACTACTACTCGTTATATATACGACTAATCGGCCATCTAACCATAATGTCGAAGTGTTGGACACTATTGAAACAAATTTACGAGCGATTAATATGAATTATTTGAGTACTTCAATAAAATTTTAATTAGCGTTGAAGAAAGACTAGAACAGTTCCATAGTCTTTCTTAAAAAAACTGAAGTAAAATTTTAATTAGTCTTAAAGAACGACTATGCAGTTATTCCATAGAATTTCTTCAAAATCGAAAGGAATGTTTTGAACTGTGGGCAATTTGAATAAAATTCTTGTCAGATTTCCGAAATGAAATCTTAGGACATGGAAATCGAAATAATTATAATATTATAACGCAGACAGTCACTTAGTCTTAAAACATACATACAGGCAGAGTTTATACCTACACTTACTATTACCATGCTGAACACTAGATATAATTTTAATTAATATTTTTATTTAACGTTTTGAACCGACTAGATTTATCACAATTAACAGTTTTTGCGTATTAAACAATCTGTGAGAGTTTACTTTGTCCACCTCAGACCTCTAAATGCCTCACTATCAATCAGAAACTGTATCATTTTGAAGGACAGGTATTGATTGCTTATCCATTGCTTCATATGTTTGAAAAAATTGACCGCTCATTAACGTAAATAACGCAATGAATGTTGTTGTACTGTCAAAATGAAAGTAATTCCTACACTTACAGAGTTTCGTAATTACCCGTCTAGTTGATGCAATCACTTACATACATCAGTGTTAGAAAGTATACCTACTTTTCCTACTACAAACTGGATTCGTCCTTTACTTTCTCAGGTATTTTCTCCATGACATAATGTAGGATTATACTACCTACTCAAAAGTTCCTAGTTTTCCTTCAGTTCACTTAACATATAGGGTATGTTATGGATTTTGAGAAGACATATTAGTATCTTCTATACCTACATATGATAAAATAGTAACAATGTCAAACAATACGTTGAATATTTTTAAAAGAGGAACGATTCTAACATAGTTTTAGATTATTTGTCCCTTGGTCTGGATGTATGTTCCGGATTGGCGCAAAGACGGCTGAACGAATTTGGATGAAATATGACATACAAATAGATAATACCCTGGATTTACTCATTTTAATTTTCGGTAGCAGGTTCCTGTGAAATAATTTCCGACATCCATGCGGAAGAACACGCGGGCAAATGCTAGCCTTCATTATATTAATAAATTCCTGCTGGCTTTAATGTATTTATTAACAGTATATATGTATAATAAAGTACATAGATGAATGTTTTGATATACCTACCACTTTATATGATAATAATTCATCATAACAATGTGTAGATCTCTTCCTTAGCAATTTATAAAGTTATTTTATTCACAAATGAAATATTACATTCGTATCTGACAGTATAATTGTGTTTATGGGATGCAAATCGACTCTTTAAAATGCATAGGGTTTTTTACTACACCTATAAAGTAAAGCAGGAAATAAATATATCTTCTAATGTATGTAGTGTCACGTTCTTTCTCCGTAATGACATAATCTGTAGCTGATCGACTCTGCATCACCCACTTGGCGACACCTACATTTGCATCTCTAATACCTACCTAGACCACAACATTGATCACTCGGGTTATTCCGTATATCCACGCCAAAAAAATCACCCTAAATTGAACAGCATGTCCAAAAACGATACAAGCAATTGTTTCAGCGCATCTTCCTTAAGGTGTTTTTTTATTGGTGGATAATTGGAATAACCGGATTATTCACATGACTGATTCATTATGACTAGGTATACTGAGAATATAAATACAATAGAAATAAAAAAGAAAGAAAGAAAATACGTTTATTTAAATAGCAACAACGATTACATATTAAACGTACTTAATACTAATGCCATATACAATAGACAACAATAATCCAGCAGCATTTGTGGTGGTAAAAATAGGTTTCCATAAATAGACTCTATCTTCTGAACTAGGCGAGGCCTGTATCTCAGAAGATATCATTCAGCTGACAATTTCATTATTTTGTAACCTAAAAAACATTATGTGCTACTGTTTTCAATTATTTATATTATATAAAAAGACTATAACACACAAAAAAGGAACAACAGGGGGGAAACCTGGGTCATATCCTCGCAAAACGTTAATGAGCTGTGTCAGTTATACTCGGATAGTTATCTGTCATAGGTAATATCTACCTACAGATACAGGAGACAGATATTTTACCGTTCATCAAAATTCCCTGTGTGTATCCAAGGTTAATGCGGCATATTTAAAGCGCGTCCCGAGTTCGAATATTCAAAGATGCTTTTAATATAAAACCATTACAAACATAGACTGAGATCCATAGGCATTACTTAACACAGACTTTGACGAGACTACTTATTTCTATAAAATATAGGAATTCATACACAGGACAGCATATAATAGTGCTACTGCTGAACAGAGGTCCTGGGTCTGATTCCCAGGTTCGGCAATGTGTTATTGGATTATTCCATCAGGATTTTCTCAATAGCAGTCTGGAGCCAGGATTTGTGCATGATTGATGGTAGTTGGAAGAGCATTTTACATAAATAATCTATATATTAGGTTGGGGAAAAAGTCCTTTCGCATTATAGTATGTATGAACTTGTAATAAAATCTCTTTGGCTATACTATTTGTATCTGGCTGGTTTTGGTATCATTGAAAGTTTAAATTTTAAAGAACATAATTCCAAATTCAAATTAGGAAAATGTGTGATTTTCATTTGTTTTTCGTACCGTCAAGATGAGTGAATCTAATGAAGAAATTCGATACATTTTAAAATTTTACTACAAAAAAGGTAAAAATGCAACGCAAGCCGCGAAAAAAATTTGCGATGTTTATGGACCTAATGTAGTGTCTGTGAGGGTAGCACAAATTTGGTTTAAGCGTTTTCAATCCGGAAATTTTGATGTCAAAAATGCACGTCGCTCTGGTCGCCCTATTACGGATAAAATGGATGCCATTTTTGAAAAAGTGGAGCAAGATTGGCATACCAGTAGTTACGACGTAGCTGAAGAACTGGAAATTGACCACAAAACAGTTTTGGCGCATTTGAAAAAAACTGGGTACACAAAAAAGCTCGACATTTGGGTACCTCACGAGCTCACCGAAAGAAACCTAATGAACCGTGTACTCATTTGTGATTCTTTATTACGACGTAATGAAACCGAACCATTTTTGAAGAAGCTGATAACTCGTGATGAAAAGTGGATCACGTATGACAAGAACGTGCGAAAAAGGTCGTGGTCAAAGGCCGGTCAGGCTTCACAGACTGTGGCGAAACCCGGGTTAACTCGCAACAAGGTGATGCTGTGTGTGTGGTGGGATTGGAAGGGCATTATTCATTATGAGCTGTTACCACCAGGCAGGACCATCGATTCTGAACTCTACTGCGAACAACTGATGAGATTAAAGTAAGAAGTTGAGAGAAAGCGGCCGGAATTAATCAACAGAAGGGGTGTGGTTTTTCATCATGATCTAGACCTCACACATCTTTAGCCACCCAACAAAAATTAAGAGAGTTTGGCTGGGAGGTGTTAATGCATCCGCCGTATAGTCCTGACCTTGCACCTTCAGATTTCCACCTGTTTCGGTCTCTTCAGAATTCTTTAGGCAGTGTCAGGTTAACATCACGAGAGGACTGCCAAAACCAGTTGTCGCGGTATTTTGACCAGAAGTCCCAAAATTTCTATAGCAATGGGATCATGTCCCTACCTACAAGATGGCAAAAAGTTATCGAACAAAATGGTACCTACATACTTCAGTTAAATTTAAATAAACTTTATTAAAAAATGTGTTTTGAATTTTCTTAAAAAATTCGAAGAAACTTTTTCCCCAACCTATTATATAAAAATAATTCCTATTTCCCTTGGTCACGCCATCACGCGTGAACGGCTGGACCATTTTTACTTTTTTTTTTTGTTGTCTTTGTAATTTGTCAGGAGAAGGTTCTTATGAAAGAAAAAATAAAAAAAATTGCGTGGATAATTTGAAAATTTAAGAACACTTATTTAAGAATACTTAACAACCATATAATAGGACAATGTAAACTTTTTTAAATTACAGGACAACGTCTGTCGGGTCAGCTAGTAATAAATAAATAAATAATAGTTTTAAAAAAAACTAAAAACACGCTTTATATAGAAAACCAATCTAAAAAGTAAAAAATAAATTTTAATAAATTTGAAGTAAGAATAGTATAAAAAATCGAATAAATGTAAATGAATAATAGTGTAAGAAAGAAAAAAATGTTTTATTTCAAAAAAAGCGTGGGGTGCTTTTTAAGATATTATCGAAAAGATAATCCTTCTGGTCATATCTGTCAATGAAATATTATTAACTATTGACACCATGCACCCCACGCTTTTTTTAAAATAAAACATTTTTTCCTTTCTTACACTATTATTCATTTACATTTATTCGATTTTTTATACTATTCTTACTTCAAATTTATTAAAATTTATTTTTTACTTTTTAGATTGGTTTTCTATATAAAGCGTGTTTTTAGTTTTTTTTAAAACTATTATTTATTTTCTACTTTTTAGTTTGGTTTATTAATTATAAAACCGTGTTTTTTTTAACTTATTAATCTACTTTCAATTCCATGATAACTATAAGTAACTGTTGGCTGTTATTGGTCATTAGCTACATCCATAATGCACACATGTTCAAAATTATAGACACGTAGCTCTTTTTATGTGTGTGTCAAGTCGACAGGAACGAACGCGGAGTGCGTACGTTCCTGTCGCTCAGTACGCCGCCGTCCCGCTTCGTTTCGAGTTGTTCAGTGCACTATTCAAAACTGTCGAATAAATACATTTCATTATATGTATTTAATAATTTTATTTCATAAATAACAAATATAAATCTAAATTTACAATGTATAAAAAATATGTAGGTATCTGTAATAGACTATTATTTACAAATTTTCAAAATAATGCAAAAATCGCCGGCGTACGGTATTAGACTAGTTCAAAAACGCGCGGCGTTCAAAGTGTTAACACTACTTAAGTTTTAGGAAATTATCCTGACAAGATTCCATGGCCAGCAACTGGTTTATAAAACAAAGTAAGTATTCAATCGTTCTTTTTTTTTTAGTACAATCGCAAGAAGTCAAACCATGAAAACTTTTACAAAAGTTTGAAACGGAACGCAACTGATGGTTGACGTTGACACTTGTGACGTTTGACAATTCAAGGTAAAAAATAAATAGGTACAAGTCTGTTATTTATCATTGTACATAGAAACTTAATTATATTCATCATCATATCTAATTGGTTTCTTAACTGTACGCCCTGATAGTGTCACATATGGTGCTGACTGGTTGGGGATATTATCCTCTGTCCTAATTTTGTTTTCTTTTTAGGTACTGCTACAGTCAACGGAGGAGTGGTTGAAGTTGGTTTCAATATGTGTTCGCGATTTCTATGGAAAGATCCTTGAGGAGAAGTGATAATATAGCTATGAGGAAGACTATCCTTTTCTGATATTATACCAGGAACCCAAGTGGTTTGTGTTTAAAATAGATTTTGTCACCTATGTCTAGTGTTGGAAGTGTTTTTGTGTTTCTATTGTAATAAAATGCTGTTTTTAACTGTTGTTTTTTAATTTTCTTCTCTACCTTACTGGTGTCAACAGTATTTGGTGTTAATGTGGTGTCCGAGGTAGGTAATTTAGTGCGTAGTTGCGTGACATGCACAGTTGTGCAGGTGAATAACCTGTGTGTTTAGGAGTGTTCCTATACATCAATAGAGCAATGTATGGGTCTGAGTTGTCAGCTTTACATTTTGAAAACATGGATTAAATTGAACCAACCTCTCGTTCCACCATTCCGTTAGATCGACTCATGTATGGGCTTGAAGTAGTGTGGTGAATACCCCATTCAGTAGTAAAATCTTTAAATTCTTTACTATTGAAAGGTGGACCATTATCTGAATTCATGGTTTCTGGTATGCCATGACGTGCAAATTAGTTTTTAAATGTATTATTAAAGTTTTAGCTGTTGAATCTGATTTTAAATAAGCTATCTCTACATATTTTGAATAATAATCTATAACAATAAGATATTTACTTTTGTTAAATTCAAAGATATCAACACCAACTTTCGACCATGGTAGCATCTTGTACTCATGGTGTATTATTGGCTGTTTAGCATTGTTATGACGGTAAGTAAGACATGTAGGACACTGTGATATGAATTTAGTGATGTCATCATCTATGCTAGGCCAGTACACAGTTGTCTTAGCATGGCGTATGCAACTGTTTATACCTTGATGTCCTTCATGGACCAATTTTAAAATGTAATCATGCATAGTGCTAGGAATAACTATGTTGTTGCCATTAAATAACATTTTATTGAGAACATGTAGCTGATCTTTTAACTATTGTAACCATGACAATCGTAAAAACTAGGCAACTTCTTTTACCAAATCTTCGACCTGTCGAGACTTGTAGAGCAGCACGTCGAAGTTATTAACGCATTCTCTCGTCACGCGTTTTCTAATGCGCGTGTTAAGTAGACCGTATGCCATATCCAATTGAACCTTCTCTGAGAGGTCATCCTTTGGGAACTTGGCTAATATTGTACGTACCTTAGCAATAAACAAGTCAGTGTTTTCATCTTCTTGATGATTAATATTAAAGAGTTTACGGTAAAGGCGATGTGGCGGGTCATGTTCACCGAAGGCGCATTTTATTCTGGTGACGGCTTCCGACCACGTGCTGGTTGACTGCTTCACACCTTGCCACCAAACTGCAGCAGGTCCTTCAAGTACTTAACATCGAAAAACTGCGGAGAGCATTCGATGCTATAAAGCTATCGAGAGTTTCTTGAGACATTGTAATGTTCACGGCGGCCGCGTCCGCGGCGCCATTCGAGTCCGAGTTTTCTTCTGACCGTGTTCTTGGCATTTTGGTCACTGAAGACACAGGATAAACAAGAAGAACACACTCCTAGGTTTGATAATAGTCCCCTACGGTTATTTTTTGTGATCTTTGCAAGTTATTTCGCGATCTGCACTCCGTAATACACTACACGAAATACCTACACACGTTGGGCAGCCCCTTATAGCGTCGGTGGGGAGCAAATTAGGACTCACTTATTACAATAACAGTTTATTGTTCAAGAAAAACAAGTTTAACACAAAAAAAGTCTTGACAAACTCACTTATTAGCTAGATTTTTATACGCAGTGTTGCCAGGTCCTTTTTTTGTTTTACCCCAAGTCTGATCTCATTTTACCCTAGATTTACAGTTAAATGAAAAAATTACCCTAAATTTTTTAATTCGCGTTCCTTCACTGTTGAAAACATTTACGCCATTTTACTCAGTAATCACAGTATCGTGCGTACACGCCAAGCGAGCAGGATACAAAGTACTTTGCGATAGTCTTGTGTAGTTAGCGAACGAACTAGGTCGTGAGAGCGCTCTCATAGATGAACTACGCGAATTAGTTCCCTCATTCTCCGATCCGCAGTTCGTTAGTTCGTCAGTTCGTGACCGAATGAGCGAGGATGGCGTCAACCGAACTAATATACGAAACAAAATACAAAAAGTTTTTTATATTCACTAAACTAGTTATTTATTGCAACAATAAACTTTGGTATTATTTACAATCATGATCATTTTATAAATTATCATTCAGAGGTTTTTGCTGTTTTTAAAGTCCAAAAATTGTAGGTAAAAGTAGAACATTCCATAATCTTGTCGCATGCAGTAGGAGCAAAATCAAAACGAGCGAACGATCGAACGATCTGCCTCTCTTTGATTCGAGCTGGGAGCTGACGAACTAGAAGAGCGAACTAGTTCGGTAAGGACCGGTGAACTAAACTGAGCGATCTCAGTCGCGAACTACTATGCCCAAGACTACTTTGCGAACAATGCGAGCGGGCAGCGGGGCAGGGTTGGTATGTAGTAATTTAAATGTGTGTTCATAAAATCTGTGAAGTGAATCATGTTTAAATTTACCCTAAAATTACCCTCACCGAGTTTTTACCCTAAACATTACCCTGCTGATTAAACTTAACCCTAAATCTAGGGTAAATTACCCTAAGTTGGCACCACTGCGAACGCGTCACAGATGTACGTCAACTAACTAGCGCCCTCTAGCGGACAGCATACAAAAGACGCTCAGGCAAGTTAAGCCTGTCCTGGTAATCCTGGTCAGGATAATGGCACAAATTTATGAAATTATTGCATTGTCATCGGTCCTTGACAGGTGTGCAAAGTTTGAATGAAATCTGGTCGTTTAAAGTGGGTCAAAATCGCGCTATAAGGAGTCGGTTACAAACAAACATACAAACATACTAACATACAAACATACAAGTGAAGCTAATATAAAGCGTGTAAAAAGAGTTTATTTCTCACCATCATAGCAACCACGATTACATATTAAACGAACTTAATACTAATGTCGTATACAATAAACAACAATAATCCAGCAGCATTTGTGGTGGTAAAAAGAGGTTTGGTAAATAGACTCTATCTTCTGAACTAGGCGAGGCCTGTATCTCAGAACATAGCATTAACATGGAACTTAAACATAACTGACGCAAAATGAAGATGTACTATTGGCACACCTCTATCTAGCCCTTCAGGAGACACCGGCGTGATGTTCAGTGTACTTAATTCAAAATGTCCTTTCTTTTCCAGTAATGGAGGTTGCGTCAGGAGAGTATGGCGTGGACTTGGTGAAAACTGCGCAGACGATGACCCAGTTCAAGCCAGAACCCGTCGGCAACGGCAGTTGGGAAAGCCACATTCCTACAATACCAGCACTACCTAGCCCTTTAGGTACGTGTTCACTATGTTATGCCAAAATAAAGTCTAGTATGAGTACCTAAAACCCTTTTTAAAAAGGTTGTGAGTTCATATAAATGGATATTACTAGGTTTTCACGACTTCGTCTGCTGATGTTTTTTTTTTTTTTTTTCAAAACAAATATCTAGTACGAATAGCTTATGTCCTTCTCCAGGTGCAAGGCTACCTACTTATCTGAACAATTTCATAACACAATTCTTTATCAGTAATCATCATCTACCTAGCCTTTTTCCCAGCTATGTTGGGGTCGGCTTATAGTCTAGCTTAATGCAGCTAAATACCATTATTTTACATGAAGCGAATGCCTATCTGACATCCACAATCCAGTTACTGGGTAATACGATATTCTTGGTAAGGCTGGTTGTCAGACTTTCGGGCTTCTGACGACTGTAAAAATTCAGTAATTATTTCAGTAACATAGGTGTGAGAACCCCATTTCTTCCCGTGGGTGTCGTAAAAGGCGACTAAGGGACTTACTAAAGAATGGGCAGCAGCATTCTCTATGAATTTTACCACCATACTGCGATCGTCAACCCGCTTGCCAAGCGTGGCGATTATGGCAAAGCCCCCCAAATTGGGGGAGGCCTAAGTCTACGTCTAAGTGGACGTCTTACGGCTGAAATGATGAGGTGTGAGAAAAGGTAATAAACACACAGAAATATTTCGCATTTACAATCTTAGTAGGAAAGATACGTAGATGTTGCCGAACGCAGGTATTAAGTTGAGTTCAGGTACTTTTAACTGGTTTTTGCGAAAAATTAAATGCAATGAATGTTCTTATACCTTTGGCATTAGGTTATCCGTTCATTGAATTATGTCTTAGAATAAAAAAGTCTTCGTTCAGAAATAACAAACAGGTAGGAATGTTTTTATGCTATTTGGGATGATCTTTTCGTCATTTTTAACCGATGAAAAAATGAGGTTTTCAAGTCGACGGGTATACCTATTTTAACTGAATAAATTATTTGGCCTGCCCAAAAAGACGCTATTAACTAACAAAAGACGTTTTTTACAGTGATATTGAATAGAAACCTGTTCTTTTTGGATCAATGACTGATGTTATTTTTTTTATTAAGGGTAATTCAATGATGCAGCTATTATTTTCATTATGCTCATAGGTACCAACAGGATTAAATAAACCGATCTCGACTTACGAGTTGATGGTCCTGTGTTATTTTAAGGTTCGAATCCAAAAATATGTTTTACTTTGAGTAAACAATTAAATCATCACTGCTCTCAATACTCTGAAGGAAAATGTTGTAAGGAAACCGGCATGTCCTAGAACCAACAATTCGAAGACATATGACCACCCCCCACTCGGCCCGCGTGGTAGATTACGACCCACTCCCTCACACCGAGAAGAGGCCTGTGTCCCAGCTGTGGGAACAACATATAGGCTGATTATGAACTGAAGTTTATTGAGTTCATTTAGGACAAATTTTATTTAAAACTAGCTTCTGCCCGCGACTTCGTCCGCGTCAATTTTTTGCTCCCCTGACCCTTCCCGTCGCATCGAATTGCCTGCCAGTTTTCGTCAAGTTTTCGTTGCTGCTCCGTTCCCTTTGATCGTAGCGTGATGTTATATATTGCCTATAGCCTTCCTCAATAAATAGGCTACCCAACACAAAAAGAATTTTCCAATTCGGATCAGTAGTTCCTGAGATTACCGCGTTCAGACAAACAAACTCTTTAGCTTTATAATATTAGTATAGATTTGGCCTGTCAGTGAGATTCAGTCATCATTGTATCAATCACTAATTGTAACAATCTCATTCTAAAATCCAACTTAAAAATAAAATGGTAGTGTTCATATTATATTAACAGGTAAATTAACCCAAATTAATGTCATTTATTACAGACATAAGTTCAGATTTGAAATCCAAGCATCAGCTGAGCTCTAAGTATAAACAAACGAAGTTTTCAAAGAACATCTACAGACAATCTGGACTATTGCGACAAACTTGGGTACTACTCTATAGGAACTACTTAATGACGACGAGGAACTATGTGAGTACCTACATAATATTCAGTGCTTAACATCGAAACTCAAAACAACGAGTGGATACGTTATGATAACCGATCAAAGTGAACCATTTAACTGTACCCCAAAAGGGATTGAAAAATTTAGTCATTTTCATAAGAACATAAACATAATATAAATAATAAATAAAATAAATATCTTAGGACAACCAACACACCGTTATCTGATCCCAAACTAGGCAGAGCCTGTGCTATGGCAGCCAGACAACTGATAAATATACAGGATGTAAGTGTAAACACCGTTATCCTTGAAACCAGTGATTTGGTTTCGTTAATAGAACGTAAAATCAATGAAAAAACAACCTTTTTTTTTTAAAGAAAATCTGCGTTTTTCCACACGAACATTTCACCCTATGCGCGAGGGCAACAAACTTGCGTCTCAATACGCCGCGTTGCCCGACGTAGACGCACGGGTCGCGACCCCAGTCAGTCAGCTGTCAATCTTGCTAGCGAGCGTACGTAACGCCGCGTCGCTCATTTCTCGCGCGTAAATTCATTCTAAACCTTCGTAGGAACATATTTTATTTTTATTTTTTAACTCGCTCTGTTATTTTATATTTAAGTCAAACTACCCATGGGTTTAGTGACAACGATGTTTACCCTTACATCCTGTACTTATATTATATTTCTAAATACATACATATTATAGATAAATTACACCCAGACACAGAACAAATGATTGTGCTCATCACACAAAGATTTGTCCTGGGTGGGAATCGAACCCACGACCTCAGTCTTAGCAGTCAGGGTCACTAACCACTAGACTAACAGGCCAGTCATAATATCACGCTTTGTTTCCCCAAAGTGTTCAGCATGTATGTTTGTATTTATCCATGTACTATGAGTAAATACCCATGTGCTATGAGTGCACACGCCTCTGCTGCCACATTTTGCCAGTTATGTTTAAATCCCATGTAATAGGAAACGAGGCCTATTGCTATTAACCGGGCACAAATCCGGACTCCGGGCTGGTACCGAGAAATTCCAGAAAGTAAAATAGTATTGCCCGACCTGGGAATCGTACCCAGGACCTCAAGCTAAGCAGTAGCGCTTAGATCACTATACCAACGAAGCACTTTTTTTTGGTACTCGTTTAAAATGTATAAAAATAGTATCACTGAACTTTTTTTTTACTTTTATTTCTTTTTAGGGTTCCGTTGCCAAATGGCAAAAAACGGAACCCTTATAGATTCTTCATGTCTGTCTGTCTGGCTGGCTGTCTGTCTGTCTGTCTGTCTGTCTGTCCGTGTTTGTCACAGCCACTTTTTTCCGAAACTATAAGAGCTATGCTGTTGAAACTTGGTAAGTAGATGTATTCTGTGAACCGCATTAAGATTTTCACACAAAAATAGAAAATAAAAAACAATAAATTTTGGGGTTCCCCATACATAGTCGTAGTCGTAGTAGTTAGTCTAGTGGTTAGTGACCCTGACTGCAAAGACTGAGGTCGTGGGTTCGATTCCCACCCAGGACAAATCTTTGTGTGATGAGCACAATCATTCGTTCTGTGTCTGGGTGTAATTTATCTATAGTATGTATGTATTTAGAAATATATAAGTATATTTATCAGTTGTCTGGTTACCATAGTACAGGCTCTGCCTAGTTTGGGATTAGATAACAGTGTGTTGGTTGTCCTAAGATATTTTTTTTATAGAACTGAAACTCAAAAAAAAAATCATCAAACCCATACGTGTGGGGTATTTATGGATAGGTCTTCAAAAATGATATTGAGGTTTCTAATATCATTTTTTTCTAAACTGAATAGTTTGCGCGAGAGACACTTCCAAAGTGGAAAAATGTGTCCCCCCCCCCCCATTCCTCCCGTAACTAAAATAAGAGAATGATAAAACTAAAAAAAAATATATGATGTACATTACCATGTAAACTTCCACTGAAAATTAGTTTGAACGAGATCTAGTAAGTAGTTTTTTTTTTAATACGCATAAATCGTAAACCACAATTTACCTTTCATTCAATGAACTCAAATATAAAAATTTAAAAAAATAATTTCATAAACCTTAGGCATAAACCGTTAATACCTACAGGTTTGTACGGAACCCTCCGTGCGCGAGTCTGACTCGCACTTGGCCGGTTTTTTTTTTGTATTCATTTTTCCGTTTTGTAGGTTATTTGCTTCAATAAGCTTTCACCCTACACGGTACTAAATATGAAGTCTAGTTAGAAACTGATGGACGTTTTTAAATAAAATTTCATTAAATTAATCGAAAACAATCGGTTTCTCACTGAACTTCAACTATATCTGCGGATTCTGGTTACTGATCCATTTTAGTGATACATAAGCAGCAAAATGAACACAATCTACAAAAAACGCACATGCTTTTACATAATAATAGAAAGGCAAATGAAAAAATTTTTTTTTTAATGAAATTTGAGGAATTATGAATTAGAATGAGAGGAAAATTATTAAATGAGCAAGAGGGTTGTATTGATTTGTGCTCTAAAATAAACTAAAGTTGGATTTTCTCATATTTTCAGTCGTTATTCATGTATCGAGTTGCTGCACACGTTGTCATCGCGCTAATCTTCGGCTACCTGTATCTGGGGGTGGGCAGCGAAGCTGGCTCTATCCTCGGAAACTATGCCTACTTATATGGGTCTATGCTGCTTGTTGTCTACACTGGAAAGATGTCCGTTACACTATCATGTAAGCACCTAAAACATTAATATCATCATCATTGGACCGCGGGCGTCAGGTGGACGTACTTTATATAGACTTCCGGAAGGCGTTTGATAGGGTTAACAACTTCACGTTGCTGATCAAACTTAGCAAAATGGGTTTCACACCATCTCTCCTCCGTTTCTTTGCAGACTACCCACGTGATCGTCAGAAATTCGTTAGGCTCGGTATGTACGAATCAACCACCTACCACACGCGCTCCGGAGTAAGTCAGGGGTCAATTTTGGGGCCTTTATTATTTTTAATTATGGTTAATGATCTTCCTCAAGTTCTCCGTCATGCAAGGTGTCTATTGTATGCTGATGACTTGAAACTCTACCCCGAAATAAACTCTGAGCGTGACTGTTCAGCATTGCAGCAAGATATAGATGCAATATACAAGTGGAGCTTAGACAATAAAATGGAATTTAATCCTTTCAAATGCTTTGTAATGATATTCGGTCGAAAACGGCACCCAATTAATTATGAATACTATTTAAACAACAATACCATCATGAAAACAACAGCCATAAAAGATCTGAGAGTCTCTTAGACACTAATCCATCAAACGATCTGTTTGCGTACGAATGGACGAAAATTTTATCGGCATGTCAGAACTACTGCGAGAGGGATATATGAAATTGTTGTTAACATTATCTTTTTTTTTTGTCTTATTTTTTGTGCTTGTGTTACCTACAGTGTCTTTAATTTCTGTAATTGGTTGTAAACCGTTTTAATTAAAGAAAAAAATAAAATATTTAAAAAAAAAACATAATTTCACCCGAAAAGCGTCCACTGCTGGATATTAACTGTGGCCTTAATCGCCACACTTTTCGGGCGGGTTGGCGATCGCAGTATGGTAGTAAGATGCATAGAGAACGCTGCTGCTCATTCTCTAGTAAGTCCCTTAGTGACCTAACGCGATAAGCAACGGGAAGAAATGGAATGGTGCTATTCTTTACGTCCCACAACATACGAAACAGACATTAATTTATATAAAATGACTAGCTTCTGTCCACGACTTCGTCCGCTTCAAATTTATGCTCCCCTGACCCTTCCCGTCGCATTGAATTGCCTGCCAGTTTTCGTCAATTTTTCGTTGCTGCTCCCCTCTTTTTGAACGTAGCGTGATGTTATATAACCTATAGCCTTCATCAATAAATGGGCTACACAACACAAAAATATTTTTTTCAATTCGGACCAGTAGTTCCTGAGATTACCGCGTTCAACCAAACAAAAAAACAAACTCTTCAGCTTTATAATATTATAGTATAGATTTATCTAATTAAAGATTTCCGTATTGAAGTAAACGTTATCCTATAATCATTCATTAATGCTAAAAGTTTTCAATTAACTATTTTATCAAGCAATTTGGCACTTGGTTCAGAATAGCCCGCGAAATGAATATTTTCTTAAGTTTTTTTTGCAATTTGCAGGTTGGCGCAAGGTGGCATGTTGATAACTTGTTACGAACTTAAGGCTTCTTCAGACAGGCGTAACGCGGCAGCGCAACGCAACTCTTGTAGAACAATTTCCATGAAGTTTACATAGAAATTGTTCTATGAGAGTAGCGTCGCGCCTATTTGTGGGTGCCTGCCTTTACGGTCGCTAATCATATTTTGTTCAACATGCTTGACACTGACCTCCAAATTGCCATAAATGTAAGAAAGTTTGAATTTCATGGGATTACCATTATACACCGTGACATTTTGATTGTCTTACAACGGCAGCCCACTTTATGTTTCTAATGACTACTACACATCTATAAGAAAAAAATGAACATTTGAATTAATAAAATTTAAAAGAATATTATTCATTACGATGACGCATGACGTAGTTTCTAATTGATATTTTGTCCCATGGAAAATGGAATGATCTTGTCGACTCGTGCGCTGGGTAGTTATGTTCTCTACCATCTGATACGGAAACATTATTAACAGGATGTTTCATAATTCTAATGCATTATTTATTTTTCTTAATTTGATTAATGGTAACATTTTTTAATCTCGCCTAGAGGTATAGTCGGATACATTGAGTGGACAATCTTTGTAAGACGACGAAAGATTTATTTTATTTTATTGGAATGTCCTTATCTATCATATTATGAGTAAGGTTAGTGTGGAATGTGTAAATTAGCCATTCCACATTGCCTCTAGATAATACTGAAAATTATCTACAGCTGTATTTTGCGTTTCTCAATGACAAGCGTATTATAAGCACCTGACTTATTTTTACGCTAATCATTCATATGATACCTTGATTTTTACTTGATTAGAATCACGTTTTAATTTATTTAATCAGTATTTTTAGCGCGATAAATAACCACGTTTTGATTCACGTGTGAAAATGTAAATGAAACGGTAATGAAAACGACATTTTGGAATATTCTAATTAGATTTTGAACACGTGATCTACACAGCTCATTTTTGCAAATAAAACAATGTTTCTTATTTATTTATTCAACATTATAATATCGTAAAGATAATATAATTCTCGTTAAACCAGTCTTACTTTAGGTACTTTTTATAAGTGATCGCATAACGTTGCATTATTTACGTCTAGCAATTGGAATGTTTGAAGATATGGTTTTTTTTTTTTTTAAACATGAATGAACTAAGCTTTAAGAGCAGTGGCCCATTGGTAACGGCCGCTACTTACGAGTTATAGGTCGTAGGTTTGAGCCCAGACAAGCGCTTTACTGTGTGTAAATTATTTCATCACCACTGCTGTCAAAACGGTGAAGGAAATCATCGTAAGGAAACCATTCTAGAATGAAACATTCAAAAACATGTCACATCTATCAATCCGCACCTAACCCGTGGTAGATTACGGCCCACTCCCTCTCACAGAGAAGAGGCCAGTGTTCCAGGAGTTGGAACATTATATTATAATTAGACTATGATGAATTAACTACGGTTCCTATTGTAATTTATATTTCGAACAGCAGACTAAATTTCTTAGCACGTCATGACTTTTTTAAACTTTTTTTACTAACAGCTACATTTTTGTCATTTTCAGTTCCCTTAGAAATGAATATACTACGAGGCGAATACTTCAATCGATGGTACAATTTAGGACCCTACATAGTATCAATATTAGCAGTCGAGTTACCGTTTCAGGTGAGTTTTGACGCTTTAATCTTTTGTTTTACACGGCAATGCAGCGAATTTTTCTTCGAAAATTGATTCCTATGGAGTTTAAGTTTACCCTACGTAAACTAAATAGAGAGCTAATTTAATTTATAATACCTATTACATTCTGAAGCTCACAAACCGGAAAAAAATGGACACAAAAGGTCATTGCTTTTTTTGCGGAGGTAAACCGCAAAATAAATAGTTACAATGAACGTTGACTCATTTGAAGTTAATTTTTGCATTAATTCTTAATTTGTTGCCATTTTATCACAATACGTACCTGAAACCACATTTTAAGTTTACGTTTATTCGCATTCGCTGTTGCAATATTATAAATCATGAGTTTAATTTATTTTAAAGATGACATTGTTAATATTAGTACAAAATAAGATTAAAAACTTGACTGTCGATATGTCTTTACATTTTATGTTAGGCATATGTTAGGTATCATATTTGGTACTGTGAATAATCGAGTAGATACCTACGTGCAGACAGAATCAGTAGTGACCAATTGTGGCTCAATTCAAAAGCCTAATTAGCATTAATTCTTTGTACTACCTAATGAATAAAGCGACAACAATTTTGTCACCAGTCCAACACAAGGTTGACAATGTACCTACTCATTTTATTTTTAGTCCGTTGTAATTAAATTGAAAATAGATTTTGCATTTCGGCCCACTGGCATTTGAGAGTTAATCGCTAAATAGTGTTTAAAATCTTAATTAAAGTATTGTTCTTTCTCTATTGTCTTCATTAAATTGACAGAAACAGAACGATGTTTTTTAAACTTGTTTAGCGCAAAACGTAGTAATGCGAGCAGAGTGAGACATGAGAAACAGGGTATATACTCTACTGCATATGAAAAAGCTTTTGACGAGATGGAAAGTCGACGAGGTGGGCTATCGGCTGACGATTGATGTTGGGACGTTATATAAATTGTAAATATGCTAGTCGTTGCGGTAAACTCTGCTTGCGCAATGCAGGATTTTGCATGACGTCAGTCTATTGCGTAGTTCGCTTTTGGCGATGTAGATGCCGCCACAAGTAGAAACAATATTTTAAACCTACTTTTTTTATTTTTAGATGTTATCATGCATATCCTACGTGGTGCTGTCGTACTGGCTCACTGATAACCCTCTGGAGCCAACGAGAGCGACCCTGTTCCTTGCCACCACCGTAGCCACGTCATTGTGCGCGCAGGCTTGGGGTTACTTCATCGGGTCTACAACGCCTACTAGAGTAAGCTAAATTGTTTTATTTTTATTTTTTATCAATTCGCAAAAGATTTTTAGCTAGTAAAAAAAACACTGGATTGGATGTGTGGCACCGCAAAACCAAATAGCCGTCTGAAGACTCGGTTGCTCCACTTGGCAACAGAGACTTCTTGAGTCCAGCAGTGGACGTCTTACGGCTGAAATGATGATGATGTATAAACAATTGCATTTCAATTCCTGCTTAAAAGCAACAGCAACTTTATTTCATTGGGCTTTTAGCAAAAACCACTACTGCAAACTACGAACAGCACAATAATCAACCACATTCTTCTCCTCCAGATCGCAGTCTTCATCGGTCCTGTCCTCGCGTGTTTGTTCTCAGTCTTCGGCTTCTGTCTGACTCTGACGGACACTCCCTATCAGTTCCGTTGGCTGCATCACATCTCCTACTTCAGGGCTGGCTTCCACGTCGCGGTGCATTCTGTCTACGGCTTTAACAGAACAAGGATGCACTGTTCTAAAGGTGAGGAATAAAAATGTCTAAATTCTCAATCTTCAAATTGAATAAGGTGTCTAATTGGATAGGCCAATAGCCGTGGGTTGCTCTATGCTGAATGGCTTTGAATTTTGATGATGATGACGATGACCCCACCGGCCAGAAAGAGCTTCAAATGATCATCATTTTCATAAATTGCAGATTAAAACCACGATAGTCGTTGTCGTCTATTTACTTACAATATTATCTGTAGGCCTACGAAAAGTATTATTTGCAAAGTTTTAGTGCAAAAGTAGTCGTAAAGAAGATGCTTTTCAATGAGGCTACCTATTTCTTTGCGAACACAATATTACCTCAGTCCTCCAATGCAAGTTGCTATTT
Organism: Aporophyla nigra; assembly: GCA_947507805.1. Lineage (NCBI taxonomy): Eukaryota > Metazoa > Arthropoda > Insecta > Lepidoptera > Noctuidae > Aporophyla > Aporophyla nigra. The sequence continues at coordinate 15,138,160 of OX382301.1, read as the reverse complement.
CTTGGGGATCTTAAAGTACTTATAAACCAGCTAACCCTAAAATTTTCTTCCAGAATACTGCCACTACATCACACCGGAGACATTCCTTAAAGAGATGGACATGGAGAACGTGGATATCGGAGGCAACATGGCGCTGGTCCTTTCCACCACAGTCCTCATGCATATCCTGACTGCAGCAGCTCTGTGGTACAGACTCAACAAGAGATGAATATAAAAGCTTTAGTTTAATACCAGCTTTGGATATTGGGTTGGGATCTTCCGTACTGTTCTTAGTATTAAGTTTAGAAACCGCGTAGGCAGGGTTAAGTGATTTGATTCTGTGTTTGAATATTTACACATTAAATGTTTAAATGTATTAAAAGTATATTTCCGTAGAACTTTTGTGGGGTCTGTTTGTGCGGTCACTTAGTTTCCTATTTATTTAGTGATAGCAAAGCACTTAGTATAATTTAAACAATGAATGAAGTGACAGGCGATGGAGAATTGTGTGATCATATAAGATTTGTCCAGAACTGAGGTATAACAGGCGTTTGGAGTGCTATTTTATTTAACTTCGTTATTATTAAATTTGCCTAAAATTATACTTGGCGAATATTTTAATCCCTAATTTTGTGTTAAAAAATAGATGCTCTCTTTTGATTTTCAATTATTTTATATTTTTTTCATGGAGGTATGCGTTTAAAGCTTCAATAATGTTACTAATTAAACCAAAATCAATTATACAATCATACAACCACCTTAGTTCAGTAAATCTTTGAATATTTATTGAACAGATCTGATTCCATGACTGACATGGAGAAATTAACTGCAGTACCTCAGAAAACTTTTGTTATCCCACATAATACATAATTTCTTTTGTAACTTATTTCGCCATTTTGAAACTAATTAAGTCAAAAAGACCTTGTTAAATTTCATAATTTGTTCTCCTATCCAAAAAAATCATCTGTTCCTTTAATCACAATTTCTTTTAAATTATTATCACCAGAATAATTATTGAGCCAGACTTGCCTAAAATCAAAATGTATTTAATAACTAACTATACATATACAAGTATTATTAAAACAATTTCCGTTATTATATTTTGCAAAGATAGTGCGAATTATGTAATAGGTAAATTATTTGTTTTATGTGATAATAATATGTTTTAAAGGAATTGTTTAGGTAGCCTTATTTATAATGTAATATAGTATTAATTAAATATATTTATTTTAAGTCAGATACAAGCCTTGCTAAATGAATATTTTAAAATAAATCATTGAAGGTGCGCAACGCCGTGAAAAGGTGAAAAAAATTGCGGTTAAATAAAATTAAAATTAATCATCATCTATTTCGTACACGCTGGCCGTAACATATACTGTAAAAGATGCTAATTATGTCCAATGACACTGTCGTAGATTTGTTTCAAGAGAATCATGTGTTTACGCAAATTTGTTTCCAAGGGCCAAATCATTGACCAACACTTGGCCACTTATTGGAAAAAGGCCTTTGATAAAAATAATATATAATGCCACATTTCCTTCTTGATTTTTTTCAATAAGTGGACACCTGTACTTATCATACATAATTAGAATCACATAGATATCATATACCTACAACATGAATCTCAGAGGTGATAAGAGATTGACTGATACAAATGATTAACTCCGACATGTGTTTACCGAATTAATAATAAAATACATAGATCCAGTGATTAAGAGTTTTTAAAATTATTTTTTGCCTCATACCTATTGTCCTGAAAATAACACAAAATAATTAACCTTACACCAAAAACACCAGGCTCCCGAACGACTAGGAGCAATACAAAGAAACCCAATACACATACAAAAACCAGATCAGAACTGCCAGAAGGGCAACATGCCGGAAATTCTCCAAATCCATCGAAACCAATAACGAAGCCGGGAAAGGAAAATCCTATCGACTGATCAGGATCGAACCCTTGGTGCGCTGAAAAAACCCGACAACTCATACACTTTAACTGACCATGAAACCATTAAGGTCCTCTTCGAAATTCACTTCCCAGGCTGTTACCTCCTTTAGGTCAGGACGTGGGTTGCTGAACCAGAATGAACCCCAACAGATCTAGACTGCTCCAAAGCCCAAAGCATAGTAATAGTAGACAAGATAAAGTGGGCCACTGACACCTTTCAGCCCTATAAGTCCGCAAAACTACATGGCATCTTCCTAGCCCTTCTACAAGGAGGGGTGACCCCTTGATACCCTGTCTAGTGAAGATCCATCAGACCTGCACTGCACTCAGATACATATCCCTAGCATGGCCCGATGTTCGAAGTCGGAGTTTTCTCGCACGCCCTTATCATAAACATATGTTTATACACTGTTGTATACGGTTGTATGGTTTTATACGGTGTTGAGCATTTCCATTTGAAATGCTTAACACCGTATACCAGGCGGAATATGTGGGCATTATACAAGCGGCGTATGCCATAGAACCCAGAAAACTTACGGATACCCATATACGTATACTCTCCGACAGCGTTTCAGTTCCCCAATCCTTAGCGAAAAAATACAATACCTCGAGCCTAACAATAATGTCACATCCATTAGAACGGGTAACAGTTTCTAACCGCAACAAGGTGACACTGCAATGGATAAAAGGAGAAGACACAGCGGATCACTAGGCGACGATGCTGCTGACGAACTGGCCAGAAGGGCATTCAGCGCGTCAGTCTATGGACCCGAACCCATTGTGGGCACAATGGGTTCGGGTCCTCTTCAACCAGCTACGCAGGTGGCTGCAGACGGTACCCTCACACAAGCGGAGAGCTGGTGGACCTCGCCACCAGGTTGCAGGCAGTCCAGGGAAGCTATGCTATCCTTGGACAGCAGGCTGTCCGTCAGTTACACTTGGACAGTTAACAGTTTAAGAGTTAATCAGCGCCTGCCTATTTTATGTACTATCTATTCAAACCCTACTAATTGTGTATAACGCCTGACAAAAAATGATCAGCAATTAATAGTGTTTTGTCGTGTAATGAACATCGATCACTTTAGTGATCTTGAACTTCTCAACCTATGAACTTTGCCGCCCCTGAAAATTTGCCGCCCTGAGCACTAGCCCCGAGTCCCGAGTACCCCTAGTGTACATCCAACGCTGCAGGCACTGGTTAATAGAACGCACAACATGCAGCTTGCGCCCAGGGCAATTTATAGATGATCGTTTTGATTAGGGTGTGGAATTTGGTCATTCTCCGTTAAAAGCGCTTTTCTTGTGATCGATTGCAACACTGAGAAGGATGTTTGTTCGTAATGCTACAAAAGTTTAATAAATATGTAGGTACTTTAAAATAATATCGACAATTTCATTCTTTAACCCTTATTAAATGCTTTAGAATTATGCGTACAGGTTTTTTTGCACGTGAATGGTGGAAATGGGGAAAACGTTTATTCGATTCAGGCGCTTACTGATCATGGGTAAGTCATCATTATCATCATCAGCCTATAGCAGTCCACTGCTGGACATAGGCATCTCCAATTGCACGCAATTCAGCCCGATTCTCGGCAACTCTCATCAAGCTGCTACCATCCACCCTACGAAGATCGTCGCTCCACCTAGCCTGAGGACGTCCTACATAATGTTTCCCGATTCGCGGTCTCCACTCAAGAACACGTCTACCCCAACGGTCATCGGTTCTACGGCTAATGTGGCCGGCCCATTGCCACTTCAGCTTGCTATTTCTGCGAGCTATGTCGACCGCTTTGGTTCTCTGCCAAATCACCTCATTCTGGATTCTGTCCCTCAGAGATACCCCAAGCATAGCTCGTTCCATAGCTCGCTGACCGACTTTGAATTTATGGACCAGCCGTACCGTGAGTGTCCACTTTTCGGCTCCGTAGGTCATAACAGGCAGGACGCACTGATTGAAGACTTTCGTCTTTAGGCTCTGCGGAATACGCGACATGGGCAAGTGCTAAGGCAAAAATCAAAATCAAATCAATTTTGATTTCCGCTGAATTCCGATGTAACCCACGACAAAGGGTTAGAAATATAAAAAAAATTTGAAGTTTCAATAACAATGAGCAGATACAGTACATTCCCCAAAAAACTATTAAATTGTAAAGTGAAAACTAACTAAACGATGATGATGAATTAGCCACTAATTCTACAAGGCCCTATACAAACCTAACATCTTGGTCAAAATGTATGGCTTGGCTGTTACGCAGTAAGCGTGCAGACACTCCTATGGGCTTAGATGGGTAAGAAATTAAGTCACAGGTCTTTAATGCTGTGTCATGCAATAGTTAAACGGAACTCCTTTAACACGTTAACTGCCATGTCGGACTATGTGTCCGACACTTTTTGTTCCATTCAGGCCTTGTCGGACTATATGACCGACAACACATATAAAATCTGAACATTTCGTTGCAACCTGGCGGCCATGTTTTTGGAATAAATAATGTATTTATGGAATAAATTATTTATTTGTAACACTAAGTACAGCGACCGCTGGGCAATAGTCTCCACACAGTGGGTGCCTGACGATGGACGGCACCGGCGAGGCCGGCCCAAAAAGAGGTGGCGAGACGACCTCGACGCGTACTCCAAGGGTTGGATCGAGGTGGCCCGGGAAAAGGATACCTGGAGAGATTTGGGGGAGGCCTTTGCTCAGCAGTGGGACAGTGTAGGCTAATATAAAAAAAAAACACTAAGTATATTTTTTGACTTTTTCTGCTTTTCACCATGACAGTTAACGTGTTAAGAGAGTTAGGAGGGTGCAAGTTACAAATTTATTAATTGTTTTGTTGTTTGTGTGCAAATCCTACACTGCGTACCTACCAAATTTTAGCTCTCTGAGACTTCGGTAAGTACCCTATAGTTTTTATTTTTACAAAGGATGGAGGGTGAAAGTTACAGATTTTTGTAAGTTTTTTAGTTGTTTGTATTCAAATCCTAGCTAACGCATTTCAGCTAGGACTTCAGGAAGCCCTGCCAGGGTCGCAAAATTTGTTCGAAAGAGTTACCGTGGTCGTGGCATATAGGCAACTGAAGACACGGGTGGGTTTTAGTCAGTAAAAGTTTGACACGCCCTGCCGCTCCACCCAGTGTGAGAGACGTCATTTGATGATTTCCCACCGACAAAAAAAGGAGTGTCCTGATTTTGATGAGTAAGTGCGTCAGTGAGTCAGTCAGTCACTGACAAAAACAACGTTTTTTAGTTATTTATAAAATTTGAAGTATAAAAGCCAGACAAACGAAACTGAGGAGGACGTGTGCGACTTTTACTGACTAAAACCCACCCGTGTCTTCAGTTGCCTATATGCCACGACCACGGTAACTCTTTCGAACAATTCGACCCTGGCAGGCAACGGTCGGTCTTATAGAAATTTTTCATTAGGATTTTCTCAGTAACAGCCCGGAGTTTGTAAGTTGGCGGTATGATACCTCGTGTTTCGTAAAACACGTTAATCCGTCGATCCTGCGCTTTATTTCTCTCCCGTCATGTCAGTTTGTGTGCCGCCACATCGGGCTGTGAGACTATAAGGGAAGAGAGAGTGCACCCGTGTCTGCGCACACACATTAACAGTATAATATCTCTCAAAAGTTAGTCTCCGTTGTGATTGGCCGTCATGGCCGAAATACGGTCTGGAAGACTATATTACTATCTAGCAGATACTGACTACTATCGTTACTACGATTTCACGTACGTATTACTCATCGTAGTACTACCAGTTATAGTGATTGGAACAGGTGTGACTGATTTTCAAACAAAAAAAATGTTAAACCAGATAAAAGTAGATTTAATCAAACTCTGTGTTATCGATTTTCTATGTATATTTATACCTAAACATAAATGACGAATTAAGTAGGCTTTATTGATCCCTAGATTTCGTGACGAGTGAGTCATACTAATCTATATGTTCCTAACATGAGGAAAGTAGGTCCAAAAATGTTGTAATCTCACATAGTCATAATATTATAGTACACAATGAGTCAATAAGATTATAACATGTTTCAATATAAATTAAAATAAATGAAAATACTTGTCTAAGGAGAGTTTTCCTCAACGTTCTCAACAATAAAAACTTTTCTACACTTACAAAACAATAAATAGTGTATTCTCTTTAATGGATCTGACTCTATATCTATAATTATGTTGGTTTTTTTTTACTTTCGTTTAATTTTAATATTATTTTCATGTTTTGGAAGGTGTAATGCCTGGGTTTAGTGTATTTTTTGACAATCGAATATCGTTTATTCAATAAAGGCTGAGCTGCACAGCCAGGCTGGCTGGCGCCAACCCGCCTGCCAAGCGTGGCGATTATGGCAAAGCCCCCCAAATTGGGGGAGGCCTAAGTCCAGCAGTAGACGTTTTACGGCTGAAATGATGATGATGAATAAAGGCTGAGAGTCAGCACTTTTTGACTAAATTATAAACGACCACCGTCAAGATCCGAGTTCGAATCGATCCAAGTTTAGATCAGAACTTTAAAAATGAAAAAAAAAAAAAAAAAATATCTCCTCCTTGTCATCATCATCATGATTTCAGCGAAAGACTTCAACTGCTGCACATAAACCTTACCTCACAGATTCTTGCAGCCGTCACCAGGTCATCGGTCCAACTTGCGGCCTTCCAACGCTAAGACTTCCAATACGCAGTCTCCACTCCAGATCCTTTCAATCCGATTGCTCATCTGTTCTGCGAGGAATGTGTACTGCCCACTTTTTTTTTTTGTTTTTGGGTGGGAAATCAACACATGACTTCTCCCGCTCTGGTTGGAGCGGAGTACCAGACTTACTGACTAAAATCTACCCGTGTTCCTTCAGTTGGGTAACTCTTACGAACGATTCCGCGATCCGCTCCGCCCTAGAGCGAGAGACGTCAATTGATGATTTCCCACCCACAAAAAAAAAAGTTACATTTTCATTCAACTTATTGATGCGTTATGGACCCTTTGCATTTTGCAACACCACAACTCATGACTCTTGAAATCTTTTGGTTTAGGGCAAATTTACTGTCTCTCTCACAATGTGATTAGTCCTAATATAAATGTGAAACTCTGCAGGTTTAGATGTTTGGATGTTTGTTACTCAATCACGCAAAAACTTTAAACTTTTTAATGTAAACAAAGATGATTCATACATTCGTATGCAGGTGTATGAATCATATTTGTGTATCTACATGAAAAACTAACATGGTATCACAAAGGTACCTTCTATGATAACGAGATCTAAATGTATTTTAGCGTATAGATACCGAATGATACGAATTATATCACTTTTACGATCATGATTCATACATTCAAGTACCCACAACTTTTTTAATAGAATGACTCATGAAAGGCTTGAGCCCTATTAAACTTTGCAGCATCATTTTTATAACACACTAGCTTTGCCAGCAGCTATGCCCGCGTGTAGGTTGGAAATTAACCAACTGGTACGTACTACAGAGATAAAAGTGTCCTATGTGGTAATCCAGGTTTTCCAGTCCAATCACTATGTACGGTAAGCCGATGCCTTGGACGAAGTAAGCCAAATACTTAGTTGTGATCCTGGACCACCACCTTACCTTCAGGGAGCACATATGGACGGATCGTTCGCGCACCACATTCGCTCACAGTAGGCTCCACTTCATTCTGACCGTCCGTAGTAAATTGTCCCTTAGCTGCAAATTCCGTATCTACACCGCGGTCATACGCTTGACTCAGGACTTATGTATGCGTCGTCTTCGCGCACGTTAAGCCCCACCAGATTCATAGGATGTAGAGCCTTCAAAACCGTTTCCTTAAAAAGGTTACGGGAGCTCCCTTTTTATGTCCGAAACGAGAATATACATCTGGATCTCAGAATGCCCACCGTTTCTTCGACTCTGCTGTGAAGCAGTCCAATTCCCTGATCGCGGCAGCCGCCCGCTACAATCCCTCCCGCATTAGTAGGATTCGCCGACCGAGGTGAAGACGCTGACGCTGACTTTCCCGATGACGCTGCAACCCTTCCTCTAGGTGAGTAGTAAACTGGCAGTCTTTCGTCCATTCGTCACAGACCGCCATCCTTCCGTCCTCGCCGCCGATGCCCGCGACGACGACGTCCCAATCCATGTTCGCCCCGCCCCTTGCTCGAGCGAGCCTGCGCCGGTACCTTTAGCGAATAGTAGCTCTAGTTTCAAGTCTTAGATTTTCGAGACTTTAATTTATTAAGGTAGCCACAGGCAAGTTCGGTTCCTCCTCATAGGTTGACTTGCGAGATCTCATTCCCAATACAAAAAACAAAAAAAAAGGATATGAGCTATCCCTGTGCCAAATTTCATCCAAATCCGTTCGGCCATTTTTGCGTGATTGACTAACAAACGTCTAAATATAAAAACATGTAAACATAAAAAAACTTTCACGTTTATAAAAATTAGCAGGCAAAAAATAGACACCGTTCTTCATTTTTACAATAACTTTATCTTACCTAAATAGCTTGTGATCCAGTTATAAAAATCCGATTCTTTATTTTTGCGATAAAAAAATTCTATATATTACGTTCAAATGTTTAGGTAACGCGAGTTGATAAAACGCGCAGTCTTCCGTTGGCAGTAGATACTTAGTTACCATTCGTTCACGAGCATTGAAGGGTTACTGTCAAACCCAAAACTTCGTAATTTTTATTAGAAAAGTAAAGTTTTGTCTTCGTGATTTTTATTAGAAAAGCGTTTGTTACGGATTACGCTTCAGTTGTTATTAGTGATCGAAATGTGAGTATTTTATAACAGTGACAATTATTGTATAATTATTTAACTATTTACATCAACGCTTGTATTCATAAAAGGGTTTAGTCGGAGGGGCACCTTTATTGTACCCATATTTTGCCAGTTACGTTCAAGCTACTTAGATGAGGGAACTATGAATCAATACATTTAACGGTTTGTTACTCGATTCGCACGAAACGGGCAAATGGACACATTTAAACAATATATTATTTTATATAAGCCATTCGCACGAAGTTAATTTATTTGTGGGCGAATCTATATGACAGGCCTGTTGGTCTAGTGGTTAGTGACCCTGACTGCTATGCCGGAGGTCGTGGGTTCGATTCCCACCCAGGACAAATGTTTGTGTGATGAGCACGATCATTTGTTCTGTGTCTGGGTGTAATTTATCTATAATATGTATGTATTTAGAAATATATAAGTATGTTTATCAGTTGTCTAGTACCCATAACACAAGCTCTGCTTAGCTTGGGACTAGATGGCGTTGTGTGATAGTTGTGGAATATTATTATTATTATATTATATTATATCTTCACAAATACGTATTAGGCAATTGGCAAGTTTTTAATTTTATGTAAAAAATAATAAGTTAGATTTTCTCCTATTATTATAGTAAGTAATTACAAGTTTTTTCTTACTATATAATATCTATATATTGTTTGCTTGCCTAATGGTGAAATGTGACCGAACTTTAATGTATTACCTAAATTTGCAAAATAAATGTCTGTTATATTCTATTCGCTCATATCTAATGTAAAGCCAAGCCCCCTAACTCTACAAGGTTTAACTCCTAACCTTACGATTATTTATACTACTATATTTATCGTGGTCAAAATGTACGTAGGTGTTCGGCTCGGCCATTCCATTAAAGCGATATTGCTGCCTGTAGCAAATTTGTATGCGTTTAGTCAAAACTCTATTCTAACATGAGTTCTTAAAATTTTCCACATTTACTCGACAATTTTTGAGTTGTAACATTTTCTTCATTATATAAGCTTTCGTATACATTGCTGAAGAATCATTTTTGAAAAAAATCTGTTAAATTATAATTTTTTAAATCAACTGTTTCTCAATTTTCTCCCATACATACGTCATGGTCGATTTTCCAACTGCAAAAGAAATTTAGAAAAAAAAATCTGTGACAAAACAGCAAAGACTTTTCCGTTACTTGTGCTGCAAGACCTTGCTTCTTGCCTTTCCAAATCAAGAAATTCGAAGAAATATTGACATTAGTTGACCAAATTAGCCGCGTTGTCACTTTTTCCGTAGAATCTAAAGGGACGTTATGGAGTCAAAATCAAAATCAAAAGTCATTTATTCAAACTAGGCTGAGAGTCAGCACTTTTTGAACGTCAAAGTCACATAAGACAGTCCCCCCAAAACGCCCGCCCTTCGAGTCAATTTTGAAAACTAAAGCAGAATATTTGTGACTCTACCAGTGGGAATTGTAATAGAGTATGCGAAAATTTCATCAAAACACGATGAAAAGCAATCGCATTTTAAACCAGCAGTTAATATATTTTTTATACCCAATTGCCTATCTAATTATCTGTTTAACAAACACAGGTTCTGTACATGGTTAGTTTACAATAACTTTATAGATATAAAAACAATAGGATTCGGGACGCAGATACAAATTTTATTCAATAGTAAAATAAATGGATTTTCTATGCATAGCCCAGTTGACGAGGATGAAGAGAAGTCTGCCGCCGCATGTTTTACATACTTCTTCTACTGAGATCTTTCTAGAAGCGGTTTAAAAGAGGTTCGCATTTTATCTGATAAGTTTCGCTAGTAACAAAAATTACCTTTGAATCGACCGCCTTATTAATTTATGCTAGGTAAACCTTGTTTTGATTTATACATTCTAGTCAACATATTTGTATGCCAATCCATGACAAAACATGCAAGATCATAATTAATAAGACCTTAATATACCATATTTTAACGCAAATAAAATATGTTTTATTCAGAAAATCATGCAGTAGTCAAAATTTCGTTTATTAAAATATTAAGCTTCACAATTTTCGCGAAGACAGGGAAAGCTGGAGAAAAGATGTAAAAATATTTTTACTTACAATTTATAAGAGACTATTTTTGGGGAGATAATCTAAAACATCTCCAAAAAACGATAAAAAGACAATATTTTATAGATATGAGTATAAAAATTAGGCATTCAGAAAATCGAAGAAAATCTGCGGGGCGAGCACGGCCTCCGTGATTGGCTTGAGTCACGCAATTTATCAGGATTCTGCTACCAAACTGTGTTAAAAATGTGTGAGTCAAGCCTATCACAATAAGCCGTGTTCGCCCCCGCCAGGTGCGATATAATAAATTAATTGTATTATATAGCACCTATACTATATTATACCTATACTATAATACAGCTGGTTCGTGCCGTCGTCGTCGTGCGTAAGGGCGTAACTTTGAATTGTAATTAAAAAAAACTAAAAAACACGCTTCCATTGAAAAACAAACTAAAAAGTACAAAATAATGGAAAAAAGCGTGGGGTGCTTTTTCAGGTATTTTTTTATTGATATCAGGCACCCCACGCTTTTTTTCCATTATTTTGTACTTTTTAGTTTGGTTTTCAATGGAAGCGTGTTTTTTAGTTTTTTTAAACTATTATTTATTTTCTATTTTTTAGGGTGTTTCGAATTTTGAGACGTATGTCAGCGTAGTTTGTGACGTATGTCAGCGTAGTTTTCGAAGACAGATTTTTTTGCTGTCCTGGTAACCCTGGCAAGGATAACGGTACAAATTAGTTTGTGACGTATGTCAGCGTAGTTTTCGAAGACAGTTTTTTCCTGCCCTGTTAACTATGGCAAGGATAATGGCACAAATTTATGAAATTATTGCATTGTCATCGGTCTTTGACAGATGTGCAAAGTTTGAATGAAATCTGGGTGCTTACTCTCGAATATAATTCCAATAGATCGACATTGGTAAAACGTCAGTTGGTTGAGTTAAGCGTCAGGGATTGGCTAGACTCAGTGAGTCCAGCCAATCACTGACGTTTGACTGACAATTCCAATGTCGATCTATTGGAATTATATTCGAGAGTAAGCACCCTGGTCGTTTAAAGTGGGCCAAAATCGCGCTATAAGGAGTCGGTTACAAACAAACATACAAGTGAAGCTAATACAAAGCGTGTAAAAAGAGAAGAATATCATTTCGACTGTAAATTATTTTAAACAAGACTCTTAGTCCACGTGCATGTAAAATAACTATTTGTGACTAACACTATAGTTTTCATATGTATAGGTATTTATTTGTGTGCGATAAAATTCCGCCGCCATTTATAACGTCCCATCCGTGGGAAGTGGCGCCAAAACATTATGTACTAAATCATCATCATCATCATCATCATTTTAGCCGTAAGACGTCCACTGCTGGACATAGCCCTCCCCAAATTTGGGGGGGTTTGCCATATTCGCCACGCTTGGCAGGCGGGTTGCTGACCGCCATACGATGTGCTAAATATCTATATTTAATTTGACATTTAGAACCAATGATGTGTGATAAATGACAAATGAAAACCATTATATTAGTCACAAATAGATATTTTACAAAGTATAAGATAAGCCGTGAACTACGCATAAATATCTGCGCAGTTGATTATCGAGAAAGTGTTTTGCGTTGATGCATAACTCTGTTCTAAACAATTGACGTGACGCCATTTTGTTACTTATTTATTTTGCTGACGTCAGTAGAAATATGTAATATATTATCAATATGTTGTAAGATAAATCATCATTGATTAGGACATTATGAGATATAGAGTAAACAGCAATAGAGACTTCAAATTATTGATTTGTGTTTCACTGCTATTTTAAATTAATGTTGTGAATGACTCTCGGTACTAAGCACTGCTTACACCATCATGAAATTCAGGCGTTATGTTATGTTCATTTTTATAGTCTGACCTGTTTATAGTATATAATGGATTACACATCATCAACATCATCATTTCAGCCGAGAGACGTCCACTGCTGGACATAGGCCAATTTGGGGGGGGGGGGGGGGTTGCCATAATCACCACACTTAGCAAGCGGGTTGGCGATCGCAGTATAGTGGTAAAATGCACAGAGAACGCTGCTGCCCCTTCTTTAGTAATTACTAGCCGCTTAGTCGCCTCTTACCACATCCACGGTAAGAGTCGGGATGGTGCTATTCTTTACACACGAAACGGATTACACGCATTTCAGATAATTATGTTGTATGAAATCATGACAGTCGCTTGAATATTTTACACGTTTCAAGAACCGATTGATACATTACTTAGCACGGATATAGTTATAATAATGTGTATTTTATTTTTAAACTGACCTTAATCTAACTAACAAACGTTAGTAACGAGCTTATTAACATTAGGACTACTCTTAATCACAGTGTATCTATAAACTTAGCCTATGGTATTCCCCCTGCTGGGACACATGTCTCCTCTTTATGTGAGGGAGAGTACCATTATCCATCACGTAGATCCAGTGCAGGTTGGTAGATGTCACGTCATGTCTTCGAATTTTTGGTCCTAGGACATGCCGGTTTTCCTTCACCGTTTTGTAGAGCAGTAGTGATGAAATCATTTACACAAAGTAAAGATCCTGTCAGGTGTCGAACCTACAACGTTCAACCCGTAAATCGTAGCTATTACCACTGGGCCACTGCAACCGCAATGTATGTAAAGAATAACAATTCAACAAAATAATACTCTTTACTTCATAATGTCTACTTGCTAACCAGCACATTTTCCTGTTTGCGTGAAAGTTTAGCGGAATTTCCCAAATCCAGCTAGATTTTATCAATGCAGTGTTAATAGATAGCTACCATAAATATCGAGTTTTGTCCCAGTTATCGAATTGTATACTACAGCGGGTTATTGATTTACGTTGTGTTACGCCTGGCATAGTATCCTAGGTTATCTGTCGCGTGTTTGCGGTATACTTCGACCAAAATAAAAAGCACTAACGTCGATTTTACATAGTAGACCTTGTAGAGTTCGTCGATTAAGCAATGTAACTCGATTTTCTACAAAACATGTGCAAAGTACCTTTGTTGTTCATATTTATGCTCAATGCCTCTATCAACGAATAGAAAACGAGTCATTGGCCCACGTATAATTAGAACCAGTCTCCATACCCGCAATTACGGCATACTTTCGTATTAGCTCATGTTTTATTAAGTACCTTCAATTAAACAGGTTGCCACCGAATACTATTAGACAATAGATTTGTTGACAATAACAACTAGTAATATTTTATCACGTCGTGAATCGCTACAACAACAATTGTTTACGGCACAATGGCCGCCGTGTGTTGCTGCGGCACGGACCGTTGTTACTGTTACGACTGTAGTTTTTACAACAGCCTATCTGTCTTGCAGATAACAGCTACCGGAGCGCGTTGCCTGCTGGTCCCACAGCTGACGGCCATGTGGGGAGTGGGGGAGAACGACCGATAATCGTCGGCGGAGCAGCGCCAGCCGCCTGCGCAGCGCAGTTCGCCCTCCAGAGCCAGCGCGTCAGGCCGCCTAACGCGCAACTGTCGCGCTACCCTCTTTGTTTACATCGGACGCGTTTCTTTGTTCAAATTAGCGCGCGATGGATAAAGTGCGTTCTGTTGTGTTATAGTTATTTTTTGTGTGTGAGTGAAAGTTCTTGACAATGGCCAGCGAACACTCTGAGTCCCAAGAGACAAACTCCACGTCCCTCGTGGAGGACTCGCTCAACATATCGTTTGAAGACATCAGCTACACTGTGCGACAAGGCGTCTTAGCGGGAGGTAAGCGAACCTCCACACTATTACGAAGTTTGTTTACTTGAGTTTCTAATAGTAGCACCCATTAAGCAAGATTATGATACCCACACAGTTGAGTAGGTGTTATTCAATAATATAATTATGATAGTATGATGATATGCGTGCAACGCTTTACTATTGCGATGTTATATTAGTTCTCCCTTTTCAAGATTACTATTTTTGCTCTACAAGTAATAAATTATGAAGATAATAGGTTCTTCAATTTGTAAATACACACAAACTATACAGTCATATCAAACTTTAATTTAACTTACAAACAAAGAAAACACATCCAAATAAAAATAAGGAAAATGATTAAATACTACAGCGACCTCAAAATTATTTTAAGCACACATGTGCCGTGCCTAATGGCACTTGGAAGTATTATAAAATGCATACATAAGTGGTTACAACTGTGTCCTTGTAAGTAAATTGTAAACATAACAAGGGCTGAAAACAATCAAAGATACGCTACTGCGTGCTGCAAAACAGAACAGTTTAAGTAATGCTTTGTTTAGTTAAATTAAAGTAGACTAAATATACAATATGCGTAGGTAAACTCAAACCCAAAGTAAGTGTCAGGTCCAGGTAAAACCAAATACTTATTTCTTAATCCTATCCAAACATTGCTGCTTTCAACAGCATCGACAAAATGTTCCGCCAAGGCTATTTATAGAACCACCCTTATCCTTTGTGTACTTAGCCTTTGCTGGCATATTCCTATAATCTAGGAGAAACTATTGACAGGCCCACAGACATTCAATATTTGTCTGTGGGCGTGGGCAGAGTCGACAGACCCGCCAACTAGCAACTAATAGGCGATGTGATAAAAATAAAATCAGCTAGCCTTGAGTCAGGTCGCTGACATCACATTGTGTTTCAATTTTACAACTGAAGATAGTCTTACAGCTGAAACTTCATTAATTACAACGCTCCTCATTTATTTTATTTAATACTTCAAGCATACAAATGTACAACGAAGGCAGCCTTAACTCCATACTCATGTAGCCTTCTCCTAGTCAACTTTTGGTTTATTCACAGACAAATGCAATCTGTGCTAAGGAAAAAATAATATTTTACATAAGTTTTTTAGCAAATCACAAGAAACGTGTCTAGATAAACAGCTACAGAGATAGTGGCAGTCCAAAGATAATGGAAAAATTGTTTGAAACATGAAATGCTTAAGCAGGAAGTAAACACTGATATTTTTGACTGCTGATAAAGATTTCAACCTGCACCCTAGTTGCGTAACACACTTAAAATGGCAATAGCTTTTAGTTTTGACAGTTTAACAACATTAAATATTAAAATGGTACACCTAATTGTATTAAATACTTATTCAGATCAGTAGAGAATAAAGGGGGATTCCTGCAAAACACGATAACGCACCATGCGTTAATGATAATGCCACAAACTTTGGTCTGTTGTCATATCATTAGAATTATTTCAATGATAGTGAGAGCTGCCAACCAATCATATGAGCAGGATAGAATATGTACCTACCTACTTGGTTTTATCAATATTGGAACTTAGCAAGACCTTCGGTTTCCACCACACGCATTTGGTAACTCACATTCAATTACAATTCGAAGGATTTTTAAGGAAGTTCCTTATCTAACGCTTCATAGGTTTGAAAAATTCGTAAATCATTATCTGTCTAGCCTTTTTACAATATATTAAATAAATAAAATCTTTTATTTCAAACAACAAAGTCCATAGGCAAGGCAAGGTTGTTAGTAACAAAGATTTTGCTTATAACTAATGTTAGTAATTAAAAGTAAAAGCAAAAATAACGAATACACACCGTCTACCCCTTCACAGTAGGTTCATCGGTCTCGCAAAACATGGAGTTCAGTGAACCTACTGAGCAGAACAGTATCGGTTCTCTCACCAATCATCCTTAGGACGCTATTCGGGCTAACCCGAACTCGTCGCACCACCGACGCAACTTTTTTACGCATAATTGCGTAGAAGTCATCTACGCTGGCGTCAGCAAACATGCCGGATGAAACCGGATGAAACTGAATACCAATATTTTATATGAAGCGACTGCCTATCTGACCGACACAACCCAGTTACTGGGTAATACCATGGGTATGACTGGTTGGCAGACTTTCGGGATCCTACGACCGTAACGACTGACAAAGATCCACAAATGACACTCGACACCAACGGCTTATCGTGCTTGCTGATAATAATTTTAAACTAAAATATAGGTATTTCAAGATAAATCTTGTTTAGATTTTATACTTATTGTTTTTAAGTAAAATATGAAATGTGCAGCATTTAAATGTCTTGAAAGATGCTAACATTCCGAAGGCACAAATTGTGGCCATAAGAGACAATTATACCCATAAAAAAACTGACGACAATCTGCCCCCTATGAACCCTATTTGCATCAGTATCGCTAAAGATGAAAGGAGAGTTGCAGTTAAAACCAATAGCGATGCGTAGTCTCAGGAATTGGATGTCAAGCAGCTTTTTATAAATTGATAATTTATCTATAACTTTACCATGAACTATCGTTCCCGGAAGAACCTTCAACAGACAACATAATATTGATAAATTGTTTGCCACATTTTATCCTTCGAAGAAGTTTGTTTGTTCAACAAACAAAGATTTAGTACCTTACTGATGGAATGGAAAACACGTGTTATATTTCTCATAATCGTTAATCTCCAATGCTTGACTTTTTCGTCCCAAAAGTAGAACAATTCATAAGAGCGACTAAATTGCGTTTCAGTATTTAGGTGTATGAGTAATACATATGAGTAATATAGCTATAAATAAATAAAAATTAACAGAAAAATAGAAGCATGGGTGTTACACGATTATCAGATCATATAGATATCCGCGAGGCCTGTGATAAGGCCGATGAACCAATAAGACACATTTGGGTTCAAAATGGCCGAATGACTCAAATAAAGAATAATAGATAAAAGTTTTAGAACAAGTTATGCCCATAACAAAATTGACGAGTGGGACGATAAGCTAAGTGAAGTTGTCACGAGATTGCCAATAATAACTTTGAAAATAAGTTTTAAATGGATAACAACATTCACACTTTACTATCCTTCGTCGTACAGCTAGAGACCGATCTGCAACTTTCTTACTGTTGGGCAAATTACACAAAATGTTCAAATAGTCTTAAACTCTTCTTACAATGACCAATTGACCACAAGAGCACCTACATTCTCTTAGTCCATCAACGAAAATAAATTGTTTGTTAATTTGGGGTGAACTCAACTCCCGGTGAATTAACTTTTTTGGAAGGGCAAACACACATCAGAGGGGTGATTGCGGAACTTTTTATCGGTAGGAATTGGTTTAATATCCATAGTTAAACAACATTCATTGCGTTATTTACGTTGCTGAGCCGACAATTTATTCGAACAAATGACGCAAGGGTTTAGAAATTATCTTCAATCCCATTCAGATTCTGATAAATTGTGCGTTTCGCAATTAGGGTGCTGGAGTATGAACAACTGTCAAATCGTGTTGTCATTCCTTCTTAATAGTGCTGAGTTGAAATGCCCATAACCTCAGTGGAACCTAGAGAAGCTGGTAGACCTTTTTGTTGTGGGTGGGAAATCATCAATGACTTCTTCTCTGGGCGGAGCGAGAGGGCGAGTCGGACTTAACCTACCCGTGTTCTTTCAGTAGCCTATATACCAGAGCCACGATAACTTACCAACTAAGCTGGTAGACCTCCTGGTCCAATGACCAATAACCGCTGTCGCAAAAACTGACATAGCAATATGACACGATGCTCCCGAATGTAATCGCGTGATATCCCGAGTAAATTTTTTCTTTATGAGATATATCCGGTGCTTGTTGGAGGCTTCCTGTTCTTCACAAAGAGCTCATATAGTTGTGATCTTTTTTATAATTTTAATCTTAGCCGGCTTGCTATCTACATCACCTTGCAAATCTTGCAATCTTGTCTTGTCTTGTCTTTGGTCTCTGCATACCTTATCGTATTACTTTCTCTTGTTTTATCTTTACATAACATCACTTCTTGTTCCCTAAGGGTTGGGTAGAGGTATACTTGTAGTAAACCCACATTTCGCCGAATACAAGGCCAACCTATTGCCATGCCAGGCATAAATGCAGACTCCGGGCTACTACTGAAAAATCCTATACATTTTTACAAATAAATTGAATTGTCTGTGTCACGTGAAAATGACAGCTTTTTATAAAATGCATATGAAAGTTTAACACCAGAAGTGCGGGTGTCCCAAATTTGACCCATTTCGATGTTCTTCCTGCTCTAATTAATATTTTATTATGCATATAATCGTAACTTTTTATGAAATATTATATTTATTATTTATACGAGACTTCAACCACTAAATTGCAATATTTATATTGTTTTATCCAAATTTACCTCAGTCGGTATGTTCAGCGCTTCTAGTGTTAAAGGGTTATTTATCACAACAAAACATTTTTTTTTTGTTTTGGTTCTGTTTGTTCTGGCTAATCTCGCAAACGACTGGACTGATGGAAATGTGTTAACTTAGCTACCAGATAGCTGATGTTATAAGAAGAAATATAGGCAACTTTTCCCGTTTTTTTTTTTCTGACATCCACGCTGGCGAGGCCGCGGGCACAGCTAGTTAAACATCAGTGTCTAAGCAACCATACCCATTCCATTGTATAATATTGGCCTCAGATCCTAAGCAACCATACCCATTCCATTGTATAATATTGGCCTCAGATCTTTTCAAAAGAACAGTTGTTACATATCAAAAGCTTTGTTTTGAAACAAAATTAAACAATACAATACTTTTTCGTTAAAAAAGCTGTAGAACACATTGTAACGGCTCCAGACATAAACAATGAACCAGGTTAGGATAGCAACCAGATATGTTATATTAAAAAACGAATTTGAGCAGCTTTACCGCAAGAATTTCATGGAAACATATTTAAAAATTAATCTCATACACTTGTTTCTAACTACTAAGAAACAAGAAAATCCAAACAAAATTCTTACCTCACTATGTAACACACTTTCCAGCACAGTCTAATCCATTGCCTAATATGTCAGAAAATGTATTTGCTCAACAGTGTAAATAACGCAATGAATGTCGTTGAACTATCAAAAAGAAAGCAATTTTTACTAATAGTGTGATGTGCAATGACCCTTCTATAATAATAATACAAAGATATTTTTTATTCTGATGTTGAATACTTATAAAATCGAATGTCATTGAAATTTTAATCAACAATCATCCAAAATATTAGCTTTCGGCACTCTTTCTCCATATTAACTTCAACCAAGCCAAATTTTATACTCCTCAGTCAGCGTAATATTTGTAAAAAGGTGTACAAAGTTTCTGCTTCGGTATTAATTAAAAATTATAAATAATCTTAAGCTAATATGTAGAAAACTATGCTAAAGGTATTGTTCTGTACCCATTGACGGATGCACTCAATGCACTTAAATTCTCTATTGTCTAAGTACATAATAGTATTCAACACGATAACGATAAGCTAGTAATATTATCATGTCAGTATATCTATACTGTATACTATAATATTATAAAGCTGAAGAGTTTGTTTGTTTGATTGAACGCGCTAATCTAACTAACTTCTGGACCGAATTGAAAAAATATTTTTGTGTTGGGTAGCCTATTTATTGAGGAAGGCTACAAGTTATCCTACTAATATTATAAATGCGTAAGTTTGTGAGGATAGATGTATGTGTATGTGTATGTTTGTTACCCTTTCACGAAAAATCTACTGGACGGATTTGGATGAAATTTGGCACACAGATAGTTTATAACCTGGAGTAACACATAGGGTACTTTTTATCCCGGTAGTATGTTCCCGCGGGATAATTTCCGACCTCCACGCGGGCGAAGCCGCTGGCAAAAGCTAGTATAACATAATGCTACAATCAAAAGAAGCGGAGCAGCAACGAAAAATGATCGAAAACTGGCTGGCAATTCGATGCGACGGGAAGGGTCAGGGGAGCAAAAATTTGACGCGGACGAAGTTGCGGACAGAAATAACTTAGAATAACGTATTTAGCGAGAAATATCATAGTCATTTTGCATGATATACGAAGAGACATAGAATAAATTTTATTGGCCTTACATATGCCATTTATCGTCATTTCGGCTAGAAGACGTCCACACACAATTTGGAAGGGTTTGCCATAATCGCCACGCTTGGCAGGCGGGTTGGCGATCGCAGTATGGTGGTAAAATGCTTAGAGAACGCTGCTGCCCATTCCGTAGTAAGTCCCTTAGTCGCCTTTTATGACAACCACGTGAAGAAATGGGGTGATGCTATTGTTTACGTCCGACACTACACGGAGCGTTATTCTAGTACGTGAGTGAAAAAAAAAACTTTGCAAAAAACGGCTAGTTGTTATTACTCCTATCAAATCGTTTATCTTACCATTAGTAATGTCAACTATTCTAACAGAGACGAGAGAGTCTGCCACGCACTACACTGCGTTACGAAATCTACGCTTATTATTAGTAACATCTGTAAGATTAGTTTGTCACATCATTTGTTTACTGACTCGAGCATTGAAAGGGACACATCTACAAAGTTACGCTTTCTCGCTATGGCGATTTATTGCTCCGCTTCATCACCACAAAGCAAATGATGGACCTCAAAATTCGAAATTTGAAATTCTTACTTCATCTAATTTAATAAGTTTAATTTCGATTTTCGAAATTACTTGTCTATCGTGATAGTGACTTGCTATTAGTCTTTTTAGCTATACTTATACTTTCGTTATTTAAGTTACTCTTTCATTTATTGGTAGTAAAACCTAAATATGCATTAAATATGTGTAATTTAAGTATGTAGTTAATGGTATAAAGTTATTTATTCATTTTAATTTTATAATAATTTCATAATAAACAAGTTAAGCGTAGATTGTAGATTTGGTAATAAACATTTTGGCTGGGTCATGCATTTAAACTAAAGCTGAGAATCTAAGGAGAGTCGTATACCCTCTGGAAAGTGCCAAATTTCAATCTAATGTGATATCAAATAACCTATCCCTAACCAGCAGACAATCAAGACGCTTCTAACGATTCCTCATTTGTCAATTTCTAATAAATAATTTTGAGACCGATGAACATTACATACTTACATACATACCTACATACAAATCGGTCAAAATGATTATTCTCCTTTTTGCTTTGCCGTAGTCGGGTAATAAAACTGATTGGTAATCTCAGCATGTTGTAAACAAGTACCAATCAAGGTACTTAAAAAGAAACCAATTATCTTGAACCAGGCCCTTACAACACTCATCTAATTTTATGATTCCAATCTAAATCGTTTAGCATTGCACTATCAAGTTTATGATTCTCTTCACTTGAAACTAAAATAAAATAATTACTGGAATTAAACCTTAATAGTTTCATTTAGAATTAAATTAGCTATTCTATAATAAAAATCAATTTTTATAAAAAAAGAAAAAAACACAAAGTGAACTAAAATAAAACAATTACTTAAATGAATCAATCCTAAATAGTTTCATGTGGAATTAAATTGGCTATTCTACAAAATAAAAAAAATGATTTATGAAACATATTGTAAAAACACTAAGTACCTGCCCGATGATACAATAAGTGATATCGAAATCAATCAATGATTTTGTAATTTCTTTTATTATCAACAATAATGGTGACTATGACAAAATACACTGCGATTAAAAGATTCTTCGCATTTTTCTTTATCAAAATCGAATTCCTCACTATGAATTGACTGTAACTATGACTTGATTTATTGGTCCCAGCTGACTTTTGTAGATCTTTGAAAGTCGTTACGGGTCGTCAAAATCTCGAAAGACTGGCAATCAGTCTTACCAAAGGGTACCGTGTTACCCAGTAACTAGGTTGTGGACGTCAGATAGGCAGCGGCTCCATATAAAATACTGGTATTGAGTGAAAACCGACTTTAACATAGTTGGAAAAAGGTTAGTTAGGTTGATGATGATTATGGGTAGATTTTATTTAGACACGTAAACAATTTATTGACAACTAACAATGTCATGTCACATTTACCTTAAACAGGTAGAATACCTTCCGCTCCAAGCGTTTAGGTTTCCGTGTCCGTGTTGCTAATATATATATCTACATATAAGCCTGTTTCCATACAAGCTAACTTCCTCCTACTGTTACTAGACTTCTAAGACTCCATTTTGAATCTCATTATCTGTTGAAACTAGTTTTGTTAGCGCTGTCATACGTGATATCGCTAACAAAACTAGTTTAAGTTGAAATTCACACTTTCAATGATTCTAAAGGATAGTTGCTAATCCATTGCTCCATATGTTCGAAAAATTTGTCAGCTGAACAACGTAACAACGCAATGGATGTTGTTTAATTGTCGAAATTAAGCCATTCCTACTATTAGTGTCTTACGCCACCACCCTCACTGATATTTTAATTTATTGGAACTCCACACTACGCTAGGCTAGGTCAAGGTCAAAGTGATATCACTGGAGCATAATAGTCAGCCTTCTCATATAAAAAAAACCAAACTAAAAAGTACAAAATAATGGAATAAAAGCGTGGGGTGCTTTTTAAGGTATTTTTTATTAATATCAGGCACCCCACGGTTTTTTTCCATTATTTTGTACTTTTTAGTTTGCTTTTCAATGGAAGCGTGTTTTTTAGTTTTTTTAAACTATTATTTATTTTCTATTTTTTAAGGTGTTTCGAATTTTGACACGTATGTCAGCGTAGTTTGTGACAGTTTTTTTGCTGTCCTGGTAACCCTGGCAAGGAAAATGGCACAAATTTATGAAATTATTGCACTGTCATCGGTCCTTGACAGGTGTGCAAAGTTTGAATGAAATCTGGTCGTTTAAAGTGGGTCAAAATCGCGCTATAAGGAGTCGGTTACAAACAAACACACAAACATACAAGCATACAAGTGAAGCTAATATAAAGTGTGTAAAAAGTCTCTTCACTAAGGTATGGTGTGGACACGAAACGAAATAAAATTCTTTTTTTGGGAAAAGGTTTCTTCAAATCATCAACATATTAAATGCAGTTACACAACAAGTCTACAACATAGTATTATCATTTGTAAAGATAATGATACAATGACAATCGCTCTGCGATCAAGATTAGATTACCTACTTGTCAATAAAAGAGGCTTTGAAGGTGTATGTTTATAACGAAAATTCTGTCAGTCGAGCCAGAATGATATTAAACGTAAAAGGTAGGAAAAGAAAACCTTAAATATAAAAAAAAAACATTTATTCACATTATGAAGGTATTTATCCAACCACTTAATTATTGTAAAAAAAGTGCAATCTCAGACCATTATGCACAAACCTAAACAACAGTTTTTGCACAAATTATACTAACCAAAACCTACTTAAAAACCGTAACTTGAAATACCTACAACTCCATTACTTTTTGTGAAACTAAGGGCTCCCGCAGACAGGGAGACGCGTCTCCGGTAGAACAATTCCCATGAAGTTTTTATAAATAAATAATAGTTTAAAAAAACTAAAAAACACGCTTCCATGGAAAACCAAACTAAAAAGTACGAAATGATGGAAAAAAAGCGTGGGGTGCCTGATATCAATAAAAAAATAGCTTAATAGCACCCAACGCTTTTTTTCCATCATTTCGTACTTTTTAGTTTGGTTTTCCATGGAAGCGTGTTTTTTAGTTTTTTTAAACTATTATTTATTTTCTATTTTTTAGGGTATTTCGAATTTTGAGACGTATGTCAGCGTAGTATGTGACAGTTTTTTTGCTGTCCTGGTAACCCTGGCAAGGATAATGGCACAAATTTATGAAATTATTGCATTGTCATCAGTCCTTGACAGGTGTGCAAAGTTTGAATGAAATCTGGTCGTTTAAAGTGGGTCAAAATCGCACTATAAGGAGTCGGTTACAAACAAACATACAAATATACAAACATACAAATATACAAACATACAAACATACAAGTGAAGCTAATATAAAGCGTGTAAAAATATTCCACTATGAGCGCCTCTGGTGTCGCCACGCGCCTGTCTACTAATTACTTAATTAAATATGTAGGTATATTAAAAGTCAATTTTAACTTAAATTCCTATCGTCTCCTTCAATGTTTGTTTACATTCAGTATTATTTTAGGAATTCACTTCTCACCTTTGATTATGTCACCTTTGATTATAATATTTTATCAATTTATCATTCAACCATTAATTGCCACTCACAAGTGACAAGTGTCAAATATGCGTCAAGAATACGCCGATATTCATAAAACCACTTACGTGGTTCAAAAGTAGCACTTGAATTCAATCTTAGTTTATTTATCCTAAAATACTTGTCTTCAGTTTTAAGGTCACTTAATTAGTCAATACAAATTAAAATCGATAGTGGAAAGGAACGAAAAATGTAGCGCCATTTGGCCAATTGTTCAGCAGCGCTGTTTAAAGTTTAATTTTTGTTTATTTTTATTTTTGTACTTTAAATAGAACGCCTAAAAGTGCTTCCGATTGGCTTCTACATAAACACATCGATAGAAAATCAAAAACCGTATCAAACTGTATAGAAAACTCATTTTCGACCAAAGTAGCATTTCATTTAACTTTCCTTTTCACCGTCGATATTTAAGTAACACAAGAAATCACCGTTTGCGCTTAACACAGTTAATGCGTTAAGAGAAACCTCTGGAGACAGAGGCTTCTCTTAAGGCGCTACCCTGACCAAATAACCTTGAGCATTCGTTCCCTCTTTGCCGCACCCCACCGCTATAATACTTCGTAAAGCAATACTAGCGCCATCTAGCGATCATCTTACGAATACAAGTAAAAATCGCAGACCTAAGAATTCACAGACATGGCATTCAATAAAAAAACATCTTTTTATGAAATGTTTATTGGTGCGCCAAAATAATGAATTGAATTTGGTCATGATGAATTTAGTGACTATACTTACGTTCATGAATACTTCTAACATTTATTCATATAAAAGTATTAACGATATTCTATAATAAAATAAACATTGTGCGGTGTTTATTTTTTGACCTGTTATTCAGACCGTGGGTGATTGATTAAAGCAGAAAAATGAAATAACAAAGTCAATTTTATCATCATTTATTATTTTTTAGCAGGTAGCTATAACAGGTATAGGTAGCAGGGTCAAATAAAATTATCTAGGAAACTCTACAGACGTGATATTGACCGCTAGTGCTGTTGTTAATGAATTGAGATTTTTTATCGTTTTTATTTATCGATACCCATCATGTCTATGAAGTTTATACAAATAAAAAATTTTGGTTTTAATCTGATATATCACTAATTGCGGTCGATGACCTCACAAAAAATCATCTAATTATGTTCTGGTTCATTTTAGCTTGTTTATACAAGGTGTTAGTAAGGGTATAGCCATATGAAAGTGTGTGCTAGAGACAATCTAACGGAGAACTTTCTCGATGGGAACACCATCGTAATCGTGAAAAAATAATCAACGGCCCCATAATGTATAAGACAACTGATTATTTTTTTACGATGACACCCTTCCATATGACTATACCCTTTTTGTTACACGTTGTATATCGATACTCGTCATATTCGATCATCGATATTAATTTCTACACATTCTGTGTGTTTATATTTCATAAAAATCTAAATGTCGACTACATGTAGGCATATTTACATCAGAAGGTTCATCACCTTCACTTCTATCTATATCGGCTGATAACGCAATCTCTTCATTTAATTTATGGTCTACATTTTCTTTATTTCTTTTTTTGCTTATCAGTGCCTCTTCTATGTATGAAGGATTTCTTATAGCCAAACCTCGAGGATAGCGGGGGTCCACTAATTCTGGCAACAAACAATCTACATAAAATGATGTAAGTTTTTCTTTCATCTTCTCCTTCCAGAATGTATCATCTCTATCGATGTATTCCGTTTTTAGCGGAGAGTTCTCGTTTGACCAGACTGCAAATAAACACTTTGATCTTTTGGTAACGTGTAGTTGCCCCTGCACTTGATAGTACCATTGATGGTTTTTATTAATTTCCAGACCGTTTTTTGTGGTCTTCCAAAACGTGACTTTCCTTTTTTTTATGGCTTCTTCTAACCCTAATTTGAATGCCGTTATTGGGCATTTAACTTCAATGATTGTGTCATCGCTACACAAACCATCCGGAGTTGCTCCTAAAAATGGCAATTCTTCGTCAATAAATAAACCACAAGGTTCAATTTTAATATGTTCTTGTTTTTCTAATTGCTTGATGGCAATTTTTTCATTGTCCTTGCCATGTTTTATTGACGATACGTGGTCAATGTTAGATTTGTATAACAAGTCCCGAATAAAATTATGACAACTTGTGTCATTTCGCCGCGTACAAACTTTTCCAAAGTTAGAAGCAGTTAATAATGACCTACGCAACTCTAGCCACTCGCCACATTCACTCTGTAAAACGGTTGTCCGTTCGATTACATTTCTTTCCTCATCAGTTTTTCTTAAATTTGCTATAAAATTATCTTTAAGCTTCTTAAAAACGTCTATTGGTATATCTGGCTTAGTGCAGTCTTGACCATAATTGTGGTCCGGTTTTGATTTTTCTAGGTGAAGGCCTCGGTTTTTTGGTTTCCTATTTTCCTTGTTTTTTGCATTTTTATTAATTCTTTTGTTTTCTAGTCGTTTTATTTTGCCTTGTGGACTGTCACCTTTATTAATCGATTTGTATAGCCGTGAAATTGTTTTCTTTTCATTAAAAGCTACGGCAGCGGCATGACATCTAGTTTGATAGGAATTTTTTAATGAAAAATTTATTCTTTTGCCACCGACCAACTTAGCCACCACACTATGAAATCTTTCTACCACGTTGCTATCAACGTCGTATAATAGACTGCGAGCATGACCTGCAACATTTTGAATAATAAAGCATATTCTTTGCCATAAAGTGCTTAAAAAAAATCATTTGGCAGGTCCGTTTTGCCGATAGTATCACACATGTATGACTGGCACTTAGTGTGGTCCCCGAAGCCATGAAGGTGGCTGATTAATAAATCGTCAAACAAAAGATGAACGTCTGAGTTGGTTTTATGTCTTTTAATTATTTTGCAAATTGTAGATCTTGTTCGTAGTATAGCCCTTTTTGTAATAAATTTTCGGTGTTTTATGTTGTATTTAGTGTCTGTGGCGAGCGCCTGTAATTTATTGCAAAAATTCCTTAAAATATGGTTCCGACATTCTATTTTTTCAACAGTCAGATCAGAATACGGGCGAGCCTGTAATATTTTGGAGTACGTGCTAGCGTCACCATCGGATATGAGTTTTCCGTAAATTAAATTGTACATTTTTACAGATTCTTTAAATCCTTCCACAATTATTTCACTTTCCATGTTTGTGGATGGACCACTGTAATTTTTGAAACATTTGTGTTCTAATGGATCAACATTTTGTTTTTCTGCACGGGCACAGATAAAACAGTATTTATTTTTAATGCCTAAAAACAATATCTCTCCTGTATGTTTGCCAATTATGGCAGCTGCGCCTGAAAGAGCATTATAATTCTTTTTATAGCTACGTTTAGACCAGCAACCATCAGCAATGACATCTATTACGGCAATTCCGTCTTTGTTCACCCTACCGTTAGAAATTGCGAATTGTTTTTCTTTTTCGGCAGCCTGATTCATAGATTCTACTAAAACCTCTTCCCATTTCCTACTGATCAGTTCATGGTTCTCTGAATACGTCTTTTCACATAACAATGGCAGGTTGATTGCCGACATCAGTTCATCCAGCTGTGAATGCCCCCCACCTATTGCAATAGTGCCAGCGACAGCGCACGTGTTAATATTTAGGTAATTGTCACTGCAATTGTCTCCATTTATGACAAACTTTTGACTGCAAAGCTTACACCTAAACGTAAACTTTGACTGTAGACCAATTCGGGTTTCAGCTATGAGGTAAAGTTCAGTGAAGCTGCATCCAAGTGGTCCATGGCTTGAAATGCGTTTTAATTCGGAAAGGAAATGGCTGACATCAATAATTCTTCTGTTTATAATTTTTTCGTAACTTTCTGCTTCCTTTTCATACGAAATTGGAAACTAAAAAAAAAGTATCTTTTATTATGTATCCAAAAATAAAAACAAATTAGAATATTTCACGGTCTGATTTTTTTCATCTGAAGCTACTATTCATTTTCAAACCTTTTCCATCTTTCATTCAAGTTCAAAACACACGCGAAACGTATCAGAAACTTACCTCGTCAATATTTTTATTGGTATCTTCAGTATTTTCTGACTCCGTCAAGTCTGCTATAGAGTCGTCTCCTATACTACAAAAGAAAAATATATTGCATAAAGATGATCGGTATAATTTTTTTTTTTAAGTTCAGGTTACTATAGGTATTGACACATGGGGTGGAAGGGATACTTTCGTGAAAACTGTTACCACGTATTTATTACATCGTTTTAAGCCCCCCTCCCCACACACATACATTTTTCAGCTGCCTCTCACAAAAGTAAAATACAGATCTACACGATGAAACTACGAAAAAAAAAATTTGAACCGTTTTTGCATGGGTGTCTCACCCACCCCGTATAGATACTATAATACAAAGGTTTACCCCGTAAACTTCCGTAACCCAGAAAATAATAATAATTATCTAATACAGGGAGGCCTTCGCCCAGTAGTGAGACATAATGGGCTAACTAAGTAATACTTACTCATTATTGCTGTTTTCTATCGCTCGTATATTAGAAATTACCATTAGAGGTAGTTGTGCATCAGTTTGGTAGTCTTTTGACCTACAAAAAATTATTTATTTAAAATTAAAATACATTAAATCTCAAATATTTACACACAAAAATCAATACATGACAAGCACTGAATCGTGTAGATACTGAACCAATGTGAATGTTCATGTCTGTAGTTTCATAACTCTGTGGCACTTGCATGATAACGAACATTTGTGCGAAGATTCGTTTGTTGATAATGATGAGATGTTATCAGTTCGCTAACTACTCACATATTAGATCAGTAGGTGTATTATATTTTAAATATTATAGATACATACGTGCAATCAACGTAATTTTGTTGAGAATCTTTAGATGTTGTTGGTGTTTCTTCATGACTGTTTTGTCCCGTTCTTGTAGCCCGGCTACAAAAAAAAAAATAGATTGATAAATGAATTGCATTGTATTTTTTTTTTTTTTGTAAAAGTTATTCAAAAAACATATATGGTCTATAGTGTAACTAATTACAATAGTGTGTAATTTTACGACGCATTGGGCTGCATTTTTTGGATTCTGAACGCTCGGCTCACAACCGAGAGTTGAAAATCCATTGGGCTATAAAATCCCGTCGTAACATTTTTAAATTCGTGCTAACATGGGCTTTTTTTTCGGTGGGGAATAATCATCCAATGGCATCTCCCGCCCTTGGCGGAGCGGGAGTTATTGTCGGAGTCGGACTTTTACTGACTAAAAATCCCACCCCGTTCCTTCGTAGCCTTCGTACCAGGGCCCTGGTGTACCCCCAGGCCCCAGAGTAGGTTTCGAGGCAAAGCTGCGTCGTCAGCAACATCCAGTACGCGTCGTCGACGACTTGGGCTCGGTCCGGACAGTTACCGGACGATTGGACAGCGAGCTACTCATGGCTCGCCATCCGTAAGCCCACGCCTACGGTGGCCGGAAATCGGGATCGGAATCCCGGCGGCGGCTGCGGCGTGAGCGCCGTTGCCTCATGCGGTCGGCCTCCTACTTTGCTAGCATTAGGTACTGCTTCGCAGAAGGAGGCGACCGCCTGCCACTCTTCCCTCTGGACCAAGGCCTGTACCAAGGCTAGAATATAAATAAGTACTAGATTGCTTACCGAGCTGCGATCATCATTGCTACTTTTGCACGTCCTTGTCGCACAACTTTCTTGTACTTAGGCATTATAACTGTTTACACAACAATAGCGTCCTTTTCGCAAAACTCAATAGTTCTTCATACACACACAAAGCGTCCTTTCGCGGTAAATAAGAATAAATAAATAACTAACATAAAAAACTATCACTAATACTAATGTCAATAACAAAAACACAATAATATAAACTAATATTATTGTGATGTGAGCGAACAAGTGCACGAGTGCCGACGCGGCGCGATGACGAACGACACGTGTTTCACCCTCGAGACCTTGTGGCACACTAACTCTGCGCAAGAGTTACTTATCGAGTACGCTCAGATTTTAGAATAAAATCCTTATAAAATCAAATTTTCGTGTTTTGAAAAAAATAAAACTAGCAAAATGTTCTCTATTAAATTACCTATCCATTAGTCTAGGAAGCAAATCAAAATAATGGTTATTTTAGGAGGAGATGCATGTTAAAAATCATTATTTCTCATTTCTGTGGCTTTTTTGTGGCCCTTTAATTAAATATTACGCCGCTTAAAAAAAAAAAAAGAAACTACCATTTTGGAGTCAAGATTATGTAGAAATTTAATGTATTTTTTATTAGTTGCTAGTTCTTTTAGATAAAGAGAAGTTGGCTCCCAAAAACAGCCTAAAAAACGGCTACCGCTGTGTTTCGCACGGGAATGCGCCTTAACGCATTAACTGCCTTCGGCGCTCCGATTGGCCCTGAATTGGGGAAGGGCCAATCGGAGCCCCGAACACGTTAAGACGAGATTGTTTAAATAGCCATTCGAAGTGCCGAATGCGGTCGATGCGTACTCACACTAGTAGGTACTCACAGAATGACACTTGAAAAGTTATACGTTGCCTTACCAACCGCTATCTTGTGTGACATCTTGTCTGTTGCTATGCTAATACATCCCCTGGTGCATGAACCCGAACTAGAGTTCCTTCTTCACGCTACCATTGTATTCGAGACTAGCTTCTGCGCGTGACTTCGTCCGCGTTAAATTTCTTTTTTCCCAACCCTTCCCGTCGCGTCGAATAGCCGTCGAATACCCGCGCGATTTTCCCCGTTTTTGCAACATTTTTCATTACTACTCCGCTCCTCTTGGCTGTAGCGTGATGTTATATAATCTATAGCCTTCCTCGATAAAAAGGCTACCCAACACAAAAGGAATTTTTCAATTCGGACCAGTAGTTCCGGAGATTACCGCGTTCAATCAAACAAACAAACTCTTCAGCTTTATAATATTAGTATAGATAAGGAGAACTGTAGACCCGCAGCAGAGATTTGACATCCCGTGTTCAAACTTTGTGAAATATAAACTGTGTACACTTTAATACACTGGTAAAACTTAGTACTATATTTTTTAAATTACAATTTCTCCTAAAATATATAAGTTAGAGTTCTGATTAGATAACGTTTTATAATAAATTTCGAGAATTAAATAGCTATTATTACAAACAGTGACTGTCTAGGAAAACTAATACAATAAGTAATCTGGCCTGTTAGTCTAGTGGTTAGTGACCCTGACTGCTAAGATTGAGGTCGTGGGTTCGATTCCCACCCAGGACAAATCTTTGTGTGATGAGCACAATCATTTGTTCTGTGTCTGGGTGTAATTTATCTATAATATGTTTATGTACCTATATATTTAGCAATATTATTATATAAGTATGTTTATCAGTTGTCTGGTTACCATAGTACAGGCTCTGCCTAGTGTGGGATCAGATAACGTTGTGTTGGTTGCCCTAAGATATTATTATATTATTATTATTATCTAGACCCAAAATTATTCTTCTCATTCTTAAAAATTCAGACTATTCCGGACCAAACACTTCACAATACATATACGTAAGCATATATTAATGCAATTGTCAACATACTTATTGTTACAAGCGTATCCTTTATCTTTGATAGAATAACTAAGTCATGGTTCCATTCGAGACAGTACGCATTATCGGAAGAGAATATAGATAACAATTCGAAACTAAAATAAAACTTATGTAAGATATATATTTAAAAAATATTTCCACAGCATTTCTTGCGTACCTACGCATTGGCATTTACTTTTCCTGTAGTTACTACTCAATGCATTGGTACCTACCGTGGCCCTGGCATATGGGGAACTGAAGGAACACGGGTGGGTTTTTGACACGCCCTTCTACTCCACCCTAGAGCGGGAGAGGTCATTTGATGATTTCCCACATAAAAAAGGTGTTAATATTGCACATCTGTATGGAACAGTTGATTAGTTTTATAATATTTCTTAGTCATACGATACCAAAACTTATCCTTTTCATAAGCACTATTTTGAAGTATCTCCCTTCTTTTACCTATCCATATTGTGCATAACCGTGTGGTGCCGGACGTAAAGAATACCACCACCTCATTTCTTCCCGTGAGTGTCGTAAAAAGGTACTAAGGGACTTACTAGAGATTGGGCAGCAGCCTTCTCTATGCATTTTACCAACATGCTGCGATCGCCAACCCGCCTGCCAATAATGGCGATGGTGGCAAACCCTCCCTTATTGGCCGAGGCCTATGTCCAGCAGTGGACGTCTTTCGGCAGAAATGATGACTGGGTTTACAGTATCTTTATTAATGAACAGTTTACAACTTAAAATAAAATTAATAGGAATGCTATGATGCAATCACAAATTCTTTTGTTCCTAAATATCGGCTAGTTTAGGCAATGTTCACAAAAGGCAAACCAGCACAAGGTTATGCCCTTTCCGGTTAAATAGATATTAGGTTTTAATTTGGTTTGTCGTCTTCTTAATACATAAGATTATGTTTGATAATACTGTTTGTAGTTATGCCAACATATTAATATCTTAATATTTTGTATTAAACTATGTCAAATGTACATAAAAATGTATTTAATTATAATTTAATCAGGATCAAAGGTCAGTCACTGTTATAGTTTTATTATCTAGAAATACTCTTGCAGCAAGTCAGATTATCGCTCATAATTTGTCCAAGTTATACATGATTCATAAATATTTATTCAATTATAAAATAAGTGTAATGGTATACATGTTAGAAATAAGAATTTACAAAGATTGAGTAACCTCAATCTTTGTAGAAAAGCTCAAGGAGCTAGACCAGTTGACCAGAACCCT
Source organism: Aporophyla nigra (assembly GCA_947507805.1). Lineage (NCBI taxonomy): Eukaryota > Metazoa > Arthropoda > Insecta > Lepidoptera > Noctuidae > Aporophyla > Aporophyla nigra. The sequence continues at coordinate 15,104,688 of OX382301.1, read as the reverse complement.
TTTTTTTTGTGAATCGGAAATCAAATGACGTTTCCCGCTCTGCACCCTAATTGCGAAACGCACAATTTATCTAAATCTGAATGGGATTGAAGATTATTTCTAAACCATTGCGTCATTTGTTCGAATAAATTGTCGGCTCAGCAACGTAAATAACGCGATGAATTTTGTTTAACTATGAATATTAAACCAATTCCTACCGATAAAAAGTTCCGCAATTACCCCTCTGGATGGAGCGGAAGGGCGTGTCAGACTTTTACTGACTATAACCCACCCGTGCCCCTTCAGTTGCCTATGCCAGGGCCACGGTAACTCTTACAATCAAATCTCCCGACCCTGGCAGGCATCGATCCTAGTGGACCCCTTCAGTTGTTGCTGACATCTCTTTGAGGCGCGCGTGAAGAAGAATAACTATGGCTTTGTCTTCATACAAATGCGAGTCTACGGCACCCTAATTACGTACACACTATTAATCAGTATCTGAATTATTTTGAAAATTATTGCTAATCCATTCTTCCATATGTTGGTAAAAATTGTCGGCTTAGCAACGTAAACAACGCCATGAATGTTGTGAAATTCAAAATGAAAGCGATTTGAATGAATGTATTACGCTATTATCCCTCTGTATTAGCCTATGTTAGCCTTTACCATTACCCTTTACCTTCACAGGCAGCATGAGTTCTTAGAATTACTATTAGGACTTGAAAGGGTCAAGAACAGTGTTGAAAATTAGGTACATACATTTTAAATTATATAAGCAATAGATCCCTCTCCCAAGACCTCATTGACTTTGTACACGATTTAGAATTCTGTAAGAGACTTGCTCTACGCTAAATGATTCCCTCCGGGATGTGTCACTTTTGATTTCCCTTGCATAGGTAATCATAGGAAGGTCTGCAGAATAATCAGCTCTAATTCTTCTTCCAATTGTGTGGTCAAAAAATGATATTTGTTGTGATTTATTTGCATCTTCCCGCGTGTGCGGAAGTCGTAGGAGTATACTACGAAACTCTTTGCTCTTGGTTGTGGCCGTGGGCGATCGAAATCTGACTTCGGTGAGCAAATGGAATGATGACTTACGAAAATGGCTGAGTTTCGACACTGATTCAGTTTATGAATGGGAAGAATCGTATTTTTGGATTATGCAGACTTCAAGTAACCCAAAATGAAAGTTTTGCTTACCATTTATAATATTGGTATACTTCTGCCACACTGACACTAATATTGCATCGATAAATTATACTTTTTTTTTTATAACCCTAGACATAGATGTATTCATGACTGACCGAACCCATATCTTAACTATTATTGCATACCTACCTGTTTAGTTTAAGTTTAATTTTATCAGTAACAACACTTAATGTATTTTTTTTTTGTACCTATAAACTATAACCGCACGTCGCATTAATTTTATAACTTGTTTTTATAATATGTGGAAAATGTTATGGGTTACATATTTACTCACTCTGTAGATCAAATTTTGTATAATATTGTAGTGTGTAACTGTTTGTTTTCCCAAATAAATAAAATCAAAATTAAATATCAATACGCAGGTGCAATCCTAGCCAAGTCTTCTTACCGCACGTACCTACCCTAAGGAAAACCTTTCTAAAAATCATCAGATCCTTTTAAGATTCGTCCTCAGTACAGTAACACATTTTCCTGTATTTCCCAGGACGCAAGACGATCCTCAACGCGCTGTGCGGCACGTTCAACGCTGGTGAGCTGACCGTCATCATGGGACAGTCCGGGGCCGGCAAGAGCACGCTCATGGACATCCTAGCGGGATATACGTGAGTCTACTTTTTAATTTTATAATCTGCATGAGCGCCATTGTTGTTTTTGGCATTCGAAGTTCAAATGTAGGCAAGCTATTAATTGAGGCATGAAAGAATTTCGTCTGTGTTCGATTGTATTTTTAAAAGATCTTTGAACCCGATTTGAATTGTTTAGGCGTGGTTTTCTTGCAAATTAAAATATCTTGTCATGACCTACGTTGATCTTTGAATTGTTGTAAAGTCACACAGAGATGAAATGCGTAACACAACAAAACTAAGTAAAATAAACTATTTACTAGATATCTAGTGCTTAGTTAATTTTATGTCGCATATCTTATGCTTCATTTTCCTATATACATATTTCGCGATAATACCATTCGCGCCAAACAAAACGCCAAATGTAATATAAGTAGTGTAGGCAATGATAAGTTTTTCAATGCAAAATGATCACAAAGCAGATACCCCAATGTGTTATTTTTGTACGAAAAAGATAAGAAGTTTATAATAAACACACATTATAGCCGCAGTAGCCAGCAGCGCATCGCACTGCAAAAATACGTCAAAACTTATAAAGAGCTGCGACGGGCCATATTCCAACGCAGTAACTGTCAAATTCCGAATTAGACCTGATTTTAATTCAGCGCAATGAGGTTTTCGAATAATGTACTGCAAAAATCCTCCTGCGTCACTTTCGTATATTTTGTATAAACCATCGCACATTATAGGCAGATGAGCACCAAAGTATAAAAGTTCGAACTTATTAAAGTAGTATTTCCTAAAAGCTAGGCAAAAGCCAGCGGCTGCACCCGAGGAAATTATCGCACAGTAACGATCTACCGGGATGGATAAAAAAAAAAACTAAAAAAAAGCGTGGCGTGCCTGATAACAATAAAAAAGTACCTTAAAAAGCACCCCACGCTTTTTTTTTCCATTATTTTCTACTTTTTAGTTTGGTTTTGTATGGAAGCGTATTTTTTAAACTATTATTTATTTTCTATTTTTTAGGGTGTTTCGAATTTTGAGACATATGTCGGCGTAGTTTGTGACGTATGTCAGCGTAGTTTTTGAAGACAGTTTTTTGCTGTCCTGGTAACCTGGGCAAGGATAATGGCACAAATTTATGAAATTATAGTATTGTCATCAGTCCTCGATAAGTCTACGGAGTTTAAATGAAATCTGGTCGTTTAAAGTGGGTCAAAATCGCGCAATAAGGAGTCGGTTACAAACAAACATACAAACATACAAGTGAAGCTGATATAAAGCGTGTAAAAAGTTTCCTATTTGTTAACTTAGATTATAAACTATCAGGGCCAAATTTCATCAAAATCCGTGGAGCCGTTTTAGCGTGATTGAGTATAAAACATCCAAACTTTCATAGTATTAAACAAAGTCTCTACCAGTGTCTGTACACTTAGATCTTTTAAACTGCTCAACGAGTTTTATTGCGGTTTTCATCAATAGGCAAAATGATCCAAGAGAGTGGTTTGTACATGTACAATGTACAATACGCGAGAGGAACTGCTGTCAAAGGTTACTTTATAATTAGGACTTTAAAGTAGCCTTCATGGTAAATCTTAGAAAATAAATAGTTAGGTACTAAGGACTAATTTGTGTATTTTTGCTAACCCCAAATAGCTGTCATTGTATAATAAAGTGATATAAGTTTCCTCAATGCTTGTCGATTCGTGAATAGAATATTAAGTAGTAAATAAGTGATATCTCTTTTTAAATTACCTAAATCAATCCCGTAATAAAAACGTTTGTAAGGTACACACATTTAACTTGATTTTCTATTTCTCTATACAATTTTTACGACTGCCCAGTTTTGACAGAATTCTTTAAATAAACTGGAAGTATTTGGCCAGCAGAGGGCCACCATGGGCAAAAATTTAATAATAGTAAGCATAAAACGGACTTCTATGAGTCCCAAGGGATAATTTCAAAGAAACTTTAAATTAGATTATCGTCTCTGAAGGAAATATTACAGAAAAATCGCTTAGTTACAAACGAACGGTGTAATAAATGAGACACCAACATAACATAACATAAACTAAAAACATGATTAACCAAGTAAATAATTATGAATGACGTTTAGGTCTTTACATTTTCAGATAATTAGGAACGTATTTCATTCAACTTCCAAGCAAGAAAATCGCATATACCTATATACTCATTTACATTTTTTTAAACATCTTTTACAAAGTTGCTACAAGCATTAATCCTCATTGTCTGAAAACGTGACTACGATCAATCATGTAACTAATAGTAGGTGGTATTGACCCACGATATCAACTGGTGTGCTAATCACCGAACTGATAATCGCCACACGTCATTAAAAATTTTATTTAGTGTTCAGGTGTTGAAGATAATGCTTGAAAAGTAAGAAACACTTGGAAATTATTGCGTGGATATACATACATTCTGTGATATATTTTTGCTTCATATCTGAATATACATTACCTACCCATTCTCTATACAAATGAGTAAATTGTACAGCTTTTTACCAAGTAAGAAATATGAGAGTATTTACGGTACTTATAACCTTTTTTTTGGTCTGTTTGTTCCGGCTAATCTCCGAAACGGCTGGACTGATTTTGACAGGACTTTCACTAGCAGATAGCTGATATTATATAGAGTAATATTCATAACTCTAGTAACACATTCCCATGGGATCATTTCCGACATCCACGCGGGCGAAGCATCGATAGTGGGCACCGCTAGTTTTTAGCATTTCAACAGACATAAATATGTTTTAAAAGATTTAAAGGATACTTCTCTTTTGTTACGAGGATATCTCATACTATAGTGAAACTAGTTAGTAGATTAGCAAAAAGCTCAGGCGCATGGCGAATCTTTAAATCCACCCCTGCTACGTCGTAGCTGCTTGCTACGCCGTAGCGCAGGTTCATCTCCATTTTCAAATTCAGGTAAAATAAAATAATGCATCCGTAATAATGCTTCTTTATCGTGTCGATGGCACGACAGTATATACAATTTTGGTAGCCACTTTACCTCATAAAACTTCGTCACTTCCACGGCCCACAAATAAAAAAACAACTTAATTACAACTTTTTACTAAATGCATGTGAAAGTATACTAATAACTATTTTTCAATTTTGGTTTGTCTGTCTGTTTGTTCCGGCTTATCTCCGAAACGGCTGGACCGTTTTTGACGAGACTTTCACTGGCATAGATAGAACTGAAATTATAAGAAGTTAAATAAGCTAGGCGGCGGGCAGAAGCTACACGTAAATAAACTCCGTCTAATGTTTTATAATGCGTGGTTCCAAGAGAATTATTATGATAAAGAGATAGAGATAAGTAGGACATGTTTAACAAACAGGCCTTTGCTTATCAAGTACCTACGTATCTATCGAACTATCGAATCTACCAAGGGCACATTAAAACATAGCTTTAATACGACCTTGGTACCTCCGATAGTTCGATAACTCTGAAAGTAGTGCCAGAGATTGAAACAAAAAGGTTCGGTTTTTTTTAATGATTGTCCATTACCGTTTTAGTTTCACTCACCATCGACACCTGTAATTTTTAATATTACATCTGTGTATTATATTGAAATAGGTGTCTTAGGATCTGTATTTATGGTTTTTTTGCCACCGACTTCCGAAATTAAAGTTATTTTTCACTTTGTAGTGTTTTTAAGGAAGTCGGTTGCTTTTTTTTGTAAAAAAAGTTTTTATTTTTAAATTTTTAGTTGTGGTATCCACCCCGCACTAATTCCAAACAAACAATGCATATTTATTGCGATAGCAGAAATCGCGGTTAATTTGCTGTCATTTTTTTAAGAGTTCCGGTGTCTATCTCTGGAACTCATCATCAGATCTATATGAAATTTATATGGGACCATTTCGAAATAAATCCCTTTCAAACAAAAAAAGAATTTTGCAAATCCGTTTATATATGACGGAGTTATGGACGAACACACATAAAAAAAATATATATATATAAACATCCGAATTGAGAACCTCCTCCTTTTTGAAGTCGGTTAAAAATAAAAACATTTTTACCAAGAAAAAATTAAAGTTATCGGTTGGTTTTTTTTAGTAAAAAAGTTTTTTTTACTATAAACGACGAAAAGATTTTAACCATGGCAGTTAACGTGTTAAATACATTTTTGTAATGATTTTATTACCTATTTATTACCTTCAGTTACTTAAATTATTTATCGTTTTTGTTTGAAAACAAGTTATTTTGCATGTAAAACGTCCGCTAAAGTCCGATAATAACAATCGTTAATTATGACGAATGTTTCGACACAAAACTGCGGTCAAGCAGCAACAGGTTCACTGCTTATCATTTGCTACATGTATGTACATTAGGAACCTATATTATATACTGTTTTATATCATATAGTAGTAGTATTGTACTGTGTGTATGTGTCGTACAGGTTCATCGTAACCAGTGTCTGATAGCCAGAAACAATATGTTTTTGAATGTAGTAATAACCGCAATAGAATTTAGATTGCCTTTTGCGGTTTTTATTGAGAGTAAATAAAAATATTTTTATGCAATCAATGGAATAGTTTATTAATAATATATTTTATACTAGCGACCGCCGTATGGTACCATGTGGTGCCGAACGTAAAGAATAACACCACCCCATTTCTTCTCGTGGGTGTCGTAAAAGGCGACTAAGGGACTTACTAGAGAATGGGCAGCAGCGTTTTCTGTGCATTTTGCCACCGTGCTGCGATCGTGTGCCCGCCTGCCAAGCGTGGCGATTATGGCAAAGCCCCCCAAATTGGGGGCGGCCTAAGTCCAGCAGTGGACGTCTTACGGCTGAAATGATGATGATGATGATAGCGACCGCCGCTGGGGGTCTACCCCTTAAGCACGAAATCCGTAGTTACGGGCGTTTTCTACTCCGGATCACCCACAGTTCTGTTCCGTATGGTGCCGCACATAAACAATAGCACCATCCGATTTCTTCCCATAGGTGTCGTAAGAGGCGACTAAGGAACTTACTAGAGAATGGGCAGCAGCGTTGATGATGATGATGATGGAAGAAATCTCGATAGTTCCAAGTCAAATAAAGTTGTAAAAGCCGTGCGAAGCAGGCTACTCATCTACTCTCTTAGTCCGTCAACAGTAATAGACAATACACTACTACATGCGCTCTAAAAAATTGTTGCTCAGCAACGTAAATAACGCAAGAATGTTTTTGAAGTGTCAAATGAAATACACGTGTTACGGAATCAACCCGCTGGCAATTCAACAAAAAAAACAATTGGCAATTGTCTATTAACCTAACGCATGAAGGTACATACGCATAAACAAAAGAAAAAAATAATGAGCATAGTAGCAACAATACTCTTGTTCCAATCATACATATCTAATTTGACATTTAAAGGGCTTTATAACTTCCGTGTAATGTTTTTATAAGACATACCATAACAATGACTTCTAAGATTTTATTAAAATAATACTATGTAGCTTCTGGTCGTGACTTCGACCGGGTACCTACTTAATTAATTATCAGACTATAATGTTCCCACTGCTGGGACACAGGCCTCCTCTCAGTGAGAGGGAGTGGACTGGCCTACCATGCAGGCCCAGTGCAGGTTCGTAGATGTCACATGTCTTTGAATTTTTGGTTCGAAGTCATGACAGTTTTCCTTCACCGTTTTGAGAGCAGTGGTGATGAAATAAAGCGCCTGCCTGGCTTCTAGCGATAACGTACCTTTCTATCAGTGAATTATTTTTTTCAATCGTATTTGTACTTCGGGCGATTAAACAAACTATTTATCTTTCTATACTTAACATTAGTTTGGAAATTTAGGTCGCTTACAAAAATGGAAACCATAAAAACTTATATTTAATCACTTGACGTTTTACACAAACATGATTAGTGTTAACAACTAACTAATGAGGTAGATACGTCGTGTAACTTTGACCGGAAGTCATTTAGTTAGCCTCGAAGATAACATAATATATCTAAGAGGATAATTTAATAATCGTTATGCCCAAAATATACTCAGTAACAAAAGTTTGGATTAATGAATTCAATAATGAACTTAAATGACTAGTACTAACTTCTATGCGGGCGGTCCAACGAGTTTAGACTATGCGTTGTCTCAGAGAATTTAATATTTTTATTAAGTAGACAAGCCGACGTGCCTGATGGAATCTGCCATCGGGTAAAATGACTGACTTCAATATTGTTTATTGTTTTTTTAGAAATTAAATAGAACAATATTCGTTCCTATTTTAGTTTACGTACATGCGTATCGTAAACACTAACAAACTCTTCACAATCTCAACGACTAGGCTTAGATAACATAAACAAAGACTCAGGAAAGACACAGAGTACACAACAATATTACGGTAGAAATGTGTACATAACACCAAACAATGCATTATCTCACTGCTGTTGTCATACTGACATAATTCCGTACAAAAACAGATCGCTTAGTTACTCTGTGGCGCTACCGAGAATCGACCGCAAAGTGACACGTGTTACTGCTCCAAAGGTCACTTGTTCCTTTAAATCTATATTATTATGGTTAACAGTATTGTTTACTTGTATTTATTAAAGTTCTGTATTAGTAAATGGGAGTGACTTTATCAACGGATACCTTTTTAAGCTTTAACTCGTATTATGAAACGAAAGTAGGTAGTGCATTTAAAAATGGATGTTTCATAGTTAGAATTTCTAAAGAAAATATCAAAATTATTCTTTGTGCATAGTGTCCATTAGCAAGTTTTATGGCATAAATTGACTTCCCGTTTTTGGTAGTCACTTTGACATTTAAAATAGTACCTAAATTTGTAGCAAGTTGACTTGCTATGAGTGTTTCCATTGTGCAAGACGGTTGCGGAAGGCGACTTCCGCAATAAAATTGCTAGTGGACTTTAGGACACTTCGCTAAACGACTTCGCCATTTACTCCACTGAATTATAATGTTGAACTATTCTACATAAAAATTTAATTTACAATACCTCTTTATTTGCAAAACGTACGTTTATCAAGTGATTCGTCATAGCAGGAAATGTAATTGACTGTTTAAATGGACTATCTTATTTTTGTTCTACTTTTTTGTGCTTGTTTTAAAACAGCTCGTAGTGTGTAGAGAGATTTATTTTTAATTGTCGTAGTATTGATTTTATACGCAAAACTTATCCCTAGTTAGAACAGATATTAATTTTATCAAAATGGTTTTTTTTTTTCATCTCTTTATTTTATAGAACTTTTAAATTATTTCATCTGAATCAACCTCTTTAGTTCGATGTATGACAAAAACCACATTTTATAACTGGCCACTTATGTTCAAAATAATTATTAATGTCATTAAAAAAATTTTTCTTTGTATATTTGGCTTCTATTACATTTTGTTGTTCTCTGTATGCCTTTATTTTAAATATTAAACTTTTTGGTTATTAAATAAATGGAACATTCAGTACTGGCCGTGTGCAATAAAAAACAATTATTTTTTTAGTAGTGTTTTGTTTTCCTTGTCTGTGAATGTGTGCGGTTTATGTAATTAGCAAAGCGCAATTAATTTTTTTAACACACAAATAAAAGAATTTGTGTTAGTTATTTCATTTTGAAAGTTCCCAAACGATTTCTCGATTCTCATTTAGATTAGTTCTGTGATATGGTTATTCGTCGTATATCACACATAAAAGGTCAGTTATTTCAGTTTCCTTTTTAAATTATTTCAGTTTTTTTTTTTGATAATGGAATGACTTACATCTAAACAAAAGAAAAATTGTCCTGCAGTCCTGCTACGTCTTAAAATTTTTTAATGCGCACAAATGTTTGTTTTCTGCCCACTCTACTATAAACGTGTGCAATCGTGACGCATAATGAATATAATTTACACCGCCATTGCACGTACACTACAATGTAGCAACTTACTTAAAAGAGCACGTTCCAAACATTACACATAATAGTTATCTAACTAACGCGCATTTTCGTTCAACTGCGTTCTTATGAGAACCCAATTACATAAAAATTGTCTTATTTTTTATAAATCGTTATCATAAGTGAGTTATGGTGATGATTCCTGAAATACATACAATGTCAATAAACTTAGACTTTTTTACAGCTGAAACATTATACGGATCATCATAATCATCATCATTTCAGCCGTAAGACGTCCACTGCTGGACTTAGGCCTCCCCCAATTTGGGGGCTTCGCCATAATCGCCACGCTTGGCGATCGCAGTATGGTTGTAAAATGCATAGAGAACGCTGCTGCGGATACGGATACTCGCGGATACTCTCTTGCATAAACAGCGTTTATTTGCATAATTTCCAGGGCCTAGTAAATAATACTCGTCGTTTTATACATATTAATTTCGAATAAAACTCAATTCTAAGAATACCGTACTACTGTATCTATCTGTTGGAAACTGGTAAACATTGTTGTCAGTGGATACTGACACACAAAGACTTACATGGCTATTTATTTACTAATGATAATCATGACACCCACATAGCTATTGATTTACCAATGATAAATAATCATAAAATATATTGTCATAATTAACATCGGCATAACGAAATTCAGCATAATGATAGTTACGCATAATGCCTAAATACAGTTGGCACTTTAATAAAGAAAAATAATATAATAAAGCATAATGTTATAAACGTTAACGTAACCTAATCCAGTAATTCCCAAATTATGATACTTTACGCAAACCTTTGCATTATGCCAAAGTATTATTAAACCGCAGGATTATCTATTATGCCAAATAATATTATGCCTCACAATTTTATGCCAAGAGGTGGATTCCCATTCTAAATAGGTATGCTGATTCTCTGCCTTCCGCATTCAATCTGTCCCAGTCCTACCTGTTTTGTAATTAAGTAGATACAATTAAACAGAGATATATTATGATCAGTTTAAATATAACTGTGATATTAAAACGAATAATACTATGGCTACATTGTCGCGATATCGCGAACTACACTCGCAGACCGCTCATTGTATAACAGAGAACGCGCGAAATGAAGTTCGCGTTATCTCGAAAATGTAGTCGTAGCATTAGAGGACTGATAATCAAAGTCGAATCGGGTCAATGCACCATCTCAACCAGTTGTCAGTAACCGAGGAGTTCGAAAATCAAACCAGTTTAGTAGCACTATCCAAATAAAGAAATAGTCGGAGATAAAATTAAGTAGCCCATGTTTATTTATTAATTATCACTGGTAGGTATTGTAAGGTGCAAAGTTCTATAGAGGATGGAGTTGTCGTTTGTCTCGTATTATTGTAAATGATAATGATCTATTCAGTAACTTTGATATTTTATATGTCAGTTTTAATGCTCTAACAGACAGGCGCGACACGACTCTATTAGAACAATTGATAAAATTGCGTTGCGCCCGGCGCCCGATTGCGGGAGCCTTTATTTAAAATAAAATATTGTATATTTCGGACTAAACTTGTGAGTCCACATAAAATTTGTAATTATTAGAAAAAATATGATAATAATATTATTAAAAATATTATAGTGAACCTAACTTAACAACAGCTATAGGAATGGTAAAGCTTGAAACTGAAAACAAACACAGATACAGACTACTTTAGCCATTATAAGGCGAATGATTTTGTTTAAAAACTCCCAACTCATATAACGTAATAAAAAATAACGACCGATATTATAGTTCTTGCGTTTTAGCATGGCAATATCGGTCATTGCCCTTACCCTAATATTCATTCGTAGGAACCCGAACCATAAGCTAAGATCGTTTGTTATTAGTTAAAAAAATATGATTACGATAGTTGCCGATTGAGACGTTATGGGACTTTATTTCTGTTTTTGAAATGTCAAAAAAACATATGTGGGTCAATGACTGCAACCATAATCTCCCTTTATTGTTCCCAGTGCTGGGACACAGGCTCTATATGAGAAAGAGTTAGCCATAATCAACCAAACGGGTTCAGTGCGGGTTGGTAGAGGTCCCATGTGTTCAAATGTTTGGTTCTAACTTCTAAGGCATGCCGCTTTCTTCGCGATGTTTTCCATCACCGTTATGAGTGATAAAATTAAATACACAAAGCAAAGTCCCTACATGACCCGATACCATTGGACCACTGCTCTGCAATTGCCATGCTATAACCTAAGAGCTATACCAACTGCTTGTTTATAAAAGACTTGTTTGGGTTACTAAAGTAGGCGTTAAAGACCCCCCTTGTGTGACATACTTTGGCACGTGTTCCACAAATGTCCTATGTGTGATATGTTGAAATACTATGAATGTCCATGATTTTGATGTGACGATGGATGGTAAAGGTCGTTGGCAGGAACGAATTAATTATTTTTTTATTTCATATTCATATGGTGGGCCAAGGTATTTCCAATTAGATGGGTGGTATAAACGTACCCTATTACATCATACAAGTTGGCTAAGTATTGAGTTCTTAAGCACAATCCAAGTTTTATAATGTTTACGAATATTCATCACTCGCATTTCACCGGTAAAAACTGACTCATTACTATAAAACACCACTCTGACTCCTTCTTAATCTCAGGGATGCCCCAAGGCTGCATACTAGGACCTTTAATGATTTAATATTTCGTTAATTAAAAATAATAATAATATCATAGGACAACCAACACACCGTTATCTGAGTTCAAACTAGGCAGAGCCTGTACTATGGCAACCAGACAACTTATAAACATACTTATATATATCTAAATACATACATATTATAGAAAAATTACACCCAGACACAGAACAAATGATTGTGCTCATCACACAAACATTGCAATGCATTGCAATTGCTTTTAAATTTTGAATAATTATTTGCTAACCTATTAATATTATAAATGTGAAAGTTTGTGAGGATGTATGAATGTTTGTTACTCTTTCAAGCAAAAACTACAGAAATATTTTGTATGAAATTTGGCACACAGATAGTTTATAACCTAGATTAACACATACGGTACTTTTATCCCGGTAGTACGTTCCCGCGGGATACCTAATTTCCGACCTCCACGCGGGCGTAGCCAATGGCAAAAGCTGGTTACAAATTACAGTGTAATGTTCTCGTAATTGACAGTTCGTTTTATCTAGCGCCCTTGAGTTTTTTGCTATACTTAGTCAGTCAATGTAACATTGACCTGCACTTCAACAGTCAATAGGTTAAAATACAAACACCAGAAGTAGTACGTTTCTGTGTATAGTAAATAAATATTTTATTTTTAAACTCATTAGCACAAAACAAAGAAATCTAGCTAACTAGCTTTTGCCAGCGGCTTCGCCCGCATGGAGGTCGGAAAATATCCCGCGGGAACGTACTACTGGGATAAAAAGTGGCGTATGTCCTTTCTCAGGCTCTAAACTATCTGTGTACCAAATTTCATTTAAATCGGTTCAGTAGTTTTAGCAGGAAAGCGAGACAGACAGACAGACAGATAGACAGAGTTACTTTTGCATTTATAATATTAGTGTGGATGTGGATTAATTACGATCTAGGTTTAGCAATGGACAATCAAATGGTGACGATAATTAAATAATTGGTATAGCACAAAAGTTACGTAATCAGCCTTTACCATTCCTACTGCTGGGACATAGGCTTCCTCTCGATGACAGGGAGTGGGCCGTAATCTACCACGCGGGCTCAGTGCGGGTTGGTAGATGTCACATGTCTTCGAATTTTTGGTGCTAGGACATGCTCGAGCTCTTTATCGGGGTTTACATATACCGATCGTATTCAATATCATTGGTGAAATTCGCCCTTAGAGATATGGTGAACAGTAAGTACTAGCGTAATATAATTGATTCGGATCTTAGACGTAAATATTGTACGTCACTTTGCCAACCACTCTGATCAGTGATCATATACAAGCTTTAAATATAATATTAAAATGTTAAACACAGCTGGACCTATTGTCACCGTTTTACATGATTTTATAATATTGAATTTCCGCATTATTATTAAGCGGTCGTGATTATAATCCATTTTTAGCTTTACCATTTGCTTGGAAACAGTTATCAAATTATTGCTAAGATATTTTTAAATTTGACGTTTTTTCGGCATACATAATGAAAAGTTCCTTAAAAATGACTATTTCGAGAAAAAAAACACCTTTTAAATATTATAATATATTTATTTTAGCCGCCAATCTGAATGTCATATAAAAGTCCATTCGTTACGGTATTACGTACATACATCTTAATTTGAAAACTAGGTGTGTGTGTAGGCAGGTAGGTACTTACTTAAAACGAAAATATTGTGGGTTAAGTGTATTTTAAGACGGACTTAAAACAAAACTTCCTGTACCAAAGACACAAAGAACTTACACACGAAACGAGCTCATTGTTTACTAATTGTACCGACCCCATTAATATTCGATACTAACAGAAGAACGGTTACGCCAACAAAACTAATGACTGTATTTAGTTCATTACCACTTTTGATAACAATTTCAACAGTGATTGTGATTTTGTGCTTCTCAACTTTAAAATGTAGGCCGTAAGGTTGGAAATTAAGCGAATCAGAATATTTTGATTAAATTATTGGCCGATGAACTTAGTCAAATACTTATTCATAGTGTGCGGAGTTGTAATTGTATAAGTATCATAATTATAGCAACAAACAAATATATGGATAAAAGGATATGATTGTATTAGATCTATCGCGTCTTTCTCTTTTAAGTGTACGGATTATTAATTTTAAATAAAACTAAGTATAGTATTGATTACTTACATAAGTTCACGACAGTTATTAAAACACTCCGTGAAAACACAATGCCTTCTTTATAGGAACTTACATAAATGATGCCTATGTTCTAAATGATAACTGCACCCTAATTGCGAAACGCACAATTTATCAGAATCTGAATGGGATTGAAAATTATTTCTAAACCATTGCGTCATTTGTTCGAATAAATTGTCGGCTCAGCAACGTAAATAACGCAATGAATGTTGTTTAACTATGAATATTAAACCAATTCCTATCGATAAAAAGTTCCGCAATTACCCCTCAGATTTTACTTCTGTAAGTAGGTACAAACACTTTTACACGTCAATCATATTTTTAAAACTAGATTAGGGTCGTCATTTCGTATCTAGTGAGATACGAAATTACTCTGAGAAGAAAAGCCGAAACAAACTCAGAGATCACAAAGTTCAAAATATAAAATATAATCCGGATGATATAAAATAGCTTGTATTATATTATTGTTTTACACAAATATTCCATCGTAGGTATTCATTAATTACATAAATTGATCTCGTAGTAGGTGCGTTGTGTTAGAAACTTCTTAACACTCTTTTAACACAGTGACGCCCGACAACCGATCTTATTATTCACAAGATTCACAGGTTTTTACCTGTGATTATTTATGTATTGGTGACCCTTCCGCAACATGAAACCTATCACTTCTGCTACCACGATCAACTGTAATTAACTGTTCCATCTCTTCATTAGGTTCTTTTCTTATTATTACTCTACAAGAACTTCCTTACATACCTATTCTTAAAATAATTAACCAAAACATTAAATAAACTTATGTTTTCCGAATCATTGAAGATTTGATGACAAACACGATACTCAGAACAGAAATCAGTAAACTTTATTTCTTCTACTTAATACGTCACACGTGACTTAAGTCGTAAATAATACTCGTTTTATTAATGTTATTAATCCATGCATAATAATTACAAGGTTCTCGAGCAACTTACTGGCCCAGTTATGATGTTTACTATTCAGTATTTTGTTAAAGATGAAATATTAAACAAATGACATCAATAATAAAAACAACCGTCACTACACAACTGCAGTGCGTCAGAAGACTAGAATATTGTGATAGTATTCAGAACCATCAAGATAGCCCGATCAATGAGAAAAATATTTTCCTTCTCCGTTTTCGTTCCTTTCACACACAATTTTCCTTATTCAAACACGATCACATTCACTCCATTACTGATTTCAAATGTTTAAATAGAGAACTCATTAAATAGGTACTAGTTTAGCATTCGGTAGGTACTTAGGTGATTTCTTTGCGAAATTCAAAATTTCTTACAGACGTTGACGTTCCAAAGTTGAATTTCACGCCTATCACTTTAGGTAATACCAAAATAGAGTTTGACAAGTTCTTAACTTTCAGAACCCTAGACCATAGACAAATTGGCATATGTTATAGACTTACGTGTAAAAAAAGCCTGTTTATTAGCATTAAATATTATAAAACAAGAATAAATACTTAATCCGTGTAGAAGACCAAGGTAAACTGCGCAGTAAAACAAAAATGCCGGAGGTAGAATGCAAAAAAGAAAACAGAATAAATTATAGAATTGTTTATCATTTTATTTGTAAACAATGAGGAGCAGTGAACTTTAGTCGACAATACACACTGTTAGTTACATCTAAACTATGAGTAATATTGACCATGAGTAACGTAGGTTTCTAGGTATGTCCAGTTTCAGGAACATATCGATTTGTTTGTTTACATAATTCTGCTTCTATAAATTTTAAGCAAAGCAAAAAGTTACAATCTTGTGTATAGGTACAATATAAATTCTTTAACCGTTAGTTCCCGTATTCACTTAGAGGTTATGGCTAAGTAATATAATAACAGCCGCACGAGTCGATCGATCAGGTTAAGCTACGCTTGAGACCATCTTTAAATACCAAGACCTTCCGGGCTTCGGAAAGCCAGCTGTCTTTCGTGTTAACAAAGGGTATACGTATTACCTAGTACCTATGTTGTGTAGGTCAGGTAGGCAGTTGCTCCATGTAAAATACTGGTATTGAGCTGTATTCTATTAGACTGAAAGCCGACCCCAACATGGTTAAAGGCTAGACAGATTGATTTCCCATATTCACTGAGTTTAGTAAGTAATAAATAGGCAGGTGCTGTTGTACTAATGAACAGAGGGGTAATTGCGGAACTTTTTATCGGTAGGAATTGGTTTAATATTCATAGTTAAACAACATTCATTGCGTTATTTACGTTGCTGAGCCGATAATTTATTCGAACAAATGACGCAATGGTTTAGAAATAATCTTCAATCTCATTCAGATTCTGATAAATTGTGCGTTTCGCAATTAGGGTGCAGATTACCCTTATCAATATCGATAAGGGATATTAGTAGGGTAGGGGTTCACGTTAGACAGTTCAGCTGGTATTTGTACAATTTTTTTTTCACTGTAGGTAGATTTAATATTGGTATGGGTAATAGTTGCCAACGTACTAAGAATAATAATATATAACCATTTTTATTAAAAATGGCATGTTTATTGCTAGATTGTTAAAACACGTGTCGTATGTATTCTAAACATCAATAAATAATGGTATGTCTCGATTTACTAGACAACAATAAATAAGGAAATTGACAATTTTTTATTACAAAGTAAAGGTCAACTAGCTAAGATAGATTTGTCGAACAACTATGTAGTTTACATAAATAGCTACAGTTTAAAAGTGTGTTATTTATAGGGAACAAAGTCCCTTTCTACTATTCGGAATAAAATCAGTTTAAAATAAACGCAAAAACAACATCATAGGTAGTAGGTGCATAGCCTAACTGATTATATTTCACTAGAACTTGGCAAAGGACACCAGACCCTGGGAGTCTTCCTCGATGTAGCCAAGGCATTCGACACGGTATCTGTTTCTCTTCTTCTGAACAAATTAGAAACCATAGGAATAAGAGGAACGCCGCTGAAACTTTTTACTGACTATTTAGACGGCCGGTACCAATGTGTTAAAATAGATAATATTATGAGTAATGAACAGAAAAATACTAGTTTCGGTGTACCCCAGGGGAGTATTCTGGGCCCCACACTATTCCTAATTTATATGAATGAATTGTGTAATCTAAATATTAAACACGGTAAAATAATATCATATGCCGACGACACGGCGTTAATATTTACCGCAAAAAGCAGAAGCGAACTGTTCGAAGTCGCTCAATTAGGATTAAATTCTGTGACTAACTGGCTTCAAAGCAATTTATTAACATTAAATGCCGACAAGACAAAATATATTCACTTCTCCATGCGCAAACCTCAACCTAACATTATTAACCCTCATCTATATGCCCATAAATGCGGAAACTGTGCAGTTAGTACGTGTAATTGTCCTTCTATCATCAAAACGAGCAACATTAAATACCTGGGGGTTATAATGGACGAAACACTCTCTTTTAAAATACATATTGAAAGCCTTAGTAAAAGAGTGCGTAAACTTATATATGTATTTAAGAAATTACGAACATTAGCAGACAAAAAATTAATCACACAAGTTTATTTGGCCCTATGTCAATCTATTATTCAATACTGTATCACTTCTTGGGGCGGTGCACCAAAAACGAATTTGCTTCCTCTTGAAAGAGCTCAAAGAGCAATTTTGAAGGTAGCAAACTTCCATCCCTTCTTTTTTCCCACAGATCTACTTTATAAAACTTGCAACGTGCTGACTGTTCGGCAGCTTTTCATTATGCAGTTAGTATTAAAACAGCACACCATGCTTACCTACAATGCTGACAATACTAACAAGAGACGGAATGATATAGTATGTATAACAAATGAGACTTCAAAACATGTCTTTGTAGAAAGATTCTATACATTTTTAGGCCCATTTCTGTACAATAGATTAAATATAAAACTAAGTATCTATAAATTAAACTACTATAGCTGTAAAAAAAATATACTTCAATATTTACTAACCATAGATTATGCACAGACAGAAGATTTACTAGTTGTCTGCAAATAAAACCGCTAACTCGCTATTTTACTTTTGTTACCTAAGTTTTAATTTTAGTTATTACTACACCTTGTTAATTTATTACATTATAAGAATTTTTGCATTTGTAGCCTGAAACACAGGTTCTACCTAGTTCAGGCAAATTAGCAAATCTGCTCTATTTTAATTGTTTAACGTATTTATTGTAAATGTGACCCTTTTTTTTATTAATAAACAATTTATTATTTATTATTATTATTATTTATCACACAAAGAAACTCAGCTGAAATACAGAAAAATACCTATAGATTAGTCATTATTACTGTAGGAAGAAATCAACAAAATTTATGCTAGAACCAATAGCGTTCTTCGATATGAAATAGACGACTCTTCAAGAATTATCTAAAATAAATAGAGTGTAACCTCTACATGCGAAATAATAGGGACTATGTATATTATTGCGTTTTAATGGAATTTACGGAGACGGAGAAAAAATAAAATAATTTAGTAAAAAAGCTGCTAAGAATAAAATGACTTTTTTTTTGTGTGTGGGAAATCATCAAATGACGTCTCCCGCTCTGGGTGGAGCGGAAGAACGTGTCAGACTTTTACCGACTAAAACCCACCCGTGTTCCTTCAGTTGCCCATATGCCAGGGCCATGGTATCTCTTTCGAACAAATCTCGCGACCCTGGCAGGAGAATATAATGACCTAAGTAAACAAAACAAAAACAGAAAACGATAATAACAAGACACGTGCTAGGTAGGAATTACAACAAACAAATGAACACCTTTCTAAGAATCCCATTGTACAAAATATTAATTACCATAATAGATCTGTATAATTTAATGTCTATTGCATTGTGGTGCTAGACGTAAAGAATAACACCACCCCATTTCTTCCTGTGGGTTTCGTAAAAGACGACTAAGGGACATACTAGAGAATGGGCAGCAGCGTTCTCTATGCATTTTACCACCATACTGCGATCGCCAACCCGCCTGCCAAGCGTGGCGATTATGGCAAAGCCCCCAAATTGGGGGAGGCCTAAGTCCAGCAGTGGACGCCTTACAGCTGAAATGAAGAATGATAATGAATGTCTATTGCATACTCAGCCTATCAGGCTTCCTCTCTGCGAGAGGGAGTGGGCCATAATCCACCACACGGGCCCAGCGGAATGGCGGAAGACACATCGTCTTCGAATTTATTATAAAAATAATAACGTATTTTTTTGGCAATTGAGTGTGGTTGATACGCTGTTATAACAAAGTATTTAACACATGAGGAACAATGTAAATCAAAGATTCAAAGACATGTGACATCTACCAACCCACACCTCGGTCAGACCTCCTCTCACTTAGGGCAGCCTGTGAATCAGCAGTCGGAACAATATAGGCTCATTAAGAATACAAACCAAAGAAGTCTTAGCAAATTATTCGTTTTAAGAAGACATTCGCTATACAGAGTTTCTCTCTGGCATAACAAAATCTAAGAAAGCTCTGGTAATTATACAATTAAAATAAAATGGTTTAAAATTGAGCATACCGATTCGTCGCTGTGTTAATCGGCCATTCTCTTATCACTACCTGGCAACAGTGTTTAATTACCAGTGGTAATCATGTTTATCACTGAATATGTAGATGTGCGTTATCTGTACGTCAGAACAGTCCTCACTATGAATTGGTATTGTTAATCTCCACTGTTCCAAGAAACCCTTGATATATGGCACGGTCAGTACCTATCTGAATAATTATATTAGCAGATGTATCACGATTCTGACATGATACTAGTTCATCATCATCATCATTTCAGCCAAAAGACGTCCACAGCTGGACATATGTACGACTCCCCCAATTTGGTGAGACTTTGCCGCAGTATGGTACCTAGTAAAATTCACGGAGAACGCTACTGCCTATTTTCTAGTAAGTCCCTCAGTCGCTTTTGACGAATCGAAGAAATGGGGAAATGGGATACAAGGTAAAAAAATACAAATACATATCATAGTAATACTAGTCCATAACTGTCGAAGATATCGCGTAAAATACGAGTACAAACAAAAAAAAAATACAGACGAATTGAGAACCTCCTCGTTTTCTAAGTCGTTTAATAAAAATACAAATAAAAAAAAATAAATAAAAAAACAAATGAAAAAAATGAAAAAAAAAAAAAAAAAAAAAAAAACAAAAAAAAAAATGAAAAAAAAAAAAAAAAAGAAAAATGTTACTATCTTATAAACGGATTCGAATAGAAATTATTATTATCAATGAAACCCCATAATAAAAGTAATAAATTCGGCAATTACTTTCGTATTTATGTTTCCACACAGAAAAGTAGGTAGATACACACTATACATGTTAAAAATCAAGTATTTATCTTAATGCTTAAGATAATAAAAGATTTGTTTGATTAAAAATATTACTAGGTCTACATTGTCCTACTCCGCATGATTTATGGTAGGCTTAGTTTGAGATTTATTTAAATTAATATCAAGATATGCGTCTTTCTTTTTAATGGCCTGAGATGGAATATTCTACTTTTTTCTTATTTCTAAAGCAATTTACACAGTCAGTTGCAATCTGTTTTTTTTTTTAACTCTCATATTTTTTACAAATATATGGCGTTCCGCGCATAAAGGTACCAGATGTCGGCATTTAGTTTCCGAGTTATTTGCGTTTTTGTAAAATCGGGTGAAAATATGGCATTTTGTGATTTTTACTGATTATTGTTCTACAACAAATTTGCTACAATTTGATACAATTAACATCTACAGACAACATTTCTAAGCCCATTTTTTTTTAAAGGAAATGTTTAGTACAAAGTTACCAGATGTCGGTAGGTCTTATAAAATGTCGATATTTTCATAATTATCATGTTGAGTTTTTTCATTTTAATACTATTTGTATATTGGCAGTAGTATAGTATCGGTTATGTTAGTGATACTAGTGTTGGGCATTAGCCGAGAGTAGAACACGGTTTTTTTTTGTAACCTTAACTTTCAGACTCCATTTTCTCGAAACTACTTTTTTCAGAGTTTTAACTTTGGATGTCTATTACAAAAAAAAAAAATTTTTTTTTTGTAAGCAGCGTAATAATGGGACTCTTCTAGATTCCACATCCGGCCTTAACTCAATACTACTACTGGTACCTTTATGCGCGGAACGACACATATGTATTTTTTATTCTATAATTTAACGTTTATATTTTTAGTCATGCAGTGACATAAATAAGTACCGTATATCATTTTCATATATTATTCTTCTGTATGTGAATGAATTGCGTTAAACATTCTTCGTGGAAGTCATTAATATTAATCTAGACAAATGTTTAATGTTTTTATATTTTTATATGTTTAGTCTAGAACTAAGTGAGCCTTGTTGAGCTTGTTTTTTCTTTAATTATAAACAACATGCCTTTGTTTAGTGAAACTCAGTAAATATTATTAGTAGGTAGATACTGTGTAAATGCTTTCAGTAGAAACACTAGAGGGGCAAAACTAGTAAGTTTTAGAACTTCACCGTCTGATAAGTTTTCCTACATTTATGATAAATTTTAGACGTCTGATTGTTGCCGAGATTAGCCGAGAGTAGAACACGGTTTTTTTTTGTAACCTTAACTTTCAGACTCCATTTTCTCGAAACTACTTTTTTCAGAGTTTTAACTTTGGATGTCTATTACAAAAAAAAAAAATTTTTTTTTTGTAAGCAGCGTAATAATGGGACTCTTCTAGATTCCACATCCGGCCTTAACTCAATACTACTACTGGTACCTTTATGCGCGGAACGACACATATGTATTTTTTATTCTATAATTTAACGTTTATATTTTTAGTCATGCAGTGACATAAATAAGTACCGTATATCATTTTCATATATTATTCTTCTGTATGTGAATGAATTGCGTTAAACATTCTTCGTGGAAGTCATTAATATTAATCTAGACAAATGTTTAATGTTTTTATATTTTTATATGTTTAGTCTAGAACTAAGTGAGCCTTGTTGAGCTTGTTTTTTCTTTAATTATAAACAACATGCCTTTGTTTAGTGAAACTCAGTAAATATTATTAGTAGGTAGATACTGTGTAAATGCTTTCAGTAGAAACACTAGAGGGGCAAAACTAGTAAGTTTTAGAACTTCACCGTCTGATAAGTTTTCCTACATTTATGATAAATTTTAGACGTCTGATTGTTGCCGAGATGAGACTGCAACTAGATTTTGAACGTTTTTAATTACAAGAATTGGCCTTCAGATTTAAATAAATGTGTGAGGTTTCAAATGACTCACAATGAAGTACTAACGTTTACTACTTTAACTTTAACTTACGTTTACTAACAAAAGAGTTGTATTATGATTTCACTCTTATAACAACTGTATTGACCGAAGTGGACCTACTGCTTCTACGTTGTCACTTTCAAATTGTAGCAGTGTTGTTGTCATACTGTGGAATTGTAACCAGAACTCTAGCCTCATTATTATAAAATAAGGTTTTTATTTAAACCGCTTTAAACCGTCAAGCCAGTTTTTAAATTATGAATCAAATTTGTATCGAAATGCAGTCCTTTTAACAAAACTGACGCCTTAGTCCGGTTCTAAATTGTCATTATAGTATTAAGAACTTTTCTAAATGGAAATAAAGTTGGAAATACAAAAACTGGCTCAGAGCTTTAGGTCTGAGTTAATTCTACATCTTTTAATGTATCTCTATCTTTATCATTCCGATAAAATTAATATGTTGTCCATCTATCGTCAGCAAAAGTTGTCAATCTACTTCTGGCTTTATTAAAAATACAAAAACTAGTTTGAATTTTAACCTGACCGCTTTAAATGGAAGGTTAAAAGTATTGATGTCATTGACCGGCTAATATAACAACTAAGTTATATATTCGGATAAGAAGTTATAAAAAGATATGTTGACACGCTTTTCCTTAATTTATCGAGTGCATCCCATCCACCCCGGTCGTCCCGCCCCGTTAACGGGGCAGTTGGGAAAACTTGTGCCATCGACCCCGGTTGAGCCGACCCTGTCGTTTAACGGGGTGGATGGCACAGATCTAGTCGCAACTACCCCGGTGTATTTCTAACGAAGCGGACAGCACAGATTGAGTAGCATACGCGCCGCATAGTAGAAAGTACTTATGTTCCAGTATTTGTTTCTTGGTGCTTACTAGTAATGAACATGTTGGTCTCTAATTTTAAATACCTAGTATAATCCATTATTAATATAAAAAAGTAATTAAAATTCAATTAAAAATAGTAACATAACATTTTCGAGAATATTAAATATTATAATTACATTTCATATTTATTTTTATACCAATAACTAGCTGACCCAGCGAACTTCGTACCGCCTCAGAATCAATTAATTGTACGTCGAAGGCATAAAGCGTTTTCTAGCTGACACTCCTTTGTCTGATAAGCTCCAGCCAAGTTATGACTACTGGTACTTCGAAGGCATACAGCGTTTTCTAGCTGACACTCCTATGTTTAGCAAGCTCCTACCCAGTTATGACAAACTGGTACTTCGAAGGCAAATAGGCGTGTTCTAGCTGACACAACGGGTTAGGTGAGCTCCTATAGAGTTATGACCACCTGGTACTTCAAAGACTAAAGACTAGCTGACATACAAAATGTGTAAGAAAATGAAAAATCTACTCAATCTGTGCTTTTCGCTTCATTAAAAACACACCGGGGTAGATGAGAATAAATCTGTGCCATCCACCCCGTTAAATGACCGAGTCGACACTACCGGGGTCGATGCAACAATTTTTCCCAACCACCCCGTTAACGGGACGGGACGACCGGGGTGGATGGGATACACTCAATTTATCATTGAAGCCACTCCAAATAAAAAAAACTATTTTACAAAAAAAAGAACATATGGCTCCAAAAAAACACAACAAAGAGAAAAGTTTAATTTAATTTTGGTCCTTGTATCTCTATTTTAATTTTTTGTCGCCGACTTCCGAAATTATACTTTGTAGTAATATTTTTTTAGAACTCTATTGTTTTTGTTTTTTTGAAATAGGTTTTTATTCTTCACTTTTAGTTGTAGTTTAGTATGGTACAGTCACCACCAAAAGTCGATGAACAGAATCAACATAACAAAACACCTGTTCACAATAAAATGCCATAAGTTATAGTCGCAACTAGGAAACAAAATAGCCTGTACACCAGAAATTTACAAAAGTCGTTAAACACGACTATTTCAAAAGCTAAATAATTAATATTAATTATTTAGCTTTTGATTCTGTTCATCGACTTTTGGTGGTGACTGTACATACCCCACACCAATTCGTATACCACTACTTGATAAGTAAATAAAAATATCAGGAAGTATCTGAGCATCATCAAGACAGGAACACACAAATAGAGGCAATGAGAGCCAGAGTGGCCTAACTACTTCAACAATAGTTTTCATTAGTAAGAAAAAAAAACGGAAACCCTGATTCCAAATAATTGTAACTTTAGAAAATATATACATTTTATTATTCTTTGGGCCCAAATCTCTTAGTATATAATATTGTTTATTTTACATATTAAGAGATTTTTTAGGAATCATGTAAACCCTAGACACCTTTATTATTATTATTTTTTTAGATAGGCCACTCTGGCTCTCATGGCTTCGATTTGTCAAAAACATTCAACGCTTCATAACTCACAAGCACGAATGCTAATGAATGAAGTAATAAGAAATTTAATTCTTAATCGAAAGAAAGCTCCTTTATTTATGTAAGTAGGCATAGCGATAATGGTGCTATATTCTACTTCAGATCAGTGTTTATAACTTAGGATAAAAATAATTAATGTTAAAGAACTCTGATCACAGCAGAGTCAACTTCGATAATAACAATATTTAACCAAAACGGAGGGGTAATTGCGGTACTTTTTATCGGTAGGAATTGGTTTAATATTCATAGTTAAACAACATTCATTGCGTTATTTACGTTGCTGAGCCGACAATTTATTCGAACAAATGACGCAATGGTTTAGAAATAATCTTCAATCCCATTCAGATTCTGATAAATTGTGCGTTTCGCAATTAGGGTGTTGTTCATCAGTAGCTTATAATGTTCCCACTGCTGGGATACAGGCCTCATCTCAGTGAGAGGGAGTGGTCCACCACGCGGCCCAGTGCGGGTTGGTAGATGTCACATATATGTCTTCGAATTTTTCGTTTCGAAACCAAACTTGTTACTGATCTCATACTGAGTTCACATACAAAACAATGGTAAAATATCTTCAACAGAAGCACATATAAGAAACAACTTACATTCCACAAATACGTACATAAAGGAAGCAACACACATGACAATTAATGGATACTTCCTCATGCTCCAAATTCTTACATTGAGCGGTGAGTCAAAGCGTAGGAGATGAGAAGCCACCGGCAGTACTTACGTTATTAGCATACTTACCTCTCCTAATGGTAATCGGCTTATTGTAGCTGTCATTTTATTACCATAGAGGATGGTGTATAGTTCCAGCCATATTGCCAAAGCTTTTGTAGGACTTACTTCAGACCTGACTATTTATTGGTCTGACTCCCAGAAAATAAACAATTTTTATGACAAACTCAAAACATTTTTCGTAAAGGCACTTTTCAACGTCAACATTTCAATTAAAAAAGAATTGATTCTAGTCTTTACAATGTTAAGAAAAAATACATTAGCAATTAAACTATCACTTCAAGATTATCTTAATTCGAAATTCAAATTACATTGAAACTTTGAATTTCTACGGTGATATTAGAAAGCATCGTTATTGAAAAATTACATGTTTGAAATCGAATGCTGATTACAATTACTAACCTACGCATAAATTAAATTCGCGATAAGTAGAGATACCATCCTACTTCCTAGAGATTTATTTTCTATCAAAAAACATAAGAATAAATAATCTCGATACTTCTACAATTAGATTCCTACACAGATACTATCATTATACCTAATAAGATTAAATAAATCCTTGCACCTGCTAGATACAACTAACTAAAGTATAAATCTATAGATTGGTGCACTGCGTATATGCGATAACACGTTGTCAAGTCTATCGTACGATAAAAAATAGGTAGTATCGGTAAACTAATTATAGTACCTAACACTTATAAATAGGTTAGTAAATAAAATGGTAAGCTAAATGAATTAACTGCCAACTTTTATTGTCAATACCTACTTATATCAAATCCCAATTGTCATTCTATGACAGTTGTATAAAATAACTTTAACACGGCAAATACAAGGCATATGATGATGACACCAATTTCGTTACGTCCATTTGGCGGCTTCACCCGCGGAGGTCGAAAATTAACCCACAGGAACGAACAACTGAGCCGGCATAAAAATATCTAATCCAAGTTATGAACTATTAGTGTACCAAACTTCATTCAAATCCATTCTGCCGTTTTGCGTGATTGGGTAACAAACATCTAAACATAAAAACTTTCACATATTATAATATTAGTAGGATCAATTTCCCATACTACTAGAGTAGGCTTGACGAGGTCGATTGGATACCTACCTTTGCCTTCATGTCATACGTATTTAGATAAGATTAGATTATCACTGGCAACGTAAACCATGATTCCATGTACCGTGTTATTGATTTTTAGTTTTGTGAAGGTTTCTGACAATTTACAGCAAAAAAAAACTTACTTGTCCATCAACCATATGAAAAGCCGCAAACACAGAGCATGCCCAAAGATAGTAAATGCAAAAAGCGCTATATAAATAGGTAGAGCTACAAGGTTACAGTGAAATTGTAAAATGTTGAACTCAAGAAATATAAAAATATCATGACCATGTCCTTACCCTTACCTAGTTTATAGGTGAATGACTCGTAAGCAGCTGATCAAACATGACATTTAAATTGGTCTTCTTCATGGTTTTTAAAATATACATAATGTAATCAAATACTCTCTTACACCATTACTTAAGTGTTCATCACCAGTAACTAAGACATTTATATCCAAAATATATGAAGTGCTGCAAAATCAACTGTCTTCCTAAGACCTAGTAATTGATCAAAAGTAGAATTAAAAACAATAATTAGGCAATTAACGTTATTGTTAAATCACGATCTACAGATACATAAATGAATGAAAAATCAGTTAATCCATCCAAAGGTTGTCTTTCAAAGATCGCTTTTAGCGATAAAACCGCCTATTGTGTCACCCTTTCAGTAATGTCTACATTTATATCTGTATTTTATATGATGTATGTAAAAACAGTATTCTAGCTATCTAGAAATAGCTTCCAATTCTAGCTCTAGCTAATGTATTTTTGTCTTAACTTCTTATCTAACTTGACTGTTGTTTCAATTTCAGAAAACCGACAAGTGGCAGTATTTGCATCAATGGTCGCCTACGCAATGAAAAGATGTTCAGGCGAAGATCATGTTACATTCTACAGGACGACAGAGTACAAGACATGCTCACAATACAAGAATCACTCCGCATAGCAGCAGATCTCAAATTAGGCAATCATATAAGTGGACAACTGAAAAAAAGACGCGTAAGTATTACAATCAATACAATGAAACGGATTATTTCAATATCTCAATTGGATCACATGTTTCTAATCTTTTGAGGTCGAACCATAATAATATTATAATGTTGACGGCTTTTAAATAATCGTATCAGTTATAAATGTTAACGGCTATATAGTTACACGGGCCTCGCTCGCGATAAGTAGTTAAAAGAAGTGTTGAAGGAATAAAAATAAACACTCGATAATCTATAAAGCCTTCTCGAAGGTCATCGTTAGGTAGAAATAGTAAATATTTTATAATTTTCTTCTTAGTAACACCCACGGAGCGCGGAGGTAGCACCTCTTTTGTCATTTGTTTCTAGTTTTATAGCAGTCAAATAGACGAAATCTCATTGAGTAATGCAACACTACCACTATATTATCATGAGCCGTTTATCATATAGGGATGGTAGGGACATAAACACTTGTACGTACTGGAATCTGTTACCGTGGATTCAGTACATGGTTTTGAAACCATCTGCGTTGAAAATATTCTGTTAGAAAAGAAGTGCCGTTTCATACATCATGACCACGTAGGTATTGCACTTTTTTTATAACGGCTGATATTTGATGACTGACGTAAAATGTTTACTCTAGGGTATCATATGCTGAATTAATGGTTACAGTTCGCGTGTCAATGTCCCTGCTACCCTGTATATTCCTTTAAACAAGATGGCGATAGCCTGATATTTGTGCAAATCAATTAAGATACCTTGGTACTTCTAAAAATAACCATGTTAATCATGTTATGTAAGACAAAATTGCAATTCAACAACTATTTTTCTACTATCAAGGTAGCCTAATGATTCCTCTTCTTTCCAGGTAGAAGAAATTATCACATCCCTTGGTTTAAGTAGAGCACGACACACTAGAGCTGGCAATTTATCTGGTGGACAGAAGAAGAGGCTAGCAATAGGTCTGGAATTAATCAGTGACCCTCCAGTCATGTTCCTAGACGAACCTACCAGGTAAATGGTTATTCATATATCAACTACAATGTTCAATTGCGATACAAAGAAAAGTAAAGTGGGTCTGTACTTTTTAGTTGTTGGCCTTGACAACTAATAAAACCGACCCACTACTTCCTTTCGGGAGTGGCCAGAGGTGACTAAGAAACTGTATGATAAAAAAATACCAGTCAATGATAAAAGTACCAAATTTAACTCGGTTAGTTTCGACGGCTCATGGCTATTGTATGGCGTGGATCGTTCCTTGAAAGCAGGCTATGGAAGCCACCTAAATAAGCTAATTGCATTATTGTTAATAACACACAACAGTACGACATCCTGCCTCTATTTATAGTCTATCATATATCTCCAGACTGTCGTCAAACAACACGTTAGTGGCACATGAAACATCTAAATGTACCCACTTACTTAGTACAAGAACGTTATCAAACACAAATCAGAAGGATTAATAGAGGAATTAAATATTCGAGATAACGACACACGTTGTTTTGGTAGTCATGTTTAATTAAAATTGTATTGTATAGGAGATGGTGTAGTGTTTAAACTAGCAGCGCGTGGTAAATATCACACTACACCCACGCTTATATATAATGACTCAGACTGTAGCTATATAAAATGAACTATGTTGAACTTTGTTCAATTACAACTCAGTTATTACTGCAATGAATAATTTGACGCATTTATTTACACTTGCGGACAAAGAACACGGGTCAGTACGAAAAATAAAAATTACTCTTAAAATATAGATGCAGCGGCACGAAAGATAACGTATTTTGTAGATATTTGCCAGTTTATAAAACAACACCTAATGTTGGACACTATATTGGTTAAATTATCTAAGTTATTTATAAAACAAAATATCAATATTTGTTACATTGAAAAAATAATGGTTGGTACCTCACATACAACACAAAAAAGAATTTTAAAACCAAATTAATTCTTTGTATTGCCTCCACGGGCTCTTCTCACAGCTGCCAGGCTTTTCTTATGCGATCTTGCGGGATATTGGTCAACCCTTCCGCTAACGCATTTTTGAAGAAAGACGTCAATAACCGCCTTTTATCATTTTGATTTTACAGCTTGAAAACAAAAGTGAGTTAGCATCAAAAGTAAAACATCCCAAAAATTGAATTTGTTTCGAAATTCGAGGTTTTAAAATTTTAGCATGCAAATTTAAGTACGTTATAAATCATTTAAGGTTTTATTTCATACGACATTATAATTATCTGTAATATAAAAATTAGGTTCATTCATGTACCTTGCAAGTTATAAGGATTTTCATTCGTTAACCCATATTATTTGACCGCAAGTGTAAATCATGATTAGTGACACTGACATCATTATTTTAGAGGATTGACCAAAATTACTTTTTCCGGTCACAAAGTCACGCAGACTTCACGCAACCGGTGAACTCGAAAATAAATCTAAAATTACATAACATCATGGCTCCGTGCCAAAAGTATTTATCTGTTGACATTTTGATGATAACATTATCTTGATAATGAGGTGAGACTAAAAACATTGTAATTTAATCCAATATATGGCATTTATATCAATTATACTTATGTAGGTAAGTTGATAGTATCAACTGTTGATTATTACAATGTAACGTCCAATAAATCCGGAATGCATGAGTCTCACAATTTAATTTAGGCACAAATATAAGTAGAAGGTATTTTAAATCAATAAATTATATTGTAGGTACACTGTAGATACAAGTTTTCTATTTCTTATCATAATAGCCTAACTAGTGAAATTTGCTAGCAGATATGAAATTATCTCAAGATATTTGGACTACCTACAAGAAACATATCTCTATCTAATACCCATTTAACAGTTTTCCATCTTTTTACAATTCGCTATTGTTTTTGTTTTAATCCGTGATTAATCTATAATAATATTATAAAGAGGTAACATTTGTTTGTAAGTTTATATGTTTGTAAGTTTGTATGTAGGGGGTAATCTCCGGAACTACTGGTCCGAAATGAAAAATTCTTTCTGTGTTGGGTAGCCTATTTATCGAGGAAGGCTATAGGCTATATAACATCACGCTAAAACCAAGAGCAGCTGAGCAGTGATGAAAAATGTTGCTAAAACGGGGAAAATTGCACGGGTATGCGATTCAACGCGACGGGAAGGGTCGGGGGAACAAAAAATTTATCACGGACGAAGTCACTGGCAGATGCCGGTATGCAATAAAAACAAAACCCTTTACCGCCCAACGAAGTGGGCACAGGTTAGCTAGTTCAGTATACATGCTTTTTGAGAGTGCACTTGATGTTAGAAATTCCTTTTGTCTTATAGCCTTTTAGAGTACACTCGATGTTAGACATTTCTTTTGTCTTACCGTCATGGGTAATTTCAACATTATAGGCAGTCAGGCCGCCTTGCTGAGCATGAGGTCCTGGATTCGATTCCCGGGTCGGGCACACACAGTGTTATTAAATTTTTATATCTGGAATTTCTCAGTAGCAGCCCGGAATCTGAATTTTTGCCCAGATGATGGCAATAGGCTCGCCCTCTTTTATATGGAATTTAAACTATACCTATATAACTGGCGGGTTGTTTATGTACCTACTATAGGTACACCCGTACAAGAATCCTTCGGGTCATACAGCGTAATCTCTGTTATGATAGTTACAAAAATAAACAAACAAAATAGTCCATAAAACAGAAAAACCAAAAAGTTCAACCTAATTATGTTTTCTTTCCAGTGGGCTGGATAGTTCAATATCGAAGCAAATAGTATATTTACTTCACCTTTTAGCGCGGCAAGGGCGGACGGTGGTGGTGACGATGCACCAGCCGTCCGCCGCCCTCTTGCACATGGTGGACCGGCTGTACGCCGTGGTGGCAGGCCGCTGCGCCTATGTCGGCTCCGTGCCGCAGCTCCTGCCCTGTCTAGAGGAAATGAACTTGATGTGTCCGCCGTATCATAATCCCGTTGATTTCTGTAAGTATGTCAAAGCATATTTGACGTTTTTTTTTTTTTTGGAATGACATCAACCTTTGAGTTTTGCCTGCTGCTTAACCAAGGCTTAAAAAAACTTAAAACTAGAGCGACTACTCGTTAACCCCCTGTGAGGGGTGCCCTCACCTTTAAACCAAAAGTTAATATTATTCTGGATATGATATCTTTTCAATATCATCATTATCATCAAAGACATCCATTGCTAGACATACGCATAATTTATATTTCTTCAAAACTGTTATTCAGTGGCTATTAAAAGCCCCATTGTTCACTCAGGTACACTTTTTACTATATTGTACATTTTTACCAAAATCTTAGATTTAAAGCAAACAAAATCAAGAGTAGTGTAGAGTAGTAATACGGATAATTTATTCGTAATAGAAACCAGCCTAGTTATAAACCGGTCCCCTCTTCGGAACTCGCCGTGTGTTGTGTTGGTATACTTTAGAATATTTAATGTCATAGCAACACTGCAATATGGATAAGAAAATTATTTTATGCATACTTTTGTTATTTATTACCTTAATAGCAAAATATTAATTTATACGTCTGAAAATAGCAAAAACGCATATATCTATAGTATCAATATTTAGGTAGATAGGATGCTGATGAACTTTAACCTTTTTTAGATAGTTTTAAATACCTACCATACATTTTTAAACACTGACGAATGTTGTATAAAAGATAATATTCTAAAATTCTGAATCACACAGTTCTTTGTCTAAACACACAAAAGTATACCTACCGTCAATTACATTCATTCGTACATCGTATCACTCGTACAAGTTGTATACTCATCAACTAAATCAGAACGAATAAGTCATACTAATAACTTATAGACTCATAACTTAGGTACTCGACTTCAAACTATATTTAAATCATTATTTCATCTCTTGTTTATATCCTGTATTTAATATTGCTGTTAATTTATCAGAATTATAATTTAATTATCATTATTACTCATTCATTATCATTATAATACAATAGTTTGCTAAGTAATGTTACGTAATTAACAAATGCTTCCCTCACTTATTTTGCTATGCCCGACAGGGTCCATATGATCTATTTATAAGTTTACCACCTAAGAATATATGTGGAATGCAATAAAAGTATTGAGTATTGAATATCTCCAAACTTACAATCGTAGCCATGTTCGAATATGTCTTGCCATAATAACGCTATTGTTTTTCCTTTTCAGTAATCGAAATATGTGTAGAAAACGCAAGTGATCTGGTGGAAAGCTCGGGAAATGGAAGGAATAAAAGATGGGTTTCAAACGTATCTCATGAGACTGATAGTAAATTAATAGGTTTGTATTACTTTATTTTACTACCAGCTGTATGAAGACTAATAAACATTAAAACCTGTCTAGATAACACACCTATGTTTTAAAACCATTATCACGTAAATTGGATAAATGATTCAACAGTTTTATACACATTAGCTGACAGACGTACAAAAGGACGTCATGTTTTATGATATGTAAAGATAGTAGGTACTCTATACTATGCTACTGTATTCAACACGTGTTCAATCCTTGAACCGATGACTATATCACTGGCACGTCGCCTTATAACAAGCTTCGAATGGACTTCGTCCAATCTGAATGAATTTATTATAAAAATTATCATATTAATGAAAACCTCACACAGTAATGCGATAAAATAAGATTATAGAATGATATTTTAAGATGTTTATAAGCAAACTGTACAGAATGACACTATTACTATTTTGGTTCTCAATATTGACGTAATACACAAAAATATAACGTTCTTTTTAATTCCTAATTTCAGAGATATCTAATTTAGGTGCATATGAAGAAGTTTGCCTGACGACGCTGCCAGCTCCCAAGGAGGACCCTACTAGTAAAATACTATTAGCACTAAAGAGTACATATACCACATCGTTCATGAAACAATTCACCACACTCACAAGGAGATCGCTTTTGGTAAACTTATATAATTTATTTTCTTTTTATTGTGAAGTTTTTTGTTTGAATCTAAAACTGTAACTTAAATTAACTTTAAATTACTATTCCGGTTTTGGGAACCCAATACCGCTAACTGAGATTCAAAGGTCTCATTAGACAAGGCTGGTATAGAGAAACAAGCCTACAACATAATTACCGACTAACAACAATTTAATTCCTTTAATTTTTTGTAAATCGGTAATCATTTTTAAATTATATATTTTCGGTACGTTTCGTTTGTCTTTCTTTTGTGAGAAAGCTCTATTGTGAAATGAGGGCAGTACTCAGTACGTTCTCTTGAACTGCTGGGGATAAAGGTGAATAATCACACATGATTTAGAAATGAGTACTTGTAACTGTACTTGAGAACTGTAAGACCTTTGGTTTCAATGTCTGTCCTATTAAAATCGATTAATCCCATTCCCAAACAAAGATCTTCATGAGATTATATGTCAATTTATCGTTATCATTTATTCCCAGTCAATATGGCGAGACCCCTCGTTCACAGTCATGACGACGGGCATCCACTGTGCGATGGCACTCTTCGTCGGCTCTCTGTTCTATAACATTGGACATGATGCTAAGGATGTGCGCAACAATTACAACTTCTTGTACTACAGTCTCATGTTCCTCATGTTTACTGCTTTCAGTGCCGTTACTATCAAGTGTAAGTATATCGTATTATTTTAACTTGTGAATATTTGTGGGTGCTTTCCGTCATACCGTTAATGGTCCGATATAGCTCCGTAGAAAAAGGTTAGCCAATTTAATGTTATAGAAATCAGAGTCAGGTGTACCTACGTGTGTTTAGAATTTTACAGCAATCCTAATATTTGTTTTTTTCCTACAAGAAATATTTTTTAAACACCAAACCATACCATACGTACGACCATACCATACTTGCATCCAATTTCCACATTCTTTGAAATGGCAAATGAAGTGTAAAAATATTGCAGACGCCTTAAAAAAGAATTGCAACAAATTAAATGGTTTGTAAAGGTTTCACGTACGTGTTGGTGAACTTGAAACGACAAGGTATTGGTAATTGCATCTCTCAGTCAGAACACGTTATTGGGTCAAACAGAAGCTATAATTGAGTTATCAAATCATGATTTACACGTTCAAATTGATGTGCATAAACAGAGAGCACTGAGTAACCCTCTACATTGTTATTGATCACTGAAGTGTGTTTTTCCGCAATAATATTATAGCGTAGTATTTTGAAATTGATACTCGTATTTAGCTTAAACGCTCTTCACAAAGGCAATATCCCTTACAGGGTGCTTGTCTTAATACTGTCATGAAATTTTAATGCATGCCTACTAATGAGTATTTAACATGTTAGCAATTTAATAAATAAAACACACACACACACACATACACACACATCTTCTCTCTCACAATACACATTTTTAATTTTGATTTTTGTTATTTACTTCATCCAAAGAAAATTTGCACTTTGCTTTCTTTTCCACAATTTTGTTTTTTTTAATAATGAACGACATACGTAAAGTCTTATATAATGGAGGAACACTGACTCCCAAGTCACAGGTATAAACCTAGTTTGGGAGCCAGGGGACCTATACTTGTGATACAATTTCAGTATGTTTTAAAGTCATGTGTGTAACTATGTTGTCACTTTTTTAAATAAAAATTATTATATATTATATTATGATAAATTAAATAAAATCATTTTTTTCTAAGCATAAATGTTGTTCCTTTGTTCTTAACCAAATTCTTGCAATCCAACAAAGAAACATAATATGATGATTTTGATACAATACATCAGCAACACCCTCTTTTCTCACACCAGTAGTTTTAAAAATACCATTCTCTACCAACTCGATGGGAAGACAAATGACAATTCAGTTTCTCACTTCCAGTTCCCGAACAAATCCCGGTGATCCGTCGCGAGCACTTCAACAGGTGGTATACGGCGGGAGCATACTACACGTCGACGTTGGCATCGACGCTTCCAACTCAGACAGTGTGCACGTTGTCTTACGCGTTCATAGCGTATTGGCTTACAGGACAGCCGAACGAAATACGACGGTTTGCTGGATTCTGTTGCGTACTGTTACTGGTGTCCTACGTAGGGTTGTGTAAAGGACTGCTTATTGGATCCTTGTTTAATGTGAAGGTTAGTAAATTAACTTATTTAAAAAAAAAAGATATTCCATCCCTAGGTAACGAAAATATTTTGGCTTTAGAACCACACAAGATATTGTACAATTGTATGTGTGTTTTTTTTTAATTTAACGGCCATTTAAACATAATTTGGTTTCAACTGAATCTAGTCCATATAGTTCAAATCATGTTTGAAAAAGTTGTAAACATGGAAGATATAATTGTACCTAAGTACAAATAGACGAAACTCTATCCCCGCGAATAGATCAAGGTTTTTTTTTATATTTATGTTGTCTTAACAAAATCTCTCTCATTTTAGAACGGAGTGATATTCGGCCCGTTCTTCATAATGCCATTCACGATCTTCTCCGGGTTCTTCCTACGCTACTACGACGCGCCGGTGTTCTTCCGCTGGTTGTTCCAGGCTTCCTTCCTCAAGCACGGGCTTGTCGGCCTCGTTCTTTCCATCTACGGCATGGACCGGCCCAACCTTGTGTGTTCTGAATTGTACTGCCACTACGCTTACCCCAAACAATTCCTACAAGACAACGGCGTAATTGACGAGAAATTTTCCATGCTCATTGTTGCATTATTCTCCATAGGCCTTATTGTAAATGTATTAGCTTTCCTCATTTTAAAAATAAGGTTAAAGAACAAATGGTGATTTTTAGGCATATAAATGTATTGAATTAATAATAGCGTTTGTAAGACGAGATGTGAAAGTCTCGTTTTCTTACTGAATATGACAATACAACTAGTCGGTTCGTGGTCGCGAATCATGGAATATATGAAAAGCGTATCGCGTCAGCATTATTTATTATGATATTTTTACCAAACGAGTTTTATATGACGTCTAAAACATGAGTTTTAAAATCACACATGATGTACCTAATAGAAATATACTTTAATGTAATGAACACATTTTCTCATACTGACAAGAACGATGTTAAAATATCTTTGTTTCAGAATGTAGGAAAAATGACTATTCTAACATACAAATAGATTGTACATGTCAAGAGATAGACATTCCAATGTAAATATTGTTAATTATAAGAATTTATTTATGAGTATCCAATGTCCTGACTAATACGTATTACCAAGATCATGTTCAACATTTTATCATAAATAAAATATGTTCTTTACAAGCTCAAACAAAATACGCATACATAGTCATCTAGAATACGGTATATTCATGTAATATTCATTTTGTAAATGTATAATTTCTCTTTTCTTATTGGTTTCGTAGCCAATAGAATAATTATATCAATTAAGCTTAACAAAAGCGTTCGACAACAGTAAAATCTTTGTCCTATTCCAAATAAACAAGACAATAAGCTCAAAACTATTATGGATTAGTTTGAAAGTAACTTTACTCATGAGAGCAAATGTTTGGGTTAGTTTTCAAGCCAGTGCCTTATACAAAATAAATATCACTATACAGGAGTACCACAAGGTAGTATTTCGGTGCCAATTTTATTCTTAACTTTTCTAAATTACTTTTTTCGCTGCCCATAAACAATACAGATCCAGAATGACCTACATAATTTAAGTTCCCAACCAGCAAGTGAACCTCTGAGTATTAATTTAAGAAACGTTTCTTAAAACTTGTACACAATTAAAATTGATTATCAAATACTAAAATGTTAATAAAATTTTAATATTTGGCAATAGAATTATACATATCTGCTTAATAAGTGTAATGCAGTGTTTTACAGAATAAATACAAAAAGTACTATTGTTGTACGTTGAGTGTTGATCTGTGATTTTGAATATTATAATAATACAAACATTGACCCTGCAGGGACATTTATCTTCATCGTTCTAGATAACAAGTCCATTTTGGCCTAGCAAACCTATTTTAAGATATTTTTGTTCCCATATCCTGCAAAAGTCTGACACCAACCGGGGTTGTCCCTGGGTGGACCGGCATCGTGCATACAGGGATAATCCTCTGTTGGTATCTAATTTCTTTAAAGGCAAATAACGCGCCGCTGTGAGTTGGTTTCGACCTTTCGGACGCCTTCCAAAATCCCAGATAATAGTGAAAGACATTTTAAAATAATAATGGACATAATAGAAAATTAATGTTAAATTTATAAACTTTGAAATAAATCCTTGATTTTTGCAATTTTTTATGGATTACTCTTATATTTTTGAATGAGTCAACGGACAAGTGTGCTTAGCGGAGCAATGGAATAACAGAACGAAACGTTACTGCTATTGGCAGGATTACAAAAACCTTATAAATGTAAATATTTGTTTTAAGACATAGAATTAAATGATAACGGAACTGTTTTTATCGAGTAAAACACCAGTTTTACATATTGTAAATATTTTTTGATGTATTCGATTAGAGACTATAGGCATGGGTACAAAAGTGCTTTAAAAGGTTATCCTCCACTTAATTCATACGAGTTATCATTTTTCATTTATTTATGATTATAGATGTTTGAGCGGAGGATATGTTACCTGAAAGTAGTAAAGCTGTGTCAAAAACAAATAATATTATATAATTTGATGTAAACTTACCCAATATTTTTAAGAAATGTATAAATGTTGCAAGTTAAGTTTCTACACTAAACTAGCTGACTGTACAGACGTTGTCCTGTTTCCTAGAACTCAATAGCAGCGCCATCTGTCAGGCTGATTTGTGAATCTAAACCATCAAGGGTGCCACCCAAACGCATACAAAAAAAATCATTCAAATCGGTCCAGCCGTTTAGGAGGAGTTCAGTGACACACGTACAGTAGAATTATATATATAAAGATATGTTTTTACCAAAGTCTTGCCATAACGTATAGTGTCATAAAATATGATAAATGCAAAAGCATTTAGATAAATACTAGATATTCATAGAAATCTTTTATTAACATACAAATTATTCGTAACGAGTCAGAAATTGAGCTCTGAGACGTTACAAAATTTTGAGGCGTAGGTTATGTAGGTTGTGCATTTTATTACATTGACCCAGAAGGAAAAATAGTAATAACAGTATTAAATTGTTTTTAACAAACTCGAAATCGTACGAATAATAAAACACCTTGAGTTTGTGGACTTTTCTATACAGTGTTTAGCTAAAATTATATCAATATGAATAATACCTATGTAATATGAACAAAAAGGGCTCGAAAAGAACAAAACGCGTTTTAAAAAAAGTTTCTTCTTAGCTGTATTTGTGATAGATTCTAACTATTTTTTTATATTTAATAAACTTGTAAGATACATTAAATATGTAATAAAATGTAGACATACGGTACCACCGTGCGAATAAATACGGAAATTTGTAATTATGTCATTTTATTTCTAATTACCTACCTACCTATTAGAAGTTAACTATTATGCTGAAATTACCTTCAAAGTTGGCGAATCGTTTCTTTATAATTTCATACTGTATCGAAGGCTTTGGATAAGTTGTTACAGATGACTTTTTAAGATTTCAGTTTTAAGATTTTTTTCTGCATAGTACTACTACATAGACAAACTTGTTCCTACACGTAATAACATCATCTTATATGTACACTAGCTTCTGCCCGCGTCAATTTTTTGCTCCCTTGACCCTCCCCGTCGCATCGAATTGCCTGCCAGTTTTCGTCCATTTTTCGTTGTTGCTCCGCACCTTTTGATCGTAGCGTTATATACCCTTCCTCAATAAATAGGTTACCCAATACAAAAATAATTTTTCAATTCTGACCAGTTTTCCTGAGATTACCGCGTTGAACCAAACAAACTCTTCAGCTTTCTAATATTAGTATAGATTCAGTCAAAAATGTTTCGGGAATGGATAATTTGTTGTAAGATTGGCACAACTGGTTTCTATTTTGGCGCGGAAATTGAGTTACATCTGTTAATTCGATTAAATACAGTGCAGTTTTTAATTATATCATATCTAGTGCGTATTGTGAATTTCATAATGGACAAAAACATTGAACAAAGAGTTTGTCTTAAATTTTGCATCGCCAATGGAATTTCGTGTTCGGAATCACTGAGCAGGTTATAGTAGGCTTACGGTGAATCGACTTTATCAAAAACACATGGTTATGAGCGGTACAAAGCGACCAAAAGCTGCCGAGATGAAGATTTGCCTCCTTCTGGTAGACCATCAACGTCTGCAACTGAAGTTAACATAGCAAAAGTGAAGGCTCTGTTGCAACTCGGCTAGTCCGAAAAGACCTGAATGTTCTCCAATAATAACTCCATCTCATAAAAGTCGCTGGGAACATGCTAGAACGAGTCAATTCCGATCCAACATTGATGAAATGCATTGTTATTGGTGATGAGACATGGGTAACGAGTTTGACATGCAAACTAGTCAACAAGCTTCGGAGTGGCGCCTTCTAACTGAACCGAAACCAAAAAAACCACAAGTCGATCAAAAGTCAAAGTCATGTTGACTGTTTTCTTTAACTTATTCTTTCCGGAAGGTCAAACGATAAATAAAGAATATTATTTTTAACGTTATGTGGCGTTTGAGAGAGCAAATTAGAAGAAAAACGCGAGATTTGTGAAAAAAAAAAATCTTGGATTTTGTACCACGATAATGCGCTTCTCCTTCGCACAAGACCATCTCTGTTAACGAACTTTTGACCAAAAACTCAACAAATACCATCAAGCATACACTTTATTCACCAGATATGGCTCCAGCCGACTTCTTTCTTTTTCCTAAACTAAATTACCACTTCGTGGCACTGGTTTTCATTCGGTAAAAACCATACAGGAAAATTCGCGGCAAGAACTGAACTCGAGTCCGGAAAAAGCGTTTAAAAATGTTTTGATGATTGGACTATTCGCCGTCGTAAGTGTATCGTTTCTGAAGGAGCATACTTTGAACGTGATGAATAACTAACATTTGTGTATTATTGATCTTTTCTCGGTACTTTCTTGACAGATTAGTATAACAGTAATCCAGATCTGAACTATTTTGTGTCGGTACTAAGACAAAGAACAAACATTCAAATTAAGGAAGACCCGGAGTGGGCTCGCTTTGACACTGCTATCAACGATGTATTTCGTGATAATATCTGCGAGTTTTGTACTTTTACTATCATGAAACGTGATTGTGACGTTCAAAAGTTTTAATCCTTTGCTGAGAATATTTTGTTCTAAGCTCAGAATCCAATTTATCGTCAACAATTATCACACAGGACACTATCCAAATTATAATAAATTAATAAGCAAAGATAAGTAACACTGGTCATTATTGTGTATCTAGTGATAAATTATTGTATGAAGATAAATATAACACCAGTCGGTGTTCCAGTATCCAGTACAGTATCTAGTAGCGACTTGTGCGTTAATACGAACAGTCTCGCGGAGAGGAAGTCTCGCGGTCTTGTGACTGACGAGTGCCTGCATCGCTCCAATTTTCCAATTCCAAGCATTGTAAGAGCTAATCATTGCCATCCGTGCCAGTTCTTGATATACTAAAACAACAAAATTAAAGTTTTGAGTGCCAAGATGGATGTGGAAGCAGTACGAGATGACATTAGTGTGGAAGATGGGAGTTTTATTGTTTACACTGATATAGTCTACGCAGTCAAAAGTACAAGTAAGTCGTTAGCTGATAAACATACTTTTGTCCATAACAAAATATTTCATTTGAATTTTCCAACTGAGGTTCATGTAAGATGTCGTAATTTAAGAGTAGTGTGCTAAAGTACCTGTGATGAAAAGTGTGTGAAGGCAATCAAGTTTCTGCTATACGTTGGAACGGGTCTGTCCGCGAATATTATATTGCAAAAATTGCGATTCTGTTAAAATTGCAAAAAAACAAAATTGCACCTTCTTCGTCTTCCATTTTCACACCAGGTACTGCAAAACTGGTTGCAGGTGCGCAGTTTCTGTTTATTAGTAGACGTCAGGAAGTGGGATATTGTTTATACCTACTCGTACTTTGTATAAAGCTTTATGTTTACTTTGGGGATTTCCGCATACAGTTGCATCAGTAACGAATATATCTCAGCTACAGATATCTGGCACCAATCTAGACCGTAACTTCGAATAAATTGTTTTTTAAACTAGAAGCATTCTAAATAATATAATTCAACCTTTTCTTAGTAGACGTCAGGATAGAGGTACAAAAAGTACATAATTATTTGTACCATGATTTTTAATCCACAATCTAAGTAATGTTTATCTGACTACAGATCTGCATTATAGCTGAACCCTATAACCCCAGCGGTTGCTAGAAATGTGGTCACGTTCTTATTTCTACACAAAAGTTAAAACTGTTGTAGCAATTTTTTCAATGTTAAAGTAGAGGAATTTGCGGATGTATTAAATAAACAATGCAAACTCCAAGCAATTTAAATGATTGAGTTTTAGTCCTCTTAAACTTACTATCAGAACCAAACACTGCAGTAATTAATGCTATGGCTAGCTTTTGCCAGCGGCTTCGCGCGCCTGAAAGCTGGAAATTATCCCACAGGTAGGATAAAAAGTATCAAAATTCATAAAAATTTGTTCAGTCGTTTTTGCGTGATTGAGTAACAAACATCCAAACTTTCTTTATAATATTAGTAGGTTGGTAGGATGTTTTCCTAATTTATAGAAG
This sequence comes from Aporophyla nigra, assembly GCA_947507805.1. Classification (NCBI taxonomy): domain Eukaryota; kingdom Metazoa; phylum Arthropoda; class Insecta; order Lepidoptera; family Noctuidae; genus Aporophyla; species Aporophyla nigra. Next base: position 15,062,144 of record OX382301.1, on the reverse strand, counting down.
TATTAATTCGTTTTCAATCCTGATAAACGAAAACACTAGCCTTTTTTTGCAGCAGTCGAGATGAAGATAGCGGAATGATCTTGACTCCTACCGAACGGAATGGCCAGCACTAGCAAAAGACAGAATTCTGTGGAAAATAGGGAGGGAGGCCTTTGCCCTGCAGTGGGACAATACAGGCTAGTGCAATTAGATTAGATTAGAATTGCACCGGTGACTTTATTACTCTTATCAGTCTTAGATATTCAAATTATCAGCAGTAACAGATGCAAGGATATCACCTAATAAGTACCAAAAATATATTTAAATATCGCCCTTTGTTTGATTATTGTTTATAGACTTTATCACTACCTTTTCTCAAGTGAAGGAGAGCCGGAGATAAAGCTAATAAATTACGATTTCTCGTGTACTGCCCTGCACCTCACTTATCTAGTAGGTATTAGATAATACTCCGAAGCATTTCGAGGTACTTATCAACTGCAAATTATTAATGAATTTATGTCTATACGCTATACGGAAACTCTTCGTAATATTAGGTTGGGGAAAAAGTCTTTTCGCATTATAGTATGTATGAACTTGTAATAAAATCTCTTTGGCTATACTATTTGTATCTGGCTGGTTTTGATATCACTGAAAGTTTAAATTTTAAAATTTAAACTTTCAGAACATAATTCCAAATTCAAATTAGGAAAATGTGTGATTTTCATTTGTTTTTCGTACCGTCAAGATGAGTGAATCTAATGAAGAAATTCGATACATTTTAAAATTTTACTACAAAAAAGGTAAAAATGCAACGCAAGCCGCGAAAATATTTGCGATGTTTATGGACCTAGTGTAGTGTCTGTGAGGGTAGCACAAATTTGGTTTAAGCGTTTTCAATCCGGAAATTTTGATGTCAAAGATGCACGTCGCTCTGGTCGCCCTATTACGGATAAAATGGATGCCATTTTTGAAAAAGTGGAGCAAGATCGGCATACCAGTAGTTACAACGTAGCTGAAGAACTGGAAATGGACCACAAAACAGTTTTGGCGCATTTGAAAAAACTGGGTACACAAAAAAGCTCGACATTTGGGTACCTCACGAGCTCACTGAAAGAAACCTAATGAACCGTGTACTCATTTGTGATTCTTTATTACGACGTAATGAAACCGAACCATTTTTGAAGAAGCTGATAACTGGTGATGAAAAGTGGATCACGTATGACAAGAACGTGCGAAAAAGGTCGTGGTCAAAGGCCGGTCAGGCTTCACAGACTGTGGCGAAACCCGGGTTAACTCGCAACAAGGTGATGCTGTGTGTGTGGTGGGATTGGAAGGGCATTATTCATTATGAGCTGTTACCACCAGGCAGGACCATCGATTCTGAACTCTACTGCGAACAACTGATGAGATTAAAACAAGAAGTTGAGAGAAAGCGGCCGGAATTAATCAACAGAAGGGGTGTGGTTTTTCATCATGATAACGCTAGACCTCACACATCTTTAGCCACCCAACAAAAATTAAGAGAGTTTGGCTGGGAGGTGTTAATGCATCCGCCGTATAGTCCTGACCTTGCACCTTCAGATTTCCACCTGTTTCGGTCTCTTCAGAATTCTTTAGGCAGTGTCAGGTTAACATCACGAGAGGACTGCCAAAACCACTTGTCGCGGTATTTTGACCAGAAGTGCCAAAATTTCTATAGCAATGGGATCATGTCCCTACCTACAAGATGGCAAAAAGTTATCGAACAAAATGGTACCTACATACTTTAGTTAAATGTAAATAAACTTTATTAAAAAATGTTTTGAATTTTCTTAAAAAATGCGAAGTAACTTTTTCCCCAACCTATTAGTATTGGGCAAAACTTTTAATAAACGGTGGCTGCTGTTATGTGTTTATGTTTAGGGCATATTACCAGTAACACCTACTATAACTTTGTAAATTCTTAAGAAACTCTCAGTTTTATTAACAACCATTGACCAGTGGTCGATATTTGACTCCTGTCTCACCTGAACCTATGATGCTGTTGACAATGATGTATTTACGGCTGCCAGGAGTAAACTCACTCACTGAGTCACTTGATACTTGAACAACGCGCTCCCGTCTTTACTACTCCCTCGTCTGCTATAATACATAATATCTCCATTACTAAAAAAGTTATTCCTTAATAGCTTTAAGCCAATCAAATATTAATTCCTCATTTAATCCCAAAACCAGTGAGCACTAGTCAGAAATAACACATTTTTTTTAAGTAATTCGTGCCGCTATGTAATAGGTTTTGATTAATTATGTATCATATCAAACTTTTTATAATAAGGCATTACAAAAACAAACAAGTTGAAGAAAAACTTGTAAACTTCAGCTTTTAAGACACGTGATTTAATATATCTTTGTATCGATCGTAAATAGCGTTGCCAGGCGTCCGGATAAAGCCGGACACAGTCAGGCTTTTTGGTTGCGTGTCCGGCTGAATTAGGAAGTGTCCGGCCTGTCCGGCTTTTGTAAGGCTTTCAGTATTTTTTTTGGGATATTAAATAATTAATCATAATGAAGCACGATTCATTTAATTTTATTGTTGTTTCATTCGAATTTAAGAAGACTTGTATTGTAAATGATAAAAACCTTGTTATACTTTTTTATTGTCGTGTTTATACTAAGAAAAATTAAGGGCGTCTGGACTTTTGCCCAAATGTCCGGCTAAACTGGCTGGTCTGTCCGGCTTTTCGGTTTTAAGACCTGGCAACCCTAATCGTAAAGAGCTGTTTTGGTCATCATAACATGCGCAGGGTTACCATGGAGGAGCATTACCGATTATGACCGCCTAGGAGTTTTGACCTCGAACTTTTGTAACAGTGTATATAATGGTTAAGGTGGGATTTTGTTTTTTATACTATACACTGCAAAGTTTATAAATCTTTTTTTTGTGCTTTTGGGTTTTCTTGTAATCAATCAATTGTGATAAGTAAAAAAAATTGAGGATGTAACTTTTGTATATGTATAATTTTTTAACCTACGAAAAAAAACGGAGGAGGTTATCAATTCGACGCGTATATATTTTTTATTTTTTTTAATGTATGACCCCGCATAACTTTTTACATAGTAGTCCGATTGTGATAATTCTAATTTTTTTATTGGAAAGGGTATACTCCGAAGGTGGTCCCATATAAATTTGGAAAACTTAATCGAACCCTAAGGGTCGGAAAACAGGGGATGATTAATTGTTCACTCACTGATTGTAATGTATAACCACGCATAACTTTATACAAATTAATCTAATTTTAACCTTTTTTTTTTCATTGAATAGGGTATACCTTGCCAAGTATTATTAGTACATTAAAGCCACAAAAAATTATAAAATAAAAACTTTTTAACAAAAAATTAAACCGTCGAAAAAACTGAAATGCAAAAAATAATAAACCTTAAAATTTTGAGTCGGCGCTGATAAATCAATGAACAAAGATCACTCAAAGCACCGACTCAAAATTTTAAGGTTTACTATTTTTTGATTTTCAGTTTTTTTTTGGGTTCCGCACCTCAAAAGGAAAAAGCGGAATCCTTATAGGATCACTTTGTTGTCCGTCCGTCCGTCCGTCCGTCCGTCCGTCTGTCAAGACCCTTTTTCTCAGGAACGCGTGGAGGTATCAAGCTGAAATTTATATCAAATACTCAAGTCTGCTGTCCCTTGGAGCTGTGAAAAAATCAAACCTCTAAGTTAACGCAATCAAAAGATATAGCCGTTTATGCCGCAAATTTCAGCAAATTTTCGAAACTCGCAAGGGAATCAAAACCTATAGGGTACTTCCAGTCGATCTAGAATTTTGAAATTTGGTACGAAGCAACGTCTTATAGCACAGATAAAGGAAAAATTGCGAAAACTGTAAATTTTTATTTACATCATGTAATAAAAATATTAAAAAAAAAATTAAAACTTTATACCTACAGGTTTGTACGGAACCCTCGGTGCGCGAGTCCGACTCGCACTTGGCCAGTTTTTTTTATGTATAATTAAATTGAATTTTAACAAGATATAGACGTAGAAGAACACATCTTTCAAAGGTCCGCCCAACAGTACCTGTGTGTGTGATTCAAAAATGTTGATGATAATAGCAGCAACTAATCAAATATATTTATAAGCACATAGAAGAGAATGACAAATGTCAATTTACTATGGAAGAGTTGAAAAACGTCACCACTGCAGAGAGTTTATGAAAATTATTAGAAAACGACTAATATACCGCTATCATGATTATATCGATGAGAATAGTACCTATTTAAAAAATCAACCAAGATGTCTTAATAAAAAACATAATAATATAAAGAGGAGTTTTAGAGCTTTTAAATATTTTGGAAGCAGCCAGCTGAATTATTAGAAGCGGCATCAGAGCTCAAGAGTACGATGATGAAAATTATACATCAAGTGTCAAAATTCTAGAACGTAAGTTTGATGAATCAATTGCAAAATCTTTAAATTTTCTAGTATCCGAAATAATATTAAAAAACTAGCTTCTGCCCGCGACTTCGTCCGTGTTAAATTTCTTGTTCCCCCAACCCTTCCCGTCTTGTCGAATCGCCTACCCATGCGATTTTCCCCGTTTTTGCAACATTTTTCATTATTGCTCCACAACCGTTGAATGTACCAAGTGACTTTTGTCATTTTTTCGTATTTTGTATTGTATTTCTCAACAATGCTTATGAATCGAACACAGTGGGGTAGGTCAACCAGCGCCAGATAAGAACAAGCGTGACAGCGTGGCGTGTGAGCGTCATTGTTGATTTGTTAAAACGCTCAATACGAAAAACGGACAAAAGTCACTTGGTGCATTCGACCGGTGTGGTGATGTAAATTTTTATTTGTTGGTAAATCATCATGAGTTGAATTTACTGCGTTATTAAATACTTATAGTCTGGAACTTTGACACTTTCGGTTTCAACCTTCGATTCGAATACAAGTAAAGGAGAGCCTTGTCCTTCTGGTTCTTATTTATAATTACTTGCCGGTATTGATGTGTAGGTAGGTACTTGTAAGCAGGTACGAATTTTATGACAGCAAACTGCTTTGTACATGTCGATTAAAAATGTCAGAGCTATGAAAACTAACATTATGAGATACCTTCAATTTAAAAGTGAACTCAAAATAAAATATGTATATTAAATTTTAAATACTTCTGCCTAAAAACATAATGCATGTAGATATATAGCAGGATATATATAAATACGGCTTAGGTTATATATAGACATAGTATATATATAACCTAAGCCGTATTTTAGATCGTACGTGCTCTCTTTCACTGGCTTCATAAGCTTAACTCATAAACTAAACTAAGGTTCATAGCTAAGCACCAAGAAGTGGTGAAGGGCAGGCGTTTTGGGGGGCGGTCTTATGTTATTTTTACATTTGAAAACTGCTGATTTTCAGCCTAATTTAAATAAATGTCTTTCGATTTTGATCCCACAAATTAGCAGTAAGTAAACCAACTAGCAGGAATTAGCAGTTTTAAATTTAAAAAAATTACACAATAATGCATTTATTTATATTATTCATACTTGGCGTGTGCTAGCTGCTATATGACAAATAATTGAATACAATGTTTTGTATTTCCTAAAAAATTAAACAATTAAAGTTTGATGTTTAATTTCTTCTTTTTTAGGTTAGGCTTTATGGGGGTACTTAATTGTTGCTAATAGGTCACACTATTACATCCTGGAAAGAATACGCAAAATTATAAGTCACCCTGTATATAGATACTACTAACTATCGAAAGAAATCTGTTCACAGCAAATATAATAATTTAAATTACAAAGGACATGGAAAAATATCCAGACTTGGTAGCTGCACGAAAGAGAAAAATTAAATTGCTGTATATCTTTAACAAAAACCTATACACGAGCAAAATTTTTTTGCACTAAGCTTAATCTAAGGATTTCTTAACACAAAAATCGCAATAAGTTACAAATCAAATCGCTATTACGTTTAATTGTCAATCAAATTCATGTCACAGTCTAATTAGATAATTTGACGAGTTTGATGAGACCCTCTCTGCCACGAGTGTATACGTTGCAAGCGGTACATTGATATCGCGGGTCAGTCTCACAGCCGCCTGCGCACACATCGCACGTGCAAACAATTCTATGTCGCGATCGAAATAAATCACAACTTTACGACATTTTAATACCTCAATATGGACGTGGAACTTGGGAATCGTGATGAAATCAAACTAAAATGTGATGTGTCTGTGTTTTCGGATATACACTTTAGGATTCCAAATGGTAATGTTCTTTTTTAAGTGAAAGTTTCCTTTTGGGGGTAATATACTGTTCGACTTACGATGGTGTTACTGCATCAGTGGATGCGGGTCTTTCTTAAGCGGCCTCACTTCTACGTTATTTACTTGAAATAACGTAGAACATAGCAGGTACCTATCCTCTAAAGGATTTGAGATTTTAATATCCAGGTTTCCTGTCTGTCAAATCACACTCTATCATCATGCATGAACGTGTAACAAATTTATTTAATTTTTCGATCCTTCTTAAACATTAGCAGAATATCTTGCATCCATAATGAGCTTATCAGTTTCTACTAGACTTCGATGGAGACCTTTGCAGAAGTCTGTTAACTTGATACTCGTTTCAAAGCATTATTTACTCGGCTTTTGTGCATCTTCGTCGGATTTTTGCAAAGAACGATAAAGTTTTTTTTATCGTGATTGTATGTTGATATTTATCATAAGAGTGCTCCAGAGTTTAATGTACTTATATTCCAGTCTTCATTGCACGTACAAAAATATTTGTAGAGTTGACATCGTTGTTTTAATGTGTTCCAGAATTCAATTTTCTCACAACAATCCCTGATTGTGGTAGGAGTGAAAATAGCTAGACATTAGTTAATCATCTTAACATTTATATGTTATTAATAATTTAAAAGTTAAATCTTAAAAAAAAATATGTTCAAGTTTTATATTAAAAATATAACACATCAAATATAAAATTCATCTGAATCGCTGTCAACCGGAAAGGTGCCCAAAAAGGTGGCAGCCACGTTATATGGCAATGCTGATTCTTTTACCAAAAATAGGCTAGACCTCTGCCAACAACACTATTTTGGCACTCGGAACCCATGGCATTAGAGTTTCAACCACAAATGGCTCGAACATATAATTTCCAATTATTTCGGAAATTCATTAAATCAAATAAGCGAAAAAAAAAATCTGCGAAATGCAAGGTTCTGTTTAAACTTAACTATGCAAATAGCATGTTATGCAGACCAATTTTTTTTTACCACTGGTTTACATACTTTTTAGTTCAAACTTTCCAAAATTAGATGTCGTAGCTTTCAGTGTCAGTTTCATATCTTCGGTATTCTTCATTAATTATGCACTTAAATTAGACAGCATGGCAGCCAGAAGCTGAGTTGTCGTAGCCTTTACCTCTCTACATTTATAAAATTTTCTGCATAAATTACTTTGATTTTGACTGACAATAGTGCCAATGTCAATTTTGAGCTGATGATATTGTAACAGATTAGGGAAGCATGGCCGGAAAGCAAGGACGCCCTATATCTAGCTGTGAGTGATACAAGGCTGTCAGTGATGATGATAATGATGATTCTGTTTTTGGATCAAATATCAATTCTAACATAATTTTTCGTTCTATTTTGTACTATCTATCAAATGAACGTTTCATTTGGTTATCATGTGAGGTCATATTTTTTACCCCGGCCATTCTACGTAGGACAGTTCAATGCGGCTTTTATCTCCAGAAATGATAATTACAACGTCATTTAACCCACATTCATTTATTGTTACAGTTTTCGACTGATTTTTTTCGCAAAATAAGTATAAGTATACAGGGTTATTTGTAAAACACCGGCAACCTCTCAGGGCTATGTTACTAACATCATAATCAACAACTTTTGTTCTATGACTTTTCAAAATTCAACATATTTTAGTTCATAAGATTTTCATACAAAAATCGGCCGCCCGTAAATATGTCAAGTTCAAGCGCCCCCGCTGCCCTAACTCCGGTCCCCTCGCTAATGTACTATCGCTTTCTTTTGCTTCGCAAAGACTTCGTAACATTTAGAGCGTTAAATTTAAATATTTATATTTTTGTATCAGAATCTGATGAACTAAAATATGATGAATTTTGAAAATTCATAGAACAAAAGTTGTTGATTATGATGTTAGTAACATAGTCCTGAGAGGTTGTCGGTGTTTTACAAATAACCCTGTATAAGTGTTTGTAAGTTGAAAATGGTCAACGCAACGATCTATGTGAATTCACTTGGTTTTTATACATTGTATAATTACTTCATTAAATTTTGTAACGTTGGCATATAATGCAAATTAAATTGGTCATTAAATACCTTATTATTCATTACAAAGTTGTTACTCTAGGCCCCTAGGTTCCCACTTAGTCTTCCGAGACATTTCGAAGTATTTGACTCTTCAGTCTTCACGTGACCCGAAGGCTAGCCTTGTTTTTGTGGGTGTAAATCATCAAATGACGTTTCCCGCTCTGGGTGGAGCGGAAGGGCGTGTCTGACTTTTACTGACTAAAACCCACCCGTGTTCCTTCAGTTGCCCATGTGCCAGGGTCACGACATCTCTTTCGAACAAATCTCACGACCCTGGCATAAGAGGGCTAGCCTAATGTTTGGCCAATGAATCAACTTTACCATCAAAATTCCAACGTGGCATTGCTACGCGCTTATTGGGCACTTTTTCCGTTGACAACGATAGGGACGAAATTTTTGATGCCCTATGATTCTTATCTTTTAACACATTTTATATTAGCTTCACTTGTATGTTTGTATATTTGTATGTTTGTTTGTAACCGACTCCTTATAGCGCGATTTTGACCCACTTTAAACGACCAGATTTCATTTAAACTCTGTAGACTTGTCGAGGACCGATGACAATACTATAATTTCATAAATTTGTGCCATTATCCTTGCCAGGGTTACCAGGACAGCAAAAAAACTGTCTTCGAAAACTACGCTGACATACGTCACAAACTTCGCTGACATATGTCTCAAACTACGCTGACATACGTCTCAAAATTCGAAACACCCTAAAAAGTAGAAAATAAATAATAGTTTAAAAAACTACAAAATACGCTTCTATAGAAAACCAATCTAAAAAGTAGAAAATAATGGAAAAAAAGCGTGGGGGGCCTGATACCAAAAAAAATACATTAAAAAGCACCCCACGCTTTTTTTTTCATTATTTTCTACTTTTTCGTTTGGTTTTCTATGGTAGCGTATTTTTTAGTTTTTTTAAATATTATTTTATAGATATACTTGTAAGTACATATTTTTATTTTAAGAGCGTTAGTTTTTAAATTATATAAATATTAGATATTTGAACCGGGAAGAAAATACAGATTTCTAGCGAAAATTGTCAGTGAGTAACTTGCAAACTATTATACATTGCAAACATCGCAGCAAATTTTCTACCAGTAGAAATAAAAGAATAATTATCTACGGAATGTCGTGACAAAGAAACTGCCGTAAGACAAGCAAGCGCAACAATTTTAAATGATTGTCGACGTAGAGCTAAGGGCATATTATAATTATTGTCATTACCTGTCATTACTGTGTTGTACTGTGTACATATGCCCTTAAAGCCTTATCTTTTAACTCTGATTAACTTAATCTGCTCTTATCTTTTACTCGTTAATCTATTATCTATTTATTTACAATCCATTGCTTCTGATGTGTTTATATAGTCGTTGTACCAGATTGAATCAATGTTTTGATAAGAATAGAAAAAACATCAGATAATTGCTTTATAGAACAGGTATGGATTGCAGCAATACGGGAATGCAAATAATTCTGTTGACGTTGTACGGTGGAAAACCTGCAAATAAATAGTAGTGTAGCTTGTAGTGACGCCTACCACTGCATTAAAATCTAAAGAAAAGATAAATATAGTTAGAAACAAATTAATTGATCCTTCAAAAAGTTATTGACCTTCTTATGATATACGCTTTTTTAAATTTATTAATCTGGAATTTAAAAAAAAAATATGTCTAATGGTGCCGAGTTTAAAAAACCTGTTTTTAAATTTAAGGCCTTTTCTCACAGTTGGTCGAACTAACTGAGATAGGGTACCTCGACCAAACGCGTTAAGTTAGGTAAGAACTCTAACCAATCGCGCTACATCCAAGTTAGTCGCAAAAAGGTGGTTATTTAATATGTTTAGTACCCCAATAGCGCATACATTACAGTGTTCAATAATATTATTAGAAAAACGGAACGGGCTTGATTTTGACGATTGATTAAATACATGCCAAATATAATTATATGTCTGATTGATTGTAGATTATTATACTATGATTAATGATAATTTATAAAGAAAATCATTATTAACATTCGACAAAAACTGAGGCCTCTTAAAAAAACTCATCTTCATTACAGTCCATTTAAAAAACATATTCAACTGGTTTTGGACCTTTTTTGTTTTTGCTTAATTTGTACATTTGTAACTACTTAATTTTGAATCAAATCAAATAATTTATATTTCAGATTATAGTTTCTAATTTACACAACTTAAAAGCTAGTGTACCTAGTAGTACCTAGTATCTACATACATTTGCCAAATTTTGGTAATAATAACCTACTAATAATGTCCATATCACTATTATTAATAATGTCCACATCACTATTAATAATAATGTCAAAATCACTATTAATAAAGTTAAAATCATTATTATTGCAATAATGAAACATGCAATAGGTACAAGAAACAAAAATAATAAATTATTTTGATTTAACGTCAAACATAAAACCCATAATATTAATTTCAATTTGACTGTATTGATTAAATTATCTGAAATAAATGTATTTCTATTTTTATTTTATACGATAATGGCTATCATCAACACTTGTACTTAAGATCTTAAACTTCGTAAATCAGTCTCCGACTATTTTAGAATATTATTGCATCGACCATTAAATGTTAAAATGTCAAAGTTCAAAGTAAATATGAAATGTAACGTCATAGATAATTTCCGGCTACACACGAACTTCGTACTTTTTACAGTAAGGTCCAAAAAAAGATAAAACTAAATATTGATTTAGTAAAGGAGGTCATCGGTGAACAATAACAGAAGTAACTGTTACTCTGTCATGGATACAAAACAAAGGTTTATAGCGTACGAGTCAAGACAAACAGTCTTTTTAACCGACTTTAAAAAAAGTAGGAGGTTATCAATTCGACTATTTTTTTTAAATGTTTGTTACCTCATAATTTTTGACTGGGTCAACCGATTTTAATGATTCTTTTTTTATTTGAAAGCTGGTACTTCCCGTGTGATCCCATTAATATGGTTCCATTCGGATAATGGGATCCATGTGAAAACCATATAAGTCTTAAATTTACATTAAGTATTTGGGCGACAAATTAACGAATAACGCGATTATATAAGTGCGGGGTATCTACCGAAACTAAAAAGTTAAAAATAAAAACTTTTTACAAAAAAATAACAACCGTCTTCCTAAAAAAAAACACTACAAAGTGAAAAATAACTTTAATTTCGGAAGTCGGTGGCAAAAAAACCTTAAAAAACAGATCCTAAGACACCGACTTCCAAAATTAAAGTAATTTTTCACTTAGTAGTGATTTTTTTTAGAAAGTCGGTTGTAATTTTTTTGTAAAACGTTTTTTTACCATTGAATTGCTGCTTTCTACTTAAATATAACCGCCACCGCTTTTGAACGCAGCTTTGCTTCCGGAATAAAAAGTGTCCGATGTCCTGACTCAGGTCATGCTACTAATATTATAAATATTTTTTTATGTTTAGATGTTGGTTACTCAATCACGCAAAATCGACATTCTATTCAATTTAGCACAAATGTAGTTTTTAACCCGGATGAATACATAGGATATTTTATTCCGACATTGGTACATGCAGACGAAGCCGTTGGTAAAAGCAAGTGGTTAATAAATGTGCCTTCAGTACCGTTCAGCCGTTAAGAGGTGAAAAGGTAACAAGACAGAAGGCTAGGCAGATTTTCTTTCGCATAAATTTAAGTAAAAATGTCTTAAAAACGACTAGATTTTTTATTTAAAATATTCTTGACTAGCTTTCGCCAGGGGCTTCGCCCGCTTATTATACGTATAAACCTTCTTCTTGAATCACTCTATCTATTAAAAAAACCGTCTCAAAATCCGTTGCGTAGTTTTAAAGATCTAAGCATACATAGGGCAAAATGACACAATTCAAAACATTAAAAAGAAACTGACAGCACTGTTAATTAAGAAATACTATTATTCTGTGAATGACTATCTTAATGATACTGACCTTTGTACTAAATAATATAATCATATTTTTTTGACACACCTACCTAATATTGACATTGTAATTTATGATTATTATTCCAATTGTATTGCAGCTTTTTAACCGACGAAAAAAAACGGAGGAGGTTATCAATTCGACGCGTATATTTTTTTTTTATTTTTTTTATGTATGACCACGCATAACTTTTTAAATAGTAGTCCGATTGTGATAATTCTTTTTTTATTGGAAAGGGTATACTCCGAGGGTGGTCCCATATAAATTTGGAAAACAAAATCGAACCCTAAGGGTCAGAAAACAAAGGGGATGATTGATTGTTCACTCAGTGATTGTAATGTATTACCACGCGTATCTTTATACAGAGTAGTCCGATTTTGATCATTCTTTTTTCATTGGATAGGGTATACCTTGCCAAGTATTATTAGTACATTAAAACCACAAAAAATTGTAAAATAAAAACTTTTTAACAAAAAATTAAACCGTCGAAAAAACTGAAATGCAAAAAATAATAAACCTTAAAATTTTGAGTCGGCGCTGATAAATCAATGAACAAAGATCACTCAAAGCACCGACTCAAAATTTTAAGGTTTACTATTTTTTGATTTTCAGTTTTTTTTAGGGTTCCGCACCTCAAAAGGAAAAAGCGGAACCCTTATAGGATCACTTTGTTGTCCGTCCGTCCGTCCGTCCGTCCGTCCGTCTGTCAAGACCCTTTTTCTCAGGAACGCGTGGAGGTATCAAGCTGAAATTTATATCAAATACTCAAGTCTGCTGTCCCTTGGAGCTGTGAAAAAATCAAACCTCTAAGCCAACGCAATCAAAAGATATAGCCGTTTATGCCACAAATTTCTGCAAATTTTCGAAACTCGCAAGGGAATCAAAACCTATAGGGTACTTCCAGTCGATCTAGAATTTTGAAATTTGGTACGAAGCAACGTCTTATAGCACAGATAAAGGAAAAATTGCGAAAACTGTAAATTTTTATTTACATCATGTAATAAAAATATTTTAAAAAATTTAAAACTTTATACCTACAGGTTTGTACGGAACCCTCGGTGCGCGAGTCCGACTCGCACTTGGCCAGTTTTTTTTATGTATAATTAAATTGAATTTTAACAAGATATAGACGTAGAAAGTAAAGTTTTTATTTTTTAGGTTAATTAATTATTATTTGAATTTACCATGCCGAATATGTATTAACTATTATATAAAATAATAATATTAATTGTTGATGTGTATAAATAATGTTGCATGCCTTATGTAAGGTAGATTGTACAAGGATCACCCATATTTTTTTTTTTTGTTATGTCTTATTTACTGTACCTGCAATCTATGCAAATAAAATTTTACTTTACTTTACTTTAGGGAGAGACACATAGGGAAGCGACTTTGTTTTATACTATGTAGCGATAGTGATAGTCAGAATTATGTTTAAAAAGGTTTTCAGCAAATCCTGGAGTTTCATGTAAAATCTCAAGTTCTGGAGAACTACAACTGACCGTTCTTTTTTCTATGGGACTTTTATATGAATAACTGAAAATATAAATTAATATAATATTTTACATTTGAATTCATAAAAATAAAAGATATTGTAGAGCTCATAATAATTCACAGATATTGGTTCCAAAACCATATCACCAAATATAAGGAATGCTAATTGTATGCATTTTTCAACACGTGATTGTATTCGTAATGTTATTATGCGCACGCAACCAACTGACTTATTAAGTCATGTTTATTAAAATTTATAAAGTAGGTAGTAGAGTAGTCACTGAACAACAATAAAATTGTTTGAATACCTAGTGATCGGAATGAGTAGCTGTTTAATTTTTAACCGACTTCAAAAAAGGAAGAGGTTCTATATTTCACTGTTTTTATGTATACATATGTTCTTCGGTAATTGGATCCATATCTAAATTATTTTTTAATAAATAGGTTTTGATTCAGAAGTGGTCACATATAGACTTTACTGTGTATAACATATCGTATTTAATCCACTTTGGTTATCGTGATGATGTTCTAAAACTTTCTGTCCTGGCCAGTAGTGGTATACGAATTAGTCCGGGGTAGATACTATAGCTAAAAAGTAAAAAAATTACTAAGTTATTGACAGAAATAAATGTCACTAAGGCGATTATCACACGGCACTGCGCACCGCCGCGGAGGGCGGTGGCGGTAAAGCGAATTGACCGCGCGGTCGGTCGGTGTACGTGTGTTAGGCATCAATGGATTTAATAGAAGGCAATGCGACATGACATCCGCTTCACCGCCGACCGCAGCGGTGCGCGGTGCCGTGTGTTAATCGCCTAAACAAATACATACCTTTTTACATTTAATTCTTCTGCATGTTTGTATGTTACTGAACTTCTCCTTAAGGGCTGGGTTTGATGTTTTTTTTTGTTTCTCCCGCGATTGTTTACATTCACAATTGACCGAATAGGTGACGTTGCGATCGTGTTCAAGAAAACGGAACAACGTTTGTACGGACAGCTAGTTTTATATAAAAACTAGCTGACCCGACAGACGTTGTCCTGTCCCTTTGATGATATTTAAGCACGCATTCTGTCAATTCTATATCAAATGTCATAATGTTACATTAAAAAAGTTTACATTGTCCTATTATATGGTTGTTAAGTATTCTTAAATAGGAGTTCTTAAATTTTCTAATTTTCTGCGCAATTTTTTATTTCTTTTCTTTCATAAGAACCTTCTCCTGACAATTACAAACACAACAAAAGAAGAAAAAGTGAAATCGGTCCAGCCGTTCACGCGTGATGGCGTGACCAAGGGAAATAGGGATTCATTTTTATATATATAGATATATATATATCTACGTGGGTGTTTATTAAGTTTTCCATGCAGAACAAGGGTTTATCCATATTAGCATATCATAAATGTGGATACCTAAATATAATAACAACCTAACCAATACCTACCTAAAAATATCTTTATCCGTCATTGAGTGGATCACTATAAATAAACCTATCAAGCCTTATTTGTTAGCCCAAGTATTAACACGCTTTTAATAGTTTGGTATGTAAGAATGTATCTGTGTAACGGAATCTTTGAACGTGATTTTCACCCCCTGCAAATGTTATCAAGGACCAATGACAATACAGTAAATTTGCACCATTATCCTGGCCAGGATCAACAGGATAGCAAAACGAAAAACCCGCTTTTGTAGCTCGCCATTATATTCTACTTTTTAGTTAGGTTCTCTATGAAAGCGTGTTTTTTAGTTTAAAAACTATTATTTATGTTTGGATAGTGGAGTAACAAACTTTAATGCTCACATCGTTGACCTCTTGCAATCAGTATTTTTGATAGATTTTGCAAAACTTGATACCTAGCCATTGTCAAAAGGTTTCTTTAGGTAAATGAATTTACATATTTAAAAATATTTGACAGTTTTATTTAACCTTAAGGTCATAACTTGTTTAGTACCAAAAACACCATTTTAAGGCTATTGCTCTCCCACCTGCCGTTCGGTGGGACCGGTTTACACAAATTATTCTGATCCTTTCCTTAAAAGCCAGTCGGTTCGCTGCCCAGATGCTCAGCATCCGGCTTTTACTAGATAAATTCACATACTTACCTACAAAGCGTAATTGAAGTCTAAACTTGAACGTCTTGGTTAAGAGACGTCGAAGAAATGGGAATCCAGGAAGAAATTTCGAAAAGAAAGTTCAGATAGGAATTGCGGATTGATGTCTAGATAGCTTGCAAAAAAAAACGTAATAATCATTGGCAGCCTTGTTCCAGCCACTGGTGAGTAGGCCTGCTACCCTGGGCGAGTCTCATCCTGGTCTTACCTGCAATCTTTATATGCTTTATTGTACACCAGAAAATACATAACAACAAGTACATTTAACACAAAAAAAACCGTACAATGGGCGGCCATATCGCTTTCTGCGATCTCTTTCAGGCAACTTCGGAATGGACAGTGATTGCATGGGCATAAAAATGGGTTTGTCACGGGTGCAAAATATAGATACAATTTATTATAATAAATACATAGATATATTCATATATCAAATCAAATCAAAAGTCATTTATTCAAATTAGGCTGAGGATCAGCACTTTTCGAACGTCAAAATTACAAAAGACAGTCCCCCTAAAACGCCCACCCGTCGCGCACTTCCTAGTGCTTTAGCTGGGAAGAAGAAGTGGCCAACAAACTCCCCAGCAGCACAGCTGTCTGTCCAGTTAGAAGAACTTGATTCTATACAATGGTATATAGTAAAACATTAAGAGACACAAATTAAATTAATTGATTTGCTATATGCCAGCTACATATATACTAAATATATAAGCTAAGAAAATAAAAGACGACTACAGATTAGATCTTCTGCATGTTATCCGCACATCTGATAGTTGTATGCGAACACTCCTTCGACCGTATCTCAGCCGCCATTCAGTGAGGAGTCTACTTCACCCGCCATCACCACCTAGCCAAGTGTCTAGCTCATCTCCATTTCTGAGCCGAAAAAATTTAGTGTAGGGAATAGTGATTTCAATTCAGGGTGGCAAAAACATCGACGAATAACTTTAAAAAAATGGCTGTTCCATACATTTTAACCGAAGGAAACAGCAGTTTTTTTTATCACCAACAAAAAAATATCAACGCCAGAATGAGATACCGTGGCCCTGGGTAAGGGAAACTGAAGGAACACGGGTGGGTTTTAGTCAGTAAAAGTCTGACATGCCCTTCCGCTCTATCCTAGAGCGGGACGTCAATTGATAATTTTCGATCCAAAAAAAACAAAACATGGGGTCCAGAATAATCCCCTGCGACCCTGTGCTCTGGCTACAGATTAAATTAAAAGTTACATACATACCCATGTACTTTCATTTAATTTCCTTTTCTTTGTTATTAGAACTATTGATTAATAGTTACTATTGATACGGAGAGATTAATAGTTTTCTGTTTGCATTGTGCACGTGCATTGTGATTCATAAATGTGCAGCGCCTAACGCAGCCGTCTGACTAACAGCATTGTGATAATACGCAAGCCTTATTGGAATCATTGTTTTGTCAAATCACAATCAAACAGTACACTTACGGCTACACATCTAGCTATACATTTTCAGTTTAAGCTGACCTCTCATTATACCGAAATCTCATACAATGTGAGATCAGTTTATACTGGAAATTTATAGATTGATATGTGACCGTGCGTACACTTACGACTTCATTCGAGTTCATACGTGTGATTTAAAGGTCGTTGCCCAAGAGACATAATATTCGTATCTAGATACTAATGATTTGGACAAACAAGCAAGTACGCTGTATGCATACCGATTAGCTAATTGTAAGTATCAAACATATATAAAGTATCATAACATAACGCCAGTTATGTTTATGTCCCTTTTGTAATAGGGGGCGAGCCTTTCACCGTCAACCGGGCACAGATCCAGACTCCGCGCTGCTGCTGAGAAATCAAACACTTGACTAAAAACAACCGACTTCCTTAAAAAAACACTACAAAGTCAATAAAAACTTTTTACCAAAAAATTTAACCGCCGAAAAAACTGAAAAGCAAAAATTAATAAACCTTAAAATTATGAATCGGCGCTTTGAGTGATCTTTGTTCATTGATTTTCCAGCGCCGACTCATAATTTTAAGGTTTATTATTTTTTGCTTTTCAGTTTTTTCGGCGGTTAAATTTTTTGGTAAAAAGTTTTTATTTTATATTTTTTTTGTGGCTTTAATATACTTATAATACTTGGCAAGGTATACCCTATACAACAAATAAAGAATTATCAAAATCGGACTACTCTGTATAAAGTTATGCGTGGTTAAACATAACAATCAGTGAGTGAACAATCAATCATCCCCTATTTTCTGACCCTTAGGGTTTGATTTCGTTTTTCAAATTTATATGGGACCACCCTCGGAGTATACCCTTTCCAATAAAAAAAGAATTATCACAATCGGACTACTATGTAAAAAGTTATGCGTGGTCATACATAAAAAAAAAAACAAACAAAAAAAAAAATACGCGTCGAATTGATAACCTCCTCCGTTTTTTTTCGTCGGTTAAAAATAACTTTAATTTCGGAATTCAGTGTCTTAGGATCTGTATTTAAGGTTTTTTTGCCACCGACTTCCGAAATTAAAGTTATTTTTGACTTTGTAGTGTTTTTTTAAGGAAGTCGGTTATTTTTTTTTTTGGTAAAAAGTTTTTATTTTTAACTTTTTAGTTATGGTAGATACCCTGCACTAATCTAATCGCGTTATTCGTTCATTTGCCGCGCAAATACTTATATGGTTTTCACATGGAACCCACTGTCCGAATTGAACCAAATTAAAATGGGACTATTTGGGAAGCACCAGCATTCAAATAAAATAAAAAACATCGAAATCGGTTCACCCAGTCAAAAGTTATGAGGTAACAAACATTTTAAAAAAAATACAGACGAATTGATAACCTCCTCCTTTTTTTGAAGTCGGTTAAAAACACTATGTTGACCCATAGTAGAGTTTTCAGTTTACTGTTTGATTTATAGGATTAGGATTCTTCATGATTTCCTCTACTTTCTTAACTTTTTAGACTTCGTAGGTCCTTGGAAAAACCCAAGGAACTCTTATGGGATCACTGGTGTGTCTCTGTTTGTCTATCTACCACAGCCAACTTGATCCAAATCTACTATATAGAACACTTATAAATTTGTGCGACTCAAAAACACGGAAGTGTATCGTAAATAGACGAATTTTATATAGGGGCTTGTTTTGAGAGGTTCAATTTTTTTTTTACCGTAAAATAACCAGTTTTGAAGTTATTTAAGAAAATAGATAAACTTTAACCATGTCCAAACCCACTCAGCCAATTTGTAAAAAGAATACATAAGTTAGTTATGTTGGAAAACCTTTACGAAGTCTTTGGTATTAAAATAACATGATAAATCTTTCAATATTGCGCGCACAAACTTACATTTGCAGATGAAATATATGGGAGAACATGTTTTTCAACTAAAATGTCCAGTTTGTTATTGGGATCTGGGGGCACGGTAGTATCCCGCCAAGACGAGCCAGAAACCAAAAGCAGGCATACCTACCTTTTCTTGAAGCGTAATTCGTATTTTTATATCCTCATAGCTTCGACCTGGATAACGCTAGGAAACTCAAATTCTCAGAATAAAATATAGTTAGCAGACTTATACATAAACACTAAGTTTCATTTGTCTAGCTTTTATACTTTGCATGTTATTAAAATTTAAAATATGTCGTATTCGTCACTGAGTGAGTTACCTAGTCATTAAAACCTCATGGGCACTTCCCGAAGTCATAGAAAGCTGAAATTTTGTTTCCAAGCTAATTTGCACAGATTTGCACATAAACAAAAAAAAGGATTGTGTGGTTTTTAGGAAACCACGGTAAAGTGAAACTTTTTTTCACATTATAGACATTTAACTAAAATTTTTCGGAATATATGCAATAGCTTAATAAAAATACTTAATTTAATATTCATACGAAATAAGTTAAATTATAAATTCAAGCACTCAAAATTGAAATAAATCCATAAACAACAACATGCACCAGCGAGCGCCTTTCACTTTATCCCTACTCCGCGGCCAGCCGTCACGCGACATGCAACACACAGACGAAAAAGTGTGAGACGATGTAATAAAAGTTTCACTTTAAAAAAATTGAGATCTGTAACTTTCACTCTTCAACCCCCTTAAAGGGACAGACCATTGTCAGGATCAGTTACAGATCTAATGTAGAGCCAAAATGACTAACTCTACAAGGCTTAACTCTGCAAAATTTACATCTTGGTTAAAATGCATGGCTTGATCGTTCCAATGAACTATTGCAAGACACAAGGTTAAAGACCAGTGACTTAATTTCATACCATATACCATAAGAGTCGGCCATGAATCGGCCAAGCTATACATTTTGACCAAAGTGTATAGTTTGTAGAGTTTAAGGGGTTAGTTATATTAGATCTGATAACTTTTCAACTGTGAAAGCATTATGTAAGTCTTGGCAACCTACTTTACATAAAAAGATTCTAGTATGGCACCCTATATTACTATTATAGAATGTACCTTGCAACTTGTCCGGTTTTTTATTTTAACCTTTCAGTATTCAATAAACCAGCATTCGTGTATCCGCGTTGAAATCCAGTTTGATTAAATTGTTTTGAACCTTTAGCGTGTGCCTGTCTACTCGATATCTATACTAATATTCTTGATCGTTAAAAAGTAGACATTTTTAGGCTCGCTTCAGCCCTGCAAACTACAGACCCCCTATAGGCCGATGGTTTACGGGTTAGGCTACACTGAGCCAACTAAACAGTTGGTTTGATGGTTAGTGCTCATACTAGACAACAGTCGGTGACTCTCCTTGAGTCTTGAACCATTTGCTAGTTGTTAAGCAGCTTGTAAAGCGAGCAGTCGCGTATTTCCATTCTGTACATGGCCAAAACGCAACCATAGGAATCTGCTCGCGTATACTTTGTAACGCAATTTTTAAATTTGTGATTACAATGTATACATGAATTTTGCGTACTACTTATATATAGTTTGTAACTTAGACGCGCACGTGCATCTTTCCAATTTATACAAGGCCATAATGCCACCACAGGAATTTGGTGGGACTTCTGATTGCTGGGCGGCGATTTAAGGGGTGGTAGGGGGGAGGGGGGGAGGAGGTGTAGAGCCCCTCCTGTGAAGGAAAAGTTTCAAACCCCCCCCCCCTTTTTGGGAAATATTTTTTTAAATATTCTAACCTAACTTTCGAATTTTCGTGTATCGACATCGATTTAAAGGCCGGTTGAGGTGTGGCGTTGACGAATAAAATGAAGGGGAAGTAGCAACGCTCGACAGGACACTTCGCTGACAGGGCTCGTCAACAGAATCAAGGCGTTTCCATAGGAGGTCACAGTTTTAACCTTTTTTTTTTTTTTTTTTTTTGATCACGAGGTGGAAATCCTCATGGATGTCCCCCGCCCTGGGGTGGGCGGAGGGGTCTGTCAGACTCTTACTGACTAAAACCACCCCGGTGTTCCGTCCCACACCTACGTCGGGAACCACGGGAACCAATATGTCTTCCGCGATCCCCAACTGGTGCCGGCCCGCCTTTGCGGGCCTCCTCACGTTGGGGGGGAGTGAGGTGTTAAACTCCCCCCCATACATCACAGAGAGGCGCGCGTGGAACACTACGCGCCACCATCTCGGGTCCGTACAATAGGGGGCGACGGATGTCCCCAGATCCGTCGCCCCTGGACCCATTTAGGGGGGCTGGAAGAGGGCGTTATCCGCCCTCCGCCGACGCCCGGTGCGCCTGCTGCGGGCAGGGTGCGCGGAAGATATCTCCCGCTCCCTTTCCGCAGCCTCCTTCTGCGACATGACTGTTTCGCAAAAGGATACCACCGCGTCCCAGGACCCCTCGCTGCCGACCATCGACTCGACAACGGCCGGCAGCGATAGGTCACTGCCTACTTCTGAGACGAGGACACGACGCGGCTCCTCCCAAGCGGCACATTCTGCCAGCGTATGCCGCGCCGTATCCTCCCGGCAGTCGACGCAGTGGTGACACCGGGCGTCCGGCTCCCTGTTTATGCGACACAGGTACTTCCCGAAGCAACCATGCCCCGAGAGCACCTGCGTCGCCCGAAACGACAGGGAGCCGTGCCTCCTCCCGAGCCAGGGCCCGGTCACAGTTTTAACCTAACCTAACCTCCCCAAACCATGTCGTTTCTGGCACTCGCCGGCCGCTCGTTTATACAGGATTTTGCATGCGGACTAGCACTGTATATTATGGAACATTTTAGTTGCTTTGGCCACTACAAAGTATACACGAGTATTTGCGTACTACTCTTGTATAGATTGGAAGACCTTGTTAAAAAGTGATTTCCAATCTATACGCAACTAGTTTCACACCCATGCGTTCTAGCCTTGTACAGAATGGAAATACGCCGAGCAGTCGCGTAGTGAAAGTTAATAATAGAATACCAAAGTCTCCTGAAATATTCACAATATCACATTTATAACGGTTGAGAATAAGAAGAGACCCTGAGAACTGAATCGGCCAGATCAGCGGGCTAAACTATCCGCAAACCTGCGCGTTTAGACAGACTTCAGTCTATTACTTTTTCTTGGTGTTTTTTTTTGAAGTGAAAACTTCTTTAGCGGCGTTGAGCACTTTTTCTGTAATGGGTATAAAATCTTAAACTCGCGTCAGGACACGTGACCTGATCGAAAAAGCGTAGGACGGATGGAGAGTAGACAGCTATCCCCTCTCTACGGCGCGGCGAAAATGTATGCCTGGGCCTACTGTTTCGTTTAGGCGGCGCAGGGCGCTTGCGCGAATGTTCGTCTATGTTACAGCGTGCCACGCGCATCCATGGATGGTGACAGCTGATGCCTCGACCGTCTGTGTAGTGATCACATTGTTGTGTATTCGTAAAATTCGTGAATATAAAGTGCTTAAAATATGGAAATTGAACAACAAATTATTCCCTAACCATTCCAAAATATCAAACATGCTCAACGTTAATAATCAAGTTTTCACTTCTGCCGGCACTCCCGGAGTGCAATTTTTTTTGCATTCTTTTATTGTGTGGCTTTTTGTCTGTGATAAATAAATGCATAATATTTCTTTCTTTTTAGAACAGCATCATACTGATTTAAAAGAATAAACAGTCGTCCCTGTAGTTCACCGATACTTCAGTTTAAAGAAAATCGTGTAGCCCATCGAACTTTTTTCTTGGCCGATACCGTATCGTTAACAAAATCGTTATAATGTGCGCACTTGCGTATATCGTCGATAGAAAGTTTGTTGTCTGCGGGACTTCTTACTTTAACACACATTCATTTGTTATTGTATTATTAAAACCTTGGTTTTGTCTGAGAACATATTTCATTATATTCCCACAATACATTAAAATAGAACAACCAAAAGGTGAACATCATAAATAGTCAAAAACCAAATCTGCGAAGAGATTATAATAAATTACCTCCTTTTTATTAAAATAATGTAATACAATATTAAACCAACCTAGACATTAGAGACAGGTAGTGCCTTTTTAACCCCTGACGCACAAAGCGGGGTGAATATATTTGACCGCTATGTGTGTCTGTCTGTGGCACCGTAGCTCTAAAACGGGTGAACCGATTTGGGTGCGGTTTTTTTTAAGTAGGTTTTCTAGTAGTGTTTCTTAACATGTTTTATCAAAATCGGTTTAGCTGTTTCAAGGCCGTCAGCTCTTTTGTTAGCTGCGGTATGTATCTTATACGCATAATGTAAAAACTTTACTTTTAAACATACTTGTGACCTAAAATTTGAAACTCTCATGTATGCTATATAATTATGCAAGATTATAGATAGAATTCTTAGTCTGATGCTGCATAATGATAATAGCAGATGCATATGTCGTGTTTGGATTCGTTTTGATCAGTTACAAAGAGGTATTCCTCTAAACTGATAACGAGCTTCACTGTGGGAAACATAATATGTAAAGTTCCACAGATTTAAGCGAGACGTGTCAATCGTAGCGTGTTTACTATTGAAAATAAATTTAAAATTAAAAAAATTACAACCCCTGACCCAAACAAAACCCTGTAATAAGTAAAAAAACTTTTTAACAAAAAATTAAACCGCCGAGAAAACAGAAATGCAAAAAATAATAAACCTTAAAATTATGAGTCGGCGCTTTGAGTGATCTTTGTTCATTGATTTTTCAGCGCCGACTAAAAATTTTAAGGTTTATTATTTTTTGCTTTTCTGTTTTTTCGGCGATTTAATTTTTTGTTAAAAAGTTTTTATTTTGTAATTTTTTGTGGCTTTAATGTACTAATAATACTTGGCAAAGTATACCCTATCCAATGAAAAAAAAATTATCAAAATCGGACTACTCTGTACAAAGTTATGCGTGGTTATACATTACAATCAATGAGTGAACAATCAATCATCCCCTGTTTTCCGACCCTTAGGGTTCGATTTTGTTTTCCAAATTTATATGGGACCACCCTCGGAGTATACCTTTTCCAATAAAAAAAGAATTATCACAATCGGACTACTATGTAAAAAGTTTTGCGTGGTCATACATAAAAAATAAAAATAAAATATACGCGTCGAATTGATAACCTCCTCCGTTTTTTTCGTCGGTAAAAATTATGTATTGGACCTTTTATTTCAATAAGAAGTTGTACGTGATATTTTGATCAAAGGAACGTCGTGTCAGACATACCTACCTATCTTCTGATGGATGTACGTACGGCGATTTAACAAGCTATACATTTCCAGTATAACCTGACTTCTTATTGTACGGAAACCTTATACAATGCGAGGTCAGCTAAAACTGGAAATGTATAGCTTGATATCTAGCCGCGTGTACCAAGGCTCCTTTGAATTACACCATAACACTGTTAATTTACACTAACAGTAGGAAATGCTTTCATTTTGACGGTTAAACAACATTCATTGCGTTATTTACATTGTTGAGCTGAGATTTTTTGCGAACATGCAGCAATGGATTAGCAATATCACTACATAGTATTAAAACATTTTAAAAAAATCCTCCTCCTTTTTTTGAAGTCGGTTAAAAACAAAGTCGCTTCGCTATGTCTGTCCCTATGTATCCTTAGATCTTTAAAACTACACAACGGATTTCGATGCGTTTTTTTTAATAGATAGAGTGATTCAAGAGGAAGGTTGATACGTATAATACGCGGGCTAAGTCGCTGGCAAAAGCTAGTCCTTGAAAATTATTCAGATTCTGATAGATAGCAATTAGGTTCAGCACGCGTAGCATGACTACCATAGAAAGAACTTTGTCTATTCTAGGTAGAATAGAGATAGAATTGTCATGCTACGCCAGCATAAAATGGTACAAATCTTTCTACAATCTTTAATTCTGTCTTTAATCTTTCTACAATCTGTAATTTTGTCTATTCTTCCGTCGACAAAACCTATTTCTACGGTGGTCATGCTACGCGTGCTGGTGCATAGTTCGGTAACTACTAAACAAAAATTTTCCTGACATTACGAGTAGTTCATCTAGCAACCTGCCTGATCGCAAGAACAAATCCGAGAAAGAATATTTGTATAGGTTCCCTATGTTACATAACACGTTTAACACTTTACTACATACCTATTTCCTTTGTTTATATCTGTCGGATGTTTGAGTTCATCACGTAAAATGACAACATTCATTGGATGTTTATAACTTTATAAGTTATTCTCCAGCTCACGTATTATTAGCACATTTATATGCAGTTTCCGTGCAAGAATGTCAAAACTTAAACAACTGAGTATTTAAAATATTCTCAAGAATCGCACCCAAAAAATTGACAGGTTGACAAGTATACAGGGTCAAATTAAAGTAACAGGCAATGCTTTACATTACCCACGTGTTACCCACTAACGGAACAAAAAAAACAACAGTAACATTTGTTTTTTCATCATTCGATGGGCGAAGGTCAATGCCCTCAGTCGAATCATAACCGTCGTTTGGTTGCCTTTATGTACATGTCAGTGTCATTTAAAGTTTTAAACTAAGTTCAAATAATGAAATAAATCGGAAATCTTTTAGCCACTTTTTTTTTGTATGTCATCTCGCTAGTCAACCTATGAGGTTGTCGGCTGCTTAACCAGACAGTCTTTTTGCCACTGACTTCCGAAATTATTTTTAGTTATTTTATAAAAAATGTAATTGAAGTTATATTTTTTAAAATTTTATATGGATTTTGTATATGGATTTCCCTTTATTTTTTCTGAGTGGGAAATCATCAAATGACGTCTCCTGCTCCGAGCGTGTCAGACTTTTACTGACTGACTAAAATCCACCCGTGTTCCTTCAGTTGCCTGTGGGCCACTGTAACTCTTCCAAACTACTCCGCGACCCTGGCAGATATAGAACACACTTCTTAATGGATAGGGTGCCTAAGTTCTTCTAACCCCCCTCCCCCCATATGGAACACCCCTGGGGCATAGGGTCCCTAGGTACTCTATCGATTAAAAAAAAATATTTTCGTAATCCATCCACAAGTGCCGGAGATATCGGATCACATAAACCATACAAAAAAAACAATATTGAGAATCAGTTCAGAGAATTAAGAACCTACTCCTTTTTGAATTCAGTTAAAAATAAACTCGATATGGGTAAATACTTGCTTTATTTGAAACAATCTTAATTCGACCACCTGTAGTTATGTCAGAATACCGGATTAATTATAATAAGCATTCGGATATAATTACATGTACTTCGAGGTCTGCCAGAGTCGCGAGATTGGTTCGAAAGAGTTACCGTGGCCCTGGCATATAGGCAACTGAAGGAACACGGGTGGGTTTTAGTCAGTAAAAGTCTGACACGCCCTCTCGCTCCGCCCAGAGCGGGAGACGTTATTTGATGATTTCCCACCCACAAAAAAAGTACCTTAGACGTTTAGTGGTTAGGTTCCGCGTAGATTTCGATACCCATTGGGGTAATTGGGTATCGTAGTCTACAGGGCACGCAGGAATGGCAGCTGTTTATTTTATTTATGGGGAAAACCCGATATCAGAATGCTTTATCAAAACTACTGAAACATCCGTTTGATAATAACATTAACTTAGTTCAACTTCAAATGTATGAATATCATTAGTTAGTTACTTTAATAAAAGAGGTATTTATATGTATAATGACTCTACATTATAAAAATACCTCAAATAGCACCCCACGCTTTTTTGCATTAAAATTATTGCATGTAAAAACCACTGTATCTTTATTTCAAATTAAAATTATTTTCTACTTTAAGTTTGGTTTTCTATTAAACTGTGTTTTTTGTCGTTTAAACTATTTTAGTTAGTTTTAGTTAGTATCTACGGCTAGCAACAAAAGCTTGTTTTTTTCTTTTGCTATCCTGGTGATAAAATCAGGCAATGGGCCGGCCACATTAGCCGTCGAACCGATGACCGTTGGGGTAGACGTGTTCTTGAGTGGAGACGAGACTGCGAATCGGCAAACGTAAGGTAGGACGCCCTCAGGCTAGGTGGAGCGACGATCTTTGCAGGGTGGCTGGTAGCAGCTGGATGAGAGTTGCCGAAAATCGAGCTAAATGGCGTGCAATTGGGGAGGCCTATGTCCAGCAGTGGACTGCTATAGGCTGATGATGATAATGATCCTGGTGACCGTGGCCATAATAATGGCACAAAGTTATGAAAATATTATATTGTCATCGGTCCTTGATAAGTGTGGAAAGTTTAAAATTAATCCGATGTTTTAAAGGCGGTGAAAATCACGTTCGAAGGTTCCGTTACATAGATGCATACCAAGCTAATAATAGCGTGTTAAAAAGTGGACAACTGCCCACTGCTGCGTTTGAAAATAACGATTATAGTTCAATATCAGATTTATTGCCATTGCTAATAGAGAAGTGTGGAAGAAAATTTTTTTACAAAAAATATAACAACCGATTTCCTTAAAAAAACACTACAAAGTCAAAAATAACTTTAATTTTGAAAGTCGGTGTCTTTGGATCTGTATTTAAGGTTTTTTTGCCACCGACATCCGAAATTAAAATTATTTTTGACTTTGTAGTTTTTTTTTAAGGAAGTGGGTTGTTATTTTTTTAATAAAAAGTTTTTAATTTTAACTTTTTAGTTACGGTAGATACCCCGCACTAATGTAATCGCGTTATTCGTTCATTTGTCGCACAAATACTTAATGCAAATTTAAGACACATGGATCCCATTGTCCGAATGGAACCAAAATAAAATGGGACCATTCGGGAAGCACCAGCTTTCAAATAAAAAAAGAATCATCAAAATCGGTTAACCCAGTCAAAAGTTATGAGGAAACAAACATAAAAAAACAGTCGAATTGATAATCTCCTCCTTTTTTTGAAGTCGGTTAAAAATACATGTTGCGCCGACCCCTAATAAATTGGGATTTGGGCAGGAGAATGATGATGGTCAGATTTATTGCCAGTAACTGCATCAGACTGCTTGAAAATTTAAGTCGTTTTGAAACTATCTTTGTTATGTTTTCTAATTATCTCCTGAAGCCCTTTATATTGATAGATACTCCAAAATAGTTCATTCGTATTTATATTATTCGGAATTGAATATTTATAAGCTGTATCTTGGAGTAACATTAAGTATTTATTTCCTGTATTAATGCCACTCCTCATAAAATTTCCATACGGGGCCTTATATGAAAATCGATTCTTAAATATTCAAGTCCAAATTCGTTTAAAACCGCCAGCACTGGCAGATTCATGGACATTAGTATGTCCCATGTATTTTTTTATAATAGTTTATACAATAATATTGAATAATATAGCCATCATACTGATTTTTTGTGGATACTTAAGACGTCGTATACGAAATGTTGTCGATTCTGCTTATTTACATGATTTTACGGACCTGTTTTTACGGCTAAAATACTACATTCCTTTACGTGTCAAGAAATATCGTTTCAGTATCTAATGACAGCCGGCGTAGCATAACCAATTCTATATCTATTCTACCAAGAACAAAAAAAGTTCCTTATGTATTTTAATTCTGTAAAAATGTTTCTATCTCATCAATAGAAAAGAGAAATGGTCATCATACTTGATATCGTACTCTTGTCGACTGAAGAATAGAAACATCTCTTTTCTTCAGTTTTACACAATTTTTCTACGATACAATCTATCATTTTGTCTTCTCTTCCGTCGAAAAATTCCGTTTCTATGGCGGTCTTGCTACGCGTGCTGAGCTCTTTTATATTTTTGTCCGGAATCATAATGAGAGATTTAGATTATTTTGAAACATTATTTACAACAATATGCCACTATTATATACTTTTTTTTGCACGTTCTTTCCAGGAAGTGATGGGTCTTAAACTGAAGTTTATTTCTGTTGTTTAAATTCTATGAACAAGAGGTCTGAGTAGCCGATATCAAAACAATTTCATTGCCTATTTTCTCAAAACTTTGACTAAGTTAAATTTTTTTTAGCGATGTGCCTATTTTTTTATGAAAGCGGTAAAAAATGATTGATGACAAAGAAGACTTTCACAACAATACATTGCTGTATTAAAATACCGTGGAGACGTTAAAAGTTTTCGTAAATATGTGTCATTCTTAAAGTCTTTCCGCATTTACAAAACAATCACCGGTTAATAAAAAAGTAGCTCATTCTTTTGATAAAAATTGAAATAATTTTAAATGTAAAATCACGTAAATCAGCAAAGTCCGAAAAAATTCGTGGCCTCTTAAGCCAAGCGAAAAGTTGGCTGGCGGGATGGAATTGCCTTTTGTATTCATCGTGCTTGATGGGAGGGGCAGGCAATGCGGCGCGGGTGACACGTGATTCTTTTTCTGGTTTACGGCACCGCTTTAAAGAAACAACTTAGAACAAAGAAGAATTAGCGACAATAATTTAAAAAAACCTGATATTTCCAACAATTTCGTACTATCTTAATACTGATATCTTCGTAGTAACACGTGTAATCCGAGATAATTCTATAATAAGATAAAAAAGTACAAACATTCATTAAAATCATGGACGTAAATTTTATACATCCTCAAGGCTTTAGGTACATGTCTGGGTAGTCTAGGTATATTCTCAACAAACAAGATCTAGAAGACAATGGTGATTTAGAAAGACCTGTAGGTGAACCTGCAGTCTTAAGATAATTAACAGTCACTACTAAATTACCTCTCACAATGGTTAATTACAACGATTAAGACTCAATTGTAAGTCTTAAGCTAGATACACAACATAGCCATCACGCCTGTAATGCTCGAAATGTTAAGCAGAAGTGTCTTTAGTAGGAACACCGACATTTCACCAGTTACGTTTAAGTTCCATGCGATAGGGGGCGAGCCTATTGCCACCAACCGGCCACAAATCCATACTGCAGGCGAAATTCCTGATGGATAAAAACTTTTTTACAAAAAAAAACAACCGACTTCCTTAAAAACACTATAAAGTGAAAAATAACTTTAATTTCGGAAGTCGGTGTCTTAGGATCTGTATTTATGGTTTTTTTGCCACCGACTTCCGAAATTAAAGTTATTTTTCACTTTGTAGTGTTTTTAAGGAAGTCGGTTGTTTTATTTTTGTAAAAAAGTTTTTATTTTTAAATTTTTAGTTGTGGTATCCACCCCGCACTAATTCCAAACAAACAATGCATATTTATGCGATAGCAGAAATCGCGGTAGATTTGCTGTCATTTTTTAAAGAGTTCCGGTGTCTATCTTTGGAACTCATCATCAGATCTATATGAAATTTATATGGGACCATTTCGGAATAAACTCCTTTCAAACGAAAAAAGAATTTTGCAAATCCGTCTATGTATGACGGAGTTATGACCGAACATACATTAAAAAAAAAATATAAACATCCGAATTGAGAACCTCCTCCTTTTTGAAGTCGGTTAAAAAACCCAATAACGCTGCCCGACTTGGGAATCGAACCTGGACCTCATGCGCAGCAGTAGCACTTGCGAAAACTGTACCAAAGAGATAATCAACTACCTGAGTATACTACGACAACAAAAATACAGGTGATTTGCTAAATCACCCTGAATTTTGAAAAATCGTATAGATCGTCATCGTATGGCTTTTTTTTTGTGGGTTCAAATTATCAAAGGACGTCTCCCGCTCTGGGTGGAGCGGAAGGGCGTGTCAGACTTTTACTGACTAAAATCCACTCGGGTTCCTTCAGTTGCCTACGCCACGGCCACGGTAACTCTTTCGAACAAATCTCGCGACCCTGGCGTCGTATGGTTAAGAAAGCTTTTGGTAAAGATTTACATTTTAAATGTAATGTCATGTAAGTGAGTGGGTGTGTGCGTGTGTGTGACTCACAATAATCATCCTATACGGGAGTGACCACACTTATCGACGAGGGACTAGCCAACCGATCATGTAAGGTACGTGAGTCTGAACCGAAATGAGGCGAATTACTTCTTTCCATTTTTGTTGCATAGACATAAAGCTCTTTGTCCAATTCAAGATGATTCGAAGTCGATAAGTGTAGTCACTCCCTAATTGAGACAAAACGCGAATAATGACTATCAAGTTTCGCCACAGCGAGTGAACCTTTGCTTCGCCCATCCATTGAATTCCCGCGACCTTCATCTTTAATCATCATTGTACCACTCCAAAACGATAAAGATGATTTATTTAGTTGTTTTGAATCCGAAGATTCTCTTTCTTTGTATTCAAATTACTACAAAAAAGTTGCCCCAGTCAACCAAAAAATAAAACATAAATAATTTTCAAACACACCCAGTAGATTACCCAAAATAGCCTGATCATTTACCGGTTCTTATACAATTTACGGACAGGTAAATCACAATAAGTCCAAATCTTAGCGTTCATACATGATTCTTAGTGTTTAGTACCGCGGCTAAATTATAAGGTTAGGTATTTATAAATCTGAATCTGAGTTCTATAAGACTAATATCGCAAAGCCTTACTGATTATTTGACAACACTAAATCGAGCTACTGTTAAACTATTAAGCTTACAAGTCAAGTTGTCAAGTTGACTTTACTCAAGGACTCAAAATGTCCGCACCTGCCAGAAGTTACGAAGACTTGTTCGATAAATAATGCCGTATGTTAACATTGATCCCACCACCGTATCATAACGATGGCGTTGTGGTGGGGCTTGCGCGCTCTGAACTCCAGGTCTGCACCTATAGAGTTTACTTTGCATTAACAGGTCTAGGGTGAAGAGCCAGAACAAGAGAGATACAGAAACCTGAAGGGCAATATGTGACAAGCTGTTGGGCAGAAGCAACCCCAAGGACTTTATCTCCCGGTCTTGTTGCTCACCTCTGACTTGCCTTTATATGCCCGCTGCAGTGAACACTGACGAATAACAGAGCTAAGACCTCTTTTTGGTCGTTAATGACTGGCTAGAGTGGAAATTCGAAAGAGAAAACGTGCTCGAAGGAAGGAAGTATTCAAGTTAGATTCTGGTAGGGATCTAGACCATTTTCAGGGCTTTGGGATTATTCACATGGCCTTGGAATACCTCTCCACTCCTGAAGCATCTCATGACCGGTTACCCCTTTGTCGTCACGTACTATATGCTAGCGACAGTTTCCGGGGGCGCATTATTGAGTGTGCAAGGCACCAAGTCAGACAGGGGAGGCATAGTTCTTCCATAGTTTAAGGAACAACAATAGCCACCCAAATCCATAGTTCAATATCTTTTATTTACATGTTCTGCAGTAGTCCTGCACCAGACAGAAAGTATCTTTTGGTGCACTTGTACAGTGCAAACAGGGATAATCATCTGTTGGTGCCTTATTTCTTTCAAAACGTCTATTGGGCCTCTGCTTCAATTCAAATTACTGTGTAGGTAGTTGATTTTTTACTTTCGCATTCACATAGTATAACAACATTATCAAATTGATATTAGTTGCTTCGGTTTGACTTCAACGGTGAGCTTTTACTTGAAAAATATGTCAAAATATAATTTTCTTCGGATAATACTTTATGCCTATTTAAAATCGGGCCTAAGCCTCCTCGCCACGATTTTCATAAATGTTAAGTTTGTTTACAAATATTTGTATTGTTTTCCTATAATTCTATACTTACGTATGAAAAAAATAAACATTTTTTTTTAAGTTAAAAAAAAATGTTTTTTAAATTTATGGTAACTGTAGAAATATACATAAACACAGGTTTCCTACTTAAACAAAGGATACCTACGCCAGTAAGAGAACAACAACAACATGTCCTTTATGCGAATGCTACTTACTTAATTTATTTCGCATTTATTCGTAGTCATTGAACTTTTGTTCTCACACGCGTCAACAAAGTCAAGTTTACAACATCATTTTTTGCTATCATTGACAGGATCTTATCATTGTTTTTTTTTTAATCCTCAGGGCGAAGTTGGAGAAAGAAACCAGACTTAACAGAGGATCCAAATGATCCGAATATCATCCTACGTGGCGCTTCGGGAGCCCTCAGACCTGGGCGGATGACCTTCATACTGGGTCCTTCAGGAGCCGGCAAGACCACACTACTCAAAATCTTAGCTGGAAGAAAGTAAGTATATTGTTGAAAATATGTTCTACTACTTTTATTATTAAGGCTCCGTCACCACAAGGTCTAAGCTATGGAAATCTACTGTGCTGCGTGTGGTATAAAAATGTAGGCGGATCGTCTGCTGCGACACAAATCGCGGAGTGTGTAACTGCCAAACAAACAAACCCCGCAACCAACGTGGGAAATTCACCTTCCCACTCCGTGTATATATCGTCCATATAGTAGTAGATATTCGAGTTTAGGGCCTTAGCCCACCACGAAAGTAATGAACGAATTTTACTAAGAAACATTACTACATTATGACGTGATTCGAGTAGCGGAATTATATGAGAGTCAATTGAATTGTGGCAATCAGAGCAAAATGTCGTCGCTTTCGGCTTAGTTAATACAGCATAGGTCTATTTCGGACCCCTTATATTCGCTTTTTCGTAAAGTCAAAAACTACTTTACAACCACAAAACTAAGGTTTTCTGCTACGGTTTCGCGGCGGAGATGTGGCTTAATTCACTAATCAAAACACTATGTAAAAAAGTTAGGTGCATTTGGTTTGTTGAACCCATGCTTAAAGCTTAATGCCTGCTAAAATGCCTTTATACTTACGTAGGTGCAGGCGCACGTCACTACGGGCAATAAACTTTAAAACAAAAAAATAAAAAAGATTTTCATGAAATAATATCTTTATACACCAAAACCTGGGACTTTCCCTAATCATTATTAAATTGAACAAACAAAGTATTTTAAGTAGGTATTAATTATAAATTCCTTTGTATAAGAAAATAGATTAACATACATAAATGATAAAGGTAGAGCATTGTCAATGGCGCGTAGGTAACTAATCTAATGTGTAATTCAAATATTATTATTTCTTGTACATGTGCATTAATTAGATAAGTAATTAGGCATAAATGATTACGTATGAGCGAAGGTCGCGGACACCAAAACGCAAATTAGGTATCAACACAGCGGGGTAATTGCGTAACACACTAACAGAAGGAATGGATCTGTTTTTGACAGTTCATCAACATTCATTGCGTTATTTACTTTGTTGAGCAGACCAATTTTTAGAACATAATGAAGCAATGGATTAGAAATATCCTTCAAAATAATTCAGATTCAGATTGTCAGTGTGATAAGCAATTAGAGTGAGGGTCGTAGATCCTAAATATAACGATTTCCATAACAAAGGCATCATCATCATCATCATTTCAGCCGTCAGACGTCCACTGCTAGACTTAGGCCTCCCCCAATTTGGGGGGCTTTGCCATAATCGCCACGCTTGGCATGCGGGTTGGCGATCGCAGTATGGTGGTAAAATGCATAGAGAACGCTGCTGCCCATTCTCTAGTAAGTCCCTTAGTCGCCTTTTACGACACCCACGGGAAGAAATGGGGTGGAGTTATTCTTTACGTCCGGCACCACACGGTACAAAAGCAAAGGCACCCAAAAAGTAAAACGTTTACACTTTATGGGTACTTAGATACTTATATTTCGTAGTGTAACTTAGTACCTACTAACTAAAATTATTGCGTAAATAAAATCTTTTTACATTGCTGTTCCTAAATTAGCGAAGTAATTCTCACTTCATGTGATAAAATAGTAAGTTCCGTCATTCCGTCATCAATCAATATTCAATAAACAGATATAGGTACCTAAAGCTATAATCAAATAGGAGCTGTTGTTCACTAATGCTTTTATTTGGGTAGGAAGTGAACAAATGAAATCTCCCGCTCTGGGTAGAGCGGAAGGGCGTGTCAAACTTTTAGTGAATAAAACCCACCCGTGTTCCTTCAGTTACCTAGTGTTGCTAAAGGTTGGTTTTAACTTCTTATGCAGGCTTCCTTTTTTTTTTTTTTTTTTTTTGATCACGAGGTGGAAATCCTCATGGATGTCCTCCGCCCTGGGGTGGGCGGAGGGGTCTGTCAGACTCTTACTGACTAAAACCACCCCGGTGTTCCGTCCCACACCTACGTCGGGGACCACGGGAAACAATATGTCTTCCGCGATCCCCAACTGGTGCCGGCCCGCCTTTGCGGGCCTCCTCACGTTGGGGGGGAGTGAGGTGTTAAACTCCCCCCCATACATCACAGAGAGGCGCGCGTGGAACACTACGCGCTACCATCTCGGGTCCGTGGCAATAGGGGGCGACGGATGTCCCCAGATCCGTCGCCCCTGGACCCATTTAGGGGGGCTGGAAGAGGGCGTTGTCCGCCTTCCGCCGACGCCCGGTGCGCCTGCTGCGGGCTGGGTGAGCGGAAGATATCTCTCGCTCCCTTTCCGCAGCCTCCTTCTGCGACATGACTGATTCGCAGAAGGATACCACCGCGTCCCAGGAGTCCTCGCTGCCAACCATGGACTCGACCACGGCCGGCACCGATAGGTCACTGCCTACTTCTGAGACGAGGACACGACGCGGCTCCTCCCAAGCGGCACATTCTGCCAGCGTATGCCGCGCCGTATCCTCCCGGCAGTCGACGCAGTGGTGACATCGGGCGTCCGGCTCCCTGTTTATGCGACACAGGTACTTCCCGAAGCAACCATGCCCCGAGAGCACCTGCGTCGCCCGAAACGTAAGGGAGCCGTGCCTCCTCCCGAGCCAGGGCCCGAGTACTGGCCGGACCGCCTCGACGGTGGCGAGGCCGGCGGTAGGGTGTGAAAGCCTGTCCTGCCAGCTCGCCACCAGGGCTGCGCGGAGCCGCGACCGACGAAGCTCCATGTGTTGCTCCATCAGTCGCTCGCCTCGCTCCCGCGCTTCCTCGCGCCACCGATACAGTGACGCGAGTACTTTCGCCTCGAGGTCCCACGGTGGGGATCCAGCCAGTACACAGGCCGCCTCGTAGGAGATCGTGCGATATCCCCTGATGACTCTGACGGCCATCGCTCGCTGCGGCCTTCGCAGAACAGCGATGCTGCCGGCCGTCAGGTCAGCCGCCCAGATCGGGGCCCCGTACAGGGCCATGGATCGCACGATCCCCACGTAGAGCCGCCTACAGGCGGCGCTCGGGCCCCCCAGATTGGGAAGCAGCGTTGAAAGCGCCCCGGCCGCGCCCATCAACTTGGGCGCCAGCCGCCGGAAGTTGGGGCCGAAGTCCCACCGGCTGTCGAGCACCAATCCCAGATATTTCATGGTGGACTCGACAGCGATCCGACACCCCCCGATCACGATGTGTGATCCGGCCGGCGGCGCCCGCCGGGGGCCATGAAAGGCCATGGCCTCCGACTTGTTGAGGGC
The DNA here is from genome assembly GCA_947507805.1 of Aporophyla nigra. NCBI lineage: Eukaryota > Metazoa > Arthropoda > Insecta > Lepidoptera > Noctuidae > Aporophyla > Aporophyla nigra. The sequence goes on along the minus strand of OX382301.1, from coordinate 15,025,655 downwards.
CACCTATGCAGGCTTCCTAGTCTAACTGGCTACAGTCTAAGTTCTATCGAATCGTGCAAATCAGCAGATATTATTTTCTATAGGCGAGTCCCACGAAGTTAATTTATTTGTGGGCGAATCGACAATTACAAATAGGTAACTTAAAAATAGGTATGAGACACTTGCCACGTTTTGAATATAACGTTAAGGAAACAACGAACAATTAAGGAAAAATTAAACTAACTTTATTACATAAAATACAAAACGTGTCAGTTGCCTAATACGTAGGTATTTGTGGAATTGTCTACCTATACTTTGTGTATGTATTAGCAGTAATACCTTTCCTTAATACTTTTGTAAACTAATGTTGAATGTTGCCTTGGTGGTCTTTAAAAATAAATTAATTCAGAATTCGGATACTTATGTTAATTAAAAAAAAAAAAAATCACTTCATAGATTTTTTTTCTCCGTAAAATATTCACACATTTAACTTTTATAACAATTAACAAAGCTATAAACTTACAATAGTTATTTTTATATTTTAAGTAGGTAATTACTAAATACATTTAGCTAAGTTATAAATCCAAACATAAGACCAATTCTTGCCTGCCAGGGTCGCGAGATCTGTTCGAAATAGTTACCGTGACCCTGGCATACGGGCAACTGAAAGAAGACGGGTGGGTGTTAGTCAGTAAAAATCTTACACGCCCTCCCGCTCCGCCCAGAGCGGGAGATGCCATTTGATGATTTCCCATCCACAAAGAAAAAAAAAGACCACTTCTTTTGTAAAAAAAATACCTTTGATTTTATACAGAGATATTATTCGACATTCACGCGAACGTATTAAAATCGCGGGGGATTATTTTGCGTACTGTATTTCCAACTCTGGGTGTGAAACCGAGCATGGAGAATTAAACTGAGTGTATTTCAGCGCACCAAAAATCGAATAGTGTGATTTACTGTTCGATTTTCACGACTGGCCTGTTAGTCTAGTGGTTATGACCCTAGCTGCTGACTGATGTCGTGGGTCCGATTCCCACCCATGACAAATCTTTGTGTGATGACCACAATCATTTGTTCTGTGTCTAGGTGTAATTTATCTATAATATGTATGTATTTAGAAATATATAAGTATATTTATCAGTTGTCTGGTTACCATAGTTCAGGCTCTGCCTAGTTTGGGATCAGATAACGGTGTTGGTTGTCCTAAGATATTATTATTTATTTTTATTATTTATTATTTTCAACTCTCAGCGCTAACCAGTCCGTTGAAAATGTAATGCTTGAAAAAATCCGGCCGCAATTTATTAGAACGTGGGCTAACAGGTTTCAGAGAATAGGTACCTGAACCTTAATTGCGAAACGCACACTTTATCAGAATCTGAATGGGATTGAAGATTATATATATATTTGTTCGAATAAATTGTCGGCTCAGCAACGTAAATAATGCAATGAATGTTGTTTAACTATGAATATTAAACCAATTCCTACCGATAAAAAGTTCCGCAATTACCTCTCTGTTTTATATTGATTGCATTTTGTTGCAAGATTAGCACCGGAGTCAATGACTGCTTCACCCGTTCTGATCTTCTCGGTCCGTCTTTTTAACCGACATCAAAAAAAGGAGGATCTCAATTCGACTGTATTTTTTAAACTGGTTTTTTTTTTATGTTTGTTACCTCAGAACTTTTGACTGGGTGAACCGATTATGATGATTCTTTTTGTATTTGAAAGCTGGTACTTTCCGTGTGGTCCCATTTTAATTTGATTCAGTTCTGACAATGGCATCCACGAGAAAACGTTATATGTGCGCGACAAATGGACGAATAACGCGATTAGATTAGTGCGGGTAGTACATACCATAACTAAAAAGTTAACAAAACTTTTCGACAAAAAAATTAAACCACCGAAAAAACTGAAAAGCAAAAAATTATAAACCTTAAAATTTTGAGTCGGTGCTGAAAAATCAATGAACAAAGATCACTCAAAGCGGTCGAATTGAGAAACCTCCTCCGTTTTTTCGTTAGTTAAAAATAAAAAACTTTTTTCAAATAAATAACAACCGACTTCCTTAAAAACACTACAAAGTGACAAATATCTTTAATTTCGGAAGTCGGTTGTTATTTTTTGAAAAAGTTTTTTTTCTTCTTCTTGTAAACCGCCTTTAACTAAGAATACATTTTTGTAATTTTTATTATTATAAAATAATAGACTTTTGAAATTATTCGTTTTACTGTGACATTTTTACCTATTTGAATTTAATTTATATTTTGGATTATTTTATTTTTCTTAATGTTTGTTTATATAAATTCAATAATAATAAATATTAAAATGTGATTTGCATGCCCATGTGTTGGTAGAACATGGAGGACTCATAAACTTTAACAACTATTTATTGTATTACCCATGTTTGCAAACTAATAAATAATTTGACGATTTGATTTGATTAATAAGATCTTAAAGAGCTTAGACCCACCCATCCCATCAGAATAAGGACCTATTCTAGTGGAAACTAGCTCACCGAGTCACCGCTTCTTTCATTGAAATCCGTCCAGCAATTTTCACGAAAACCTGGAACCTACAAACAGACAAAAAAACTTCACAAAGATATTTTTTTTACGATAAATAATAAAGACCATTTGTTGCAGAAAGACAGGTGTGACGGGATGTTTGTACGGTGCCGGTCGAAGCTCAGTGCTGGTGGCCCAGGACACCACGCTCATTGACACCCTGACTGCTGGAGAGACCCTCAGATTCGCCGCCAGCCTAAAGCTACCGAATATGTCCCACAGAGAGCGTAGCAATTCGGTAATTACAATCACTTTTTGTTACATCGCACCCCTAGATCTAAAGGGAACTAACTCAAAATTCTTAATTTTTTAGTTATGCACACCTTCGAGTCTGTCATTTCAATACATATCGACCAATAAACCAGATTCAAAAGTATTTTCAATATTCGACTCCAATTATTGGAAATAGTTTTGAATCTGCATATGAAAGTATATATGGAGGTACCATATATACTTTCATATGCATTTAGTGAAAAACTGTTAATTCGAAATTACAAACAGACACTTCAATTTTATTTATTTGTATGTATAGATTGAAGTATATACTGTTTTAATTGGGTTCCTCATATTCTTCTTAGCGTGTTATACTCGTAGCTGAGGGCCCATTTAGATTGCCATTAATACGCGAAGAATAAGGTAAATAAGGGTAATGTAAAATAGAGTGACGAACTTACATAAAAAAATCATTGTTTTTAAATTTTGTCTGTCTGTCTGTCTGTTTGTTCCGGCTAATCTCTGAAATCGCTGGACCGATTTTTTTTTGTAATAATTGACGAAAAAAATCCGTTTTTTTCTTACCTCCTAGGTCCTAGCGTGACCTTATATAGTCTTCCGCGATACATGGTCTATCGAAAACTAAGAGAATTTCATCACTCTATTTTACATTACCCTTATTTACCTTATTCTTCGCGTATTAATGGCAATCTAAATGGGCCCTCAGCTACGAGTATGACACGCTAAGAAGAATATGAGGAACCCAATTAAAACAGTATATACTTCAATTTGCAATCTACACATACAAATAAATAAAATTGAAGTGTCTGTTTGTAATTTCGAATTAACAGTTTTTCACTAAATGCATATGAAAGTATATATGGTACCTACTTACATAAAAAAATCATTGTTTTTAAATTTTGTCTGTCGGGCTGTCTGTTTGTTCCGGCTAATCTCTGAAACGGCTGGACCGATTTTGACGGGACTTTCACTGGCAGATAGTTGATGTTCTAAGGTGTAACATATGCTACTTTTTGTATGAGTAGCACGTCCCTGTGTGATAATTTCCGAACCTCACGCGGGTGAAGCCGCGGGCACAGCTACTCCTAAATAAACATGTACTCTACTGTTACAGATCGATACAGTCACAAAGCAGCTCGGCATATATGAAGTTCTCAACACCAGAGCGGGTCGCTTATCAGGCGGCGAACGAAAGAGACTTATCATAGCTTGTGAACTACTCACAGACCCCAACATCATGTTACTAGACGAGCCTACCAGGTAATCACAATATTCAAATTAATTGAAATTCTTTACATTTTTAATCAACCTTCAATCAACGATAAAATGTTAATTTGCATTTTACACGTGTAGGCTTAACAGGACAGACCAGTATAAATATCCACCAAATAGAATATAAATGTTGATTAATGAAGTATACATTTTTTAAAGCAAGAAATAAACTATATCTCTATCTTTGAAAACTGGTTCGGTCTGACAACACACTAGTACCAACTAGTTCACGCCTAAATTGAAGTGTTATCTATACTAATATTATAAAGCTGAAGAGTTTGTTTGTTTGTATGTTTGTTTGTTTGGTTGAACGTGCTAATCTCGGGAACTATCGGTCCGAATTGAAAAATTCTTTTTGTGTTGGGTAGCCTATTTATTGGAGGAAGGCTATAGGCTATATAACAACACGCTACAATCAAAAGGAGCGGAGCAGTAACGAAAAATGGACGAAAATTAGCAGGCAATTCGATGCGATGCGACGGTCACGGTCACGGGAGCAAAAATTTGTCGCGGACGAAGTCGCTGGCAGAAGCTAGTTTAATATCTACAGCTGTCTGCACCAAAGCATAGACTTTACCTAGTCTTCGAAAAAAATATAATAAACTATTAGGCGCTTCTATAAATAGCTTTCTCGTAGCACATTTCGTAGACCTGCTACGAGTTTTCCTTAACTATCTACGTGTTTCGTAGCAGTCAGAAGCTTCTCATAATTTTCTTGAATTTGAATAGCATTTCTTCAATTTTTTTCTTTCTCTCCCTCGTAGAACCATTCGTAGACGCGCTACGAGTTTTTCTGAACTACGAATATCGTAGTAGTCAGATCCTTGTCCTATCTTATTAGGTTCAAATAGTGATCGCCAATTTGTTTTAGTAACAACTTACAGAGTTATCATATTGTTATTTCTATTAACTGATCTAGGTGCTTACTCTTGATTTTAATTCCGATCGATTAACATTGGAATTTTGACGTTTCGTATTCTTAAGTTCGACGCTAGCGCCAAAATGTGTTTAAATTGGGTGTCCATTTTGGAGAACTAAGTGGAATCGTGAGTTGTTGTTGTTCCAATGTTGACACTATTGTTTTCAAGAGTACCGAATCACGTGTATGCAAAATTAACATTGGAATCGTATTGGCTTTAGATTAGAATTAAAATTAGGTTGCAGAGTAAGCCCCCTGTAAAATATAACTATGATTCGATTGATTTTGCAGCGGATTAGATGCAGTATCATCGTTATCCGTGGCGCGGGCTCTTCACACGGTGGCTCGCAGTGGCAGGACCATAGCGTGTGTTCTTCACCAGCCGTCATCACAGCTGTTCAACACCGCTGATGACGTCATCGTGCTAGCCAACGGCAGGACACTGTACGCGGGTGCCATAGCCGATATACCCGGTGCACTCTCCAGGGCTGGGTTTACATGCCCACAGTATTATAATATAGCTGATTATTGTAAGTACTCATTTAGAATCAGAATACAGAATTATAAAAATAAATATTATCTCCACATTTTGTTGTTGTCACGGTAATAAATTAAGATTTAAATGAATGCCAAATGTGCCAATGATAGATAGGCGGTGTTATTTATAAATTCCTGAAGACAATCACTACTTTTGATAAAATGGTGTTATCATAGTGTGATAACGATGAGAAAATAAAATCGCTGAAATATTTACGCAAACTAACAATATACCTAAAATATTCAATTGTGTCGCGTTCAAGGCTGGGAGGCTTGTGCGTTAAGATATGGTAAGACGGAATAAAAATTACGTAACCCGTAAAATAAAGTAATCCCAATAAAAAATGGCAGCTGCAGAAAATTACGAAGAAAATAATAGTTAGTGATGTATGTCAGCGTAGTTTGTGTCGTATGTCAGCGTAGTTTGTGACGTATGTCAGCGTAATTTCCGAAGACAGTTTTTTTGCTGTCCTGGTAACCCTGGCAAGGATAATGGCACAAATTTATGAAATTATAGTATTGTCATCGGTCCTCGATAAGTCTACAGAGTTTAAATGAAATCTGGTCGTTTAAAGTGGGTCAAAATCGCGCTATAAGGAGTTGGTAACAAACAAACATACTAAAATACATACAAGTGAAGGTAATATAAAGCGTGTAAAAATGAAACGAGCTTCACAGCGGGAATTCCGCATGTTAAAATTTTGGTTTAAACCTAATCTGTTCCTACATCCCAACACGACTAATAAACATTGTTATCGCCATTACAAGGTTAATTAAATACTTGCCGGAAATAATTTAATTAACTCGTCAGTTGAAAACAAGGGAACTGTTGACACACTTTTCTTGTTTATTAGACGGCTGAATTAGAATTAATCAATTATTAAGAGCATTCCTCAAGGCTTTATTTTGGGCCCCACTGTTCCTGGTATACATGGCTACAATATAGTCATCGCTCTTGCTAGTTCTGATCACAAGTGCCTACATTACCAATTTACCAGCCCGTTATAGTCCGACAGCTGGGTAAAGGCCTCTTCTCACACAAAGAAGGGACGAAACAACCCGAAATCCAAAGACGGGTGGCGATTTCACACTTACATTAAATATATCTTATCGAGATTCCCTCACAATGTTCCCCTTCTCGCTCCAATGCCAGTTCTGTCAACGAAGAAATTATAAAATACTCAAGAATTGAAAAAGTAGCATTGCTCCTTTCCTGGATTTTAACCCACATGCATGTTAGCGAAGGTTCTAACCACTGAGCTATTATGTCACCACAAGTGCCTACTTTTCATTAACTGTTTTAATGTTTTTTTTTAGTGTTAGAGGTAGCAAGCGTTGAACACGCTGGTGATATGAATCTCTTGGAGAAAGAAGCCCACAGCTATGCTCATGAGATGAGCAAGATTGCCAAGAATGAAATTTGCAACGGAAAAGGAAAAGGTAACTAATTACTTATAATCAGATTGTAATGTGCCCACTGCTGGAACACAGGTCTCCGTTTGGTGCGCGAGCCCAGTACGGATAGGTAAATGCCACATGTTTTCAAACTTTTGGTCCTAGGACAGGCCAGTATCCTCACGATGTTTTACTTCACCGTTTTGAGAGCAGTGGTAATGAAATAATTTACACAAAGTAGATCGCCTGTCTGGGTTCGAACCTGAGACCTACTCATAGGTCGCACCCGTTACCACTGACGGCACTGACCCACCACTGCTACTGTTAATTTTATAAATGCACAAGTATAACTCTGTCTGTCAGTAGATATATGTTATCTAATTTTAAACGGCAGAACTAATTTAGATATTTGGCAAACGGATAGACCCTGACCTGGATTATTATTATTTCCTTTATTTCGATTAACACACTTATAAATTATATTTTTAAATATTAGAAAAAAAAACACATTTAAAAATATAATAAATAGTAGCCCACCGGTATCGGGAACAGGGTCCAAGCTACCGGCGGTCAGGGCTCCAGAGAGAGGAACCTCCTAACGATGCGGGCCATGTCCAGAAGTACCGCTTTCTGAATCAAGCTCTTGATCCAGCTGCCCAACGAGAGCCTCTTCAGGTGTTGGTCGAGGCTCTTGGGTATCAAACCATTGGCAGTGACGACTATCGGCACAATGATTGCTGAGTCCACATCCCACATGTCGACAACCTCGCGAGCCAAGTAAAGATACTTGATCTGTTAATCTTTTTCGGCTTTCACGAGGTTCCCGTCATGCGGGACCGTTATGTCAACGATCATTGTGCGCCGCTCTAGTCGATCCACCACCACTATATCAGGCTTATTTGCAATAATGGTCCTGTCAGTGATAATGGATCGATCCCAGTACAGTGTGATATGAACTGGGTCGGGCACATACCTGTAGTACGGCACTTCCGATTCCACAAGGCTGTATTTCAGAGCAAGTTGCTGGTGGATAATCCTGGCTACAAGGTTGTGTCTATGCAAGTACTCTTCGTTAGCTAGATGAGAACACCCGGAGATAATATATCTGATGGATTCGCCCGGACATGCCCGACAGATGTCAACCGTGCCGTTTTTAACAATATATCTCCGGTAATTCTTCGTCATCGTAACTTCGTCCATAATTGCACAGACAAAACCTTCGGTTTCCCAAAGAGGTCACCGAAACGCAGCCAGGCTACGGACGCTAGTATATCTATATCTATACCGTGTAGGGCTCGGAAAAAGCGTCCGTGAAGCTCCTTACTCTGCCATACCTCCATGCGGTCATTAGTGTTAAGCACTACCGGTTTGCGCCAGTTCTTGTTAGCCAAGGAGAGCGGGGTGAGGCCCTTGTCCACAGCGACCACATCTCGATGCATCCCCACGCCGGCTTCCAGGAAATATTCCCTGAGGCTGCATATCTCGCGATTGTGCGCGATTGCTCTTAGCGTTTAAAAAGCCTCGACCTCCACACTCGCGGGATATACAGTCTCATTACCGATGAACGTGGGTGATGCATTCGATGTGCAGTCAGCAGTGTCCGGACCCTCCTATCTAGGGCTTATTATTATTTATTTATTTATTCAGACAAAGTCCATAATTGTTAGTTACAAATAATTAGGATTAAGACACAGGATATTTTTATCCCGGTACCTACATTACCGTGATACACCTTCGATCCTTACGTGAGCGAAGTCGAAAAAACTAGATCTGATATAAATCTGTCCGTACTACGGAAGTCTGGCAAATATCGCATACAGGTTGTATCTAAATAGGTATTTAAAATTTTCAATGGAGGTCAACACACAGTGATATCTTTTAGGTACCTATGGCAACAATAGATATCTACCTAATCGTATCAAGTTATCTCCAAAATATCCAATTGATTCGTTATTGCCCGTTGGTCACAAATTGGACTAGGTCGCAAACGCAAAATGTCATTAGGAATTTCTTAGTAGCAACCCCGAATTTGGGTTTGTGCCCGGTTGATGTCAATGGGCTCGCCCCTTATTACATGGGTCTTACGCATAACTAGTGAAATGTCGGTGTACAATAGGTACTCTCTACCTAACCCTTTGGAAAGTACAGCCGTATTTAATTCCTTTTTTATTTTTGCAGAGTTATCACCCGAATCAGTAGCGCTACTCAACCCCAGCCCCAGTCCTTCAAAAGGCTACACCGCCAGTATCTGCCAACAGTTGAACGCTCTCCTATGGAGATGCTGCATAGGAGTAGTCAGAGATGTTTACTTGACTCAGGTTCGTAATAACTTTGAGTGTTTTTATTTATGTGAACCAGAACCAACCATGCCAGTAGGCGTAGCATGACCAATTCTGTCTCTATTCTACCAAGGATAGATTAAGTTCTTTCTATCCAAGTCGTCCCGTAGAGTCACGTTTCTATGACGACAAAGCCTTAGTTATTCTTTCCATTGCAACGGGGAGGTAGCTAAGTGAATGCGCTAAGGTATACGATTTTTTGATTAAATAGTCATGCAATAGGATTCAACGGTGCCAGATCGACTATCGGTACATCGAGGTGCTGAAGTGTCTGAACGAGAACGCCACTATGTCAGTCCGACTTCAGGACCAGACCTCAACACCTATCCTTCTGCAGCGAGGGGTGAGACAAGGAGACGTTATTTCTCTGAAACTGTTCACCGCTGCACTGGAGGATGTCTTCAAGGTTCTGGACTGGAAAGGGGCTGGCATCAACATCAATGGCCACCTTCGCACCTTCGTTTTGCCGATGATATAGTTGTCATGGCTGAGACTATGGAGGGCCTCAGTACAATGCTCGATGACCTCAGTAGAGCTTCCGAAAGAGAAAGGTCATGTCCAATGCTCGTGTGATACCCACTCCAGTGAAGATCGGAGGCGCTACACTCGAAGTTGTGGACGAATATGTGTACCTAGGACAGTTAGGTAGGTCCAACTTCGAGTAAGAGGTCAATCGTCGAATCCGACTCGGCTGGGCAGCGTTCGGGAAGTTACGCAATATCTTCTCGTCCCACTTACCGCAGTGTCTCAAGACGAAAGTCTTTGACCAGTGTGAGTTGTCAGTGATGACCTATGGAACCGAAACGTGGTCGCTCACAATGGGCCTTATTAGAAGGCTGAAAGTCACCCAAAGGGCGATGGAGAGGGCTATGCTTGGAGTTTCCCTTAGCGATCGAATCAGAAATGAACAGATCCGTAGGAGAACCAAGGTAACCGACATAGCCCGAAGAATTGCTAAACTGAAGTGGCAGTGGGCAGGGCACATTGCTCGCAGAACAGATGGCCGATGGGCTGAAAGGTTCTGGAGTGGCAACCCCGTACCGGAAGACGTAGAGTTGGAAGGCCTCCAACAAGGTGGACCGATGACCTTGTGAAGGCCGCAGGAATCCGCTGGATGCGGGAAGCTCAAAACCGGTCGAAGTGGCGGAGCTTCTAGTGGGGGAGTTCTATGTCCAGTAGTGGACGTCTTTCGGCTGACATGATGATGATGATGATGATGGGATCCAATGGACTTAGATGGTTGTAATAATGATTTAGATAATGATTTATAAAAATGTTCTACCCCCGAGTGAAGGAGGAGGACATGGTGGAGTATACGGTGGAGGTGTGCCCTGCTTGGGCGGAGCATCGCCGTGTCCTCATGGAGGCTATCGGCGGCGGCGATCTCTCGCGTCTGGCCCTGGTACAAGCCATGGTATGGAGCGAGAGGGCATGGGAAGCCGTCACCTCCTTCTGCGAAACAATAATGCTCGCGAAGGAGGAGGTGGGGTGCGTGAGTGAGAGGCAGACTCTGCGCCCTCAAGCCCCTAGCCGCCGCAGGAGGAGACGCCCCAAGCGTCGGGAGTCCATTGCAGACTCCCGGCCACCGTTGGCGCGAGCTTGCGTGCGGCGAGCAATAGGTATCTTGCCGCCCGGTATGGACCAGGCTCGAGTCGACGGCGCGTTGCGTTCCACGCGCGCCTCAAACAGATGTCAGCATGTCAGCAGTTCTGAAGAGATCTGCTAGGACCGATGCCTGCCAGGGTTACGTTTATTCGAAAGAGATACCGCAGCCCTAGCCGATGGGCAACTGAAGGAACACGGGTGGGTTGTAGTCGGTAAAAGTTTGACACGCCCTTCCGCTCCGCCCAGAGCGGGACACGTCATTTGATGATTTCCCACGCACAAAAAAAAGCATACCATACTGCACAATCATCACCCAACCCCAAATCCCGAACCCTAATTGTACACTGTCGCCAGGTACCCTATCAGTGACATTAGCACTCGACCATTAGCCATGGTACTACCTAATATAACCCATTCTCTATTAGTAGTCATCAGTAAATTACTGGTCATAATTTAATAAAAGCATTATACCTATATATTTTTCTGTTCCTTTCTTCTTGTCTATTTATATGTGTGCATAAATGGTTAAATAATAAATAATAATAAATAAATAAAAAATATTTTCAGATTCGGCTGGTATGTCACTTCGTCGTAGCGTTGCTTCTAGGCGCTCTATACCACGGCGCGGGCGCAGAAGCAGGACGGATGATGTCAAATACCGGATGCCTATTCTTCTTCCTACTGTTCCTTTTCTTCTCTAATGCTATGCCTACGATACATACGTGTAAGTATTACATACTAGCTTTTGCCCGCGGCTTCGCTCACGTTAAATTCGGGGTAACACGGTTCCCCTTTTCTTGATTTAGAACACAGAAGAGAACTCGTAACAGAATGTTATTTTAAAACGCTATTGTAGACGATATTATATGTCTTTCCATTTGGGGATAGAATGTAGGGGATAGAATGTAAAGATTCTGGGCATTGGACACACGCGAACATGCTACATACAATTGTCCATGGGAAAAGCACGGCTTTTCTAAGTTCACTCCAACCACATAAAAAAGAAAAAAAAAAGAAAAGTAGCCTATGTCACTCTCCATCCTTTCAACTACCTCCACTTTAAAAAATCACGTCAGTTCGTCGCTCCGTTTTGCCGTGAAAGACGGACAAACAGACACACACTCTTTCCCATTTAAAATATTAGTATGGATTAATATCTAATCTTAGGTATGGCTTCTTCAAAACTGCTGTGGCTGTAGTGCGGGCTTTCAAAGACTATCGAGACGGAACTTTTTTAAGACAAATCATATTTTCTGCTTGAAGTCAACACGAAAAAATATGTCTAAAAACCACCACTTTTTTCAGTCCCTGTGGAAGCAAAAGTGGTATTACATGAACACCTGAACAAATGGTACTCTTTGCCAGCATACTGTGCCTCCAAAATCATTGTGGACTTACCCATACAGGTACGTTAAGTTTGAAAATTTACCTATTTGTTTCTCTCCCATAAAGGCTCCAGCAGAAGGGCGCGATGCTACTCTAGTAGATCGATTTTCATGTAGTTTTCATAGAAATTAAATCGCGTCGTCACGTCTCGCTGTTGCATTGCACCTGTCTGTGGTAGCCTTAAGACACACATGTAAACTAATCTCAGTAATCAATAATGTCACTATAATGCATAGCTAATCCAGCAAAAGGATATTATGTGATGACAGCCGTGATGTCCCTTAGTCGCCTCTTACGACACCCACGGGTAGAAATGGGGTGATGCTATTCTTTACTTCCTGCCTCAGACAGATAAATTTGATTTTGAATGGATTAATCCGTAGTAATCCTAATCATTCTAACAAAACAGTGGACTAGATAAATTCCTGAAAACTACCCACAAACAACACTTTACCTACTTTTAGCTCTAACATAATGTTTTCCTGTACTTGTTTCAGTTATTATGTGCAACAGTATTCTTATTCCCTGCCTGGTACCTGACTTCTCAACCGTTGGACATGAACCGCATGGGGTTGGCGTGGCTCACGTGTGCTCTTGTCACCATATTGGCTCAAACATTCGGATTTGTCGTGGGCGCATCGTGTGGAATGAAGGTAAAAATGCAGACAGCTTATGTAGCTACTTATTCTAATACATAGCAAAGAACTGAGTACTGGTGGCCCAGTGGTAACGGCCGCAACCCAGTCAGGCGCTTTAGTGTAAGTTATTTCGTCACCACTTCTCTCAAAACAGTGAAGGAAAACATCGTGATGAAACCACCATGTCCTTGACACAAAAAGTCGAGGACAAGTGACTTCTACCAACCCATACTGGGGCCGCATCGTAGCCTGGATTAAGCCCCACTCTCTCTCACAGAGAGGAAGCCTGTGCCTCTGCAGTTGGATTATGTAAGGGCGACATGGACAGTCTGTGCCATAAAACTGGACAACACTTTTCAGACGAAAGCTGGTAGTTTGGCCACCCTACTACAATTTTTTTACTAGTAGGGTTGCCAAACTTTTTCATTTTGCGAAACACATGGACTAGTGAAATTAACTGATACCCCATCACTAAACTTGTGATTTATTTTCAGCTGGGACTGTTCGTGATTCCGGCGGCAAACATTCCAATGCTGATGTTCTCCGAATTCTTCATACCATATCGCGAGATGCCTGTGTATCTTCGCCCATTCGCCACTATTTCATACTTTCGATACGCTTTCGACGCGTTTCTAGAAACCGTGTATGGTCTTGGTCGAGAAAAATTGCCCTGCCATCAAACATACTGCATGTTCAAGGATCCCAGCGACCATCTAGACTTTTTAGGCCTATCTAGGAACTTGAGTGCTGACTTTTTTGCGCTGGTCATATGGATTGTTTTATTACAAATCGCACTAGTGTTTGTCCTACTACTAAGAGTCTACAAGGCTTGCAGATAGGCTTGACATCTTGTGCATAGGCTTAACTCTTGATGGGTCATTTTGTTAATCTCAAATTAAGAATTGTTTCTTAGTTCTGCAATATTTATTTAGACGTTATCCACGTCGCAAGACTGGGTTAAGATTATGAATACAGAATAATCAATCTGACTACTTTCGCTCACTCTGGAGTACCTATATTATATATAAGACGCAGAAATCCATAGGTATGTATGACTAATACATAAGTTGTACTGATATGGTTTAGGGACACACGGTATGAATGTTTTATGATTTATGAACGAATTTCTTTGTCAAGAAATCAGGATTTAAGTATTTTTAACTCTACATATTATTTTTTTATACTATAGGTTCGTAGGTACAATCGTGAGATTATAACATTTTGGGGTGCGGTACTAAATTAGTTATAATTTTGGATGGTGGTCATAAATGAGGAGAAAGAGTGGGGGGACGGAAGATTGGCCACCTACCCACTATTTCTATGATAGGTAGGTAATTAAAAATACTCTTGTACGACGTGAAATTATTTTATTCTTCATCAATTTGTTTGAATTGATATTCGTAAACAATGTACAATATTTTATGATATCTAGTCCGCACTAACGGTTGATTCGAGTTACCGGGATATCACAATATTGCGAACTGTGCCAACCACAGTTCAAACTGCCAACAAGGCTTGATAGTTAGATTACAGACATTTATAGTGTCCAGAATATTTTAGCAGTTCATGGCAGCTACAAAATTAGGTCAAATTCAGTATATTTAATTTTAGTTCGTTTATTTTATGCCACTTGCCAAAATCTGTACACTATACAAGCAGTAAATTAAAATGCAAATGTTCACCAACTGTTGATTTAAATATGTAACGAAAATATACAAGGAAATGAATCGCTCGAATTTCATTTGTGCGAATAATCTTTGCCCTTATTCTCGTATCATTATCGTAAACAATGACGTAGGTATGTTAGCGCGGGGCCCAACCATTGGCCCGTTCGAATCAAAATAACAAAACACAATGAATTGACTAAAATTATAAGATAATATTTGAAGCTACCATTGTCTTCGTAATATAAATGTTGCCTCTGTGAAAAAGCTCTCTTTATCTTAGCGAAGTATGAAGCATATTTATAATATGATTATTATTATTAGTTATTACGAACATTCAGTACAATTTAAGTATAATATATTATTGACAATACAACTATCTACATTACGATACAAAAATACTGTCCAGACTAGACATTTAAGACTATGACGAGATACAAACATACTTAAATACCTACTTGGTACAACACTACGACCATTTTATGAAAAACATAAAAAAGAAAATTTACACGCTAGAAAAATAAGATCTCTACGAATACTTTCGGGAAGAGTTTTATATGTAATGTTTTTAAATAAATATAGCACCACAGAAATCTTCATTAAATGGTCGTAGTTAAATAATAGCTAACCTCAGAAGTAACAAGCGGGAGATTTTATAGTTACCATAGAGTTTCTTGTCCGTTTTTCTCCATTGCAAATTAGACTTTGGAACGGCTTGCTTCAATTGTTTAATTCGGGGCTCACACGGTCCGATTTAAGTTGTTGTTGTTTAATTAAAAAAAAAAAAATTAACTTGTTATCCAATTTAAATGAAAAATCTATTCAGGCGGTTGAAAATTTATTGATGAACTAAAATCGAACATCGTGAACCCGGTATAACTGACAGACTCTTTGATAATGCTTCGTGTTCCAGCTAGACACTAGAAAAATTATCAACATCTTCCAGTTCAAATTTTTTGATTTATTTAATTGGAAAGAAAACAATATCGATTAATCGTTCCCGCACCACTATCGTCTGACGTGGGACTTACAACTACTAAATTATTAAATAGCTGTTATGTATAGTCGACCTCGTGATTGCCACTCTCCACTTTTGACGACAATTCCCATTCAATTAAAACTTTAGTAAGGTCAAAATCATGTCACATATACCTAAGTCGCTTTAGCGTGGCAACAACGGTCATCGACCTACCTTCATTTTCTAGCATTATTTATTTCAAAAACTGAAAATATGTCCTAAACCAATGTCTATCATGACCTTCAACGTGTTTAAATAACGAAACCCCATACTTAATTTAATGTTTGGCTGCCTTTGGGATATTAGGAAAAGGACAATGACCGCAACTGCCATGCCAAAGTGATTTGGGTATAGACAGATTAACCTTGTCGTTTATGACATGCAAATGACATTTATCCGTAGGGTGGTAAACGAGTCACGAGGTAAACTATACATAATGAAAACATGGAATTACGATACAATTCTAAACAACATAAAAGCTGAGTGACACTTGGTCACAGCGTGTGCACTTTATTACTAGTAACACATTATTATATCCTCCACGATAACAACTACATTACATTCAGACGTTTTAGGAATGGAGGACGAATAAATATTTAAATAACAAGCCAGTACCATGAAACTAGATATACAAATATATATCTAATCAAGGATGAATTTATGAAAATAACTAGGAACTAAGTCTAAATGTCTGCGGAGGTCCCAAAATAAGTGCGTTCGTTTCATACATCTCAAAGTTTGACTCATTCACAGCCTTTTAGTATCTAAGTGATAAAACTTATTGTAAATAGCAACTTAGGTGAATGTGATGATTATTTTAATATACTTTTTTATTTTTATACATTTTGTTTCATTTTTCCTGTAAGTGCAATGTGGCGCACCATTTTATTTTTATTATTGGGTTCTGATCATCATGAATTCATGATCTATATTGCACATAAAATAAGATATGACTTGCTAACTCGCAATAAAACTGGGAATGGTTAATTAATCTTAAAATTTAAAACACATAATACTTTTTTAACCGAATTCATTAACAGGATGTTTTGTATTCGGCGAGTTATTTTATTCATTGTAATCAAGCAATTTCGTCAATTTAAAGAGTCAAAAAAATTAGTTAAATGCTATTGTAGTACTTACTCTATTTTAAAATTTGTATTATTTCAACTAAATACTTCGTTTTTGTTTTACACGTTACAGACTAGTGGTCACTAGTTAAAATATTTAAATACTAAATCAATATACTCAAGAAAATAACAAAAAATAAACGTTTTCAAACGTTATAGGTATATGCATTTCTATACCTATTCGAGTGTATAAAATATACGTTTTATGTACAATACTTAAAATTTAAGTACTTATAGAAATGCATACCAATTAAGTCAGCAGTTAGATAAAATCAATCATAATATTATCAAGAAGAATCCAATGGTCTATAATACTGGTGCGATTAAGACGTTATCAATATGCATTCAGTTTATCACCCTCACATGAATTCCCAATAATAAACTTAATAAGTCTTTGGTGCAAATAAATCATCCGGTAACTTTTATTTGAAGCTAAAGATAATCTGTCGATTAAAATAGGCCTTTGATCACATAAACTGTAAAAAAACGTCCATCTGATAATTCTGTACTATTAGTACGTTTATGTCGTATCTATCACTAAAGCCTCAACTTTGGACTTAGACGCACTTAGAAAACTACAGCTATCGACACGTAACACATGTTATATCTTGGTGCTACACAATTTGTTCAAGATGTCTCCCGTGACAATTCTATGATGGCATTTCTGTAAGTTTCTTCAGGTTACTGCAACAGAAAAGGCATTTCATTATAATGTATTTTATAAAAAGGTTTGCCATACCACAATTATGATTATAAAATGAACAGCACTTAGTTATAACTCACCTACAATATTCATGGGGTAAATTCAGTGTCTTATACCACAATAATATACTTAAAGCAATGCTCCACGTCCTTAGCGGTCCAAATACAAGAGACATGGTTCCATATTCCAGCCAAAAGAAGTATGCCAATAGCAACTGTACTGACAATAAAAAGACAAATGGCAAATTTTTTATCAGCCTTCTTACACCCCTTATGTGCTGCCCATACAGACGATAGTCTAAGCAGTGGGCCAATACAAGTACTAATGGAATTTGCACAAACAACAGTTGCACACTACCGTACATGTAAGTAAATGGTTCTGGCAGGAATGAACCCTTTATCAGTATACCCCAAGCAAAAATTGCTCCAACATAGCCATCTATGAGCTCGCCAATAGACCATGGCCCAATTGGCAAGTAAGCCGCGTATAGCACAAGTGGGTAAAATATTCGATCAATTTTACTCAATAGCCAAAGTCTCCTTAACATATGTCGTCCGTATTTTCTTCGATACCTTGGTGGCCACTTGAATAATCTTAAAATGACTAGTGGTAAAACATTAACCATCAGAAGTGTTCCAAATATTGCCTGAAACTGTTAAAAACAATGCACTTGAGTCAAGTTCAATAAAAAAAATATAGATAATGCAGCACAAAATATTTCACCAATACTTACTACCACACCAGCATCCAACATCAGCAAAATTCTGGGTGATATTTCAAAATTCATTAGGCTTCCATCTAAAGTGAATGGGTGTTCTACATTAGCCTCTCTTCCTAAATCATCACTAACTTTCACATATAAATAGTGAATACCTGTTTTAAACAAATGAGGAAGCCATTTGCAAACATAAAGGGGTTCTAGTTTAGTTTGCTTGCATGCCATCCAACTTATTTGATCAAAAGATATTTCCACAGTCTTAATAGTTACATCACTAAATGCTAGAATTCTTATATGACTTGATTGAGGTATCAATTGTAAAGGTTCTCTGCCAGGCATAATGTAACGGGCATGCTTGGGATTGGTGACCAGTACAAGTGGCCACACATTATGTTTCTGATCTACAAATGAGAAATGCCCATGGTCTATTGCTGCCAATCTATACATTCTGTTGTCTTTCCAGTCTGCTAACTCTAGCTCTAAGTAGCCTTTTTTCTGTTTGGTGTACATTCTTGGCACCAAACCACCCATGGAATGTAAATGCCCACAGACATAAACCTGTGATCCATGACTGCTCCCAATAAGTTGGCGCAAGTTTATTCTTTCAGCTTCATTCTCAAGGGGTAGTATACATGAGGTAGGATAGTGTCCAAACCAAACAATATGATCAGCCTTACTTTCTGCCTCTGCTTTGAGCTTTTGGACAACAAATTGTTCCGTTGGATCTAGGATACCAATAAAATTGAATGGCCTTCTTAGTCCAGGATCAGGGCATGCATCAATACCCAAAAATGCAACATTAACACCATTTGATTCCTGGAAATGTACATAAGATTTAGCATGTAGCTTTCCTTGTACTGAATAATTTCTGTAGTAATTCTCTTGAGCATTTATTGTTCCGATATTAAAATTATCTGGAAAAACGAAAAAGAACAAATTTTGTGTAAAATTGTATAGATTATAAAATTGTTCCAATCATAATATAATTATTGGAAACAAAAGAAATGCAGATGGTAGATAAAGCACAAATCAAAATTGACAACACCGTGTGATAATATTAATCCATACTGAATGATTATCTAGATTACAAAAGACAGTTCAAACATGTTGCAATTCATAACGCAATAACTTTGTCTTCATCATAAATATGAAATAAAATAAAGATTGACAAGAATTAAAAGATCATGTATTGATTCATATCCATTAAGATTATATATTTTCATCTAAGTTGAAAGGGTGCTAAATAAATAGTAATGATGACAGAATAACAATCTGTGATAACAGGATTTTTCTGTGCACTTCGTTTTATAGTAGCAAATCAACTCATTAGCTCAGAAATAATTTTTAATATTATATTTTCACACTTGGCAAAGCCTCCCAAATTGGGGGAGGCCTAAGTCCAGCAGTGGACGTCTTACGGCTGAAATGATGATGATGATGATGATCATTTTCACACTTTCCAGCATTTTAATACAGTGTAGTGTTAAGTAGATTGATTGGTAATAGTACCAAAGCAGAGCACTTTATGTAGTGGTAATGAGAGTGAAGACCAGCTATTCAGTTTTAATTGCAAAATGAACTTACCATGATTTCCTCTTATGTCTAACCAGACAGTAGTTTCAGTTACTCCTGACTCTTGTATAATATTGTGGTAATATATCCACTCTGTCTTCACTTGAGAACTCCCTAAGTTATCTTTGGCTTTAGCATCAGTCAGGTCACCCGTAGCCAAAACTAAGGCAGGTTTTACATTCTTTACTGTATTGTCACAAAATTGTTGAAACTGTGATATTCTTCCAGGATCCCGAAAAATACTGATATGTATATCTGAAATCTAGGAAAGGCTAAGTTATAATTTAATGCTATCATGCTCTATTAGAACAGTGGAGACAAAACAGAAACAAGTAATTAAAAATGAGCGAAGCATAAAGTGCCGGCTTTGTTTATTACAACACTTTATTACCAGTTGCCTTTGTCTTTAAACTACGTCACAAATAATGAACAAGCATCTAAGTGGGCACTATCAATTAAATTTTACATACCTGTAGAAACCAAATTATCTTCTCAGTAGTATCTGTAATTTTACCATATTTCTCACTTAGATACTTTGTAAAGTTTATTCCTTCATTTTCATTTTCAATATAAAAATTGTGATCCGTAGCTATACTATTTAAAAAATTGGCCATAAAAATTGATAGCAACAATAGCGTACACAAACACCAAACAGTACTTTTTGAAGGAATCATTTCTAAACTAAATAACGTTTAATTTTGAGTCAGGAAACTTGAAAGAATTTCACGTTTGAATAATCAGGAAAATTATCTTCAACAGTCAACAAGAAAAGTTCGATTTGACATTTCTTTCTTTCTTCTTGTTCTGACAGTTTTACAGGGGTACGTTCAATTATTACGTACGCTCACCTTCGACGACACACGGAACGTATTACAGCTGTTGACTAATGACCGGCCAACCCGGAACGGGTCGTTGAACGCACCCTGCGTCGTCAAAAGTCAATATTTGAACGCAATCCTGAAATGACAACTATGACATTTAGTGATGTCAGACGAGAAAGTATGCTTGGGTTCTTGTCTGAAACATTTCAGTTGTCCCACATAGTGATGTATCTTACATAATTTTTTGTTAATTATCGACATCAATAGCTTTTATTCCTCGAAAGGTTAGCTCTAGTCGCAGATGCCAAAATTCTTCAAATGGGATTAGTAAGTACTTGTAGTCATAATACTACATCTTTGGCCGCGTTCCGTAGTACACTCACATCGATTTAAGCGAGCTAACACCCGTTCCGAATTGGCGTGAGCTTGATAACGCTGTCTCGTGAATAGTCATAG
The DNA here is from genome assembly GCA_947507805.1 of Aporophyla nigra. Classification (NCBI taxonomy): domain Eukaryota; kingdom Metazoa; phylum Arthropoda; class Insecta; order Lepidoptera; family Noctuidae; genus Aporophyla; species Aporophyla nigra. The sequence goes on along the minus strand of OX382301.1, from coordinate 15,004,702 downwards.
ATGACGTCATGATCGGCGCCATCTTGCGAGAACGCCGACCATGCCCTAAACTGATATCACCGTGAGCGCTGTCAAAAATGACAGATGTGCTGTTTTGCTTTAGGTCGCATCATATCTTAAAGTAACTTGGATTCATTAGAAATTGTGCTTTAGGCTACAGTCGCAACCAAACCAAATAAGAAGAAGAAAATTGTGGTGCAAACAAGTTTTATATGATGTATATGGGTTTTGACGTTGAGTGAGCACTGTCAGCGCGTTCACGAGCGTTCCGTATTCACACAGTCCTTAACTGTTACAGATCACCGGGCTTTAGATGGGAATTGTTTTGTCTGATAACAATTTAATTCAACTTAATTCCTTGCAAGAAATGATTTACTCAAATCCAGTAGCTAAAATGATCTCTATCTCACCACTGCTCTCAAAACTGTGAAGGAAATCATCTTGAGGAAACCGGCATGTCTTGAAACCAAAAATTCGAAGACATGTGACATCTACCAACCCGCACTGGGCCCGTGTGGTGGATTATGGCCCGCTCCATTTCACAGAGAGAAGGCCTGTGCCCTAGCAGTGGGAACGTTATAGGTTAATTATGAACGAACAACATGCTGCCACCTATGACTAGTTTTCAGTTTTTAACCCTATCGACAGGTGACATGGATCCAGTCTTTCCAGCGGGCCATAATTATCTAAGCAGGCCCAGTGCGATTTGAAGACGTCAAATGTGTTCGAAATTTTGGTTCTAACACATGCCGTTTGCTCGCGATGCTTTTTTTGCGCCGCACAGCCGCGCCGCTGCGCCCTTTTGAAAGCAGTAGTGATGAAATAAATTACACAAAGTAGTGTGCCTATCTGATTTCAAACTTACGGAAACATAAGTCGGGACCATTACCACCGGGCTATCTTAGCGCATCCACCTTAAATTATTTACTGTAATTACATAATATCACACTAGAAGTGAGATTAGGATATTTACTTTAATCCGGCGGGAAAGAGTATTTTTCCGAGTTAGTCTGAGTCGACCATTTTCTATTACGTAGTGAAAGAGAATGTGTATGATCATCATCATTTCAGCCGTAAGACGTCCACTGCTGGACGTAGGCCTCCCCAAATTTGGGGGGCTTTGCCATAATCGCCACGCTTGGCAGGCGGGTTGGCGATCGCAGTATGGTGGTAAAATGCATAGAGAACGTTGCTGCCCATTCTTTAGTAAGTCCCTTGGTCGCCTTTTACGACACCCACGGGAAGAAATGGGGTTAAGCGCCTTTATGTGTGTTACTATGAACTAAAAATAATAATTTTCACCAATATTTTTAAGCAATACTTTATCATTTATGACTAAATAATGACAATACTGTCATTTGGAACAGTGACATTTAAACAAACGTAAAAAATCTAGTTATAACTACCCACCTCACAAAATTGTGAACTTGTCACATCACCGAAATCTAACCGCACACCAATGGTGACTCTTTGAAATTGACAGCGCCTTTATGTCGTAGTATTATGGACGAATTTTGTAGCGCAGTGTCACTGAAATGTGTGGTTGACTGTACGAGTAGTTTTTGGTTTATCTAATTAAATCATTGCATCACTAAAGTATCGCAAAAAGGATCCAGACTTTCTTTCCTCCTGTGTGGGAAACTTAGTCCAGCAGACCAAAAAACTTGTGGACCAATAGATAATTAAATAAGTCGAGTTACGAGTATGACCGTAGTTTGGTTTGTTCAAATAAAATTCAATTCAATAATATCTACTCATGTAGATAGGTATATTATGAAAACATAAACTTAACTCAAATCAGAATAAGTATATAAATACATAAACTTATTCCAGTTTAGCTTATTTTTTCATATTATAGGTATCTACTTAGATTGAATACTATGCAGCTGCAGTCGGTACCTATTTAAACGTATTTGGTAACGATATTGGTACCGATTCCCTTATTCACAAACTAAACTAATTTTAAATTCAGTGCATCTTTTTCTTTCTATTTCATTATGAAAAGGACAGAAGATAAATTTTTGTTTAGTCCTGTCAAATTAATCAGCGCTTGACGTAAATTGACGTAATTTTAGTAGGCAAGTTTTTAATCACGTCTAAACTTGTATGGAGTAGTGACAGGGGCTGATTAATTTGACAAGACTAAACTAAAATTTATCTTCTGTCCTTTTCTTAATGAAATAGAAAGAAAAAGATGCACTGAACTTAAATTTAGTTCAGTTTGTGAACAAGGGAATCGGTACCAGTGTCTCTATTATTTACCCATAAAATATACAGACAGATTTTAGTAGGTAGGCAGGTGGTACTTATTTCACCTTAATTAATAATGCATGTACCCACCGTCGAATAAGACTTGGTTATGTAGGGACCTACAAGATCTAGGCAATTAGGTAATTACTTTAAAACAAGTCTAACGAAGTCGGAAATGTCAAAAGTTTTAGCAGTGTGGGCGCACTAGAGCCCTAGTTGTCGACTTAACTGTAAGCTAAACAAAAGATTAGAGGTGCTCATAGGCAGGTCGCGGGGCCGCGGCCTCAAAGTGTTTGGAAATTCTATTTATTTTAATGGGCAGAGGTTGACCGCGCGCATTCCGGCCGCACGGTGACGCCGCCGAGTCGCGTCGCACACCGTACCCAGTCGGAGGCTCCAGCCTACAGCGGGCCTCGGCCGGTACCCGCGCGCCACTATCTTGCCGCATTCCACCGAGCCGAAGTCGCGGCGCGCCCCGCGCGTGCCTTCGCCTGTGCCTTCGCCGCCGACCCACGCGCCCGCTTTGCTTCACTCAGTCGTACTAGCGCGCCCATGGACTTAGTGCGCCTCGACGTCAGCCGTCACGCCATTCAGCTTACAAGATCGCGCAACTTATAGTGAAGTGAAGTGCCAATGGATGCGGTTTACCAAGGATTATAGTGTCTACGTGCAGCTGCATTGGATTTGTCTATTCATGGTGAGTGAGGTGGACCCAGACGGCGCCACGGACAGCCGCAGTGGATGCGCGCGCTTTCACGATGCGGCCACTTTCATTTCATACGCATAGCTCGAATTCCGCGCGCCCGCGCCGACCGCGCCGCGGCCGCTGACCCTGCGCTCGCGCGCCCTTCCTCGACACCACCACTGCAGCAATACCAGCCATGCTCACTGCGGCGAATGGTCAATGCAGACTGATAAACATTCATGTTCAAGTTAGACTTTTATCATAGAGGCTATACAAAGACCGTGCAGGAAGTGGGTATCAAACTCATTCACTAATGAGTACTTAACAAATATTAGCCTTTCTGGCTAGTGCTATAGATTTTTAATTTAAATATATGTTATCAAACTTCTATACAGTATTATTCATCTCGTAATAACATCACATCAACATTATACAAAGTCTTCAATATATTTTCGGTCAAAATTGTGATATAGGACCACGGTAGTATCACGCTATATCGTAAATCAGTTTTCTAAGTTTCAAACACTACACCCAGCTATTGAGTAAAATTCTAAAAGAAGCACAATAATAAAATTATACCTAACATGTTTGTAGAATGAACCTGCAAAACTAGTCCGAAAACCAAACGGGATTTGTATAGCTCGTCACGTCACGCTCTACTTATAAACAAACATCCTGCCTGACTCACATAACAAGGACTAATATTAATATTTTTCTACTGACAACTAACTAAGATAATTATTTAATTTATTCAGAGAGGTCAGGTTGCCCAGAATCGTTATAAAGATCACTATCGAATATGTATAAATCTAATCATTATATTTGATAACATTTCTAAGATACCGAAAACGGTTTTATAACATGATTCTAATGAAGCAGCAACTCAAGACGTCGTGGTATAAGATACCTAGTACTAATAGTCTGATACTAAACAAACGCACGTGTTTTCAGGATCTGAAACACCGTTTCACAATTTCTACCTAATAAGATAAATACATACATACCGATACCTAATGTTACCCGAGATCGGAAGTCCGAAATTATACATCTGTATTTCAACACAACAGTTTGATTTAAAATATTAAATCAGGGGTTGCAGAGGCTTTGATACGGAGGTTCAGCTTCAAGACTGAAGTTGACCCTTGTACGTTGAAACCTGAAATTGCGTAACACTCTTTCACATTCCAAAGGATTTTAAAAGAAATTCCTAATCCATTGATTCATATGTTTAGAAAATTCGTCTTCTCGGAAACGTAAATAACGCAATGAATGTTGTCGATTTCTCAAAATGAAAGATATTGAAATTGTTAGTGTAACTGCGTAACGCACTAAATACTCCCTGGGTGTGCTGTAAGTTGTAATATTATACATGGATTAAAAACTAGCAGTCTTGTCTGCCTCACGGTACTCAATTGATAGTTTGTTTTTATTAGGTTTCTTATTATACTAGCCTATGCTTACTTTAATACTGCACCGTCTACCTACCTAAACTTATCATCAGCCATAGCCAATCGCTAAATAGTACCAATGTTGGCGGACGTAATATTCCTAATTGGATGACTATAAAAGTAGAAGACCAAAGAAATTATGAATGGTTTGTGCGAAAGAAGATAATGGCTGGCGAGGAGGTCACTGTGGCTAATAGAGATGAGAAGACGACATGCTGTGCCAGCCCCAAAGAAACTGGGATAAGGAGGATAGTTACTATGACTAGGACTTCACTAAGTGGGAAGCATGCAATGCAGTGCTGTGTAATTGTGCACATGGAAGAACTCCCAGGCGATAACATAAAAGCTAAACCAATTTTTTGCCTGTTCAATTATTAAGGTGGACCTTCAGGCTTCATAGCCAGCATGGTCGATGTATCCATAGAATCAGACAATGAGTCTAACGGCGTCCTACGACCTCCTATAGGATTAAACGCCTGCTATAAGAGTGCATGGTAACATTGATAACCTCTCTGCTTATGATTAAGCACTAAAACTATGAGAAAACAAATATCATACAAGCAATTTTATTGCAATTTGCGGCGAAAACGTACAGTATTTACTTCATGTTTTTCAATTCAGAGACAAAGAAATGTAAAGTTTGTAGGTACCCTATGGATATTAATTGCAATTCTAATCAAGCATCTCATACATTCCGAATGTTGTAATACTTAGTGGTCAGACTCCTCACTGCAGTGATTGATAAAGTCGATGAATCATTAGCTCGCAATAAACGAATAACATAGCGACCGCATTCCGTTGATAGCGGAACGAGTAGGTAAATAAAAGTAAATTTAACCAATGACAAAGCGTACTTAAAATTTTATGGCATGTTTTGTCGGCTTTGGAACACATAGTGCACATACATAAAATCGCTCATGCTTCTATACAATGGAGAAATTTCAATCACGTTTTAAGAGATGATTTATCGACATTTATGTATAATTGAGAAAATAAAAGTAAGCTTAATTAGACCAACGTAAACTAATCATGACCTATTTGTAGAAATTTGAGCTGCTACTTGAGAATGAAATGCGATAGTGTAATAATAGTAAACAATAAACTATTATGTCACTTATACGCCAGCCAAACATTTAGTCCATTCATCATACATAAATTACGTATATACGTACGCGATAATCGCTAATTTAGGTAATCCCTTTCTTCCAATCAGTGATAGGTTTAATCGAACGTTCTGTACGGATCTGCGTATATACACAGCTCTATATTGGTTCTATATAAAGCCACACACCTCAACACGTGTATACCTATATCTACTTACCTGCTTTATTTGTAAATATCCCCATTGTATCCATTAGTAAGTACGACAATACCTGCGGGCAAAGGTGCACTAACATTATTAAGCATTCAGTATACATACTGACAGATTTGGTGATAGCAGTTATTATAGTGCTGATCATGCATAACTGTGATCGTAATACAAATACTTATAAAAGTATGATGATTGAACAATGCTAGATAGACATAACAGTCAGTAGGTACCAATACGGAATCCAAGTATTCAATGCCTCTGACTATCGTATCTCCTAGATAAACATAGCTACATAGGTACAGGTATAATTGAAGTTGAAATACCAAACGTTTCGTATTTTCTAGACAAGAATTCTTACGAATGATTCGCTCGTGATTGTCGTGTTGATATTGATGGTTTACCGTGCAGAAAATCGTTCTCCCTAATAAAACTACTATGCTAGATAATCTGCACCCTAATTGCGAAACGCACAATTTATCAGAATCTGAATGGGTTTGAAGATTATTTCTAAACCATTGCGTCATTTGTTCGAATAAATTGTCGGCTCAGCAACGTAAATAACGCAATGAATGTTGTTTAACTATGAATATTAAACCAATTCCTACCGATAAAAAGTTCCACAATTACCCCTCTGGTTCTAATAATATTTTTGACGGTGCAATTGCAATCAAGTTTAATTTTCTGGCTTGTTTAAGTGCCTGCAAGGAAATCATCCGTTGTTCATAAATCTGGAGCTGGACCAGTGAGGGTTTTGGCCTCTCGGAGGCGAACTTTCGTTGGAGAGTTCTCATGAAAGTCCTTACAGATTTATCGATCTTTACATTAGTAATATTATCGACAAAATACATAAAAGTTAAAAACTAATCACCCAACTCTATTCGCAATTGTCGGATTAGAACCACTTAACCGCTGGGTCATTCGAGTTACGGATGTGTCTATTGAACCATGAACTCTAGTAGGTACGTCAATTTACGCTCCTGCTAAATGGTGAACTGGCCTACTAATCGTACTAAGCTTTGTCACCGTATTTAAAGCAGGTAAACCATGGAAACGGAATGCAATGGAAATGAAATGAAATGTAATTCGTTGTAGATTTGGAGTACAGACATGGTCTCGCCATTATAACGCGTCATAATGGCGGACCAGTGTTATCGTGAATTTCCGTTTATGCCCTTTGAGGTACAAATTTTTTAGGATAGGTACAAAATAGTACTAAATCGGTACTAAATATACGTGGTAGAATCGTTTAAATACAAGATTTGGTCCCGCCATTATGACGTTTACTCGGAATTCGTAGAGCCTCTGAGCTTCAGAAGTGAACAGACTATGTTTGACTGACGACGTTGGAAAATAACACTTCAAAGTAAGTCTTCCGATTATCGCAGCAATTGTGCCTTTCGGTCGAATGACAAATGCAGGCAGAACGAGCCTACAAAAAAACTTCACTAAAAGGACATAGGTAACTCTAAGAAGTCTTGATGATAATAATCAGTATACTAGGTAACAGTTGGTACCAAGAATTAAAAGAAATTACAGTCCAACTCGTATACGTGCATACCAACTTGAACTGTTCAAGTTCCAAGCTAATATTATCTGCACTAGTTTTTAACCCTAGGTACGTAGGTAGTTTTGTTTCAACATTCATGTTGTGTTGCCTGAATTGTCTTGTCAGTTATTTTAGTAAGATGAGAACAGAGAACCATATTACAGAGGTAAGATGATTATATGTATTATATGTATATATTATTGTTCGTTAATTAATCATCGACGTCCATGCTAATTTAATAGATCATTATTTTTCTCATCTTTGGCAGTTGGAATCTAGAGAATCAAAAAGGGAATAGGGAGAGCCACTTTTAACGTTTATACGGCTTAAAGTAATATTAGATACTTATAAAATAAGGTCAATCAATCTTGCGGGAAAACTGGCTGAGACGAACCAAATAGGCAGTAGTGTGCTGTAGAAACCATTTAGGTACCTCGTTTTCTTACACATTTTGATATTTTCTAAAGCGAGACTGATTGAATTTGTTGTATTAGCAGTTTTTAATATAAACACTACCACTTTGATCCGATTATTATCTTCAAGGTAAATAAAATGAATTACTTACCATAAATTAAATTTAAAAAGACTGCTGGTGCTATTTTACATACCTACTTTTGGAGTTGTGCCCCAGTCGGAACTACGATGAAATGATAGATGACCCTGTTCGAGTCCATCCATTATCGTCCTTAAAATTTTTTGAGTGTCAAAATTGGTCGCGAGATGTCGAAAATTGGAGGCAACGACGGCTTTAGGTATGCGAGGACGCAAGATGCGGCTGGCGTAGGGGGAGGGGCGCTCGGCATCTGAAGGTCGTCCGCATTCCTCGCGTCGCCGTCCGCTGCTACCGCGCTTACGTAGCGCCCCCCCCTCCCCCTCCGGCCCGCGCCCCATCCGCCGCCCGCAGCCGCCTGCGCCGACCGGTCTGCCCCCGCCCCTCTGCGCCTGACCGCCATCACAAACTATCGCGCATTTACTAAAACAAAAAACATGTTCTTATGGCTATCAAGAGCTGAAGAGCCGCAGAGGTACCGGATGGGATGAAATTTATTCGCGTCTAGTTTTTTACGTGATCTTGTGGTTCTACATTCCTATAAATGTTTTATAATATGCTTGTAGTTACCTACGTAGGCACCTATCATAGTCAACATACCACTGACATGGCGAAGATTTGGTTCGTTTATATTCGACGAGCCTACCTAGGACTTACTTAATCTATCTATTACTACGCTGCAAGATTTTGGTATGCATTTTATGTCAGCACATTCAAAGGCCCTGGAAAATGTCTTAATAAAGTAGAGGGGCTAATTTAAGTCCAATAAACTTAGCTAATTTAAAAGAAAATTGTTAAGGACTGGATAGTCTGTCGGTGGACTACGTAGTTTAGCCTTTAGTTTTGCGTCAGTTACGCAACAATGAAGAATGTGCGCTGTGTTGATCTATTTTCATAAGACGTCCAACGAAAAACCACATGATACGTACTATTTAATTGGTGTCGACCCAAAATAAGTCGTCCCTTTGCCCTTCTGTTTAGTGTTTACCCGACTTCAGCCATAGGTAGAATTTTTTACTGCGTAATTTGCATAAATTGTTCATCATAGTTCATCAGCTTTTTAACATAGTTTAGAAAACTCTTCTGCATTAAAATCCATGTAGGTTTCAATAGCAATTTAACACTAAATCATTTATTTTATCATGTCATTTTATATATGCATACCATTAATTACGCCAGGCGCGTTTTAATTCGGAGTTGCCGCTATTTTTCCGATTTCTAATTTAAACCTAAGCTTATGTCATATCAGAATTGATATAATTAATTAGTAAGAAGAACACGTGCGCATACGTTCAATTTTACAAAAATATAATTCACAAGTAAACGCAACAATGTGCGCCACAAAAACAGCAGGTAGCAAAAAGGAGATCGTGTACGAAAAAAAAGTAATGGAATGCACAGCTGGCGCGGATCCGACATTCCTACCACGTTCAGGCTCCGCTGGTGAATAGGAAAGTACACCAAAAAGGACTGGCGTGTAGGTAGGACATGTATATCTATAATAGTAATATAGTGGTATTTTTTTTATGAGTTACAACACTTACAACATTCCGTGCATCTGAATAAAACAAATATGAAGTGAGCAATATATTGACTCAAAAAATATTTGCTTTATGATTCCAAATTAGGTATGATATTTATCATCTTACGTCGTATATTTGTAGTTTCTGGTGAATGTTAAATCTACTATGACGCACAAAGAATTCGTGAGGATGTAAACACATTGGAATCCGGCCGAACGAAGACGCAAGCCAGAACAAAGCTACCTAATACTTAAACTGGCTTGGCTATGTAGAAATTAAACATACATTTTAGGAATATTGAAGGTTTTAAAAAGCATTTGGTGCCGATGTCCTTTCGAATATATCTATCTCGAATCACTATATTGGGACATAAGGAGGCAAAGGGCGGTATGCCTACTTCAGTCCACATTAAATCATTCGAATGAATTCACTTACTATGAAGGATCTTTCGCTGTTGTAGGATCATTACACGACCTATAAAACTCAACTAGTGGCATATTGCTTAGGAATAGCAATTTTATAGGCTCAACACCTATCGTTCGATTTTTGTATGCAAATCGTCATGAGGGTTACCCTTAATCAGCTATTCAAAGCTTGAGGATATGGTGTGAAATAATCTCAAATCCAAGAATTGGTGCGATGCGAGCACCTGCTATGCTCTAGGACTTAAGACACCGAGTTAGTAATGGTAGCTAATATGATTATTTATTGTTGCAGTGCGAGTAACAGTGGTTTCGAGATGCGACATGCGTGCTCTGTGTTCGGTTCGAGGGCCGTTGGGCGGCGACACGCGCGCGCTCGGCGCGGGCGCGCGGTTCCTGTCACTGCGCATGCCCGGCCAGCCCCAACCACTGCATTTCGTCGTCGAAGCCAAAGCAAGGGTCAAAGAATTGAAGTCTTTGGCCAATGCTCACGCGCAACTACAAGGCATGACCGACCCAGAACTCTTCGGATTAGCAATTTTGCAAAGTGAGTGTCATCATTTTCACCATACGACTTACACAAACTACTCGTACCTGACATATGTTCTAAACGTTGGTAGAGTGATTTCACAAAACAAAGTTATTATGTATTCATGGCGTCACACATTCCACCTCGTGAGCATGCTGTCTAACTTTACAAATAAACGCTGTTGGGTAATCAATGTTCTATATTGGTACAGGCATCACAATGTCACATTATAGAGACAATATGTTTTCTTCAACAAGAAATAGTAGTATTGACCATACAACAATTTCTTTATGCAGAGTAGTATTACATATACCTATGTAGGTAGGTACCTAGATGCTTAAAATTAATGCAACGTTTAACACATTAACAATAACAATTTGTCTTTTCAGATGGAGAATACTTGTTTGTTGACTTAGAAAGCAAACTATCTAAATATGCGCCAAAGAGTTGGAGATCATCTCACACCCATGTAAGTCTTAGCATCTTTTAAGTTATTTTTTACAACTAAAATCGATTTGCCAAATCAAATATTTTATCTTAGATCGACCCACTTAAGACTTTAGAAATGAATATAATTATTTGTTTCAGGGTTTGGACGCTAATGGAAAGCCGCTCCTTGAATTGCGCCTGGTCGTGCAGTTCCACGTGGAGAGTCCGCTGCTCCTGCATGATGAAGTTGGCCGCCATCTTTACTTCCTGCAACTGCGCCAGAACGTGCGCACGCGAGACGCTCTACCCGCCGAACTGATACTTCTACTCACCGGTCTAGCGTTACAAGCTGAATACGGTGACGCAGACACTTTCGAAGACAGAGACTATTTCAAAGTTGATGATTACGCACCCTCATCTCTCACTGGCGATTGGGTAGCAGCAGCCATGCGCGCTTGCCATCGAGAACACCGTGGACTCACAAAAGCTGACGCTGAATCTAGATTTATTCGAGAAGTTTGTCTCTTACCTGATACGATAAACTCACATAGATACCGCCTAAAACAATCTAAATCAGAACCCGAGCCTGGAACAGTTTGGCTACTTGTCACAGCTAAAGGCATAAAGATTCTGCCTGATAATGGATCACTTTCAAACTTCATATGGAGTGCTATCGGAAAACTAAGCTTCGATAGAAAGAAATTTGAAATTAGAACAGAAGAAGGCAAAATGACATTGTTTTCATCAAGTGAAGAAAAATGTAAATATCTTTTTGCTCTTTGTAGAGACACACATCAGTTCTCAATGAAAATCGCACCAAAATTCAATGAAATCTTGAGAAAGGAAGAAGAGGAGCGTAAAATTTGCTTCGGTTACTCGAAATCGTTAAATGTTCAATACAATCAAAATAAAAGTGAACAAAGAATTTCAGTGATTTCTACTACAAGTTCGAACACCACATCGGGCATTGTGAGTGACAGGGTTCAATCTGAGGACGAATTAGAAATTATGATAGATTCTCCCCCAGCTCCGAGTACGGAAAGTTTGGCTTTCGCTCATTTGCTAGATAGCACACATTCTTACTGTATACGGAATATGCCACAAGACAATCAACCACTAACTAAAACATCGTCATTACAACTACAAAAATCTAAAATCCGAGTGAAGAAGAATAAGGAAGACTGTGATAATGTCAATAGAAATGAAATTACACAACCAGAAACACACTCAATGAACCAATTAGAAGAAACGACCTCTTTACCTGATCAAAGTATTAGCGAAACCTTGACAGACAGTCCAAGATCAAATAAATTAAAATGCACCGGATCACAATGTTCCTCATCTTGCAGTACAGTGATAATGGCCAGAGCGGGGCTCAGTACTCTTAGTAGGACATCTAACGCGAGCAGTTTAGAATTAGGATACAGCCATACTGCGCAGAACTCAATGATGAGTGACAATAGTACAGTTGGCATTGATGTAGAATATTCTCAAGATACAGCGTCCGCTTTGTATGATGGTTTAGGTCAACCAGTTACTGTAGCGGCATCTAGTGAAACAAGCGGAGTCTACACAATGAGCAGTTCTGAACTTACTGCGCGATCGAAAATGGACACTTTATCTGAAGCCAGTAGAACAGATTACGATGGTTCTCATTACGACAGCTATAAGCCATCAAAAGAAAATGATCTTGCAGATTTCGATAGTGTTTCTTCAATCCTGAAAAACAAGTCAGAAAGAACTAGTCATACAACAGGCACATTAAGATTACAGTCATCTCAACCTAGCACGGATTGTGTCGATGGAGCTGCAAAGTTTCAGAATCAAGAACAACATAATAAAGAAAACTTATTTAGAGAAAGAACAAATTCCAACGTTAGTGCAATCTCGTTTCACGGTGACGGTAGCGATCCAACAGATAACAAACATAATTTACTGACTGCCAGTGAATTAAGTGACCTCATTGTGGGAAGAGGCGTGTATCCTAAGAGCCAGTCTGTAAGCGACACTTTGGATTCAGTGTCGGATTACGTGAGGCTGCCTCTACCGTTTTCTGGTGACAGTTACCTTCAGGGTCACGAAGACACTGCGCCTTCAGATGATCACTATCCGAATAACTCCTTCTTCGATCGACCGCCAACTCCTCCAACTAGAATTGATAGTCGTAAATTGCTCAATCTATCTCTACCAAATATTTTTGACATAAGCGGCGATACACCCATCAGGCCTCCTTTTCCTGAAAAGCCGCCGCCTCCCTACGAATACAATCATCAGACTGTTTCATCTTATGCACCACCTCCTGCCAAAGCGCCACCAGCGTATCCTGGCCCAGCAACGACAGCCAGGACTTTGAAACAGTTGAACGATAGCAAAGAAGAAGTTGCAGCTAGAGTAGTAACATCAAAGCCCATGATAACAATTCTGAAAGCAGAAGCGGGCGAAGTGAACGCATCTAGTGAAAGAACATTTGCTAGTCCCATGGTATTGGAGCATAAATTCCAAAAGTTTAAACGACAACAAGCATCGAGTCGCAGAGCCGAAAGGTCGAAATTAGCTCAGGGGATAAGCAATAACCTGTCACCGTCCAGGGACATGGCGCACGGCGTGGACTCCAACGTGCTGGTGGCCATGATGAAGCTGGCGCCGGGCCCGCCGCCCGCACCCCGCCGGCCCCGTCAGCCGCCGCCGCCGCCCGCCACGCGCCTGCCGCCACCCCCACCGCCGCACAACCCCATGTTCCACCAGCAGCTGTACAGCGACGTGGACTACGTTTACTACCCGTTACAAGACCCAACCGTGTCGCAGCAAAATTATCTCGACCACAAACTGACCGAGTCTCGCGTGTCGAACATGCACAAAAATGGTCTGCAGTACAGAAGTACGCCATACCTATCGACTTCCATGGCTGCGTCGTCCATGTATGGATCGATCCAAAATCTCTCGGATTCTTATGTTCAGTTACCGGGAACGCGGACGAGCTGGTACTCGTTAACGAGCAGGACGTCGCTCAGCAACCATTCCATAAATCTTGAACGGCCGCAACTGTCCGCGCGAGTTCCAGACGTTTCGCATTTTATGCGGACGAAATCGGATGAGAATGTGTTGAATGCGAAGGATCCACCGCCAGTTAAAATGAGACGAATGCCTCCGCCTCCCCCGCCGCCATACGAATACAAAAAGAAACTTCTCAACTACTCGAGGGAAGTCAAAATTCCGCAACCTTCAACAAATGTGAACAGTGAACTAAGTGTTAACAAAGTGAAAGACACCAATTGTGATTTAGACATAAAAACTCTTCGAGAGAAAAGTAAAAACCTTGATTTGCCACTTATCGCGGCGTTGTGTAACGATCGTTCGTTATTAAAACAAACTAAAGCTTTTGGTGCTCCAAAGTTAAATAAACCAACAGTTAGTGACTGTGAAAGTGAACGGAAGTGTGTAAAGTCTGTTCCAAACACCACCGATAACATAGATCTTAAGAATAAACAAGAATATAATGCTAAGAGGGTAATGACAGGGTCCCAGAAAAAAATATTGTTACGTAACCCTACTGATAAACTCCCAGCATTGCCTGTTACTGAAAATCATCCAAGAGCAATGTCCAATACTTATGTCATGCATCCAACTGTAGCTAAAATTAAAAAGTCTCAACCCAGCTCATGACATTATGATAAATTCTTACCTACTGCTTGTGAATCCTTCCAGTGCTATGATCTATCATCCACCGATACAAAGACTGAGCTTAACGCCACCAGAACTTAAGATAGGAGCCATACTTGCATCGATGGTTAACTCATATCATTTTATTTTGACTTTAAAGCAGATCATATAAGATTTAATTTTGAAAATTGAATTCTGTTGCAAATTGAACTGAGGTACAAATGTGGTTCCGAATTTAGATTATATTATACATGTTAAAACATAATATAATAATTAATATTTAAACACACCTACTACAGACAAAGTAAAAACTGTTCATATTTATTACCAATAATGTAAACAGTGGCAAACAGCAAATTACCGAAAGTGTATTGAGGGATACTGTTTCCTAAGAACTGTACAGTCACGGGCCTGAATATATTACTATAAACAGCACAGCATTAATATCTGATTTCATGATTAATGATGAATCATGAAATCAGATATTAATGGATAAATCATTCCCCCATTAAATATATGGGATAATTTGTGGGGGGCATATAAAAGTAGCAGCATAAATATGTGAAATCGAAAGAACACCAAAACTATCTGCCGAGAAAAGCGACGCCAAAATAATAGGATACTGCATTGGCTACAAAAAGATGTTTCTCCTACCTGCATACTCAGTAAAATATAGAAGAATATGATAAGTTGTTGTTAAAAAAAAAAACTAACATCACTTTAACAGCTTACAGAGTTTTCAGCATTCAAAGAGGTGACATATATTTTTCAAGTCTCAGAAGCATCCTTTATTTTAGCATCGCTTGCCTCGCCAGATAGTATTGGTGTTTCTTCAATGTCACATATTTGTGCTGCTACTTAAATTTGTCGTCATCTTGACGGTAGATATTAATGGATGAATTATGAAATCAGATATTATTACCGATATGTCCACTTTATTTATGCTCGTGACAGCACGTTCGACAGCGTTTATTTACTATCTTAATTGTGTACTGTGTTGTTCATTTCATTATGACGCTTCACGTGACTTCTACTAAAAATTTTTTTATTTACTTCATGTTTTGTTTACATTATTGGAACACATAAACAAATAACTATACTATTTACCATACAAGAATAGTAGGTACCTATTTATAATGTCAGGGTTAAAACATTATGACTATTTATGTAAGCATTTGATTTTTCAATTTTGTATTGCTCAATATAATAATAGAAATTATACCTAAACTATTTTTAGACATCATTTATACCAAAGTAATTTGGCGGATTATAGGTATTTAGAAAATAACATCACTCACATGAAAATTCTTGGTAAGCAACTAAAAATTACCCGCTTAGCTATAATAATATCTTATCTTATTTTATCAAGTAGGTTTGTCCGAAAATTTTAAGAATTCTTAAGCAATAAGCATTCCGGTTTCCTAGATTGTCTATGTTAGACACCTCAAGAGAACATAATATAATCTAAATAAATGTGATACAAAATGTGCCTTCCCAATAATTATATTCAAATGAAACTGAATAATTCCATAGAATTAGCATTACATACGAAAATGCGATACCGTTTCGCATAGGTACCCCTGCAAATATATTTTTGTATAAAATAACTCACAATTCTAATTCACTATGAAATAGTGAATTATAGTAAGAAAACTTTGTAATGAAATACTCGCTGTTCGATAAATTACCTGTTATAATTAAGTGTATCAAAAATCATTGCTTGTTATCATAGTAAATGAAAGTGTAATAATTTCAACAACTATTTATTTACTTTAATATCATAATGTGTACATAATAATACATATACTAAGTACATAATATTTGTTTTCAATATGTACAAATGTATATTAAATTTTTTGTAACTCTGAGATTTTTTTCTTATTTTTATGTAAGTACATTCCTTTGGTTTACAATTTGTATTAAGTATGTATATCATAACATCATGTCTTGTTTCCCAGAAGGGTTGGGCAGAGGTGTTACTAAAGTACACCCGCATTTCGCCCGTTATTTTTAAGTTCCATGTAGTAGCGAGCGAGCCTGGTGCATTTAACCAGGCACGAACCCAGACTCCGACTGGTATTAAAAAATTTATATGGAAAAATCCAATAACACTTTGCTCAACCTGGGAATCGAATCCAGGACGTGATGCTTAGCAGTAGCTATCCTCCTGGATGCCAGCGTCATACCTATATTGCATAAAGAATTAAAAATTTGTTTTAAAATCATCTGTGAATCGTTTTCGGAACTAATCGTTTTATGGTAGTTGTGTAACCTTAGTAAACTAGCAACACTGCACCAAACATCATTTTGAGTTTGACAGACACGTCAAAAAACTCCAACTAAATAATAATAACCAACAACTTTTTTTCCGGAATCCAGGAGGCTCTATAAATATATATATATAGTATAGAGTATGTATACCATGCACTCACAATATCTTTGGTAAAAAGGAACTAATATTTGAGAAGAGTCAGAATAGGACACTCATTACAGTCATTACATTTTTTTTAAAACAGATAAGTTTCAACAAATAACATTAATATGGTCTGAAAAACCTAAATCACTCTAATTAATAATATTAAGTACTTGTGTTCATGAGGAAATCGTGATTATATAAATATTGTTCAATTAAATTAGTATTAATACTGCTACAAAATTTAATGAGTAATGAGATTAACATTCAGATCATTTCGGAAGCTCGAGATTCTGTTACTATGATACCTTCATAGATATTTGTCTTATACAATTTACATTTTCTTATTTTAGTATTTAATTATAATCTATGACATAATATCAGTTTAAAATATGAAATTACATTCATAATACGATAAGTTACGATGTTTCACATAAACCTACAAATATATTAATTTTAGTTATCTTTCGTTTGTTACTGTCACATAAAAACAAGTGAAATGGTAACTTACTTTTCTAACTTTAAAATGATGGCAGAATTTGGAGGAAACGTTATTTTATCAAAATACAATACTTGTCCGACTAGAGAGGTATTTGTACCAGCAAGCACAGTACCACCATAAAACATGGCGGATAAATCAGTTGTAATAGATTCACTTCCTAAGTTCCCTACAAACACACAAGTGTTCCTCCTAGGATACCAACGTTCTATAACAACGAGATTCTCTTCAGTTTCACGGATTTCCATATTTTTCAGATTATTGCCTTCCTTGTAAATAGACCTTAAATATATTGTTGGCGTATCTAATCTCACTTTGGTAAACAATTTAATAACATCCAAGAAATGGTAGCTTGGTTTCCTTTCTGATTTCGAAATCCAAGGTAAAATAATCGAAGAATCTTTTTCATTTGGAAATGACATTGATACTATATTACCAACATCTTTATGTTCATGAAAATCTCCTTCAATATCACCAAGTCCACCGAGTCCGATTTCGTCTCCATAAAATATGCTAACAGTTCCTGGCAAGGCTAATTCAAGAGCAGTCAGCACCAGAGTGTTATTCACATGTTTCGTTGATATTCGTTCATTATGCACACTGCCAATATTCCAATGAACCCATGGATAATGTGGCTTCTCCCACAATTTGCCCTTAATAACATCATCAATACGATTTTTCAAACCAGTAATACCGTCATTTAAATCCAGATGGATATCAATAAGATCAATTCTAGACAAAAATACATTTAATTTTAAAGCATTACCTTTAGCTTTTTCATACGCATTTTCACTAGCAATGAATATTTTGTCGCTACCTAAAATTTGTTTCCACAATTGTAAACTTCTACCAAAACTAACATCGTCAACAAAATTTTCTAAATTCTTTAAGTAAAAACCGTCAACCATCTCTCTAGCCCAAAATATGATAGCTGCAGATGTAAGATCAACAAGGTTATTAGTTATAGTTTCATTTGCAATTAATACAGCTTGAGTAAAATTTGCTGATGAATCAGATTTTGCTAGCGATACAACAGGAAGATCAAGTATTAAAGACATATTTCTATTGTGAACTTCATTTATCAGATCTCTGAAATCCTTGAGCACACCAACACTTCTATCTACCTTAACCAAGGAAGTAATATTAAAGTACTGATCTGGATACTTTTGTGCTTCATATATATAATTAAGCCTAATGGCAGATGCTCCTAATTCTTGGATATAGTCTAGTTTATTAAGAAGGCCTTTAATATCACCAGTGCCATCTTTATTAGAATCTTTAAAACTTGCTGGGAAAACTTCATAAAATACCTTTCCTTGATACCATGGTAGATCAGGGTTGCAATTTTTTGGTATAGTCACAACCATACCTATAATAGCTCCGAGACAGGCAACGAGACCAGAGAGGACAATCCAAAGAAGTACTTTCCTGATGACGCTCCAGTTCCAGTTGATAAAGTTTGGTAACTTTCTGCCGTTGACATTGTGGTTGCCATTCAGCTTGCAGTCTTCAGTCTGAAAGTAACAAAATAAAAATGGTTACAATGATTCTTGCGATATTGCATTTTTTACAACACCTTGTCTGGACCACATAGTTATACTTTTTCTACGGCTTCTCTTGCCTCTTGTTATGCAGAATGATTAATATTAATAACTTTTAAAGCAACTAACTATATTACTGTTTTCATTCTCATATTACTAACCAACGATGTAACTTATAGGAAATAAAGATTAGGTCCTTACATAAAAAGTTGCTGTTTTGTTGAACTAGCCATTTTGATCTCAAATAATATCTAGCGTTAAGTAAGGAACCCACTAACACGCGTCAAGTACTACGTTACATTACTCAACCGTCACAATAACGAGGGGATTTTGAATCGTATCGTTACTTGTGATGAAAAAATAACTTTAATTTTGGAAGTCGGTGTCTTAGGATGTGTATTTAAGGTTTTTTTCCACCGACTTCCGAAAAAAAGTTATTTTTGACTTTGTAGTGTTTTTTTAAGTAAGTCGGTTGTTATTTTTTTTGTAAAAGTTTTGGAACGAAGTTCCTTATCGCGCGTTGTGAAAGGGGGCTAGACGGAAAAAAATCTTACGAAAAGTTGTCACGACACTTTTTAACCGACTTAAAAAAAAGGACGAGGTTTCTCAATTCGACTGTATATATTTTGTTGTTTGTATTTGTTTGTATATTGTTGTTTTTTTTTTGTTGTGAGTAGAGAGAGAGAGAGAGAGAGAGAGAGAGAGAGAGGGAGAGAGAGAGAAAGAGAGGGAGGGAGAGAGACAGGGAGATAGGGAGAGAGAGAGGGAGAGAGGGAGAGAGAGGGCGAAAGAGAGGCAGAGAGAGAGAGAATATTTTTGTTGAGTGTATACAGGTTTTTTGTAAAAACCTGTATACACTCAACTTCAACTCAACTCTCTGCCTCTCTTTCGCCCTCTCTCTCCCTCTCTCCCTCTCTCTCTCCCTATCTCCCTATATAATAATAAACATAATAAATAATAAAAAAATATATAAAAATTATGAATCCTGGAAAGGAACTTCGTTCCATCCGGGTGTCCCTTGACACCTCTAAAGTTTTTATTTATTTAACTTTTTAGTTATGGTACCCTGCACTAATCTAATCGCGTTATTCGTTCATTTGTCGCGCAAATCTATACATCTATACAAATAAATAAAATTGGCGTGTCTGTTTTTAATATTAAAATAAACACTTTTTACTAAGTGTATATGGATATATACACGATACATATACCAAAACAACATTTTTTACAATTTTTGTCTGTCTGTCTGTTTGTTCCGGGTAATCTCTCTGGACCGATTTTGACGGAACTTTCACTGGCAGATAGCTGATGTAACAAGGAGTAACTTAGGCTACTTTTATTTTAGAAAAAATAAATAATAGTTTAAAAAAACTAAAAACATGCTGAATTTTGAGACGTATGTCAGCGTAGTTTTCAAAGAGAGTTTTTATGAAAAACTTTTTGTTAAATACCACGCGGACGAAGTCGCGGGTAACAGCTTTTACCTATAATATAACCTGAATTAATACATCTTACCGCGGTAGTACGTCCTCCTGCGTTAATTTCCGACATCCACGCGGGCGAAGCCGCGGGCAAAAGCTAGTACTTAATGCAAATTTAAGACGTATATGGTTTTCACATGGATCCCATTGTCAGAATGGAACCAAATTAAAATGGGACTATTCAGGAAGCACCAGCTTTCAAATAAAAAAAGAATTATTAAAATCTGTTCACCCAGTCAAAAGTTATGAGGTAAGAAACATTAAAAAAAATACAGTCGAATTGATAACCTCCTCCTTTTTTTGAAGGCGGTAAAAAATGGATCCAGTTCGATAAAATCGAAAACGCTCATCACAATAGTTGAACCCAGGAGGACCAGCCACTTCCTGCAACAAAAGTTGGCTCAGAAACAGATACTGGAAAGAGTCTGGTAGATCAGTGCTGGCGTCATCCACTAGAGCTTCTTAAGAACTGAACAGACTATCGCGACAAATCTGTATTGTCAATTTGTCAACAATTGCTAACCATGATGGAAAACCTAGCCCAAAGAACAACCGAACCTGATGAAATCAATAGCTCTAGCCCGATGCCGGTTCAGGACAACGCTCGCTAGACCACACACTGCACAATATGGTCAATTTATTGCTAGGAAAAAAATTCAATTCCAGACAGATAAAGATCCTTCAAAGACCTTCAAAGATTATGTCGACACTCAGTCCCACAATAATTTCAGCATAGGAATCAATGAACTACCTATAAATGACGAAAGTTCATAAATAACAATGGTATGGTACATAATTTGATTAATTCATTCTTTTGAATGGTTATGCTTTTTCCATATTAAAACGCCTATTTCAAAAGTAACGAGGACTTACTTAATAAATAAATTAATTAATTAATTACTAGCCTGCACTGTCCCACTCCTGGGCAAAGGCCTCCCTCCACTTCTTCACTTACTTAATAATAACATTAAAATAGTATAAGGAAAAATCTTTATGTGTTTTCCAGAAAACGAACCAAACAATGAATTTGTAGTTTTATTAAATCCGTATACAGCGTGTCTCAAAAATCAGGGTCTGATCTGAAAATCGACCCCTAGCGAGGTAAAACGGAGTCAATACATT
This sequence comes from Aporophyla nigra, assembly GCA_947507805.1. Taxonomy (NCBI): domain Eukaryota; kingdom Metazoa; phylum Arthropoda; class Insecta; order Lepidoptera; family Noctuidae; genus Aporophyla; species Aporophyla nigra. The sequence goes on along the minus strand of OX382301.1, from coordinate 14,983,292 downwards.
TCATTTTTAATGGGAAAATGGGGAAAGTCGGGCAAAGCTAAGCGTAAATGGCATGATCTTAGCTAGGTCCATATGGCCTAGAACAAATTTGACGTTTGAAATTTTCGGGGGGGTTATAAAAAGCGGGATTCAGTTAAAATGAAAAATCTGAGTCCTTTGATCCAAATGATCAAAACTTGGCATGAATATTTATCTGAATAAAATTGATTAAGAGCATAATCATTCATTTTCGAAAATCACCTTTTATAGGGGTGCCAGGTTTGAGGTGGCGCGGGACAAGAGTTCCTGGAAGAAATTGGGGGAGGCTTTTGCCCAGCAGTGGGACAGTCTATGCTAAAAAATTAATAAATATGTAACTCTGCAATACTTATCTCCATAAATAATAAAGTTTGTCATTTTTTTTTTTTAATCCCCAGGGTTTGTCAAAGTTAGTAAGGAATTTTTTTTGTGCTCTTGGATTAACACAAAACCCTAAAAAATAAAAATGTACATATTTCAAGTTTCTACAAAAATCAACCGCTGTTGGTGGAAAGGGCAATTAAGTTAAAGTGGTGGATTTTAGTGTTTAATTGAGATGGAAAAAACACGGTAGAAAAAAATATTCCATAGATCTTTAAACTGGAAAATTGGCATGAAAACTTATTTTTTTAATAAATGACAAAGATTGTAAATACTAATTTTAAAAAACTGGACAAGTGCGAGTCGGACTCGCCCACCGAGGGTTTCGTACAAATTTGTACGTACATATTATCAAAAATAGTTATTTAATTACTTAAATATCATTTTTTTTTAATGATTTAATTAGAAATGTATAGTTACAGATTTTTCCCTAAACTTGTAGTATAAGACGGTACTTGCTTAAATTTCATCGTTCTAAGTGAATGGGAAATACCCTATTTATTTTGATTCCCTTGAGAGTGTCGAAATATACGTTTTTTGCAGCATAAGTTTCAAGAGACTTTAGAATTGAGTCATTCATAATTCATTCATTTCAGCCGAAAGACGTCCACTGCTAAACATAGGCCTCCCACAATTTTGGGGGGGTTTGCCATAATCGCCACTCTTGGCAGGCGGATTGGCGATCGCAGTATGGTGGTAAAATGCATAGACAAAATACTATTAGTATATACATACTTGTCCCATGATGAGATCACCATTCTTGCTAAGAGTCTGGTAGTCTAGCATGCTGATGTTATTGATAAGCTGAGCACTGACAGGATCTTGAATAACTGAGCTGTTGTCTCCCGATGAACTAGAATCTCCTGCTGAAGCATCTGAAATTGTGTATTAAATTAAATTTTAAAAGCAAATTTATCAATATAAAGCTATAGATTAAATATTTAATAAAAGTTGAAAATCTGCTTTATGCATATTATTGCAATCATAAATTTTGAAAGAAAAAAGCATTCAAAGATTAATTATTATTAAATTGCTCGGTCAGTGGGTCGTTTTAGGGGCGGACCTTTTTGCCAAGATTTTGCTAGTTTTTTTACATGACCTACTTTTGAGTAGAGCAACAATTTCTTTCCCGAAAACAATCTCATCCGAGCTACCATTTTGGAAATATAAATAGTTTTATATAAAATTAAAAAAAGTAAAAGGCCCATAACTCAGAAACGGTGCGTCGTAGGGCCATACTTCTCAAACCCTAAATGGTTGGTATAGACAAGGTCAACCCGATACTGCAAAAAAATCGAAAAGTTTGCGAAAAAAAAACGAAAATTTTTCTAAGTCCTTGCTCCATAGCGCCCCTTAGGCTACACTCCAACGAATTGCTCATTTAATATTATGATGCAACTTGCTTATTCGGCAGGTATAGAAAATAAACAATAGTTTATGTACTTACGTATGCGTAAAATGATGCCACTTACTTTAAAATTTTATACTTATTCAGCAGGTTCTAACAGTTATAATTCTATGGACACCATGTCAATAATTTAAATACTACAATAATTAAAAGCGCACAGATGTAACATATTCTCACCTGTCTGTATATTAACCATATTAGGATCATCATTTAATGGTAAAAACGGACGGTCACTCATTTCTTCTGAGAGAGGATGTTTGAAATCTAGTGGATGTGGGCTAGGTGTCGTCGGTAGTAACAGGCACGTTGACGACTTTACACCGCGTAAATAATCCAACGTTTCTAAATCATTGCCGCCAGAGTTGTTACTAATCTCCGGCGATTCATTCATATTGATGGATGTAATTGAATGGAATTTTTATTAGCACAATATTAATTGATACTTAAACATACACCAATTGATACTTGATATTAACGTAGAGACGAATAGACTTACTGCATATTATTTTTATTTAACAATTTAACAATCCTCATACTCTAATTAATTCACACGCAAAAATCTATTTCAGGATTATGTACATCGTTTTTCTTTTTCAGTATTTTTGACATTTCGTTTCATTTGATCAAGGTTTTGACATTTCAATATTATCGACATCGACTAAAATGTACTGCTCTAGTAATCTAAAGACATTTCACGATGATTTCACATCAATATTTTGTTTACCCTATTTACTTATCATCTAACGAGATCATAATTTAAAAGCTAAGTTTAATCTAAGAAAAAAATATGTTTAAACCTATTTTTGTCTTAGGTTAAACTTAGCAAATATATTAAATATATTCTTAGTATATTTAAAAAAAATCGTATGGCTTTAGAGAATTTATCTGGATCATTGTCAACAGGCAAGGCACCCAAAGATGTATTGCTATGTTGTATGGCAATTATGATTTTTTTGCCAAAAAATGGGTCAGCTCTCTGCTCAAGTGAAGAGTCGAATTGTTACAAAATTGGATATGGGGATACACCACGGTATATGTGTTCTGTTGGCTTTCCACATACTGCACTATCCGCACGATTAAAAAAAAACAGAGTCGGACTTTGACATTTCGAGTTCGATGACATTTTAGTGTTTTAGTGTAATTTCGTTATTTTTTTATTTTCCTAGTACTATTATTTTTCTAAAGTAGTCACTGTAATTTAAGTGAAAGTTTTTATTTTGTTATTATTTATGATGATCGGAGCTAACAAACTCATTAGCAAAAATAATATTCTGTGTCAAAAGTTTATTCAGCAAAGAAACTTTACTAGTAAAAGTATTAAAGATGTTAACTACCAGTATTTACAAAGAAGCAAGTTACCGACGATGCATTTTCAGAAATCTCTGCCACGTTTACCGGTACCAGACCTATCAAAAACAGGGGAGCGATATATGAAAGCCCTTAGACCTTTATTAAACGATAATCAGTTTGAAGAAGCTCAACAGCGTACTAAAAATTTTATTGAAAAAGAGGGAAAAGTACTTCAGGAGAAACTCATTGCAAAAGATAAAAGGAACAAGCATACAAGCTATATTTCAGACTATTGGTTTGACCTTTATTTACGTGATAGAGCAGCACTTCCTATCAATTATAATCCAATGATTGTGTTCCAAAACGATGTGAGACCTGAATACAATGACCAGCTCATAAGGTCCACTAATATTTTGATAACTGCAGTTCGGTTTATGTTGTCTCTAAGACAACAAATATTGGAACCTGAAGTATACCATTTAAATCCTAAGAAAAGTGACACACCATTGTTCAGGACCTTTACAAGTATGCTGCCTGAAGCTATTTCGTGGTATGTAAACACATTCATTTAAATATGAACATTTTAATACAGGTTAACAGTACCCAAATGGTATAACAGCCCACAAAAAATTTAAAAAAATATTTGCAACAATTTATTATGTACTCTCAAAAAATATTTTTTGTAGGGTACATGTTAAAAAATTATTTTAATTTTTAGTAGGTCATTCATTTAACATACATACACAACTACACTAATACAAACACAACACAACTAACAACACAACTAAACACAACAACAACACAACTATACTAATATTATAAAGCTGAAGAGTTTGTTTGTTTGTTTGATTGAACGCGCTAATCTCAGGAGTTACTGATCTGAATTGAAAACTTCTTTTTGTGTTGGGTAGCCTATTTATTGAGGAAGGCTATAGGCTACATAAAATCACGCTACAATCAAGAGGAGCGGAGCAGTAATGAAAACTGTTGCAAAGATGGGGGAAATAGCACGGGTGGGCGATACGACAGGACGGGAAGTGTCGGGGGAACAAGAAATATAACGTGGACGAGGTCGCGAGCAGAAGCTATCAGCTTATAATGTTCCTACTGCTAGAACTTCACTCTGTGAGAAGAAGTGGGCCATAATCCACAACGCAGACCTAGTGTGGATGGTGGATGAATGCCTTTCAACTTTTGGTTTTTCCTTAACCATTTTCAGTAGTAATGAAATAATCTATGCAAAGTAAGGGACCTATCAGGTTTTGAACCTACAACGTCCAGCTTCTAAGTCAGCCATTACCACTAGGACACTACCACTCCAACATTCATTCATCACATTAATTCTCTATTTACTTTTACTATTTTCAGGTATGGTGCCTACCTAATGAAGGTGTTCCCGCTAGACATGAGTCAGTTTGTTGGTTTGTTTGGAGCTACTCGCCTGCCTCGGCTGAATAAGGACGAGATCTTCAGGGACTCAAAGAGCAAGCATGTAATTGTTCAGAAGCAAGGAAACTTTTATGCATTTGATGTGTTGGATGCTAATGGTAATTTTGTCATTAACCATCTCTGAGAATATTAACATAATTAAAACCATATTTGTTATGTTTGCGAATCATGTTTTAATCAGTATGTTGATTCAAAAAAACGCAAATTGCAAAAAACATAATTTTAATGTCCCAGGCTACCTTAGAACATCCCCCTTAACTCGTAATAGTTAACCTGAACTATAGGTGATTCTGTGCACAGGGAATGGATTAAATAATAATTTTTTGTTTCAACTTATGTTCTGCAGCATTTTCTTGGTATTAAGGAAAAAAGCAAACACTTGCTTTTTTCCTTAATACCAAGAAAATGCTAAAAAAAGTGTTCAAATTGTTGTATTACTGTCTAACTCGGACCTCTAATATGCTGACTGGCTAAACACCACATTAACCATCTATTTTTAATTTATTAGTTAGCCCCTCTGATGAGGCGAAAGTTGTCAAAACATCGTGATCTTTTTTTTTGGATGGGAAATCATCAAATGACCTCCCGCTCTGGGCGGAGCGGGAGGGCATGTCAGACTTTTACTGACTAAAACCCACCCGTGTTCGTTCAGTTGCCTATGTGTCAGGGTCACGGTATCTCTTTCGAACAATCTCGCGACCCCGGCAGGCATCGGTCCTAGCAGACCCCTTCAGTTTTGCTGACATCTCTTTGAGGCGCGCGTGGAACACTACGCGCCGTCGACCCGAGCTTGGTCCTTACCGGGCGGCGAGCTACCCATTGCTCACCGCCCGCAAGCACGCGCTTACGGTGGCCGGGAGTCAACTATCGACTCCCGACGCCCGGGGTGTCTCCTCCTGCGGCGGCTAGGGACGCGAGGGCGCAGAGACTCACTCCCTCACGCGCCCCGCCTCCTCCTTCGCGAGCATTACTGCTTCGCAGAAGGAGGTGACGGCTTCCCATGCGCTCTCGCTCCGTACCATGGCTCGCACCAGGGCCGGACGCGAGAGGTCGCCGCCGCCGATCGCCTCTACGAGGACACGGCGGTGCTCCGCCCAGGCAGGGCACACCTCCACCGTGTCCTCTAGACGATACTCACAATGGAAACACCCGGGCGTTTCCATCTGTGCTATCTGAAGTTAAATTTTAGCGTAATAAACATACCTGCGAAAATTCAAATTAAAAAAAAAAAAACGACAGACACGAAAAGTTTATACTATTTATTGATTTTATGTATAATGCATGCTGACAAAATAGAAAAAAAAATATGATATGTGCAAAATCATTTTAATCAGGTCAATGTACTTAATGCTACTACTAACTTTTCTTTAATCTTTATCTTTAGATTAAGTACCTTATCTATTTAGGTTATTCACCTTATTTACATTTAAAATGGTTTTCAGGTAACCTTTTGTCACCTTTGGAAATGCTTGGCAATTTGAGTAAAATCATGAATGACAATGCACCAGCTACAGAACATCCTTTAGGAATACTAACTACCCAGAATAGGGACAAATGGGCAAAACAACGGGCCCATTTGGAGTCGACTGGAAATAGTGAAGTTTTAAGGAAGATAGACTCAGGAATATTCAATTTGATATTGGATGATGATAAAATTAATGATGATAAGCGTGTACTCTTGAGGAAATACTTACATAGTGATGGTACTAACAGGTAAATATGTAATTATGTTATTAAGTAATTATGTTATCTTTAAAGACCACTTGTAGACAGAAATAATTTTATTTCGTTTATTTGAGAGAACATACAATTAGGAGTACAATATAACAAATAAATGAAACAAGAAGGGCTAGAAGAAGTATTGTAGTTGAAAAATTCTTAAGACGATAATACTAAGTAAAAAAAAAATCATGAACTATTAGATAACTTTGGTCTTTTCCTAGAATAATTATTTTCCTTCTGTGCATCTATTTGTAGTGAGGAATGTATTTCTTGGAAAAAATAAAACAAACTAGCATTAGTAATGTTTTCGATTAAAATAAGATTTCGTATTATATAGAGTAGTTATTAGTTCATTTCAATATTGTTTTTTTTTTTTTTTGTATAATTTTACAGGTGGTTTGACAAATCGTTGAGCATGATTGTAACCAGAGATGGAGTGGCTGGAGTTAACTTTGAACACTCCTGGGGCGATGGAGTGGCAGTGCTGAGATGCTTCCAAGACATTTATGCTGAAACCACAAAGAAACTTTTCATCCATCCAGATTCGAAGCCTGTAGATAGTAATATTAGTGTTCAGAAATTAGGTAAGAAGGGTATTTTTTTCATAATATGGCATGGGAGTTTTCAGATAAAACTTCACAGTAAAATCTGAAAGTAGAGCAAAGTATTCAAAAAGATTTTTTCATTGTTTTGGAGATAAGTTTTTCGCTTAGCGTTTTTTCTTGTTTCTGCTCGCCCTCTAGGGGCTTAGCCTGATGTGAAATAGTCTTTAACCTTCCTCAAGAACGTAGCTATAAAACAAAAAAAAAAATTTGCAAATCTTTCTGGTAGTTCCAGACGTTAGTACGTTCAAACAACCAAACTCTCAGCTTTATTATTAGTATACTATAGACGACCTTTACCTGTTGTTTCGCCCGCATGAATATCGGAAAATATCTCGCGGCAACGTCCATACTACCGGGAATAAAAATACCCTATGTGTTAATCCAGGTTTCCGAGATCTTCAACAATCATCGTCATATTTCAGCCAAATTACACAAAATTTATAAAATTATTTAAACTAATAATATAATAAAGTTTATTTGTTAAATCTGACACACTAAAATAACATTTTTGACACCGCATCGTTTTTAATTTTTGTTTGAACAAATTAACGTGAAATTGTTTTAGCTCCTTTGGCAATTTATTATTAACCACATCATTTGCTAAATACCTAATGCAGCGGTTTATAATAAATCTTCTTTCATTTACCGTTTGCTTTCAATTAAAAAAGGAGAATACAATGAATAACATTATTTCTCTTGTTCATTAACAACTTATATTTTCAGAATTCAAACTTGACGACAAATCGAAGCATTTTATCGACAATGCCACGAAAGAGTACAAGGCATGGTGTGACTCGCTCAGTATAGATTATATTTTGTACGAAGGCCTTAACAAAGCAGCTTGTAAGAAGTTCAAAGTTAGCCCTGACTGCATAATGCAGCTGTCGTTTCAGGTATTGTAATTTAATATTCTAGCAAAAATAAACTTTGTTTTACTGCCCCTCAAATATCGACATTGTGTTAGTTGAAATAAAGTCGGAAAATAAATCAACTTCCTTTAGTCCATGAGAGCTATGCAGATGGAAGTGAATTTATTTTGGACCTTATTTCATTTCATTCAAGGTTATTTATTTGACAGCAAAATCTGCGCAGCCGTGGGTTTCGCAATATATAAATTCACATACTTAATAAAATTAATTAATGTTTAAACTTAAGTCATTAATGTTTTCTACCAGTTAGCTATGCTCAAACAGTGTACCCCAGATATTTAGTATGAATACACAAGAATTCATATTTTATTTGTATTGTAAATGTTACAGGCAGCGCATCATCTGTTGAAAGGAACCTTTGTCGGTACCTACGAGTCTTGCAGTACTTCTGCCTTCAAACACGGTCGCACAGAAACAATGAGGCCTTGCACAGACAAAACCAAGGTGTGAAAATAACTTGTATAATTTTTATCTATAAATAAACCCGCGGTATGATACAATGGTTGGTAAGTAATTATAATCAGATTATATTATCTTGTGGTCCTTCAGTAAAATGTAGGTAAGTGATTTATAATTGACCTTAGATAAACTGGCTTACTCAGTCATAATAACAATGTTAATCTACATGCAGTCTATAACTAAACATATTAATCCTATATTTCAAATCATATCAAAGAATAAAGTTCACTGCTACTAATGATAGGTCAAAGGTAGAAATTTATGTAAGCATCAATATAACTGAGCATCACAATATTATGTTGTTCTTAACCAGTCGCGTGCATTGGAGTCAAAATTGGGGCAAGCCAACAGACTTATTAAAAATTTGGTGTATTAGGAATCCTAGCACACAGAAAAATGATTGTCTGTTAGTCTAGTGGTTAGTGACCCTGACTGCTAAGACTGAAGTCGTGGGTTCAATTCGTACCCAGGACAAATCTTTGTGTGATGAGCACAATCATTTGTTCTGTGTCTGGGTGTAATTTATCTATAATATGTATGTATTTAGAAATATATAAGTATGTTTGTCAGTTGTCTGGTTACCATAGTACAGGCTCTGTCTAGTTTGGGATCGGATAACGTTGTGTTGGTTGTCCTAAGATATTATTATTGGATTCATAATAAGGGCAAGCCAACAGACTTATTAAAAAACTAGCTTCTGCCCGCGACTTCGTCCGCGTTAAATTTGTTGTTCCCCCGACCCTTCCCGTCGAGTCGAAACGCCTACCCGTGCGATTTTCCCCGTTTTTGCAACATTTTTCATTACTGCACCGCTCCTCTTGATTGTAGCGTGATTTTATATAGCCTATAGCCTTCCTCGATAAATAGGCTACCCAACACAAAAATAATTTTTCAATTCGGACCAGTAGTTCCTGAGATTAGCGCGTTCAACCAAACAAACAAACTCTTCAGTTTTATAATATTAGTATAGATAATATAAGTATAGATTATGTGTATCAGGAATCCTATCACACAGAAGGATGTTTTGTTTTTGGATGGTAAAGGATAGGATGCAACCTAAGAGACAGAGCAGTGGTGGCCCAGTGGTATCGGCCCCGACTTACGATTTGCAGATCGTGTTTTCAAACCCAGGCTGGCACTTTGTGTAAATAATTTCATCACGAAACGGTGAAGGAAAACATCGTGAGGAAACCAGCATGTCCTAGAAACTAAAATTAGAGGGCATGTGACCTCTACCAAACCGCACCTGACCCGCGTGGTAAATTACGGCCCACTCCCACTCACCGAGAGGAGGCCAGTGCAGCAGTGGGAACAATATCGGCTGATTATGATGATAGTGATGAACCTAAGAGGTTGTCGGCTGCTTAACTGGACTTGTTTGTGGCTGCCTCAATAAATTAACGGTTTCAGCCAGCTCGGTTCAGTTTAAGCTAAGTGACTACACGCTAAGGGCACTCATTGTGGGGTACGGACCTCGGGTTAGGGCGTCGCTGGAAAATGTCAGCAAGGGACCGGCTAGATCAAATGATGCAGAAAGATGGTGCTGTCTAGAATCCTTTTAACGTAAACCTTGCTGTCGTCAGTTACGTAGTAATAGGAGCGTAGGTAGCATAGGTGGGGCTGGCTACAAAACAGCTTAGAGGTAATCTCTAATCCAATTTAATCTGTATCGATAAGTGTGTCTGTCACCTTTTGACACATCAAAATACCAGCGCTGTGACACTTATTTTAAAATATTGTATAAGACTTTCGGTGTACATTTTCATTTTAATTTTTGTTTTTTTATTTTTATGTTTTTATGAGCGTTTTTAGTTAGTGATATCCCTGAGCGCGTCTCAATAAATACTTCTCTTTTCTTTTCGGTCATTAGCGATGTTAGGATTTGTCCTATCTTAACTCGGGTCCAGTGAGCGACGAAATTTGACAAAGATTGGTAAAGACCTTCACTCACTGGACGCCTGCGAGAGGATATGGCCGCCCACGTAAACTTCGGCGAAGCCAGCGATCGACTATTCATTAAAGTATCCCTTTTACTTACACTGGACCCCCTATATTTTGTATGTTTTTTATGCGAAAAATTTGTCGATAACTAGTCGCTTCCTCATCGTTGTTAAATGATAAATGACTTTATTTTTAACCGACGAAAAAAACGGAGGAGGTTATCAATTCGACGCGTATATATATTTTTTTTAAATGTATGACCACGCATAACTTTTTACATAGTAGTCCGATTGTGATAATTCTTTTTTTATTGGAAAGGGTATACTCCGAGGGTGGTCCTATATAAAGGACAATGCCCGTTTTGTTAGGAGATTTGGGCCCCTAGAAAAACAACGCGGGCAACGGTGGTTTAAACTTGGTTTTGAAGAACAACAATTACCTTTTCAGATCCTGAAAAAAAATTTTAGATTTTCACCCTAGTTTCAGAGAAATTCATTTTTTTAAAGATGATGAAATTGAGGTTATAAAACAATATTTTTTATAAAAATATTTGAAATTAAAATAATAATATTGTTTATGTATTAATATTGAATCCAGAATTAAATAAAAAACATTACATAGCATCTTCCGTACGCAAAATACGCGCTCAGTCGTGGAGTTGCAGACACCAGCCCGTTCTACATATTACCTACATAGCATCTTCTGTTGCTAGATATTATGTTGGACTGACCACCCGGCAGTCAGCATTAACTGGGCTGTGCCTTAACCACTTATTAAAAATAAATACTTACCAACGGCTAAAACCTTCGGTTAGAGGAGCTCGTGGCTGTTACAATAACCGCACAGATCTATCTCAAGTTAAGCAATGCTTGGTCAGACTGCGAATGGGTGACCATCCATTACATATAAATTCCTCCTGAGTGGCTGTTAATACATTCAAGCTGTTGGTTCTGCATGCTATATTTAAACCTTAGATACTCATTATGAGTAGCCATTTCCGCAAGTGTGATAATCTCTTACCAAGAAGTAATATGTTATAAACTTGTATATCGGCTGTGGAGGTCAGATGTGCAGTCATTCTTTGAGCAATACTGTATGCAGCTGCATCGGTTAGACTAGAAGCCAACCCCAACATAGTTGAAAAAATGCTAGGTTGATGATGACTAAAGCTACACAGCATCTTCTGTGAGCGATAGCAACATAGTAAAATCACTATCCCGGTTCCTATTGAGTTCACTGTGCCATTCACCATGACAGGCCTGTTGGTCTAGTAGTTAGCGACCCTGACTGCTATGCCGGAGGTCGTGGATTCGATTCCCACCCAGGACAAATGTTTGTGTGATGAGCACGATCATTTGTTCTGTATCTGGGTGTAATTTATCTATAATATGTATGTATTTAGAAATATATAAGTATGTTTATCAGTTGTCTAGTACCCATAACACAAGCTCTGCTTAGCTTGGGACTAAACGGCGTTGTGTGATAGTTGTGGAATATTATTATTATTATTATTATTCATGATTAGCTGTAGTTTATGTAGGAGGGGCTTAATTATGGAGGATAAAATACAGTAAGCTGCTATACAACTGTTTAATATAGAGGAGGTTAAGATGCAGTATGCTGCTATACAGCTGTTTAATTATAGAGGAGGTTAAATACAGTATGCTGCTATACAGCTGTTTAATTAGTAAAATAATCAATAACAACAATAGACATTTATTCTTCAAGGAAAGTATCATCTAGAAATTGCACTGGGGCTATAATTGGTATAGGAATCACAACATCTGCAATGATGTTACTGTCTATGTTATCAGACACTGGTGCAGACTCCACAGTGGGTTGCTTACTGCCAGCATTGGGTGGCCTCTGTGCTACTCTTGATGCAGCTTCCCAACAAGGATGACAAACTCATTCCAAATGCAAGACCTAAAAACAAAAATATTATATTTATACTATAAATTGTTATTCAATTACTATGAACATTAAGTTTATATAAATAAATAAGATTAAACACTTACATGTCCATCTTAGTATAACATTCCTTAGAGGACAATCTTGACTAACTGTGAGTTCTGCGACTTGCAATTGACAAGCCACATGCAAAACATATGTTTAGGTGTCCAAGAGCAGGGTATACAAGGGATAGACTTGTATTAGATGATGTCCAGTTTACTAATAATACAAAACCTTCTGCACACAGGATGTCATCAGAAGATATCTGAAAAAATAACAAAAAAAAATATCTGTGAATTCCTAAGTATATTAATTCATGAGCTTAAAATTAATTACAAAATGGTTTTACCACAAATGATTGATTATATTGTAAATCTTTAATTATAACAAGGGAATAGTTAAGCCGTATATCTAGAGGATAGGTCTAGACGAATACATGATAATGACATTTTGTTTATAAATGAAATTATATGTATGATAACATAAAAAGTTCAAGTATGCAGACATAAATCTTACTTTTTACACTATATCTATTACTATTGTGTGCACAATGGCTTAATAACCTTAGGACACAGAAAGCTGCTGTCTTTTCATAGAAAGCACAGTTCTAACATTGCTTAAAACGAATTGGAAGTTAGCTGCCTGAATATTTACCTGTTTTGTCAGACGATGACTCCTTGATTGACCAGGTAGGCATCGTAAGTATTCATATATATATATATATATATTATATTGTAAATGACATATAAACTTACCAATGTAGATGTTACCCAGGATCTCAGAAGGATAAGAATTGGTTCATCTAATTCTTCGATTTGACGTCTACGAAGATTAGGCGCCAGACATAAAGAGCAATGACACACCGCTGCACCCTGTGGCTGCACCGGCGAGATAAAGAGTAGTTTACCCGATCTCTACCAGGTGCAGACATTTTTCAGGAGTAAAGCAAGAATATAGAAAACGAGTCAATTTGCTCACTTATCACTAAAACAAGAGTCCAAAGCTCACTTAAACTAAATAGAGTCAATATTTTGCTCACATATCACTAAAAAATCAATTTGAATTGAATTTGAATGTTGTTGATTTGACAGGTTAATCTGTCTAGTCTAGCCTTGCGTTCCGAGTTACGCAAAATCTATAATATAAGCGCGCCAAACAATCCTTCCGCAAAGCGTGGCGATTTCTTGACGCGCTAACAGCGATGTTATTTATTCTGATTCGGAACGCGGGGTATGTGTGGCCATGTGAAATAATTTGTTGATCGATTTACCAAATCGATTTGATAAAAGTAGGTAATATCATTTAAGAATTGTGGTGTGACCGTTTTGTTTGTGCAACAGTTGTCAACAGTTTCTCTTTCTTTTTTTAATGCTTTCTATTTACATAATTAAAGAGATACTTTTGCAAATGATTTATATTCTTTACTAAAAGTGAATAATTTCAAATCGAAGATAGAAGTGTAGTGAAATATAATTATGACACAAAGCTGCGATGTTTGATGTAAATAACTTAATGCAGCTATGGTGCAGTTTTGCCACCGACAACAGTAAATACGATTTGAGTTGGAGTACTATTTAACTGTTCATCAATTTATTACTGTTTCTACTACAAAATATGCCTTTGCTCCATAAAAAAAACTGATTGTGCACTAAAATATGCTTTATCGAGTTTTTAAAATAAAATTACCTCATAAGAAATGTTCACTAGACCCCATCATCCCCTTCTAACGTAACCTATCCGAGTCGGGATGCCCCAACTCCCTCAATAATTTTAAAAGTCTATTATTTAGTATTTTTAGTTTGATGCACAGTTTAAAATATCTCTTTTAATTGCAATTAGCTTTTGATTTGAATGGAGAGTTTTAGTTTTTTATTTGAGTTTTAATTGTTAGCTTATGTTTGTTCTTACAGAGCAATGCGTTCCTACTTTATTTAGACCTTTTATTATCATAGAAAGTGCACATTAATTGAAATGGCCAAACGTCGATTATCGATTATATCACCAAACGTTAATTTTTATACGATCTAGCCAGTTTTAGTTGGCCATATCATGAAATACAACTAATTCATGAAATGGCTAGTCACATTATAAAGTGATCAATTCTACGATCTGACCACGACATTTATATTCTCAGATTATAATTTTTTGTGTTTTAGTTTATTTAATACCGATTCCTATTTTTTTATTTTATTTTAGCGCGCCCGCTGCCTGTTTTAAAACGCGATTTGAATATACGTCTAATCAGTTACATGAGACCTAGATTATGACCGGAGAAAAGTTATTGTAAACATCTCCGATACTTTTAGTCGGCTGAATAGTAATATATCGATATTTTCAATCGATTACCATTTAATTGACATAATCTGTGGTCTATTTTGGCAACATTCAGGTTAAGTTTTAATGGCAGAACTTCCTTTGATTCAATAAAATAATGATTAATTACGTTTTCTAATGCTAGGGTGAAAGAAATGTTGATAAAATAAAATTGGACTTATAAAATTACGACTTAATTTTTGAGAAGTAAATAGTCTCTGCCCGGCACCAAAAATAAGGGGCCCATTGGCGGGCAATGTCCTTTGGAAAACAAAATCGAACCCTAAGGGTCGGAAAACAGGAGATGATTGATTGTTCACTCATTGATTGTAATGTATAACCACGCATAACTTTGTACAGAGTAGTCCGATTTTGATAATTATTTTTTCATTGGATAGGGTATACCTTGTCAAGTATTATTAGTACATTAAAGTCACAAAAAATTACAAAATAAAAACTTTTAACAAAAAATTAAACCGCCGAAAAAACAGAAAAGCAAATAATAAACCTTAAAATTTTGAGTCGACGCTGAAAAATCAATGAACTAAGATCACTCAAAGCGCCGACTCATAATTTTAAGGTTTATTATTTGCTTTTCTGTTTTTTCGGCGGTTTAATTTTTTGTTAAAAAGTTTTTTTGCAAGTAGGTTTGTACAAACACTTTTACACGTCAATCATATTTTTAAAAGCTAGATGAGGTCGGCGTTTCCTATCTGACTATTCTGAGAAGAAAGGCCGAAACAAACTCATAGGTCATAGTCTCTTTTAAAGTCCAGACATAATCTTGTTCAGATCATGTGAAGACCATGTGGATTGGTGTCTGAAGTGGTCTTTTAAGGAAAGAACCATACAGATTGAGTGGACCTGTCTAATCAGTGCACGCATTTGTCAGTAATCATACAGCTCAACTCAGAACTTAAGGAGGTCAATGATTCGACGAACAATACCAAAGAAAGGACATTTTGGTAGGCCGCATTAAGTACCCAAACTGCCAACTGCCCTGTTGGGGCTGGTTTCCGTTTGCGGAGACAGCACCTGTATTTTCCATGATCTGATCTCTATTCTGTGTACGTCCTTATGTCAAAATGTTTCTAGTTTCTTTCTATTTTCCAGGCATTCTGCGAAACCTTACACTCCAACAAGAGCTCTGCTGAAGAACTACGCGCTAAACTGACAGAATGTTCCAAATTGCACTTGGAACTCGTCAAAGATGCTGCAATGGGACAGGGCTTCGATCGTCACATGTTTGCTCTTATGAAGATAGCTGAGGAAAACAACATGCCTAGACCAGAGATATTCGACTCGTATGAGTACAAGTTCTTGAATAAGTCCATTTTAAGCACAAGTACTTTGTCTTCGCCTAGCGTGATGGCGGGAGGATTTGGCCCCGTTGTGAAAGAAGGATTTGGAATTGCGTACGTAATCATTTTATATTTATTTTATGACCTCGCGTTTACACCAAGTTATAAAATATGTACCCCTTATAACAAAACAAGGTTTTTATTAGATCAGGTTTAAACCACCAAATCCATTGCTTCGACTTCTTTAAAAATATAGAACAAGAGAGATTTCGTGTGAGAGACGGATAGAGTTATTGTCTTTCTTCCCTCTCATGTATCAAAATGTGCCTAAACGTGACGCCTCCTTGTAATTTCACTCTATTTCAAGTATCGAATAGCCGAATAAGTTTCTAATAAAATCAAAATGTATTTAGTCATGTTTTATAGCCGCAAGACATATTTTTGGCAGGTATTTTACATGACTTGGCGCAAGTAAGTACCACAACTTGGGTGTAAACGCGGCGTAAGAGAGATAAGTTGCATAGAGATGAGAAACTCAACTACTTATTAGAATTTTCGAATTGCATTACTTATAGTCATTGCAAGTCACGAGCCTATGTCATGTGACTTTTATATAATCAACATAAGGTTTCAAATGCAATGATTGACGCGCGATTGGGAAATAAAAGCAATTATTGTAAACATTCTGGCAGATTAGAATAATTTGAATCTATAGAACCCTTTTAAAACACAGTGATGTAATTTAAAAACTTTTTTTTTTTTCAGATATTCGGCGTTCCCAGATAAGTTAGGCGCTGCAGTTGCGAGCTATAAATCACACAACGACAGCTCGCAGTACGTTGAAGCGTTGCACAAATCCTTCTTAGACATTACCAAAATATTATCCGCATAAGTTATTAGCATAGGTACTGTAATTGTTAAGTTAAATATTTTTTGTTACATATTTTTTAAATATTTTATTCGGCGACAAACATTTTCACTGGATTTAGCGTTCATATTATATAGAATATGGAAACCATGCAATCAATGAAACCATACACTTGTTATTTCCAATGCGGACGACACACAAAAAATGAATGAAATCGGTTCAGTAATTTGGTCTTACAGTTTTAATTTTTAGCAATTTGGATTCACTAAGTCAATGAACAATGAAGGATTCAAATCCTTGAATAATGCAAGGTGACATTGCCACGCTGTGCAAACTACTACTGCTGTTACGTATTCCATTTATTTGAGTAATTTGTAAAATCGGAACACCTTAAATGACAAGAAACGAAAGACAACGTAGTCTGTTTAGACAACGTAATCTAAACTGAGTGTTTACTTTTACTGAATTTATTTTTGAAAATTGTACCTTTTTAATTTAATACTTAATTTTGTTATATTTCCGTGATCTATCTCTGTATTACATATGGTTTCATTTATTGCATTTAATTTGTGTTTAACAAAACTTTTTTATCTGTTTTTAATAGGCTGCATTTTTCAACGGTACTAACTTTGAAAAAATACTGGTTTTATTTTTAAATAAAAAAAAAAAAGAATTTATCTACTGTTTTATAATATTGTATAAAGTTTAAATACCCTAAAGATAAGAAGAAAACTATTTACTGCATATTGTTCATCATTATTTATGCCATGAAGAAATATTAAAATAAGCACAATAAGTCGTAAATATAAAATATGTTGTTGGTATTTTTATATTGTGATTTACTACTGATATTTAAGGCGATTGTAATCGAGTCTGCAGAATAATATTATACATTCAACATAATATTTTACAATAATATGTATTGAGTTTTAGTATCTGTTTTGGCAGCTTTTAAAAAGAAAGAGACGAAGAAGAGAAAAGTATCCCCTTAAAATATGAAATCAAAAAAATGAATAAATAAGTTTGTCAATGAGTGCTACATGCGTACAATTTAAGAAAGTGCCTTAGCTTATACATGAAATTACTTATTATTAAGAAACACTTGTCTAACCTGATATTTCAAGTGACATTGCCCGCGGTTTATGACCATAAAAAAACGTGAAATGATTTAATTTTTAGATTTCTGTCAAGTCTGCAGAATTTCGCTAGACAATTCAAATTGACCCTGTATTTTATGAAAATAATCAACTTTTAACTATGTACGAAATAAGCACTTAATCATGCTGAGGATAGGTATGCGACAGTGGCGCGTGATTTATGAAATATGTTCATTCATTAATTGGTAATATACAAAGATAAAGATAATATACACTGTTCCACCCACGCTACTCACGTCGCTCTCGTGCGAACGCACCTTTAGTATTATGTATGTAGGTTAACCTTTGGGTTAAATAAAACACGTGTTAACCCTAACGGGCTTCAGACAAGGATTTTGCTTGTAGAAATCCATGAATGATGCAATGCAACATAGATATGCAAATCTACGGCTTCTGATAATAATCTCATTACTATACGCAAGTTACGCTTTTGCATTTTTTTTTTATGCTATTCCATGTATTTGTTATAATATTAAATGGTTGTAATATATTTTGTGGTAATATACAATAAACTTTGATTTTTATTTATATTGATTAAAGAGTTTGATTTTTTCAATTTTATCCTATTAGATACTTTTTAGTTATCTAAGATACGAATAAGTGAATACATTACTTAATCATTTGAATTTGGCGCGTACAGAGTTGTGCCTTGTTATGCCACACCGGGAGCAGTGGTGGCCCAGCTTTAACTCAAAACGACGAAACCGGCATGTTTAAGACCCAAAAATTCTAAGATATTTGATATCTATCAACCCACACGGCCCGCGCAACTCTCCAAAAATAATAGGCGTGATGATATTCTAAAACCTAGTAGTATAATCAGCCTACAATGTTCCCACAGCTGGGACACAGGCCTTCACTCTGAGGGGGAGTGGGCCGTAATCAACCACGCGGGCCCAGTGCGAGTTGGTAATACTCGTACCTAGTGATTATTTGTAATAACTCATTTTTACAATGTCACGATAAAAGGAAACGCGTTTCCGCGAACAATCACCACTTATGCAAACTTGTAGATAATGTGGCAGGCAGCATCGTGGCATAGTACAGAAATCAAAAACGTGTTTAACTGTTTAAGTACCTACTCGAAAAATAAGTAGCTTGTAGCTACTACAACTTTTTTACATGAATATGCTTATAATTTAAATGGGCGAGTAGCGTAGGTACAATACCCACTGACAAAATAATAATGTTCTCTTAATTTATAACGAAACCTGCATTAGCTTACTGCTACTTCAAATGGTGTATTGTTTAAGTGAGTAAATACATGTGTATAAATACAACATCGGCGCTTTAATTCTGCGACGACTGCTATCGATTTTCTCATGTCCATCTAGTAAAGAGGAGAATATTCATAGTCGAGGCTAAATTTTCCAGCATAAATTATTATTTGTCGTGCCCCAACCATCACCCTTCGGCGGCATTTTAGAAATTCACGATCAGTTTTTACTTAGACACCTCTAACCCTTCCAACGCTACCCTACGTTATACGGTAGCTGATTTACACTTACGTTACTATACCTATAATACCTACGATAACTAGCTTGGTTAAAAAATGAGAAAGTAACTCAAATTGGGAAAATAAGAAATTACACCCGCACATAAAGTCAAAGAATCAAGAGTTGGCAAAAAATATTATTCCACATAATTTTTGCCAACTCTCGATTCTACAAAATGCAATATCTAATCGCTAAAATCTATTTAAAAATTTAAAGGCTATGAATACGACTTCGCCGTACCTACGCAGAATCAACAGCGTTCCAATCTACGATCGCGCATATAGGAACATAAACTTTGCTAGTACTGTATACAAAGTATATTTATATTTACTCTACTAGTGGAACACTGGATTTAATGGTGCATTTTGTTTGTGAAATAGTCTCGCGTAGGGTGTGATATCTTGCTGGCATGTGAAGTGCATACGACTATATTAGTTTTTTGCGTAGATATAAATTGCACTCGTTGATACTATGGTGAGATGCTGGATGGTCGTGTGTACAACATGAAAAGGAATGGCACTTAGGCCATATTGACATTACGATCGCGAAAATGTCAAAGTTCATCCGTGGATCCGTGCTTGGGATGTGTTTTGTGAAAAACAGAAATTATTGAATTAAAAATGCCGTGTAAAGTGTGATGCGGCACTCCTCATATTTCGATCTGTTGAGGTAAATATTTGAGAGATTCGCTTTTCGAAGTTCGTAAATAGAACAGCGTTTAAGTTTATGAAAAACGATTGAATAAAAAAATAACGTATGTACACATTTTTATCTTATTACTATCTACGTTCAATTAAACGGAGGATTAATGCTTTTATGCGTTAAAATCCCTACCTTATCACCTTTATGTGATCAGTATAAATAAAAGATAATAAGTGCATTGATTTTCAAATCATTACATTCTCATTGTTTTATCATTCTCCAATATAATTTGGCGTGTTGAACAACAAGCTCGCTTTCCATTAACTATGTTGTACCTTTGATTATACCTTCATGATTTTTTGATCTATATGTAATAATAAATGGCTTTGTAATAAAGCTTGTTTCTCTTCAATTTTCAATTATAATGTTTCACAAAATTTATAAAGAAACACTTTGATTACATTTAATAAATAAGGAAGAAAGCACTCAATACTTTTGTGCCCTTGAATTGATATTCTAAGTGGCATTGTTCCAAATATTTTCCTACTACAATAACAACATTCAATCTCTTTGTTTCAGAATATGTTTGATTATATTGAATCCTCAAAGTAGACAAAATGCTTATTAAGGAGTACCGAATACCTTTGCCTCTCACTGTAGAGGAGTACAGGATCGCACAGCTGTATATGATAGCCAAAAAGAGTAGAGAAGAAAGTTCAGGTGAAGGCAGTGGTGTGGAGATCCTAGTTAATGAACCCTATGAGGATGGCCCCGGTGGAAAAGGTCAGTACACTCAGAAAATCTATCATGTTGGTAGCCATTTACCTGGATGGTTCAAAAGCTTGCTTCCAAAATCTGCCTTAACAGTGTCTGAAGAAGCTTGGAATGCTTACCCTTACACGAAAACGAGATACACATGTCCATTTGTTGAAAAGTTTTCATTAGAAATAGAAACTTATTATTTTCCTGATAATGGCCACCAAGAAAATGTCTTCAAACTAACTGGAAGTGATTTAAAAAGTAGAATAGTTGACGTTATCGATGTTTGCAAAGATCAGCTTTATGGTGCAGATTATGTTAGAGAGGAGGATCCTACAATATTTGAGTCACAAAAATGTAACAGGGGTCCCCTTACTGACAACTGGCTAGAAGAATATTGGAGTGAAGTACAAGGTAAGGCGCAACCACTGCCAAATGGAAAATCTCTCATGTGCGCTTATAAACTCTGTAAAGTAGAATTCAGATATTGGGGTATGCAAACAAAACTAGAAAAATTTATTCATGATGTTGCCCTAAGAAAAACCATGTTAAGAGCTCATCGTCAAGCCTGGGCATGGCAGGATGAATGGCATGGTCTTACAATGGATGACATCCGAGAAATAGAGCGCCAGACACAATTAGCTTTGCAGAAGAAGATGGCAGGTGATACAAGTGATGAACAAGATGTGTCTGAAGAAAATTCTAAGTCTCTGGCAGCTACAATGAGCAGTTTAGAAAAGAATGAAGATGTGCCAACACCATTAGTCTCAAAGAAAAATGTTGAAAAGAGAATGCAAAAACATCTTACACCTGAGGGAACTCCACCATCAGAACACAAAACCTCTTCCAAAACGAATCTTAGATCATCATCTTCAGGTTCTATTAAAAGTTTGCAGGCACAAGCTGCTAACTGGAGAATGGAAACTCTTGTTAGAGAATCAGAAACAGAAACAGGCTCAGAAGATGAATTTTATGACTGTGAATCCTCATTTAATAAATGGTCTTCCATGTGCTCTCTTGATGAAGCTGACATTGATATATCACCAACGCAAGGCGACAATAGTCAAGAAGATAGCATATTCAACCCCTCTTTCTTAAAAAGGGTGACATCTGAGAGAGGCTCGCGCAGAATGCCGAATTTACAAAGTCATCCTAGTGTTGATGGCTGCCCAGAGACACCTGTCCACAGCTCATGCCCAACAACTGTCTTGATACTGGTATTTCATGCCGGAAGTGTTTTAGATGCAAATGTTGATATGACTGCCAAGAAATCGGATGTCACCACTTTTAAAGGAGCTTTCGAATCAGTAATGCGCCAGCATTATCCAACGCTTATAGGGCACATAGCAATAAAACTTGTATCTTGTCCATCTATATGCACTGAAGCTTTGGGGGTCCTTTCGACACTGAGTCCTTACAGTTTTGATTGTTCACCGTCAACTATTGAATCTCCTTCTCTCACAAACGATCTGATACCTATTGGTGCCATACCATTAATAGCAACAAATTCTCCAGATTATGCAGAGTCCGTAACAAAAACAATAAACTCTGCCAATGCCACTTACACTGAATTCATCAGATCCGATGATGGAAAAGGATTCAATGGCCAAGTCTGTATTGTTGGTGACAGTATGGGCTCAGTGTTAGCATATGATGCTCTTATCAGAACTATGCAGTACCAATCCAGACACGACAGTGAGAATAGCATATTGGATACTGAAATAACTATTCCAAATGATCCATTAGAACCACATTACCTCAACAAGTCTCACTTACAAGCTCCAACGCCGAGGAGGCGTTCGTCGTCCACAAGTGACAATCATATTAAATTTGAATTCGAAGTGAGTGATTTTTTCACCTTTGGCAGTCCATTGGCACTTATATTAGCATCAAGAAAAATTTCTGATGACAAAACTCGAGACATCACGAAACCTCCCGTACAACAAGTGTTCAATTTGTTTCACCCTACAGATCCTGTTGGCTCAAGATTAGAACCGTTGCTGTCAGCAAGATTCACTAATTTACCTCCAATAAATGTTGCTAGGTATACTAAATATCCTTTAGGTAATGGTCAACCGTACCATTTAATGGAATTGATACAGAGTCATCCTCAATTATTTGGAGATCACTTGCAAATGCCGCCAACTCCTGTGTTGAGAAGGCTTTCTGAAGTATCTGTACAAAGTACTGTTAGTGGCTTAGTGGATAACATTCCTTTAATTACTATGAACGCGTTACAGCAGAAATGGTGGGGATCCAAAAGACTAGACTACGCTTTGTACTGTCCCGAAGGATTGACGAATTTTCCCACAAACGCTTTACCTCACTTATTCCATGCAAGCTATTGGGAAAGTTCTGATGTAATCGCTTTCATATTGCGCCAAATTGGTCATTTTGATTTAGCTCTTTATGGACATTCGGACGATAAAGAGTGTTCAATGTTTAAACCAGGACAAGAGAGGGAAAAATGGATGAGAAAACGAACGTCGGTTAAATTGAAAAATGTAGCTGCAAATCATAGGGCTAATGACGTTATCGTTAAGGAAGGGTGCCCACAAACCTTTACTGCCCGTTTCATGTACGGCCCATTAGATATGATTACTTTGACTGGCGAAAAAGTAGACATTTATATGATGAAAGATCCTCCTGCAGGTGAATGGACAATGTTGTCTACAGTAGTGACTGATAAGACTGGAAGAATCACCTACACCTTACCAGAACGACAAAGTGTCGCTTACGGCATATATCCAGTAAGAGTTGTTGTTCGAGGGGATCACACCATGTGCAACTTTCATTTAGCCGTTGTGCCTCCCCTAACCGAATGTGTAGTGTTCAGCATTGATGGATCTTTTACCGCCAGCGTATCAGTTACTGGTCGGGACCCAAAAGTAAGAGCCGGTGCTGTCGATGTCGTGCGATTTTGGCAAGATCTTGGGTATCTGATTCTATATATAACCGGCAGGCCTGACATGCAACAAAGGAAAGTAATATCATGGTTGGCTGAACATAACTTCCCTCATGGCTTAGTATTTTTCTCCGATGGATTTTCAACGGATCCATTAGGACATAAGGCAGCGCACTTAAACAACCTTATAACTGAACATGGAGTAATTATGCATGCAGCATACGGTTCAGGTAAAGACATTACTGTTTATCATAACTGTGGTCTGGCTCCAAAGCAAATTTATGCTATTGGTCGCATCAGTAAAAAGTACGCCAATATGGCAACGACTCTTAATGACGGCTACGCTTCGCATTTAGCCGATTTAAAGTTGCCTGGAGCTTCGAGGCCTGCCAGAGGCAACGCTCGTCTGCTAGTTCCTAGACGGCTGCTGGCTCCTGTTAGTGGCGGGGCTACATCACGAATTCGTCGTTAATTTAGTGAAATCTTCTATTATAGTATTCCTTAAAACGCTTAATCTTCCTCGGGTTAGACGGTATATGTGATAGGATAGTGCTTATTGTACAATCGTCGTAATATTATCATCTCATTTTTAGATTATGACTATTCTGTCTCGCGTAAATCGCTATTGTTTGGGCAGACTACATTTATATGCACATACTTTTCCAATTCGTATTTGATTATTTATTCAGATTTGCGTATGGATAAGGATGAATAAACAACTTTTAAAATAAGTAAATCGGGATGGGGGAAGCTCTCGTCTATTTATCCTCATTGTATTACCTAAATGTTAAAATATTGTAACGACTGTTTTAATATTCTAACTGTAAAAACTTGTTACGTACTTCTATTGTAACTGATAATGTGCAGAATATAATTAATGAAGATCATTATGATTTATTGTTACGAGTGTATGCTAGAGTGGAGGAGCGAAATCTCTGCACAGAATTTCATGACTTAGGTAATGTGCTGTTTCTAGTCTATTCGCCATTTGTAGATACTATGCTTGCATATGTACTTTTTATTGATGGCGAGAATTGGTGCAAAAGGTATATCGCAATCTTACAAGAATGTTTACTGATCTTGTCTGGTAGTGTAATGTCTCGAAATACATCTGCAGTTGTAGTTAGACTTACCCGTGATGTTTTGTTCAAATAATTTATACACTTTGTATCTTAACAGTTTGTTTGTATATTTTTATCACTAAGAAATTACAATGTATGTATAATACCATGGATAGAAACATATTTTTCTTATATATTAGTGAGTATTCCGTTGTTTCTGACATCTATGTAATGTTAAAATACAACATATGTGAGTAATGTTAAGACGTAACTATATTACGTGATATTATATCTTGTTATTTATTTATAGTTCTGAATAGTTTTTGAACAAATAATATATTATTGATATTTTATGCATTTGCAACTTACTACCCGACTACGGTTGTAACGTATTAATCGTTTATCTATCCACGACATTCTCCGAGATTTATAATAATATTTAGACTATCTAAAACACTAATCATTCTTGATCCTTTGTTCAAATTATCGTAGTGGGCTGTAATCTGTTCTAGTATATTGATGTTTAGCTGAAACTGAATTGATCATGTAGACTTCTTACAGTTAGAAAAGTTCGTATTCTAAAATATGTGCAATGCTATTCGTTTTTGCAAACAGTAGGTACTAAGTGTCTTTGCAATTTTTTTTAAAACACTTGTTTAAAATTTCATATTATGTAGATACTTGTATTTTGCATTGTAAAAATTGAGCTGATTGTCAAGTATCTGGAAAATTAAAAGTGTCACAAAGGGTGTGTTGTACCTAACTTAGAATTATCTAAGGTTGCAATATATATAAGTAAATAACTGAAAAGGCAATATCGTAATTCAATTTATAATTAAATTATATAATTATATCGTTGATATTAAAAGTTATAATCCAGATAATAAAATTATTTTTCTAGTTCAAAATTATTTGAGTTCATAAGGAACGTCTATAAGTAAATTATATTCATTATTATTATATATTATAACGAAAATTGTATAATCTTTATTATGTACATTCCCGTTTAAGAGATATTTCTATTGTTATGAAATTTTTTGAAATTAATTATTGTAATAATGTACTTAAACGTAAAATATTTATAATCATGTATAATGTTCTCATTGTAGCATTATAGATTTATTTAAAGGTTCAACAAATTATTTTCTTAAAACTCTACCTATAAGTAAAATGAAGTAAAATCTGACTTTGATTGTTTATATGATGAAAATCAAAGTGAGATTTTGACTACCAAAATTTTTTGATAAGTGTATTCAATTGATGTCAATATCTTAATTTGAAAACAAATATTAAAAGACCTATAACGAGAAGGAAATATTATGTGACTTAGTCAAAATAATCCGATTAAGATCATAACGCATTTTAATCGCTTATTCTTATTATCCGTAAATAACTAATTTTCTCTAACAAAGCAGTAAATTATTTATGCTATATTGGAATAAGTCAGTAGGTATTTGAATTTATATAAATTTATCCGAAGCTATAATCAAGGTCTCAAGTCACAATTGTCATAAAATACTAGTCTACGATATGAACCGGTTTGTAGTACTATAGTTGGTTAGTGTTGGATATAAGTGCAACCTGTAGATAAGCACATAGCCACTTGCATGGCTTCACGCGAGGTCGGCCTCTCTCTAGCAATCTAAAATTATCCGTTTGGTATAAACCTGAAGCCCTGGCATCGGTGCTAACTCGAGAGAATATGATCTATTTGATGTTTATATCCGAAAGCCGTAACGTGTTGCGCAAAATAGACAGCTAAAACAAACGCGCCCTTGTATGTTGATACGATGTGCAAAGAAGCTATCAATATTTATACCTACCTACCACGTAGCTAGATAGAATTTAAACTGATATCTGTTGCTGTCGCTCCGTAATATAAGTACTATTTTTAAATGCTTCAACTATCGTGGATCTCTTTGAAGGTCAATTACTTCGTCTAGACTTGACCAGCTAGGAGACTGAAATCTAATTGTAGAGTAAAAACTGTCTTTAAACATTATATCATAAACTAGTAACGCCAATGTATTATGTGGTTACTCAATCAAGTATAACCATGTAAACATGTTAAAGTTCAAAGGGTCTAACTGTTTATTTTTATTCATATGAGGTCAGTTAGGTGTTATATCGTTCAATATAAACCGCTGTTCTACTTTTTACGTTTCAATGGACAACCATTTCATCCGCGATATTCCGCTTCCTACTAGTGTGTTTATTGATCGGTAGTTTGGTACAAATTGTGTTTATAATAGAGAACAGATGCTCATTCTCATAATACATGGTGCCTCATCCTACTTAATCATGCATTATAAATCTTACAACATTTATTTATTTTAATTACAATTTTACCACCCAAACTCATTGCAGGCGATGTTTTATGTCACAATGTCTAAGTACACAAATTATAGGTACCTAATACCTATGTTGTAAGTATCTCTGTATTGCGAAGTTACGTATATGAATAAGTTGACTTTATATCATTACAACGTTTTTAAACATGATGAGTAGGAAAGGTACTGTATGTGTTAAGAGCGAGGTTATTGAACTGAGTAAAAAATTTGAGTGTAAGTTTATGCGGTTAGCATTGGAGCGCACCTGAAACCGGTAAATAAGTCGAGACAAGTAATAACATAACTCAACGCGATTTATGAGTCAATCTAATGAGTATAGTATACAGGTGTCCCGTTTACAGTCCAAAATCATTTTTAAGAAGTCTATCCGACGACTTCCTGACTCACCATTGTATGTGCAGTTGTTTTTTTTTTTAGTTAAGGCACGGTGTTACCTCAATATTCACAAAACACTGGTGTCTTTGACAATCGAGTATGACGTAACGCAATGAAAATATACAACACAAAAAATACAGTGGACAGAGAAGGGTTTAAAGAAAAATTCTAACCGAATAGAATAGTGAAAAATTGTTTGATATTCCCAATAAAAATTATTACACAAAAAAAACTTTGACGTCGAACATCTCTGTATTTTCAGCGATAACAACAATTTTTTTTTAAGAGTTCAATAGAATAAACATTACTTTAAAACTTTAACCAGACAATTATTTAATTTAATGTGTGTAGGCCGAATAATCTAAATAAAACCGTAAAATAAATGCCAATTCGCAGCTTAGTCAGATCGTCAATCCAAATATTTATTCAATTTTCAACCTTATTTGTTGGAGCTGTAGCATGTAGTTGTAGCATTTAAAATCGTAGTCAGTCCGCGCCTTAAAGCGAAAACTAACTTAAGCTTTGGTTCTAAAATTCGAAAACTCAGGTACGGATGCCGATGATAATCTTTGGCTTACCAAACCTTAGTGAACGAATTTCGAAGTGGGATAACTGGTACTTAGACATTTTTTGCTGGATGTATACCGTACGCGCTCCCTGCTAACCGGTATGACACAGTAGCTGGCTTTAGGGACAATCAGAAAATGTAAACCAAGCAATTGTATGTAGGTAGGTAGGTACAAAATCAAAATAATCTTCAAATAGCTTCTTTATTTCTCGTTGTTTTTTCGCAGTCATTCCGATTTTGTAACTTTACCTTTAAATTACACACTAAGTGAGGAAACAACACCTGATACCATGGGCGTAGCCACGATGGGGAGGGGGTGGGGAAAAGTGGAACTGGAACAACATGCCGCACCCTAGTCCAGAAAACTGAACGCGACAAAGCGGTGGATTTGTTAACCTTGTGTACTAATTGTACTAAAAATGACTTGTAGCGGTCAAGATTTAAGGCTCCATCATACAAGCGCGACGCGAATCTCGTAGAACAATTTCTATGAAAACGTCATGGAATTTTTGGTTCTACAAGAGTCGTCGTCGCGCATGTTTGAAGGAACCTTTATATGGCCTTTTTGACATCCAAAAGCTGTTATTAGCGTTCCAATACCAAGTGTTGTTTGCCCCATACTGAGCAAAATCTTGGCTATGCCCATTTAGACAGCAACTATGATTTGAAATTGCGCATTTGGCTGTTATTAATAAAAGTGTAATTAATTAATGAATCAGTCTTGTAATCTGCAATATACTATTTATTCAAATTCATGGAATCTCATATCTAGTTTCCTAATTTAATCAGCAGGTGTAATATTCAATCAGTATTTTGACAGTTTCTTCATTTTAATATTTATTTCATTAGGGTTTAAATGTATTTCTTATAAGTATTATATTATAATAAATGACTAAATGTGTATGTACCTGGTCTCTCTAAAACCTATACAATTAGAAGTTATGATACAATTTAAATGTATTTATTTGTACTTGTTATATAATTAATTTCTCCTTTATATTATGCTAGCTTCAAATTCTTTTATGATGTATGTACTAGTGTGTGGGAAAATAAATTATTGTTGTTGGCAATTTTTGTTTCATTTTACAATAAGAAAAGTAGGAGGGTACTCGTGGATTTCATCAGCCTATCATAGTCTTTTCAATAGCATGGTCACTTTTCGGCTCTCATCATAGAAGAGAAATTATACACCCAAGTTTGATTTCGTTGGCCCGATAACTACAGTACCTATAGAATAAAGACAACTGTGTAGCGGTCCTTCAAAAAGTATTAGACGGATAAAGCTAAAATCCGTCACTTCATCTTTATCTGATTATGATCGACGTGAGTCGTCACATTTGAGTCATATTTCGTTAAAACATTTAAGATATTTTTTTTTTGCATCTTTATCATTTCCGTCACTGCATTTAAGGTATGGCGGATAAAGGAAGACACGAGATATTTATTTCGTAAGATATGGTACAATGTTGGTAAAATATGTTCAGACATCTGCCGCTAAAAACGGCAAACGAATATTTACAATCACAGAAATCTGAACATGTAGAATGGTACGGACCACTTATTTATTTTACTTTACGGCCAATTACATAATGTAAAGTAATTGAAACTAGACAAAATTCTTACGAAATACGTGTAGGTACCGCTAAAAGTCCCGGTACATTCGCCTCATAGCTGAGCACTTGACAACCGCGCCATTAAATTCGCATTAATTATCTAAATTGACTAAAGTGGTTATGTACTCGAACTGCAAATATGCGTACCTACTTATCGAACAGCTAAAAATGATGTAATTGACGACTCACGGTGATATTTACTCTTTAGTTAGGTAGAACTGGACATAAAAAAGAGGTGTGAACATTTCGTAGTACGAGCTCGAACAGAGCTGGTATTCACGTTTAGGCCAAATTTAACTCGGGGCCAGCTTGCATCATCTTTCGGAATTCTGAGGAAATACTAGCCAACCTAAACAATAAGAGGACGGTTGGAATGCTGCTCACCCGTCCGCATAGCACCTCAGGTTCTGCGTTCGTCTTAGTACCGTTAAGCAAGATTATCGGTCCATGCCAGAGCAACATCGTGAGGCCTCACTATGCTTTCGTTCTTTTACGAACATTTGTGATTAAATATTTTACAATTAGTAATGCGCCTGTCTAGGTTCGAATCTATGACTTACAACTCCGTAAGTCGCGGCCGTTACCACTGGGTCACGACTGCTTAGTACTGTTAAAATCTTTGAAATATTTGCGAATGACGTCACGATAAAGAGTTTGGCCAGCTAGCTAGTAAGAGTTAAACTATAAAATTAAACAACCATATGTGTACATAATAAGAAAATTTATTTACATCATTTTACACCTACAAAGGCTTAGAAATAACTATATAACACTACGTATAAAAGTGGATTTTACACAAAATATAAAACGTTAAAAGGTAGGTTGAAATAATAATAACTATTAAAACAATACTTTTCTTTAGGAATAGGCGTGAGAGCAGGTTCTAAAACATAAAAAATATAACTATTTATACAGGATTTTAATGAAAACTCGAGGCTTGAAAGCAGTTGGGTGGCTAAATATATGTGCTAATTAACTAGGCAATTTCTTCGTCAGAAATAGGACGAGGCCTTCAGGAGACTGTCGGAGGTAAGGTCTGAACAGTGACCTCAAAAAGTCGACCGACCTCGACGCTCCTGGACTCCCTCGCCCACCTTCAACTAACTCCAGTTTTGATTGATCTACCCATTACCACTCTTCATCATCCGTATTCTATTTTTACAATGGCCTCGAGTTAAAATATAACACCCTGTATGAGCTGACAGACTGACAGAACTGCCTTGTATGATTTTATGCACCCATTGTTAGAATGTAATCAAACAAGTCAGTTTATTATCTAATCGTGATTTAAGTTCAATAACACTGATATGAAACGTAAGTTACATTTTTATACAGGGTGGCAAAACGAATCGACGCGCAAAACTGTTACCATGGATTCAGTACATGATTCTGAAACCCCCTACGCTGAAATATTCGTAGGTTATTAAAAAAAAATTTTGCTATTCAATACACTTTGACCGCGTAGGTTTTGCTGTTTTCTTAGAAACGGCTGATTTCTGTTTTGTTAACTGACAAAAAAATTCTACACTGGATTCAGTTGATCCGTCGGTATCTCTGCCATCCTGTATTTACTTGTTATTCAACCTATACCACAAATAGTAACATTATTTATAAAATCTGTCCTTTTCCCACATCGGTGTACTTGTAAAGGGAAAAAATAAATCATGATTAACAAAATCATACCTATGTGTAAACAGGTTATATGTGATATAACTTAGTCCATAAATCTCATTAAAATTCGATAAAAAAATAAATAAGCTCCATTTTTGTCCTCAACGGACAACACTCCAGACTCATAGCAAATTCTGTTATCAAAATGTAGGTATAAAGCAAGCGCGCACATAGTGTTGGGTCCAATCGTCCTACTTTATTTGTACCAAAAGAGAAGCAAGGGCCGCAGGTACTATACTTGTTAGGGTCAGCCAAATTGATTCTGTAGTATTTTTTTAACAACAAGGCCTATCCGAAGCAATTGCCTCAAATAATCGGTTTTCATTCGGCAAACGCCGTTCGGCTTCTACCCGTGCTGAATTCGGTCGGATCGGCACAATTCGAGCCAAGCCAAGCGGCTTTTTTTCAAACATTATATTATCTACATAATAATATATACAGGGTGGCAGGGACATTGACGCGAAACCTATAACTATGCATTCAAAACACGATTCTGAATCCACGTAAAATTTTAGTGTAGGAGTAGTGTACACTACATTTTTTCACCAGTTATAAAAAAGTAAAGTTTCCCGTATACTCTGGCTGCGTATGTGTTGCCTTTTTCTATGAAATCGTTTTTTTTTTTTTTTAATAACCGACGAACAGTTTCCGCGCTTGTGCTGGATTTATGGTTACACGTTGCGCATCGATGTCGCTGCCACCCGGCTGTGCCGAACCAAGCCGACTATACAACGAGCGAAAACGCACTCAAACATAGACATGCGTCTACGTACAGAGGGCCCCGCGTCCTAACCAAAGCGATCGTCGCATTTTTATCTCACTTTTTTGTTCGGAAAACCGTAAGTCGCCTGTAGGCATTCGGGTTCACCGAAGTAAATTAACGCGACGGTTGGGTGTCCACGCGACGTGCGCCTTGGTTTGGCCGGGACCTGTACTCGCGTGGGAATTGTTGAGATAGTTTTATGTGAAGTCGCTCTTCTGAATCTATTATATTTTATGGTCAAAAACTGTTCTCTGGACGCATGGAAACAGCATATGTCCGCGCTGTAAAAAGCTCAGCAAAAGCGTTTGTTAAGCCCCGCTCTTCTTTATTTTATAGAATGCAAATAAACGTATAGCATTATTATAATTTTGTGTCGATGAAACGGTTTCAAAACTTATAAATATTTTAGCCCAGTCAAAATTTTGTTCAACGTTACTGAGCTTGGTTTTGATAAACAAATTAGTACTTTTGTGATTCTTTATAGTTTAGCCATAGATGACTAGAGAGTAATAAAATATTTTTGGTCTAACATTAATTCACGACAATAATTTTAGTAGTATGCGAACACGATCATCTGCGTAAATAACTTTTTTATACCAATTCTAGCCCACTAGTGGAAAAATAAAGTACACAATATTTCTGTTCCATGGGCCTAATACACAGCCTTTGTTTCGTCGATTGCTAGATTCATATTATTCATAGATGACGTTATGTCAAAGTTAGCGGCTAACTTCAATTCTATCTGTTCAAAATATTTTTTTCTACTTAAATAAAATTTAGTAACACAAAATGTACATCACTAGCTTCCTATTCTTATGCTACATTGACACGACATTATTTTTGAAACAATAACGTTTTACTTCAATAGAGAATAGAGCATGCTTTACACAAATTATATCTGTGAAATAAAAAGCGAATCTGCTTTTAATTTACGTGTCTACAAAAAAATAATATGACCATCGAATATATTCTAAAAATTTTAAAGAGCATGCTCTGATATAATTATTTTATGTCCTAGAGATCGCTAAAAGAATGCATTAAAAG
Organism: Aporophyla nigra; assembly: GCA_947507805.1. NCBI lineage: Eukaryota > Metazoa > Arthropoda > Insecta > Lepidoptera > Noctuidae > Aporophyla > Aporophyla nigra. The sequence continues at coordinate 14,950,250 of OX382301.1, read as the reverse complement.
CTATTTTTGCCTAACAATTTTAATAGTGTGTTAGTTTGACAATTTAGTTAATTTGGCGACTATACAAATAATTTATACACAATAATTAGACATAACACGAAAAGCAAAATAATTTAGACATTGACAAAAATATAATTCAGCTGCCGTTTTGTTATAAAAATGACAAAGATAACATCAATATGAGATCTAATTGTACTTTAACATTTCTAAAAGTCACTGTACATCACGTATCTATTTGTTATATTCAAGTATCTATTTGTATACAAAATGTATCAGCGTTTTTTTCATAAGAATTCGATTTCACTAGCGAACCTTTAACATCAACCCATAAGATTATTCGATCTCATTCCGAAATAATACAAAAAACAAATACAAATTCGTATGTTCTGATATTTAGTTGAATAAGGTGTTATTATAAGAATTAAACAGATTTATGCCTAAGACAACTGTCCTGGCATAGCGATGTTATAAAAACCAAAATATACAGGGTGACATCCCAGATCGCAGCGCAATCTCTTACCACGAATTCAGTACGTGATTCTGAACGTCACTCCGTTGTAATTTATTTTAAATTTGGCTGTTCCATACATTCTAACCCCGTAGGTATTGAATTTTTATGAAACAGCAGTTTTTTATAACTTTAAATTTTTCTATGCTAGTGGTCTAGTAATTCTAATTAAATTCATGATTTTAGTTTGCGCGTCGATGGCACCTTGTATACTTTTTCATTTACAGTGCGTTTAAAACATGGCTAATCAGTGCAGTGGTATACATCAGTGCTATGCATATATCATAACACATATTTTAAAATACTCAGGTACATCTAGGATCACTGTGCTTTTATGTTTTAATTGCACATACCACAAACAATTTAAGTAAACAGTAAATAAGTACCAGAAGTAGGAAATCGAACATGAATCTATTCAAGAGTGCATCAGAACAATACAAACCAACACAAACAAACCCATATAATAAGAAAAACTCCATTCAACTTTAACATCACTTTTAACACCCATTTTCTTAAATATATTTTGGTAAATTCAGACATTTTTCACAAAGACACAATGATTACGAATACTCTTATATTATAGGTATCTGCAATATTTTCTTTGTATTACATAATAGTTGATTCAATCGTTGGCACATAGTACATTTGTGATATTTTTAGTTCCACTCTTAGTGTCATATTTATATTGAAAATGAAGAAAATAAACCTGTTTAATTGACACTGATACGATCGCTTTGAGACCGGAACTATATCGCTTACATAATAACTATGTATTATTAGTTAAATTCAATTAATTTTGTGCTTTCAACGATTTCTTTGATAAGGAATCTATGTACTTGAATATCACACAGCAGGATACATTAATTTAAAATTTACTATAGGCTAAATATATTAGCCATTATATTCGAACTTTCTATCATTCATAATCTCCTTCGCTCATCAGCATTCGTCTTGTATTTCATAATAAATATTACACAATAACAATATTACATCGACACAATCAACATGACTTTTTACTTCATTGGAGACAAACCGTTCAGTGAGACCAATACTTAGTAAATAATTTCGATCGTGTTAAATTCATAATTTCATTCGTTCAGGGGGGGTAGTGGGCCCTGAACGTTACTTGACGGTATCCTCGCTTACTTGTTCGCATTGCTATGAGAAGGTGGTGCCGTTTTTGTGCGTCGCTCTGGTGAATATGATCTCTTCGTCGTCTGCGTTGATGCTTTCGGCAGTTGTGAGTGCTACGGTGTCGCTGTGTACTACGTGAGGAGATTCGTTGAATTCGTCTAGCTCTTCAATGCCCGCTGGAAAAAATATAAAATAGAATGATTAAAAATATACAAGGTGTAACAGAATAAACGAAGATCTGAAAGTAGTTTATTCCTAATTGAGTACAGAATCGATTCAGTAACTTTTAATGTTCCATTTTGCCTTATCTACCACCTTTTCAGCCAAAGAAAATTCAATCTATTGGGTTGTTCGATAATTAATGTCGTTTTTTTTTTTCATATTTTTCAAACTAAATTTATTTATATTAACAAAAAACTAAAATCAATGATATATTGACCATTTTGTTGGATGACCTTTTGCCATCTTTCGGTAAGCTGAAAAATTCAATCTTCGAAGAAGTCCTGGTTTTTAGAAGCGAGTCCAACTCATTTTTAACAGTATGGTTGGAATCGAAAGTTTTACCATATAAATGGTTTTGAAGGGAGCAAAACAAATGGTAATCTCATGGTGCTAAGACAGGGCTATAGGGTGGATGTGGCATCAATTCCCAATTGAGCTTTGTAAATTTATGACGGGTTATGAAAGAGGTGTGGGTTTGGTGTTATCATGATGGAACATCACGCCTTTATGATTGGCCAGTCAAGGGCGTTTTTTCTTGATTTCTTCATTCAATTTAGATAGTTGATGACATTTGAGACATTTGAATCACTAGTTTGGTTTGGAAGCAGCTCAAAGTAGACTATAACCCTTGGAATCCTACCACACAGAAAGCATTGCAGCATTTTTTTTTTGCATTTAAGCATTTTTTGGTGAATATTGGCTTTGGATATCGATTATGGGGGCTCATTTTGCTTGGTCCATGATCGTTTTTGGACTACGTTATCATAAACAATCCATTTTTCATCACCCGTTATCATTCTTTTTAGAAATGGGTCGTTTTGGTTACGATTCAGCAAAGAGTCTATATGTTAATGCGTTTGGTGAGGTGGATTTCCTTTAGTTCATGAGGAACCCAAACATCCAGTTTTTTTATATAACCAAGCTGTTGTAAGTGCAAGTAAACGGTTGAATTGGATATGTTGAGCTTCTCTGCTATCTCTCGAGTTGTCATATGCCGGTTAGTTTCGATTAACGCCTTTATTTTGTCGTCATCAGTAGTGGTTGGACGACCAGTATATGGTGCATCTTGCACATTAAAATCTCCAGAGCGAAAGCGAGCAAACCAACGCTGACACTGGCGTTCAGGAAGGCAGTCATCACCATAAACTTCACACAATTTCTTCCGAGATTGCACCGCATTTTTGCCCTTTCGAAAATAAAACAATAAAATATGCCAATAATGCTCTCTTTGATTGTCCATTTTCAACTTAATTTTTAACCAACTTGTTTTTACTAATGACGCTCAGTCTTTGACTAAGGATAGTCTAAAGTGTAATCTTTAAAATAGTATATAATAATGTAAGCCACGCAATCACTACTAAATAAAATATGCAGTTCAAGCCAGCTATGAAAAAAAACGACATTAATTATCGAACAACCCAATATTTTAAGGCAATACGACCCAATTTTAAATGTATAGCCATGTTTAGTTTAAAAAAAGGGTTCAACAAAAAAAGGCTTCTAATTGAGGTGTATGAGGTCTTGCGTTAGTTAAATACGTTACATGTTGTCTAACTATGGCGGTTTCATGTACAGCAGCAAAGGTAAGGAATGATTTAAGGTATGTCAATATTCATAGAAGCCTCACTGCTAACGCTTTTAATTTGCAATGCACATATCAACAACTATGAATAGCTGTAGTCAGTTATCAGATCCTATCCCAGTCAAGAAAACCGATACCTAATGAGTAGAAATAAAAGGGAAAACTTTTTATAAGAGGCGTTGGTAGATAACATTATAGGTACTTATAACTCGAATAATTGTTTGTTGCAAAAATCTATCAGGGCCATTTTCATGTACTCTTCATGTGTGTCTAATCAGGCATGCGGTCGTTTCCATTACTACATGATGTTTTCTGATAGGTAAGTAGATGAAGTGCTTTGATAAACGTGCAGATAAAATCATGTTTATTAAGAACGAAAAGTGATAGCAATCCAGTATGTCGGCGATGCGAGTAATCCAACCTACAGATATCAAGATTACTTTTTATTATGGTTCGATTATTCTCTTTGTCAATAAATCAATAGGGTTTAGTAAACCGAGTAGTTTAATGGATATAATTTCGTCACTATATAATGCCTTGATAGTAGTCCGAAAAAAAAACACAAGTTAGTATATTGTAATTTCAGTTTAATCATATCGACGGTTAAAAGGTAATAGGGTAAAAGCGACAAAAACCAAATTGTTCAGGAGAACGGTTTAAAGTTTGAAATTGTAGAACAATTGACATAACTTTTTTGTTTATTGTCATATAGTGAAAAAAAAATAAAGACATCGTAAAGCCATGGGAGTAAGCACATTCAAAAAAGCAGAAAATTTTAAAATGGATGGAATTCATAAGTCATTATCGACCAAAATGGCGCTTATTACCTATAAGAAATCTCCTGGCATGCCTTAGGCATGAATTGTACACCAAAAGAGATTTAAGTAACCAGGGTCGTCAGACATGGTTGAAGTTTAGTAAGAAACTGATGGATGTTTTTGAATAAACATTAATTGAAATAACAGAAAACTAACAGTTCATTTCAATCATCAACAGCCTATAATGTTCCCACTGCTGGGACACAGGCCTCCTCTCGGTGAGAGGGAGTGGGCCATAATCACGCAGGCCCAGTGCGGATTGGTAGATGACACATGTCTTTGAATTTTCAGTTCCAAGAAAATTAGAATAGATTTAGGATTTATTTTTTTCAGTGCATTTATCAAGTTAAATTTCATTCGAAACCATCTATCGGTTTCATACTAAACTTCAACTATATCCAAACCCTGTGAACATCTCTTTAAGAATATCTCTTTTGCTGATTGTGCATGATTGACCAAACAGACCGCTCTTAGGCTTTCTGTACATTTTAGCGGAGAATTGCGAACGTTACATTCCACTAAAATCAAAGACGTAAAAGTGAAATTGTATTGGATAATGTATTCCTAGCTGTACTTCTCTGTTCCGCTTCAATGGACAGGCAGCCTTATTATCGGTCGTTGTGAGTTTGTGTGATATACGACAACATTGAGATTACGCCCACCACCTACTAATTAGCTAATGTACTGACTGGTATATAGATAAGAGCACAGTACAATAATATAAACTACATTGTCTTTATAACGCGTTACTATGAGTTTTATTATTGAGGCGTTCAGCTACGTATTCTCATGGACGTAAAGATATCGCGCTGGTTTTTTATCGCGCCCTGGAGTTTAAACTCTCAGTGTTGATCCATCATCAAAATCATAATGATCCTATATTGTTCCCACTGCTGGGACATACGTCTCCTCTCGGTGAGAGGAAGTGGGCCATAACCAACCACGCGAGTCCCGTGCGAGTTTGTAGATATCACATGTCTCCGAAAATTTTTGGTTTTAGAACATGCCGGTTTCCTCACGATGTTTTCCTTTACCGTTTTGAGAGCAGTGGTGATGAAATTATTTACACAAACCAAAGCGCCTACCTAGGTTTGAACCCAAGACCTACATTTCGTAAGTCGAAACCGGTACCACTGGGCCACCCTTGCTGCTTAGGTATTGATTTGATTATTGAGAATCCAACATAGTGCATCGCAGCGCGTAGAAAAAACACTCTCAGCGCTAAGCAGTGCATTGAAGATAAAGTGTGCGTAAAAATCTCACCTCGATTTTACTACGTTCGTGAATACGTGGACTTATTGATACGCTTTCAATAGCGCGTTATCGAAAAGTTATATATAAACACTACTTGTTTAAATACAACGTTTCGATAAACCACAAATTACGATAATATCAAATACATGAGGCGCTCTAATTTTGTTTTAAACCTTTATAATGTTGGTATTGTAATTTTATAATGTTAATTCTATACGTAAACAATAGATACTTTAAAATAGTAATTAGGTTACTTGCGGCTGCACTAAGTATTGTTATTTTACTATTTTCCTTCCTTAAGGGGGATGCTCCCACCAGCCCGCGAAATTCAAATTTTCTTACGTTTTTTGCAATTCGCAGGCCAGTGCTAGGTTGTATGTTGATTAAAATATTATTCGCGCCTGTAAGACATTGTAGTTACAAAATTATAATCATCAAAATCATCAATACAACGCTTTAAGTTCATAAAGCTGTAGGAATGATTTTTTCTGTTTTTTTTTTGTTCTTAAGCCTTTATGAACTTGGAGGGTTGTATTGGCGATTTTGATGATTATAATTCCGTAACGACATACGTCTAATTTCGCGGGCTGGTTGAAGCATTCACTTTAACATAACGCCTTTAATTCTCCGATGGTGTAGGCAGGCGTTTAATAGTGTAGTGCACCTACATTTCGCCAGTAATGTTTAAGTCTCTTTTAAGTGTCTTGGAACAGGGGTAGGGAGCCTATTACCCATAACCTGGACTGCTCCAGTTAGAATCTTAGAAAATCATCAGTCGTTACGGGTCGTCAGAAGTCCAAAAGTCTGATCATCAGTCTTACCAAGGTGTATCGCATTACCCAGTAACTGGGCTCTCGAGGTTAGATATGCAGTCGCTCCATGTAAAATATTGGAATTCAGCTGCATCCAGTTTGACTGGAAGCCGACCCTAACATAGTTGAAAATGGCAGATGTTGACTCAGAAATTCATAGTAAAAAACCCAATAACACTGCCCGATTTGGGAATCAGTCCCAGGATCAAGTCGCGACTAACAATTATATCTAATATTAATAAGTACGTAGTATGTACGTACGGACGTCAGTTGTAGTAGTGTTTTAGTATTTTTTATTTAATTTTTTTTAAATTATTTTGTCTAATATTTCATTTATTTTTTGTAATACTTATTAGATACTTACATTTTAATTTTTTTTTAAACGTATATTTTATTAGTAAAAGAAAAAATTGTAATAATTTATTAATAAATACCTGTATAGTCAGAGGGAGCTAGTAATAAGTACTGTTCTGAGCGCGTCGGCCACAGCAGGTGCGCCATCACACAAAACGAGAGACAGTCCGCTGAATATGTGATACCTGAAAACAAGTTTAATATATTCTGTAGCTTAATACTGGAATAATAATATTATTGCATAAGTAACCTAAGAGGTAGGTGAAAGTGCAAATAGCATTTATACGGTAAAAAATTAACTGTTCAGAATGTTAAGAGGGATGTGTGGTGTTACACGAATGGACAGAATAAGAAATGAGTACATACGAGGAAGTCTGAATGTGGCACCGATAGCGGAAAAGTCGTGTGGGAAAAGGTTGTCATGGTATGTTCACGTGATACGGAGGAATGAGAGAAATGTCCTGAGGAGAGTTTTGAGTATGAATGTCGAAGGCTATACGGGTAGAGGGAGACCAAAGAAACGATTGAAGGACTGTGTGAATTATGATTTAGATCAGCCTTTCCCAAAGTGGGAGAGTGTGGAGTCTACACAACGCCCCCATTTTTTTTCTGGGTCTCTTACCACCTTTAGGCCTGCAGCGCCCACAAGGAGGCGTCATCGCCCACTTTGGGAAAGGCTGATTTAGATGGAAAGGGGTGAATACTAAGATGACGACTAATAAAGAAGTGTGGAATAAAAAGACGTGTTGCGCCGACCCCAAATAAATTAGGATGATGGCAGGTGAATGATGATGATGATGAACTCACGCTGCACTCAACACCGGGAGTTCAAACTCCAATCTACGCGCGAAAAATTCCTGCCGCGATTTTATTACACCCTTGTGTATGTCGACTAACTATTAAAACAAAATAAAAGCAGTAATCAGACAAAAAGAAAGGAGGATTTTTATTACTGTCCCTTTCACCCTAATTGCGAAACGCACAATTTATCAGAATCTGAATGGGATTGAAGATTATTTCTAAACCATTGCGTCATTTGTTCGAATAAATTGTCGGCTCAGCAACGTAAATAACGCAATGTATGTTGTTTAACTATGAATATTAAACCAATTCCTACCGATAAAAAGTTCCGCAATCACCCCTCTGATTTATCAAATTCTTTTTGGATTATAAATTCCCTCCCAAATCAAAGTTTTAATTAATGCGCCTTTCCTTCAACATTCACAAGGTCCCACTCCCTCAACAAACGAGCCTTTCGCACGTAACGACCTCATGACGTGAAACAGATTAGAGCGGACTACTAAGTGCACAGGCATGCGTATATTGTTACTACCTACTACGGTGCGGTAATCCTGTTGAAACGCCTGATTTACGTAGTTTTAATGACGCGAAAATGCTCATTACGGATAATCGTTAAAATATTCAGACTCATACAGAATGAGCTGCGTGGCTGTATGTTTAAAAATTGCTTTTAAACAACTAGGTAACTAACTAATAAACCTAGATCGATTTAAGATTCATTAGGTACATCAATTAATTCTCGATAACTTAATTATTTTACACCAACAAGTTTCACAAACGCAACTGTTAAAGATAATTGCCGATACGTGACCAGACTTTATTCGGTTAGCTGTAATGACCGTGACAATTTTAACGAGAGCCCATTGTTGCTAAAAGAAAATATATTTACAATTTATCAGCAACAGTTATAAGGTATTCCATTTATGTAAAAATCAACCTGCCAGGGTCGCGAGATTTATTCGATAGAGTTACCGTGTGTACCCTTTTTTTTGTGGGTGGGAAATCAAATCATCAAGTGACGACTCCCGCTCTGGGTGGAGCGGTAGCGCGTGTCAGACTTTTACTGACTAAAACCGACCCGTTCAGTTCAGTTGTCCATAGGCCAGGGCCACGGTATCTCTTTCGAACAAATCTCGCGACCCTGGCAGGCGTCGGTCCTAGCAGACCCCTTCAGTATTGTTGACATCTCTTGAGGCGCGCGTCGTACATTACGCGCCCTCGAGACGCGCCTGGTCCGAGCTACCCATTGCTCGCCGCCCGCAAACCCACGCCTACGGCGGCCGGGAGTCCGCTATCGACTCCCGACGCGTCTCCTCCTGCGGCGGCTATGGACGTGAGGACGCAGAGACTGTTACTCCCTCACGCGCCCCGCCTCCTCCTTCGCGAGCATTACTGCTTCGCAGAAGGAGGTGACGCCTTCCCATGCCCTCTCGCACCGTACCATGGCTCGCGCACCAGGGCCGGACGCGAGAAGTCGCCGCCGATCGCCTCCAACCGTGTGTATCCTGGCATATACTGGATAAGATTTTATCCAGTGCGTAAATTGTAACCATGAATTTAGCATATCATTCTAGACCCCCTTGCGCAGAAATTTTTCGTCGGTGTTACAAAAAAAATCTGCTGTTTTATAGAAAAATGCAATACCTACAGGGTCAATATGTACGGAACAGCTGATTTTTTTTTTTGTATAACCGACGAAAATTTTCTACGCTGGGGGGTCTAGAATGATATGCTAAATCCATGGTTACAGTTTGCGCACTGGATAAAAAATGATCCTGTATAGGCAAGTCAAGGAACACGGGTGGGTTTTAGTCAATAAAAGTCTGACACGCCCTCCCGCTCCGCCCAGAGCGGAAGACGTCATTGGATGATTTCCCAGCCACCAAAAAAAAAGTAAATCGACGTATTAAAATCGGGGCGATATTTTCTCGCGCACTGGATCTTAAAGGCAATGCTTAGCGCCGAGTTCAAAATCGAACAGTAAAACACACTGTTCGAACTCTGCCGCGATGAGATGCACTCTGTTGGATTCTCAATGCTCTGTTCAACACCGAGTGTTGAAAATCAAGTGCACGAAAAATTCCCACCACGATTTTATTACACTCCGCTTGAACGTGGACTAAGAGATAACATTTAAATAAATGGTAATCGCTTTCACAGCGAAAGTATAACTTAAACTGCAAATAAAGAGAAAATTATATCTCCTCTGTTATACAACAATTAAAAATTATTTAATTAATTAATAAAGTGAACCCACTTTCTAGCAGCTACAAAGTTCAGTCGCAACTGAGGTGAATGTAACTGGTAACAAATAAAAGAGTTGCGTAATGTTGCTGGGCTTACATAATGACAAAGAAACTGTAACACTTACCTAATAAAAACTTGAACCTCCACAGAGGGCTGATCTGCAGCGCAATCAGCGCAATAATCGGCAAGTAGACAAACCACACAAGGCTAGATGCGCCGAAGTGTAGTAAAAAGTTGAGCTTTGGCATATTGTGCTCATACATCATTGTATATCTGAGTTCTAGCACGAACCAAGTCATTATCGCTACGCGTAGCGCGAGGATCAACCAACCAGGCCATGTTTGGTATTCATCAATCTCTTCTATGATGTCCACTTCAGTCTATAAAAAGATAATATAGTGTTTTAAAAGAGATTGTTTCGAATTAAGGTCACTATTGCAATATCATGGTTTTGGTTATTAAAAACATTTTCTACAATAGAAGTAACAGGCGTATTGTAATTCATTTTTTACGCTACATTACAGGAAGTATGTATGTTATATGATACCTCTTATTAAACTTCACCTTCACACAAAGTCAGACAAAGTCTCAAAATAATGTTTTTGATTGATCTATTAAATGAATATAAGAAGAAACTAACTGACTGATATATCAACGCACAGCGGAAACTACTAGGACTACTAACGTGAAATTTTGCACACAGTTTTCTTTTGTAATGTAGGGGAGCACTAAGAGGTTTTTGGAATTTCGACCTGAAGGGCGGAAAAGCGACAATTTTGATTGTATGAAAAATTTTATTACGTGAGTGAAAATTATGTTTTGAGGGGTTCTTAAACTTTTAAGAGGTAACTACGAAATATACGCGTACGAAGTTCTAGTGTTTCATAAACTCTTTATACTCACTGTATTCCAAACGTAAAGCAGAATATGAACAATTCCATAAGCAAGCCAGACTCCGAATACTAGTGGTTTGTATGTCAGCTCCAATCTAGTCACTGCCCAGCCTTTTGCTAACAAAAGTAGGAGCAACATGAACAATGTCTGAAAAAAAAAAGTAAATATAGGTATTTGTAGCATGCAATAAAATGCATCATCATAAGTAAAATTGCATATTGAACAAACATATAAAATGTGCTATATTAGGTATTAGAAATAAAGCTGATAGTAACTTTAGGTATTTGAAGCATACGATAACATGCATTTAAACATATAAAATTGCATAAATATTTAAACCAAGAGATATGAATGAATCTGTTATTCATTCATGTGTTATATTAGGTATAAGAAATAGTGGATTTGTTAGTAGTACCTATATGTACAGTGTTTTTTATTAATATTTATGTAAAACAGAAGATCAATAATCAGAAATAAAAATAGTAGGAGGCCTTGACAAAACATATCACTTCTCTCTTGACCTTGTCATAAGGAAACATATAAGGAATTTTCCATACAGGATAAATTTCAATATAATATTTATGTAAGTCTATATATACTCATTATGGAAAAATAGGCAATCAAAATATGAATCACCATCACAAAAATCAGTATGTGTTGAATACTGCGAGGCAATTTGAAGCTTTCTGATTGGCAAAGTGAATTTTTTTTTCAGTCTTTCAACATACTGTATCAACTAGCTAGACAAGAAGCTTTGGACAACGCTATCACGTCTGAGTGTATGTAGTATGACAGGATAAATTTGAAATGTATATTTTATAAACATAAACATTTATATACAATTTAAGTACATAGCATAACAAATTTTAAATTATTTTATTAAAAGCATAGACACACGCAGGGTGAAAATAAATTAGTATAGCTCCACAGACCTGATGGGTATCAGTATCGACATAATTTAAAAAAGAAAAAAAGGAATTTATGATTAAAGAAAAAAGAATAGCTGCAGGTGTAACCCCAAAACGAAAATTCAGAAACCTTTTTGCTTTATCAAGTTTAGATATTTATCTATATCCAACATGTCTGTGGAGTTTCACTACCTAATTTAACCCTAATAACACAGCAAACACACCCCTTAATATAATATTAAATTAAACACAGGAAAATCTTGCAGTCATGACCTGTAAAATGACACCAATGACAGCCAGGTGGAAACATACATTAAAGCCAATTTACAAGTTTTTTTTTAACTTTGTCTAGGGCTAAGTTTGTGACCTATCACAGGGAAAGAACATCTGGTGCAGTAATAACTTTGTATTCTAGTTAAAAATAAACAATAACAGGTCACACATAACCAGTAAGATTGATAAGTGTAAGAGGATGCATTGTGACTCACTCTGCTCATAATATCTAAAACATCCCCAGCAGCCGCCAGCCCAGCAAACCCTACACCATCCACAGCAAACTTCACAGTATGTAGCACATTGAAGCATAGAGCAATAAACTCCAGGACAAGGCTGAATGTGAACAACTTTGTCACTGGATGCTTTTGTGTTCTGAAATTAAATGGTTCATTTACTATGAATTTTTGTGTCAAAATTCAAAGCAATAATGCAAAAGAAAATAGTATACATATAGCAATCCGATGAATAGATATAAATACAGGTTATATGAAGAGTATATTCAGTTAAGTATCTGACTATCTTATGAATTGAGAAAGCTCTAAAGATATTGCAATGAGTTGCACAAAAATCACAGTAGTAGTACATAAAATACTGCTTACTCTATTGATCTAAAATTTTTGGAGTGAATATCTCTGAAAATGTATTAATAATTTTACATAATGGTGTATGTAAACAAACATTTAACAGTAAAACAGGTTTCAAATCTTACCTGACCGCGTATATTTGTACGGGTAATAGGATAATATAGCACAGCCAGAAGACGAGATACAATTCCAGGGTGTTCTGTCTATCAAATGAAAACTGGTACAGCAATGTGTTGTATAATGATAAGTTGGGACTTCCATTGACCAGCCAGAAATCATAGTTTATGGTCTGCGGTATATCTGTCAAGGTCTTGTTGTCCTTTGAAGGTGCTCCAGTGTAGTGGTGCCATGTACAGGAAACCTCATCTAGATAACATGACACCATTGATACATACCAAAACCTGTGAGAAAATTAAAAACATTGTTAAGTTGAATAACTAACTACAGATCCAAAGAATCAACATTTAAATTAAAAAATATATATTATGAGATGAAAACACTTCTATTTATAATTGATATAATATTGGCAAGGAAAAGTTACTCTACAATAGATACTTATAACATTAGTTGACAGGTAAAACTCATAAAGACTTTTCTGTATATTTTCTACAGTAACGCTCACATTTTAAAGACACTTATTTCAAATAACAATCTTTGAAATCACATTGGGGCCTAAAATTTTATTATAAAATAATTATAAAACCTTATTACTTTCAACAAATTATTTCAAAAGCAGTTAATGAATTTTACTTGTCAACTGATGATATATCAGCAATAATTTACCTTGGTTGCCCAGAGTTTTGAATAACATAAGTAAACTGGTTCTTCTTTATCACATTCCAAGGTGTGTCTTCATCTATACACAGACCACCTTTCGGACATGGAATTCTTCTAAACAGATCCTGACCATAGGCATTGCATTTGGGATGATAAGCTGTTCCATTCAAATTTTGGAACATAACCTGGCATGCAACCTCTTTATCAGCAATATCACGGTTTTTGTAATAGTGTAAAAAATGTCCTCTGTCTAATACAGCGAACGTTATGGGGTATTTGAATTGAACATTCGCAGTTAGGTTCCCGAAAATATAGCCATATGTTTCTTTTTGATAATGGATGTCTGTCTTCTGGAACCCGAATTTCACTAGGAACTTGAAAAATTCATCTGTAGAAAATTCTCCCTTTATATGCGTGGACGAAACGAAGAGGAATAATGAGCAAAATATTATTGTACCAGCTCTGATACACATTTTGAGAATCGGTGCAAAGGACCGCAGAAAAATAACATTTCTGTAAAACACCGCAGCTGTTTTGTATGGTTTCCTTGTCTGTTAATTCATATCACCGAAATTTCAATACAACAGTACATTATAAATTTGCTATTTTATTAATTTCACAATGCCCAAGCAAAAATGAAAATAAAAAACATTTTTGATTAGACAGATGTACGAAATTCACAAAGACAGACACTTCACAAGCCAGTTGCCACCCGTCTTACTGCGTGTGTTACCAGATTTCATATTACTGTTTTCTCCTATAAATGATATTAATTCCGGAATGTGCAAAAGTTCTGGTTTAGAATTTTACAGAACGGTTTTTGGACGTCTTCCTACACGAGCAAAGCTGTATAAAAAGTACTCTGTGCAAGGCCGCCACACTGTCATTCATCCAGGATTGTAGACGAGTCATTTTGAATAGTTTGTTGGTTTTAGTTGAATCATACATAAGTAATAATAGCCTTGTTTCCACTGGCCAATGTCGGACTAAGAGAGGGGTGGCAGGTGCGGTCCACCCGAACCTTGGTCGTGGGTTGCCCCTAAATCTTTAGAAATACTTTTTATTCAAATTCCAAAAAGGTCAAAATATGCTCAGAAATATGGAGTTGTAGGCCCCGGGCGGCACGTACGTATGTGAAATGAGTCCAATTCGAGAAAAGCCCCATGTCTTGGTTTGGGCTTCATTAATGGTAATAGGCTCGCCTCCTATTACATGGTACTTTAAACACAACTAGTGAACAATAGGTAACTAAGTATACCTCAGCCTAACTATTTGAGAAAACAGTCGTGATGTTCGTACGAAACACATACTTATATTAGCAAACGGCTGTGCAGCTTTATACCGTTTGTCTTTCTATTGACGAATTAAATAAAAATAACGAATCAAGAAAACTATAAAACACTGGAAACTGTCGAAATGACGCAAATATTAATCCGCAAAACTCACCAATTAGGAAAACTGGCGTAGTAAATAAACTGACGAGTAAAGTAGATCGAGTGATGGACATGGACTCTGTGAAATATAAATGTAAGGTGAAGGTGCTAACATTTTGAAACTTACTTCATATTTAATTATTTTTTTGATAATAGAAATATAACTTACAAACTTGTTTCGCTCGCTCTATAACTGTAATGTACCTAACATTCCGTTATCCTTCAAACTAATTGCAGAAATAAATGAAAAAGTTATTTACGAGCGCGCTGCGGTCGCTCTTGTTAACATTATTCTGGATGAGTTGACAGACAACGTATCCATTTATGTTTGAATAGTGAAAAAAAAACTAACCTACACAATGTGATGTGTTTAGAGCTTGCTTCGCCGGCTCTTGTATCCTTCATTATATTCAATCTCAAAGTTTCGGCATAAGTCGACAATTAACTTCTGTTTATGTATGAATGTTCAAAAGAAAACCAAATCTTTACGAAGCGGGGTTACGGGATGCCACATTTATCGAGCGCACTACATTCACTTTTGCATAAAAACTTAAATCCTATTTTCATATGAGTGATTAAAAGAAACCTAACCGAGAAATACAAGACGGCTTGCAAAAAATTCGAACTTGCCTCACTCGCCCCCTTATATTCTTGCTTTCTGATAATCCTTTCCGCATACACAAGCGTCTAAACCACATATATAGTCCTCCAGACCGAATTTCGGCCACGGCGGCCAATCTCAACGGAGACTAGCCATCGGCGGGGGAGATATTATAGTGCTCAAGTGTATGCGCAGACACAGGAGCACTCACTCTTCCCTCACTCTCATAGTCCGATGGGACGGTAATCCGACACGACCGGAGAGAGATCAGGCGTAGGACCAACTGCTTAACGTGCTTTCCGAGGCACGGGGGTATCACACCGCCAACTTCCAAACTCCGGGCTGCTACTAAGAAATTCCTAATGGAAAAACCCAGTAACACTTTGCCCAACCCGGGAATCGAACCCAGGACCCCACGCTCAGCGGTCGCGCTTGCGACCACGAGACCAACGGGGCAGTTGAAACCACATAATGAGAAGATGAAAATGTACTCCCTAAATAAATGAAATACCTATTCGTGGTGTAGAAAGGCCAATAATTGCCCATTAAACATTATGTAAAATTTTACAAAAATGTTAGAAATACTTTGTTTAAATATTTTTAGCAGTTTTGTAACATTTGAACTACCTACGAAAACCGGACTCATTTTACTTTTATTTATTTAAAATTTCGAAAACACCCTAACAGCTTTTGACACCCTGGGCCTCGATTGTTTTAGCTACTACTGTACAATCAAGCCGTTGATATAAATAAATACCTAATTGAGATCAGTTATGCGATAAAAGGTAAGAATAGTGTTATTTTAGTTACTCATGTTGATTCGTATCAAAGAAACAGCTACATGTGAAAAAACTACTAAGTGCCGAACTATACAGTAACTATTTTGCAGAAAATACTACCACAAAACACGACTTTTTTCTTTTCTCAACATTAAATAGTGTTGTTCTATGTTATAACTTTTTAAGATAGTAAGATAAATCGCACCCAGTGAAGCACTACCCTGCATTTCGATTTCAATCGGTTCTCCGATTGTGAGTGAACGGAGTGAACTATACGATTTCAACTTTTGACGCACATCTGCTGATCTGCAATATCGGCATTCGGGGGCGCATCACTTGCATCTTTTTTTTAGTTTATGGCGATTAGATAGATGGCGGATGGGTTAGGTGCTACTGTTTGACTTAAAAAAAGGAAGTGAACGAAGTTACATTGATTTATTGTTTAAAACATGAATTTACCATATCGTTTTCCCAGGATAAAGAAATGATGTTCATGTTCGCGAACTCCCACATACAGATTTAAGGAAGTATTAGTGCCATAGCAACAATCATCACACTCTTGCCCATTTCCTTTGTGATCTAGATACCTCTTTTTCGGAGTGTAGTTCAAGAATTGCCGTGTTTTAACTGTTTGTGTGTATGTGAACTCTGTTAAATAGTGTTAATTATTGTTTAAAACGTTTACACAATGAATTGGTTATTTTCTTGTAACCTCGAACGCGGAAGTTTTGTGATCTAGCCGCTCTTCTTACACTGCATTCTCGGAAGATGTGTTAAAGGATCTTCAGTTTATCTTAGTTATTGATGAATAAACCGAAAATCTCATTATGTATGAACTTTGAGTGCCAATTATGAAACAATGGTTGAAATAGGCGCCCCTCAACAGTCCGCCGAAGAGAGTTTGGAGAATGCCGAATGGTATTGGGGTGATATCACTAGGTAAGTCTATGTCAATCATGTTTGTGTTTGTTTATCACATGCAATATTTGGTTTATTAACAATAACATAGTAATCAGGAAGCAATAATATTGTTTTTTTTTTTAATTTTATAACATTGATTTCTTTCTCAGAAGTGTCAGGTCAGATAAGATTGAGGCTGCCAATACTATATTGGTCTTTCATTAACTAAAATAATCTGCATTTAGTTTGTCAAACTTCTTCCACATTTCATTAAAAATGTTTTGGTAAAATACATAGTTTGCTGTTAGGTTAGAATTCTGGGTTACAAGACCGTGTCAAACTTATGGCCCTTCAACCCAAATTACAGTACCTAAAAAAAATTTAGGCATCATCCATTCAAGATGGTTTCAAAAATACTAGATGCTCACATAGATGACCCAAATGTTGTGAAATATTACAACCATAAGAGCAATTTATAGGTCATATTACAACAGGTACCAACACCCTTCTCATAATAATTTTTAGGTTCAAGTTAGTGATGTTATGTGTAAAACATTTTTCTTATTCCACCTCTCATTGCTGCCAATTGTGTATTCCAGAGATGAGGCTACAGAGAAACTGCGAGATACATGCGATGGCACCTTCCTGGTGCGCAACGCATCTAACAAAGATAGTGGTTATACTCTGACAGTGAGAAAAGGGGGTATGAACAAACTTATCAAAATCTATAACCATGAGGGGCGCTATGGATTTTGTGAGCCATTTGACTTCAAGTCAGTGGTGGAGCTTGTTCGGTTTTATAGGGAATTCTCCCTGGCACATTGTAACAGCAGCCTTGATATCAAGCTTATGTACCCTCTGTCTAGACTCCTCGAAAATGAAGGTGAAGAAAACATGAGTGATGATACCCTAGAAACAAAATTTAAGGAAATCCACAAAAAATATGTATTGAAAACAAAAGACTTTGAGGGTCGCTCTTACAAATATACAAGATTACGAGAAGAAGTGAATATGAAAAAACAAGCACTGGATGCCTTTAGAGAAACAGTTAAAATCTGTGAAGATCATCTAAAATTACAAGAGAAGATGCAGGCTGAAGCGCAGCCACATGAAAAGAATCCTGTTTTAGAAAATAATAGAAATTTAATATCACGAGTTCAAAACTTAAAGCAAGCCAAAGCTGAACTAAATGATATTTTGAGAAATACAGTAACAGCTCAATTGTTGCTTGAGAGAGAAATTGCTAAACTAAAGTCAGATGTTACAGATCTCTATAAAATTAAAGATCGCTATAAAGTGTAAGTAAATTCATAAGACCATAACAGTTTTCAGACATCCAAGAAAATTATCCTAATCATTATTGTCATTCATGGCATGGTAAACCCCCCCATTTTTGGGGGAGATCTCTGGGCAGCAGTGGAGATCCTTCAACCACTGGATTGAATGATGATTAGAAAAATGTTCTCCTAGTTTCTTAAAACATTATTAATTTAGCATAAATTGTGACTAAGGGTAAACTAAGGTTCTTGGTACTGAATACAATCTTTAATACAGTTTCCTGAAAGGTTCTTCATGTATCTAGTTACCAGTCTCATGTATGTGAACTATTTATTCAAAAAGGGTTGTAGGAGTTATGTATGTGTCATTATATGATACAAACCATAATAATTTCCAATAATAAATATATATAATTCCTCATGCATTTCAAACAATGCTGTTCCAAAATATTAATCACTCTCTATATGGTATTCATTCAATAAAACAAGGAAAACAGGGATATTCCTGATGTTACCTTTATGGACTCCATAATATAGCACTAAGCCGGCAAAATGTTTTTTTTTATTATTTCAATAATTAAAATAAAAGATAATTTGCTGCACGCGTAGCATGACCACCATAGAAAGAACTTTGTCTATTCTTGGTAGAATAGAGATAGAATTGTCATGCTACGCCAGCATAAAACGGTGGGAATCTTTCTACAATCTCTAATTCTGTCTTTAATCTTTCTACAATCTGTAATTTTGTCTATTCTTCCATCGACAAAACCTATTTCTACGGTGGTCATGGTACGCGTGCTGGTTACATCATAATTCTAGCCGAAAGACTTCCACTGCTGGACATAGGCCCCCAAGCTCAGTCACATTGACCGGTTTTGTGCTTCCCGCATCCAGCAGTTACATACTAAAAAGTAATTCAGTTATTAATGGAACATTCATTACATTTATCACATACGTTGGCTGAAGAAATCATTCATGATTTCTGTGTATTGGTGTGTATGTTATGTTCATGTGTCAGGAGATTTTTTTAAAATGTAATCTTATTAGTTTTCATTATCATTACAGATGGCTACAAGGACGAGGGAAAACAGATGAATACTTGCATTTATTAGAAGATGACAATATACATAAACTTGAAGAATTGTATGCACACAGAGAGTGGATTAGTTGGAAAGTTAATTGTACAAGAGAAATGGCAGAAAAACTCCTCACAGGGAAACCTCAAGGCACATTTTTGATTCGGCCTAACTCCACTGGTCAATTAGCTTTATCTATTTGTTGTAACAACATGGTCTATCACTGTATTATCTTTAAGACTGAACGAGGTTATGGATTTGCGGAACCCTATAACGTTTATGAGTAAGTTTTATTTTTTTGATCAAATAGCAATAATGTGGTTCGATTTGATAAAATAATTATCAATGATAAAGAATGGCTTGTACATATATTTGGCATAGATACTATAAACTAAATACATATCGGTGATGTATCATTATGTCTTGACCAAGTGCCAGCTGCTGCTAATCTGGTGGTACCACTTTTTAAGATTTATTTGACATGATAATTTTATATGTGGATTTAGTTTTTCTAATGCATTTTCCTAGAACACCTTAAAATGTCGGAAATGAGTAAAATATGACCTACTTATTATTTAGTAAATTCTCATTCTCATCAACCATCATCTTATATAAACTTTAGAAAACTTACATCTGCCATTTAAAAACAGTCATTTAATTATTTGATGTTTCAGAACTTTGAATGAGCTTGTTCTTCATTATGCTGTGAACTCATTAGAAGAACATAATGAACAATTGAAAACGGAACTGAAGTACCCGGTGAATGCACATCTTGTGAAGAAACCTGAAAAGAAGCAATAAAGTGGTGAATACTGAAAAATGATGGTTCCCAGTTTTGTCTTCTATTTGTAGACTCGAGTCATAATGACGACATTGTAACCAATTACTAATGAAGTTGGAATTACCTTCTTGTGACCTTCAAGTAATCAATGAGAAAAGGATAGACTTCTCAGTGTCGAAAACTTATCAGCTAAGCTTGATTTTAAAGATATAAATCCAAAAAATTTTGCAGATTGAAGCAAAATTCTCCCAAAGAAAAAGGGATACATTTGAATTA
The DNA here is from genome assembly GCA_947507805.1 of Aporophyla nigra. Classification (NCBI taxonomy): domain Eukaryota; kingdom Metazoa; phylum Arthropoda; class Insecta; order Lepidoptera; family Noctuidae; genus Aporophyla; species Aporophyla nigra. Next base: position 14,929,956 of record OX382301.1, on the reverse strand, counting down.
CTCTTCATTGTTTCTATAAATGTACTATGAGGGAACATAATAATACGACAAGAAGTATTCATGTACAGGAAAGTAATGTAAGTTGATATTTCTGTGTTTTATAGCTTTATAGTGTTGTTATAATGTGATCTAATAATTATTGTACAAATAAAATGCTTTGGTACCCATGTACTATGGTACTTACCATAATATTTTAGATTTGTGCACAAATTATCATAAACTTCGATTTGAAAACTGCTTTCTATTGGTTTGGTTTTATTTTTATTGTGATAATATTGTGATAAAACCATGATCAGTTTGGAAATCCCAGTTTTATCGTTTGTATGAACATTAAAAATGATTCTCAGGAGCTTTTAAGAGTAGGATACTCTGTACACATATTTTTATATTTGTTGTATTTACAAAGATTGGAAAAGTGTTCTTTCTTATTAATAATTGGTGTTATTAAATTGATCGGGGCCTTTACGGATCGGCAGCAATGGAGGAAGGATAAGAATAACAGCTGATTCGAAATTGGAGACTGTTGAGAACAAAATTACTTTGAAATGTAAGCTCTCAGTTCAATTTGGTATTGAGTCTGCATCCATATTGACACTTACGCTCTTGTAATAAGAGTGAATTTTGAATGACTAGCATTGACCGTTGTGTTATAGCTGGGTGAATATCTTGAATGGCCTAAAGTAATGTTTTATTTTCACTTTTCCATTCACTCATAAAACATTGCAATAATGTTGAGTGTTGTTTAGTCTGTCTCATCATCTCATGTGTTAATGAATGCAGATGCAGACTTAATACATACGAAGTTCTCATAGAGATATGTATATTATGTATGTGATAGTAATGATTAGCATTTTAGAGTTCTGGTATTTGTGTATATTATGTGATTGATCTTTGTTACATTATTTTTAATGGTTTAATGTGATGTGAGGTTTAAAATGATTCCATATCATTGATATATATATCCAATATCAACTGAAATATTTTCCTGGTCTAATAGTTTGGGGTGGCGTTCATATTATGCAGTATGTAAACAATATATCGAATCAATATTACGCATCTTTAATACACAAAATTTCGATAACCATTACATATTTGGATATATATCTTAAATGGCGGTTATTATCAAAATTATGTTAGAAGTACCTGCTTTGATACTGCGCAATATTGTGATATATTATTTACGTAAAGCGGACGTTATTGTATAAACACATTTTACCTTAGTAAGTAATAAATAGATATGATCAGAACTTTTCCTCGTAAATATAAAAACATGTTAATTTCAGCGTAAAGTACCGTAAGCGCATGTAATGTATTTGCAATGTCAACACTAAATGACAAAATATAAGTAAAATGCTGCATTGTATTACAGCAGGGTGCTTCTATATAATATTATGTATCGAATGCATGGGTGATAAGTTAAATGTTTACTTGTCGCAAATCTATTACATCGAAAGTTTTACTTATAAGTAGAATCAGACATTTATCTCTACTGTTTTATCAGCAGTATTGATTTCAGTAAAAACGTTGATAATAATTTGCCACAATGGATGTCTTTTATGATTTCAGTGCGTTTAAGTACTGATATTTTTACATGGAAGTGTGTATATTAGTGTGCGAGTCTCGTCAATTAATATTTTTTTTGTTTAATTTCTAATTACAATATGTAAGTAAAGATACTATGTATTGCTATAATAGTAGATAGATCGTAAGTAGGACTAACCAATTCGTAAAAAATATATTTATATTTAGTTTCGTTTCATTCAAAATTTAATGATGACTTATACTAATTTGTAAACTGAACAATTTTCTTCAAACTTAAGGTTAAATTTAACAGTTCATCAATTAACCGACTTAGTAAAACAGACTATACACAAAAAATTACAATTTACTTTTTGTCAGAATCCTCCCCAACTTGTTTTTTATCACCCAGGAATGTAGTCATTTTTGCAAAATATTACATTAACCGTGGTCATATGAATATCATTTACCTATTCCTGCAAAAGTACGAACCCCTTAATCCCAGTGGCAATAAATGCCGATAAATGCATGCCGCCAGCTTGTAATGAGTTATTTTTCGTTTGTGCAGTCAATATAAGCACCATGACAAAATTCTAAGTACTGTACACTAAAACTGAACTACAAGTCTTGTGGTGATGCACCGCATGAAAATAGATGATTTAGGCTGTCATCTATTTAATACTATTTTTGGCCTATTGTAGTGCAGTCCTCGGTGATTCGTTTTCGATACTGGCCGTACAAATAGAACATCTGATTAAATATTCGTCCACCAATCAAGTAATGTACCTTAATGAAGGATTTAAAATAAGTTATTCATGAATGATGAACGAGTAACTGTTTATAGTCACCTAATTTCATATTGCAATCAGAGCTCATTTCGAAGTAATCATGAACAATTTGAATTGTGCCAGATGCGCCATATCCAGTAACAAATTGTCTCAGTATATTTAATAGTCCGGTAAAATCCTTAATAACTTAAAAATTAGGTGAACAAATGTGACTTTTCGACCCCAATTCAACACTGAAAATGTGTATACCTATTCACAACAGTTTTTTTTTTTTACAAAATGAATAATATAATTTAGATTATACATACATAATATATACCTATTTACTTATAAGTTTAAAGATTATATAAGTGAGATTATTGATCGCGTTATTTTTGTATTCAAGTCAATAATACAATATTATCATTAAAATGCAAAATATTCTGAGTTGCAATTTTATGTAAAACTAAATATCATTAAATGATCTCAAGAGTGAATTATAACTTAAGGTGATTCAGATGTTTGTTTGATAGTTTTTTAGACACCATAATAATATTAATTAAAGTCAATAGCAGCCAAATTGGAAAACTTACATACTTACCTAAATTAGATAACACTCAGTCGCCATTTTATAAGTGTAATAGTAGAACGTTTTAATAAGTGTTAATAAACAAACTATCAATGAAGCGGTGTTTTCTTCGAATACTACCTACATATTCATTTACATTATCTACGGCCAGACGTTGATAAGGTAGTGCAAGTTATGGATCGTTGAGTAGACGCACCTGAAAGTAGAGATATTCTTATTTCGGAGGTCCGGTCGGATGCAATTCCGATCCCTGGCGCAAACCCTCGTACAAAATCAAAGTTATTGAAAGAAGTTAGCGCAGTACGCTGACTACATGGTGTGACTATCAATGGCATGGCCACTGTCATGGATTTTATTTTGATAACATAAATAAAAATAGTCTAAATTAGTCGCCAAATACCAGAATTAGTCGGTCAGTGGTTCAAAAGTCATAAGACTCTGATATTTGGCGACTAATTCCGACAAAATTTGGGAGAAAACAGAACTTCGCTAGATGCCCTATCTTTTGAGATTAAAATGGGGTAAGCTCTCCAGAGGGGTAATTGCGTAACTTGCTAGGGACTGTCCATTAATGACGTGAGGCTCGAAAGGGGGGGAGGGGTCCATAAAAAATCACGAAATATCACAAAGGGGGAGGGGGGGGGGTGATGTAATATATCACGTGTATTTTTTCTTAGATGATACTTATAGCTGTATTTAAAAAAAAATACAAAAACAAAATAAGATTCTTTGTAGGTAATAAAAATACACGTGATATAGGGGGGAGGTAGTATTAAACCTATCCATGTATCACCAAGAAATGCTAATAAAAACATCACCTATCAGTAGGAATTGGTTTCATATTGATAGTTAAACAACATTCATTGCGTTATTTACGTTGCTTGGCGCTCAGTATTGGCAACATAAATGCAAGGTAATTGCCTGAACTGTTATTAGTCACGTACCATCCAACAGCAGAATATGCAGCTACTAGTGACGTAACTAAATAAAATGTTATCTCTTTCTATCAACAGGAATCGCTACGGGTCATTCCTGCACCCTAATTGCAAAACGCACAATTTATCAGAATCTGAATGGGATTGAAGATTATTTCTAAACCATTGCGTCATTTGTTCGAATAAATTGTCGGCTCAGCAACGTAAATAACGCAATGAATGTTGTTTAACTATGAATATTAAACCAATTCCTATCGATAAAAAGTTCCGCAATTACCCCTCTGTTCTTCGCGCACTATTTGATTGTATGTACAGTCACCAAAAGAGATAAGTAAACAGGGACGTCGGGTATAGTTAAAGTTAGTTAAAAAATCGATGCATGTTTTCGAATAAAATTTAATTAATAGACAGCAAACAGTTAATTTATCAAATTAGCAGCAACGAAAAATGGATGAAAACTGGCAAGCAATTCGATGCGACGGGAAGGGCAGGGGGCAAAAATTTGACGCGGACGAAGTCGCGGGCAGAAGCTAGTATTAAATATAAACGAGAATCGCTGAGTACGACTGGTCGGGATATCAACCAAGTGGTCCCTTGACTACGTCTGGTAGTAAAAGGGCGATGGTTGGGGACACTGCAAAGTAGTCTGTAGAAGACCGACGCCAGGCAAGCAATAATTACGCCGATGATCCACACTCGTCCGTGACTGAGCCGGCAATGAAGATACATATTGTAGTCTTTGAATGGAGCTTCAGAGACTTTTGTGCCGCAACGGTCGTGGTTAAGGTATAGTTGGACACATGTCAGTTATAGTGTTGCAAAGGACTCGAGTCCTCGAGTCGTAATTTTAAAGACTCGATTCGCTTATACAAGACTCGGTGTGCTCTAAAGGCTCGGAGTCTAAAGTCAAGCCGAGCCCGAGTCATTCTCGAGTCTAAAAAACCGGCCAAGTGCGAGTCGGACTCGCGCACCGAGGGTTCCGTACAAATCTGTAGACGACGTTTATTGTTCACGGTTTATGCACAAGGTTTATGATTATGAAATTAAATGTTTTTTTTTAATTTTTTATATTTGAGTTGATTGAATGAAAGGTAAATAAAGTAAATGATGCTTTACATGCGATTGTGACCAACCAGTTGATGTCCGATAAGGCTCGACTGACTGTTCATAATGGTGTACTGGTGCCCACGCTTATGTATGGAAGTGAATGTTGGGTGTGGCAAAAGAAGCATGAAAGTAGAATAAATGCTGTGGCAATGCGTTCCTTGCGAAGCATGTGTGGTGTGACTATGAATGATAGGCTGAGGAATGATGTGATAAGAGAACGGTGTGGTTTAAAAGAAGATGTAGTGACAAAAATTGAAAAATGAATGCTTAGATGGTTTGGTCATGTTGAGAGGATGAATGAAGGACGGCTCACAAAAGATATTTACAAGGCAGATGTGAGTTGAAACACCGGGAGGGGACGCCCTAGGAGGACATTATAATGACCTTATTGGTGATGTTCTTCAGAAAGGTCAGGTGCGTAGTACTCGCAACCGGCGTGTGTGTATGACCAATTGTATGAACCTAAACGAGGCAAAAGGAGTGTGTAGAGATCGTAGCAGGTGGCGTTCCGTGGTTTCTGCCTACCCCCATGGGGAAAAGGCGTGATTGTTTGTATGCGAATGAAAGGTAAATTGCGGTTTACAATTTGTGACGTATTAAAAAAAAACTACTTACTAGATCTCGTTCAAACCAATTTTCGGTGGAAGTTTACATGCTAATGTACATCATAATTATATTTTTTTAACCGACTTCAAAAAGGAGGAGGTTCTCAATTAGGATGTATATATGTTTTTTTTTTATGTATGTTCGGCCATAACTCCGTCATATATAAACGGATTTGCAAAATTCTTCTTTTGTTCGAAAGGGGTTTATTCCGAAATGGTCCCATATAATTTTCATATAGATCTGATGATGAGTTCGGGAGACAGACACCGGAACTCTTTAAAAAATGACAGCAAATCAACCGCGATTTCTGCTATCGCATAAATATGCATTGTTTGTTTGGAATTAGTGCAGGGTGAATACCACAACTAAAAATTTAAAAATAAAAACGATTTTACAAAAAAAAAACAACCGAGAACAAAAAAAATTGAGTTTCAGTTCTAAGTATGGGGAACCCCATTCTTTTGTTTTTTTTTTTATTTTTGTGTAAAAATCTTAATGCGGTTCACAGAATACATCTACTTACCAAGTTTCAACAGCATAGCTCTTATAGTTTCGGAAAAAAGTGGCTGTGACATACGGACGGACAGACAGTCAGACGGACAGACAGACATGACGAATCTATAAGGGTTCCGTTTTTTGCCATTTGGCAACGGAACCCTAAAAAGGGACTCGAGTCTTAAAATGAACTCGAGTCTTGTAGCTCATCATTCGAATTTTTTTAGATGGCCACATTCATAAAATGTCAGATGAACGTTACCTGAAGTAAAGTGCCTTTGCAGTTTGCTGCGTATTGGCTGCATTGGCTGTTGTATCACTGACACTGGCATGGCCACTATCAGGAATTTAATTTAGATAACACTAAACATTGGTCGCCAAATATTAGAATTAGTCGGTCACTGGTTCATAAGTTATGAGGGTTTATAGGAGACCGATCTGGGGAGCGCCTACCCCAGCTTGGCTGTTGATATTCCATTCAATCAATTACAGTAGTGTATTAATTTAACAAATTTATTTTGCAATAATTTTCGTTAGAGAACTAGTCGCTAAGGGCTACCGCACATCGGCAAGGCAAGGCAAAGGGGATCGAAAAGGATTTCCGCCCGACCAGCGCACTATTGGATGCTACGGTATAACCTGCCATTTGCCTGAGGCAATAACTTCGCATTCCCCACACGGTGGCAACTGGGAATATTCAATCTTCTGTACGAATGTGCGTAGTAAATTTAAAATACCCTGCCCTGCCGTTCACTGGCCTTAGGGCTCCTTCAAATGAGAACTGTTAGGAAGCGCTGCAGTGCCGCTACCAAAGAGAATCGCTGCAGTGGCGCACATGTGGCGCAGTAGAGGCGCTTTAGTAAGATTCTAGTGATGTTCATCAGTTACGTGATGGATTCCGACGAAAACAAATTCATTTTGTCTAAATAACTTAGTAAATATTACAAGATACGCCAATAATTATCAAGTGTCCAAAAATTATGGCATATGAAATGAGAATGGCATGGGAAATATGTTGCACAATTCCCATGCCTTTTTCTTATGAATGCGATTAGAATAACTTTTAAAACGACTATCCCACATTGCAGGGTGATTTGTAACTTCGTCAATAAACAGTTCAATTGTCACTTCCCTACGCAAAAAAATAACTGCGAGTGTCACGGCCGTGGCGCTGCAAATGTCAACTGCGCTTCCAGAAATTATATGAAAACTAAACTAGTAGTGTTGCAGCTAGCGCACAACAGTGGCGCCACTGCAGCGTTTCCTCACGCCTCTAATTTGAAGGCGCCCTTAAGGTGAATGCCTAGATAGCCCTCGCCATACATTTTTCAGGTGTGGAAATCTCGGTAAATAAACAGTTTCTGCAGAATAAAAGCAACTGTAATGAGACTTTATAATGTATTATGTTCGCGTATAGCCCAAATTTTATAAAAAAAACAGTATTTCTAGGAGAATTAGACCGAATAAAAAACGAAAAATCTTTACATGTGTGAGTGACCTGAATCGCGCCATCTGACAGAAATTTATAGAACCACTGAGAAAGTTGGTTGCTGTTGTGTTACGAGTTTACGATTAGTAAACATTCATAATAGATGGCGCTGTTTGATATTCGAACATTTTAAAAGAATTTATCTTTTAAATTCGATAATGCGACGTTGCCATTCTAGAGGCAGCGCGCGCACACCGCGTTGTTGCCATACCGTCAATGCGTGATTACTTGAGTCTTGAAAACTTGCGAATCGTTTCCAGAATATTGTGTTTCTAGCAAGTTAGCGCCGGGCGCGCGGGTTTGCCCGCGGAGTTAACATTTTATGATTGATAAAATGTTTTTTATTATGGAATGAGAAAGAATGCTTTACATAAAGTGAAAAAAATATCTCTGCGATCTGCCCTTGGTTCACACAGATACAATACTAATGTAATTATTGTATTATCTAGTTTAAATATGTAGTAAGTAGTTACTAGTACACGACTTTCCAGATTTAAAAATCTTTTTAATGTATGTAAGTAGGTACTGATAACATTCTGATACGCTTAGGTACTAATCCATTGGTTTGGGTTGAATAAAATCAGAGAATAGAATTTGATGTATAAGTAAGTTATAACTAAATCAGGCGATCAGCGAAGCTACCTACACAATGGTGAAACGTAGGTACTACGTACATCTATTGATTGAATCATATTTATTCTTCTATTCTTTTATAATTCATGTGAAACCAGCAAGATTAGTGAATACACAGACAAACCACTTTGATTTTTCATAATTGCTTATTTTACTAGTATTATTAGCACACACAAAATGCGTCAAGCAGGGTTGCCAACTTTATTTTTTAGAAGATCGTACCATACATTTTAAAAGATCGTACTTTGCTAAGAATTCAAAAATAAAAATAGTACGCATTGAAATTTCAATAAAATAAATGGTAAACAAATGTGGTGGGTGTTACTATAACTTCAACGCAAAATTTAACATTTTGGTATAATATTTAAGAATCTGGACACCAATTTAGCAACTAAACTTTACGACGAGGTTTTTTTATTAAAGAAAAGGGGCTCGGAAGAGACTTTGTCATGAAATCCACACGAAACAATAAACACCAGTATCATTAGAACTTAAAACGAGATATTTACCATGTTTATTATTACTTAAAAAAAAACTGTGCTACCTACTACTGAGAACCATTCAAATGAGTGCCATCCGTGAAACAGTTTTCATCAGGGCTTGTTAACGTTACCAAATTCACACTATAAGTATCGTTAAGTAACGTTATTTTCATAAAGTTAATATTTTAACGGTAAAACGGGTAACGATACTTTGGTATCGAATCTATAAAATAACGTTACCAATTAACGTTACTAGTATCGATACTTTTACATACATACATACATAGAATCACGCCTTTTTCCCATGGGGGTAGGCAGAAACCACGGAACGCCACCTGCTACGATCTCTACACACTTCTTTTGCCTCGTTTAGGTTCATAAAATTGGTCATACACACACGCCGGTTGCGAGTACTACGCACCTGACCTTTCTGAAGAATATCACTAATAAGGTCCCTATATGTCCTCCTAGGGCGTCCCCTCCCGGTGTTTCCACTCACATCTGCCTTGTAAATACCTTTTGTGAGCCGACCTTCATTCATCCTCTCAACATGACCAAACCATCTAAGCATACTTTTTTCAATTTTTGTCACTACATCTTCTTTTACACCACACCGTTCTCTTATCACATCGTTACCTAATGCGTTGTTGTCAACCTGCGCAACCTAAGCGGCACGCCATGGGCGGCGGCGCTCTACGGCAACATCGCCAATCAAACGGTGCAAATGCAACTTCAATAATGTAGACGAAAGAAAGAGATGAAAGAAAATAAATAAAAAATTAACGGTACTCAGTTACCGGTAAAACGTATGCCAAGTATCGTTACCAAGCATTACGTGACCTCTACTAATAACGTTATCTTCGTCCGATGAAAGTAACGATACCAAATTTTTAACGTTATTCAAAGCCCTGGTTTTTATTCAAAAGTGAAGCGTTTTTGTGTTTTATTGACGGTAAGTGTTATTTTTATGTGCAATGAATGATTTTCAAGGTGATATAGAGTATTATTATAATGGTAATTAATTACCCTTAAAACTTTACAAAAGTGTAAGATTTAGAAGATGAAATACAAAATCAAACGTTAGCAACACTCGTTGATTGTCGTCACATGACATACTACAAATTTCAGATATTCTCTCTGAAAACAACAGCTTGATGGTGGTGTTATTTCTGTTTCTTGAAACATTTCATAAATAAGATACATTTGCTGTTGTTTGTAATTATTCTTTTTGATTTCAGATTGAATTGCAACTGAACTGCCTAAGATGAACCCGACTAATAAACTTGCATAAATGTATACGACATGTGTATTCAGGACCGCGAAAATCACGGAAAAAAGTGCAAGCTGTATTGAAAAGACATCATGGAAGTTCTTTTAGTGATCTATAGTGAGTAAATTAGATTCCCATAAGATTTCGAATCAGATTTACGTGAGTGGAGGTTATTTGATACTCGTTGGTTCGTGTTGTAGTCTTCGTTTACAGCCATTTTTCCTTGCAGCCGAAAGCAAGCGAAGGAACAACAAGCATGCAAGCATGGCGTAACAAGAAACAGAAGGTAGTGGAAGAAACCGCGGTTTGCCCTGTTGTATTTAGGTACCTACAGACCTATCAATATTTTTCTGTCTCTCAACACTGTTTTTTTAACATATCTTTTATTTCAGTCCACATTCAACTCAAGATCGTCATCAGCTGTCCAACCTTTCGACAGCTTAAGATACGCCCTAAACCTATTCGCGTGGTATACCAGAAATTCGATACGAAGCCATAGCCTGCAGCTCTAGCTTCAATACAGTTGAATCTGTTACAGAGCAAGTAGAGACTGTTGATTTTGATTGGCCACAACCCGATTCAGAGACTGAAGCTTATCAACTAACTGTGGAAAGAACATCAAGTGACAACTTATCAGGTTTGGTAGGGTACCGTATTGTTGACTTGAAGAAGGTCATATGGTCACAACTTTGATTCTTCATCTGGAATGGTAAGTCCCAACTTGATACCATATTTTTGTGTTCATTACATTAGTACGCTTTTGCTTGTTTGTTGTGATGAAGTTTATGTTTGACAATACCAAAGTACAACATATTTTACACAATGTTCAGTGTAACAAATATCATTATTTCTTGGTATGTATGTATAAAAATAATGTATTTCTTGGATTGTTTCTTTTTAACAGCTATTATTATTTTGATTCTAGGTCCAGGGTCAATTGCAAATTACCAAAATGAATAAATGTTACTTCATTTGCTTTATATCTGTCACCCAACCATTGACTGTCATAGAAGTTAACCGGGATGAGGAAGTTATCAACGCTATGATGCCGAAGTTGGTAACATTTTTTAAAACGTGTACTGCCAGAAATTATATTGAGAAGAGTTGAGAAAAATGCTAAATGTCTAGACATCAAGGAATTAAAAGGTATAAAAATATAAGTCTTACTCATTTCCTAACTTATTCCGCAGGTCTCTGAGGTGTGGGTTCAGTAAGAATAGTCTAACAAAACTGTGTAAATTCATTTGTTGCAGCGAAAACTGCGTCTTCCAGCATTTGATTCAGATCGCACGGAAATTATATAAATGGAAGTAAAAAGTGACAAGCAGAAGACTGATACGGCGCGGCGGCGGCGGCGACTGCAAAAAGTAGCGCGTAGAAAAGAAGATATTTTATTATAATATTTATAAGTATCTTTGTATGGTGGTACGAGTCGATGGTTCGAATCCAAGCCGGCACTGTGCTGAGTGTAAATTATTTCATCACCACAGTTCAGAGGAGGCCTGAGTCTCAGCAGTGGGAACATTATAGAATAATTAATAAGCTATTTTTGCACGTAGCGATGTATAGTTTGTGTTATTTTGTTAGTTCATAAGATTTTTCTGTGTAGATAAGTTTCACTCATGTATTTAGGTACCAGCCTAACAATTCAATTGTAAAAGAATATTTATTGCAGTTCAAAATTGTATCATAAGTAGGTATTCTTGAAACATTAATAAATGTTATGGTTAGCTAGCAACCCCTTTGTGTTGTTATGTAAGATACATGTGCCGTTATATATAGTTACGTATGATGTTATTTATATTGTAATCTACATACATAATTCTTTCTAATACTAAATTCAAAATCATAATTGTAAATATCAAAATATTTAAAAAAGTATGTTATCTTTGTATGGTGGTATGACTCGATGGTTTGAATCCAAACGGAAACTATCTAAGTAAATGTAGTGAGAGTAAATAAAACATTATTTTTATGAAAATATTAACCCCTTTTTACTAAATAAATATTATTAATTTATAGTAGGGTACAATAAAAAGCTTTACAATGTAATAAATAGTCTTTTATTTATTTAGTACACGTCACTATTTACACTTCCATTCCTTCTTCTGCCTTACATTTCTTCCCGTGGGTGTCGTAAAAGGCGACTAAGGGATTTACTAGAGAATGGGCAGCAGCGTTCTCTATGCATTTTACCATCACACTGCGATCGCCAACCCGCTTGCCAAGCGTGGTGATTATGGCAAAGCCCCCCAAATAGGGGGAGGCCTATATCCAGCAGTGGACGTCTTGCGGCTGAGATGATGACTATTTACACATTACAATTTAGGTTCAGTCACATTACTACAACTTATAGGGACAGTGTACCTATATTAATTTCATTTTAAACTGTTTGAATAAAACGACATCTAGTGGTGTCGAAAGTTACTACTATTTACTTTGCATGTGTGTTAGAGTAAAGTCAAGCGGCTAAATCTTTAGAATGTACAAATCTTTGTATGAGACCAGTTAACAAGCACAGTGACTATCTAAAAAAATCAAGTTAATGCCCTAGGTTTCGCATATAATAAAGTTATCTATTAAAGATTTCTAAGTTAGGCGTAAAAATTGAAAATGTTCCAAATTGTGGATCTAGCGCCATCTAGCGACAAAATGGCATCTGAGATAATCATCCATCCACCTTAATTGTATAGGTCTACCGTGTTAATGAAATAACCATATATTTTTAAAACGTCAATTTATTGATCTCAAAATCAATCGTTCTTCAACTTAAAATCAATACACATACACAGGAATGATAAAATTCTTAAAACTGCAGGAGCAGGTGGAGTGGGATTTAATTACTACACTCGATTTGAGTGACTGTTGTACACAATAGAATAACGGATATTTAATAAGCAAAACTTAATTTGTTCAATGTAGGTATGCACAGAACTACTGTAGGTTGTTTAGGTTGATTTTTTAGAATCTTTGGATGGAGAACGAGATCTTGACCGCGACATAGACCTTGCCTTAGAGCGCGAGCGAGAGCGGCTGCGGCTGCGGGAGCGAGAGCCGGAGCGCGGGGAACGGGAGCGCGTGCGACGACGGGACCTCGACCGGCTGCAAATTTACAGAACATTGTATTAGAAAAGTTTCCATTGTGGTTACAACTTTGCGTCTAACCTAATTTAGTAAGTACTAAATAAGTACACTTCTGTTCCCAGAACTGAAAACATGCTGATAATGACAATAGGTATTTATATTTACTAAATTAGGTTACACACAAATCTTGTAACACTAGTGCTAATAAACGAGATGTAGTCTTTCTTACAACTGTTTATTAACAATAGTATTTAATATTTACTGTTCAGTTTTGCCCATTACTTGAGAAGTACTATTTAAAGTAGCCTTCTCATTTAACGGACTACCTAAACAGTGGTGGGCTAGTTCAGTCCTCAATGATGCTTTACATCTTCTGGTCCTCAAGAATCTTCCAGATCAGCGCTTTATCTATAATGTCTAATCTAAACATACTACCTTCCTACTAAAAAAAATGACTGGCATAACAGCGCAGGCTTTCTTTGAACACAAAAATGGGATAGTAATGTGTAACTCACTGAGTGCACGCAGTGATTACATTAGACGTGCGTTGCGACGCGCAGAACGAACTTTACTCTCAATGACGGTCTCGACAAGTGAAGTGTGCACGTAGGCTGTAGCTACGTAGTTCGCAGAGCGAGCGAAGTTACCGATGCAACCAACTCAATTGGAGTACACGCCGCGAAGTGAAAGCTACGTAGCGCAGACAATAAGAAGTGCAGACACTGACGAGTTCGTTCTCGGCGCACAGGCCAATGATAACCTATAACATAGTTATCATTGGTATAAGTGAGTCCAATACAGTGGGATGGAATCTTTGAATAAGAACAACAATTTGCAATAACAAGCCCAGTTATTTCTTGTCAATTCTTGTGTTTCTACCTTTAAAGATTCCATGCCAAAGATAGGTTCCGACACACAATATTTGTAAACAGATTTCAAATGGGCACCTGCGGCGGCGGCGGCGTGTACAGTCACGAGCGTAATGTCCTCTGTCTCCACAGTCATAGCAGCGGTCATCATACGGCCGAGGCGGCAGGCGAGAGCGAGGTGGCGGGCCCCGGCCTCCATATCCCCGCCCGCCGTTGGACATTTCCACACGAGCGCGGCGACCACATATAGTACGTCCATCTAAACCACGTATCTATAAATAGATAGATAAACATTTTATTAAAAACACTAATTAGTAATTACTAACCCAAAGTGAGTAATTATTCAGATAATAAAAAGAGAGAACTTACGGCATCTTCAGCATCACGAGGATCTTCAAATTCTACAAAAGCGAAGCCAGGTGGGTTTCTAGCTACCCAAACATTTCTCAAGGGTCCGTAATATGAAAATGCATCTTCAAGTTCAGGTTTGCTTGCATTGTTACCTAGATCTCCCACATACACTTTACAGTCACCATAACGTGACATTTTTCCTGAAAAAAAAACACCACGTTCTAAATAACACGCAATAGGAACAATTTTTCGAAGTCAAACAAGTGTGGCGGCTGATGGATGCTCAGCGCGGAATGCGTAGTTATACCTGGATCCATGAAAGTATATCAAGAAATCATAAGTTTATTACAAATAAACGTTTAAAAACCTCCGCGCATTTCATTTTGATAACAGAATAACAGAATTTTAATATTTACCCGTTAATAAAGCGACACAATCGGACTACACTAAATTATTACGTACAAAATGGCGTGCAGACGCCACCGGAAGGATTTAGTTGTTTTTTTTTGTAACTTTGGAGCTCTTGGTGTTTTGGAACAGCCAGGCACAGATTCTAACAAATACAGTATGTCTAGTCTACTCTGATGCTATGGCCGCACCATAGAGTTTATGATACACCATATGATGCACCATAGAGCGTTATGAACCGAAAACAGTTTTATTAACTATATATTATTGGTGTGTATATTACCTTAAGTACGGTATTGGCTTCCACAATAACTATTTATTGCGCGAAACTACTTACTGGTGAAAACTACGAGAAGTTGCGGCAAGCGAACTGAACTGACTCACGCCGACTCACGGTTTCACTAGGTTTTATTTTAAGATTTAAGATATCACTAAACCACTTTGTAGCCATTTAGCCAGTCTGGATAAAAATGTTTATTTCAATTAGGTAGGCAGTTATATGTGAAACAGTTTTTATAATAAAGAACAAAATACCAAACGTACAAATATCGTAGTAAGTTACTCAACCGGAGCGAGCTTAGTATCACCAATACATTGTTATTAAAATAAATAGTTTCAAATTCAGTATTGGGTATCATACCAACAAACAGTTTCGGTATTACGAAAAGCTGAACCGACCTACCACTACCGCACCAGAATCTATCACCACAGATGAATGAGCTATTGTATATATGATACGATACGCAAAGTGTTGGCAATGTATCCGGATAAATACTCAAAATAGATAAATACTCATAATTATCTATTATTATATTATATATTATATTAAGTTTTTAACCCCCGACGCAAAAAGAGAGGTGTTATAAGTTTTCGTAACGTAAATTTTGTGATTTTATTACAAAAGGATTAAAATGAATGAAAATTAGAAAATACAGATTTGTATCCTACCTTATTAATCGTTTTTGGGTTTATTATCTATACATCTATACATACATACATATATATACAATACATACATACATACAAATAAATAAAATTGGTGTGTCTGTTTTTAATATTAAGATAACCAATTTTTATTAATTAAGTGTATATGGATGTATACACGGTACATATACAAAAACAACATTTTTTACAATTTTTGTCTGTCTGTCTGTCTGTTTGTTCCGGCTAATCTCTGAAATGGCTGGACCGATTTTGACGAAACTTTCACTGGCAGATAGCTGATGTAACAAGGAGTAACTTAGGCTACTTTTATTTTAGAAAAAATCAATAATAGTTTAAAAAACTAAAAACACGCTGAATTTTGAGACGTATGTCAGCGTAGTTTGTGACATATGTCAGCGTAGTTTTTCAAAGACAGTTTTTATGAAAAACTTTATGTTAAATACCACGCGGAAGAAGTCGCGGGTAACAGCTATTACCTATAATATAACCTGAATTAACACATCTTACCGCAGTAGTACGTCCTCTTGCGTTAATTTCCGACATGCACGCGGGCAAAAGCTAGTCAAAAATAATAATAGTAGGTAAAATAAAGCCCATTTTGGATTTCAAATTCTTAAATGTCATAAACACTTGTTGGACTTGAAAGACAAGTTCTGTTACGGGCTCTAGTTGAAAGACAAGTTTTGTTACGGGTTCTAGTACATATTGATCTACGTATTTTCAAAAGTTATCATCAAGCAAAGCTGCCTGTGGCATTTGACATGACTATATATTTTTCTTTTGCTAACGCTGGAAGAGCAGTTTTTCTATTTTTTTCAAATTCGTCAACAAACTTATCTTCACCGTATTTTTTCACTTTTAGAATTTCTTCACGGAGACATTCATGTGTGATGCAATTCTCTACATTCTCAACAAAGAAAGTTCCAAAAAAGGGTATCCAAAGAGCTAGTTCTAGTAGAGACAGTTGAGCTCCTAACACAATTACAGCCTTGCCAGGGCGGAACAAAATTATTGGTTAGTTCTAATATGTGTGTGTGTACTATATTTAGTAGTTTGCAAAGCCTAAATAGCAATAAAAGTCATTTACATTTTAAAATAATCTATCATTTTAAGTAAATATCCGATAAAAATGATTAAAACGAGTTTTATCCATCTCGGATAAATACTCGAGTATTTATCCTCTCAGTATTTATCCACCACCCATCACTAGATACTCAGATACGCTGATGGGACCAAGTACTATCGGTTATCTTTGTCAAAAATCCGGAGTGTACAAGAAAATGCTATTCTATGAACAGGTGGCGCTGCAAGTCGTTAGTGTCATAACGTTGCACTGTCAGTTTGGCCTCTCCTCTCGTTCTTTGGGTTTAGAATAATAAGTTCTTGTTCGCACAGACGTTAAACATAGCGGCGGTATTTTGTCGGTATGCTTCAAATTAAAATAAATTTATTATTAACACCTAATAAATATTTCAAAATGGTATTATGGTATTATCTAAAAAAAAATGTAACAGTATGTTTTTATAATGCCAGCTCCACATCCTTGCTAAACCTCGATAAACAATATCTAATGTGGTTGGTTGGTGGTTTGAGCTTGCAACTTTCAAGAAGGGCTTTAATGCCGATCCAATCGAGTGGGTTTTTGTTCATTAATCAAAAGAAGCTTACTTAGCGTTGGAAGAGCTAGTGATGCATCTTTTTTGCGCGTTTGTCGAGGTTTGTAGTTTGCGGTGAGTGCCTAAACGGGTAGAGCTGGCTTCAAGGTTTGTGATAAAAGAAAACAGCGTTTTCAATACGTTCACATACAAAATAAGTTTCTTCTATAATATTGTCTTTGAATTGTCACGAAATGTATGGCAACATTGAAAAAAAAAAGTAAAAGCAATGTAGCGGACGGACGTCGTTGCGACTTTTCTTTCCGTCATGCAATAATTTTTGTCATTCATGAATTCGTCGATAAAAAATATTTTAGATGGTGTCACATACGTGAACATTAGTTGAAATATAGTTTTAATAATGTGTTAGTATTTCGTTTCGCATAGTTCATCTTCGTAGTTCTATAGGATAGGTGTGTGACAAGTAAAGTTCGGTAATGGTAATGGTGGCCATGTCATGAAAATCCCCACAGCCATGGATGATAGCTCCGTATCTCATCACAACGGAGGGCAAGTTGGATCTCAAATCGGAGTCAGTGTAAATAACAAACAAAATGACGAACCTAGCCAAAGTGTCCAGTATTCAATACCGGGCATTTTGCACTTTATCCAACACGAATGGGCGAGATTCGAGCTCGAGAGATCACAATGGGAGGTGGACAGAGCTGAGTTTGAGGTGATTTTTTTATTTTCTTATTGTTTATTGTAAATAGTATTGGGTTCATTGACACCAAACAAATTACGGACTGAAATTTAAAATCTAAGTTGTCGTGTCGTTGGCTCCAGGTATATTGACTACACATTTATCATTTTAGGACTTCAAAACAATTAGACCTTATTATGGTACTGTCATTCAGAACAAAATATTGGAAGAGTGTACTTTAATTTATTGTTTCTTTTTTTTTCACATTTGTTTCTTTTTTTTAATGTATACTAGTTGTGCCCTAATGTAATCAATGACTAATTAAATCTTGGTATGTATTCTATTTAGTCAATATCAGAAATGTGATCAGTACTAATCAGACTTAAAAGTATTGGTGCTTGACTTCAATCTTAAGCTTCTATTTCCAAATGGGGATTTAATTTTTATTAAACCCACTACTATGTCTTGGTAATATTATAGTGATTATGATATATCTAATTGTGTAATTGTTAATGTTATGTAAAATATGTTTTTAGTAACATTTCTTTACTTATTATACATTTTTCTGTTTGGTGGTGAAATTGTTTCCAATCAGACCTGATTTTAAATGATTTGTTGTGATTATGTTCTGTTTAATTACAATTACTGTCTTAAAGTTTTTTTTTTTCTAGTAGTAGGATGAATCAAATGCTTGAACTCTTACAGAAGTCACTGGCAAATGCAATAATAAATTGATAAAATATCTAAAGCTGGTATGAGTTTACTAAATGAGAAATTAGGTTCAAAAGGCTGATTTCTTATATGATTCTTACCTGTTGTCTTGGGCAATTTATCCCTCATTTTGCTGAAATATTTCCTCATGTTAATAACTCTATGTAAGTTTGATTCATCAACATTTTTATTGATTATTAAAACATTACTTGATAGCTAGTCTTGAGTAAAATGAGACACAATTCTCTATTGTAAAATTATCCCTGCACGTTGTTACAAGGATAATTTTACAATAGAAAATCAAATCTATTACAAATGTGTACACATGTAAAGGATTAATAACAATGTATTTATAAGTAAACTAATTGCTTTAGAAATTCCTAATATCTTATTCCATATATTTCCTGTAACATCAGAATAGGTAACAATGACAAACTCCTCATCATCAGGCTGCAAATAGAGAACCTTCATTTTTGAAGTTGGTTAACAAAACATGTTTCTGTTTGTACTGTTAACAGAGTATGTTGTCTAAAACCGAAATCATTTTATTTAGGTTTTAAAACACATTTATTTAGAGCATGAAGTTTGTTCACTGACTTGGTCCCATGTGTATTGTAGGTAAGGGTAAATGTAAACATTTTCTCTTCCATTATTCCCCTCTCAGCTGTCACCTTTTTCCCTCATATTAACCCTTATACATTCCATCCTTATTTTTGTGGGTCTCCCATTCTCCCTCCATCATTATATGAGTTGCATGATATGCATATTATGTACACACAAATTTCACTCACACACATGCACATATTCATGTTTTAAATGTCAGTTATTCGTGATTCCTCATAACTGGAAAGAGCTAGATTTGTGATGGGGATGGGTTGCTGTTTCTAGATTTCTAAGTATAACTGGCCTACTCATAATTAGTTTTGCTTAACCTTATTTTGCACATCTACTTGCTCTCTTATTGCTGGAAAGCTTATTTTCCCTATTCTTCGAAATAATTTCACACTCCACTACTTTACTGAAATAAGTTAATAACTGTTAAAAAATGTGTTATAATGAAAATGAGAGTTGTTTGTTATTGCAATAAATTGTTATTGTTAATGTGTACAATTTATGTGTAAACAATCATATAGCATTCTGTGATTATTCTTATGTGCATTATGCTTTATTTTATTGTTTTATGTAGATCTAAGCATGTAAATTCCTGTTCTCCCATATAAGGTGAAGAGGACTTTTAAGTGGCCTGAGAGTTGGCACATGACATTTCTAGAATTGTCTTATGAATATTATAAAACATAATACATATATGGCTTAAAGTTGTGAAGAAATATTAAGCCAATATGAGTTATAACTAGAGATCGGATATTCAGATGCATATTCACCTGAAGTTGAAATGTTGGCTAGGTAATAGGTAGAACGGGCTGGTGTCCGCAACTCCACGTCTGACATGTTGGCTAATATGGAATTCGCGTTTTTACTGTGTTTTGTGTGTTGTTTTAACTAATACATACCACCCTACACACATGTGTTTGCATCTGGGGTTAAGCATTAATTTTAAATAAATATGATCCAAGAAACCTTTAGTGCTTTCACAGCTAAATAGTAACATTCGGTAAATATGCATATGAATATCCAATCACTGGTTATAACTCATATTACTCACACAGGAATGACACAATGTGTGTAATATTATAAATGACTAAAAACAGTGCCAGAATGCTGGTATAATTTTATAGCATGATGATGAACTATTTGTTAAAATTGATGCTATTTGTTTTTCTATAAAAATGATTTTTAATTTATGTTAAAAAAGTTAATAACTTTTGTTGATGATTGATGTTATTTTAAATCACATTATTTAATTAAAAAATTGTGGTCACAGGCGCGGATTGCCTTCCTCCAGGGTGAGAGGAAGGGCCAAGAAAATCTAAAAAACGATCTAGTGAGGCGGATTAAGATGCTGGAATATGCACTTAAGCAAGAGAGGGCGAAGTTCCACAAGCTCAAGTATGGGGTGGAGTTACAGCAGGGTGATGTGCGTCCGCCGCCAGAGGAGCCTCCAGCGGAGCCTGAGCCAGCTGAGAGAGCCCAGTGGAAACAAGGCCGTCAGCTTATTAAACAGTACCTGCAGGTTGGTGCCAAATTATATTATGTAGCATAAGCATAATTAACCCTAAAAGATTGCCACTGCTGGGATACAATTCTCCTCTCTTCACTTTGAATTTTAGTACTAGGACATACCGGTTTCCTCAAGATGTTTTCCTTCACCGTTTTGAGAACAGTGGTGATGAAATAATTTGCACAAAGTAAAGTGCAAGTGTACCGTGTGGTGCCGGACGTAAAGAATAACACCACCCCATTTCTTCTCGTGGGTGTCGTAAAAGGCGACTAAGGGACTTACTAGAGAATGGGCAGCAGCATTCTCTATGCATTTTACCACCATACTGCGATCGCCAACCCGCCTGCCAAGCGTGGCGATTATGGCAAAACCCCCCAAATTGGGGGAGGCCTAAGTCCAGCAGTGGACGTCTTACGGCTGAAATGATGATGATGATGAAAGTGCCTGTCTGGGGTCGGACTTACGTCCAACAACTCGTAAGTCGCGAGCGCCACTGGGCCACCACTGCTCTCAGTCTCCAGCTTAATTCTGTGTAATTACCCCTGCTTTCAAAACTAGAGAACTAGCGCCAAGTCTTCCAAAACTCCAACAAAAATGTTTTATGGTTGTCTCTAAAATCATAGAGCTGATAACAATTGCAGTTGCAGAGCCCAAAAATGGTAGTAACAGACATACCAGTGCCTAAAGTGAACAATACTGTTAGGTGTCTATTTCCTGTGCAATTTGTACACAAGTAGTTTTTAATTTTAGAAACACTGGTAATTCGCATTTTGGCTGCTTTTCTGGGGGTAAACAACTCCTCAAGTTCCATCAGGATCAGGATCCTTTCATAATATTCTTACGGCTTTAAGATCATTTATGTTTATAGAACCACATTATATATTTGAGAATTTAAATGAAAGTTACTTTAGACTTGTTGTGTGTGTACCAAAAACAAAAAATATCATATTTATTTTACTTTTCCAAGTGTTATCTCTATCTGGTGTCGCAAATTGCTAATAATACGATGTGTCCCAAAAAAAAATTCGTTGAAATGTTTATAAGTACATAAATTATAGTATATAGATTAGGTGTTTAGTAAAGTAGATAATTACGATGATTATACGATTTACTTAAAAGTGGTTGATTTTATTTGAATCAAACAAGTTTAATGTTTTTAGGTATCTATCAAAGCTTATGAATCACAAATTCGGGAATGTTCAGGATCAGTTTATAGACTAGGCTTTCCAATATTTTATAATACTGATACGTTATATGAAGGACGACTTAACATGCCACCCCCGCAATTGTTATTACACTG
The DNA here is from genome assembly GCA_947507805.1 of Aporophyla nigra. Lineage (NCBI taxonomy): Eukaryota > Metazoa > Arthropoda > Insecta > Lepidoptera > Noctuidae > Aporophyla > Aporophyla nigra. The sequence continues at coordinate 14,907,980 of OX382301.1, read as the reverse complement.
ACTCAATTTTTTCTTTTGTACACACACCAAAACTGCCTAGAGATCAATCTGCTTAAAAAAAACATTGCCGTATTGAAACTAATTTAAAATGTCTATTAAGATTGATTAAATAAAATGTTTTCGTACGTGTAAATCGACGAAGTTCTTTCTGGTTTTGCAATAAATAAAGCCTTTTTTCGATTTTTGCTTATGCTGGATTTTTCACCCTAATTAATCCTAGCATAAAAATGTGAGAAAAAGATAGTTTTAAAAGGTTTTTATTAAGTAAAAGAAACAACTAGACGTCCGCATTTTTTTATTGTGGGTTGGAAATCATCGAATGACTTCTCCCGCTCTGGGCGGAGCGGGAGGGCGTGTCAGACTTTTACTGACTAAAACCCACCCGTGTTCCTTCAGTTGCCCATATGCCAGGGCCACGGTACCTCTTTCGAACAAATCACGCGACCCTGGCAGGCATCGGTACTAGCAGACCCCTTCAGTTAGCTGACATCTCTTTGAGGCGCGCATGGAGCACTACGCGCCGTCGACACGGGCCTGGTCCTTACCGGGTGGTGAGCTACCCATTTCTCGCCGCCCACAAGCCCACGCATACGGTGGCCGGGAGTCCGCAATCGACTCCCGACGCCCGAGGTATCTCTCCTGCGGCGGCTAGGGGCATGAGGGCGCATAGCTTGCCTCTCCCTCACGCGCCCCGCCTCCTCCTTCGTGAGCATTACTGCTTCGCTGAAGGAGGTGATGGCTTCCCATGCCCTCTCGGTCCATACCATTGCTTGCACCAGGGCCGGACGCGAGAGGTCGCCGCCACCGATCGCCTCCATGAGGACACGGCGGTGCCCCGCCCAGGCAGGGCACACCTCCACCGTATGCTCCACCGTGTCCTCCAGGCGATCCACACAGTGGTAACACCCTAGCGTTTCCTCCCGCTTTATCCTGGACAGGAACCCCCCAAAGCACCCATGCCCGGTGAGGACCTGCGTCAGGTGGAAGGTGAGGACGCCGTGGCGCCTCTCTATCCACTCCCCAAAGAGGGGACTTACTTAGCATAAATGTGTAGCGTGCCCAAGATGTACGAATGAGCAGAGGGGTAATTGCATAATACACGATCAGTTGGAATCGCTTTCATTTTGACTGTTCCACAACATTCATGGCGTTGTAGGTCTACGTTTATTTATTTATTTAGGTAACCAACAGTGATACATAAAAATATTTTACAAAATATGCGTGTTACAATTATTATGGCCAATTATACGTTTCCCTGTATAACTGGGATATATGTTTAATACATGCGAACGGACTAATGCCAGATATTTCCAATTAAACAACTAAATAAAATGCAATACAATACAAAATTACATAAGGTTAAATTTAGATCACAATTTTGAAAAATTTTAAACAAATAAGGTTGAATAATGAAAGATAGTAGAAGAAGAAGAAGATTGGGTGCTTGCCATTTGTCTCCGCTTATGGTTTTCATTATTCTTTTTTTAAATGTCAGTTTATTACAGTTAAATAAATCAACTTCACTGAGTTATAAATTCGAGCAATGCGAGTCAGTACACAGTTCGTGGCATAGTTAGTGGACGCGCAACATTAGCGTGTGACGAGTGCGCCGTTGAGGAGTGTTAAAAGTTATCTGTGCGACCAATTCTGGGCAATCAAGGCGTCCAGTGAGTATATCATAGAGCAAACACATGTCCATCACTTTACGTCTCTCCTCGAGTGTTAGCAGACCATAGGTTCGACAGCTATCTTCGTAAGACATCGGGGGTTTACGGAGGCGATAATTAAGATAGTTAGTGATTTTTTTTTGAATCCTTTCTATTTGGTTCTTATAAATTATGTATTGGGGGGGACCAGATTTGGCACGCATATTCTAAAACGCTGCGCATATAAGCAAAGTATACCGATTTAAGAGCTCCAATATTTTTAAATACCTTACATGACCTAAGAACAAATCCTAGGTTCTTATAAGCTTTTGTGCTAATAAGGTCTATGTGATCTGAGAACATTAATTTACTATCAAACGTAACTCCTAAATCCCTAACCATCGGGACTTTATTTATGACAATTCCATCAAAATTATATGAGCAAACATTCAGGTTCCTCTTACGTGTGTAACTGATGCACTGACACTTTGCAACGTTCACAGTGATCTTGTTTTTTGCGTAATAATTATTTAAGTTATTAAGATCCTCTTGAAGGGCCTTACAATCATCGGCTGATGTTATTTTAGAAAATACTTTTTTGTCATCAGCGTACATTAAGTGATCGAGTGTACAAAAGGATCAGTGATGTCAAATAGATATGCGTTGTAGAAAAGAGGCCCCAAATGAGATCCCTGGGGAACACCGCTAGGGATTTCAATGTAGTTGGATCGGTAACCTCCTAGAACGACAGCTTGTGAGTGTTTAAATAGATATGGCTGTACCCATCTCTCAGTCTGTACAGCTTTCTGAGCAATATGACGTGATCCACACGATCAAAAGCTTTTTCGAAGTCTGTGTAGATCACGTCAACCTGCCCCCCGTTGTCTGTATTCTCAAGAACGAAATTAGAGAAACTGGCTAAATTAGAGACAGTCGATCGTTTCTTTAAAAAACCATGTTGCTTGCAAGAGATTCCTCTGAGAATATATGGATAGATAGCGTTGTATATCAGTTTTTCAAATACTTTACCAATTGTGTTTAATATAGAAATACCCCTATAATTTCCTAACATTGTCCGCGAACCTTTTTTATGTATTGGAACAACAAGAGCTTTTGTCCATTCATTTGCGAGGGTGCCTTCTTTTAAAGAAATATTAAAAATAGTACTAATTGGAGGTGCCAAAGATTTTGCACAGTTCTTCCAAAATACTGCTAAGCAGACAATTTTTACGAACATATTAAAGAATGTATTATCAATCATCTTCAAAATGATCGAGAGTCTGAATAATAGTGTGTTACGCAATTAGGGTGCAGGCCGTGGTAGGACGTTGATATTACCTGCGGCAAGTGTGTTTGCAAACGGCTCTGGTAGTGTGTGACATGCATTAATTTTGTACTTCATTTATTAAAACACCATATTAATTCCTCAAAGAAATGACAACATCTGATACAATCGATTCAGTGTAAATCTGTGCATTGAGATTGTCTCTGATTCAAATCAGTCCGGTTCTTCCGCCGATCCAAATACTCGCCCATGTCAGGATTGTTCCGTCACCTTACCTATGTCTGGACTTCCTGGCATGATTTTAAACGTTCTTGGCGTTCAGGGGTCCTTTCATACTACCGTATGTCTAGTATCTGGTCTCATACCAATGCGAAATCCGTTAGGAAAACACACAAAACGCCACTCTTCGTCTGCCCAATTTTTGTGTTCAAGAGCCCATTGTAAATGGGCGCTGCGATATCGGGACTCAATAGGTGTAACACGTAGCGGATTAACTTCATGCAAGTGATTTCTTATGGTTTGATCGGTTATTAAAATCCCTGAAGCCTCGTAACCTACATCATCGCGGTCAATGTACGATTTCGTCGAGCAGTAATTTGTATGTAACGATCTTGTTTGCGTGTGGTGATGCGAGCTCGTCCTGCAAGTCTCTCTGCCACGCTGTCAGTGATGTGGTAACGTGAACGTGTCCAAAGTCGACTTATAACATTTCTTCTTTTCTCAAATGGCGTCTTCTCTCCACAATAACGTTCCTTTGTATCGATCCTACTCCGAAGTTTAGCAGGCATATTAATTATAGCTTCTGCCCGTGACTTCGTCCGCGACAAATTTTGGCTTCCCTGACCCTTCTCGTCGCATCGGCTTGCCTGCCAATTTTCGTCCATTTTTCGTTGGTGTTCCGCTCTTTTTGATTGTAGCGTGATGTTATCCTATATCCATCCTTAATAAATAGGCTACCCAACACAAAAAGATTTTTTCAATTCGGACCAGTAATTCCTGAGATTACCGCGTTCAACCAACCAAACAAACAAACTCTTCAGCTTTATAATATTAGTATAGATTTGGCAGAAGATTTTGTTACAAAAAAAAAAAAACAGATTTTTGGTATCTAGCAAAACATGCTTTGATCCCTAGACACTTAATGAGTGTAAACGTCGTTCTCCCAACTTAGTGACAATCAGGTATTTTATTCTTTACCACAAATGACGTGATCATTATGCATATTAATTATAACTTCTATACCTTTTGCCAAACAGGAAATAGGTTACACAGACACTATACTGGATGTTCGCTCAAATAGAGTGCGGGCTTTACTCGGCTTGAACAATGAAGAAGTAGAAAACCCAAACTACAGAAATTATGACAAGCAGCAACACGATAGATGTGATTACGCTATGAACCATATGGTTCGCAAATACGATTATGGTAAGTATACATTATTAATTTGCATCACTAACAGTTGTTAAAACACAAATGTGTTGCAGAAGGTCGAATTCAGATTCAGTAAATTTTTCAGAAGTTGGTTTTAACAAAACAACAACCATCACCAAGATAACGATAATTTTCATAAGCATTTGTGTAAATGCGCATAGAATTGGCCAAATCTGCAGCCTTAGTAAAAAAAAACTGATGTCTTGATTAGCAGGCAGGTATCAAACCCCCTATGCTTAAGTAAAAACCATTGTTTTACTTGGATTTTTTTAGGTCGTCTAAGTTCATTTGAATCCATTGAATGACTTTTTCAAGAAAAAGTCATTCAATGGAATTAAATGAACTTAGAGGGTTGTATTGATGATTTTAATTATTATAACTGTAATACATCGATCGCGAATCATATTTTAATCAACATACAACCTGGAGCTGACCTGCAAATTGTAAAAAAAAACGTAAGAAAACTAGAATGTCTGAATTTCTGGAGCTTCTGCTTTAACCAAATTCATTTGGGGTCGGCGCATACATGCTTTTTCCATACAGAATAAGGCTCAATTTCTTACAAATGTATTCTGTGTGATGTTATAATTCAGATACAGGAAAAGAGCCGCGTAAAAGCGGCGTATCCGCGGGCGGCGGGTACAACGAGGAGGGGCTCTCGGTTCAGGAGACAGCTGCAGTATTCGCTAACTTTGAGTTCCTCACCAACCAGGAGATGGATATGGATGAGATCGACGACTTAGATGCCAAACAGACACATCACCCTCCTGGTAAACAAGGTAGGTATCCTTCAGGGGAACTTCATCATATAGAAACAATTTTTTCACTATTTCGCTATGCACATAATTACTTAAATTAATGACTAACAATGAAAACTAAAAGTGTTTTGCTGCTGTTTAAAAAAAAAAAAACAATTTGAAATTATACGAAAAATTAACCAAGTAGGTTTTGTGTTTAGAAGTATGTGTAAGTTATCTTACAGTCTTATCAGTTCTAGCAAAATATCGGTTTTAAACTTACAGTAATGTGTCTTGAAGTACAGTTTCCTGTTTCGTTACAACGGAAATACTGTTTGGTAATAACAATTATTCATTCATCAATTATTAATTCACGGTTTACGGAATATTTAGCTAAAGGGAAATTAAGTTGTGTTTGAAAATAAAGTTGTAAGTTGTTCTTACTTCACATGCCAATAGTTGTAATAGTTTCTTCTATATCTCTGGTCCTAGTTATTTTAAAGGAGTGGAAATAGTTGAAAAAAAAATGCCTGATTTCATAGGTGTTTGTTTACTTTGTCACATAAGGCGAGGAAGTCGACCATGAGGCTGAAGAGGTCCTGAACGAGCTCAACTTGCTGACTGAGAGAGAGGCAGAAGGCGGAGGTCAGGGCGACGAGTACCCAGTTGGTAAGTTGTGTTTCATATAATAAAGAACTAAGCTTTATATTGTGTTTCTGGTAGTTGTCAGGACACTTTGAACATGTTTAAAGGTATTGTTGTTGTTATTGTAATGTAGTTATTATTATATAAATAATAGGATGACAAAAACCGCAACATAGAGGAAATTTAAGTTTAATGAACGAAGCTCAATTTTCTTCTGCGAGTTATTCAAGTTCTGCTCTGTGCACTGGACAGACTGACTATAATAAAAAAAACCGGCCAAGTGCGAGTCGGACTCGCGCACCGAGGGTTCCGTACAAACCTGCAGGTCATCATCATCATCATTCGTCATCATCGTTTATGAAATGAAATGTTTTTTTTTTTAATTTTTATATTTGTGTTGACTGAATGAAAGGTAAATTGTGGTTTACGATTTTAGACGTATTAAAAAAAAACTACTAACTAGATCTCGTTCAAACCAATTTTCGTTGGTAGTTTTCATGGTAATATACATCATATATTTTTTTTAGTTTTATCATTCCCTTATTTTAGAAGTTACGGGGGGGGGGACACACATTTTACCACTTTGGAAGTGTCTCTCGCGCAAACTATTCAGTTTAGAAAAAAATGATATTAGAAACCTCAATTTCATTTTTGAAGACCTATCCATAGATACCCCACACGTAAGGGTTTGATGAAATTTTTTTTTTGTGTTTCAGTTCTATGTATGGGGAACCCCAAATATTATTGTTTTAAAAAAAAATGATATTAGAAACCTCAATATCATTTTTGAAGACCTATCCATAGATACCCCACACGTAAGGGTTTGATGAAAAAAAAAATTTTGAGTTTCAGTTCTATGTATGGGGAACCCCAAATATTATTGTTTTTTTTCTATTTTTGTGTGAAAATCTTAATGCGGTTCACTGAATACATCTACTTACCAAGTTTCAATAGCACAGCTCTTATAGTTTCGGAGAAAAGTGGCTGCGACATACTCGGACAGACAGACAGACAGACAGACAGACAGACAGACAGACATGGCGAATCTATAAGGGTTCCGTTTTTTGCCATTTGGCAACGGAACCCTAAAAAGGGAACTGCGGTCTGCAAACCTGATGTTTTCTCTTAAAAGTTGATATAAGTCTAAATCGCCAACCCCTGTTAGCAAGCGAGCTGATCAAAGGTGCACACGCACCTAGACGCCGCAGTTATCATAAAAATGTTGATCTTTCAGCGCGGATAGGTGCGTGATGTAGCATACTATTTCATACAAACATTTATAAAGCGCGGTGACTGCGGCGCGTAGGGCTCCTGCGGCGTGTCTACCTCAACAACCCTTGGCCCTGCAATGGGATGATAATACGCTGGTATAATAATATATAACGCAATGACTCGGCAGGCAGCGGGCCGAGCGGCGGCAGCGCGGCGGCAGGCGGCGCGGGCGCGGGCGAGGCGGACGAGGAGCCGCTGGCGCTGGGCGAGCTGGCACAGCTCACCGTCAGCAACGAGCCCGAGGCCTACGACGTGGCCAGCGCCAACAAGGAGTCCTTCCGCAAGACTTGGAACGCCAAGTATACCTTACGCTCGCACTTCGATGGAGTAAGTTCATGTTCTTGCTATTTTACACAGACTTCGTAAAAACAAGGAAGTTTATGTATTTGAAGAGTTTTTTTTTTTTAATAGAGTGAAATGTACACGGATGTCTCTGTGATTACTGGGACGTCGTTCTTTTTTCATTTGGTAGAGGAACGCCGCAAATTTTTTTTTGAACGAAATCAAAAACACCGACTTCGGAAATAAGAGTAATTGTTCACTTTGTAGTTTTTTTTTGTAAGCCGGTTATTTTTGTGGTCACGTTTTTCATCTAATTTAGCATGGGTACTCCATCGTTACGCAAAATTCTAATTGTAGTTTGTAATCGTTCCAGGTGCGCGCGCTAGCGTTCCACCCCACCGAAGCGGCGCTGGTGACGGCGTCGGAGGACCACACGCTGAAGCTGTGGAACCTGCAGCGCACGGTGCCGGCCAAGAAGTCGGCCGGCCTCGACGTGGAGCCGCTCTACACCTTCCGCGCCCACACGGCGCCCGTGCTGTGCCTGGCCATGGGCGCGCCGCGCTCCGAGGAGTGCTTCTCGGGCGGTCTGGACGGCACCATCCGCGTCTGGAACCTGCCGCCGCCCACGGCCGACCCCTACGACCCTTACGACCCCGCTGTTCAGGTACGACCATATTGTTTTCTTGGTCAATTATTTTTCGATTGTCAAAAAAAATCATGGTTAGAAGACCAATATCTTCTGAGTATGACTTTGGTCCTACCATAGGCTGATAATCTGGTATTAGCAGGAAGTGTCATATGAAGATGTTTGATCTGTGTCGGTGTACGGTTCACGTGCAGGCAATCCGGCTCGAAGGACCATTTTTGTGTATGGCTCAGAAGTAGCCAGTTACTTTCAGTTGAGTTGTTGGCTGTTCAGGAAAACCACAAGAAGTTATGTTGCATGCTAATCTGCGGTTTACTCGCAAAGGTCAATTAAAAAATTAAATAATAAAATTTAATAAAACGCGTAGCGAAAAGTAGGCCGAGGCGTTAGCAATTTGTCTGATCGTCAACCGTACAGTCGAGGAAGCTAATCGACTAGGAAAAGTAAGCCTCCCATGCTGGAGGTGGCCTAAAATTAATGTGTATGTATTTAATCGTACCTCCAATATTCTTATTTTGTTTTATTAAATATATTATTGAACACTCTAAATAAATGCTCCCAAATTATTCATATTTTGGGGTTCTACTGAAAGTTTTTAGAGGTTCACTAATTTATAAAACATGTTGAGATATAAATATTGACGCATAAACTTATTTGTGTGTGTTGCAGGGCGCGGTGCTGCGCGATCACACGGACGCGGTGTGGTCACTCGCGAGCGCGCACGGGCGCCTGCTGTCGGCGTCGGCGGACGGCTCCGTGCGGCTGTGGGCGCCGCGCGCCGCGCGCCCGCTGCTGGCCACGCTGCGCCCCGACGAGCCCAACGCGCCCGCGCCCGCCGCCGCAGACTTCGCCGACGCCGCCTCGCGCGCCGCCGCCGTCTACCGCGACGGCACGCTGTTGCTCTACGACCTCGAGACTGGACAGGTACGCCACTTCTCTCTGCGTTATTCATGTGATTTACCTAAGTTGACATATTCTGCAGTTCCACTAACACGTGTTCCTCGTTACAGCCGGTTCTGCGCGTGGCGTGTGACAGCCCGGCGCACCGCGTGCGCTCACATCCGACGCTGCCACTGCTGGTGACAGCGCACGAGGACCGGCACATCCGCTTCTGGGACGGCGTGTCGGGGCGCTGCGCGCACGCCATGGTGGCGCACCTGGACGCCGTGACGGGGCTGGCGCTGGACCCCAACGGGCTGTTCCTGCTGTCGGGCAGCCACGACTGCTCCGTGCGCCTGTGGAACCTCGACACCAAGACGTGCGTGCAGGAGATCACGGCGCACCGCAAGAAGTTCGACGAGAGCATCCTGGACGTGGCCTTCCACCCGCTGCGGCCCTACATCGCCAGCGCGGGTGCCGACGGGCTGGCCAAGGTGTTCGTCTGAGCGAGCCGCTCCACATATATATAGTATATATACATTACATGTAATTTTACTTTCGATACGAACTTTATGTAACGCAGTAGCGAGTCGCGTCATCGCTCGTAGACGAGCGACCGGTACTCTTGGATTATGTGTCTAGTCCCTTCGGTACGGTTACGAGTAGCGACGTATCTGCGATTCGACGACGCCGTTGTGTACGGACGGAGCCGCCGGTTCGTTTTATCGTATTTAATATTATAACGTAATGGACGCGCGCTCGACGCTCGTTATAAGCGCGTAGTGAACACTCATCTATGTATAGACATTTGAAATTTATTATAATATATTTTTAGACTTTCAGTATGTGGATTTTAGGTTTTTATCGCGACTTTTTCACCGATTTTACTAAGCGCAGTGAGAATATTGTTCGTTTCTATGCATCTGTAAGCGAGACCCTACAATAGATATCATATGGACAGCCATGATGTTTCCTTGATATTGTTCATTATGTTTACGTGTCTGTACAGTTAGAATGTTATGCAGTATTTGCTAATGTTATGCAAAGAACGAATGGTGTTTCTTAGCTAGATTATTTTTATTTAAATCGATTGGATTTCTATAGATGATATTTTCTTTTGTTTTGTGACATGTATTACATTAACATGCTCTCATGATATCTTATGCGGATGAAGAGCAATCGAACAAAAATAATGATTGAGTAGAAGTACTATATCGAAAATAACATAAGTAATGTTTGTTCGTAACGAGTACTGCGATGTAGAGTATATATTATGAAACATTACATATTCCTTTATTTTCCTCGAATTCATACTTGTACACATACATCCAAAAATTGATAGTAAAAAGCAACATAACCGATTTGCATGTTGTTTTTTTATACTTTGTTGTTTTTTTCTTCCCTTCACCCCTACTTTAATAATCTAGTAAGTAAGATTTTATTGACTGAATAACTTTACCATGCAAGAAAAAAAAATAGAGTTTTGAGAAATGGATCTTCCTTCTCATAAATACTCAATTCATACTATATAAACTCATTTGTTGCATTATGTACATTATTCAATTTATAACAATTCATTAAAGTCGGTTCATTGGGTTGCGAGTTTTAATGTAAACAATAGTTGATGTTGGTAGTTCTGTAACCCTTCTAGAATAACTTGCTCCCTTTGCTATTAAATTATAAACATTTTATCACATTAATAATATTGGAACTTATCTGATTTATCAGGATACTTAGGTCTTATCAATTTCATTTCGCTTATATTGCACCACGAGGGGAATAAAGGCGTGAGTAGAAATCCGAATTACATAAAGATTCAGGACCGACGACTGTTTTGTAACATTTCTTTTGAATTTTAGAAGTGGTATAAATGTGTATGTGTTATTTAGTCAATTTGTATAAAAATAAATAAATAAATGCAATATTACAAACGTACTTATGCCTTTGTTTCTCAGGTTGCGGTATGGCTATTTACATAGTCTGGTTGCCCGAATTAAATTGATCAAATTGAGGCTATGAATGTTGCTATTTATGAACATGGTCACAATCGTGCACATCACAGATTGAATGTGTCTATTTACTATATTGGACCATATGGTCTACCTTTTTTCTGCAGCATAGGGCAACCAAATTATGCTTTTGGGGTGATGAGCAAAAATAATAGCAAAACAACAGTTAAACCATTACAAGAATATGCATGAGCTTGTGTGGATGTACTGGACCATTCAATTGCTGTATTGCACTATTTTGAAATCCCCTAATTAATTATGTGAACACCACTACCTCCTTTATTACAAAACAAGGTCGGATCAGGTTTAAACCACCTAGTCAGTTTTTAAAATGAAGAACCCGATATGTATCGAAATGCAGTTCTTTTACAAAATTGCACACTTTGTCTGGTGCCAGGTTGACATTTTGTATTAAGAACTTTACCAAAATCCAAAAAAAAGTTGGAAATGCAAAAACTGGCTCAGAGCTTCAGTCTATAACGAAAGTTGGATAGCGTTTTGTAATAACACGGTTACAGGTTTGCAGTTGTTATTCTATATATTTATTTTCCACAAAGGACCTATGCTTTATTACTCTGGATGTGCTAAGGATGACCTGACCAGTGACCCTAGTGTGAGTTTCTTTTATAACCATCTCGATCAAACGCATCGAGTGCGTTCGGCGCTCCGCTTCGCCCTGGTTTTGTGAAGGACCAATCGGAGCCCCGAACGCGGTTGATGCGTTCGATCAAGATGGTTAAGGGAATGCTCCAAACCAGCCCGCGAAATTCATAATTTCTTGCGTTTTTTGTAGTAGTTACAGAATTATAATCATCAAAATCACCAATACAACCCTCCAAGTTCCTAAAGGCCAAAGAACAAAAAAAAAAAAAAAAAAACAAAGTCATTCCTACAGCTTTATGAACTTAGAGCGTTGTATTGATGATTTTGATGATTATAATTCTGTAACTACATTATGTCTTACAGGCACGAATAATATTTTAATCAACATACAACCTAGCACTGGCCTGCAAATTGCAAAAAACTTAAGAAAATTTGAATAGGGCCAATGATGAAAAAAACACCTCTGCTATTTATCGATTCAATGAATTCCTTTAGTCACTTCAACTTCAGGAATATCAGCAGGCGAAGGTAAGACTTGCATGTTAATCTTGTTTCAAAGAGGTTTATATTCCCAAGTGCAGCGAGGTTCGTATTTTCACCTGCAGTTAAAGTTTATAGAAAGGTACTCGGCGAGCATCATGGAAATCGGTCAGTCGCCCGTCTGTGTTCGATATTACGATGTCAAACAACGACACGTGACACGTGTGACTGATACTGGCTTGGCCACCATTGGGGATTTTGATAACATAAGCAATTTGTCGCTAATTAGTCGAAATAAGTCTTCAAATATTAGAATTAGTCCGACTAAATTAGACCGACTAATTAAAGGTGGGTAAAATAAAGTGTTTAAAGGTGGCTATCAGGAGAGACCTTACCTCAGCCTGACCCATTTGAATCTCAAAAGTTAGGGCACCTAGTGAAACTCTGTTTTCTCCCAATTAATTTCGAGTCGCTAAATATTCGGAATTAGTCGCCAAATATCTGTCGTTCACTGGTTCAAAAGTTATAAGGGTTTATTCCCCATTTGATGATTACCCACCCACAAAAAAAAGGACACGCCACGGTTTTTAAAAAAGCTTAACATAATCAGCCCATAGTGTGTACCTACTCGCTGCTGGGGCTTCTGTGTGAGAGGGGAGAATTTCCGCGTGTCCGTTTCGACTGCTCGGACATAGTGTCGTAGAAGAAAAATTACTATTGTAGAACACTCCGTGAAAGTCGCAAATTCGTAGATCCAATATTCAGAAAGTTATAAAGGTTTAACCATGGCAGCGCGGTCGGCACATGGAGAACCGCGTGGCTACACAGTTTTCTTAAACGGAGCTTAGCAGAGGTCCCATTATTTTTACCACCACCACTGATACGATTTCGAAGAAAATGTAGACGGTATGAATAAAGTAAGCGTCAGGACCCCTGGACCAAGAGAGATATTTGATGTTTAGAAAATATCAAAATTTACTACCTTTTTGCTACTATTTGATACCTAACTTCAAATATTTAGTACCTCAACTGATAGCGAAAAAACACGTAAAGAAAGTGGTCAGCCATTCTGACATCAGGATGTCTGGACCATTTTGTTTTTCATAGGTCGAGACAACACACCTAATTTATCTCTTTGTAAATATTTACTACCTTTTTAGTACCTCAATATATATTTTTTTCAAATTTTTTTGGCATTCCGGAAAAATGCTACGCATGAAAGATTGACCAATAGAGATATTTGATGTTTAGAAAATACCAAAATTTACTACCTTTTTGCTACTATTTGATACCTAACTTCAAATATTTAGTACCTCGACTGACAGCGAAAAAACACGTAAAGAAAGTGGTCAGCCATTCTGACATCAGGACGTCTGGACCATTTTTTTTTTCATAGTTCGAGACAACATAACTAATTTATCTCTTTGTAAATATTTACTACCTTTTTAGTACCTCAACATATATTTTTTTCAAATATTTTTGGCATTCCAGAAAAATGCTACGCATGAAAGATTTTTATACATAATGGATTTTTTATAATGGACATTTGATTTGCCACATAAAGCTTATATTTTTAGGATATAGAAACATTTATATTGTGGATTAGAAAATCATACACTCTAATATAGAAAATAATTTTAATAACTAGGATTGTAGGCTACATATCAAACTATAAATATCCAGTTTATGCTGACCTCTTATTGTAAGGAAATCCTATAGAATGCTAGATCAGCGTATACTAGAAACTTATAGTGTACATGATGTTATTGATGAAAGTTAAATAATTAATATTTCATGGCGTATATTAAACAATGAGCAGTCATGTTCTTACAACTTATAGTAACTCTACTAGACATATCGTCGTAACATTGCCATTTCGACACTCGTCGGCAATGCGATTTATAATGTCCTACACCTTCGGGAGTCGCAGATGGCACAAATTCAATAACAGACAATAGATTGTATTCTATACCTTTTAAAGATATATTTTCTGGTAAATCATAGATGCAAATTTGCACTTCAGGATTGGGCTTAAAGGCAACAATATTCTTCAAATTATAATCTATACTTCTTATACCGTCGCAGCTAGAATGTCTACAATTTGATATATTGCTGTCGCTGTTAATCATTGAATTTACAGATTCACTTAATGTGTCTTTGTTGAAGTCAAGTGGCAAAAAAGCACATTTCCTATGAACCTTGTTTACAAGACAGTTAAAATTTGTGCAAGATTCTCTTATATCTGCACTATATATTATATCTAACAATATCTTTTCAAATATGTATGCAACGTTGCATTCACAATTAACGTACATTTTATCGCCAATGGATTTGATTTGAAAATACTTTTTCAGTATGTCTGTACGGACTTTGTAAACATTTTGTGTATCGTTGGCTACAATCATTTTAATGAATTTACAATATTCATTATCTTTATTGGTATGTATGATCCTACCCAATGCATAGTCATCAGCAACTCCAATGGCAATCGCTTGTGCAACTGCGTCAAAAGCGCAAGTATTTAAAATAATATAATTTTTATCAGCCAAAGTTAAGGAGCCATTTCTCAATAAAATTATCTTTTTTTTAATGAATTTTATTTTCTTTTCTTTTTTTCCAATACCTAAGCCTCTCCAATTTTCTAACATTGAAGGCGTATCAGAAAAAACGGACTCATTGTTTATACCTTTTATAAAATTAGTTTTCTTATCCTTTTTCTTTTCATTCGTTTTTTTTTTTCTTTTTATTACCTTGATTTAATGAACTATTTGCCGTTTTCAGCTGTCCCGATATAGACTCGGAGTGTTTAGCAATAAATTCATCTATACCATATCTCTCCGATTTCGTGTTTATTTGGCATAAATATCTTTTCAACATTTTAAAGTAAACTTCGACATTAGATGAAGTTGGGGCTGATATTTCTGATTGGAAAGTTCTTTTCATAACATTGGACCATAACGGGAGTTGTCCCATTAGTCGTGTTAAAGTTGTTAGAAATTGTGGGAAATAATACAAATTGTCGTGTGTTGCACAATAATCACCATCAGTGAGAGTAAGCAATAATTTTTCAGAATCAACAATCGTAATTTTTTTTTATTGATAGGTATAGAGCTTTTGTTGACATTTTGTAAGACAATCTTTCGTTAATGTCTTGGTATATTGGGTCACAGGGTGAAGGTAACTCATTTTTACGTGAAAAGTATTTCTTGAACTCACTCAAAACACACTTTTGTTCTTCTAATGGAACTGCAGTTTTCCGACCTCTTTTCATAGTTTATTATAGAAAATATACGTAATCACTGCTTAAGTATAACCACTGGCGAATTAATATTATTAGAAATAATTATTGGTGGAACTGTGTGACGCGAACGACAAGACGCGACTTGACGAACTTTATTAACCAATATGAGGGTAGGTAGTTTTTAAGAAATAATTTATACGGTACCCACGAATATTGTTAAAAATAAAAAGTATACCGTCGTCAGATTAGTGTTCTGAATGTTTATGTTACGGGCAAAAACTTTGTTGCAGTATGAGAGACCAACTAACTATAGTGATAACAAGATTTGCGGAAGTCAAGCTTATTTATGATTAATTGATGTATGATGATATTTCTATTAATAAAGTGACAATTTATCTATTTACATGGCATAAGTATTAAGGGGGAACCTTAACGTTAGCCCGTGAAATTAAAATTTTCGTACGTTTTTTGCAATGTGCAGCTCAGTGTCTGGGTGTGCGTTGATTAAAGTAAGATTCGCGACTGTAAAAATATGTACTTACATAATTATAATCATTACAATCAGTAATACAAATCCCTATGTTAGTATTGCTATCAAATGTCAGGATTTCATGACATCTTGCAAATTGCAAAAAACGTACGAAAATTTGAATTTCGCGGGCTACTGTGAAGGTCTCTTTGTACTTACGGTAGGTATATGGAGGGAGGTGATAAAAAACTTGAATAAATAACAAGAAGATTACAGAATGTAACAAGATTTAGAGAAACAAAACAAGCATACAAATTTTAGGAGGGGGCTCACTTCACAGTGTAGGTTTACAGGACAGGTTTAGGATTATACATTTTTTTTTTTAAATAATAATTAATAAAATTATTGCTTATTCTGTAATGTTTGTTTGTGTGTCTGTGTTGTTGTGTGTGTGTGTGTGTGTGTGTGTGAGGGAGAATATACATAACTAACAAAGTTTCTTGCGTAGCATTTTTCTGGAATGCCAAAAATATTTGAAAAAAATATATGTTGAGGTACTAAAAAGGTAGTAAATATTTACAAAGAGATAAATTAGTTATGTTGTCTCGAACTATGAAAAAAAAAAATGGTCCAGACGTCCTGATGTCAGAATGGCTGACCACTTTCATACGTGTTTTTTCGCTGTCAGTCGAGGTACTAAATATTTGAAGTTAGGTATCAAATAGTAGCAAAAAGGTAGTAAATTTTGGTATTTTCTAAACATCAAATATCTCTATTGGTCAATCTATCATGCGTAGCATTTTTCCAGAATGCCAAAAAAAATTGAAAAAAATATATGTTGAGGTACTAAAAAGGTAGTAAATATTTACAAAGAGATAAATTAGGTGTGTTGTCTCGACCTATGAAAAAAAAAAATGGTCCAGACATCCTGATGTCAGAATGGCTGACCACTTTCTTTAGGTATTTTTTCGCTATCAGTTGAGGTACTAAATATTTGAAGTTAGGTATCAAATAGTAGCAAAAAGGTAGTAAATTTTGGTATTTTCTAAACATCAAATATCTCTCTTGGTCCAGGGGTCCTGACGCTTACTGAATAAAGCTTTAATCTCACCTTTTTTCTAAATTGCTTTATAGGTTTTAGGTCCCATATAAATTTGGAAAAAAAATCCAACCCTAAGGGTAGGAAAACCCTGCCAGGGTCACGCGATTTGATCTAAAGAGATACCGTGGCCAAGGCAAATGGGCAACTGAAGGAACACAGGTGGGTTTTAGTCAGTAAAAGTCTGACACGCCCTTCCGCTCCGCCCAGAGCGAGAGACGTCATTTGATGATATCCCACCCACAAAAAAAAATTACTGACGCCACGGTTTTTGAAAAAGCTTAATAGAATTAGCCCATAGTGTACCTACTAGCTGCTGGGGCTTCTGTGTGAGAGGGGGTTTTTATTTTCTTCTGTCTGTAACAATAGAAAATCAATTGAATATTCCCAGTTACCCCACATGGATTGCCATCAGTAGGGCTATTGCGTATCTCTGTTGACAGTTAATAATGATGATCATTTGGCAAAGTGTTTAACGATCAACTGTCAAATAGCAACTTTCGTATTGGCTATCTTCAGTGCCTATCTAGGATGACGTCATAGGCACTCAGTGTCGTTTATAGTTGGTTGATAGTCACCGTAACTCATTTTGACAGATGTTTTTGTATCGATAAATAAAAGATTGCGATTGTTTAAGCACAGTGGACATCAAACTGATAATCATTTAGTGAATCGTGGCTTTCGTGAAAGACACTACTCAAAGGTAGTGTTTTAGAAATTCTTGTGATAAGCACCGAGGCCGGTAATTAGTGAAGCGTATAAACATTACGTCTTTTGTTGTGTTATTGTGATTCCTGTCGTTGCCACGCATTGCATTAAGTATTGTTGTGCAAAAATAATTTATTTTCTATTTTTTAGGGTGTTTCGAATTTTGAGACGTATGTCAGCGTAGTTTGTGACGTATGTCAGCGTAGTTCGTGACGTATGTCAGCGTAGTTTGTGACGTATGTCAGCGTAGTTTGTGTCGTATGTCAGCGTAGTTTGTGACGTATGTCAGCGTAGTTTTCGAAGACAGTTTTTTTGCTGTCCTGGTAACCCTGGCAAGGATAATGGCACAAATTTATGAAATTATTGCATTGTCATCGGTCCTTGACAGGTGTGCAAAGTTTGAATAAAATCTGGTCGTTTAAAGTGGGTCAAAATCGCGCTATAAGGAGTCGGTTACAAACAAACATACAAACATACAAGTGAAGCTAATATAAAGCGTGTAAAAAAAGAATGAATAAAATGATGTTCAAAATGATATGATAATGTTTTATTTATTTATTGATTTAACAATTTAGCTTTTGTATACAATTTATCAAAAGTATAGATAACAATAGCCTTGGGCTTATACAGTCACCAATTACAGTTTAACAGCATTCTCTAAAAGAAGCGTTAAGGACGCTATAACATTTTTCTACAAATATCGGTGGTTTTCCGGGACCAATTACATCAAGAGGAATCACAACTGCGAGGTCAATTATGGTCTTTAATTATAGATAATTTAATCATCTCCATAATGGTACCATAAAAATTGTATAGTCCCCTACAATATTTTCACAAAAATACGTTTTCCCCACCGCAATAATCGAAGAAAATGAAAAATAATGGGGTCTGGAAAGGTACCTGTATAGTGAGATCAACTGCATATTTTAACTTCAAAATGACAACAAATTGTGGTTAGTATAATCTTCTACGTTTTGCCTAAATATTTTGTAATTAAATACATAACTTTTTTATTTATGAGAAAAATAAAGAACGCTCTCAAATTTCTTCATACATTTTCAACTCGCGGCTTGCCATTCCGCGCTCAGACGCGCCCTAGGAAGCACGGGCTTATCGCTTTTTTGTACAAAATAAATACGATCAAAATAATAATAAAGTGAGTGCCGTGTTGTATACTGTGGTCGAAAAATGTTGATACTTTTCGGACCAAAAGTATGAGTACCAAACTTATTACCAGAACTTGATTTAGAAATAAATAACTCAAATTCTATTGGGAATTATGGAGGTAGGGTAATTATGATTATGTATTCATTTTCAAGAATTCAAAATGGCGGATAATCTATACTTAATATTATAAAGCTGAAGGGTTTGTTTGTTTGATTGAACGCGCTAATCTCAGGAACTACTGGCCCGAATTGTTTTTTTTTTGTTTTGAGTAGCCTATTTATCGAAAAAGGCTATAGGCTATATAACATCACGCTACAACTAAGAGGAGCGGAGCAGTAATGAAAAATGTTGCAAAAATTTCCCCGTTTTTGCAACATTTTTCATTACTGCTCCGGGTAGGCGATTCGACGCGACGGGAAGGGTCGGGGCACAAGAAATTTTACGCGGACGAAGTCGCGAGCAGAAGCTAGTTATTCAATAAAAAGTTATATGAACATGTATTTTCAATGTGGTAATTAAATTATGCAAGTGTCGTCCATTTTTGGAACGAAATTCTTTCATGTAGCTTGCGGTAGAGGTAAACAAGGGTGCTGAATCCGATTCAAAATCAAAAATGGTGGTTACGAAAATTTTCAAAATTTTCATCATGGGTGTCGTTTTCAAGATTTTCGAAGGTGCTGAAGCCGAAAATTCCATACAAATTACATTTGGAGTAAAAAAAAGGCGACCCCACAAGTTTTTCATTCAAAACGATGAATATTTTAATTTTTTGAATAAAAAGTGGGCATAGCTATCAACTTTGGGTAATTTTAGGATAGTTATTACGAATGATTCATTCAAATTTGATCCAAATACGGCGGGTATTGTTTTTTATAAAAAGATCTTTATCCATATTGGGGGTAGGGATTATAAAATCTTCGATTTTTTATTTAAAATGGCGGATGTACTGTTATGATGAAATGTCGACATGAGTATCAAATTTGGGGGTTTTGCTAGTATGTAGTCAAAATATTTAACGTAACTTTAATTATTTACATAAATTGAAAATCATGTAGTTAATCATCATCTCTCAAAAATGTTAAAGTCATTTCGAATTATAAATAGGTACATAGAAGAGTACAAAAACAGTCTTCATACAAAAATGTGTACATTTTCCTAGTGTGTATTAAAAATTCTGAATACGCGCTGCAATCTCAAAGGTGAAGTTCGCGCGTCAGACAATTTTTGCTTAGTTTTTTTTTAGGGAATATCCTGTATATTTTCAACGATAACAACGATATTCTACGATCACCAGCAGTTATATTTGTTTATATTATCCAAAAATATTGTTAAAGTATTTTATTGTTACAACTCGTTTTTTTTAAATGTCAAATTATACGTTATTCCAAAAATATTGATGATCATGGTAGTAAAAGTTATTTACTGTCACTAAATGCAGATAGTAAATTTACTTTACTACTAATTTTACTCAACAGTGGTAGTAAAATAAAATAAATAATACCTTCGAGTATCAAGATTAGGTAAAGTTAATGTTTAAAATCGAGCAGACAATGGTTTCAATGTGTGCGTGCGCGTAATGTTGTTGTGTGGCGACTCAGATACCTAAACTTGAGCGCTTCAAAAATGTTATTGCGTCCTTAACACAGATAAATTTATAGTGGCGCTAGAACTTTTTGCCCATTTATTTTAAACTAAGACAAATAAAATAATAATAATTACTTAAATTTGGTACACTTATGAAGTTATGCGTAACTAGCTTTTGCCAGCGGCTTCGCCCGCGTGGAGTTCGGAAATTATCCCGCGGGAACATACTACCAGGATAAAAAGTACCCTATGTGCTATTCCAGGTTATAAACTATCTGTGTGCCAAATTACATCTAAATCGGGTAAGTAGTTTTTGCATGAAAGAGGAACAAACATTCATACATTCATACATCCATACGTCTTTACATCCATACATCTATACATCCATACATACAAACTTTCGCGTTAATTTTCAAAAACGTACACTTTGATAAGATAACACAAAGCAACACACTGTTTATTTTAATTCCGCAACACCTTAGAGTTACTTCTGGCAAAGATTGAATTTACCGCCCACATCATTTTTCAAGTGTACTATAAACCGTCAAATATAAAAGGTTCCATAAAATGAAGTATTGTCACGCTCAAAGGCGTTATTGAACTTAGCCGCATAATAGTCGATAGAAAATAGAGGCGTCAAGTGCTAAGATGAAGAGCACCGACCCCGGTCCGTTAGCCACCGTAACGTGATATCCACTTACTATGATACGCAATACCAATGTTATGAAATTCTCAGTTGTCATCAAAGTTCGGTGTACAACTGTAGCCTGTTAGTCACTGACAATCAAAAAGTTAGCCAATAGCCCTGCAGGTGGAAATCGGGAATAAAAGTTCCAGTTGCACAGGGTGGCGATTACATGTAAAATACTGGTATTCAGCTCCAGTCGTCGGTATCCTGTTAGACTGGAAGCCGACCCAAACATGTTTGGGAAAAGGCTAAGCAGTTGATGATGTGGGTATAGGTAATTTTATTGTTAAAACATAATTATAGCGCCCGCGACTTCGTCCGCGTGCCAATCGACCCAAAGAATAAAAGTTTTACAGAAAATTCAACCCCCCATTTCACCCTCTTAGGGGTGGAAATTGTAGCTCGCCGCCCGGTAAGGACCAGGCTCGGGTCGACGGCGCGTAGTGTTCCACGCGCGCCTCAAAGAGATGTCAGCAGCACTGAAAGGGGTCTGCTAGGACCGATGCCTGTCAGGGTCATTTGATGATTTTCCAAGCAAAAGAAAAGGGGTGGAAATTCAAAAACCCTTTCTTAATGGATACCTACTCTTCACATAGAATACACCCTCCAAATTTCATGTCTCTAGGACCAGCGGCTTAGGCTGTGCGTTGATATATCAGTCAGTCAATCAGTCACTCAGGACTTTGAATTTTATATATATACCTAGATATGTAATTTGATTATCTGTGACTGATTTAAGTATAGCTTTTGTTAGGTAAGTACTTTAAGTATTGTAAATACTTAGGTACTTGGATTATTTGTGATACGAATTTACAGTTTTACACTAGGGTCCTATGATTTATAATAACCAGAGAGCCGCGGTGGCCTAGTGGTATCAGCCCCGACTTACGAATTCTAGGTCGTGGGTTCGAACCCGAGCAGGCGCTCTGCTTTGAGAAGATAATTTCATCACCACTACTCTGAAAACGGTGAAGTAAAACATCGTGAGGAAACCGGCAAGTCCTAAAACTAAAAATTTAAGAAACATTCGATGGGCATATACCAACACGCAGTGGGTCGGCGTGGTAGGTTAAGGCACACTCCCTCTCACCGAGAGGAGGCCTGTGTCCCAGCAGTGGGAACAATATAGGCTGATTATGAGTGAGAAAAAGCAAGCACGATGAAAAAAAATTTGTTCGTATGTCCCTAATAATATCACTAATTAGATAAGTAAACCACATTTGAAAAGTTTGACCACCAACCGCTTCATCGCGGCCGTAAGACAGAAAGCGATGTGGCGGGTTATCGAAACACTCCGCAGTTTACAACGACTTGAAGTGGGCAATAACTTTCCAGTCGCCACCTGGTGGCAATCCAATGGGAGGCGACTGGGAATATTCGAAATTAATGGAGTCCCATTACATTACATGACGATCGAGCGGCCTACTTGAAGATGCCGAATGACCAGCTGAGTAATTGTATCAATGGTTGGGTCATGCTGGTTTTGACGTACCTACCTACTACTTCAGTATATTCAAATGGACTCAGACCGAACTCAACTCTCTGGATAGGAGGGTCCGTACGCTCTGACTACATATCGATTGCGCCACCTACGGTCATCGGTTATGAGGCTGTATATCCCGCGAAAGTATGGAGGTCGAGGCTTTTTAAACGCCTAGATTTTGAGCCGCATTTTTAGGGAATATTTTTTGGAAGTGGAAGCCGACGAGCGGAGGCATCGAGATGGGGTTGCGGTTGACAAGGGCCGCACCCAGCTGTCCTTGGCTAAAGAAAACTAGCGCAAACTTGTAGTGCTTGACACTAATGACCGCATAAAGGTATGGCAGAGTAAGGAGCTTCACGGACGCTTTTTTCCGGGCCCTACATGGCCCCGATGTAGATCTTCTAGCGTCCGTAGCCTGGCTGCGTTTTGGTGATCTCTTTGGGGAAACCGAAGGTTTTGTCTGTGCAATAATAGATGACGTTATGATGACGAACAATTTCCTGAAATTTATTGGGAAATCGGGCATGCCACCGTCCGGGGGTATCAATTAGACACATTATGTCCGGGTGTTCTCGTCTAGCTAACTAAGCTAAGAGTGCTTGCATAGGCACAACCTTGTTTGTAACCAAGATTATCCACCAGCAACTTGCTCAGAACACTTGTAGAACGGTACTTCTGATTCACTAAGCTTGAATCAGAAGTGCCTACAGGTATAGGCAGGTTACTACATGCATGTGCCCGACTCCGTTCTTGAAAATAGGAATATCACACTGTACTGGGATCAATTCATAATCACTAACTAACGGGACTGTAAGGAAGATGATTCATTGACTCCACACCTTCGATAATTGTTGCGAAATGACCCGCCCGTCCAAAGAATGAGGCAATCATCTTTTTCCCTTGAACTTTGCCCTTCTTTACTTTTGTCGGTTAATCTTCGAAAGGAAACATACATTGCGCAGATTGTCTTTTGGTTTTGGGTTCGTACTATATATACAGCTTACATTACCTATGACGATGTTATATACATCATAGAGTCACTTCCCTCATATTTTACAAGTTTGATCGGCACCAATCTAAAACGGGATATTCCCCGAGTATCCCGTTCCCCGAGGCCCCCGTCCCGGAGACCCAGTGTTATTTTTAGCTAGATAAACTCAATTAACAGTCAATTCAGCTTAAAAGTACCGTCAGTAGATGGTATATTAAATTAAAAATTTACTAAAATTATAATAGGTACTTAACTTTAAGAATCAGGAAAAAATTATAAAGTCTTGCTTGGTTAAGGTAAATATTATAATTAGAGAATACAATATAGAGTCTCCTAGAGCAATTACAGGTTTTAAAATTATCACAATAGTTCATTTATACAGAAAATGAAAATATCTACTCTACATGGAGCATTAACATAATTTAAAAAATACGCGAAAACTCTCACTTTTAGGAATTATTTTTTGTATGTAATCAATGTAGCATAGGAAATAGTTAATTACAAATAAACTACTTTCGTCTTATGTATTTCAAACACATGCATTTAAACACTGTTTATGACGACCGTACAAGTTGAAAGCAATGGAAAAAAGAAAAAAAAGGAAAGGTAATCATATTTATCGTATTCGGGGTTTTTCGGGACGGAGTCTACGGAGATCGGGGTACTCCGGGAATAACCCTCTAAAACGACGGCGCTATGATCTTCCGTTTATCTAGTATCTACAAAGCTTTCTGGCACCTAAATGTTCATATAAGGCTTTTTGATTTGAAGAATGCCTAAAGCTTTGTATCTGTTAATATGTCAGCCTTCTATCAGCTTCTATTATTAGATGCATACATAGCACTTACGTTATGTGTCAATCTATCTAAAGTACACTGTCCTTCAAGATACAGGATTCTCCTAGTTTGAAGGGCAGGGGTCTTACTCATCTGTAATAGCCATACCTATTAATAACTGAGAAAATAATGATGTTACCTAGGCTGTCTTTTGTTAAATAAAATTATTACTTACTTCAGTAGTCGCCGTACAAGGACGTCCTTCTCGCGAATCATCAGTGCGTATGCTGCGACTAGGGTTGCCAACTATACTGGTAAAAACAGTATTATACTGTTTTTCACTACATTATACTTTTACTGTTGAACAAAAAGTATACAAAATACTGTTTTCAGCATCAACATGATTAACTCTATACGTGTTAGACTTTGATGCTCACACATAGACTGTAAATTAATAAGTTGTGCGAGAAGCTCTCAAAAATACGTAAGTATTTAAAACATTAAATAAATAAAATAGTGTAATTTTTTCTAAAATACTGTTTAATATTCTTCTCTGACCTCAATATACTTTATTTCTTGTTAAAAAGTTGGCAACGCTAGCTTCCACCACGTTTAAACTCATAATACCAGCTGTAAACAGTGCTATGGGATGAGGCTTCGACATGATATGCTAATCGAAGTCTATCGTAACATTATTGTTTGGTAAGACCGCAATGAAAGTCATTGAGCGAAAAAGTGTCTGTCGTGTGTCGAAATGGATTTGACTATAAATCCATTTCGACACACGACAGACACTTTTTAAATTGCCGCTAATTTATAAAAACAAATGACATGAATTCACTACACATCCACAGCTTCCCATAGAGTTCCTACTTAATTCGATTTTTTTTTTTTCATCGGCTGCTTTTTATTACTAGCTTATTCTAAAACCTTTCAGTGTGACCCCCGTACCGCACCTATAGGTCAGTTGGTAGTAACTCTGGAAGTTTAACAAAACCAGAAGTATATAAATTATTACAATACCCGCTGCTCAGTCTACTCCATTTTTGGCGAAAGGTGATGGGCGCACCGAGAGATTTTCGTAATAATTTGCGTTCGATTGATCCATTGCTACATCGATATTATTTGACCTTTAGTTATGCAATTAAAATGTCAGATATTTTAGGATGCACTATAGATCGTGCATACACTTTATAAACACGATAAATGTTCTGGTAGCATATGAACTTCACGGAAGCTCGTAATTTTTTTAATAATACCAAAACTGCATGTTTTCTGTAACGTATAGGCACGTTTTATATTTTTTAAATGTGAATGTGAATTTTTGTATTTGATTTCGTGGGTAACTCTGGTGATAACACTATAATTCGGACGATTTTTGTGTAGCATTCAAAGATGAAACTATATATAAGTATGAGAGTGAGACACTGATAGGTATTCCGAATTGGCAACTTCTCTTCCGCGACTTTAGGTACACTCAGTAACAAAAGTCGATTATCTTCTACTGTTACTTTTCATCAAAAAATCAAAATTGGTATACGAAATGATTCCAATAGGTTACTTTTTTTGAGCAGTATGTTCAACAGATCAACAGACACACATTAAATACTTAGGTAAAATCTGAACACGTAGGTAACTGTTCAGATTTTAATATTGTGTTCGGATATTAAAAATTGAAGTGTTGATCGACTTTTGTGGCTGACCACCGTACACCGTAGGCACCTCGCACACGGTGGTCTGATTGATTGGTTTTCTTTTCACCAATCACCATAAGTTTATTGATCGAATCTGATTAATTACGCGTCAACATTCGAGGCGTTAATTGCGAAATACCTAAAGATTCAAATATACAAGTATTGTAATTGAGGATTGCCATCCTCAATTGTATTTGGGTAGGTTTGCAAACAAACAATAATTGTTTTGTTTACAGATGAGCTTACGAACCAGTTACAGCGAAGTGCTATAGTGAGCTATACAAAAGAAATAAAAAAGTACATAAATTGAACCATTAAATAAAACGTATTCCTCAAATGTATATATGGATTGGTACCATTAGGAACTATATCACTTCTGCTGCGGTAGGATATACAAACAAAAACGACAAAAATACAAACTTGAAAAACTTGTACCTACAATTAGATACTCTTGCTCTTGTCCGTCGAATTGATTTTCAATTTTCATTTTAACTACCTAGGTAAGTACTTACTATTTAAACAGGAACGTAATTTTACCATGAGACACCTATTCAAGATCAAAGATTCGTTTGTTTATTGTCCGAAGTTTAAAGCCACGACCACTATACTCCACACGCACACCTTACTTCAAGGTTGGCCCCGAATGTGATCTTCCTGGAACTCTTCACACTAAATCAAAAGAATAAGTAAATGAGACTGACTGAAATTTGTGTCCGTTTGTGGATTCTTTAAAGATATTGTTAACTCTGTAGGATTAACATTTATGCAACTCTATGAATCATCATCATCATCATCATTTCAGCCCTAAGATGTCCACTGCTGGACTTAGGCCTCACCCAATTTGGCATAATCGCCATGCTTGGCAGGCGGGTTGGCGATCGCAGTATGGTGGTAAAATGCATAGAGAACGCTGCTGCCCATTCTCTAGTAAGTCCCTTAGTCGCCTTTTATGACACCCACGGGAAGAAATGGGGTGGTGTTATTCTTTACGTCCGGCACCACACGGTACCGCATACCGTCTCTATGAATGCCCATACATTAAGAAATTAATTATTTTCATTGGTCTGAGTTTACGAGCCACTGTATCAAATGCACAGGTTAAAACTAAAAACGCAATGTTTGCTGGTAAGGCGTTATGGCTAATAGGTGATTTTGTAGTTGGCCGTTGGCAATTACGTTATTCTATGTTATTCGTGCTTCCACATTTATGCAATAGTTTCTTGGTGTATAGCGAAAGAGTTGAGATTTTTTCTGCTAAAGACCAGCTATCTTGTTGTGGTGTGTACTTTACCATTACGCAAAAATGTGCCATTATTGTTACGATTATCTCATTGTGTGTCTCATTGTGATACAGTCACTAGATAGACATGCAGCCCTCACTTGTGTGAATAGTGTGATCGGAAATTCTTATAATATATGTAAAGTTATAATTAAATGCAGTGAATCATAACTTTTCTAAAATGTTGGGCATGTAAGTATAATAAGTAGCCACTTAATTAAGTAGTACCTAAGTCATTTGTGCTCTATATTATCGTGATCTGCATTTTTCTTTTTATTTGTACTAATTGGATAAAGTAAAACAGTGGATGCTACCTACCTACGAAAAGGTATGTAAAACGCCAAACCAACAGCCAACGTAAGAGTTAGGTGCCATCTCTACTAGCGAGGAACTCATGGCGATATTCATGCGGTAATATCGCAGCGTGGAGATTTATAAAGATTCTCTTGAATTTGATGTCACGGCGAAACTATCGCTATTCTCTCCTGGTGGAGATGGCGCCTTTAGGTTTTAAAGTTGTCTGAAGCCTGATTCGATAACCTTTGGTCAATGGATCATGGTACTCGTATCTATCATGGTAGACTATACAGTAGTCAACATTCACAAAATAATTTTAAAGATTTTGGTACGTAAACACCATGTGAAATTATGAATCAGTATTAGAAGCACATCTTATAAGCTGTTCTTGTGTATGTAAATACACAAGAACTGAAAGTTGTAGTAAAAAGTGCTGAAATATGACTGAAACTGACGCGCGTAACTAACACATACGTACGTTTTTATTCACAGGATCTCAGGTCTGGGTATGTTCGTGTACTTCATGATATGGTTGACAAAGAAGCTGAACGAGCTTCCAAGTCCCCCCACACCTCCGTCGTGGTGGACCACTACAACGGAATTTAGCCGCCATAATCTTCACGGTTGAATGAAGCGTTAAATATATGTAGATCTACTTACAACAAGTGACAGAATTCCTAGACGTAAAATCGGACAAGTCCGCCCATTTAGACTATAGAATTAAGCACGATGAAAAATTGTTACTACTATTTTCACGAATTTTGTTTATTCTGTAACGTTAATACACGTTTTTAATAAATTAAATACATTTTTTTTGTTACAAGGTTTTACTATTACTAATGAAATTTTAATTATTTATCCCAAATATCCGGAACCGAAACGTGGTCGCTCACAATGGGCCTTATTAGAAGGCTGAAAGTCACCCAAAGGGCGATGGAGAGGGCTCTGCTTGGAGTTTCCCTACGCGATCCAATCAGAAATGAAGAGATACGTAGAGGAAAAATTAAAAATTAAAATAATAAAATAAAAACCTCTTGGAAAATCATTAACAATGAGACGGGTAAATCGGTTAAACATGAAAAACAACTTGAAATTATGGTCGACAACAAATTAGTTAATACGGCAGCTGACGTAGCACAGGCATTTAATGAGTTTTTTGCCAACATACCTGTAACTGCGAGTCGCTCCTTAAATTCGTCCCCGTCTAAAGCTTCTTTTGCATAGTAGTGTGCCAAAAAGTAGTTGCCTATTCAGTTTTGAACATGTAACGCCTCGTGATGTAGTTAATGTTTTTAACACACTTAAGTCTAAAAATACTGGTGATTTCTGGGGCATTTCCAACAAACTATTAAGTAATATAATAGACATCGTAGCCCCCTATTTAGCTGTTACTTTTAATAAATGTGTTGATGTCGGAACTTTTCCTGACCTCATGAAGAGTAGCAAAGTCATACCATTATTTAAATCAGGTAATAAAAATGACGTTTCTAATTTTAGGCCTATTTCTATCTTACCTGCATTTAGCAAAATATTTGAAAAGTTAATCCTCAAGCAGTTGCTAAGACATTTTAATTTAAATAGCCTCCTTCATAATGAGCAATATGGCTTTACAAAAGGTCGTTCAACAACAGATGCGGGTGTTGCTCTCTTGAAACACATTTTTAACGCATGGGGGAACTCGCAAAATGCTATTGGAGTATTCTGTGATCTCTCCAAAGCCTTTGATTGCATGCACCATGACACGCTTTTGCGTAAACTACGTCATTACGGTGTCCATAACGAAGCTATAAACGTAATAAATTCTTATTTACATAATAGGTTCCAATGTGTAGATATTAATGGTGTAAAATCTGCCGGGCTACCGGTTCAGTTAGGTGTGCCTCAAGGCTCTATACTCGGCCCATTCTTAGGGTATATCAATGACTTACCATTCTTTTTAAAGGGTATTTGTGACGTTGTACTCTTTGCAGATGATACTTCTCTTATTTTTAAAGTAGACAGGAACAGACCACATTTTGATGACGTGAACAGTGCACTCTCAATGGTTACCGATTGGTTTACGGCAAATAACCTAGTTCTCAATACCAAGAAAACCAAATGTGTAAAGTTCGCCTTACCGAATGTTAGAAATCTACGTCCCAACATCGTCTTAGATAAAGAGGTGCTTAAAACTGTAGACTCGGCAGTTTTTCTGGGTATAACAGTGGATGGCAAACTTCAGTGGGGCCCTCATATTTCAAGCCTAGCGGGAAGGCTCAGTTCAGCTGCCTACGCCGTCAGAAAAGTAAGACAATATACTGACGTTGATACAGCTCGGTTAGTCTATTTTAGTTATTTCCACAGCGTTATGTCTTACGGTATTCTACTGTGGGGTACAGCAGCTGATATTCAAAATATTTTTGTCCTTCAGAAACGAGCTGTTCGAGCAATTTACCAGCTAGGTGCCAGAGTTTCCCTAAGGGACTTTAAAAAAAATATTGGTATTCTTACGGTGTCATCAGAATTCATTTTCGCCAACATCTTATATATTAGGCAAAATATACACTTATACGCTAAAAACAGTGATATTCACACTGTTAACACTAGAAGTAAGGACAAACTACGTGTTCCCTTTCACCGGCTTCGTAAGGTGCATAGCTCATTTGTTGGGCTTGGTTTAACATTTTACAACAAGCTACCACCTTCTTTACTAGAATTACCTTTTAATGCGTTTAAAGCTCAAGTAAAATCCAACCTTTGTCAAAAGGCGTACTATTCCATCAACGATTATTTAAATGATAAGAATAGTTGGTCGCTGTGATTAACTCAAGACTGTTCTTTCTCCAGTATTAGCATACCTAGTGATAGGTTCAATATAATTGTTTCCATATTTATTTATTTTTTTACTGTTTATGCCAATTTTATTTTATTAGTATTGCATAATGTGGTTAGCTAGCGACCTCGACAAGTAATCATTCAATTCTTGCTTGAGCAACCGGCAGCAAGTTCGTCATGCTCCCTTAGATGTCAATGCTTGCGGTAGCGTTGGGGGTCGGGTTACCCCCTTCCCTCAAATATGGCGAGGGGGGTAATGGCTGATCTTTGCGTTATGCTCGTGAACGGGTGCTGCTTGTGGTGACTGGTCGTCTTGCTGACTTTGATGTTGATATTATTAGTATTAATATTATCTACTTACCTGTTTAATTTATTTTACGTCGATGGTCCTAGTTTATCATTTGTGGCCTCGAGTTGTAACTCAGGTCGTAACAGCTATGTGAACATTCAGCATTGTATATGTAAGCAGTCACGCCCTTTATGCCAGGGGGCTTTTATTTTTGCAGCCATGTTTACATTATACATATTTTTTTGCTTATGCTTGAGTATAGTTTTCATTTTATTTGTTGGTATATTGAGTTGGCTAGCTGGCATATAGCAAATCATTTAATTTAATTTGTGTCTCTTAATGTTTTACTATATACCATTGTATAGAATCAAGTTCTTCTAACTGGACAGACAGCTGTGCTGCTGGGGAGTTTGTTGGCCACTTCTTCTTCTCAGCTAAAGCACTAGGAAGTGCGCGACGGGTGGGCGTTTTGGGAGGACTGTCTTTTGTAATTTTGACGTACGAAAAGTGCTGATCCTCAGCCTAATTTGAATAAATGACTTTAGATTTTGATTTTTGATTTTGAACCAAGGTAACCGACATAGTCCGAAGAATTGCTAAACTGAAGTGGCAGTGTGCAGGGCACATTACTCGCAGGACAGATGGTCGATGGGGCAGAAAGGTTCTGGAGTGGCGACCGCGTACCGGAAGACGTAGAGTTGGAAAGCCTCCAACAAGGTGGACCGATGACCTTGTGAAGGCCGCAGGAATCCGCTGGATGCTGGAAGCACAAAACTGGTCGATGTGGCGGAGCTTGGGGGAGGCCTTTGTCCAGGAGTGGACGTCTTTCGGCTGAAATGATGATCCCAAATATTCTTAACCACTTCAATTCTGTGCGTAATATCATGTCTGTAAGCACAAACTCAAGTATTTTCCCCATGACTATAGTTTTGAATAGGCAGAACGAAACTACAAAGCCCCACGTGTTAAGATCCCTCCATAAAGTCATGTCTTCTATTCTCATATCTATTGTCATTTCGACAAACAAAAAGTCTTTTGTTGTACTTCTAAAGTTACAGTCTAAAAAAATCTACCTAGCCTTTTCCTAATTATATTAGGTTCAGCTTCCAGTCTAGCTAGATGTAGCTGAATGTATTTTACATGGAGCGACTGCCTATTTAAGTATTTAACATTCACAACCCAGTAACTGGCTAAACGATACCCCATAGCAAGACTGTTGTCAAACTTTCGGGCTCCTGACTACAAAAGAGTAACGACTGCCAAAGATGTATCAGTTACAGCCGGGACAAAAGGCTTAATGTGATTTCCTAGGCATAGAGGTGTCTCGATATTTTATGCCATACCCATCCACGAACCGACAGTGGCAAGCGTAGCTTAACGTTTTTTATTAACTTTTATTATTAAGCCACGAGTTGTAGCAGCTGCAAAGCAATGGCCTAGAGAAGAACAAGCAAGCTTGCCCAGTGAGACTGGGCGATTTCATACTACTATAGGCAAGTTCAGGTTCGCTCACGCTGGCACAGTCCTGTACCGCTACGTCAGTGAGGCAAAAGCACACTGGCTCACTTAGTGAGTCTCCGAGTGAATATGCGTATCACTCATCGGTGGCTCGTTAAGATAAGCAGATCTCCTAGCAACCTGCTCCTCTCCTAGCTCCTGTCAACTAGCACCTAATCTCCAAGCGTGGCTGTGGAACAAAGCGAAGCTTCTAGCTGTGTAGCTTTGACCTTAGCGTTAGGGTTTCACAACCGCAATTTTTGGGACAAGATGTCTATTATAAGAGGGTAATAGTTCATCTGACAGAGTGAGAGAAGCAAACATCGTTACAAAAAAAGGTAAAGGGCTTGGAGTAGACAGAGAGACTTCACATGTATAGGTTACTGAAGGCAAATTGTGAACTTTTAATTTAATCACGCCTAATGCGTAAATAAAAAACTTAAAACCCGTCACATGTCAATATTTATTTACTTTCTTCCATATTTTTCAAAGGTTTGTCTCCAAAACTCCATTCGATCTTCATTCGGTAACGTCGTCATTTTGATTTCTTCATTTATTTCAAGAAACTCCAATTGCGCTCCACTAGATCTCCAAGTAATATTTGATTTAAAAGGTATCCTAAAAACAACAGTTTTTAGATTAAGTACATTAAAATAATACAAAGTAAAGAGCAATTACTTTTTAACTAATATAGAATAAAACGTAAGTTATAGAACTTACCCAGTTTTAGCAAAACTGGTCCATAACGTTGTCATCGCCTTAATCGTTGCAGCATCATTAGAAGTGGTAGGTAGCACTGATAAGAAGGCTGGATCGAATATGTAAAAAAGCTCGTCCGCATGACATGCTCCTGGTGTTGTTGGTAGCCGGGTCATAAATTTGTTCAAGTTTCTGATCGAATCATATTTAAAATAATAGTTATATAATTTGCTGGTTGTATTTCGAAGAAAACTCTCACATGAATAAATTACTGGAAATGCAACCCAAGCGTCAGTAAAGTATTCTATTAAGCTGTCTGTAAATGTTCTGTTTCTAAAGTATAATGTTACGACATCATTCATAAAAGTTGCTTTATCACTATCTTTTTCAAATACCAAGTAAGAAGGTATTATTTCATCAAAACTGTCCTTGAGTTTGTCAAGATTTTGTGAAATATATTCACTCGCCCAATAAATGCCTTCTCTATTATTGAAGCCAATAATAACAGATACATCAAGTCCATTTTTAAGAATTAATTGTGTTGGTTGTTCCGTAATTAATGGTCTCCTGCTCGTTCCAGCAGTTTCCACACATGGTGGAAACAAATAAGGTTCGAATGTATTGTTACTTTGAACAACATGGGAAGCTTTGACAATTTCGTTAGCTGTTGTATTTTTGAATATTTTCAATAGTTCAGTTGGGTCAGACGTATTGTAGCCTAAACACGAAGCTACCTTAGATGCGCTTTCAACAGGTGTGTAACTAAAATCCTGTGGCATCAGAACTGTGGCACTTTCAATAATGGCCCTATGAAATAATCCAGTGCCTGAATGGCTAAGAAGTAAATGATGGATAGAACCTCCTCCAGCGCTTTCACCAAATATTGTGACGGAATTTGGATCACCTCCAAAGTAGGCGATATTATTCTGTATCCACTTCAAAGCAGCTAATTGGTCTTTCAAACCAACGTTCCCTGGAGCTTCTTGGAGTCCCAGGCACAGGAAACCAAATGCCCCAAGACGATAGTTTACAGAAACAACAATAACTTTCTCTTGCACTAAATATTTTGGATTATATAGAAATTCGGAATTGCTGCCAAAGTAATATCCCCCTCCATGTATGAAAACCATTACAGAAAAAGGCTGTTGTTCCACGGTGGGGGGTGTGAAAACATTCACCACCAGACAATCTTCTTGACCAGCAGGTGTTTTTAAAGCTGTCACGTACTGATTGCACTTTATGTTTCCACGGTTAGCAGTAAGCGTGCCGTTCCATGAAGGAGGGTTCCCAGGGTCCTGGTGGCAGAAAATGTAAATTTTTCAATTAATGCCAATTTCTGAAAATATAAAATAACTGTATCTGCAATATTCCGAGTACCACTAATTGTAGTGTCACTTGTAAATATTAAAAGGCCGTATACGATTTTTTGTCGATTACGCTGATTTATTTGATTTTACAGTCGCACTTTTACAGTTAAAATTACGTTTTAATGTACAGCGTGAAAGGTCTTTCCAATTATTATTTAATGAATGAGCTACTTTTTAGGGTTCCGTTGCCAAATGGCAAAAAACGGAACCCTTATAGATTCGTCATGTCTGTCTGTCTTTCCAAGTATGTCACAGCCACTTTTTTCCGAAACTATAAGAGCTATGCTGTTGAAACTTGGTAAGTAGATGTATTCTGTGATGTGTATGTGTTCTGTGATTTTCACACAAAAATAGAAAAAACACAATAATATTTGGGGTTCCCCATACATAGAACTGAAACTCAAAACATTTTTTTTCATCAAACCCATACGTGTGAGGTATCTATGAATAGGTCTTCAAAAATGATATTGAGGTTTCTAATATCATTTTTTTCATTTTCATTTTTAATATTGTTTGCGCGAGAGACACTTCCAAAGTGGTAAAATGTGTCCCCCCCGCCGTAACTTCTAAAATAAGGGAATGATAAAACTAAAAAAAATATATGATGTACATTACTATGTAAACTTCCACCGAAAATTGGTTTGAACGAGACCTAGTAAGTAGTTTTTTTTAATACGTCATAAACCGTAAACCACAATTTACCTTTCATTCAGTCAACTCAAATATAAAAATTAAAAAGAAAAACATTTAATTTCCTAAACATAAACCTTATGCATAAACCGTGAAAACCTGCAGGTTTGTACGGAACCCTCGGTGCGCGAGTCCGACTCGCACTTGACCGGTTTTTTATTTTTTTGAGTATTAAAAGTTTGTTTACTACTAATTCTTTTGAATTTTTTCCTTTTTTTATGAAATGGACTGATTTTAACACGCTAACTGCCATGTCGGACCATGTGTCCGACACTTTTTGTTTCATTCAGGCCTAGTCGGACTATATGACCGACAACACATACCAAATCTGAACGTGTCTTTGCTGTCTGGCGGCCATGTTTATTACTCTTTCAGCTATATTGTGTCCCGTAGAGCACAAAAACCACTGTGTCAATATAACTTTTGTTTACATTTACTCACATTGTGGAAAGTATGAACGCAAAATTAAAATAATAAAATAAATTATAAAAATAGGCTGTATATAATGCAATAAATAAGATATATATGTATTTATGGAATAAACAATGTATTTAAAATGAAATAAAACAAAGTACATTTTTTGACTTTTTCTGATTTAACCATGGCAGTTAAGGTGTTAAAGAAAAGTTTATTTCTGTTGTTTTTTCTAAGTAGCCAAAACAACAAAAAAACATTTGGCCCATTTTTCAAATTTGACTACGTTATTTTATTACTATTCATTTTAATATGAAAGTGGTAATAAGCCATTCAAAGTTTGTATAAATGACTTTCACAACAAAACGATTCGTAAATATGCGCTATTCTAAACCGATCGATTATTTTAAAGAAAAGTAGCTAATGCATTAGAATATCGGTGACATTATCTTTAATTATCATAATTTCAAAGATAATTTCACTTATAGCAAAAATCACGCCTGTAAAATGAAGAAAATCAGCGAAAAAGAAAAACATCGTATACGGCGTCTTAGGTAGGTGGACACAAAACATCACGCCTAAATTCGTCGAAGAAACATGCAGAGGAATACAGTACACGCACATTTCGTTAGTTACTTTTAAGTACTTTATGGGCGAGTCTATTGCCCTCAATCGGATATAAATCCAGACAGCTTGCTGTCACTATGAAATCAAAAATTCAACTTTTGATGCCAAGTGCACATTATAGCCGCAACGGGCTGCAGCGCAACGCATGCTAAAAAATTTCGTTGTGGCATAATCTACAGGCGAGGCCCGCCTCTAGATTATGTTGGTTCATAGAAAGTAATGAAGGAGATCTTCAATGCGTTGCGTTGCGGCGCGGACAGACACTGCCTTAAGAATCAGTATGAAAAACAAACACTTACCTGAAATCTTTCTGTTACTGTAGCGTATGGTATTCCCAAAAATGTTTTTTGATTTCTAAACCAGTCGTAAGATCCCTTAATTATTCCTTGTGGAAGATTGATAGTTTCTGTATTACTGGACCATATAACTGAGGTTGCTTTTTCGCACATTATGCTCAGGATCACTAAGAGACATTGTGACACAGTCGATTTCTTCATTGTAATAAAACAATCCTTATTGGACACTTGTAAACGTCACCACTTTAGAACCGCCATTTAAATGATGTTTATCGCGACTAAGTCGCAGAACTTTTAAAAGTGATTAACCAGTCATTAGAATGTATCAAGGAACGTCACTATAATTTTCTAAGGTCACCCACATTACCTCAATTCTATTAATTGTTAATGATGTTAAATGAAGTTTAATGGACTATAAATACCAATAAAACTTTGTTACTTTCAATGATAACGGGTTCGTAATAGGTTTAATGGCTAATTAAGTACGGTAATACTTTACTTATAATCTAGTTAGAGCTAAAGTTTTAGTATTACGTTTGCAAAACAATACATATACAATTAAACACTGGAAAAACGTGACAACAAAGTTTGTTTGTTTATTTTACGCGCGGATTCAATAAGCAATTACGTAATCCAACTCTAGTAGAGATATTTATATATCTTCGCCAAGGACGTAAAAGTTGTTCTTACGCGGTAATTGCAAAATGGATATGGCACCGTTAGAGTAGACGTAATTGATAATTGCAATAACTTGGGCACATAGGGTACTTACTGGGTTCTGCTTGAATAGTGTTGCAAAAACATGGTAATCATAGATACTTGTTTATATTTTTTATTAACATGATTGAGTTACTTAATTTAATTTATGTAACTCTCTTAATTAGTCCAACACAAACACTTCATTATGGCATTTCACAAACACACACCTTCACACACATTTCAAAATAGTAATTTTTTAAAATATGTGTCTTTTGTTCTTCATTGTCACTGCATTTTTAATACTTTTTTCTTCTTCACTTCACTGGTGTAAACCTAGTTTGGGAGCCAGGGACCATGTTCAAGACAATGCTTCTGTATATTGTATCGTGAATTCGTGATGTCTGATAAAATGTTATGAGTTTATTTAAAATTAAATACATTAAATATTTAATGTCCATACAAGCCGTTGGCTCAGCTGACGGTATGTACGTAAGTGGTAACCACCGTTTATGGAAAACTATAATACCTACCAGAAACCTGATAGTTACGTTGCCATGTCTTATTTGTCTCTAAAAACTGCCACCCACAGCTTACACACAGCAACGCTACACTGTCCGGGTTATTTTTTATCGTATACAAATCTTCATGGATAGGTTTTGTTCTGTTTTCTGCAGTGAAACGTGAACTAGTATGATAGATCTATAAGGTAAAAGATTTTTACTACTTTGGTGGTAGGTCAAGTCTCGGGCAAAGATATGGAGCATTATTTGTGTTAAGAATTGGTTTTACGCCAATAAAAGAATCATCTGGAATTCTGGACTGACCAACTGAAGGTTCGGTTTCTACATACTACTTAAGTAGAGTTTACTTCGCTCAGAAATAAATGTTAAGCTTAGTGGTAACACTGAAATATTATTTTCTGATACCTCCTCCGTTGACCTGATGACGGCTGCAGAAATTCGCTGAATGGTAGAAGTGGTTGTGCTTGGGGAGGCCTATGCCTAGCAGTGGACATTTTTCGGCTGAAATACGACAGAAGTTCCTAGTTCGAGACTTCAAATGTACTCTATTCCCGATTAATGAACCTTTTCAGTGGGGCAAAAACACACCAGCACCGTAATTCATCAATCCGTAATCAGAATATGAATAATTTTGAAGGTTGAAGGCTAATCCGTTTCTTCATATGTTCGCAATATTTGTCTG
Organism: Aporophyla nigra; assembly: GCA_947507805.1. Lineage (NCBI taxonomy): Eukaryota > Metazoa > Arthropoda > Insecta > Lepidoptera > Noctuidae > Aporophyla > Aporophyla nigra. The sequence goes on along the minus strand of OX382301.1, from coordinate 14,869,994 downwards.
CTCAACAACGTAAATAACAAAATGAAAGTTGTTGAACTTTTATAATGAAAGCCATTCCTACTGCTAGTGTGTTACATTATTACCCCGGGGAGTATCTAAGGACAACTGTCAAGTCGTGTAGTCACTAATACCTGGATCGTTTTTTTTTAATTTAGAATATCATCTTGCAGATCAATTGGCTAACCGGCAAATCGGCTGCTTAACCGGATTTGCCTGTGGCTACCTTAATAAATTAAGGCTACCAGTCAGGGCTTAAAAAAACTTAAAACTAGAGAGACTACTCGCTAAGAGCATCCCCTGAGGGGTACGGACCTCGGGTTAGGGCATCGCTGGTAGATTATTATTTAGGAGCGAATTTAAAGCTACAGGCTCTGCGGTCTGGCTCGAGTTAGAGTCGGGGCGGTAATTCTTAGTTCAAGCCCCGAACTAATATTATGTCCGAAGGTAACTACGGCCGAAACTACGGATTTCGTAGAGCAGATCCCACTTACGGATATAAGACAAGATCAGTTCGGCTTTCGGACTAATATTAATGACAACACGTTTTAATAGTTCTCCTAAGTCCCGGTGTGTTTATACCGGTCCAAAAAATTGAATCTGACACGTGTTTTCACGGACTGACTACTTTAGTTTACTACTACTTACTTTCGGACGGACTCGGTTCTTCGTTGACAGACTTGTAGTACACACTAATGTAGAATGCCTGCTCCTGCTTACATGAAAAAGTTGATCTTTCGTAGTTCCATGTTTTATTTTGGCTATATATGGAGCCGCTGAAAGATTTCAACAATATCTAGTCAGTGATTGTTCAAGCAAAATGGTTATGTCGTTAGTATTTTATTTTGAGTGTGATAAAGACGGGAAAAGTAGAAAGCCTTTTTTTATCCTGACTTTAACGTGAAGTTTTGACTCCCTAACTTTTTCATACAGGCGATTATTCTCGTAAATTTAACTATTTTATTGGTTAAAAAAAATATTTATCTTTTGGAAAGCCTCAAAAAACTCGAAGGATTATCTCAAAATTTCTATCATCTAAAAAAAGCGATAAATTTTCTGCATACAGTTGATGAGTGAAGAGTTTGAACTCCTATATCTAACGTTGTTTGTTTTGTACGTTTCTAGAAGTATACTCGGTGCGGCTTTAGTCATCTTTTCGATGACGCTGGTGATATCCGCGGTGTTGGAGCTGTTCCCTCGCTTGGAGCCCGACCCCACGTTGGCGCCGCTGCCCACGCCGGACCGCCACATGCCGCCAACGACCCATCACACAACTGCTTATCGTCGACCTCGAAAAGCATAGACTGGATGTTCAGTTATTTATAAATGTTAGCAATTAAAATATTTTGAGTACATTTAACGATAGTTTCAGTGATTATCGAAACCCATCGACAATTCTTAATCAATGTCGTCACTTCGTACCTTAATGCATTAGATTTTACCGTTTACGTATTACAACAAAAACTTGTTGATATCAATGCTATGTACAGTCAGCAAAAAAAAAAAAAATGTAACCAAGGTCGACGGATATAATATATGTAGTTGAAGTTTAGTAAGAAATTGGTGAATGTTTTCCAATTAAATTAAATTAATAGAAAACAGACAGTTCATTTAGGTATCAAATTAAATTCCATTCGAAAACATCCATCGGATTTTCGACTTAACTTTTTTGGTGACTAGAGTAGTCACCAAAAAAGTTCCATCCCACACAGTTTTGTCTTACTTTTTCTTCTTTTATTTTGTCAGTTAAGGAAATAGATCAGGTTTCCTCATACAGACTGCAATATAACCTGTATGTTGACAATTATTTTGGTAAAGAATCACATAAAGTATTTGATAAAATAGTACACTATACACTGATTGACTTCAAACTGAAGTAGTATAACTAACAGTTTTTGGGAAAAGCTACCATTACAACTCATGGCATCCATTTTCTATAAAAGAGCGATGGTTCGGCCATTGTCCGCATTTCTCTACGAGATATTTGCCAACCATATTTTAAAGCAAACTGTTGAGCTGGTCCACAAATTTAAAGTTGCCAAGCGCGCTACGGAGCGGGCTATGCTTGGAGTTTCTTTGAAGGATAAAATCAGAAATGAAATGATGTATCCGCAAAAGTACAGGAATCACCGACATAGCTCGCAAAGTAAGCAGGCTGAAGTGGCTAGCAATGTCTATCGAAGGACCGATGGCGATGGAACAGACGAATCCTGGAGTGGAGACCGCGTGTCGGCAAGCGTAGCGTGGGACGCCCCTCGGGCCGAGGCTAGATGGACCGACGACCTATAAAAAGTAGCTGGGACAGACTGGATGCGGAAGGCGGAGGACAGGGTGTTGTGGCGCAACATGGGAGAGGCTTATGTCCAGCATCCACTGCTGCGACAGGCTGGATTGATAATTTAACGAACTTGGTATTCTCAGAGTTCCTAGCCTCAACGTAGTAGTATGCATAAACAGCTTCAAAAATATGTATTTGATTACGAAAGAGACAAGGGCAGGCTGGTTAGGGAAAAAACGCGTAAGAAGGACTTTGAAAATAAAATCATCCCAGCTATTGGAATTAATAAACATAGTCTACAGTATCAGACAGTTAAAAAAAAAAAAAATACTGTTTGAGTTAAAAACTATGCTGCATACGGCCCAATTCAAGGAAAGGCTCAAGGCATTCGTGTTGGAAAAATGTCTCTTCCTTTTGTTTCATTTTTAATAGTCTTGATGCTCTTAAAACTGACATATCCATGTTTTATTGTGTTCCGGGTTCATTTGACTTTTAGTTTTGATTTTTATTTTCCATTTCGATTGCTCATTTATTGCCATATTAGCTTCTGCCCGCAGCTTTGCTTGAGTTAATTTTTTTTTTTTCATAACAAGTATCCTATGTTACTTCTAATACCTCCAAGAATATGTGTACAAAGTTTCATGATCATGATGATCGGTTAAGTAGTTTTCGCGTGAAAGCGTAACAAACAAACTTACATTCGCATTAAAATATTAGTAGGATGGTTAATTATTTTATTTTTGCATGTATTTTATATTTTCTTATTTTAATTTCATCCAAATAATATGTTCTAATGTTAATTGCATTACACGTACGTATGCTTTTATATTTGTACCTCCAATACTGTTGTTAACATGCTTCATGCGGGATTATACTCGAACGCAATATGAATTATTGTTAGTGAATAAATTAATTGAATTGAATTAAATCAGTCAGTTGTATAATGGTGCAGTAAAGATTTGTATTTTCTGTGTGTTGGTTTTTTATTTCTTAGTCATAGATCAATCAACTAGACAAAGAACTCTCCCATGCTGCGCTACAAAACCCTGTCCTCCACGTTCCGGATCCAGTTTGTCCCAGCCACCTTTTTGAGGTCGTCGGTCTATCTAGCTGCGGGGCGTCCCACACTACGCTTGCCGATAGGTCTCCTTTCCAGGACACGTCTGCTTCACTGGCCATCGGTCTCTCGACAAACATAGCCAGCCCACTGCCACTTCAACCTGCTTACTCTGTAAGCTATGTCGGTATGTAACTCCAGTTCTTTTCCGGATAACTTCGTTTATGATTTTATCCTTCAAAAAAACTTCGAGTCATAGATACCTAATATAAAACAAGGCTAAACATCATATTATTTATAAATCTATACTGTTTGTTTGTTTGATTGAACGCGGTTATCTCAAGAACTGCTGGCCCGAATTGAAAAATTATTTTTGTGTTGAGTAGCCTATTTATCGAGGATGGCTTTATAACATCACGCTACAGCCAAGAGGAGCGGAGCAGCAATGAAAAATGTTGCAAAAACGGGGAAAATCGCACGGGCAGACGATTCGATGCGACGAGAAGGGTTGGGGGAACATGAAGTTTAACGCGGACGAAGTCGCGGGCAGAAGCTAGTAAGAGAAATATAAAGCTTTTTAAATTATTTTTTTACCGTCCACTATGACATGATCGTGAAGGGCTTGTGGCTAAGTAATAACAGCCGCACGGGTTGATCATTCAGGTTAAGTTACGCTTGCCGCTATTGGTCCTAGTATGGGTGACCATCTTCGCATATAAAGACCCTTCCGTGCCTCGGAAATCACGTTAAGCCGTTGGTCCCGGCTGTCTTTTCGTAGATCTTAGACAGTCGTTACAGGTCGTTAGAAGCCCGAAAGTCTGACAACCAGTACTACCAAGGGGTATCGTATTACCCAGTTAACTGGGTTGTGGAGGTCTGATAGGCAGTCGCTCCATGTAAAATACTGGTACTCAGCTGCGTCCGGTTAGACTGGCAGCCGACCTCAACATAGTTGGGAAAAGGCTAGACAAATGATCTGACGTGATCGTAAACCACGGTCATGCACGGGAAGGAAAAAATAAACCGTGCAGCATCCTAATGTGACTTATCTCTTCGTGCTTATCCTAAGTTCGTAGCAGTGGGTGGAACCCTTAGTTCCATGTTCTATAGTAGAGGGTTTTCTACACTTAGACCACTAGACCACTGTGCATGGGTCATGGCGGCCGTGGCGCGTCGGTGGTTATTCCAACCAGCCAAACTCCATCCAGAATTTGATTATATCTCCAGGTCTGTTAAGAACATCCGTGTATAATATATATAATATATCTTTGGACAACCAACACAACGTTAGCTGATCCCAAACTAGGCAGAGCCTGTACTATGGCAACCAGACAACTGATAAACTTACTTATATATTTCTAAATACATACATATTATAGATAAATTACACCCAGACACAGAACAAATGATTGTGCTCATCACATAAAGATTTGTCCTGGGTGGGAATCGAACCCACCATTTCAGTCTTAGCAATCAGGGTCACTAAGCACTAGACTAACAGGCCTGTTGTCGTGTATGTACCTATGTTGGTATAAGATATGGGTGCCCTGACGGTTTCTGTCCCAATCTGGGTGAAGCCTATGCATTCCGCAGCGTCCACGTAAGCCCTGCATAGATGACTGTTCGTTATGGGTATACTTATCCTATAATTTAATTAATAATTTCAACGCAAATGGGATTTTACATAGTCGACAGTTTGTTTTCACGAAAGGTAGGTCGACGACTAACGTGGGAGTAAAACTTATCAGTCACATATTAGAATCCTGGGAGCAGTCCTAGGATGTAATTGGCATTTTCTGTGACCTCTCAAAGGCGTTTGACTGCGTTGACCACAAGAAACTGATCTGTAAATTACACCACTACGGAATTCGTGGACAAGCTGCTGATCTTGTTCTTTCCTATTTATTAAACAGGCAGTAAAAAGTAAACGTTGGCGGGGCTACGTCCTTGGGGTCTCTTGTTAAGATGGGCATGCTGCAAGGTTCAATTCTTGGCCCTTTCTTATTTTTAGTTTACATTAATGATAGCTAACTTCTCGGATATAATTTTATTCGTTGATGACACTTCACTTATTTTTTAAATAGATAGAAAAGACAAGGATTTCTTACATGTTAACGATAGTCTAGCTGTTCTATCGAAATGGTTTGCAGCTAATAATCTCTTACTTAATGCGAACAAAACGAAATGTATTAGGTTCTCATTACCAAATGTTCCCCAAGTAGGTCTAAATTTAAAACTTAATGGCAAGAAATTAGATGCTATCGGAAACTGTATTTTTAGGAATTACTCTAGATTCCAAACTGCAGTGGGGTCCGCATTAGAGCTATTTCAGGTAGATTAAGTTCAGCTGCATATGCAGTAAGAAAAATTAGGCAGTTGACCGATATAGCTACAGCTCGATTAGTATACTTTGCTTATTTCCACAGTATTATGTCTTATGGCGTTCTGCCGTAGGGTTCGGCAGCCGATGTAGATTTAGTTTTTATTTTACAAAAGAAGGCAATCCACGCAATCTATAAAATGGGGCCTCGCGAGTTTCTTAGAAACAAATTTTCAACAGAAATTGATATACTGACTCTTCCCTTTCTTTTTTTTATGTATTTTGTATGTTCGCAAAAACTTAGGCCTTTTCAAAATAAGAAGCGATTTCCATAACATAAATACGCGTAGTAAAAATGAAATTGAGATTGGTTGAATTTAGATTAACAAAAGCTAGTAAATCATTTCTTATAAACAGTATCCGCTTCTACAAGTTGCCAAGGTCGGTTACTGAACTTAGCTATGGAAAGTTCAAATCACACATCAAACGTGTCCTTATCAAAAAAGCATATTATAAGATAAAAGAGTACGTTGAAGACAAGGAAGTTTGGTAATAATTACAGGATGACCAGAGTCTATTAACTGCTCCCAAATGACGATGTACATTTTGTATAATAAGTATTTTTTTACATAATTCTTTGACATTACTAATTTTTGACATTATATCAAGGAACTTAATTCCAAAGTTCCTTGCATTATACATATACTTCATATACTTACAATTTCTAAATTGTACTCTTTAATATTGGTTGTCATGGCAACAATTACATTTGGTTTAAATAGTGTAATATGTCTTATTTATGAAATACTATTATTTATGTAGATTATTTTATACTTTTATACTTTGTGAATGTGTGAACGTTGTAGGCCTTGTAGACAATTTTCTATCTTATTCAGTACCTGGTACTTGTTGACAGGCCTACACCGTCCTCCCATACCTATTAACACTGTGATTTGAAACCATTGTAAAAACCAATTATTTTTAAAAGAGTAACCGTGGAGTATCTTGCCGGCTCTTCTCCATAGGTATCAACAATTTGGAACCGTGCACCTAGCTTCTGACGTTTCATAAGTGCCCATCTAAGGTTTATGTGAAATAAAAATATTTTGATTAATTGATTGAAAAAGTGTTTATTTACTATTCAATTGTTCCGATTGTGTAGCATCTTACTAAGGAAAACAATAAAAAACACAAATATCCAAAGAAGTAGATTAATAAAATAATACAAGGTGTGTGCTCGATAACATTCCCACCTCAAAAAATACAAACTTCCAGATTAACTTTCATTCCCCATTTAACTCCTTTAAGGGATGAATTTTCAAAAATTCCTCTGTATTGATCACCTCTCTATTTCAACAAGTCTTGTGCAAATTTTCAAGCTTCTGAACCCAGCAGTTTCTAAGACTGTGCGCTATCTGTCAGTACATATAATATTATTGCAACTTATGGGTAACAAGAAGCAAAAATGGCGGATCTGACCTATATTTCTGAATTCAATACCTAATTAGGTGTGATGCAACCAAACGGTGCGTAAAAATAGGGTGCCACAGGTCATGGCGTAATTATAGACGGGGCTGACGGGGTCTTTGTTCAGGGCTTCATGGTATCCCATACGCATGACTCTTAGGGTTATTTTTATGTCATATGGATATGATTGAATTATCCAACTGTTTTGATAACACACCTAATAGGTGCATTCATACTTTTATAACTTTAGAGAGTCGCGAAACGGTATCGCTTCTGCCCTTGGCTTCAACCGTGTGAATTTCGGAAATTATCCCGCAAGAACGTGCTACCACGACGAAAGTCTTTCCCTGTATACATTTCCTTGTCAAAGGGACCAGTCACGTTTCATACAAAGTTGGGCCCGAACTCAAAGCCAGGGAAAAAAAAATGTGTTCCCTAGTGGAGGTACTCCTCCTTGTAATTTCTTGCTATAGCGCCGAATCTCTGCGACCATTTCTTTATCTTGAACAAGTATTACCTACTATGACGACAAGCCTCTCAGAGCGTTAGTGGAGCATCAGATTTTGGCTCAATATGGCTGTTCTCCTTTTATCGTTTTTTTTTATATTAGTATGGATAAGCACACCAACAGCACCTAATAAAGAAACAGCTCTAAAATTGGTATTTCAGTAATCATATTAATGACCTTATGCATATAGTTGGAGAAATGTTAGTTCGAGCGAAGCGAGCTCGAAAATTTTACAACCTAAAGCATATCACAACAGCGTCTTACTTATTGAATTAAGCTATTTCTTTTGCGTCTTCAAAAAGCTGTCGGAAAAACGATGTCCGCTTGTTCCCTTTTTTAACAAAACATTTATAGCGTTTATATAATACTAGCTTCTGCCCGCGACTTCGTCTGCGTTAAATTTCTTGTTCCCCCGACCCTTCCCGTCGCGTTGTATCACTCGTAAGATTTTCCCCGTTTTAAAAACATTTTTCATTACTGCTCCGCTCCTCTTGGTTTTAGCGTGATGTTATATAGCCTATAGCCTTCCTTAAATTATAATCTTAATGATAAATAGGCTACCCAACACAAAAAGAATGTTTCAATTCGGACCAGTAGTTCCGGAGATTACCCCCTACATACACACTTACATACAAATGTTACCTCTTTATAATATTGTATTAGTAAAGATATAACACATTCTAATTTTCATTGGCGTCACCGACACATCCGGTGATAGGAAGCGCAACCGCGATCGACAAGGACGGCACACGGCGCCGCGCCGGCGCAGCGTGACAAAACCAAACTTAGTGCAAGCAATATTATTTATTCACAAAAATTAAAGAACTGGTGCCTCGCATCTTAATAAATATAATAACAGTAACAAAGTCGTATTCTGCGTGTCCTTCGCGTATGTCAAGATTTTTATTTTTTTCTAATCAATGAGGTGAGCTAAATTGTTAATTGATCGACTTAGACCTAGTCCAGGGGGTCATGAACTCATGACCCCAATGACCCCTGGATCCACCCATGGTTAGATGTTTCATTATATTGCCTTGACATCGTAGCTTGCCATACGTGATGGGGGACTTTTAAATGTGGTAATGAGAGTGTATGTAGGCAAGTAAAAAACATGAAGATGACGCTGAATACGTTGACTAGTAAAAATAATTTAGCTATTCTGTTTCTGCTAACACCTAAATATCTCGATGGTAATAGTAGAGCTCTTTGAGGAGGAAGAACTGGGAAGTACCGTCAAACAGAGTGAATACAGAGGCGAATCGGGACGAAACTTAAAACGGGATTTTAACATAAAAATAATGTTTGTTGCCATAAAGGACTCTAGTATGTTTATTGTATAATTAACGTGTTAGTAGATACCCTTGTTGGCAACAAACTACATCTGTTATTTTAAATTTGGAATCCATTTTTAAGATTCGTCCCAATTCATCCCTGTGTTCACCCTAGTTGTACCTACAACCGGTATGAATAGCCTTCCATTAATTACCCAACTAGATTCTAGATCTATTTCTGCCGCCAAGTAGCGTTGCTGTATTCCAGATGGAAGAAAAGGACAAAAGAAATACAGCCGTTTTGAAGATTATCTGCTTCACGGTTCTCAGAAATACTCGGGTACACACGGCTACAAGTCAAGCTATACATTTCCAGTTTTAGCTGCCCTCATATTGTATCGGCTGTTCGTACAATGAGATGTCAGCTTATACTGGAAATGCCTAGCATTTAAGCTTCTGTGTGACTGGCCGACTCCTGGATCATTGAATAGTGTCTTTTTTTGTGGTTAGCAAATTTTCAAATGATGTCTCCCGCTCTGGGTGGAGCGGCAGGGCGTGTCAGACTTTTACTGACTAAAACCCACTCGTGTTCCTTCAGTTGCCTATATGTCAGGGTCGCGGTAACTCTTTCGAACAAATCTCGCGACCCTGGCAGGATTGAATAGTGCCTTTTTTTTTTTCAAAATAAATGCTTTGGCATGAGGTCATGCCTAAAAGTTAGGAAGGTTAAATATCAAGTAAGCGGCATAAACTCATTAGAGTATGAAATGGCGATGGACGAATAATAATAATAATAAAATTTTGTTAAAATATTTAAAAATATACTTAATATGTTAAAAAATGAATAAATGAATATAATAATATATTAGGACAACCAACACAAATTTATCTGATCCCAAAGTAGGCAGAGCCTGTACTATGGCAACCAGACAACTGATAAACTTACTTATATATTTCTAAATACATACATATTATAGATAAATTACACCCAGACACAGAACAAATGGCGAAGGTTCAATATTGGGTCCTTTCCTCTTTTTAGTTTTCATCAATAATTTACCTCATTTACCCCAAAGATGGTGTTATTTGTAGATGACACGTCATTGATTCAAATAGACCGACTATCACAAAATAGTAAACTTTAGGATGGTTGGATTCCCAGGTCGGCCCTGGGACACGGACCCTCCTCGGATAAAGTTTTATTGGGATTTCCTATCTGGAATTTCTCAGTGGCAGCCCAGAGTAAGAGTTAGAAGTATCTCCTCATCATAGTCATTATAGATGAAGGAGTTGTAGTCGGTCGCTGTCTGACATTACCCTCCGTTCTTCCCAGACGGAGGGTATCAAGAGGAAGGTTCCCAATAGAAAAAAAAAGTTAAGATGATCTGGTAATCGGCTGCACCGAGTACCTACCAAAAGATCTACGAACCCTAAATTTGTTTCGCAATTTTTTCTCAAGGGTAATCAGCTGGTCAAATAGGTAATGTTGACTCCATCTTGAATACATACATATTTTATTGTTATAATATGACGTGTAAATGTAATTTGCGTCATCATATTTACAGAATCAACAATTTCAGTTCATTTCATAACAGACGTACTAGTATGTGCCACTTGTTTGTTATTTTTTCATGTAAACAATCTAGACAATTGCAATTTTAGTCCTTGTAGATTGTATAATATACAAGGAGGAAAGAGTTATGCTTGCGCAGTTATCGTTAAATAGATATGGTAGTCAGAATTTCGGAGCATTATTTATAAATTTTACAGGTACCTACATAAGACGCAGATTTTTCAAGCCTAATTGATCTAAATTATTTGACCAGTGCGCTGGTATGGTCGCTCTCAATTGACCGGCTTATCGTCATCATCATTTCAGCCGAAAGACGTCCACTGCTGGACTTAGGCCTCCCCCAATATGACGGGTTTACCAATCGCCACGCTTGGCAGGCGAGTTGGCGATCGCAGTATGGTGGTATAATGTACAGAGAATGCTGCTGCCCATTCTCTAGTAAGTCCCTTAGTCGCCTCTTACAACACCCACGGGGAGAATGGGATGGTGGTATTCTTTACGTCCGGCACCACATGGCCATCAACCAGCTAATAACTCTCAATTAGAATAAGTCACCACACGGTCGATGGAGAGGGCTATGTTTGGGGTTTCTCTACGCGATCGAATCAGAAATGAAGAGATCCGTAGGAGAACCAAGGTTACCGGTAAAGCTCAAACTTAAGTGACAGTGGGCAGGGCACATTGCTTGCAGAACAGATGATCCCTGGTGTGGCGACCGCGTACCGAAAGACGTAGCTTTGAAAGGTTTTCCCACACGACGAACCTGATGAAGGCCGAAGAAATCCGCGGGATGAGAGAAACACAGAGTGAGCCGAATTGGCGGAGCATGGCGAGACCTATGCCTACCTGCCAGGGTCGCGAGATTGTTCGAAAGAGACACCGTGACCCTGGCATATGGGCAACTGAAGAAACACGGGTGGGTTTTAATCAGTAAAAGTCTGACACGCCCTCCCGCTCCTCCCAGAGCGGGAGAAGTCATTTGATGACTTCTCATAAAAAAAAGGCCTATGCTTAGCAGTGGACACTTTTTTGCCTGAAATGATGTTGATGATGATGCAGCAATTCACAACAAAGATTACGTTATTGTTTCACTCTTCATACATCCATGTTCAATAGAAATGGCTTCATATACTAGAGGCATTGAAATACCAAATTCAATAAGAAGTTAATTAGTGTTTGTGTGGGGACAATGGTTTTACCGTGAGTTACAATTTTATTTTTAAATTACTCGTTAAGAATTGAGTTGTTAGTTTAATTTATATAGGATCAGTTTTTATCCAGTGCGCAAACTGTAACCATGAATTCAGCATATCATTCTAGACCCCCAGCGTAGAAAATTTTCATCGGTTATAAAAAAAAAAATCAGCTGTTCCATACATTTTATACATAACTTATCCGGTATAGAGACATAGAAGCCGTCATCACGAAAGAGCCGATTATTCTGTAAATAAATAACAGTGGAGGCTTAATATGCAACGTGTATTGTACCTGATACTAGGGATTAACGGCAGTGAGCTGTTCAAGTTTATGTTATCCAAATTGATTTTTAAAGAATAGACCGGAGGTTACTTTTTATCAATGGTTTACTTACGTAAAAAATAAAAAAATAATATGCAAGACTCTCAGTTTGCACCACAGATGACTAATACATGCGCTTAACATATTTAAAACATAATCCTTTTTTACTTGATCTGAGAACATAATTTAATTCTTTTCTCCCTATGTGCAGATATTTCACCCTTACTTGGATTGTTCCTATTATTAAGAAAAGTACTAGAGATCGTCGTATAAGTATGAATTCACGAAATCTAACGGTGGGGTAATTTTGTCTTAATAGAGTATTGCCAGAGACACAGTTTGTTAAGTTTCGGGAGAGAAATAAGATGCACGTGAAAGTACCTACCGCAAAAGATCCTCTGTTTAGTGTATTAAATATGTACTTAAATACAAGAGTTACATCTACACACAGAGTAAAAGACAATAATGAAGTATAAATAAAATACATGTCAATGGTAATTGTGTGACTATAGGTAAATATAACTAATACCTACCTATATGTTTTCTTACTACAGAACGGTGCTCGCCATAGTTATTCTCTACGGAACAATATGGATCGTGAAGCACGCGGTCGAAAACGCCGTACCGAAGTCAGAGTTCGCCATGCCTATTACTACTACTCGAAAGTTTAACGGATAACACCAGTCCACATCGCGGCATCATGGGCACTCATCACCGCGTGGGCGCTCGTTTTTATTGTTGGTGTTATGGACGAACCTTTAGCTAAACTAAATTCGTTGACAAATATGTTTTTATGATAATTTAGCAATCTAAGCAGAAATGTTGCATATTAAAAATATTTTTTACAATTTATTTCTTTCTTTTTTGCCTATGCTGTCCCATTGCTGGGTAAAGGTCTCCTCCAAGTTCTTTCAGGAACTCTTTTCCTGCGCCACCTCGGACCAGCCGTCGCGGTACGCATCTAGGTCGTCTCGCCACCGTTTTCTGGGCTGACCGCGGTTGTGTCGTCCATCTTCAGGCACCCATTGTGTAGAGACATTGGCCAGCGGTCATCTTGCATGCGGCTAATGTGACCCGCCAAATCCCATTTGAGCCCAGCAGCCTTTTTGACTACGTATCCGTTTTGGAACGCAGCGTGGTGTTCCGAATTTTATACTGTCTTTTTACACCCAGAATACTGCGTTCCATCGCTCTATGACAAACTCCAAGACGGAACTTTTGAGACTCTATGAGCGACCAGGTCTGAGTACCGTAGGTTAAGACGGGCAGGATATACATGTCGATGAGATTGCGCTTCGGGGAGATCGATAGAACACCCTTCATTTTTCCAAGCGTTTTCGATTCGGTGGTATATTTGTCTTTCCTGCCTGTCATCGAAAGAAACTAACTGACCCAGGTACACATACTCATCGACATATTGTATGTCCTGCCCATCCACTTCGACTCTACACTTACTGATGTTGAGTTTTAGACCTAAAGTCCCACCCTTATGTTAGCCGTGCTCAGCTCTTGGAGCATGGTCTGAAATTCTAGAGCTAGGGCAAAAAGGACCATGTCTTCGGCAACTAGTTTTTGTTTTCAGTTTGATGATATAGTGTGGTAGTTCAACCAAAAACTATTGCAAACGCAAAATTGAGCCAAATGTAAGCAATATTTATTGCAAACTTATGAACATTTCTTTTTGTTCGGTGAGAAAATATTATTCGCTTCGCTTTATCTCCTCTTTATAGGAAAATATTGACTAAAATTGTACACCAGATATAATTAAAACACTTTAATATTATTCAAAGAAACTATAGCTTCCTAACCTCTATCAATACGTTAAACCACTTCCAATTAACAAACGTTGTAAAAAGGCGATACAGCTGATATCAGAGACTTCACTCGAGTAAAGCGTCTGATTCTAGCGTTCATTAAGGGTTCATATTTGTATCATTCATGTTCACTCGACTGTGAACAAATTATATAGGAAAGAACATCTGTTCCTTTCATTTAATTTTCGCATCATTCGGTAGGTTAGTGAAAGTATAAATGGCAAAAGACCAAGTACTGAAATCGAAAATAGTTCGATCGGTTCATTCATGAATTCATTTAAAATTTTGGATTCATTTTGTGCTCACACGTTTTACTTCGACTGAATGATCCAAATGAAGGTAATACTGAACAAAATATGAAGCGTCTGAAAAGGGTTTAACCTGCTGTATTACTGTTCATTTTTAAACGATCATCGGAACGTTCAAAGTCCACGCTGTACAACGGATCCCGGCGGCCATGTTGGTATTGATCTCACACTCGTGTTTTTTCGCACATGTCGCAGTGACATTCCCGTACCGTGGTGCCAACCCCATGGCAGTACGATGACTGAGAAGGCTCCTTTGCTATTTCAATATCTTCTTCGGGCACTTTCCAACCGCTCTGTAATTCAAGGATGCATTAATGGCCATGTCAAGATGTGCGTTCAATATGTCAGTTCGCAAGAATCATTTTTTTTTTACAATTAGCAGGTTTCTACATTAGGATTGGCTGAAATACAACGATTAGGCGAATTTGTTACAACGTGTGTTACATTCATGTTGCATTGCATTTGGACAGCATGTTTGGTTCAACGGTAGACTGGAAGCCGACCCAAACAGAGTTGGGAAAAGCTTAGGCATGATGATGTTTGTTTCAACGTAGAAATGTTGCAATTCATGTTATGTTTCAAATATTTGTACCCACTATTTCCAGCGTGCATATTGACAATTCATCCTACTTCATTCTATTTCACCATACGCCAAACCTTTCTAGCGTCAGAATATTAACGTCTTACCAACACCATCAAATACTTAAAGATGACTTATTAGAAAGAATACTAAAGAGGACAGTAATATTGTGTGATTGTGTTGTAGCACTTACAATTTGAGCCATATGTAGGCAGTATACGCGCTTGGCACTTGGCACCACCAAATGGCCCAGAATTGCCCACGCTCGGCCTGCTTGCCGGTCGATCTTGAGTGCTTGGAAGGCACAGGCTATTGCGCTAGATTTTGCCTTCAGATTTTGTCGCCCGGCCTCAGCGGTCTTTTTTCTCTCTTCGGGGTCTCCTTCATAGATCTTACAATGAAAGAAGTAAGTAGTTGAACATTAATTTCTTAAAATTTAATTGTTTTTTACCTATAGATATAGACCGAACCGACCGATAGATATAGATATTAAATCATATTTATACAAATTATTTTGTTTTTTGACAATTAGAGATATGTTGTTGTTTCTATGAATAATAAATAAGTTTTTAGTAGTGTTGTGTGTTATATACATAAGATTTTAAACAACATTCCTTGCCAAACTCCCGGTGTTTGGTATTTGAGGAGTTTCGACGTTACGTTGCGGCCATTATTTTTTGAAAAAGTACATTTAAACAGAAATCAGCGCCATAAATGCAGCGTAATGCGTATAGTATCTATTCTACACCAACAAAAAAAACGAACTACCTACTACTTACCTGAATTCTTACTGTAGATGCTTTTTTTAAAGTAGAAGGATTGGCCAGCCAATCTTCAGCGAGGGCCGTCCATGCGTACGCGCTGGGCAGGCGACGCACTAGGTCTAGCAGAGTAGCGCGCGCGCGCACATTGTCTCCAGCCGACAGCGACATCACGGTACTGAAGAAAATATAGACACTTAATCCTACTAATAATAATAAATGTGAAAGTTTGGATGTTTGTTACTCAATCAAGCAAAAACGGCCGAACGAATTTGGATGAAATTTGGCGCGCAGATAGTTTATAACTTGGATTAAGACGTAAGTAGGATACTTTTAATCCCGCTGGTTCCGTTCCGTTCCCGAGGAATAATTTCCGACTTCCATGTGGGCGAAGCTGCTGGTAAAGGCTAGTTAGTAATAAAACACGTGGCGTTCTATAACATCAGCTATGAGCCAGTGAGTCCCGCAAAATCATCAATTTTGAAGATTTTGTACAAAAGACTACCTTCTGCCTGCGGATTCGTTTGCGTGAAATTTCGACCTCCGACCCAGCACGTCGCATCCCGTCTTTTAATTTTTTTTTGCTCTGCCTATGAGTGTTGTAGCGTGATGTTAGCCGAAAACGTTGCCCAAGAATTGGGCTATCAAACGTCAAAATAATTGTTGAAATCCAACTGGGAATTCCAAAGACTATCCCCTACAAACAAACCTACAAACACACAACAACCAACAAATTTTATCTTTTTACACGCTTTATATTAGCTTCACTTGTATGTTTGTATGTTTGTATATTTGTATGTTTGTATATTTGTTTGTTTGTATGTTTGTTTGTAACCGACTCCTTATAGCGCGATTTTGACCCACTTTGAACAACCAGATTTGATTCGAACTTTGCACACCTGTCAAGGACCGTTGACAATGCAATAATTTCATAAATTTGTGCCATTATTGTTGCCAGGGTTACCAGGACAGCAAAAAAACTGTCTTCGAAAACTACGGTGACATACGTCACAAACTAATTTGCGCCATTATCCTAAATCTAATTTTTTTTTTTGTTACATTTGTTTTTCTTCTCAGCTCGTTGTCAGGTAGGGGTACAATACAATTACGAGCCGACGCCGAAAGCAAGTAAATGTAGCGAGTGTATATCATGTGTGTTAACTGTTTAAAGGCGAAAGTTTGTGAGTATGGATGTTTGTTACTCTTTCACGCAAAAATAACTGAGCGGATTTGGATGAAATTTGGCACACAGATATTTTATTATCCGGATTAACACATAGGGTAATTTTTATCCTGGTAGTATGTTCCCGCGGGACATACTACCACATACTACCTGTATACAGGATAAGTTTTTATCCAGTGCGTAAATTGTAAACATGAATTCAGCATATCATTCTAGACACCCTTGTGCAGAAATTTTTCGTCGGTTTTACAAGAAAATATCGGCTGTTTCATAGAAAAATGCAATACCTACGGGGTCAAAATGTATGGAACAGCTGATTTTTTTTGTATAACCGACGAAAATTTTCTACGCAGGGGGGTCTAGAATGATATGCTGAATTCATGGTTACAGTTTGCGCACTGGATAAAAACTGATCCTGTATATTTAGACTATTGTGAGATTGTCCTCGAATCACGATGGATAATTACTTCTAGGCAAGCCTGCACAACCAAAAGAGCAGTGGTGGGCCAGTGGTAAGGTAACTAACGACTATGACTTACGAGTTATAGGTCAGAGGTTCGAACCTTAAACCCTGCGCTTTACTTTGTGTAAATTATTTCATCACGACTACTCTCAAAATGGTGAAGGAAAATTCGAAGGCATGTGAAATCTACCACTCCGCACCGGGTTCGCGTGGTGGATTACGGCCCACTCCCTCTCACAAAGAGGAGGCCTGTGTCCCAGCAGTGGTAATATTATTGGCTGATTTTATACGTGTGCACAATCATAGAGCATTTACCATGTACTGATAAAATTAAATAAAGGCTCATGCTTACCTGAAGGAATCAAGGTTGTTGCCTGCTTTTCCAAATGACTCGATGGCTGCTTCAAAGTTACCGAGTCTGTGTTGGACTTCAGCTTCTAGGGTTCTCAGGTAATCGGTCTAGATGAGAAATAACATATGGCATACGTAAATTTACTCAAGCATTGTTTGCAAGAGTTTTATTTAAAAAGAGCAGTTGAGGTAGGCATGGTCATAATTTCAGCTGCAAGACGTCGTGGACATAGCCCTCCCCAGAAACATACCTAAACATAAACCCCCGTTTGCTATTATTGCGACCATTGGCGATCGCAGTATTTAGTTCAAAATAATAGTTTAAAAAGCTTTTTGTGGTATTTTAAATGGTATTAAGCACCCAACGCATTTTTTTTTCCAATTATTTTCTACTTTTTAGTTTGGTTTTGTATGGAAGCGTGTTTTTTAAACTATTATTTATTTTCTATTTTTTAGTTCAGCTAGCTATAAAAGACTGTTTTAGCTATCCTGGTAACCCTGGCAAGGATAACTGCACAAATTTATGAAATTATTGTATTGTCATCGGTCCTCGATAAGTCTACAAAGTTTAAATGAAATCTGGCCGTTTGAAGTGGGGCAAAATCTAGTCTAAAGGAGTCGGTTACAAACATTATCATCATTATCATTTCAGCCATAAGACGTCCACTGCTGGACTTAGGCCTCCCCCAATTTGGGGGGCTTTGCCATAATCGCCACGCTTGGCAGGCGGGTTGGCGATCGCAGTATGGTGGTAAAATGCATAGAGAACGCTGCTGCCCATTCTCTAGTAAGTCCCTTAGTCGCCTTTTACGACACCCACGGGAAGAAATGGGATTCAGCTGAAATGGTGAGTTATGAATTATGCAAATTAAATGATTTACTGTTCCGTATTGTAGAATATATTATGTACCAAATTGTTTTGGTTTTTTTGTGACGAGTGATTGCAGAAGGGTTTAACGGGCAAATGTTTATCAACAAGCACAGTCATCAAAATGATACGTAACAATGGTCGTCGGATTAAGTTGAAGTTTTGTAAGAAACCAATGGATGTGTTCGAATAAAATATATTTTATGAATAAAAAACAAACACTTATTTTATCAAATTAATTTTCATTCGAAAAAATCCACTGGTTCCTTCCTTACTAAACTTCAGCTATATCCGACAACCCTGGTTGCTTTTCTCTTATGGTGAGTTTTGATTTTGCTGTATTTATACGAATGCAATTACAGTCAATAATTAGATAGATAGATAATATTTATTTGCGTAAACATGTGTCATACATACAGAAAAAGATGCATTACTAAAAACCTAGTGTTTAGACTAAAACTAGATACCAAGACCTGTTTTATATTAAGAACCTTACCTCACCAAACTTCTCGAGTCCAATATGAAGATGGCACAAGGCCTCCTCGTAATCTCCCCGCAGACGGCAGCACAGACCGACCAGATGATAGTACTGAGCTGACTCTCCGGTCACCGACAGAACTCGAGCTACGCACACTTCTGCCAACTGTGGGTATGAGAGAAACAAGGGGTCAGTTTTTTGCGGTACCCACGCAAGTACTAGTTGCCTATCTATGCGTTTGATATCCTTTTTGGAAGGTATGACGATGGATATACTTAAAAAATCATGTCGTCACCATCGTCATTTTGATTAAATTTTCCACAAATAAAAGCGTTGTAAATAGTGACTCGCACATCACACACGGTGATGATCAGTACGATATTTAAAGGTGAAAAGTTGGTATTGCACGGTAACATCCGGATAAAAACAACTATCGTATGAAACTGCCATGAGATCTCCAATGTAGCCTCGGTGTGCAATTCCAACTACATTTCCTTTAACATATTTTTACGCATGATCATCATTTCAGCCGAAAGATGTCACTGTTAGACAAAAGCCTTCCCCAAAAGGGGAGTTTGCCATAATCGCCACGCTTGGCTGGTGGTTTGGAGATCGTAGTATGGTGGTAAGATACATAGAAAACACTGTTATCCATTCTCTGGTAAGTCTTCAAATCAGTACTCACAGGCACAGCTCTCAGCCTGAGCAACAGGTCTGCGGCATCATAGTACAGGCTCATGTCGGGCAGCAGCGGCGTGCTGGTCCACCAGTCACCCAGCTCCTTCTCCCACTCACGTTGGAACAATATACCACCACGTAGGCGGCGCCACCTGACAGATGCCAAAAGGATTTTGTGACGTTTCCTGTTACAGCTTTAAAACGGAGGTAATGTTTCAGCGTTTTCAAAGTTTCTAAAGTGTCGGACTCCACACTACTGGTGTGGAGTCCATGGCAGGGATTTCAAATGATCGGAAATACGTTCACGTTAATAGAGTCTTAATATATTCCGATATATTCAACTCTTGTTATCGCGATGTCGATATTGTGGATGTCAGCAATAATGTTGTCACGTCAGAAATTAAAAATGCGCCCAATACCTAGGTTATTAACATAATTTTCTGTGATTCTGTCCCATACAAATCTATACAAATAAATGAAATTGGAGTGTCTGTTTTTAATATTAAGATAACCACTTTTTACTAAGTGTATATGGATGTATACACGATACATATACCAAAACAACATTTTTTACAATTTTTGTCTGTCTGTCTGTTTGTTCCCGCTAATCTCTGAAATGGCTGGACCGATTTTGACGGGACTTTCACTGGCAGATAGCTGATGTAACAAGGAGTAACTTAGGCTACTTTTATTTTAGAAAGATTCTTTTATTTTAGAAAAAAATAACTGTCTTCGAAAACTACGCTGACATACGTCTCAAAATTCGAAAAACCCTGGCTGAATCCTACGAAATAGATCAAAATAATGTACTACAGTATTATACACCTTAAAAAGGCCTACAAAAATGTCCTCAATGGTATATGTCTATTTCTTAGGGATAACCCACAATAACCATTTTTTTTTTTACGAGAATTAAGGGCTTATTTACGAAGCGATTTTAAGCAATACAGCTTTAATCCTTATCCAATTAAGTACCTTTAATACATTGTGCATTTAATATAGATCAATATGGCTCTTTATAGCATGTAATTTAAATGAATATCTTAGAAGATATTAGAGATTTAAAAAGTGGGCGCAGAGCGCGTTGGCAGCGGCCGGGTAGTACAGGATAAGTAGGATTGTAATTCATATTACTTTGGCTTCATATTAATTGCGAATATCATGTGTGTTCGTTATACTCAAAATAAACCTAATAGTTTTATTTCAAGTAAGAGACCGCGAAATGGCTTAGATGTTTAGATTTTTGGATGTTTGTTTCTCAATGATGCAAAGACGGCCAAACGGATTTAGATCGAATTTGGCACAAAGATATATTATATCATGGATACGTAACAGATAGGATACCTACTTTATCCCGGTAGTAGGTTCCCGGGTGATATTTTCTGACAGCTATACGGGCCAAGCCACTGGCAAAAGTACTATTCCTATAATTATGTTCGGTATCTGGTAAATGATTGAGTGTCTGATTGGTAAAATAGGAGCGTTAAGAAAAACCAGGAAGACTTATATTCAACTAAACCAAGCCCTATATCGCAGTCTTCTTACTCTGAATACTATTACTTTTATTTTAAAAACACCAACACACATGATGTTCTCATAAACTATGAATCCTAAGTAATATGAGTTATAATCCTACTTACTAATAATATTATATAATATGTGAAAATATGTATGATTGGGTGTTTGTTTCTCAATCACGCAAAAATGGCTGAATGGATCTGGATCGAAAATAGCACACAGAGTCTATATTACCTATATAACCTGGAATATCACATTCTTATCGCGGTAGTACGTCCTCTTGCATTAATTTCCGACATCCACGCGGACGAAGCCGCGGGCAAAAGCTAGTCTAAAATAAATTCTTAAAAGAAGTTGATTTACTTAAATGCTTTATTTGTGTTTTGATATTCAGGAACTTTAGATAAGGTCGATCCTAAGCGCTTAAAGAGAAAGAGATTATTAATTTATACGAGTGACGATGAACGAACAATAATAATTAAGGCCCAACTTGAAAATTAATAGTACTTTGTTGAGCGTGGCTCTTATTTCCAACGCACGCGGGGAATGACGTTCTTATTTTCCGCGGTCAGCCGCCACGAGTTCAATTGAATCAGGTAACCAATGTCAAAAAGTGGAAATAACGAAAAGACTGACCGGATTTAAAAAAAGGTACTTAGCATGTGCTTTGGCTAAGTGTTATTCTTGTTACTGTCGCATAACTGTCAAACTGAAAGTGCAAGTAAAAAGAAAAATAAAAAGTGCATGCTAAGCACCAAATTGGGTCCGCAAAGCAATGATAACTTTGATACAATCGTTTCAACGTAATTCTGCCATCAGTCTGGTTCTTCCACCGATCTAAATCCCCGCCCATATCCTAATTGCACCACTGTACGCATGGACTTCCTAGCATACTAGAAGTTTAAAGACCCGTGGCCAGCGAAAATAGTACAAATGTTGCCATTCCCAATAAGTCACCCAACTCTACGTCTGCCGGTATGCGGTTGCCACTCTAGAATGTTTCAGTCCCATCTTCCACTTGTTCTGCGAGCAATGTGCCCTGCCCTCTGCTACTTTATTTTGGCCACTTTTCGGGCTATGTCGGTTGCATTGGTTCTCACGCGACCCAGCCGAGTCGGATTCGACGACTGACCTCTTTCTTGAAGCTGGACCTAGCTAACTGGACAGTTTGTCTTAGGTACTCGTCCACAAGTTCGATTATAGTTTCTCCAATCTTCATGAGACTGCGGACATTTGACCTGATCTTTGTTTTGTCCATATTCATTTTAGGATCCACTCTGTTAGAAGCTCTACTGAAGTCGTCGGGCATTGTTATGAGGTCTTCCAAAGTCATAGCCATGATAACTATATCAGTGGCAAATCAAAGGTGAGTTAAGTACTCGCCATTGATGTTGATGCCAACCACATTCCAGTTCAGAAGTTTGAAGACATCCTCCAATGCAACGGTGAACAGTTATAGTCAATAGGATACGTTAATCCGATATTATTAGGTTAAGCTTAGTTTAGCAGTATAACAGTTCGAAATTGGAAGGTTTTAGTTTGTTTTGGGGTTGGAAAAAACCGCTTGCAGTACCTACGGGCAAGTAGTCGCTCCCGCGTGCATCATGTATGTCGTTACCGCTTTTGCAGGACAGTTCATATTTTTTATATCACGAAGCGACGTGCGCTTTACATGTTATAACCGTTGTGAAAGTGTGCGTGAAGACGAGAAGCGTCATACTTAACACACACACACACATACTCAATCCCGAATTCTGCATTGTCTCGCATGGTACGGACAGCTCTTGCGCTTACATACAATTAACAGCGTATTTGTAAACTTAAAATACCATAATCGCCTTAACAAATATTACTAGGGGTAGATTACTTCGTGTCAATTTTTACGGTTTTCATTTTGTTTGAAAAACGCATTTTTATTTTATTTTTAGTGTAATTGTTTCTTATTAACGGACATACTATTTCAACCTACACTAATCGGTATACGTACTATTTAATGTGATAACCTTATTGCCACTTTGCCTTTCAATAGCAGTAGAATTAATTCAACAGCTAAATAAAGTGGGCCCTTTGTAATAAACATCAGAAATTTAAACAAAAGGAATCAAGATTACCAAAAACCATCAGTAAAACATACTTATCTGCAATGGACATGATAACATCTGCTAGATGGAAGAGCTCGCGTTCGTAGAAGTAAACGCTGGAGATGACCCACGCGGCGGTCCAAGTCGGGTGTAATATGAGTAGAGCGATGAAGAACGGCTCAGCTTTCGCTGGATCCTCTTCGAACATCATGGTGCCTTTAGATAGGAGTCTATGGAACGTAGAATTGGCACGAATAATTATATCAATTTAAAAAAAGAGTGAAGGACATAAGCTGGAATTCGAATATTTTGCCCAAACAAAACCTTTGGGCTATGTTTTCGTTCTATCATGAGCATCATTGTAAATACACAATTTAAGGATGAATCACTGATTGGTGACTCGCTAGCTCTTTTAATCGCAAACAAGGCGATCTTTCGATTTAAATTTGCTCTCAATAGCTATGAAATAAAAATAGAACAGAACGATAAATTTCGAGACCTCAAAGGAATCATCAAAAGCAATTGAAAAGAAGTTTAAAAAATATCGAAGTGCACTTCAGAAAGTTGCAGTTTACATGTTATAATTGAATGACATGTTTATTACTCAGAAGAGTTATACTTTCATGTAATTCTGTTGCAAAAAAAAAACTTAAGAGCTCACGTCAGCGGGTGTCGAGGGTTGATGAATACGGACTTGTCGAGACAGACTTTGGCCCAGTCTCTGTCGATGTCTTTTAGGCAAGTCGATAGTTCCCGCCAATAGTCAGCATTATGGGGGTATTCCGCAACCAACTGAAAATGTAGAAATCATAAATGTGGTTATTAATCGGTCGTTATTGTGGTATAGAATTTTTTTAAGAGCAGGCCGATAGCAAATTAAATTTTTCACGAGGAATAAAATAACAATAATATGGGTAACTATGCACATCATATTCCCAATATTTTTAAGGAACACAAAAAAAGGACTGCATTTTTCAGGACAGAAAAACATCACGAAGTTTCCTCATAGTTCCATGCATTTTCGATTTGTCAAAACATGCAGAGGCGTTTAGCAAAATTCCTATCATATGTTTTATTAGTGTGCAGTGGTGGCTGGTGGCCCAGTGGTAACGGCCGTGACTTACGAGTAGTAGGTCGTGAGTTCAAACCCAAGCAGGCGCATTACTTTGTGTAAATTATTTCATCGCCACTGCTTTCAAAACGGTGAAGGAAAAACATCGTGAGGAAACCGGCATGTCTTAGAATCAAAAATTCGAAGACATATTGTGACATCTACCAATCCGCACTGGGCCCGCGTGGTGGATTATGGCCCACTCCGTCCCACCGAGAGGCGGCCTTTGTCCCAGCAGTGGGAACATTATAGGTTATTTTTGTACCGATATATCCCCGATCGGAAGCGAAACCGCGGGAGCACAATAAGTTTCTAATGATATCATCATTCATTCATTTCAGCCGTAAGACGTCCACTGCTGGACTTAGGCCTCCCCCAATTTGGGGGGGTTTGCCATAATCGCCACGCTTGGCAGGCGGGTTGGCGATCGCAGTACGGTGGTAAAATGCATAGAGAACGCTGCTGCCCATTCTCTAGTAAATCGCTTAGTCGCCTTTTATGACACCCATGGGAAGAAATGGGGTGGTGTTATTCTTTACGTCCAGCACCACACGGTACTATGATATGCTTACCCGTAAATAAATTTCCGTAGCATGATGCGTGTCCTGCATCTGGCGGGCGTGCCTGGCTGCTCGTGCCGCCGGTTCCACGTCCACCGTCAAGTGATCATTGCGTATCAGCGTCTTGGCTGCCGACTTCATCAGGCAAGCGTGAGACATCATCACCAGTTCCTAAAAGAAAAACAACTAACCATTTATAGGGTTATAAATAGTTCAACCAGTATAATAATCCAACTGTATGGGTACCGAGTAATAGTTAGCCGACTGCGCGACTCAAAGGAGGGTAATATAAATATATATGAGCCTATATGTGTATATTAGTTCCTTTGTGGCACTCTAGAGACCAAACGCGAGGGCCGACCGATTTTCAGGATTTTTACGGCAATCGATTTGTCTTAATCTTGTGAGTGTCACTAAAGACGTGACAGTACACAAAATTCAATATAGCAAGGTAATATGACAGGCATTCTTAAAGGTAACAATAATTACCTTTATTGCCCCTGACTGCATGAGATTGATCATTGTATTAAGTTTAATACTTAGTCAATCTCTTAAAATAAACTTTTTTTATTTCCATGTTTTTCAAAGTTCACTTTTTACGCAATCGGCTTTTTTATTTACTTCTTTTATTTTGCACTTTTTAATAATAGGGGTTTTTTTTTTTGGATGTGAAATCATCAAATGACTTCTCCCGCTCTGGGTGGAGCGGGAGGGCATATCAGACTTTTACTGACTAAAACCCACCCGTGTTCCTTCAGTTGCCCATGTGCCAGGGTCACGGTATCTCTTTCGAACAATCTCGCAACCCTGGCAGGAATAATAGGGGTTAAAGTATGAAATTGCTGTTTTATAGTAGGTAATAGATATTTTGAATTGACACACCTTCATGGTGTGAGGTATTCGAGTGAAACTTTATACATAACATAGGCAATGTATAGATAATGAAGGTAAATTTATGATTAAATAAATATGTTACATCTTCGAAAAAATCGGGTTTTAATTTTAAAGTATAAATTGGCAATTTCAGACTCCTAATATTGAATGTGTGATGACAGGTGCAAAAGAAGAATAGATTGTATTTGAAGACCCGTTAGTATGAGTAAAAATAGAGTAGTAGACTATCTTTGAAATAACAAACCTGTTGTTATCTAACGTACCACTTACGATGTTAAAACAATACGGTCTAAGAACATGAGGACATTACTTCAAAATCTTCATCAGAATTTTGATACTCCTGTACAACAAAATGGTTGTTGACAAATATCGCAGCTTCTTGCCAGCACGATGTGGTCAATTCCACTCGAGTCCTGGTCGCGCTCAACTGTCGGTTGAATGTGCAAAATTCTGTGGTTCCTGCAAAATAATATATACAAGACTATCGTCGAGACAAACGTATTTCCAACTAATTAAAAGACGAGCATCAAGATGTCGTGGATGTATAGGATATATATTCTCAACAGATAGCGTTTTTTTTCCTGGGTGGGAAATCATCTAATGATTTCTCGTGGTCTGTGTGGTGTGGGAGGGCTTGTCAGACTTTTACTGACTAAAACCCATCCGTGTTTCGTCAGTTGCCCCTGAAGGAATTCAGACGTCGAGGATATATAGAGCCTCAATTCTTAACTGATAGCTTAGCCCTTAATTTTCCAGCGGTCTCTTTAGAGAGTTCATGGTTCAGAAGAATTACAGCCGACTCATATCACCGCGATATATTTAACGATTAATCCAGATAGGTTCATCGTTTCCGCTACTGCCCCATACATGACACCAGGAAGGGAGACCAAGATCAGAAATCTGGCACCTACTTATAGGTCTTCTTATAGCCAATAAGTCGTTGATGCCACACTTGAAGCCATCTAGGAAGCAAGTTAGGATCTGTGATAAGTACTGGTAGTTACCATAATAAGGAACTTTTCGTAAAGAGTTCGCAGCTCTCCGAACAATTTTTTGCCAGTCGCGCTCCAGCTGACCACGAGCGGTGCATACTCGTTTTTTGGGGCCTTCAAGTTCCATTGTCGTAAGCATAGCACATATATCTTCTCTGTAATTAAAAGTGGTTGATTTGAATTGTCACCATTGTGAACTCACTCTAATTTTAATTCAGTATGTATTGTAATACATTATCAATAACAATCTGAATAACTTTGAAGAACATTGCTTATCCATTGCTTGATGTGTTCGAAAAATTTGTCTGCTCCACAATATAAATAACGCAATGAATACTGTTGAATTGTCAAAATGAGAGCTTCTGCTACAGTGTTACGCAATTACCCTGCTTATTAGTGCTCTTACTGTTGACATTCGATACTAATATTCTACGCTATTATACGCAATATGACCCAAGATTTAAAAAGAGATATATCATCATCTGACATCCTTTTCCCAACAATGTGGGGTCGGCTTCCAGTCTAACCGGATGCAGCTGAATACCAGTATTTTACATGGAGTGACCTGTCTGACCTCCACAACCTACCACTGGTACATCAGTAACAAAAAGTGTGTTTGTGTGTGTTGCTTTTGTTAAGTCAGGCGTCATCATCAACAGCCTATAATGTTCCCACTGCTGGGACACAGGCCTCCTCTCGGTGAGAGGAAGTGGGCCATAATTAACCACGCGGGTCCAGTGCTGGTTGGTAGATGTCACATGTCTTCGAATTTTTGGTTCTAAGATATGCCGGTTTCCTTATGATGTTTTCCTTCACCGTTTTGAGACCAGTGGCGATGAAGTAATTTACACAAAGTAATGCGCCTGCTTGGGTTTGAACTCACGACCTACTACTCGTAAGTTCGCGGCCGTTACCACCTGGGCCACCACTACTCAAGTCAGGCGTGTTTGCAGCAAATTAACTTACTTGAGAATGCTCGGGGGCTTAACTGTAGGCTTAAGGGGTCGTCCAAGTTCAACTTCGACTATAACAAAAGCATCATTTTCATCAGCGCCTGTAGTTCTGTATAGACCGTTAGTCAAAGTGCTAACCACCGAAGTTCCGTAAGAGTCTGGCACTCTGAAATTTTTCCTTTAATGACACTTCGTGCGGAACATATCACGCCTTGTTTCCCCAATGGGTTGGGAAGAAGTGTATCTATAGTACACCCACATTTCGCCTGTTATGTTTAAGTCCCATGTCATAGGGGGCGAGCCTATTGCCATCAGTCGGGCACAAATCCAGACTCCGGGCTGCTACTGAGAAATTCCAGATGGAAAAACCTAATAACACTTTGCCCGACCTGGGAATCAAACCCAAGACCTTATGCTCAGCAGTAGCGCTTGCTACCACTTAACCAACAAGGCAGACTTTTTTGTGGGATTTTCTTTATTTGTGCGGAAATTTATATAAATCGCGTGTTCGGTGCAGATTAGTTTCAAGCCTTGACTAGAGCAATATTTGAATTTGATTTAGTAGTGGCCTCTTCTGATATTGATATAAACACATTTATTCTTATTTATTATAAAAATAAATTGCCCGCTGCCACGCTCCGGGATATTATACGGTATCCCAAATGAACGTATTACCGGGGTTAAAGTACTCTATGTGTAATTTCAGGTTATGAACTATCTGCGTGCCATTGGATTGCCTCAGCAGTTCAGCCGTGTTCGTGCCAATCCGGAACATTCAACTAGGCAGGCAGACCGATGGGTAAAAACTGTGTAAGTTATATGTGGTATCCGAATCTTTGCTACACTCACACATCGTAGCAATTATTTTTTTAAACTTGCTCGGCCACACATCAAGCTATACTTTTCCAGTACAAGCTGACATCTCATTGTACAAAAATCCTATACAATGCGAGGTTAGCTAAAACTGGAAATATATAGCTTGATTTGTAGCCGTGTGTACTGTTGACTTCGTTGCTATGTGATTATACATACAACATAACATTTCACCTTATTTCCCAGCAGAGTTGGGCAGAGGAATACTTACAGTACACCATATCTCGTTAGTTATGTTTTTGAACCCTATGTAACAGGAGGCACTATTCAGACTCCGGAATTTCAGATAAACCCAATAATCCTTTGCCCGCCCAGGGAATTGAACTCAGGACCTCATGCCCAGCGGCAGCCCCTGTGACTACTAGACCAACGAGACAGTCTGTCAGTCAGTATTATATCATTATTATTTATTTATTTATTTATATATTCTCCAGCCCTTATACCAATTTATACGTATACTGTGTACAAAGAAGATAAATGTGAATTCGTAATGCAGCAATTGCATTCCAGAACTATAATCTAATCTAACTAGCTTGTATTGTCCCTCTGCAGGGCAAAGGCCTCTCTTTCATTTTTCCAATTCCGGAATTAAGATTTAAAAAAAAATAAGGCCGAATTAAATCATCGCCGGCAGCTGTTATAATTCATTTTCCTGCAGAAGAGATTTCAAGTTGTATTCTTACTTGCTCGCTTTGCTATTTTTTGGCCCAGTGAGAGTCGGGGAAGCCAGCTTATCATTGGAGGACGGGAGTCTGTCGTTCGGAGTGAGCAGTAGATCACAGCCGCACTCCTTCATCATACGTTCTGCATTTACCCAGTGCAAGGGCACGGCGAGCCGGATGATTTGTTCTGAATATTTTTAAATTCTTTTAGGACTTTTGTTCTTTTTTATTGAGCTACTCTCATTATCTCTGAAGTCACATAGTAGGTACAACGATTTATGATTTACAGGGTTAGTTTTCAAAGACCTACCAAATTTAAGGGTACAGACCATCAGACTGAACAATTTTCTTGATAGTACCAATATCGTAATTGCGAAAAATTTATCAACTGTCCCATATAATAGGTTGGGGAAAAAGTTTCTTCGCATTTTTTAAGAAAATTCAAAACATTTTTTAATAAAGTTTATTTACATTTAACCAAAGTATGTAGGTACCATTTTGTTCGATATCTTTTTGCCATCTTGTAGGTAGGGACATGATCCCATTGCTATAGAAATTTTGGGACTTCTGGTCAAAATACCGCGACAAGTGGTTTTGGCAGTCCTCTCGTGATGTTAACCTGACACTGCCTAAAGAATTCTGAAGAGACCGAAACAGGTGGAAATCTGAAGGTGCAAGGTCAGGACTATACGGCGGATGCATTAACACCTCCCAGCCAAACTCTCTTAATTTTTGTTGGGTGGCTAAAGATGTGTGAGGTCTAGCGTTATCATGATGAAAAACCACACCCCTTCTGTTGATTAATTCCGCCCGCTTTCTCTCAACTTCTTGCTTTAATCTCATCTGTTGTTCGCAGTAGAGTTCAGAATCGATGGTCCTGCCTGGTGGTAACAGCTCATAATGAATAATGCCCTTCCAATCCCACCACACGCACAGCATCACCTTGTTGCGAGTTAACCCGGGTTTCGCCACAGTCTGTGAAGCCTGGCCGGCCTTTGACCACGACTTTTTTCGCACGTTCTTGTCATACGTGATCCACTTTTCATCACCAGTTATCAGCTTCTTCAAAAATGGTTCGGTTTCATTACGTCGTAATAAAGAATCAAGTAGTAAGAAGTACACGGTTCATTAGGTTTCTTTCAGTGAGCTCGTAAGGTACCCAAATGTCGAGCTTTTTTGTGTACCCAGTTTTTTTCAAATGCGCCAAAACTGTTTTGTGGTCAATTTCCAGTTCTTCAGCTACGTCGTAACTACTGGTATGCCGATCTTGCTCCACTTTTTCAAAAATGGCATCCATTTTATCCGTAATAGGGCGACCAGAGCGACGTGCATCTTTGACATCAAAATTTCCGGATTGAAAACGCTTAAACCAAATTTGTGCTACTCTCACAGACACTACACTAGGTCCATAAACATCGCAAATTTTTTTCGCGGCTTGCGTTGCATTTTTACCTTTTTTGTAGTAAAATTTTAAAATGTATCGAATTTCTTCATTAGGTTCACTCATCTTGACGGTACGAAAAACAAATGAAAATCACACATTTTCCTAATTTGAATTTGGAATTATGTTCTTTAAAATTTAAACTTTCAATGATACCAAAACCAGCCAGATACAAATAGTATAGCCAAAGAGATTTTATTACAAGTTCATACATACTATAATGCGAAAAGACTTTTTCCCCAACCTAATATTTAGATAGAGTAAGTATTGAAGTTTTTATGGGACAGTTGAAATATATTTTACGATAACGATATAGGTCCTAAGGAGAAAGTTGTTAGTCGGTCTTTGAATACTAACCCTGTTTAATAAAAATACTAGGAAAACAAGTTAACCTCCTGGATAAAGAAGCTTGAACAAATTCAAGAATGCCATGAAGCTATATCCTCCGTTTTCTCCGTAGATATGTAGTTCAAGGGGCCAATTGTGATTACGGAGATGTTTCCACAGCCATTTGTCGCCCTTTAGCATCAGAGTGCGATGGAACGAGCCCCAAACTGCAGTATCTGATAAAGAAAACAAATATTTAGAATCGAATTAATATAATAAAGTCTACAGAAATAAATCTCATTAAAATGGTGCTGAACGTCAGCGGAGTTTCGATCAAATACCACTAAATTCTATGTGGTGCTGGACCGTAAGAATAGCATCATCCCATGTCTTCCCGTGGATATCGTAAGAGGCGCCAAAGAGACTAGAGAACTGGCAGCCGCGTTCTCTATGAATTTTACCACCAAACTGCGATCGCCAACCCACATGCCAAGCGCGGCGATTACGGCAACCCCAACCGTCGCCAGCAGTGGACGTCTTTCGGCTGTTATGATGATGATGACCTCTAAATTAATGTCTTAATTGAGACTGCGGCGTGCCTGCGATAGGCCTGTATATACAGATATGTATATATATATTTACAATATTGTTTGTGCCCCGCTGTCATTGTCGCGGCTTCAAATTGTCTGGTTTTAAAGATACAGTAGAGCGTCGATTATCCGAACTAATTGGGGGACAGGAGTGTTCGGAAAACCGATTTTTTTCGGATAATCGAACTGTATTGATTCAGCCATACATATTTATGTACAGGTGAATAAAAACCTTATGTTTAGACATATGAAGGTCTAATGAGAAGAACTGGCTTAGTCACATTCACCAAATTTGTCAGTGTTGACATTTAATGTTTTGATATCATTTTATAGCGAACTTAAAAATATTCCTCATACATAAATAATAGATTTTAAAAGGAAATATGGTATGTTATCGATATTGGGATCGTCATCTCCATTAAAATTACCCGTTTCACATTCGCTTTGGTAGGGAAGAAGTGGCTTAGTCATGGACAAACCTTAGCCCTTCATATCTTTAATGACAAATAGTTTCTTTCACGCGGTAAAATTTAGTTTATCAACTAACGGCTACTTGGGAGTGACATATGAGTACATACAAACTAACAGTTCGAGACAATTTCGCGTGTATTGTAGCGCGGGAGGAATATAGCACGCGCGAGTCGGGCGGGCGTAGTAGTTCGGATAAGCGGTCGTTCGGTTGATCGACGTTCGGATGATCGACGCTCTACTGTAATACACATGACCAGAGGTCGGAGTCATCATCATCATCATCATTTCAGCCGAAAGACGTCCACTGCTGGACATAGGCCTCCCCCAAGCTCCGCCACTTCGACCGGTTTTGTGCTTCCCGCATCCAGCGGGTTCCTGCGGCCTTCACAAGGTCATCGGTCCACCTTGTTGGAGGCCTTCCAACTCTACGTCTTCCGGTACGCGGTCGCCACTCCAGAACCTTTCGGCCCCATCGGCCATCTGTTCTGCGAGCAATGTGCCCTGCCCACTGCCACTTCAGTTTAGCAATTCTTCGGGCTATGTCGGTTACCTTGGTTCTCCTACGGATCTCTTCATTTCTGATTCGATCACGTAGGGAAACTCCAAGCATAGCCCTCTCCATCGCCCTTTGGGTGACTTTCAGCCTTCTAATAAGGCCCATTGTGAGCGACCACGTTTCGGTTCCATATGTCATCACTGGCAACACACACTGGTCAAAGACTTTCGTCTTGAGACACTGCGGTATGTGGGACGAGAAGATATTGCGTAGCTTCCCAAACGCTGCCCAGCCGAGTCGGATTCGACGATTGACCTCTTTCTCGAAGTTGGACCTACCTAACTGGACAGTCTGTCCTAGGTAAACATATTCGTCCACAACTTCGAGTGTAGCGCCTCCGATCTTCACTGGAGTGGGTATCACACGAGCATTGGACATGACCTTTGTCTTGTCCATGTTCATCCTGAGACCCACTCTTTCGGAAGCTCTACTGAGGTCATCGAGCATTGTACTGAGGCCCTCCATAGTCTCAGCCATGACAACTATATCATCGGCAAACCGAAGGTGAGTGATGTACTCGCCATTGATGTTGATGCCAGCCCCTTTCCAGTCCAGAACCTTAAAGACATCCTCCAGTGCAGCGGTGAACAGTTTCGGAGAGATAACGTCTCCCTGTCTCACCCCTCGCTGCAGAAGGATAGTTTTCGAGGTCTGGTCCTGAAGTCGGACTGACATAGTGGCGTTTTCGTACAGACACTTCAGCACCTCGATGTACCGATAGTCGATCTGGCACCGTTGAAGAGACTGCAGTACAGCCCAGGTTTCGACCGAATCGAAGGCTTTTTCGTAGTCCACAAACGCTAAACAAAGAGGCAGGTTATACTCTTCGGTCTTCTGTATAACCTGCCGCAGCGTATGTATGTGGTCCACGGTGCTGAAGCCTTTACGGAATCCGGCTTGTTCGGGAGGCTGGAAGTCGTCAAACCTGCGCGCTAGACGGTTTGTGATGACTCTTGAAAACAGCTTGTAGACATGGCTCAGAAGTGAGGGGGGCCTATAATTCTTAAGTAGGGCATTGTCACCCTTCTTAAAGAAAAGTACCACCACACCTCTGTTCCATGCCTGTGGCGTTTTGCCCTCGAGTATGACGGAATCAAACAGCTTCTGAAGGGCCTTGAGAACGGGTTTCCCGCCAGCCTTCAGGAGTTCAGCCGTAATTCCGTCATCACCCGGCGCCTTGTTGTTTTTAAGCTGCTTCAGAGCCATCCGAATCTCGTACAAGCTGACGTCCGGGATGTCTTCGGTGTAATGTCGGGTCAACCTAGCTCTTGGGTCATTTGCCAGATTTTTAACGGGGTTACTTGTTGACATGTATAACTGTCCATAGAACCTCTCAATCTCCTTAAACAGCTCAGGTTTGGCGGATACGATTCTGCCATCATCGCTCTTCAGTTTCGTAAGCTGGCTCTGCCCAATAGACAGATCCCTAGTAAATACCTTGGAGCCCTTATTCCGCTCTATCGCGTCCTTGATCCGCTCTGTGTTATAGCGGCGAAGGTCGCTTTTCAAGGACTTAGAGATCTGCCTATTGAGCTGCCGGTACTCGAGCGCAGCTTCTGAAGACTGCAGGATCATTCCGCGCCTCTGTTCCATGAGCTGTAATGTAGGATCTGAGAGTTTCTTTTTCCTATTAGTACGACGGGTCTTGAAGAACTTAGACCCGACCGTATGGACAGTTTCCACGAACCCATCGTTAAAATCGTCCACAGAGCTCCCTAGGCACTCAAAACGATTCTGGAGTTCGAGCTGAAAGCTCTCGGGGTTTTGAAGTTGGATCGGTGCTGGACGGAGCGTTGACTTCATCAGCCGACATCTTTCCAGCTTGATATTGATATTCAATGTGCCTCTTACCATGCGGTGATCGCTCCCGGTTTTCACCGCGTTGATCACAGAGACATCATTGAATATTTGCCTCTTCGTCGACATAATGAAGTCAATCTCGTTTTTTGTTGCACCATCAGGACTCTGCCAGGTCCACTTCCTATGCTCACGTTTTCTGAAGAAGAAATTCATCATAAAGAGGCCTTCCTTCTCCATAAAACTAGCCAGTAGGTGACCCCGGTGATTGCGACGTCCAACTCCAAATTGCCCCACTCTCAACTCATCATCGCCTCGCTTGCCCAGTTTCGCGTTGAAGTCCCCCATGACAACGGTGAAGTGAGTTTTGGAACCATGCATGGCTCTGGAAATATCCTCATACATGGTCTCCACCTCATCGTCGGTGTGTGACGAGGTCGGAGCGTAAACCTGTATGACCTTCAACGAATACCTTGCGGTTATTCTGAGTATAAGGTACGCTACCCTGGTCGACACTCTCGATCTTCACCACGTTGTTCACAAGGGACTTATGGACGATAAACCCGACGCCACCTTGGGATTGCTGGTCGCCCTCCCGGAAATAGAGCAGGTTTCCGGATTTGAGGATTATCGAGTCCTCCCCCTCTCTTCGGACTTCAGATAACCCTACTATATCCCATCGTAACCTGCTCAATTCTTCCTCCAGTTCGGCGATCTTCTCGTCGGTCCGAAGTGTACGCGTGTTATATGTTGCCAGGTCCAATTGTCGGTGTTTGTGGTAGCCGGATCTCCTCCAGGGATTCTTTGCACCCCTTGCCTCACCGTGGCGTTGACCGCTACCGTAGCCAAGGTTAGGTGGGACGCCGGGCACTAGGGGCCATTTATTTTTGGTGCTTGTCATTTTAGGGGGGGGGGGGGGGTTGCCATAATCGCCACGCTTGGCAGGCGGGTTGGCGATCGCAGTATGATAGTCTGCAATGCATAGATTCTCTAGTATATCCCTTAGTCGCCTCTTACGACACCCACGGGAAGAAATGGGGTGATGCTATTCTTTACGTCCGGCACCTACACGGACGAGGTAAATTTCTAATGTAGTACCTAGTTTAAAAATCCTTACTTTCACAATATTTGATGCAATCCCGTAAGTACCAAAATGAAATCCTGGAAAAAAAGGCTTATCCTTGTTATGATTTCTATGACTATTTATGATGCGAGTACGTAAAATCAATCTACCTACTCCGACCTCTGCGCATGACATAGATATCACCCAAATTTAAAGGAAGCCAATAGTACTCGTGAGTCAGTATAAGTAATACAAAATGCTCACATACTTTTTCGGGTCGTATTAGAAGAGAGCCCAGTTTGAGAAGTGACCATAAGATAGTACTTCTATATGTATACCTAATGTTTTTAATGACAGAACTCACGGTCAGACGCTCCTCCATTTAAGTAAAATGGAAGGTCAATGTTATGATCCATTTGTAAGTCTTCTAGTTGAAATTGAAACTTTTGGTCTCCTTGTGTAAATATTTCTCCTAAACCTCTTAAACTCTCCCATTTTGGATAAAAACCCATAACGTTGAACCTTTGTGGTTCTTTGTAACCTTGGCTATACATTGCAAGGCCGACGTTCTGAAAAAAATGTAGAAGAAATTAAGGAAGTTAGACCTGATTAACCCTTTCATGGGCGGTGGCGTGTATATACGTTCCAAGACAGCTACGAGTGGTGACAGAACGTACTACCACGTCTATTTTAATTTACTTCTGTATACCTTCTCACGTTGACTCGCCATACAAAATTGTACTAGCTACGTTTTTCCACCACAACGCATGAACATTTCAAAATTATTCTGTTTTTTTTTTCGACTCGACGTCAATAAACGTCTAATCATTTTGTACGAAGAATTGATGTGTCATTCGACATATACCACGTGATCGAGTACCGTCCGCGAAAGGGTTAATTAGTGTTATTTCATATCTTTGTACATACAATTCTTCTTATTTTCTTTAAATCGTTTTTCCTGTTTAGTAGGAGTTTAGTGACATACAAACGTGACACAGAACTGCTCCTGAACAGGTCGTTTTTTTTTTTTTGTGTGTGTTTGATTGAGTTCCTGGTCGGTTTTGATTCACATTTGGACCAGGTAGGTGGCGCTTTTCGGGCAGGTCAACGTCTGACAGGTTCACTAGTAACTAATAATGGAGTGGCGACTGTGGACTGGAAGACATAGAGATGGAATCGTGCCCACAAGGTGGGCTGATGATCTGGTAAAAGCCGCAGCAATTAGCTGCATACGAAAAACACAGAACCGGTCGACGTGGTGATGGGGGAGGAATATGTTCAGCAGTGGACATGTTTCGGCTGTAAGGATGCTGATTATGACTATGGCGATGGTTTAAAACTGTGTATGATGTCATCGGAACATATTATTTTCATTCCGGTTCTGATAAATAAAAGTAGCACAAAAGCAAAATAAAAGAGAAAGGGAGAAAGGGGGTTTCTTATTTCAATTTTGGTCTTACAGTATCGTCTTCTCCATGGCTAGGTGTTTTGGAAGCAGCAGTATAAACGTATTCTTCTTCAAACGGGATGATCATATTGTAGGAAGCAATAAGAGTCAATTTCATCCAGTTAGCCTTCTTCAGAACTTTGTGATGCACACTGTTGCGTGGATTTCTTTCTACGGTCAGCTCCATGCTGAGGAGCGGCAAGGTGTCCCAACTCTTGCGGTGCAAAGCCGACGGCGGGACCATCGGTTCCATTCGTTTGTTTATACAAATTTTTTGTTTTTCTGAAACAATGATTTACGTTTTCAGGTGGATTTTTGTATACAAACTAAATTAGATATAATGAATTTATATAACATTCAATTCGTATAGGTCTAGTGCAGTTGGTATTGTAAAGGTTGTTTGCAAAAGACAGGCTAGCGATCAAATAACCTTAATCACATTGGAATATTGCGTTTTAGAATATTATGAGAATCAAGCTTTTTTGTTTCGAAAAGACAGAGTTTTACGGTTACAGGCTGTAAACACGAAAGCGTGGAATAAACGTAATTTATTTATTTAAGAAAGCACAGCCACGTCAAATACATTACACTTATGCTAGAAAAAGTATTAATAAGTAAAGGACAGATGTACAGGGCGATTACGGCGTACATAGCATTGATTGAAATATCTTGCTGCCTTGAAATAGGTACTAAATTAAACTAAATGTAATCAACAAATAAACAAAGTAAAAAATGTGATTAAAGTAAAATAATAATAGAGTAACTGATATTTGAATCATTTTAAAGGCTCGTACAGACAGGCGCGACATGTCGCGCGACCTGTCTCGGAGGCGATTCTGCGATATATCGCGACGCAACACCTTTCACACTGGCGCGACCACTCGTGCGCGAATGCGTCCTTGTAGCGGCGCGACAACTTTTAGTACATTTTGTATGGCGTCGCCGTCGCCGCGTCGCCGCGACGCCATACAAAATGTACTAATAAGCTGTCGCGCTACTCGACGCGGCGCGACCGTGTCGCGGCGCGACAGGTCGCCCCTGTGTGAAATGTCGCGCGCGTTTTCATAGAAATTATTCTACGGATATAAATCGCCGATTCGCGCGCAACCGTCGCGTCGCGCTAGTCTGAACGAGCCTTATTGTGATCGATGCATTAATTCCGCTACGTCCCACGTCTGTGGGAACCTGTACTGACTGTATAGGTAACCTCGTCTGTGCTGTAGACACATCAAACAAGAATTAATACACTGAGCCCATAAGGTTCCTACAGTCGAGTATTGTAGATTATAGTAGATATTGTACTTGGTTGCCTTAACTAGTATATACCCATAATAGTTAGTTAAATGTCATCATCACCATAATTTCAGCCGAAAGACGTCCACTGCTGGACATAGGCCTCCCCAAGAACCGCCTCTTCAACAGATTCTCTGCTTCTCGTATCCAGCGGATTCCTGCAGCCTTTACCAAGTCATCAGTCCATCTTGTGGGAGGATTTCCAACGATACGTCTTCCAGTACGCAGTCGCCACTCTAGAAGCTTCCGGCCCCATCCGCCATCCGTTCTGTGAGCAATGTGCACTGCCCACTGCTACTTAAGTTTCACAATTCTTCGGGCTATATCGGTTACCTTAGTTCACGTTAAGGTGAATGCTTCAACCAGCCCGCGAAATTCAATTTTTCTTACGTTTTTTGCAATTTGCAGGCCAGTGCTAGGTTGTATGTTGATTAAAATATTATTCGCGCCTGTAAGACATATGTAGTTACAGAATTATAATCATCAAAATCATCAATACAACGCTCTAAGTTCATAAAGCTGTTGGATTGACTTTTTCTGTTTTTTTTTTGTTCCTAAGCCTTTATGAACTTGGTTGGTTGTATTGGCGATTTTGATGATTATAATTCTGTAACTACATACGTCTTAGGCGCGAATAATATTTTAATCAACATACAACCTAGCACTGGCCTGCAAATTGCAAAAAACGCAAGAAATTTTGAATTTCGCGGGCTGGTTGGGGCATTCACCTTAACGTGGTCGCTCACAATGGGCTTAATTAGAAGGCTGAAAGTCAAGCTCAAAGGGAAATGAAGAAGGCTATGCTTGGAGTTTTCCTACGTGATTGAATCAGAAATGAAGAGATCCGTAGGAGAACTAAAGTAGTCAAATGTATAATTATTTAATAATTTTTTGAGGTATAGATCAGCGAGATTTGTCTAACCTTTCAAATTGGTAAAAATTGGCAAAATATCAATATTGCAGCAACTGATATCAACTGTTCGTTCCGACATACTCAAGTTGCTTTGATCCAGGTCTAAAACTTCAGATTTGTTTTGATCAATATTTCTGAGTGGTTGAATTTGTGCTGTGGAATACAAAAGTACGAATTAAAGATAATTTTAATGATCAAAAAGTTTAATAAACCTGATTCACTTAATTTTGAACATTGAATAAG
The DNA here is from genome assembly GCA_947507805.1 of Aporophyla nigra. Taxonomy (NCBI): domain Eukaryota; kingdom Metazoa; phylum Arthropoda; class Insecta; order Lepidoptera; family Noctuidae; genus Aporophyla; species Aporophyla nigra. The sequence goes on along the minus strand of OX382301.1, from coordinate 14,830,736 downwards.
ATTGAGATGAATGTGAATTGTGGCTATCATGCAAGGGCCATTCATAAAATGCATCACACCTTAATAGGGACGGAGGGTGTCTAAAAGCATGACATCGTGTGACACTCTCACCATAAAAACTCGGAACTTCAACTCTAACGAAAGACTTTGAATTCTTTCTACTCTATCAACATTATCATCATTTCATTTCAGCTGTAAGACGTCCATTGCTGGCCATAGGCCTCCCCCAATTTGGAGGGTTTGCTATTATCCCCACGCTTGGCAGGCAAAATGGTGGTAAAGTGCATAGAGAACGCTGCTGCCCATTCTCTAGTAAGTCCCTAAGTCATCTCTTATGACACGGAAGAAATAGTATCAATATTATACCTCAGGTTTAATATTAAATTTTAAAAGATGTGACGTCAGTTAGGGAGAGGACGGGTCATACAAATACACCTGTGACACGAACGGGTCTCCAAATATCATGAAATTCGTGTAAGGTAATTAATGAATGTACCTATATAATATGTTCGCCTTAATATCAAATCAAACTTCTTAACTTAGTACGTACTGACATACCGAGTCAATTTAAAATGGTAACATGATGAAGAAGCAAAAGGAGTACAACTTATAAGGATAGGTAGCAGGTGACGTTCTGTAGATTTTGCGTACCCCAGTGCGATTAGGTGTGAGTATGTGTTAAAATGATAAATAAAATGAAAAGAGAAATAATGATTTCCTCTAGGTTAAGGAATATACGCGCCTGTAGTGATGCGGCATAATATACAGCCACATTTACACGATGCAACTTTCTTGACTTTGGCTTACGATAAAATTGAAACTACAAATAACTTGCATCGTCTGAACACTATGTAAGCGATGGAACTTTTAAATTTTCGCGCACGCCTATTTTGTAGTGCTTATCCATAGGTCTGACGTATTTGCCTGCCTATACTATAAAGCTTTATTTTCACAATGCGATTTTATTGATTATAGCATAAAAAAACTTAATTTGACAAAGGCACAGGCCGCAAATATTAATCCTAACCTGAATAAAGATTCAATTAATACATTCACATCATCTCCATATGATAATCCAAAGTGTTTAACTTTTAAGTAGAGGAGATACAGCAGGCGCGCTCCGAGGGGGGGGGGGGGTCCTAGGAGTCATGACCCCCCCAAAGCATCCAAGCTGTCGAGTGCCTGAATGATACACAACCGTTTTAAGTAGTTTTAAGTAAATATACCTGTAACTCTACTTACTTAAGCCATAAAATATAAAACAAAACCTAGCCTGTACGAGGCGGGTTGTTAAAATTTTCGAGCTCGCTTCGCCCGCTAGGTATACCTTCCTAAAATATTCCCCGGCACTCATGGTGACCCCCCCCCCCAAAATCTTGGGCTACGACCGCGCATGAGATACAGGTACCCAACCCAACGGGGAATTAGGTAAGTTGGAAATGTGACCAAATACGCGCGAATTCCTATGACATACCAACGAGTGGAAAATCAGCGAACAAAGACATTTTCTCGTAATCTGAGGGATCATAAACCATACTGCCAGTAGCTATCGAGTGGGTCGGCTGCTTATCCCTAGCGCCTATTGGCTTGATGATAGCATGTAGTAGCAGTTGGTCGAAGAATGTCACTTTTATTGCAAACTTTCTAAGATCTCGCTTCGAGAGACGCAGACTCAGTACTTTTAAATTCAACGTGTCTGATGGTGGCATTTCGATCTCTGGAACCGGCGGTGCGTCTGACTTTGGTTGTTTCATATTGTACGATGATCGTATCTGAAAATAGTAATGTGGGTAATGAAGCAGTTACTTGAAAATACATTTAACTATACTTACGATTTTCCATACTTTTGAGTAAGTGTTTTAACTCTATGAGAGATTGTGTGTGATCGAGAGTGGGTGTAGACATACTTACCGACTTCTTCTTGCTCATTTTTGTTTTATTCATGAATCGATTTTATTGAGAATCTTTTTATTAATTCCAGTACCTCACCGTAAGTGAGTTTATGCTCCTTGAATATTACAATGGTTTCTTTACTTGTGACAGTTGTCACATTTGACACTGACTTTTTTATTATTAAATACAAAACAGTTTTTTTTGTTATTCGATATCTTGGATATGTCAAATAGTCCATATACAGAATGGTCACCTAACTTTCCTTAATTTTCCGTATTTCTGACGTTTTTCCCACGTCCAGCAGTGGATTCGGGACTGCGATATTTTAAGTAGAAAGCTGATTGAACTATTCTTTACCATCCAATTTACACAAAATCTTCCAATGAGCGCGAACCACGACTTTTTATCGCGCGATTATTTTGTCGCAGAAATGCAACGTATTGCAGTGTCTAAGGCTTGCCAACTTTACTATATTATATTATATCTTTATATTTTAAGGCGTAAATACTGTATTATCCAAAAAAAATAATTGTAGGCGAGAAGAAGAAATTGTAGGTGAAACTACCAGATATGTTTTCACTGAAATGGAGAATGGGTAAGCACGTATTACCCAACCGCAAAGTTAATTGCAGCATTATAAACTACGTCTGTCGTTTTTGCCTTCAGACCCTCTTTTTTGCCCCCCCCCCCCCCCTCCCGCAACCCGTGCTCTAGACTGCATGCCCTGAATTCACTTGGTTAAAAAAGATAGGTACTCCAAATCGTAAAGCGATTCAATTAGTGGTCAGTAATTTGTAAAACGTTGAATATTCTGTCTTCATTTTTCAATAACACAAGAATTTTCTGGGATATTGTCGAAGATCATTATGTTTCATATAGTACGTACACATACTTTTGATATATCTCTCACCGGTGAAAGAACAAATTAAATATTGATGAATTATTTTTCCTTGCTCCACTTCTTGCAAAGAAACAAGGCAAAACAAACAACAACCCATCGATTTTTTATCGCAATGGTCTCTATGAATTTTCTGTGATATTTTACAGCGCGATTCTAAAATCATAGCATAAGCATAGTATAATCAGCCCATAATCTCCCCACTGCTGGGGACACAGACCCCCTCTTAGTGAGAGGGGGTGGACCTTAATCTACCATTTTTTTATTTTTTTTTGGATGGGAAATCATCAAATGACTTCTCCCGCTCTGGGCGGAGCGGGAGGGCATGTCAGACTTTTACTGACTAAAACCCACCCGTGTTCCTTCAGTTGCCCAGTGCCGGGGCCACGGTATCTCTTTTGAACAATCACGCGACCCCGGCAGGCACCGGTCCTAGCAGACCCCTTCACTGCTGCTGACATCTCTTTGAGGCGCGCGTGGAACACTACGCGCCGTCGACCCGAGCTTGGTCCTTACCGGGCGGCGAGCTACCCATTGCTCGCCGCCCGCAAGCTCGCGCCTACGGTGGCCGGGAGTCCGCAATAGACTCTCGACGCCCGGGGCGTCTCCTCCTGCGGCGGCTAGGGACGTGAGGGCGCAGAGACTGCCACTCCCTCACGCGCTCCGCCTCCTCCTTCACGAGCATTACTGCTTCACCTTAATCTACCATGTGGGTACAGTACGTGTTGGTAAATGTCACATGTTATCAAATTTTTGGTTCTAGGACATGCCAGCACCCTAATTGCGAAAAGCACAATTTATCAGAATCTGAATGGGATTGAAGATTATTTCTAAACCATTGCGTCATTTGTTCGAATAAATTGTCGGTTCAGCAACGTAAATAACGCAATGAATGTTGTTTAACTATGAATGTTAAACCAATTCCTACCGATAAAAAGTTTCGCAATTACCCCTCTGTTTTCTAATGACGTGTTCCTTCATCATTTTGAGAGCAGTGGTGATGAAACAATTTACCCATAGTGAAGTGCGTGTCTGGCTTCGAACCTATGACCTACCTTCGTAAGTCACGGCCGTTACCACTGGACCACCACTGCTCTTATTCTTTTGCAGTGTCCAATGTCGTGTTGATTGGACTGACTTAATCATTGGACCAAAATCGGAGAATAACATAAAACATAATCATCATCATCATCATCATTTCAGCCGTAAGACGTCCACTGCTGGACTTAGGCCTCCCCCAATTTGGGGGGCTTTGCCATAATCGCCACGCTTGGAAGGCGGGTTGGCGATCGCAGTATGGTGGTAAAATGCATAGAAAACGCTGCTGCCCATTCTCAAGTAAGTCCCTTAGTCGCCTTTTACGACACCCACGGGAAGAACTGGGGTTAAAACATAATATTACACTTATATTAATTCGAAAGTTTAGGCACAGGAGTACCTATTAACCTATAGTAGCTACACCTACCGTTCGCCAGGTATGTTAATTGGAGAATATGGCTCTTAATACAATCAGCCTTACGAAAACACCCGAGAACAAATACGCATTTAGTTGGAACATAACTTTCTTGATGGCAGGCTCTACTAAGGTGTATGTAATGTGTGTGATTGGTGCGTGTGTTTTTTTATATTTTTGTTGTTTTTAGTCTTTTTTTGTGGTTGGGAAATCATCAAATGACGTCTCCCGCTCTGGGTGGAGCGGCAGGGCGTGTCAGACTTCTACTGACTAAAACCCACCCGTGTTCCTTCAGTTGCCCATATGCCAGGGCCACGGTATCTTTCTTTGCGTCATGTTCACCGCAAATAAACATATTTTCTTTCGTTTTTTTTGCTTGTTTAATGGAGGATACTCACATAATAATGTACATTCGGTAAATCAAAATTAAGTGATCTTTTTTGCTCTTCAAGACAGTCAAAATAAACATGAATTCAATAAAGTTACTAGAGTTTCATAAAATACGTTTAAGTAATGTTTTGGTACACATATGATTTCAGAGAATTATTGAACCCTTTTTAGGCAAGCAAGGCTTCTGTCCCTCTCACCCGTACAATTTCTCGCTGAGTACTGTATAATGCCATATGAAAACCTATATCCAGCACACTAATTGCGGAACAGACTATTAATCAAAAGGAGATGTTTCATTTTTATATGGGGCTCCGGCCATAACGTGTACTGTTTAGCGAAGCTGGGTAAATTACTCATGAATAGAATAAAGTAACATTTTTTTCATAATATCAAATGGTTTTTATGTACAAAATAAAAATTAAAAATGTTTGACGTTTGTCCTAAGAGTTAGCAAGTGGTTATTTTGAATTCGTTTAGAAACACACTTCAAGAATGGAGACTAAAGATTTTTGTAACGATGAAATGATCACACTTAATTATGTTTACTCAAAAATATTTACAAGAGAATAATAGTAATTTATTTTTAACACTACAAGAATACACACATTTTTTAATTATTTTCTACTTAACATTGATTTGATGAAACATGATTTCAGAACGAATGAAGTCTGCAAGCAAACGAGACGCCATGTTGAATAAAACATGGTAATAATTGAAAAACCATTATTTTTTGTACACAACAAATCAGGCGCAAATTAACCAGGGAATATTTTTCCCTAATTTGTAGTATTTTTTCCTCTTTTTTGATAAATGTACATCTGATGGCCGAAAATGAAACATATCTTTGAATCATTTTGAAGAATTGTCATCCATTCTTTCATATGTTCGAAAAAATCGTTTGCTTAACAACCTAAACAACGCTATGAATGTTGCGGATCTGTCAAAATGATACCGATTCCTATTATTGAAAGTGTAGTACGCAATTACCCCTCAGGTTAGAATAAACGTTCTACAAACTCTATAGATTTGTTCGATGGTAAATTGTATGATAAATTAATTCACTCAATTTGGTCAGAAATGAAAATTTTTCATTGAATCTTTTTATAGCCCTCCTGCCTTTTTTAAATTTGGAAACCAGTCTATTAATGACGACATTCCAGCCCAGCAACCCCCAACCAGATATCAGATATATATGAGAGGGTAGAGGGAGGAAACGTACCAACCGTGTACCGTGTGGTGCCGGACGTAAAGAATAACACCACCCCATTTCTTCCCGTGGGTGTCGTAAAAGGCGACTAAGGGACTTACTAGAGAATGGGCAGCAGCGTTCTCTATGCATTTTACCACCATACTGCGATCGCCAACCCGCCTGCCAAGCGTGGCGATTATGGCAAAGCCCCCCAAATTGGGGGAGGCCTAAGCCCAGCAGTGGACGTCTTACGGCTGAAATGATGATGATGAATGATGAGGGAGGAAACGTAGTACCACACCATATTTCCTGCAATCTGTTATCTTCTTAATACCAAGTGTTGACAGAGGCCTTAGGTACTGGTTGGGGGCCGCGAATTCGGTGTGTTACCTAGATGTTCTTGGTACCATTGAATGTACAATGAAAGGGAAGCCTGTGTAAAGATTACTTGCTCTACAAGAGACCAGGAACAACAACATAATCTCAAGCCTACTCAGCCTACCGGTAAATACGAATCTGGGTTTACAGAATAAGTATAGGGTAATTCGAATAGAAATCTTTAATTAAAAATACATCTTTAGGCTGTGTTACTGAATATTGCCGTAACCCCTTACAACTAACATTTTTATAATCTATATAATTGAATAAATAATAAATAACATAACACAAAATTAAAATTACGATGACGACAATGCTAAAAAAAATACTTCGGCGCTTACCTAGATGACGTTAACAGGGGGCGCTGTTGCTGAACAATTGTGAAATAATGGTTTGTGAATGGGCAAGGCAACTGTCAAAGTGGCGCTGTCGTAGCTAGTTCCCAACAAGAGCTAATAATACAAGGCGTGAGGTGTTTCTTTTATTTCTGCGAAAATGATGTTGTATTCTTTAATACGCCTAAAATTGGGTGTACTACGTGAGCTCGAAATAGATGTGCGAATAACACTAGTGCAACAAAACTGTATTGCGACTTACCATAGTTCGAATGTACGCTTGTGCGACACATTCGAGCTCACGTAGTACACTCGATTAGGTCAAAACTGTGACCTCCTATACAACAATACAATACAATCCTTTATTTCAGGCAACTTAGGCCCATAAAAACACAATAAACAAATAATATAAAACGACGGCATCGTGTTCCGCTGCGTGGTGTCGCATAACCGTCCTCGGAAACGACGATACAAGACACCTTTCGGCCAAAAGTCCTCTCTCAGGCAGGTCTGTAGATGGTGGGTTGGAACTCGTACCACAAACGACTTAAAATTGATGTTGTGGCGCGATTCCAACCTTTCGACCCTCAGAGTCCAATTGGTCTTTACTTTTAAGTACTGCACAACTTCCTCAATCGTGGTGGAGTGATGCAGACGTGAAATATACAGCTGCGTCGTAGGCACAGCAGGGCGCAGCAGCATGTTGGGTCCACTCGGAGCTGTACCACACTGGTTTCGTGAACAGGGCTTCTTCTTCTTCCTTTCCACTTTCGTGAAACCCTCTTCATCAACTTGGCCCGATCTCGGCAAGGAGCTACGGACCGCAGCCAGGGCAGGTTGTGCATCCTTCATTTGGTTTTCCCCAATTTTATTCTGCCGCATAGACTGCGACACACCTGATTTGCTGGTGGTGACAATAGCGGCGTAGGCACGTTTAGGGGTCGACGTACCTACGTGTGACGTTTCCGCAGCCGGTGTTGTGGCGCGGGCGACGGCGGCGGCGGGCGACGCTTGCTCAGCATTATCGGCAGCCGGTGACGCACTTGTGTTCGCCGATTCTAAACTGCCGATTGATGCATTTTGCGCCCCTCGACGTGTGTTCACCTTAGAGGCCTCAGGTGACCCAATTACTGAACCCACCTTGCGCAACAGTGTTATTTCTGCTCGCAGTTCAGTGTTAGTTTTTTCCGCAACCTCCATACGGGACTGCATCTTGGTCATCTCCACCTTCAAGGTAGTGATGTCCTTTAGCAGCCTTGTAACGTCAACGTGATCGAACGTGACGGGAGGCAGCTTACTCAGCTCCTTCGCCACGAAATCTGGCACGTCATCTGGGTCGGTCTTCTTCAACATATCAAGAATATCTTGAATGCTCCTCTCAGTTCCATCTCTGCGGCGAGACGGCATCTGGTCCAGCTTTCCAAGTGACTGGAACAGTAGCAGTTTACCACTGCTGATCTCGTCCTCCTTGTAATTGGACCGGAATATCTGCAGGATGCTCACCTCGTCCATGTAGTCGATGGCATGGACTAGGAAAGCCAGCAATTCATTGACTATGAGTGGTTTGGAACTCATAGTGATAGTACGGGCAGCGGCTATGGCCGCGCTACACGCGAATAAAATTCGTTCCGTGCACAGTGGAAACACGTCCGTATTCGACCGCGCATCGCACTGCACTGATGATCCTATGCACGAGACGGGAGCGTTGCCGCGGTAGCGACTGGGGAATGCCAGAAACGACTAGATTCATGTCGCACAAGCGTGCATTCGAACTATGGTGAGTCGCAGTACAGTTTTTTTGCACAAGTGTTATTCGCACATCCATTTCTTGAGCTCACGTAGTACACTCCTTAAAATTGGAGTCCACTATTGCCCGAGAGACCCTAAAGAGAAGATTATGTCTTAAAGTTCTTCGTGAACATATTTTCAAAATGAAAGATCGATGTTATGGCAGAAATATTTTAAAGAAAGTATTTTAGGTTTTAAATTATGAAACTTTCAATGTCAAATAATTGATTTAAATGATTAATATCATCGGAAATAACGAAATAAAAAATAAGTCCAAAATCATGAGATTATTTTTATTTCTAAATTTAAGATTTCGTACATTCATTCAATTTTGTAAAAGAATTTGAATGATAGTACGAATGTCAAATTAAAAAACAATATCTAATGATTTTGGTCTTATTTTTTATTTCGTAGTTATTATATTCAAATTTATTGTAGGCCGGAGCGACCTAGCTATCATTACGCCATCTACAATTAGCTTTGCCCAAACTTCCCCATTGTTTTGAAAAAACAAGATGGCGCCGATAGTTCTGATTTGTGGCACGCGCCAAAACATCCTTGGACAGCTTTATAAATCTATTTACATTTGATGACGATGGACAATACGGACGTCACCGTTTTCAAAGATTCACATTCTAAATGTATTATATCTACAAAACACACCTATTATTACCCTCACCTTTAATTAAATTCAAATTAAAACAAAAAATATGCACTGGAATTCAAATCAGAGATCAAAACTATCATTCCTAACCAACCAACTATTTTTTGTAAGCACACCACAAAATTACCTCTAAGTACTCGAAAGTAATTTGAACCACCGCATGTAATGTCCAATGATGTGCATCAAGCTTTACAAATGGTCTAAGGAATCAAACCACAGATTATGACATTAAAGACTTCTCACTTAATAATACGAGAAAAAGGTTTCGAGAACTTATCTAACACACACACTACTACTAGAGTTAGTGGATCCGCCGGACGTAAGTTGGTATTTCTAGTATCGCATCAGCGGGCATTTATTTATCAAATGGAACAGTGGTTCATCAACATATGCAACTAGGTGTACTAAAAGTACAGAGATTAAGGTGAATGTTATATGCTCTAAGGGTGAATGCTCCAAACCAGCCCGCGAAATTTAAAATTTCTTACGTTTTTTGTAATTTGCAGGCCAGTGCTAGGTTGTATGTTGATTAAAATATTATTCACGACTGTAAGACGTATGTAGTTACAGAATTATAATCATCAAAATCACCAATACAACCCTCCAAGTTCCTTTATGAACTTGGAGGGTTGTATTGGTGATTTTGATGATTATAATTCTGTAACTACATGATATGTCTTACAGGCGCGAATAATATTTTAATCAACATACAACCTAGCACTGGCCTGCAAATTGCAAAAAACGTAAGAAAATTTGAATTTCGCGGGCTGGTTGAAGCATTCACCTTAAAGGCCTAATACAGATATTCAGTCGTGCTTGTTCAATTCTTCTAACAATTTATCCTGTGAAGCTGGTTTGCGAGCATAAACAACGAGTAAACGATAGTAGAACTGAACACTCGTTTCATAATTATTGTTGCATTTGGTCATTATCTGCAGTTCTTTTAGTATGTCCAGGTAATCTGACATGAAGTCATCGTATTTCTCTTGAGGGATCTTGAAAGGATTGACCGCTGTGAAGGCATCTGTGAAAAGGAAAGAATAACTTTCAATCATTGTATTGTTTAGGTGTGTTTATCGGATCGATTGTGTTGCCATCTTGCCGCGCTTTTTCCTAATGTTGGCAACGGCAATATCGATTGTACGGCTCCTGGTGGAAAACCGTTTCTTACTAAGGATAAAAGCGTATTTAGGCAAGAGGTTCATCTCTCGTTGTAAAAGCGAAAAGATCTTAAACTTTTCTCTACTGTTTTATGCTTGAAAATGTAAAAGACTTTACTACTTATCTCACCTAACACATTGTTTAAACTTGCTAGTTAGTGCTTTGATATGACTATCCACTTAACTTTTAACGGGAACGTCTTTTTACATCGTTCTTACATAATTATAAATCCTTCTATAAATATAATTTATATATTAAAAAAAAACCAGCATACGTGCGATCTACCGCACTCCTTTGACAATTCAAAACTGCCTGTAAATGTTATAATTGAAAAAAAAAAAAACCTTAAAGATTGACTCTAACGACCACGTTTTCATGGTAGGTAACAATAGATAGAATGTCACAGTGTCTTCTATTCGTAGCTGAAGTTTTTGTAGTTCAAGTGGGCTGACTACAGATCTGTGGCGTTGACTGTACTTGTAAGTGTTTGAGTTGCTTTAATTTTTGTAGGCAAATATTCATTATTTAGTCATTATCTACCTAACCGTTCCCTAAATATGTTGCAGTCGGCTTTCGGTCTAACCAGATGCAGCTAAATACAAATATTTTGTATGGAGCAACTGCCTGTCTGCCCTCCACAACCACACAACTACTGGATAATACGATACGGCTTTGATAAGACTGGTTGTTAGACTTTTGGGTTCAGAAGACGCACAACGACTGACAAAGATCTACGAATGACAGCCGGTGCCAACGGCTTAAGGTGCTTACAAAGGCACGTAGGGGTCTTGGTATGTAAAGATGATTACCTATCCACGGAACAATCGTGGGAAGCGTAGCTTAACCTGATCGATCGACACTTGCGGCTGTGTGTGCTTGTTGCTGTATTAGGTAATCCTAATTAGCCACGAGCCCCTGAAATCGAAATATGTAAAATCGATAAAGATAATATAATACTCACTTCGCAAAACATTTAAGTCTTCGTACACAAATACTGAGTCCTTACATTCCACTTCGTTGTCGACGAACCCTATCTTTTCCAACATTTTCTTTACTTCTTTTTCTGGGTCCTGAAAAATATTTCATCAATTTATTAGTATTTGCGTATGTCCATAATTTACTTTTTCTTGTGAGATATTTTATAGCAATAAAGAATCATCATCATCATTTGAAACAATTTAGTGTCCCATGAAGCCTAGGCGGATATTCATGAGAATTGGGAAAACCCAATATTTACGTAATTATTGTAAAATTTTCTTGAATTCGTCACTATATATCTTTTTTTCTCGAAACACTCTTATTGAATGGCTTTCATTGGTAAAAATTGGGTATTTAATACTTTGGCGAGCCTTTGGATGTAACCAATTTCTTTTTTTTAACATCAAAGAGTTCAGAGTTAAAGAAGAAAGTTAATTAACCATTTTCAAAAATCATCAACGTGAACGAACCATGTCACTAGTTAATCAAAAATGTTGTTTCGAATTATGCGTACCAATTACGAGGATCTCCATTTAATCGGCGATCGATCGATCGATCTTCATTTAATCAGCTATCTAGCTAAAGTCTAAAAATATTTAGAGGCGTCGATGCAACTGTCGAAATTGCCAATGAGAAGTTAGATTTTCTGGAATCCCATGAAGTTTCGTCTAGTCTAGGGGTGGCCAATAGCTCACACTGGCATGTCTCGGTAAGAACACGGCGAATTATAAGTCACCACCATCATCATCAACATCATCATCATTTCAGCCGTAAGACGTCCACTGCTGGACTTAGGCCTCCCCCAATTTGGGGGGCTTTGCCATAATCGCCACGCTTGGCAGGCGGGTTGGCGATCGCAGTATGGTGGCAAAATACATAGAGAACGCTGCTGCCCATTCTCTAGCCACCATCATACTTAGTATAAATAAATCTCATCACCACCCTTGCAATTTAACTCTCATATTTTCTGAATTTCCGATAAAAAACACTTACAAAAAAACAAATGATATAGGTTAATTTAACTGCCGAAATTTCACAGAAGTGAAGGTGTCGATGTCTAATAGTGTAAACAATTTTCTAAGATTGCCTTTTTGATGTCACATTTTTAATAGTACGTAGAACATTGGTGGGTATTATTATTTACCTCTGAGTCATGATACGGCGACACGAATCTATCGACGTCCTGCAGCCACTCACTCCACTTGTTGTTGCGTGCCAGAACACGGTACACGTCAAAAACCGGCGCGCCCGCAAGGAATATCGTAAAGCACTCTCCATCCTCGTTCAACAGATTGTAGATATTGGTGAATGCTCGTCTGGAACGATAATAAATTCCATATTACTATTATTTCCGAAGAACCTTTCTGAAGAACATCACCTTGTTGGTGCAGTCAGGTGCGTAGTACTTGCAACCAACGAGCGTGTATGACCAGATGTATAAATGTTGACGAGGTAAAAAGATTATGTATGGAAAGTATGTGGTGTTCTGTAGTTTCTGCCTTCTCCCATGGAAAGAAAGCGTGAGATAAACTAACGCTTTATTTCCTTTTTCATATACGCAAGTCCTGTAGGTGGTTTGTTCATAATTGACTCATCATCATCTGCCTAGCCTTTTCCCAACTATGTTGGGATCGGCTTCGTCTAACCGGATGCAAATCCAACCATCTGACCTCCAACACCCAGTTACTGAATACATCCCTTAGTAAGACTGGTTTTCAGACTTTTTGTTCAAAATTGACTACTGAATCAATTTCAGAATTTTTTAATATAGGTATTTTTGCCAAAGTTATGTATTTAGCCATATCGACCGTAGATTAAGCACAAGAAAATTCAATCTTATATCAAGGTACGTCTCAATTTTAAATGCATAAAGTAATGCATCAAGATTTTTAATAATAACAGCGTTTAAAAAAAGTTTCGGTCATCTATATATATAAAAATGAATCCCTATTTCCCTTGGTCACGACATCACGCGTGAACGGCTGGACCGATTTCACTTTTTTTTTGTTGTTGTGTTTGTAATTGTCAGGAGAAGGTTCTTATGAAAGAAAAAAATTAAAAAAACCGGCCAAGTGCGAGTCGGACTCGCGCACCGAGGGTTCCGTACAAATCTGTAGGTATAAAGTTTAAAATTTTATTTTATTTTTTATTATATGATGTAACTAAAAATTTACGGTTTTCGCAATTTTTCCTTTATTTGTGCTATAAGACGTTGCTTCGTACCAAATTTCAAAATTCTAGATCGACTGGAAGTACCCTTTAGGTTTTGATTCCCTTGCGAGTTTCGAAAATTTGCGGAAATTCGCGGCATAAACGGCTATATCTTTTGATTGTGTTAGCTTAGAAGTTTGATTTTTTCACAGCTCTAAGAGACAGTAGACTTGAGTATTTGATATGAATTTCAGCTTGATACCTTCACGCGTTCCTGAGAAAAAGGATCTTGACAGACGGACGGACGGACGGACGGACGGACAACAAAGTGATCCTATAAGGGTTCCGCTTTTTCCTTTTGAGGTGCGGAACCCTAAAAAGGGCGCGGGAAATTAGAAAATTTAAGAACACTTATTTAAAAATACTTAACAACCATATAATAGGACAATGTAAACTTTTTTAATGTAACATTATGACATTTGACATAGAATTGACAGAATGCGTGCTTAAATATCGTCAAAGAGACAGGACAACGTCTGTCGGGTCAGCTAGTTGTATTATATTTTTAACTAAATACTGTAATTGGGGTGTATGAGGTTTTGCTTTAAGTATGTAACACGTTTTCCTCACCATCACCTGCCTCCTGAAACGTTCCTAAGCTCCTACAACTTGAAGTGTTGATATACAGAACATAACATAAATAGCATTTTATCGTGCGTGTATTCTCAGAAGGGTTAGGCAGAGGTGTACTTACCTGTACATTACACTCACATTTTGCTAGTTATAATATGCTAAGCGCCTAGGCTATTATGTCACTAGCCGAACACAAATACAGACTCATGGCTACTGAGAAAGTTCTGTTGGAAAAACATAGAACCCCATGTGCCACAGTCTACAGCGTACGACCAGTTGACCAAAAAGCCAGTACAGTGAAGCGTTGAAAAATTGTCATACCTACCTATCTAAAGTAGTAATTATTATATTATTGCGCGGATAGTTTTTAAGACCAATCGTTTCCTAAAGAAGTTCTAGTCTACGCCTAATTCAGATAAGCGGCCACTGTTCCTGCTTACTGTGATAGCAGACACACAACGCCTACCTTTTATAAACGATTGTAAACGATTGAAATTTTCTGTCTTTAAATAAATGGAAGATTATAATTCCTTTTGTTAAAGCTTTGTCAAACTTGCTATAACTTTAGAAACGACATTTAGTTTAACTGATATCATCATCTGCCAAATCAACCACGTTCAGGTTGGCTTCTATTCTAACCGGATGGAGCGATTGCCTATTCACATAGTATTACTCAGTAACTGGGTTTTGGAGGTCAGCCTCCACAACCCAGTTACTGGGTAATACTATCTGGATATTAGATCCACGAATGACAGACAGGACCAACGGCTTCAAGTGCTTCCCGAGGCATGAAACAGGTCACCCATCCACGGAACAACCGCTACAAGCGTTGCTTAACCTGATCGATCGAGCCATGCGGCTGTTACTCACTCCTAAGTCCCCACGTTTGGTATAGCTGATGTAACTATACTATATAAGTTCACTGCTCGATGTTGAGTCTAGTTGGGAGAAACAAAGCGCCAATTCGGCCATTTTATAGGTTCAGTTATAAGTAGATTCTACTACTTTTACTGAGACGTAAACGTTAAATATGGCACTAACGCTCGCCGGTGCAACGCATTCGATGTTGAATTTTCATTACAAGATTTGCATAGATTACCATAGTCACTTTTTCAGCAAACATGAAGGTTATTTCATAAAGAGTCGGTTTCGAATGAAATGAAAAGTAATCACCCAAATACAGGTGCTTTTAAAGGCGCGCATTTATAAACGTTGCCATGCTGCTGAAGTTTTTAATCTATGCTTTTAGTTTTGAATAATTAGTTTAAAAATCGCAAAGTTTTTTACAAACCAACCGGTAAGTTTAATTCTGCTGAAAGAAGTCGATTTAAAAATCGCTTACTTATTAAATCTATGTGTGGTGTCTTCGCCTGTCCAAGTTTAATTCACCTATGCATTCAACTATGCTCAATATTTTATATATGTATTCTGAAGTATTATTTTTCTATCTGAATTCTCTGGGTAGTAAAGGATTCCTAAATATGACACTTTTAAGAACGGTTATTGAATACCGTGAGTTAGAAAATTGCCCTTAAGACCACTTGAAGTTCGGAGTGTAAGTATCAGACAGTTTATTTTTTAAGGAAATCAGTATTGTAACTCACATAGCGAATATGATTTGCCCTAAGTTGAGATGGCACTTTATTTTTAGTAAATACCTAGTTGTATGATGACGATCAAATGAAACAATAATCATTAAAAAAAAAAAAAACAAAATCATAATTCAGGGTCAAGTTTCTATAAGTAGACCAAAAAGAGAAAATTAAAATTATTCAATGATGTTTTTTTTACAAAAATTTCAGCATTCAAATAAAAAAAAAACCAGTAGGCAATAAAGGTAATCAATTTATCTAATTTAAAGAATTAGTTGAAAGTCTCTTCAAATATTTTATACTGCGAAACTAAGAAAAAATACTCACTCTTGATCTATGATCCAGTGCAAAGCGTAGAATGAAAATACATGGTCAAATTTCCCCTTCATCCCTTCTGGAAGATCACCCACTATATCCAGCACGGTGAAGGAAGTCTGCTCGTTGCAATGATGGTCATTGGCGAAGTTCACCATCTTCTCGCTGATGTCACAACCGAGCAACTTGAAGTCAGTAGGGATGTACTTCTTCAGCATATTCGTGACGCTGCCATCCCCGCACCCTATGTCTAAGATATTATTGTTATTCTTTCTCCACTTAATTCTTGACGCGTGTTCTTCTAAACACATGAGCGCATCCCGTTTTTGCAAGCTGTTGCATTTTTCATACAGAACTGCGTTATTCATGGTTTATTTAATAAAATTGTAGGGATTTTAAATAGGTGAATTTAGTATGTTTATAATTTTAGTTAAGTATTTTCGGGTGCGCGTGCGCGTGGCCGAGTAGCGCGGTTTCGGCGGACAGTCGCGACGGGAGCGAGGCACTGCGCATTTATACGTGCAACGATCGCGCCTCTAACGTTTACAGCAGCAGCAGATTTGGCAGAAATCATCTTATTTTTGTTTGCCATGATCGTTGAATATGACTGATTTTTTTTCATCCCCTATGTAGTTAGTTCTGATAACCCATTATCTCACCTATGAAATGTGCATACTTAAGAGTGGAGTGGACTTAATTGCTTTAGCTTATAAGCGGGCCAATCAGTTGTAAAAAAAAAAATATATCTATTATAAAGTTTCAGAATTTTTATTTTTCCGTTAGCTGTAACATAAAATGTATGACACAATTTACACTAGGTACAAATTAAATGACAATAAATGCGAAAAAAAAGGACACTTAGGCGTCGAATCGCTCGTTCGCATCGCTGTCATCCTGAAACATGCCCAAAAGACGGGCCGAATGAACTGTAATTAAAGTAAAACGACGACGAATCACACAATGACTATGATAATGACAATGACGCATTGACTATGATATCAGTGTGTAATAGAATCAGTCAAATACAGAGCAAGTCCTCTTCCCAGAAGGCACAATCATTCACACATCACCATCAGCCTATAATTTTCCCACTGCTGGGACACAAACCTCCTCTCTGTGAGAGAGAGTCGGGTTGGTGGATGTCACACGATTTCCAATTTTTCCCACAAGTTCATGAATAGAATTCATAGAACATTCCAATTAACTCCTTTTCCGTAACTATGATTTCCTCTGTCATCTGGTTTTCGAGTAACTAAACAAAATTAGTATATGGCAGATTTGAAACTCGAAAAAAAACAAGCGACTATAGACCAAGGGTTAAGGCGTCGGAATGTTTAGTATAAAATCATGAGTTCGAATCACCAGTTACACGTGTTATATTTTTTTTTACTGTCTCCGTAGCAAAAAATAATAATAAGTAAGTAGGTACAGGGTTTTGGTAAATTTAATGTTCAACACCTTTTTGCGCGATTATGCATTTATTAAATACTAGCTGCCCCGACAGTCCTGTCCTTGAACCATGAAGTATAAGTCTTGAGCTCATACAACAATCCCATAGAAAAGAGGATAGCTTTTCCTGAGTCACCAGAGTTTGAAAATTTTCAGGGAACATTAAAAAATTATACATACATACATAAACTAACGCCTTTTTCCCATGGGGGTAGACAGAAACTACGGAACGCAACTTGCTCCGCTCTAAACACTCCTTTTTTGCCTTGTTTAGGTTCATACAATTAAAATTTTATCTCGGCCTAAACACCTAATTTACCGTTGTTGTACCGTGTGGTGCCGGCAGTAAAGAATAACACCACCCCATTTCTTCCCGTGGGTGTCGTAAACGGCGACTAAGGGACTTACTAGAGAATGGGCAGCAGCGTTCTCTATGCATTTTACCACCATACTGCGATCGCCAACCCGCCTGCCAAGCGTGGCGATTATGGCAAAGCCCCCCAAATTGGGGGAGGCCTATGTCCAGCAGTGGACGTCTTACGGCTGAAATGATGATGATGAAACACCTAATTCAGGCATTTTACAACAAAAAATAACGAAATCGGTTTGGCCATTATCAAGTAATGTGCTCACGAACGAACAGCATTTAGTATTTATTTAGATAGATAACTTAATGACCTACAGTTTTAAAGGACGGTTCATGCGCTGCTGATGTGCAAATGCTCCAGTTTCAGTATTTGGGCTTCTGTCTATATGTAGCCATTTCTTTGAACGTATCATAGATGGAAAAAGATGATTTTAGTAATAATATGTTTTGTTCTATTTTTACACACGATAATTACACATGTTCTGAAATATTAGACTACACTCTAAGTTAATCTTCTGGAGGGCGGTACGTCTGAAGTAGGAGCGACACGTTGCATGGCAGCAATGCGCAGGCGCTGGGCGCTTTTGTAATTCAAGATTTCAGTTCATCTGTCCGTCTGTGTCATTAAAGTTTCAAATGTAGGTAGTAAGCTCCCTACTTTTACAACTAACAGATGGCATCGAATGTTTCATATATTTAGACATAAATAAGTATTACACAGAACCGTTTTTTGCGCTAACTTTGAGAATAAAATACATATTATAAATATGCATTCATAAATACTTATTATAAATATAAGCAATAAAAAAAAATACCTATGCAGTAGAGAAGATAATAAATAGTACGACATAAAGCATCTCCAATTTGCTCACCCCTGAAAAAAATAATATTAATCAGCATACCTAACAGATACCACCGACCTATGTTGTCATAGCCATCAATATGTATACCGTATGAAATATTAATCAAACGTCTTAGTCTTGTTGTAACGTCATATAATGTTGTCCTAACACCGTTCGTCCACCGCCACCGTCAACGGGATGTCAACGAGAAACTAGATCATTCGAACCGAATGTGACATCCCGGCGCGGCGGTGTGCGGTTGACATGTACCCATTCTAAATGTATGTATCGCTACTTCGGCGCCGTCACCTCGTTCTCGTTGACGTCCCGTTGACGGTGGCGATGGACAAACGGCATTAATAGTATTCTTTCAATAGACCAATAAATTTAGTAACTACCTCTTTTGCCAAAAATGACCTGGGGCTAAATAATATGGCTGCTGGGGAGTTTGTTGCGTCACTACTTCTTCTCAGCTATAAAGTATTAGAAAGTGGTGAAGGGCGGGCGTCTTAGGGGACTGTCTTATTTAATGTTGACGGTCAAAAAGTGCTGATTTTCAGTGCACTTTGGATAAATGACTGTGATTTTGAATAACAGACCGGGTCGTTCGATCAGATTAAGCTTTGCCTGCCGCAATTGGTCCGTGGATGGGTGACCATCTTTTTATACACCGCTGGACTTCGGAAAGTATGCTAAGCCGTTGGTCCCAGCTATTATTTATGGATCTTTGCCAGTGCTTACGGGACCAGTGCAAAAATTCTGGAATCCAGTCTTATCAAGGGGCATCGTGTTATTCAGTGACTGGGTTGTGGAGTTCAGCTAGTCCGTTGCTCAATGTAAAATACTGGTATTCAGCTGCATCTGGTGAGGACTGGAAGAAAGGAAGATGACGACAATTGCCAAAGAAAAAACAACACAAAATTATCATTTTCGATTAGATATTTCACAGTAACGTTTAATTTCAATTTTTTTTTTCATTCAGGTAAAAGCTGCTTGTTCTACTGCGAAACGTTTGTGAGTCGAACATACTTTATAATTCACTAGCTTCTACCCGCGACTTCGTCCGCGTAAAATTTTTTGTTCCGGGCCCTTCCCGTCGCGTCGAATTGCCTACCCGTGCGATTTTCCCCGTTTTTGCAACATTTTTCATTACTGCTCCGCTCCTTTTGGCCGTAGCGTGTTATATAGCCTATAGCTTTCCTCGATAAATAGGCTACTCAACACAAAAATAATTTTTCAATTCGGACCAGGAATTCCTGAGATTAGCGCGTTCAATCAAATAAACAAACAAACTCTTCAGCTTTATAATATTAGTATAGATTTAGGTAGGTATGTTATGAAGTTAGCTATGTATTTAATTATCTGCTTAGCGTCTTCCCAAGTATGTTGTGGGGTTGGTTTCCGTATACAGCTGACGTCTTTACGTATGCTATTTCATGTATCTGATGGTACTAAGTTTTGCTTGCGACTTCGCTCGTGTGAAATTTTGGTCTCCGACCCACCGCGTCGTATTCTTTTGCCTGCGCTATTATTTAGTTTTCTGATTTTTTTACGTCCGACCAACCGTCGCATCCTCTCGCCTGCGTTATTTCCTAGTTTTCAGAGTTATTTTCTTTTTTCTAGGCTCCTAAGCGGTGTAGCGTGATGTTATATCCCTATAACCTTTCTCTAGAATGGTAGCCCCATTCCAGAGAAAGGGGATGGGGATTTCATTTGCAAAAGATTTTTTCAAATTCCACTGGTGGTTCTAGATATTAGCGTGTTCAAACAAACAAACTCTTCAGCTTTATTATAGTTTATAGATTTAGTGTTAGTGTAGATGTTAGTGTGTTTTTTAGTGTTTTGGGTGTATGGTTTGAGTAGGTACTTCGGTTGGTCTTTAAGGATCTTAACAAACCCAGGCGTTAAAGATAAACGCACACTTGTCCGCGCCTACAGAATCGACAATCTTCAAAATTCTTCTAGCGAACATTCCGATTCAGCGTGTAAAAGAAATGTGTGAGGTTTCATTCGTTTTAGAGTCATCCAAAAATTCGATTCGAGTTCGGCTTCGTCATATCCTTCGGCTTCGATTAGTGTGCGTTTACCTTCAGATAAAAGCACTGATAAATCACTATAACAGTGACTCGAATAAATTAAAGGCAATGACTGAATTATTCGAAAAATGATTTATTCATCGTGAAAAATAACAATACAAAAGTCTTACATTTATGTAACATAATTCATAGTATAGGTAACTTCAAATAATTAGGCACAAAGAATCGTCTAAGTTCCTATGTAAGTACATGGGTTTTTAAAAGCCCTGTGTCACTGGGAGATATAATAGGTACCAACATTCCATTCAGAGATATCTTCCTCAGTTTTTGAGACAATAAATCAGTAATCACACGTCACAACTAAACTTCTTGTTTTATTTTTGGTGTTTTGGAACCTACTGTCAGTATTAAAAATATTGGGACGAACTGACTGTTCAAGATGATCTCAAAAACGAAGAAAATTAAACAAGAACCGTCCATAAAAGAACCGTGTTGTTTTTGCCTTGTGGTATGGATACGGAACCCTTCGAATGCGACTCCGGCTCACACTCGGCCAGTTATTATATAAAATAATCTAGAAAATTACATTATTATTTATAATAAATTATTTAGCAGCACAAATCAAGTAAATTGTATAATACTTAAGACAGTAAAATAAAATTAAAGTAAGGTTTCACAGTTTCTGCACAAATAAGTGCTAATGGAAAAGGAAATAATTCGTTTTGTTAACAGTAATCGTTAGGTATTGTTAAACAAAAGCATTACTATGTTCATAATTATTTCAGTAATGATCATTGTCGATATCAAAATAGGATGTTTGGAGTTCCTTGTGTAAAAAATATTTTCTCTTCATAATAATAGGTACATTATGATAATAAAAGTGGCGATGTGCCCATTGATGTAAATAAAGGCAAGGCTGGAAAAACTGTAAAGTAAAAAGCACTAGTGCGGTAATGTAAAGTAATAATCACAAGCTATTACAAACTGAATTTTGAACCTAAAGCTCTAAGAGGCAGTTTACAAGGAAATGTATTGAAAAAGTATTTCAATGGTAATTAAACTCTTGTTATTCATCCATTTATATTTTAAGAAAATGGAGTGTCAACTTACATCACTACTTCCATTTGCATATCTTTAAATCACATCACTAGTTTAAAAATAGTATTGCGTTACATATTGAGAACATATCGATGAGCTCTCGATCCCGGAAAACTATTGAAATTTTGTAGTATTGTTACTAAGTAACTACTATTGACATGCAACGGAAGAATTACAAAAATAAAATAGGTTTTGCTCATTGAATACGAAATTAAATACTGTGTTTCTTGTAAAAATTAAGTTCGAGAAAGAAATTTTTTGCAAATTGCAGCTCTGTAATACGCCGTAAGATGTTTACTGAATTAATTATTAAAGATGACATTTTCATGAAAAACAAGACGCTAAAAAAATATCTACAACTCAAAGAGTCATTTTGATGATTTTAATGATTATTATTCAGTTAATTCATAACCATTACATGCACAAATTGTACCTATTTTATCCGCACTGACGTAAAATAGAGCAGAAATTTCCAAAAAAAGGAAAAACAAAATTAATTTTGCTATCTCCAAAAAACCATCTATCTATTTCGATGGGAGCTAGACACTGCTATTGTTGCTTACAATTAACGGAAATATAAAAATTAACAAATATGAGACACGATTTTCAAGTAATATTAAGATAAACTAGGAGGCAAGTAAAAAATAGGCGGTATACATTAATCAGATCTAAGGCGGATTCCTCGATATAATTTCATTATGGTTTCGGGACCGATTTGGTCTTCCCAATTATTTGCTTGCACAGACGACCAGTAGGCAATACTTGCAGTTTATTGAAGACTCTCCAATGTTATTATTGTTTATTTCTATGACGCCGATTTCCTGTGCTACTGTGTAGTAATCCTGCATAAATTCTTCGTAAACGTCATTTGGCATGTCAAAAGGCTCGATGGCTTTTACTGTGTCTGAAAATTTAATTTTTACGTTAAGCTTTGGCGAAGCTACCCTGACAGGGTCGCGGGTTTGTTCGTTAGAGTTACCATGCTCTCTGGTAAGAAAACGTACCAGGGATCTACACTGTGAGCTATGGGTGGACCAAAGTAAGTGCAGGCAGGCCAAGGAAGCACTTCCTACCATCGATGCCCGCCTCACAAAACAGGTCCTGCGGTTAGACAAACGACAGCTGCGTATGGTTACAGCAGCAATAACTGGCCATGGGTCGTTTAATAAACATCTATTTGTCATAGGAGTAACAGACAGTCCGCTGTGCAGGGCCTGCATTGAGGACGACGAGACAGCAGCGCACATGCTTCTAAACTGCCCGGCGATCGCTACATACAGGGCCAAGTACTTCGGTAACCCAGGTACCCTACGTGAGATAGTCAGCAACATCAAGGCGTTGCTGGCCTTTCTCGAGGACCTGAGGTGGATCGAATAACCGATTTCCCACCCGTACGCAAAATACGCGCTTAGACGTGGAGTTGCGGACACCATCTACCTATTACCTAAGAGTTACCGTGGCCCTGACATAGGCAACAGAAGGGACCTGGGTGGGTTTTAGTCCGTAAAAATCTGACACGCCTTCCCTCTCCGCCCAGAGCGGGAGAAGTCATTCGATGAATTTCCAACCAGGAAAATAAAACCATTGGTCTAAGTATATTATTACCCACGTCATTATTTGGATGCTGTCATCATATTATCATTATGACCTATCTACAAGACTTGATACAAATATCTACTGCTGAAAAATCCTGTATGGTAAAGTGACTCACTTTTCATTGCTTCCACGCTGTCGAACACAAATAGCATTTCTTTAACTTTAACATCAATGTTTCTGAAGCCTATTTCTTCCATCATTTGTGTAACTTTCTTCTCGGGCTCCTGCAAAAAAAAAAAAACTATTTTAGGTACCTTAAATACAAATGTGATAAAAAATAAGAATAAAATAAAATTCAACAATAATGAAGTTTTGTAATGTAAGTTTTAGTTTCTTATAAGTTAGTAGGTATTTTTCATAGTCAGCCTATAATTTTCCCACTGCTGCAAAACTCCTCTCAGTGAGAGGGAGTGAGCCGTAATCTAACACGTGGGCCCAGTGAAGATTGGTATATGTCACTCTACGAATTTTTCATTTTAGGACATGCCGGTTTCCTCACGATGTTTTTCTTCACCGTGAAATAATTGATCGCCTCTCTCGAACCTACGGCCCAGCAACTTTTAAGTTGCGGCTGTTACCACTAGGCCACCACTTTTCTCAATATTTTTAGTAGTAGAATTTCCTGTATGCAACAATTTGAGAGGTATCTTATACATGCAGAGATATTGATGTGCATTTATAAACACGTGTTAAGCTTTTGTTCAGCAACGAGTAGGAATACAATGGAGTGTTCAGGTTTAGATGCCATCACTTCCCATCTGAGCGGCAGATGATGGCCTTGACAATGCAACGAAACAAACAAATTATGCACAAACAGATATTTGTTTGCATTTGATCCACTTCCAGAGTGAATAACGACGTTTTGCCAATCTGAATTTGTCACATGGATAAGCTGGAGATTCCAAGTGCAAAAGGAACATTATCATAACTATTTTATGTATTTAGTTACATTTTTGCTAAAATTTTATACCTACTGCTACTGCACCTAATCCATTGATATTAACAGTAATATTTTATTGATATTAATTTTAAGGGGAACTAAAAAGCTTCACAGCAGCAGCAGCAGGAGGTGGGTGTTGAAGTTTCTACCCCCATGGGAAGAAAGCGTAGGTTTATGTGCTGAAAAGTTTGATGTAGGAAAATAAAGTTAATATACCTGCATATCGTGATAGGGTGAGATGAACTTTTTGACGTCTTTCAACCATGACTTCCACTTTGAGCACTGAGCCAGAACACTGTACACGCTGTAGACAGGTGTGTATCCCAGGAACGTCAGCAGGCAGTCACCGCCTTCTTCCAAAAGATTGTAGATATTCCCAAAAGCTTTCCTAAAAAATAAAGCATGTTCCTGTTAAAACTCCTATTGAAATAATGAGACAGTGAATTGATAATTGAATTTCCTTTAACTGAAATCAATTTAAAAATTGAAATCGTAATGAACATATCATATTATATTGCTGCATTACCATAAGACCACACGGTACCTCCATGTCAACGTTCAAAGTTTATGTTGCCTAGTTTGTGTTGTTATTGTTTATGATGTTGTTGTATTGTTGTTGTTGTATTGTTGTTGTTGTTTATCTGCTTATTAGTAGATTCCTATGCATGTGTTCTTTGTTCTGCAAAACTTAGGTTATAAAAAGGAAACAGAACTGTACTTACTCTTGGTTTCGTATCCAGTGCAGAGCATAAAAAGAGAACACATGATGGAATGCTGAATGCATTTCTTCTGGCAGGTCTCCCTGGATGTCCATAACCCTGAACATGGTCGCGTCATCACTGTGATGTTCATTTGCATATTTAACAGCTTTCTCACTGATGTCGCAAGCAACTAGTTTCTTGTAGTTACTTGGCATGTATTTCTTTAAAATAACGGTTACACTTCCATCACCACAGCCCAGGTCTATAGCGCTGTCTCCAATATTCTTCCAGTTAATCTTCTTCGCATATTCGTTAAGACATTGGACTGCTGCTTTCTTTTGTAAAGAGTTTGCTACGTTATAGAACTCTGGATCGATCATAGTGATTCTGTGAAAGATGAAAAATTGGTTATTTTAAGAAACAGGAAATAGTTATATTGTTGCATGAATGAGTGTTATCCCTAGATAAAATCTTCTAGTGATTAAAATCTCAAATCGCACGTTTTCCCTATTGAGTAATACAATGTAAGAAGGCGATTTCATACTAAAGTTTACTGAAAATAGACCAGCGTTATCAGTATGGGATCAACAGCGTCTGTCTTTTTGTCAATAGTCTTTTGTGATGAGAACGTTTTTTTCAATCGCTGGCCTTCATCTGTGTTTTATTAATAGGTACATCTTTGTTCTAGACCACGAAGGAGGAAAGTCGTTTCAAATGTTAAAAGCATACAATGTTTTTCTATTTTAAATTTTGCATAGTAATGCAGAGATCGAAAGACATTGTTGGAAAGGTTACAATGGCGGAGATAGCTATGAAATATCTTTAAAATGTATGGAAGTTAAAAGTAGATTGTAATCAGTATCGGGAAGAAACAATATTTGAAGGATTGTCGCCTTTGTGGAGTACCTACAAATATATTTGCATCATTTTCCAAGCTTACTAAAATTATGTATTATTGCTGGTTCTGCCTTCGAAGTAAAAGTTCTCATTCATATGTAAAAACCCGATAAATATAAGAATACTTTAGATAGCTTGATTTAACAAGCCTTATTCCATACCATAACTTAATTAAGTCACTGTCATATTTTGTCATTTATTTCCTTTTTTGCTTTAGTTATAGATTTCAAAAGCTCAGTTAATTATAGTTATGTATTCATTAAAATCATCAACATCACAATCAAAAATTGAGTTTTTCGGTTAATTGTATAAAAGCTAAGTGCTTTTAACAGTGGGTCATAATAAGTGTTTTTTATGTCTCAATTAGTTTCAGGTAGTCATTTTAATGGAGGTGTATGGTATTAGCTTTCATGTGAGCAATGAGAATTGACATTCAGTTCACGAATGCAATCGTTGTACGTCGACGATCGTCTCGACCGTCCACGAAAAAGTGCATTGCCCTGCGCCGGTGCATCGTTTTTGTATTTTTTTTACTTAAGTTTTTGCGTCGATGGTATCTACACAATTGGGTTAGGATACCTGACCTAGCATAATGTGATAAATATTGAAGACGCAACATATGCATTAGATGACGTGTTTACAGTGGGTTAGTTGTTAGGTCAACTAATAAACCTTGTATATTTTTAGATGTTTATTTGAGTTTTGAATCATTTGTTATGTAAATTTTGTGGGAGCGATTATAGGAATTAATGTTTCTTAGTACCCACGTCCAATAAAAAGCAGAAGGTACAATTATTTTTTTTTCATTACAGTATCAGTAAAAAAATTGAGTATTAATAAATTGATGACAGATCGATGTAGTGAAAACCACAAAAACTGGAAATGTGGGAGATGTTTCTATTTGGCCCAAACTAGGTACCTCAGCTGTCTCTCTTGTTCTAAGTACCAGCAATCTTATAAAGTTTAAGTGATTGATGGATCAGTTGATTTCACTCAAATGTGCTCTAAAAATACTGTCGTTAATTCCCTGATTTACTAAAAGTTAGAAGTTGCATTGATATCCATCAATGCAACTACACACATGTTGCATCGTTAACTGCCTAAAAAGCCTTGGATTTTATTTCGGCTCAAACAGGTTAGCCGAGTTCCCATTTACATACATGCACTGAAGTAAGAATAATGTAAGTATGCATTAAACCAAAAAATATGCACGCCGTAATCTAAACTCGTATTTCAAGGACAAAGTTAAAAACTCGCGAAAAAAATTCAAGTTGGTGCATCAGTGCGTCCATACGCCATAATGCAAGTGCACTGAACATTGTGCGGGGACCGAACGGTCTTGATCATTGATATCATTTTATTTTACTGTAGATACTGAAAATCAGTAGCAGCGCGGATTTTGGATTTATACCTGGTTGATGACAATACTCTCGCACCCTTTCCTTCACTAGGGACTTATTAAATTGTCTAACAATTAGTTTCGTTTCGTTTTCGTTTTTGTGGTTTCGTTGAAAATAGATTTATAAAAAGAAAAACGAAAACTATCACTGTAGAATTAAGATTATGTACAATTTTAAACATAACTGGTGAAATGTGCATGGCGTACAGGTACACCTCTGCCTATCGCTTCGGGGATTAAAGGCGTGATGTTATGATATGTTTAGTAAAGATGCTTTTTGTAGTTCTTTTAGGATAATTTTCAGTAGCTGGAGAAGTACAAATAAATAAGGTAGTAATGCCATGTCAATAATAACGTCACCAAAATAACAGAAGCTTTTGACCATTACATTTAGTAACTAGCTATTTTCTCCTGAAGCAAGGAAAATGAGGAAAACGTTTCGAAAAACAGATTTTTTGAGCGCGTTAAAATGTGGTTGAGCCGTGTAAGTTTCGAGTACCCACTGAATCGTTCAATCCTGCAAGTATCAAAACTATTGAAATTGCAGTTGTGGTAGCCACCAGCAATGTCACCCCGAGTGGGTTCAACCGCCGAACGTGCAAGAGCAGGAAAAAGGGCTCATATTTAGGGAACGTTATCGTACCAGCCACGCACTTAACTTGCTCCATATAGAAAGAGTTTATTTCAAATGTTTGTTTACTTTCTGTATGGCTGGCCGATAAAATAACAATTGTATTAGAAATTGCAAGATCTTTGAGGTAAGCCACACCCATACTCTTTCTAATTTTACTTTCGATATTATGGATTGTAGCATCTTAATACTCTGAGCTCTGACTCGTACTGATCTGATTCTATTGATAAAGGGATAAAAAGAAATTACAAATCTGACCACTTTATTTACTCTTCTGATGTAGATTAGTCCATTCAAGTTTAGCAAGGGACAACTAAAAAACCTGGGTGACTACGGAATTCGCTCGAGAAAGTGATAAAACATTCGACCACTACACTAACAAACTGTGAGGTTACATATAGCTAGTATGCTAAAATCTGGTTGTTACATTGAGAAATCCATTGTTTAATCAGTAACGCACTTTTGTTTCCAATAAACACTTAAATGTATGCGAGGACCAGAATTTGTCAAATACAAACTACTAAAGTATAACCAGTTGTGAGTTAATGATGTTCACACCGATCTTTACGAAATCACTTTCTTCGACGACTAAATAAATATTTCTTTAAGTAGCCATTACACTCAAAGACGCTATTTTGTAAGTTATGTTTATCGTCTTATTAGAGTTCATGTGGGAAAATGTGGAGACGAATATTTTATGGAAACATTGCGTCATTGAAAATCTAAATTATATAAACTAGCTTTTGCCAGCGGCTTCGCCCGCGTATTATAATATACGTAAACCTTCCTCTTGAATCACTTTGTCTATTGATGAAACTACATTAAAATCCGTTACGCAGTTTATAAGATCTACGCGTACAAACTCGGGAAGCAACTTTGTTTTATACTAAGTAAAGATTTATTTGTAAGTAAGTAATGGAATTGAAGGTAAACTTTAAGTTTACGATACAATTATTTTTGGAGTCCCTCATGCTCTTTATCCTTGGCATCAACTATTTTTGTGCTTTAAAAAAAAAAAAATATTCCATAATTTTGCGTTCATCTTTACCATAGCCTTCTTTGATTTCATATACAATTTCTTTGCCCACAGTTGGAAGCTCTATTTCATGCGGAACCCCTAAAGAGTCTCAAGCCTGATAAGATTCATTACCCCTTTGGACGTCCAGATCATCGACCTTACTGGTCTCACCTGTTCTAAGCCCTGTGACGCAACAGACAAGTGAAAGTTTGAAAAAATGTCTGTGATGCTTATGGCGTCATTTGGTAAATAGATTACCATCATTGTCATGGGAGAAAGTTGACCTTACTCAATATTTTATTATGCTTGTTTTGATAATCGTGTACTTGGTTATCAAAGAGATAATGTCTACTGCTTATGAGGCGTTGAATGTAGATTGCTGAAGAGCTCTTCAATTACGTATGTACCTACTTCATATTTGTACATGTTATAGAGTTACATAAGTATCGACAAAACCTATTTAAATGGTTATTTGTCAATGAGGGATTTAAACGATTCTTTGGCAATTCGTTTGAGTTTAAAGTTCAAAATACTGTGAACCCTGCAATGATTGTTATCGATGATCAGTCATGTTCACTAAGAATTGACGAATGATTTATTACCATATCGCTGGGTTTCATTACTTTTAATGGATTCTGATGTAATAATTGTTATTGCAAAGTTTTGCCCGCAAGTGACCCGTACATTAGCCGAACACTAAACGCATTGCAATGCGTGCCTGCACAATCTTTCTCTTATTATTGAAAAAAATTCGTACTTTCGTCCTCTCACAACCAGCCAGTGAGTGCAATGCCCCACGAATTTACTGCCGAAATCTTTAAATTATTTCTTGTCTCTTTTTTAGATGCATTTATCGGTATGTTAGAAGGAGAGAGATATAGTCGTTTAGTCATCGCGACGGTTAAATTCGTCTCTTATTGATGTCCCAATGTTTCGGGCCTTATGGCAGGTTATGGCTAAGGTCATAAAAGGAGAAGTTGTCGTAGGCTTAGAAATTGTAATGGTCAATGGCCAATATTATAAATATAACATTAATATCGTAGTGTAATCTTTTTCATGGCTTTGTTTTACTTATATTAAGTAGCTTTTGGCAGCGGCTTCGCCGGCGCGGCGTGGTGGTCAAAAATTATCCCGCAGGAACGTAGTACCGAGATAAAAAGTATTTTATGTATTAATTTAGGACAGAAACAATTTGTGTGCTAAATTTCATTGAAACCAGTTCAACCGTTTTTTGCGTAATTTAGAAATCAACATCTAAACATAAAACTTCAACATTTATAATAACAGTAGGATTCACATTAGTAGAATTATAATATTCGACCTCTGTGTTTATTTCGGCCTTTTTTCTCAGAGTTGTCAGATAGGAAACGCCAACCTCATCTAGTTTAAAAAAATATAATTGATGTAAAAGTGTTGATACAAACCTACATACAGAAATAAAACCATTAATCATTTATTAGTGGAATAACATTGTTCCTCGAAAAATTTGTTCATTGATAACCTGCACCCTAATTGCGAAACGTACAATTTATCAGAATCTGAATGGGATTGAAGATTATTTCTAAACCATTGCGTTATTTGTTCATAAAATTGTCGGCTCAGCAACGTAAATAACGCAATGAATGTTGTTTAACTATGAATATTAAACCAATTCCTACCGATAAAAAGTTCCGCAATTACCCCTCTGACCTACCTGACTCTACAGCAGTCACTTAAAATCATTAGGGTATGTTTTAGCTACTAGAAATTATTTATTTACATGTTGCTTAACCGATTCGATTATCGGAAATAATTAATAATACAATAATTGCGCCCTTATTGTAACTATGTGTGTGTACTCTGTGTGTGTTGTGTTATTGTATCTTGCACCTATTGCGAATTTATTTCATGGTAAACGTAACTTTCTGAAGCTAGTATTTGCAAGAATCGACCCAGAGAAATATCAAACCCTTAAGAAAACTCACCGAACAGATTATTTATTTCTATAATCAATTAATCACAGAGAGAATAGAGTATTATTGGATTTTACACTGATCGAGGCCCAGTCTATTCTAAAACCAAAGCCCAAGAGATAAAAAAGTCTTCCTGTAATTTCCATTCATACAGGAAGACTTTTTTATCACTCTTCAAATTTTCACAGGGTGTTCTATACATGAATATGAATAACATTCATTCATTATATTTGACTTACTCTAAAATCACTTGAAAAAAATGAATATGACTAACATTCATTCATTCTATTTGACTTTGGCTGGCCTGTTAGTCTAGTGGTTAGTGACCCTGACTGCTAAGACTGAGGTCGTGGGTTCGATTCCCACCCAGGACAAATCTTTGTGTGATGAGCACAATCATTTGTTCTGTGTCTGGGTGTAATTTATCTATAATATGTATGTATTTAGAAATATATAAGTATATTTATCAGTTGTCTGGTCGCTATAGTACAGGCTCTGCCTAGTTTGGGATCAAATAACGTTGTGTTGGTTGTCCCAAGATATTATTAGATATTATTATTATTACTTACTCTAAAATCACGAGAAAAAAATTAGATAGCTTTTTTTTTGGAAACTCGTTAGACGTCTTGCCGTGACCTAATGTACTACTACTAATTTTTACTAGGAGTCGACGAAATGTTGACATTTACTGCAGCAAAAACGATGCTAAAATTTTCAGGGGAAACTGTAATATGTGAAACTGTAAACTGCAGTATTTACCTCGAAGGTAATTACAGAACTTACGTCGTTTTTTCTGTTTGGCATAAGTAAGTGAATTAATTATTTATCGTTTACTAAACATTAGCGAAACGAGTCATGAACCCAAGTCGTTGCCTACCTGTTACGTACTACCCCTATACCTAGGCCTCTGTCTACCCCTTCGAGTGACGAGACAGGCTTGTATATTTGAGTGCCATCTACCATTCTCACAAAGAATTGCTGTGAAACATTCCTGGAGCACTAACTACAGGAGTATATTTGGGACGAAGGCTGTTCACTTCACACAAAGTTCCGCTAACTTTGCATAGATGGCGCTGAGCCTGTTCTTAGTAGGTGGGTACTTCAGGTACTCTGAAATTATGAAGCTGTTACTGCGGGGTCAATTTTGTGTGTTCAGGAAGATTTCTGTATTCGATGTAATTTTTGCTACTAGAGCGGTATAAAGGTCAAGTTTACGGGCGTAGATTTTAAAGTTACTTTTGGGCCATTCACTTGGTCTGGCCGTAGCGAGTAATGTGTTGAACCTTTTTTGTTTCTTACTTGTAGGATTATTGAAGACTGACCTATATTGTAGGCTGATTTTCTGTTAGGTACGTTGGCTATTTGACTTAAAACGGATTTCAAAGCCAGCTTTTGATTACAATACCTAGTGTGCTTATGCTACGCTACTAGTGCTACGCAGCGCAAGCGCATTGTTTTCGCTGCTCACGTTCTGACATTTACGGTGAAATTAACCGTAAATGAACAAACAGCATATATTTATAATTATGATTTTTTTCTTTACCTACACTATTTATATATATGGGACATCCTTTTGTAAAAAAGTACATTTTAATAACAACTATAGGATTATTATTTTCCAGTAACGTGTAAGTAGAACAGAACTCCATGTGGTATCAACAGGTAGGTGCGATGGTATTGCTCGAAGCTATTCCTAGCATTGCGTACGTTATGAAATTACTAACGCGTGCCTAGACATTAATGCATTGCGTTTACCAAAGGGGTAATTGCGTAACTTTTTATCGGTAGGAATTGGTTTCATATTGATAATTAAACAACATTCATTGCGTTATTTACGTTGCTGAGCCGACAATTTATTCGAACAAATGACGCAATGGTTTAGAAATAATCTTCAGTCCCATTCAGATTCTGATAAATAGTGCGTTTCGCAATTAGGGTGCAGGTGCACAACCCTACGATTGTCGCAACCCAGCGCTGGGCACGCCACAATTGCGGCGGTAAGTCCCCTCTTTGAGGAGTGGATTGAGAGGCGCCACGGCATCCTCACCTTTCCGCCTGACGCTGGTTCTCACCGGGCATGGATGCTTCGGTGGGTTCCTGTTCAGGATAAAGCGGGGGGAAACGCCCGGGTGTTTCCATTGCGAGGATCGTCTGGAGGACACGGTGGAGCATACGGTGGAGGTGTGCCCTGCCTGAGCGGAGCACCGCCGTGTCCTCGTGGAGGCGATCGGCGGCGGCGACCTCTCGCGTCCGGCCCTGGCTCGAGCCAAGGTACGGAGCGAGAGGGCATGGGAAGCCGTCACCTCCTTCTGCGAAGCAATAATGCTCGCGAAGGAGGAGGCGGGGCGCGTGAGGGTGTGGCACTCTCTGCGCCCTCACGTCCCTAGCCGCCGCAGGAGGAGACGCCCCGGGCGCCGGGAGTCGATAGCTGACTTCCGGCCACCATAGGCGCGAGCTTGCGGGTGGCGAGCAATGGGTAGCTCGCCGCCCGGTAATGACCAGGCTCGGGTCGACGGCGCGTAGTGTTCCACGCGCGTCAAAGAGATGTCAGCAGCACTGAAGGGGTCTGCTAGGACCGGTGCCTGCCGGGGTCGCGAGATTGTTCGAAAGAGATACCGTGACCCTGGCACATGGGCAAATGAAGGAACACGGGTGGGTTTTAGTCAGTAAAAGTAAGACATGCCCTTCCGTTCCGCCCAGAGCTGGAGAAGTCATTTGATGATTTCCCATCCAAAAAAAAAAAGGTGCACAACCCGATTAAAACACAAAAGAAGTCACTACTTAAAGAAACATATTGATCGTTATTGTCATTCTCCTGCCCTTATCCCAATTTATCTTGGGTCGGCGCAACATGTCTTTTTCTTCCACACTTCTCTATTAGTCGTCATCTCAGTAATCACCCCCTTTCTATCCATGTCAAAATTCACACAGTCCATCCATCCTTTCTTTGGTCTCCCTCTACTCTTATAGCCATCGACATTCATACTCAATACTTTCTTCACGACATTTTCCTCATTCCTCCGTATCACGTGACCATACCATGACAATTCCACAAAACTTTTCAGTTATTGGTGCCACGTTCAGACTTCCTCGTATGTACTCATTTCTTATTCTATCCATTCGTGTAACACCACACATCCCTCTTAACATTCTCATCTCAACTGCATGCAATTGCCTTTCATTCATTCCTTTTGTGGCCCAACATTCTGACCCATACAAGACAGCAGGTCTGACCATGGTTTTATATATCCTCCCCTTAAGTTTAAGGGGGATGTGGGAGTCGCAGATTGTTCCTATAACCTGCCGCTATTTCACCCATCCAGTGTTTATTCTGTGCTTAACCGTCCGATCTACTTCGCCATCGCTTTGCACGAGTGAGCCGAGGTACCAAAAGTCGGAGCAGACCGGGAGAAGCATACCATTAAGCGCTATGGCTCCAGAGCTGGAGAGACCACCGAAATCAAAGAACATATATTCGGTTTTGGTTCTATTAATTTTCAAGCCAACATTCTCCAGCTTCTGTTGCCACTTCTCCAATCTGCTCTGGATCTCAGACACGTCTTCACCGACAAGAATAATGTCAACGGCAAACAGCTTGCACCAGGGTGCCTCTTCCTGTATATCCGACGTCAGAGCGTCCATGATCAACAGGAAGAGGTAAGGACTTAGAGCCGATCCCTGGTGCAAGCCTACAGCCACATTGAACTCGTCGGTATTGCCAGCAGCCGACCGGACGTAGGTACGATATTGACTGTACATAGCACGAATTAACTCTACATACTTCCCAGGCAACCCTTTCTCTTTCAGAGCCCACCTTAACACACAAATATTGACCGATATATTATATAAAGAAAATATTTGTACTAATAAAAATAAATTTATTTTGTTAAGTTTACATTCATCATCATCAATTCAACCGAAAGACGTCCACTGCTGGACATAGTCCTCTCCCAGTTGGGGGAGGCTTTGCCATAATTGTCACGCTTGGCAGGCGGGTTAGCTATCGCAGTATAGTGGTAAAATGCATAGAGAACGCTGCTGCCCATTCTCTAGTAAGTCCCTTAGTCGCCTCTTACGACACCCACGGGAAGAAATCGGATGGTGCTATTCTTCACGGAGCTTGTTTACATTCAAGTGGATTTAATACATAGACCTCACACTAGCATTCCTTGTGTTGTGAGATCCAGGTTCTTGCGTTCTATTAAGAATTTTGATATTAATTTCGTTTACGTTATTAAATAGAAATAATCAGAGAAAATATTGGTCCTAATGTAAACAAATACTAAGAGAAAACATTGCTCTTAATATCCGCATACTGAATGCATTTAGAGTAAAAGCCCACGATAACAGAATGGTTCAGTTATTTTAATTAATAACAGTAACCGATGCTCCAAAGTTTTTAAGACATAGTATGAAATCAGACAAGCATAGAAAACATAGCAGAAACGTACTTACCAACAAAAATGACAAATGGTTTCCTTAATTTATTTGAATTTTTACCTGCAGTTTGGGTAAACAAATCGCGCCTAAATACGACTACAAAGATCGCCTCAAACATTTTCAAATTTCCATAAAGTCGAGAATATCGTTTATCCGCAAAACAAACTAAAGAAAGAATAGGTATATAAGTACCACTTCACAAAAGAAATAAGAAACTCTGACGTCAAGAAGGTCCTCACAAATAATAAACTTATTTCCCTACAACGTCTGAAAGAGAAGAAGAAAAAATATCTGAACTCGACGTCGTTTCGCAACACATACAGCGGACATTCGTACATACAGCATTATTTACTGACTCACACAGACACGGAGCTACCTATCAACCTAAAGAATACCTAAAAAATACACAAAAAGCTTTTTTTCCCAAGAATAAGCGGGACGGAGTACGGATCTTATTTTTCTCGTGGATGTTTCAGTCGCTCTGGGGTGGGTCGGAGCCGCGGCGCCTGGAGTGTGGGGTCCCACCGCCCCCTGCAATAATACTGCGTCACTATTTTGCGCCATTACCTACACTCGCTTCCTATTCTATAAGTAGCGTGGCCTCTAGGACGTAACGTACGAACTTCCAACTTACTCGGCGCGGAACCTCGGT
This sequence comes from Aporophyla nigra, assembly GCA_947507805.1. Classification (NCBI taxonomy): domain Eukaryota; kingdom Metazoa; phylum Arthropoda; class Insecta; order Lepidoptera; family Noctuidae; genus Aporophyla; species Aporophyla nigra. The sequence goes on along the minus strand of OX382301.1, from coordinate 14,794,900 downwards.
AGGCGGACAACCACTCATGTTGTAATCGAATCGGTTATACAACTTTAGTATCGATTCGCGAGTTCGGAAGCCCTTGACCTCGTTTCATTATCAATCTATTTACAGTCGGTTTGGTATCAATATCAGGAGCTGCCTACTCGAGCACAAATATTAATATTCAAGTACTTTTGACGGGGGTTGAATTCCTGAAGATGTTTTTAGAACAATCGCTCCCCAAGTCAGTTTTGGTGCCTAAATAGTGTTATACAGCTCGTTATGATTAATGGTCCATGCGGTCACAACCATTCTGTTCCGGACAGCATCCCAAGCTGTTATATCTCCCATTAGCTAGTTGATGTAATGAACGGGTGATTACAATTGAATGATTACTTCGTAAGCTGTATCGTTTAGATTTATCGATAAGAGAACACAGATTAAAAGGTTATGGATCTAGTTACTTACTACCAAATGCTACTCCAGAGTAGTGTTTTTTATTAAATAAAGGAAATAACAAAATGTTAGGCTCCTCCGAAATTGTAGCTTCAATAGGTACCTTTGACAAGCTATTATTTAACTAAATGATTCAAGGAAAAGCTTGTTCCATAAGACATCTTTATGTGGAACACATTTATATCATATCGCTTGCGAAATATCTGCACTGTAGAGTTCTAAATACGCATATATTTAATTTGGAAAAGTTGAAGCATATCAGCGATATCTTCATCACTTTCCTCTTATATTCCACTAAGTTTCCCCAGCAACAATAAGCACGCGTATAAAGTATAAAAATAATAATTTATCCCTAGCCCCGGATTTCGCAGAGTTACGTGCTAAATCTGTAGGATTTCGAGTGCTAGCGCTTCGTGGAGCGGCGCTGGTTTATATGTGTTGCACTGTTCCGACTGCGCGGTACTGCGCGGTACGGCATACATACCGCTACGTACCGCTTACGTGGGAAATAAATAGCATAGCCTTTATTACAATATATTCTAGTGTTTGCAATTTTGGTGGGATCCGTTTTGGTCGAGATTAGAGTTTTTTGAAAGAGATGTCTTGAGCTGGAGGTGGAGAGGTTTGGGACACATTAGGATTTAAGTGATGTCAACTCTAGATAAATTTCAGTTAGTAGCTACCTTTGATTAAAACGTAATGACATAGAGAAAAGACGAATGGAGTATACTAACAGACTTATAGATTTAAAATCATTTAGAAGACTTGAAGTAGAGTACTTGCGTAAGTTTTTTTTAGCTTTTATATTGGACTAACTTTTGACCTTAAAAACTTTATAGACGAGGAATCTAATAAATAAAATTTAGGTAGTAAAATTCAAAAAATGTACCAAACAAGACGAATAAATTGGTTCCCAAGCAGCTTCCCAAGAAACTTATAACTTGTCTCAATCTTCAACACAGCGACTAAATTAATAGAACGAAATATGCGAGATAATTTTGTATATCTCACAAATACCGGTGCAGGCCATAATTTAGGAAAACAATGAGCTAAGTCTGAACACCGCAGCCGATGTTGCGCGCATACAGATTATTGACAATCGATATTAAAGTACTACGCACCCATGCACGTTTAATTCGATAGAATTCGCCGTATCGATGCCGCTTTAAATCGATACCTTAATTATAATTTGGAGCTGTTGTTATAAACAGTATGATTTACACGAGTTGGGCAGAATTCATTAATGTGGTTAGCTAGGCATGTACGTAATCGAATACAAACTACGTCGATCGGTGAGCTTGTTTTTATTGGTATCGTCTACAAGGTTCGATCGAATAAAATACTATTGAATACCTACAAGCATTTTCAAAGACCATTAATACCTAGGCGCCACTAGAACAGGACGTAGTAATGCATTACTAATCAAGAACCATCCGAGGCGACTCGACAAAAACAGAAGCTGCCCAGCTATGCAGGTGTTGTCTGTGTCAAATAGCAACAATGTTATGCTTAAAACTCCAGAAATAGTTATGTATAGCAGACTGGAAATGCAACTATCTGGTCCAGGGACATCTAAACATACCTTTGCAGATATAGGCTTGGAGACAAAGTATGTACCACGGAGCGAGTTTCGAACAATTTCTACCTGTTTAACGACAAACATTGCATTTTAGTTGCAGGGGGTGGAATCTCTGATGCAGGGAAGTACGCAATGAATGTCGCACAAAGCGGTAGGAGCGAGGTATGTGATGTCGTACGTTTGTTTTGGGTGCGGGGGTGGGTGTGAGGCGACGGTCCTTTGATTCTGGCGAGATTAAACGTGCGGCAGACGGTGGCGCCTCTATCGATTGTTGTTGTAATTACAGCGCTATCCTCGCCCAGTCGCAAATGAAATTGTTCCGGACAGAGCTAGCTGTGGATGCCAACGCCGTGTTACACTTGTCGCTGCAACGTGCCGGCACATTCTGAACTGTAAAACCTAGTACTAAGGTGTCACCCCGCGGTTTGAGGGACTCTAGAACCGGGAGAGCTGCGGACGCATTATTGCAAACGATGTTGTATCGTGTTTTGATGAAATTCTCACGGAATGCTTTTAGTGGCTTCACGCGGTTTTGAATCGTTTGATCGATACTATGTTGCGACTGAATAAAGATGTTTGCTAAAAGTTTTTGTTGGCCGTTGTTGCGACAGTTTGTTGAAGTTTCACTAGTTTTGGTGGAACTTTATAAGTTCAACTGAATTTACAACTTTAAAGATTTTAGGGTTTGAAGATCACTGTATCACTAATGTATTATTATATCCCAACATTTATAACAATATTCTCTTCTTCATTTGATTACTTGCTACTACAACATTGTCAACTTCATTTGACACTATGCTGTTCATTATAGCAAAAGATATATCACATCAACCTAACATCCAATAAAATAAACTCACGTTATTTCTAAACAAATATAAGGCTATACGAATCACCACGACTGCGCACTGAAAGCAATTCGAGAACAAATCCACATCTGAATCTGAAATGCGAATGGGAACAGAGAGTGGAATCCAATAAAACATTCGGAGCCCTCGAAACGTATCTACGTCTACGTGACGTAGACGCCTCCCCGAAACGCATGCGCACCACACTCGTACAGAACAAATGGACAATTCCAATTTCAATTGTAGAAAAAAAATAACCAATTCGAAATGGAGAAGGCTTCGCGGCGACCAATGGGAGCGCTCACAGTCGTAATGCCAACTGTGTGGGCGGAGCGAGTGATATCTAGCATTGGAATGTTCGTTGTATTTGTTTTGCCGGATCCGAAGGCTTTATTGCATGGTGTTTGAGCCTCTTTCCCCTTGAGGGTGGTAGCGGCGGAAAGCTCGGTATGGATTTGGGATGAGGCTCTTCACATTATGTACCGTAGTCGTTTGCAGCCTACGGATCGGTGGCCTACATATACTATTGTGCGATGGGTTTGTCTTATTGTTATTCGTTTGTAGATACGAGATTTTCTGTAAAAGGTAAAAGTTACCTGATAAAACTATAAATTACATCTGAAGAAAGCTCTTTCTTTTAAGCCAGTTAGTTACCAACAAAAATTATTATCCAAAAAAAAAATCTCATAAAAACAAAGTCTTCAAAAGCCACTCGCAAGAATTAACCTGTAATGAAATCAAGGAGTGTCTCCGACTTTATGAAACTGTGAGTATTGATTTTTCGATAGGGAAAAAACGAAGGCAACGATCTATGCAGATCTGGAGTGCTCTCGGCACATCAGATGGCACCGTCGGGCAGCCTCCGCAGACAATCGAACGGTGGGGGGGCCCCCCACTGGAGGTCGGGGAACTGCCACAGATTATATGCGCGATGATTGTGCCACGAGACTTGCACGTAGGTTGAAACGTTGGTTTTGGATGTATTTTACTGTCAGTAACAGCCGATTTGTGCCCCGTTGATGGCATATTACATGGGAAGTAAACATAGCTGGTGAAATGCACTATATAGGACACCTCCGCCTAATAATTGGGGAATAAAAGTGAGATGTTGTGTTATGTTCGGCTCAGAGAGTGCAAAATAACGAGATGGTACAATCATAACACAGTTGTTTCTGCTGCTGCTGGCTATGTGTAGAGATTATTGCATCCGACCTTTCAGTTGCCAAACTTAAGTGGCAGTGGCCAGGGCGCATTGCTCGCACAACAGATATTCCATCAGGCCGGAAGGTTCTGGAATGCCGACCGCGTACTGGAAGATGTGGCGTTGGAAGGTCTCCCACAAAATGGACCGATGCACTGGTGAAGACCGCAGGAATCCGCTGGATGCGAAAAGCACAGAACCGGTTTAAGTAGCGGTGCTTGGGGGAGGCCTATGTCCAGCAGTGGACGTCTTTCCGCTGAAATGATGATGATGATGATGAATTTTCGGTCTAATTTTCTTTAATACATTAATAAGACTAGCATATTGATAAGAATGGCAACACCCTGGTGCCTCTGACTGACACAGGTTGTCTTTTTTTCAGAAAAATATTTACCGCACTATAAGTTTTGGTTGCACTAAATCAAGGTTAAGGCTTTTTAGCCCTGAAAATGTTGACTTGTTGGGGTCAAATTTAAGAAATAAATCGTGAACGTATTTACAGGAGACAAGGTATGAGGGGAAAAATATAGGAAAAGACAGGTTAAAAAGGTGTTACAATCGCCTGAAGTCTACCGACGTGAAAGGCCTGGAAGAGGATTGCCTATAGCTACCATATATCACCACGTACAAAATCTCACATTCGGAATCAGAAAACACGTAACATAATCTTTGGCGATATCGACCCGGCGGCGGCGACTTCCCATTCTCGAAGTAAAACACGGTGGGAAGGAAACCGCGGGATAAACCGCCCCCCCACTCCCCCCACCCGATCTTTACGTTTCAGGAATAAATATTTCAGAGCGTGTGCTTCGGAAGTTAAAGTTATGTATCGCCCACGACGGTAACAATCTGAGAATGAGAAAAGCTCGCTTTACTTTTATGTATGTTCGCTTTATGGCGCTTTTTGTAATGTATAGCTTGAGTTCTTTTTTATGTTTTGTTTATATGGAAATGGAGACTTTCTAAAGTAACGTCTATCTACGAAAATTCTTTGGGAAAAGTACAGAGAGTATCTTGTTTTTAGTTCATGACGATTGCAAGTTACATTTTTTTTTTAATGTTTGTTTTTGTAAGCTCTTATCAACTCCTGAATATGGGTTTTAACCTTGTGAATATTACTGCCACAATACTAAGAGAAAAAACACCTGAGTTCAGATTTCTATGTGCATTTTTTGTTATCGTTAAGATTTATTTTATTTTTCCGGAGACGTATTGTAAATAACTCAACTGTTTGCTTTTTATAACGTGATGTACACATATAGACACTTTGAGTGTGTGTAAAATATAAACCTACTAGTGATACTGGTCATAGCATGTAATACATATCTACTCTTATGTATTAATAAAGAATTTAGACGCGGGACTTACAAGTTGCAGGTCGTAGGTTCGGACTTAGCCAGGCGCTATACTTAGTTTAAACTAGCTTCTGCTCGCGACTTCGTCCGCGTTAAATTTCTTGTTCCCCCGAACCTTCCTTTGCAACATTTTTCATTACTGCTCCTCTCCTCTTGGTTTTAGCGTGATGCTATATAGCCTATAGCCTTCCTCAATAAATAGGCTACCCAATACAAAAAGATTTTTTCAATTCGGACCAGAAGGTCCTGAGATTACAGCGTTCAAACAAACAAACTCTTCAGCTTTATAATATTAGTCTAGATATAGTATAGAAGTATAGATAATAATTTCTTCACCACTGCTCTCTAAACGGTGAAGGCCAATATCGTGAGGAAACCGGCATATACTAGAACTAAAACTTCGAAGACATGGTGACATCTACTAACACACTATCGAAGAGAGGAAACCTGTTTCCTAGCAGAGGGAGCTTTATAGGCTGATTTATTATTACTGTTACAAAAAAAAAAAACAACATTAAAACTTGTATAACTTAACCGAGTCTTGGGTTGCATGATTTAATTTAAAACTTAAATTAATCAGAAATATCTGAAACTAGCTTTTGCCCGCAGCCTCGCCCGCGTGGATGTCGGAAATTATCGTAAGAGGACGTACTACCGCGGTTAATGTATTAAGAATGCATTAATCCAGGTTATATAGGTAATAAGAGAGCAGTGTCACACAAATTTCCATCCCCTACTCAATTTTTTTTTGCTCCATACAAACGTCCACCCCCATTTTAGGAAAGTGGGGGGTTAGAAAGAGACAAGTAGCCTATGTCACTCTCCGTCCCTTCAACTATCTCCACTTAAAAATTACGTCAATTCATCGGTCCGTTTTGCCGTGAAAGACGGACAAACAGACACACACACTTTCCCATTTATAATATTAGTGTGGATACATTGGTTGTTTTTACATTAAGTTGTTTTAATATTTCTGATTATTCAATATCCAAATGTCGTATATTTATATGTATTTCCTATAGACTTTTTCATCTTGTCATGCAATACAAATAATTCCAAAAAGCAGACCTATTCGTTAATAACTTTTTTATTACTTTTCTATTGATTTTGCCATAACAAGCGAAATCTGGGTGTATTATAGGTACCTACACCTCTGTTTAATCGTTCGGAGATTGCAGGCGTGATATTATTTTGTTCGGATATGTAATTTTGTTTTTGCTGTCAATTATTTTGGCAATGTATTATTTTCTAGCTTGAATTTCGAAAGCTTTTTTTTAATGTTACATTTTATTGACTTTGCTTATGTAGTTGTGCGTCAGATTTGATAATACGTATTTAATTATACATACGATTATAATAATACGTAGTTTAATAGTAATTGTATGGATGTTCTTCTACTTCCTGTCACTGCGATTTACCTGGCCAGTTAGTAGTATACAAATTAGTGCAGGGTAGGTACTATAACTACTTTCAATTAAGATCTAATGAATGAGCTACTTTTTAATTTTTGTCGTGAATTAAAACAGGAGATTTAGGTTGTTTTGAAAGATTTACCAATTCTTCTCTTAACCAGGTTCGAAATTTCGGCACTCTCCGTCATCACTATTGATTTCTTGATGACTGGGTTTGTAGGTGAGTAGTTGTGGGGATGCCCGGGAGGCTGTACGTCTGACAGGGGCTGTGTACATTGTTGGATACAACGACGATCAAAACAGGCTTCAAAATCGAATATGTTATTAGCAGTGATCGAAGTAGGTACAGCTATTTTGGTTCAATGTCCGTAAACATTGATGTTAATATGGACATTCACCGGGATTCTTACTACTTACATACATAATCAGCCTTTAATGTTCCCACTGCTGGGACACAGGTCTCCTCTCAATTAGGGTGAGTGGGCCTTGATCCACCACTCGGAACTAGTGCGGGTTGGTAGATATCTCATGTCTTTGTTTTTTTGGTTTGGATTTTAACAGTTTTGTTCTAATTGTTATCTTTTAGAACGTTAGAATAAGTTTGTAATGGCTACTGATACTTATCTATACAAAATTGAGTCAGATAATCAAAAAAAATATATATAAAAAGTTTACAATTCCATTATCCTGAAACGTGTCCGTTTAATACTTATCCGTTGGAGTGGCGAAAGTTGCCCACTGCTGGACATAGGCCTCCCCCAAAGGGCTTGCCATAATCGAACCTCTTGGCAAGCGGGTTGGCGATTGCAGTATGGTGGAATAATGCACAGAGAACGCTGCTGCCGAATCTCTAGAAAGTCCCTTAGACGCCTCTTAGCACACCCACGAAGAAGAAATGGGATAGTGCTATTCTTTACGTCCGGAGAAATATGTGTTCGTTCCTAATTCCTTAAACCGTGAATAGCTTTTTACAACGTAAATTCCAACTTATTTGATAATATACAGGATAAGTTTTTATCCAGTGCGCAAATTGTAACCATGAATTCAGCATATCATTCTAGACACCCCAGTGTAGAAAATTTTCGTCGGTTATACAAAAAAAAATCTGCTGTTCCATACATTTTGACCCCGTAGGTATTGCATTTTTCTATGAAACAGTTGATTTTTTTTTGTAAAACCGACGAAAAATTTCTGCGCAAGGGGGTCTAGAATGATATGCTGAATTCATGGTTACAATTTACGCACTGGATAAAAACTTACCCTGTATATGTATTTGAAATCCCGGGACTCCGGGAGTGTCCATATGCAGACAACGTATCGCAAGAACAAAAATAGCTTGATAACTACTTCGATCACTGGTTATTAGGTATGGTCAGCACCATCTAAACATAAAAGAATTCAAGATATTGTGAGCTATTACTTGATAAAAATTATAAACACGTTTGATAGGTCAAAGTAAAACCATTTATTTCAAATATATAAAAGGCACTTTGAACGTGTAGGAGATTCCTACACTTAGTGATATGATAACGGGGCGATTCTATTGGGGTGATGAAATAAAACCGACCACCGTGAATGTTCGTTAAACACTGATTTATTGAAATATATTTTTACATATTATTTGCAATAATAGGTACAAATGCTGTGTGTGCAGAATGCACGGCGCGTAAGTCGTTAAAGCAATGTACGGTTCCGTACATCCTGCCGGCCCAAACGGGATAACTGAAATGATTGATCGATAGGCAGAGTATTGTAGTTACAGACAAGTTGATATGAATAAATAACAGAATAATAATAGATTGATAGATAGCTAATGATACAAATGCGGTAAAACATTAATTTAAATTACTATTTTAAGATACACAATGTCCTTAATCATCGCAGTCTTGTAAGTGCACTGAACGCATTAACGTTGGCGAGGTGGCCCTATCTACACCGCTAATTGTAAACACTTCACTACACTTTTTCACTGATTCCGCTAAACGTGATGTTACCGGCGCGGTGTCTGCCGGTGCGACCGTCACTGGCCCCACCCAGCCAGCCTCCTGGCCCTGGGGGGCCGGCGACGCTGGTACTCTATCCGTACTACGATGTTTTCTGATGAGGTACACGACAACGCAACCCAAGATGATAACCGAAGCTACACTGATGTACAGCACAGTATAGTGATGAATGTCGTGAATGCTCAGGTCTGTAGATGACTGTTCCTTCACCTCGTCAATCTGAGCCCTTAACTGATTCCACATGAGACGATGATCTTCGGCTACTGTGAAGTTCTCTGGTGCAGACGTTTTCATGATTTTGTTTAGCATAGACACCTCTGGGACTTCGATGTAATGATGAATATTTACATGATTGATGAAATTATTATGAGCATAAATACTAAATGTATCCCCTTTCAATGTGCAACCTTGACCTAGGGTAATAATCGCGTTGCCGACAAGGTTGACCATTGTGACTCCGTTGGCGCAAATTATGCGCACTTGGCATTCCGAGCAACATGTATACAACCAGGTGTTCGGCCTGTGCAATTTGATCCATTGCTCTTCACACGATGATTTTACGGAGTGGCATAATTGTTTTTTATTGAATATTTCGATTTCACAGATAGACTGCTTTATGTTTACATCGTAAATAGGCATGTTTAATGAGCATAACAAGATATCGCTGGGAACATGACTACATAATTGAAGGTCTGCTTCTGATAGAAGAAATGCTGTGTCCTTGCGTAGATTGTAAGCTATGAATGATACCGATGGAATGAGATAATAGTACTGTAATCCTTTCTTTTGCGAAATAGATATAATTTTGTTTAGCTCAAACAATTCATTGCTCAGGAGTGGGAATTTGATTTCGATGATTAAATAATTTGAGTACACTCTAGCTGATACTTTAAGCAAACGATACAAGTCCTTGATATTTTGCGATTCTACTGGTAACGTAAGTTTACCATTCAGTTGGCTAGAGATGATGCTCAGCTGATACGATAACTGTTCCGGTGACAACAAATGACTGTCAATGCGCCCGTGTGATATATCTGTAACAGTATCAATCAACGTTTGCTGAATCCAACGAATATTTGATAGTATTATTGATGCTGCTAAAGATGATGATGTGACATAAAGGCCATCTTCATTATCTAGCCGAATTTTATTCACCTCAGTCGATAGATTATGAAGATGTTGCTTGATGAAAGAGAATTGTTGATTCATGATATTTTCATTACGACGTATGATATTAAATTCTGATTCTAAAATACTTGTCTGATTTTTAATAAGTTTTTGAAGATGTTCTTCATTATGACTGATCTGCTCAATGTCCATCTTGTATTTTTCGGCAAATCTCTCATCCAGTACACCGAATAATGAGTTAGCAATATAACCCAGCCCGTTTACTAGGCCTCTTTTCTGCCTTATCGGACTTTGATATTTAAGTAACATATCATAGTGTTCTATTTCGCTTATCTCGTGCTCTAACTGACGAATGATACTCTGATATTGTTTACTTGCATGAGTGTTGCATAATAGCTTGATGTGGTTGACGTAACCTTTGATATCGGATAAGCCTTTCCAGTAGGTCGTCATGTTGTAGTACACAACAAGACGCCATTCGTCTTTGATGTACTGAAGATTGGATATTCTATCGAAGTATATAGCTTGATTCTCTTCTAATGACGTCACATTATATGATTCATGATGAGTTATATTTTGCGCTGAAGTAAGTGACAATAACATGACAAATAGTAATAAGAAACTAGTGAACAGGCTCTTCAATGATACGTTGTTGCAAGGAAGTTGATTCTTCTTGCTTCGCTTAGGTGTATTGTCTTCATTGTGATTTTGATCCTGTGTCGTGTCCTTGTTTACTGGTAACAACACAAGTCTGGTGACAGGGCGTTGTATGATATTATTCTTAGTTTTTAAACTGACTACCCTTACATAGCCATCCTTCCCAGGATGTACTGCTTGAATACGCCCTAACGCCCACTTGCCGGGTGGCAAGTTTTCGTCCTTGATAAGAACGACGTCATCGATTTCGAAGTTCCTACTTGGCTTACGCCATTTTGATCTAGCCTGCAGTTGCTGTAGATATTCGCTAGACCACCTTTTCCAAATCTGTTTGTTAATTGATTGAGTGAGTTGCCACCTTGTTGATTGATTCATGTGATCTGGATCCGTCTGCGGCCTAGATAGAAGTGGGCCACCGATCAAGAAGTGTCCTGGCGTGAGGAAATCGTCGTCAGGGCTCTCTGTCAACTGACAGAGTGGTCTTGAGTTCAGACATGCCTCGATTTGGTGTAGTAGCGTAGTAAACTCTTCGTAAGTGAGTTTTTGATCGCCGATGATACGCTTTAGATGATATTTGAGGCTTTTCACCGCAGCTTCCCAGAGACCACCCGCACTTGGCCACGCAGGAGCATTGAAGTGCCACTTTATGTTCATGTCATTGATATTATTGAAGAAATCGGTGTTGATGGTGGCTATGATCTCTTGGTACTCCTTCTTAAGGATACGATTGGCTCCTACGAAATTCGTGCCATTGTCACTGTATACGTGACTTGGCGTTCCACGTCGAGCCGAAAACCTACGAAAGGCTGCTAAAAATGCTGGAGTACTAAGATCGGAAACAAGTTCCAGATGGGCAGCCTTGGTACACAAACAAACAAACACTGCAATATACCCCTTGACGGTTTTGATTCCACGTCCCTTATTGGCCTTCAACTCGATATGTCCGGTAAAATCAACACCAGAGTGAGAGAAAGGTCGTGACGGGGTAACTCGTGGCTGTGGGAGATCGGCCATGATTTGCTGATATTGTGGTTGACTGAAGCGCTGACACTTAACGCAGGTTCTCAGCTTCCTCTTGACGGTACGGATTCCACTGATTATCCAATATCTGTCTCTGATGTATGAAAGTGTCAGTCGCGGGCCTCCATGTAGTGTGGTGATGTGAGCCTGATCAATGATTAAATCGGTGAGACGACTATGACTTGATAATATAATGGGATGTTTTGATGAATCGCTGATACATGCGTTTTTGAGTCGTCCACCCACTCTAAGGATACCGTGCTCATCCATGTAAGGATTAAGACATGATATTTTGCTTCTAAGATGCACGTGCCCCTTTTGATTGATAAATAAAATATCTTCATGAAATTGGTGTGACTGATCATCTTTGATAATGATGTTCAATGCACCGTCCATCTCTGATGACGTCAATACATTCGTTTTTGAAGTGTGTTTGCCTCGTGATTGCGTAATGAAACGCGATATCCAAGCGACTATTTTTATAATGCGAGTTAATGAGCTGTAATTCTGCAATAATTCGTGTATGATTGAAATATGATTTGGATATAAGGCTGTGTTTACACTAAGTTGCTTGGTTTCCAAATCTGGTGATTGATACGAGGTGATAGGAAGGGTCCGATGTTCGAAATTGGTTATCCATTTCGGACCCTGCCACCACAACGGATGGCTTGATAACTTCTGTGATGTCAGACCCCGAGTAGCACAATCTGCTGCATTCTCTTCTGACCTCACATGATGCCAACAGGATGATGGAATGATACTAATAATTTTCATAATTCTATTAGCTACAAACTGTTTCCACTTCTTCACATCGCCTTTGATCCATCCTAATACTATCATGGAGTCTGTCCAGGCATAAATCTCTACATCCTGATTTGATAAAGATTCCATGACTTTCTTGATAAGTTGAGCTAGCAGTAGCGCACCGCATAGCTCTAGTCGAGGCAATGATACCTTTTTTGCTAGAGGTGCTAACTTTGTTTTTGCTACAGAGAGCGTCGATGTGTACTCGCCCTTATTGTCTTTTGCTACTACATACACAACACATGCGTATGCTTTGTCAGAAGCGTCACAAAATCCATGAATTTGATATGATTGATTAGTGTTACCGAGATAACGTGGTATGCTAAATTGATTTATGATGTCGAAATCATTTTTAAGCTGAATCCAGTCATCTTGAACGGATTGCGAAACTTCTTCGTCCCACGATACATGTGATGACCATGCATTTGAAATAGCAGTTTTGCTCTGATTGTTAGTGGCGAGAGCCAGCCCAAGGGATCAAATAGTTTTGAAATTTCCGAAAGTAGCTGTCTCTTTGTGACGCGTTTGTCATGATGCTGTAATTGAGTTTGAAAGCTAAAGCTATCCGTTGATGGGTTCCATCTCAATCCAAGTGTTTTTCTTGTTTCTGAACACTTGAAGTCTAATGGGTTATTGAGTTGGTCAGGTGATAAATCCACCAGTAGTTCCGGTACGTTACTGGACCATTTCCGGAGATTCATACCAGCACCTTTCAGCATCTCAATGAGTTGATGCTGAAGCTCCCTGGCTTGATGAATGGTATTTGCTCCACTAAACAGGTCGTCCATATAGAACGATTGATTTAATGCCGATGCTGCGAGTGGATATTTGTCGGCATCGTCTATTGCCAGCTGTTTAAGCGTTCTCATAGCTAAGTATGGAGCGGCCTTAGTACCGTACGTCACGGTAGCAAGATGATATTCATTGAGTACGTCCTGAGATGATTGCCGCCAGATGATTGATTGAAGATGACGATCTGACTGTTTAATATAGATTTGCCGGAACATTTTCTCTATGTCCGCTGTGATTACATAACTGTAGGTTCTCCAGTTTAAGATGAGTGTCATCAGGTCCCTTTGTAGATTCGGTCCACAACACATGAGATCATTTAGGCTTTTGCCCGATGTGGATTTCGCCGACGCATTGAAAACGACTCTAAGTTTTGTTGTTGTTGAATCTAATTTCATTACGCCGTGATGTGGTAAGAAAAAGGCACGTTTTGATTCGTCAACATTATTGGCAATACACATGTGACCCAGTTCTTGATATTCAGACATAAATGATTTATAATTTTCTGAAAATGATTCGTTATTGCACATTTTTCTTTCCAACTGTTTGAATTGTGCAATAGCCTTTAATTTAGATGATCCAAGCTGGTTTTCATATTCGGGTTTCATGGGTATGCCCACCACGTACCTACCAGTGTCCAAACGACGAGTAGTTTGCTGATAAAGGTCTTCACAATACTGATCTTCACTGGTAAGCGATGATGATGATGTTTCTACATCCTCTATCTCCCAAAATTTTGATAGGTCGGATAAGTCGTTTGTTACGATATGACAATTAAATGTGCGAACGTTGCCAGACAGGATCCATCCGAGTGCTGTCTGTTGCGCAATCGGAGCCTGTGCTGGTCCTTTGATGAGACCATCCATTATGATTTGTGAGTAAATACTCACATCCAAGAGAATATCAATAGGCTTCGACACGTTGTATTCTGGATCTGCTAATTGAAGATGCTGGATATGAGACCACGATTGTTTTTTGAATGGTATACCAGGCAAGCAGTTAGCAACCTTCGTCAAAACCAGTGCTTCTGTAGTGAACTGATAGTCGCCGTAAATAGATTGACAGTCGATTGATACCCGTCCTTTGCTTTGCCTAGCACCAGCACCTATTCCTGATACTGATGCGTTGTATCTTCGCCGCTGCAACCCTAACCGCTGTACAGCGTTTTCAGATATTAGTGATATCTGTGATCCCTGGTCTAGAAGTGCCCTAAGCGTCACGTAGCTGCCATCAGAACACCTGACATTGATCGAAAGCGTGGTCAACAATAACTCTTCGTCATCACCTGCGACATGATTAACATTAGATTTCTTGTTTGATGATTTTGATGACGAAGCGGTCATTTCGGATGATGATGATGAAGTTGCTTGAGGGGCTGATTTTGATGATGGGATACACGCTTCATGCAGTATTGAATGATGATTTTCTTGACAGGTTTTGCAACGTTTTTTTGAAGTGCATTGACTTCCATCGTGACTGAATAGGCAATTACGACAAATATTTGAGTTTGTCACCGTCTTCAATTGCACGTCCGGTGTCATATTCATGAACTTTTTGCACGAAAACAAGTTGCGCGCGTGATTAGAATTGCATACAGAGCATTTTGAAGTTTGAGTAATGATGGCCTGATAATTTTTGTTTATGTAACGTTTATAATTGTTTTGCTTATTAAAATTACTTATGGATTTCGATTGATTTGGGTTCCGCTTGCTTGATGGTGTGGGTTCCTTATCGTTTTCATGAATAGGCTCAAGTGCGGTAAACTTACTCTCGAGGAATGCCATTAACTCGTCCAATTTTGGTAAATCACGAGGTGTCCTACGTGCTTCCTTATAGTCAGCATAAGTTTCTGGATCCAGTTTCTTGCACAATAAATGAACCAACAACGGATCCCACGTGTTCGTATCAACGCCGAGATTGTGAATTGCATGCATACATTCGGTTGAGGTATCATACAACCTTTTAATTTCAAATGATGTTTGCTTTTGTATATTGGGTTGATTGAGAAACATTTCGATTTGATTCGTGAAAAGAACTTGTGAATTATTGTACCGACGTAATAAGATCTCCCACGCAGTATCATAATTTTCCGATGAAATATGTAGATGATAGATGAGACGTTCTGCTTCACCCTTAAGTTTTCCCTTAAGGTGTTGCATCTTCTGAGCTTTAGTGATGGAGTTATTGTTATGAATTGTCTCCGTAAACAAGTCATAAAAGGTTGGCCACTGTGTGTAGTTCCCACTGAACGATGGTATTTCAATGTGCGGAGTTGATTTTTCTAAGTGAGTCGTTGATGAGATTTTCTTATTCAAATCACGTTTGATAGATTTGTAGGTTGATTCATGATGATTGAACTCCTCGTCGTATGATATATCTCCACCAGCAAGTATATGATCGATTTGCAAATGTTGAGCATCAATAAATGTCCACTTAGCTTGAACGTTCCTGAGCTCATCTTCTAGTTCCCATTTATCTGTTATTTGATCAATTTTAATACCCTTGATTAGCCGATTAAATGCCCTAAAATTAGTGCGTTGCAGTGATAACAATTCGTCTAACTTTCCATCTGGTTGAGTAGATTTTGATGATTTGCCGTAAGATGATATAACGTTACGAATAGATTGATAAAGTTCTTTACCCTTTTGATATGTAGTGTCAAGGAAATACTCAACCGCTACATTTTTATGCTCAGATATTTTTTCGTGATTTTGCTCGAACTCTCCCCAGAGGTTGTCTAACGCTTCTAAACGCTTCCTCAAATATTCGACATTTTTATGAGAATCCGAGTCCTTGTGGAAATTCACCTTTATTGTAGTGAAATTGGTGATGATTTCAGATTGACGGGCAAAAAGAGCTTCCATGATGTAGGTAAAGGAACAGTCTTACTTGGTTTAATGACGATCCACGTAGCTGCTCGCAACTGATGCTGCTCCCACAGAGGTTGATAGCGCACGCTGAAGCCTTGCGCTGCCCGGTGATGAGCTCCACCGAGTCCGATGATGTTGATGTCACGCCGTGATATGCTTACCAAGACCGTGCTGTAGACCTAAGCTATATTAGCTCAAGTCAAGGATGCAGTGTGTTTTTCCTTAATTGAGTCCACACTGGTTTGATTACAGAACCTTGAGTCCGAACCGTGCCTCTGACCAGTACGCGCGATAGGTCAAAGAACCGCGACGAGGTCCTGCAATGCTCGAAGGACCAAAATAAATGTAGGAGATTCCTACACTTAGTGATATGATAACGGGGCGATTCTATTGGGGTGATGAAATAAAACCGACCACCGTGAATGTTCGTTAAACACTGATTTATTGAAATATATTTTTACATATTATTTGCAATAATGGGTACAAATGCTGTGTGTGCAGAATGCACGGCGCGTAAGTCGTTAAAGCAATGTACGGTTCCGTACATCCTGCCGGCCCAAACGGGATAACTGAAATGATTGATCGATAGGCAGAGTATTGTAGTTACAGACAAGTTGATATGAATAAATAACAGAATAATAATAGATTGATAGATAGCTAATGATACAAATGCGGTAAAACATTAATTTAAATTACTATTTTAAGATACACAATGTCCTTAATCATCGCAGTCTTGTAAGTGCACTGAACGCATTAACGTTGGCGAGGTGGCCCTATCTACACCGCTAATTGTAAACACTTCACTACACTTTTTCACTGATTCCGCTAAACGTGATGTTACCGGCGCGGTGTCTGCCGGTGCGACCGTCACTGGCCCCACCCAGCCAGCCTCCTTCCTCCAAATTTACATTAAAATATAATTGATTATAGTCGCCTATTCCCATAGGTAGTTTCGTATGGAGAAGAAAGGGCAAGAAACTGCAGTTACTCAGTGTTAGTTGTACAGTGTTACTCTTTTTAAATGTTTTACAATATTTGCATGCATTAATTATATGTGAAACGATGCACCTGGAATAAACTTAACAAAACCACAATATCTAGACAAATAAATAAAATTGGAGTGTCCGTTTGTAATAAAATAAAATAACCGCTTTTTACGAAGTGTATATGGATGTATAGACGTTTCATATACCAAAACAACATTTTTTTGCAATTTTTGTCTGTCTGTTTGTTCCGGCTAATCTCTGAAATGACCGGACCGATTTTAACGGGACTTTCACTGGCAGATAGCTGATGTAACAAGGAGTAACTTAGGCTACTTTTATTTTAGAAAAAAAAAAATAGAATCTCAGGAAAAAAAATCGAACGAAAAACTTTTTTTGTTAAAAATACCACGAAGTCGCGGGTAACAGCTAGTGTAAAAATAAAAATGAAGCTAGCGCAGATGAATAAATGGTGCTCACTTAATTAGACACACTGATAAAGTACGTACAACGATTTTCCTAAAATTTTAACAAGTCAGTGTATGAATTGAAATAATCATAGAATGTAAATCAATGTCATAAATTCGTCATTCATCTATAATGTATGTATTTAGAAATATGTAAGTATATTTATCAGTTGTCTGGTTGCCATAGTACAGGCTCGGCCTGGGACCAGATAACGGTGTGTTGGTTGTCCTAAGATATTTATTATATAAATTTATTTTATGTTATATACTTGTAAATACTATTTTTTTAATGCTACAACTGAGCATGAGGTCCAGGGTTCGATTACTAGGTCGAGCAAAGTGTTATTAGGTTTTTCCATCTGGAATTTCTCAGTAGCAGCCCGGAGTCTGGATTTGTGCCCGGTTGTTGGCAATAGGCTCGCCCCCTATTACATGGGACTTAAGGCCCTCTTGTAGTTGAAGACGTTTCGGCGAACACTGGCCGGTCGTTGCGAGCGCTTGAGCTGCTAGATTTTGTGTATAATTGTTTCGTGGAGACAAAATTATAAGGAAATTATAAAATATTTTCTCACCATGCCTTAAAAAACAATAAAACCTATCTTTTGGTATAAGTTTTACATGGTTTAATGATGGAATCTCTTCAAGGTACACGTTTTAAATGGCGATTTAGTGTCATCTTTATGATTATTTTTTATCGAGCCAATTGTTTTAATTCACGTTTCTATCTTCACACAGCGCTTAAAAATATGTTCAATTTTCCTAAATATTTTTTTTTTTAATGGAAACTAGCCATTTTGCTAGATTTACAGAGGTTTAAAAAAGTTAAAAAGTACTGCAACCTCGCCTTAAACATGACAGGCGAAATGTGGGTGTACTATGGATGCATCTCTGCCCAACTCTTCGGGGAAACAAGGCGTGATGTTATTTTCTTTTGAGACTCATCTTTTAAATTATTTGAATATTTTAAGCTATTTAATAGCAAATAAAGATCACATTAGTGGATGTCATATAAATAATTAATTATGAAATGTTGTTAGCAACCAGTTTGATGTTGTCAAGATTTTAGATTGTCCTAAGGAGCGTGAGGCGAATTAGATCAGCCCCTAGTCAAGAAATTTCATGAGGACCACGACCGCTCTGACAAGAGTGTTACGAAGAAGAAGAAGAAGAAGAAAAAGGAGCAGGACTAGCATGATTCGAAGCATTCTTATCTTGGCTATAATACTCTAAATTGTGGATTGTGGAAATTACTGAAATTATAGTAATAAAACCAAAGAAAAGTAGGAAAATACACAATTTTTTTTCTTTTTAAAAGTCCGTATAACTACCTTGTTATACTTAAACCCCATTTGGTTTTTTTTATTTACGTGCTTACTGCACCTGGTTTTAAACAAAGAACATCTTTTTAGAGCATTTGGTTTTGTTTTTCAGACTTCAGCGTAATAAAAGTCATAAATTGGTTTGTGTTTATTTTTCTAGACGCACAGTCTCTCAAGTTTTATTATAAGTAGTTTATTATGTTCTTTCTAATATTTGTGTAACCATTCCGATGACACCTGGAATTCAAATTATATTATGCATTTTTTTTTGCAGTGTGTGCAGTATTTGGGGGGGAGGGGGGTTGCCATAATCGCCTCGCTTGGCAGTTGGCGATCGCAGTATCTATGGTAGTAAAATGCATAGAGAACGCTGCTGCCCATTCTCTAGCCAGATTTTCTTTAGTTGTTGAACATGATTTTGACCCCGTTTAAAACGTCGGATTAACCCAAAATTTGGCATACTTATCAAGGACCGATGGCAATAATTATATAAATTTGTGCCATTATCCTTGCTGGGGTTACCAGGATAGCAAAAAAACTGTCTTCAAAAACTACGCTGACAGACGTCACAAAATACGAAAACTACGCTGACATACGTCACAAAATTCGAAACACCCTAAAAATAGAAAATAAATAACAGTACAGTTAGTAATGAAAGCGTGTTTTTAGTTTTTTTTAGCTATTATACCGAAATAGGAGTTACTTGTTCGAATGATATAGAAAAGTTAAAGAATTACGAGTTGCTAGGCTGCAAGAGCGCGCACGAATTTATAGCATCCCGTCTTGGATAGATTGAGAAACCTACGTTCTCGAAATTGTTACAAAGTTGTGAATGTCTAACTGATTATTAGTTTACCTATGGTTTCGTATATAACCAAAAAACTGGGGTCGCCTCAGCCATGATTCCCTGATTTCTCAGTATCAGGCGCTGTACTGTGTACAGTCACGAGCACTAATATGTATGCCCTTAGCAACTAATAAAAGTGATTTTCGCCTATTTTACTGATTGTAATTTTATATTATTACTAACATAGTATTTTGGAACCCACACTATTATTGTTTCAATGTTGCATTCGCGCGCATAGGAACAGCGTAGACGCTTTTAACACAAAAAACATTCTGCCCTACGATTGGTTCATATTCAACTGTTACAGTTCAGTGTTTACAAACTTTATAAATGTTTCAGCATTATGTAAGAACCCAGGTGAAAAAATCAGTCTAGAAAAAGTTTCAGTGAGAATAAATATCAGGACCAAAAAGTAGCCCGGTAAAATTGAAAGTACTAGGGTACTATAAAGGACATGGCAATACGCGAATCGATGTTGCGGTGCAACTACTCGTAACTCGTATATACGCATTCAGTACGTGTAGCCGTACACGGTACACGTAAATTTGCATTATCATGAATTTATTACTATACTACAAGGTCTGCCGATAAGGATTTTCTTCGCTCATAGAAAATCTAGGCCGGTCGATTGAAACTGAATGCAAAAGGTTTTTATGTTCCGTCTTGGATCGTATCCTACTACATAGAAAAATACAGAATAAACGGAGTCTTTTATCGTCTGATGTTATGATTCTCACTTTGACGATGTTTTCCGATTAAAATCACAACGATGAAAATTAAATTCCGATTGTAACTCGAAATAATATGAATGAAAAACGCACGTACGCAGTTGAAACACGAATGAAAGAGACAAACGATTATTAAATAAGATAAGGGTGTTTTTTACTTAATTGTACTTACAAGATATGTGAAGTTATTCTTCAAGTTACTATTATGTTTATAACGGCCAATAAATGTAAATATTCATGCAAAGTTTCTAAACATTACCTGTTAGAGTGCTGATATTAAACGTCGCGATTAATATTAAAATGAGCTATAAACAATTGATTGATGGTATAATTAAACTATTACACAAACTAATCACCCGTTGAAATAAATTCTAGCCATAGAAATCACCACATATATGCAAAACCACAGCAACGGCTATAAATGGTGTAGGAAAAAATGAAGTGCAATAAGTTTCTATCTCACTCAATAAACCAACACTTAGTTTGAATTAAAATATCGAATATATGCACTCACATGTTATTTCCTTCGACACTGAACTTTAATAAATTCAAAGTGCACTACTATCAATGATGTAAACTGGATTGATTGAATGAACAGTTCATATACGTATTTATACGGGAAAAACAAACGAACGTAATGCAATAAAACAGAGTTTATAATTTGGTACGGCGTCTGAACTACGCAATTGTAGGCGGCAAGTCACATGGACTCTAGTCACATACGAGTATATGTTCTCGCATAGTGCGGTGTACTATGTCACTGCTGCGGTATAAATTGCATTATACTAGAATTTATTGATTCATGAACAATCATTCCAATAGCTGATGGTCTTGCGTTTGTGGGAATTTTGCGAGTATCGTATCGATTTTCCTAGGGAGCAAGGCCAAATCGGAAATCGACATTTATTTTCGACCATACATATAATTACAATTTCCAAACGTCAAGATCCGAAGACATAGGAAGTCTTTGATATCAATATCTTCGATATATATGTACCTATTATGGAATTCAAATGAAGTTGGGCAGGACACCTGGCAAGCCACTGTGAGGACAGCTGCAGTAAGGCATTGATCAAGTGGCGTCGAAAGACTGAAATACGAGTTGTTGGTCATCCAGCCGCGTGATGGGTGGATGAAATTATTACCTTCGTGGAAAAGACCTGAATGATACTGACACAGAAGCGTGAGAATAGGCTCAAGGAAAGACAGGCTTATGCACAGCAGCGGATGAAGACACGTTATGTATGTTGAAAATGAAGAAATACATTTGAAACATTCACATAAGCCATTTATTTGGCATTCAGATAAATACTATGTCAATTTTATTAATTCGACTATTGATGAAAAGCTTTTTTGCTGCGCAGGGGTCACACCAGTTCGTGGACTAAAAAATTACCTTGTTTTTGCGACATTTGAATAATTTGACTATTCTTCCGTGAAAATTTGTCAATATTAATGAAGCTAGTCAGACACATACGTAACCAATGTTTAATAGCAGACATATAAAAGATGAGTAATAGCGGCACCTTTTCAGTTTTATATTATGAGTTATCGCTGTATTGTATTGATTTATTACAATGATTAAACCTAATAGGTATCTAATTGAGGTGAGCAAACTGCCGTTTTAGGATTCCCCTTGTGTGATCAAACAGTTTTATTTTAACCTTATAAGATCCTCGAACCAAAATTCATACTACTTTGAATTTACGAATACGGTATCGGTAGTTGTAGATATGTTCATCAGCAATTTCAATATTTAAACGTGTATATGGAGTACTATCTTCAAAAGGATAATTTTGTTCCTGTTGCTCAATTCTCCTCCTTACTTCGTCTGCAAATCGAAATCGCAATTTTCCTATTTCTGTCATACAATAATCCCATTGAAAAAAACACTATGAGTTCTTCGCAAATTTCAAATTTTTCGGGCCATTTTTCCTTTTTATCTTTCCCTAAAAATCTTATTTAGATTAAACGAACACAAACACACAACAAGAAAACAAAAAAAAAAGGCATATTGGTGCAGCAATCCTCAAGTGATACACTTACCAACGAAAAGCATTTCATTGTTATTTATAAAGAAGATGAGACATCCGCATTCTGGTTTCTTATGACAACCATTAAATCCATAAAAGAGTAAAAGACTCCTTTGTGTGTCGAATTCGTTGTGCACCTAACGCAATTAGTAAATCCCATGAGATCATAACAATATCAATAAAATCTGAATTTGTAGAATTATATAATTATCGTCATACAATACAGCTATGTGTTTCTACGTTTGCTATATACGATGACGTGCGACAATAAGTCATAGTTGTGAGTCGTAACAAGATTATGACATAATACTTTAAACGAAATCTTTGACTGACGTTACTTAAATTCGCTCTATACGTACTTTCTCAACGACAGCGTCGTTTTGCACGCATATACCTAGCAAAACATACCAGTGGATTCTAGAAGGATTGCAGAAGGTATAGTGTCTCATATAGCAAGCACATCCCAAGTTTAGATTCAAGGTCCAGCGAAATCTTTATGGCTATCAAGTGCGAAGATAAGTAGGTGTGGTGAAAAGGAATTTGATGATGCCATCCTGGTACCTACTTTGGATGAATAATACATTCATCCTTAGTAGGTAGGTACCAGGATGGACCCACATTCGATAAAAACATAGACGTGGAGCGGTTGAAAAAAACAACAATGATCAAGACCAAAATAGTGAAATCGAAAAAGAAGTTGGAAAAGACGATAAAGTTTTTGCTTTCTGTAGAAGAATGTCTCTATGCTGAGGGCAGTCACGTGGTGATTATTTCAGATTCTGGCTAATTTTCTTCCTGGTAGAGAGTGTTCATGAAGATTTTCCCAGAAAAAAAGATGATAAGGATTCAGCTATTTCGATGAATTTTGGCGTCGATCCCGAATCTATAAACATTGAATATGATCTCAATTAAGCCGGTGATCCTAAAAATACAACTAGTGGTATACGTGATGTAAAACACTATAAAGGTCACTGTGTTGTGGATTCAGAAATCATAACACTTGTCTACAAAAGGCAGAGTTGATTGATTGATTACGAAAAAAGAACGAAGCCTAGAAAACAACATGTGCTCAAATTTCAGTTGGCAAGCAGTAAAGAAAACATCGAGAGCAGAGTATAAGAAAGTTAAAAGCAATAGTTTGATGTTTGTGGCAAGTCTTATCGATGCGTTTTGTTGAATATTATTAAAAGCTGTTACTATAACTAAAAGTGCTGCTACGATTAAAAGTGATTGTTGTACTTAACGTAACTTAGCTTTGCAGTGTTTAGGAAAAACACAAGGGTTCTAGAACTTTGTTAAGTTATATTTTAAATTATTTAATAGATTCACCATGTTGGTCGTCCACTGCTCTATTTGGGCCTTTGGGTTAAATATGGTAAGAAAAATAGTTAGAGGGAATATTGCCTATACGATAGGCAATATTCCCTCTAACTATTTTTCTGTTGTGTTGTGTTATTAGGTGGTTGGGTTATTAGGGTATAGATATCTTTAGTCCGAAAGCAATGCTTCTGTTCTTCCTCGAAAGGTGGATAGGGCTACGATACCGCACGAAATTCAAAATTTCTTCTGTTTTTCATTTAATCCCATAGAATGAGTATTTCATGAAAAATCATTTAATGGAATTAAATGAACTTAGAGGGTTGTATTGAGGATATAAATGAATATAACTTTGTAAATACCTATGTTTTACGGTTGCAAATCATATTTTGTTCAACATGCAGCCAGATACTGTACGAAAAGTAAGATAATTTGAAATTTCGCGGGCTCTCCTGGCGCTTTCATCTTAACATTGAGCGTATTCTTCACCTTTTATAATTCTGTAAAGTGAATTTGGTCCTTGTAATTTGGCATCTATGGCACTAAATTACTTCACACACACATAATTAATTTACTTAAGTTTTTTACAATTTGCAGGTCAATGATTCGCGACCGTAACAAATATAGCTTTGCATAATTACAATTACTAGAATTAACAATACGGTTGGTATTGCTGATTCTAATTCTATATTAATCTAATCCCATTGAATTATTATTTCATGATATAGTAATTCAATGCGATAATATGAACTGGTGGGCTACCTTAGTTAGCGCATCTCTTTTAGAGGTCAGTGCGTTATTCCCACAGGTTATCAAATTACGAGTAGGTACAATTAGAACAATGAAATCTGAACCTTATTGAGAAGAGTATAGATATGTTGACTGTGGAGTCTTATGGAGCCCATTGAACACATGATTATCTTGACAGCCATGCTTTAGCTATCACATCATCAGTCTATATTGTTCCCACAGTTGGGACACAGGCCTCCTCCCAGTGAGAGGGTGTGGGCCATAAACCATTACACGGGCACAGTGCGGGTTGGTAGATGACAGATTTTTGTTTCTACCACATATCGGTTTCCTCACGAAGTTTTCCTTCACCGTTTTGAGAGTAGTGGTGATGAAATAATTTACACAAAGCAAAGCTCTGGTTAAGGTTCCACCATTGTCCTTTTTTTTCGGGTGGGATATCATTAAATGACTTCTCTCGCTCTGGGCTGAGCGGGAGGGCGTGTCAGACTTAAACTGACAAAAACCCACCTGTGTTCCTTCAGTTGCCTGTGACAGGGCCATGGTAATTCATTCAAGCAAATCCGCAACCACAACTCTCCTTAAGCTATAGTACTTCAGTTTTATTGAAATAATTTATTACATAACGTAACATCACTCCTTGTTTCCACAAAGGGTTGGGCAGAGGTGTACCTATAGTACACCCACATTTCGCCAGTTATGTTTAAGTCCCATGTAATAGGGGGCGAGCCTATTGCCAACAACCGGGAACAAATCTAGACTCCGGGCTGCTACTGAGAAATTCCATTCCATGTTTCATTCTTGTTCTTTTTTCCATTTTTCGTTTTTGGGTTTTTCAAATAATTTATTAATGCTTGTTTTAACGATTAATTTTGGAAAACCGTTTTTGTTTTTCTATTTTACTACCTTACCATGATTGATTTTGAACTCTAAGTGGATTCAAATCTTTTCTTAAATTCAATTCCTAAAAACAATAACCCTGCTTGTACCCAAAGTATTTATTTAGGTCACTGGGTCGTCTTAGGGGCGCAGTTGTAGAGTATTGTGAGTTGGAATATACGCTTAGGGGCACTATGAGCAGCAAAGAAAATATATACCTATATATTTTTTTTTATGGGGTTTGGTAAAAATAAATGTATTAGTCGTGTTAATATTTTTTTTTGTATTTTTTGTACGTGTTTCTGTGACCGGCGGGTCATCTTTCTTTCTTTGTAGTACAGCATATATATTTTTAAATATTTATATCTCTATTCCAAATTGGGGGAGGCCTATGTCCAGCAGTGGACGTGTTTTAGCTGAAATGATGATGATGTCTCTATCAACTGCCGTTATTGCTTTATACATTAATTTTGAAATAACAATAAATTATTCTCTTTTATTAACACGCTTTTATCAGCTTCATATTTTAATATAAACAGACGAATAAAATAACCTAACATTTAGCAAAATTGAACATTGAAATTCAATTATACAATTGATCGTTTTCTGCTGCATGGTTAATTAAAACGCTCAATACAGTTAGCAAACGATGTAAGAAAATGGTTTACAATAAAATTTAAGATCACAGGCTCGACGTTTATTACAATACTCAGTCTTACATTCGAAGATGACCTACTCAATAGTAATAACATTAATTTCTAATGCATAGTTAAGCGCGGCATTTGAAATCCATACTTCTCAAGGTCCTTTAGCAAATAAAATTACAAACATTTAACTTACGTAGTCAACCGATGCGTTGTTCACAACCTAGTTTAGAAAACTATTATTCTATATTCACTGTTATCAATTATCAACAAGAACAAGGTTTTCGTTCACAAATATAATAAATCGCGGAGTGAATATAAAAGCTTGTGTGCACCACGGTTCGTAGGTCAGTTACAACTATTTCACAGAATCAACAGTCAGCCATGTGACATGTACTCGTAATTGCTAAAGGTACTATTATATTGCTTGAGCGCAGCGGATCATGATTTATTACAATTGCTATCGATCTCTGAATTATGTCGATTAATTCTTCAATAGCTTGAATCTTACGTTAATTTGTATTTACTGTATCTATTTTTGTTTTTATAGGATTTATTACTACAATTCTTTTTATTACTAACGGTGTGTCAATTGCGATGTAAGTTGACAAGTAAGTTGTAGTGTTACCAACGTTAATAACTCGCTCAGGTCTATCATCATAGCCTTCAAAGATAAATGCCACGTCATATTGCGAGTATGTAGTTTAATTGTCTTGTTATATATTTACATATTTATTATCTAGTTGTTTTTTTCCGATTGCGTGATTTATTATCTCACTAATAATATGGTATTAACAGTTTTAACATAAGAGATGTTATCATTATTATGATATCGTGTGTGTTCTTGCTATTACGCGTGACCTGTGATGACTTTTCCCGTAGATATTACATTTCCTCTGATATAATCTGGACAGTCCTATGGCAACTAGACAGGAATAGCGTTTTACTGAGTCACATATTTTTTATGTATATATATCGTTTCATGATTTATTTATAGGGTTCCTTCTGTTTTAAAATGAATTTATAAAAAAAAACGATTTTTCCGTTTTGCAACCGCCATCATAAATGAACTCTATGTTTTATAATGAAAATATTATTAGAGCCAACCAAATTACGTCTGGATTGACTTGAATTTGGCGTTATTTTAAGTATGATGAATCAAGTTCGTCGTAGTTCCGTCAGAAAAATCTTAGTTCAACTAAGTTTGACAGCTCCTATTTATTTCTATCTCTTTCTTGTATCATTAGAAGCAAAAGCCTAAATTAAGTCTATTAGATGGCACAACAGGATCAACACGGCTATCAGTTCAGATATAAGACTACCCAAAAGAACATCAAGGTTGCGTGGGCAAGGTAATACGATAATAGAAACGATCATCTGGCAATATCACTGATAATATAATTACCAGTTCCACTTAGAAACAGCCATAATGCGATATCATCCGTTCCTATACATATAATGCAATAGTAGCGAAGTCAAAACTGCACATTGGTTTTTTTTTCTTCAAATAATTGTTGCCAGGTCTGAGATTGATTCTAATTCCGAAAATGAAAATTTTGGATCTATTGTTAGTTTTTCTGAATGTGTTACAGGATGACGCGAAAACTATCGGATAGATTTTGTTAAAATTTTTAAAGATATTCCCTGAAAGTCTGGTCAGGCTATAAAATATCACGCTATTTGCAATAGAGGCATGAGCAATATTAAAATTTGTTCGTATTTTTCTATAGTTTGCCGTAAACTGTAAAAATAAGAGCTAAAATATTGCGGATTACAGGTTTAACCGTTCAAATGATTATCATCACGTTTTACCTTTATGGAGCTAAACTGTAAATCATGACATAAATAGAGTGGATTTTCAGGGTGGGGCAATGGGGGCAGGTACTTTAGCTTGGTTGCCTCAAGAAAACGTTCTTAGCTTTGGTTTTAATTTTTTTTTAATGATAATATCAAAATTATCGCTAAATGTTATATAACAGGGATGTTTTGAATCATGAACTGAATCCATGATAAGGTTATACATACGTTTTTTTTTCGTTTTAATTTCGACGGCATGAATATTTATTTAAAACACCATCACGTGAAATATGATAATGTATTTTCTTAGCTTTAAATTTGAATGATTGGTTTGAATGGAAATGCTTTACCCATACTTATTAATGAAACTTACACCCGTATTCAAGAAATAAAAACAATTTCTTAATTTAAAAAAAAACATAGCCAGTTGATTCCTTGACATGGTCTCATTAATACCCTACACGTAGAGTTATAGGATATCCATAGAAACACGTAACGCAGGCCAATAGTAATAAAAACTCGATAGCAAAGACTTGTTAGTACAGTAATTGAAGTAAAATAACAGTTTTGTTATATAAGTTCGTGAGACAAATACCTGAGAGTTGTTATTAAGTGTCGAAGGAAACTAATTAATTGGAAATCTTTGGCACAACAAGTTCCCAGAGGAATGTTGAATGCCATAGCGTGACGGTACGTCATTAACATCTATATGAAATACTATCACGCAGTGTCTCTGGCGGAGTGTGCAGAGATGTTTAATTAAATCGTTAATTATAATTGTAGGGACCTCTAGTAACTACTATTGAATTAACGTTTTTGGTAATTATTTATATTCTACTAGCTATTTCCAGCGACTTCGTCTGCATAAATATCGGTTATCGCGGACGCAGACGAAGTCGCGGCGTAAACAGTCCTCATGTCCTTTCTTGGGGTCCAAAATTACCCTGTACCAAATTTCATCAAAATCGGTTCAGTGGTTTAGACGTGAAAGCGAAAGAGACCGACAGAGTACAGAATGTACAGACTTTCTCCTATTGGCTAGGTTTTTGCTCTGGCGGTATCTTTTACCAAATTAGACCAACGCCCTTATTTGAATCGAATTTCTGTGGGGATAATATGGTAGTTCCTTTGCGTATGCCAAAGTAATAACAGCCGTAGGTACTTGTTGGTCGATCATGTACAGGTACGCTTGCCGCGGTTGATCCGTGAAAGGGCGATCATCTTTATACACCAAGACTCCGCAGTACCACGGAAGCCCCCTTTAAGCCGTTGGTCCCAGCTGTCGTTCGTGGATCTAAAACAGTCGTTACAGGTCGTCAGAAGCCTAAAAGTCTGACAACCAGTCTTACCAAGGGGTATCGTATTACCCAGTGACTGAAAGAAAAAAAGAAAAAAGTGTTTATTGGCATTACATCATTAAAATAAAACTATAAAAAAGCAGAAAATCAGTGATGATAATAATGCCAAGAGGGCCTCAGCTCAGCATAATGTCAGATAACAACACAAGGTGTGCCATCTGACGCTGATTTTCAGCTGCAACCCACGAGTGCCATACGCAAGAATAATAAATACAAAGAGTGTGTCCGTAATAATAAATGAAGAAAGTAAAAAATCAGATAAGTTATTGTAGCGATTGTGTGTGAATGTGTGGGTTGTGGAGGTCAGACAGGCAGTCAATCCGTGAAAGATATTCGTATTCAGCTGTACCCGGTAAGACTGGAAGGCGACCCCAACATAGTTATGAAAAGGCTAGGCAGATGATGATAACATGGTCTTCTTATTGTTCTTTCTTTCTAGTAAATCTACATGTCGATACCGTGTTTACTTATTTATTCTTACAGATTTTCATAGGTGGGTTAGGTTACCTACTGACTTTTCTTTTCAATAAATTACAATTCCATCGCCTGCTTTCAAGTGGCACGAAACCTTCTATAAATACCCAGCAGAATTTCCACTTCATTTCTTTGTCTCTCAAAGCAAAGATATAAAGTGTTCGAAGAAAAATCCCAGTAACATGTGTTGTTCAAGGAGCGAGAATGTGGAGCCCCCCCACCGCATCGGACATAGATAGACGAAACGTAAAGAATGATCACGACATGAGACAGCACATGCGAGAAAAATAACGCCCATTCTCTCCAGCACCGACACAGAATAACTTTAGCAATTTAGGGTTGGATTGCTGAGCAAAACAATCTGAGAGCGTGTTTTGGATAACTTTTATTTTTCAGAATAAGAATCAGAATCAGTACTTTATTTGCTATGAATGTAAGTACAGGTCTAAGATGTTGTACATAAATTAATGAGATTGGCTACACTCTACCATACGGCGTGCAAATGATTAATATTTTTTACACACAAAATAATGTTCTAGTAATGCTATTTCTGCTTTTTTATTTAGTATGGTGATGGATGTTAAAATGAATAGGAAATCTATAAAAAATACAAGTCATTCCCCACTTATTACGTAACATATTCATGACTCAATTAAAATATGTAAAATAATCCATTGTTTACTATGTATGTTATGATTTTATTTCCGGCTTTAAAGTTAGTTCTGAGCTGTTATTAAACCAATATGGAAAACTGGTATTTGGTTTTTCGGACATATGATTAATGTGGCTTTACCAAATAAAATCCAACTTGTCCACTACGCATGACATGTAATCAGTCAGAAGTTTTTTTATTTCATGAATTTAAATAAACCAGTACTAACCCGCAAACGGTCATGACATTGCGATACATATACGTCAAAGGGTCGGAGAGACCGAGAAAAATCAGCGGCAATGACTAGACGATTCCACGTTACGTTCCTAATCCCGAACCCTTCCTCGCAATATGATTTGCGTCAGTGGAGATGCGTTCAGAACAGATCACCGGACGGTAACCGAGTGGAAAAAGCGCTTCTCATCGGGACCGTTACTGGAGATCGTAAGAATTCGAGTGGCGTCGCCAGCGAACAGTGGGCGCGCCGTGGAATAGCCAATTATTGATTGTTTTTATAAAATGCTCGTAAAGCACATTCTTCTACTAATTAAAATGTCTCTACACGATACGTGTCTTAGAAACATTTAGTGTAAACTGTAAAGTATGAAAATAAAATTACCTAATCAGTTTCGCCATTCGCCACAATAAAGCCTGTATATAATTGCGGCGTACCTTTGTTTGTGTCTCTATTAATTCCGAAGGCGTCCGACCACGAGGTGGGTAATGTTATCATTCCATTAATTACAACATCCACCCCCCTGCTTTTTAAAAGTAAATTAATCCGATTAAGGGGGGAATCGAAGAACCCGCTCCGTCCGAGTTTATTCAGGCAACTTTCTTTAGAATAATTATTTTTTGTAATTAAATCCATCAACACGATTTTTTCCTAATGATTCTCCCGTGGGAGTTGGTGGGTGGCAAACGGGGATAGGGGAGTTTTATTTTTTCTTTAATTTCATATTTCTTTAAGATACTGTTCTCTGTAAGACGGGGTTTCCTTTAAGATAAACTGTTCTATCAGAAGAGCTTGCAATAATGTATCAAATATTACACACATGGGTAGATAAACATGTATGTAATTTCAGTTTTCATAAACCACTTAGGCTTCACTTTTATTTAGATGAATCATTTCAACACTAACAAACAAAGTACGTGCCTATAAAATAAATAATATCTGGTTTTATTTTGGAACAATATTCGTCTGGTGGGCGGCGGTCGCTCAGACCCCCACCCTCACACCAGTGTTAATGATATCTCGCTTTTAAAGGGCACATCATTTACTTACTTTTACGAAAATTAATTGAAATGAGTTTTGACGATGAAAAGATGGCTATACAAAAGAGAATGGTGGCCGCTAGGTGTCGCTGTAAGATAACTTGTTCATCTTTAATTAATTATTTTGTGGCAAAGAATTTGTTTTCTTTGATATTCTAGGCCCTATTCATTGACTTTGCCAATTATGATTTCGATTAAGAAACTGTATAAATAAAACGATTTATGAATTTATTTATCAAAAGTTGACAATATTACAAGTTAATTCTGAGGAGTTTTAAAATATGCTTAAGCTCCTTTTATAGCTATTAATTTAGATTGATAGAATTGTTTTGTACTGTGTAAGTAAAAGTGATTCTTATTGTGTATCTGACAAATTTAACAATACGGTACAAATTAAATAGTGAACTATGTTCTTATTAGTTAACATGATGAGTGTCTTTATTCACTAACTAGCTTTAGCCAGGCTTCGCGTGTGTGGAGGTCGGATCGGAAACTATTCTACGGGAACGTACTATGGGAATAAAAAGTATCCTGTGTGTTAATCCAGGTTATAATCTACCTGTGTGCCAAATTTCATCCATATCTGTTGATTCAGTAACTAACATCCAAACATACAAACTGTCACATGTATAATATTATATATACATACTCGTCAATTAAAACATCAATCCATTAATCTCAAACAGTCACAGCAGTACTAAACCACAAATTGATATGAAGTTACCAATAAGTATCTATATTTGATTAGTTTTCCAACTAGCGTGGGCCTCATTTTGCGGAAGCTTTTAGGTCACATCTGCGTATGAAACCGGACCGGTATGTAGGCCAGTCGTAATATATCGACATGAGGAGGTTCGCAGATTGATGAGCCGTCCCTCCCCGTGCCCCCCCGCGGTCCCGCGGACGTCCGGTGCTCCCCCACTGGCCGTCCCGCGGGGCGAAGCTCTATTGCAATAGATTGAGCCTGTTTTGTTTCCTTCTGTTGGTGTTACACATGAGGTTAATATTGGAAAATGTATGAGAAGATTTTTAATTTTTTTAAATATATTTTATGGAATCCTATAACCAACCGGCACCCACTATCAATCAGATTTTGAATAATTTTGAAGAATATTGCTAATGTATTGCTTTACATGTTCGTACAATTTGTCAACGTAAATAACGCAATGAATGTGGTGGGACTGTCAAAATGGAAGCGAATCCTACTGATCGTGTGTAACGCGGTTGGATTGATAGGGCAAAGCCCCCCAAATTGGTGGAAGCCTTTGTCCAGCAGTGGACGTCTTACGGCTGAAATGATGATGGTCTGTTACGCAATTACTCCACTGAAGAGCATTTTTGGTCATTGACTTCAAACTGTAGGAAGGTGAACCTGTTATTCCGTACTAATTATTTTCTTCTACCAATACAGTTTTCGTAAAGTAGTTACTTTACGAAAACTGTATTGGTAGAAGAAAATACCTACCAAGTTCTGACCATGTTGCGAAACTAGTTACAGTCAACTGAGGTTTATAGCATTTGCAGGCAATGTGCCAGTGTCCTGTCGACGACTTTTGGACCATTCCGAATGTCGTTCGCTATTATCTATTGAACTGTTTCAAGCTTTGCTCTTTTGGAAAATTTATTTAAATTTTGTAAAGACTTCACTGAACGGTTTGAGGATAAACTTTTTCTTGTATGGCCTGAAATTAATAGATGAGGGACGTATGTAAGTATTCTGTTTCTATCTGTCTATTTAGCCTGGGATTGTGGGACTCAGCAGTGGGACTTTTGGGTACCACTGCCGAGTCCCAAAATCCTATTAGGCCTTTCCGTTCCGTTTTCCAGACGTCTGTCGTCTGCTAGTGCGGGCCAGTCCATTCAGTAGGAGTCAAGTATTAAAGTATGTCAAAATATGTCCATGCCTATCTTCAGTCTTCAGCCATCTTTAGATGTATCTTCGTACGGAATTCTCATGTGCTTCGCATATTACGTAAGTGTACAATCCATATGCATTGTCGAGG
Organism: Aporophyla nigra; assembly: GCA_947507805.1. Classification (NCBI taxonomy): domain Eukaryota; kingdom Metazoa; phylum Arthropoda; class Insecta; order Lepidoptera; family Noctuidae; genus Aporophyla; species Aporophyla nigra. The sequence goes on along the minus strand of OX382301.1, from coordinate 14,761,282 downwards.
GATCTATTTATTTTCTTCACGATAAATGTTTCAGCCCTCAGATACAGCCAATCATTTTGCTGAGAATTAGTTCGAACGTACCGACTTATGTGTATAAGTATGCTATATTATTTTAGTGGTAATTAATGTGTTCCTTTTTAACATTTTATTATAAGTTCAGAGTGTTATCGTAGGTTATCTAATTCTATAGTGTGTTTTGTTTCGTGTATAGACAAATATTTTCGTTGTTTTTTTTCAGTAAGCCTCGAAGTTTCATATTATAATCCTGTTGACAACGATGCAGAAGAATTTTGTGATGCTTTGTAATTATTTATTTTTATATATACATGTATCTACATATTATTCTTTGGATTTAAACTTAGATTTTAAATTATGTAAATATTGTAAGATATTGTATATATACATAGAAATATTGGCTGCATTTAGATCTCTTAAAAAAATTAATCATATCCATATAATTATGTGGATCAAGTTTGTAAGAAATGTAGAAACCCTATTTATTTATTCAACTTGCTTCTGTAGGACTAGACAGGGGAAAAAAGAAATAAAAGCGTTGATTTGAACAAATAAGCATGATTTATTTACTGGATTCAAACAGTGGGTAAAAAAAGCATAAATATTACGGTAATACATTTATTGTTACAATTATATCACTACAATGCTCAGTACTTGCGGTTTAAAAAGGGCCTTACAGTTTCACAGCTATCATCACTACATTTTGCTAACATGGCGCTATCACGTAACTTTTCAAAATCCCTCTACTTTATCAGTCAAATATTCAGTTGGCATCTTAATATCCGATGGCGTTATTCTAAAAAAAAAAAAAAAATCAGTTAACTTGTTAGTAATATGTTATTTGATTTGTTTAAAATTAATAACATTAAATAAAACATAATAATATAAAAAGAACAATATTGTGTTATTTTAAAATACTGTAAATAACTTAAAACACCTGATCAAAAACCCCTATAAAATAGCATAACAGAAAAATACTATAAAATTAAAGAAGTGTAGCTATTTACCAAATAAATAGCTAACACTTCTTACATTGTATAATATTTCTCTTTGAAAAACAAGTAGAGTGATTCTACAAGAAATAAACTGTAAGTAGCCGCCACTTCTAGAGATTGCACGCCGTAATGGGTTTTCTTGGAATCTATTTCTTTAACATTTATGCTCCATGCATTTATCTTCTTTAGTTAGGTTTATTTTTCTAAACAACACTATGTGAATGCAGTAAGTATTGCGTTTTAAACTAGAAACCAGTGAGGAATTATTTACCGAACGGGTCTCTCGAAAAATCACAGCCACAATTTTACAGGGAAATTCTTCTGAAACCTATGAAAAGGTCTGGTACCTAACTAAGCTGAAGACACGAGAGTATTTTCATTTACATTAACAGTTGGTAGAATATAGAAGTCGTATGTAAATAACATGAAAATCAAAGTTTCTAGCTGAAATTATCCGTCACTGCTATAGTTAATGAATCGTAAACCACGGCCACTTGGGCTGCACAGCCCAAAAGGTTAAACAGTATGAAAGTAATCTAAGTTAAAAAGGTTAACTGAAATAATTCACTATTTTTATTAATAATAGGTTGGGGAAAAAGTTTCTTCGCATTTTTTAAGAAAATTCAAAACATTTTTTAATAAAGTTTATTTACAATTAACTAAAGTATGTAGGTACCATTTTGTTCGATAACTTTTTGCCATCTTGTAGGTAGGGACATGATCCCATTGCTATAGAAATTTTGGGACTTCTGGTCAAAATACCGCGACAAGTGGTTTTGGCAGTCCTCTCGTGATGTTAACCTGACATTGCCTAAAGAATTCTGAAGAGACCGAAACAGGTGGAAATCTGAAGGTGCAAGGTCAGGACTATACGGCGGATGCATTAACACATCCCAGCCAAACTCTCTTAATTTTTGTTGGGTGGCTAAAGATGTGTGAGGTCTAGCGTTATCATAATGAAAAACCACACCCCTTCTGTTGATTAATTCCGGCCGCTTTCTCTCAACTTCTTGCTTTATCTCATCAGTTGTTCGCAGTAGAGTTCAGAATCGATGGTCCTGCCTGGTAGTAACAGCTCATAATGAATAATGCCCTTCCAATGCCACCACACACACAGCATCACCTTGTTGCGAGTTAACCCGGGTTTCGCCACAGTCTGTGAAGCCTGACCGGCCTTTGACCACGACCTTTTTCGCACGTTCTTGTCATACGTGATCCACTTTTCATCACCAGTTATCAGCTTCTTCAAAAATGGCTCGGTTTCATTACGTCGTAATAAAGAATCACAAATGAGTACACGCTTCATTAGGTTTCTTTCAGTGAGCTCGTGAGGTACCCAAATGTCGAGATTTTTTGTGTACCCAGTTTTTTTCAAATGCGCCAAAACTGTTTTGTGGTCAATTTCCAGTTCTTCAGCTACGTCGTAACTACTGGTATGCCGATCTTGCTCCACTTTTTCTAAAATGGCATCCATTTTATCCGTAATAGGGTGACTAGAGCGACGTGCATCTTTGACATCAAAATTTCCGGATTGAAAACGCTTAAACCAAATTTGTGCTACTCTCACAGACACTACACTAGGTCCATAACCATCGCAAATTTTTTTTGCGGCTTGCGTTGCATTTTTACTCTTTTTGTAGTAAAATTTTAAAATGTATCGAATTTCTTCATTACATTCACTCATCTTGACGGTACAAAAAACAAATGAAAATCACACATTTTCCTAATTTGAATTTGGAATTATGTTCTTTAAAATTTAAACTTTCAATGATACCAAAACCAGCCAGATACAAATAGTATAGCCAAAGAGATTTTATTACAAGTTCATACATACTATAATGCGAAAAGACTTTTTCCCCAACCTAATAATTATATTCGAAGTCATTTATATCATACGCAGTATAATTTTTTTTTGAATTAGACGGACTGAAAACCATGTTAATATGCGTATTTATTAAAATATACATTGTAGAAATATGTTTTAGCCATCAATAACAAAAAAATTGGTGATTAGGTTTTTACTCAACCACAGCACATTTTTAGAATGTATATATATTTTTATTACCCTTGGTGAAGCCTAAATCATTGCGTAGGCGTGATCTGGATTATTTCGTTCCATTCGAATCCTCATTGCATTCTATTAAAACAAAAAAAACAATATTGAACCGCAAAGTCTGGTTTTAAATCGATTTTAACCAAACATACTGTTTAAAACCAAATGGTTTAAAATGTTTAGCGTTTATAGTCACTGACGCTAACTAGTCCTTAAATGACATAGCCCTATTCCACACGATCAAGATCTCTCGTTAAGATAACACTAACCACAACATTACACCAAATAAAAGCTAGTATTTATAAAGAAATACGGGGATCACGCGAGATGGGATCATTTGAGGAAGCGGCCGGCGGTCGGGGGTCACCGCGGATACGATACGTTTCTCGCTTCCCCAGCCTCCCAGACCCCCAGACCTATGCTATGATACTCATGCCTCACACACAAATAACGCCTTTTTATGTTTTCCTTAACAACGTGCTTAGGACTTTGTTTATTTTAGATTGAGGAGAAGAGTATTCAACGCAAATGCACCGCATTTGTTTACGTCAAGAGAAGAGTTATATAGTAGAAGAAATATTTTAGAATATAGCTGGAGCTGGAGATTGCAAACAAATTTTTTAGAGTTCCGTAACCCAAGGGTGCCAAGGGAACCCATCACAAAGTGTCCGTTGATTGTCCGTCTGTGTATCAGTGGGTTGTATCTTATGAACCGTATTAAGCAGACAGTTTAAATTTTTACAGACTATGCCACGATAACAACAAATAAAAAAGCAAAAGTCCCTATTCGGAAAACGTTTTTCTTTTTCGTTTAAAATATGTAGTGTTAAATATTGCACGGTGATACTGAACTCTTCGTATGCGAGTCCGACTCGCACTTGGCCGAATTTTACTCGGCATATTAATTGATTCGCACTTTTATTTTCTAAAGGCAATTCACATGAAATTTATTTATTGGTGGGTGAATCGACAACCAGACCAGACCTATGACCACAAATGTTTATAACACAATTGGCACGCTTTAAATTTTATGCAAATAAGAAATAACAGTAGTTCGATTGTCTCCTATTATTTAGTACATTTTTTGCACAACTACAGCAATCACCCTTCATCTAGCCACAGAAATCACTATTCCAACTTGTATGTCGAAGAGCCACCTAGAAAATTTTATGCCATAACGGACAAAGCAAAATGCGCATACACCTAATTAATAATGGTTAACCAGTGACAACCTTCTTTGAACAAAACTGGACGCTAAAAGCAAGATTAGCATAGAGTAGAAAACCTGCTTTTATCACAACACAGGTGTGTATCGTTCCGCTCTGCTTGTAATTCTATACGAAGCATTAACGTGTTAAGTTTATCGATGGCAATAATGCATCACAAGTAGTTGCAGGCAGAATACTTCATCTACGATACTTTACTTACATAAATATGTCTATGGTCCTATTTTATCTACACTTTGACAGAATAGATTTTGTGTTTGTTTAAATGAAACTAGGTTCTGTTAGTAGTAGATATGTATTTCTTTCACCACAGAGTATCCTTACGACAGCGTATTAATATAATACACGATTGCTAAATACAGGATACGAAACCTTTCTCGTAAATTATGTTGACATTCCGATTCCAAATCTAAATCTTCTGAGGGGCAATTCTCGTAATTTTAATTCACAGTGTGTTCTAGTCTCATTTTGTCATAAAACCTCGACTTTCATACGTTTTAAACAAATTTTTGACATTTGATTGTCACCGAGGTGAAACTAAGGCCCGGCGCCCACTATCGGTGGGCATCGGTGCGGTTCGTTTCAGCTCGGGCGCCTTACGGCGGCTTCGGGCGACTTCGGGCTGCCTCGGCAGCCGTAAGCATGGCTAAGGACGCCGAGGCTGTCTTCGGGTAGCTCGGGTGGCATTTTCGAGACAGACGTCGCAGAACAGTCATTTCGATCACCGCACGCGCCTCCATTATCGTATCATATCAGTTTGTTTTGAAACTATTCTGAGGCTACCCAAAATCAGCTACGGCGTCCTTAGCCATGCTTACGGCTGCCGACGCAGCCCGAAGTCACCCGACGCAGCTCTGAGGCGCCCGAAGCCGCCGTAAGGCGCCCGAGCTGTACCGAGCCGCACCGATGCCCACCGATAGTGGGCGCCGGGCCCAAGACTAGATTTTGTGAATGTTTTTAATTACGAGAAATAGTCTTCTGGTTTCTTATCATGAACTATACTATAAGTAAGTAAGTAATCATTTTATTGAACAAAAGACTTAGCATAGGTAACATAAGTATTGTCTCAGTTATAGCTACGTATGGCTATTAATACCATAAAACTCTCCTCTAGCACCACAAAAGTGTTGCCACTATTATCTAAGAGTAGGAACCCATAGATATTTCGTTTGATTCGTCACAAGATAATACACTAAGTACTTTATCGAAATGATTTAATTTTTAAGCATCATTTAGATTTTAGAGTAGGTGGATTTCACGAAGCTTACTTTGTGGTAAAGTATTTTACACACATTGCCATAGCCATAATTTTGACAATACAACAAAATCCATTGCTTTATTTGATAGAAAATACGACTTATCGTCAGTAAAAATAACGCAATGTATGTAGTACACAGGTTGAAATCAAGCAATAGAAAGAATGAGTTTCACTATCAAGGTCTTGGTCTAGATAAAATTATATCTGTCTGAATAGTATCAATTTCAATTTAAATGTAAGTAGGTATTGTTTCTTTGTTTTAAAGAATGACTGTGAATTTAATTTACTTTTCCACTGCGCTGTTGTTAGTCAATCAATACATGTATTTAATGTTAATAAGCATATCAAACAAATGCTTATGTAAATATTTGTAATTGTTTCTTTTTTTCAATCAAGTGAAATTCCTTTGTAAAATTACTGTTTCACCAGAACACTAGATTTCAATGTTACGTAAATTTGTAACGACTTTAGATATTTAAACCATGTTAAAATGGTAGCATAGTATGTGCAATATTTTGTAATAGGACCTCGAAGAAAATCTGAAGCTGATTTTTACAAAGGAAGAAAGGTAATTCCTTTTTTAAAAACGTTACCTGAACATCACGATAAGTTTTGAAATTTGAGTATTTTTTATGATTAAATTGGTGTATAAAGATTTTATGAAAGTAAAATCTACCTACTCTAGGGTGTATAATTACAGAGTTAAATTAAAATAACTGAAAAGAACACACACAAATAAAACGAAATAGGGGAGGCCTTTTTCCAACAGTGATTCTTTATTATGGAAATTTTGGAACAAATCCAGAATTCCTGAATAACAAATCATCTGCTTCATACTTCCATAATTATTATTCTTTTCTTTTTCGCTGAAAGAAGGCCTGTGTCCCAGCAGTGGGAATATTATAGACTGATTATGCTTATTTATCTATATTTAAAATATTATAAAGATTTTTTCTTTAAATAATGTAATTATTAACTTACTTAAATCTAATTAATGTAATTATGGACTTTGCCTGGCGCCTTTGCTCTCCTACACATTCTCTGCCTAAGTAGGAAGTGTGTTGGAGGCAGACGCACAATCCTTGTAGCTATTGTTTTGTGTACTAAGCTTTTTACTGTAGTTTTAATCATAATCATTTTTGTTGTTGCTGTTATTTTGTGCTCTAAACTTTTCACTGTAGTTTAATCAATTTTTTTGTTTTTTGTTGCTGGTCATATTGTGCGATTACGCTTTGGGTGATAATCAGGTCTAAACCTATAATGTGAACCTCGTGAAATATTGTGATTTTTACCTGTTGTAGTTGCCTTGTGAATAAATAAATAAATTTGTTTGGTTGAACGCGCTTGTCTCTGAGTGTTGGATTGCCCATTTATCAAGGATGGCCTTTAGCCTAATGAACATCACACTAGGACATTAATGAGCCAAGCAAAAATACGAGGTACTCGCACGGGCAAGCAATTCGATGCGAACGGGGCGGGTCGGGGTTACAAGAAATTTCACGCGGACGACGTCGCGGGCAAAAGCTAGAACTAGATATATTTTATTTGATAACTCTACAAAGTTCATCCCATTGTAAAAGCAGATCATAATTATGAGTAACTACAGTCAGCCCTTTTCAAATTTTCTGTCACTTCAAAGACATCTTGTACGTAGGTATGGATGTTGAGATTCACGATGATCCCTTATTACGTCACAGCGTTTCTTATGACAGCTAATTCTTGTATCAGAGAGATAAGCCTAGTCGACACTGTTCAAGGCTGCGTGCTCACTGATTTAAGATACCATGTCTAAGATTTCAAACAAAAATTCATTCATATCTGCCTACATTGTTATAATCTTGTGTTGAGTTTTCATCAAAGTTTCAGGAAGTTGGGGAAAGAAATGTGGAAATTAAAGAAAAGTCCATTTTAAATAACTAGTTTATTATTCACTAGTTTTAAGTAAAAAAAAAAAAAAAATTCGGCTGGGCAGCGTTCGGGAAGCTACGCAATATCTTCACCCGCAGTGTCTCAAGATTTAAATAATTTTATTTTCTCTTCACAAACAATGACATAGAAGCTTAAAAACTACCTATATGACACTAGTTTGTGAGAGACTGGTGTCTGCACTAGGAAAACCTGTATAGCAGATCACCAGGGTCCCACCACAACGGTATATTAACATTTTCAGTTAATTAGCGGGATACACTATTTAGGATGAGTTAGTAATTCCTCAGTTGCTTTATAATCTGAAGATGAAAATCTTTGACCAGTGCGTGTTGCTAGTGATGACTTACGGTACTAAAACGTGGGTGCTCACAATGGGCTTTATTAGAAGGCTGAAAATCACCCAAAAGGCAATGGAGGGAGCTATGCTTTGAGTTTCCCTACGTGATCGAAGCAAAAATGAAGAGATTCACAGGTGAACAAAAGTAACCGACATAGCCTGAAGAATTGACTAACTTAAGTGGCAGTGGGCAGGGTACATTGCTCGCAGAGCAGATGACCGATGGGGCTGAAAGGTTCTGTAATGGTGACCGCGTATCGATAGAGGTAGAGTTAGAAGGCCTCCCAAAAAGTGGATCGATGATCTTGTGAAGTCCGCAGGAACCCGGGATGTGATAAGCACAAAACCGATGGAAGTAGCAAAGCTTGGGGGAGGCCTATGTCCAGCAGTGGACGTCTTTTTGCTGAAATGATGATTATGAAGTAAAATAATAGTTTCAAATTGTATTTAACAAGAAACCAGTGGTGATTAATCCACGCTAAAAATACATACAAGTTAAAACGTATTTACGACTATTAACTTCAAGAGAGTCTTGAGTGAATTTAAAGCTTTTAGATAATGAACATCACCCGTTATCTTGTATTTAGTAACGGCACGCAAATGAGGCACATCCTGTATCACGTTCGTATTTATGCACGTTCGCATTTCATCATTTTAAACTCATTAGGTAGGTATTCCAGGTTTTAAAACTAAACTAGAAATGCTAAACGATTAAAAAGGTAAAATAAAAAGATAATAAGGCGGTTACAATTTTGAAACACAAAAGCTTTTCAGGGAGTTCGTAGTGAATATAGTATACAATGTGTATCTGAATTAATGCACTTCATGAATTGTTTGTTCAGAATTGTTTATGGAATCGATTTCTGTATTTTCAATTTAAAAAAAAAACCCAAAAATAACTATTATTAATTATTAAGCCTTTATTGCTGAAACTAAACTTAATTAAACATTTAATGTAAATCACTACTAACTTATAAACTAACACATCGTATTTCCCGGTTTAGTGATCAGCGTGTCTTCTGACACATAGGCCTCTTCCAGCTGCTTCCATTCCTTTCTATCTTTAGCCTTCCTTGACCAAATAGCCTCTCCAACCTTCCCAATATCATCAATCCATCTTTTTGCCTGCCTGCCTCTTTTTCTTTTACCATAACGTGGTTGCCATTCTGTTATAATGTTTGTCCATTTAGTCCTACTGTCTCTTGTCATGTGTCCTGTCCATCTCCATTTCAGCTGTCTTACTTTCTTTATTATATCTTCCACTTTGGTTATGGATCTTATATCTTCTGCTCTTTTGCGATCTTGAATCGTGGCGCCTATCATACTTCTTTCCATTCCCCTCTGGCATGTTCTCAGTTTTTGTGAATGTTTTTGACTCAGTGCCCAAGTTTGGCATCCATATGTCAGGCATGGTAATACGCACGAGTTAAACACTTTTTTCTTCGCTGTCATGGAAAAATGTTTGCTTTTGAATATTTCCTTGAGTGACCAATACCGTCTCCATGTACAAGCAATTCTTCTTTCTATTTCCAAGTCTGTTTGGTCTCTGAATGATATTAGTTGACCTAAATAGGTATAACTCTTTACGTATTCAATATCTTCATCATCTACTGTTATGGCTATTTCTTCTCTGTTTGTCATTATCTTCGTCTTTGATTTGTTCATGGTGAGACCAACTATTCTGCTTGCCTGTGTCAGCTGTTGCAACATGTGTTGCAGCGTGTTAGCGTTGTCAGTTGTTAAGACTAAGTCATCCGCGAATCTTAGTTTACATAGTTTTAGTTATCAAAAATAACTAAAACTATGTAAATTGAAGTCACACTTACGCTATATAGTAAAAAAAAATCAAAACGGACGAAGTACCTACTACCATAGGACTTTATTCGTGTCTGAATGAGTGCGTGCGTACATTAATAATATGAAAAATATTTTCTCCGACAGTCAGTATGTCTAATTAAATAAATAAACAAAGTTTTATAAATAACTAGTTTCTGTCCGCTACTTCCTCCGCGTCAAATTTTTGCTCCCGTAACCCTTCCCGTCGCATCGAATTGCCTGCCAGTTTTCGTCCATTTTTTTTTTGCTGCTCCGCTCCTATTGATCGTAGCGTGGTGTTATATAGCCTACCTCAATAAATAGGCTACCCAACACAAAAGAATTTTTCAATTCGGACCAGTATTTTCGGAGCCTATTCAATACAAACAAACAATCAAATCTTTCCTCTTTATGATATTATTATTGCGACTATAATTTGAGATATAAGGTATCCTATCTTTCAAGTTGGATCAAGCTGCACACGGTGTGCAAATTTTATTAAGATCGGTTAAGTAGTTTAGGAGTCTATCCCGGACAAATAACGTGACGCGTAATTTATATATATTATAAGATAGTAAAGATTCAGTGTCCATCATCAGCGTCTGACTAGCCTTTTCCCTACTATGTTGGGGTCGGCTACTAACTGGATACAGCTGAATACCATATTTTACAAAGAGAGATCTGACCTCCGCAACCAGTTACTGGACTTACTGGGCATTACGATACCTCTTGGTTAGACTGGATGTCAGAGTTTCGAAATTCTGACGATCCGTAAAAACTGTCAAAGATCTACGATTGCCAGCTGCGACCAACGGCTAAAGGTGCTTTCCGAGGTGCGGAGGGGTCTTGGTATGTAATGATGATTACCCATCCACGGACCAACCGCGGCAAGCGAAGCTTAACCTGATCGATCGACCCGTGAGGCTATTATTGCTTAGTCACAAGCCCTTCCAGTGTATGTATTATGATTATAATATAATATTGTTATTTGGGTGGTGGTGTGCGTTAATTCCGGTAGGTACCTACTTAGTGTTTTTCTTGAGTTTTAAAAGTATTTTACCTCAATTTTAATCAATAAAGCGTTATATTGTATTTTCACTAAGAATTAAAACTTGAATTTTCCTAGTTGACATGCGATCTGAGGAGGGCCGTGAGCGAACTTTCCTCTGGATGCAATTATTATGCAAAACGATTAACATCTTAACAAAGTGGAAGTGTTCGAACCGACACCTCTAGCGATCGATACCGATACCAACCGATACCGAATACAAAACCGCTGTAATACGACCCGAGAATATACTCGACACACTTCCTACTAATAGCAATTTTTTATTAATTTACATTTTTAATTATTTAACAACAATTTAAGTTCATAATGTTCCTCTTTGCAGGCAGCCCCCCTAGTCTTCGGTCAAGACGAATTACTTCTTTCCTGCCATGGTTTTAGGGGAAATAATTGAATTCGTCTATGTTGAATTCAAATCCAGACACTGACATTTCATTTTAAAAATACATTGAGGAGAAATATTGAGAATTATAGCAATTTTTTTTTAATTTTTTTTTTATATAGTAAGGTAGAAATAGGTACTTATCGATGTATTCACTTGTTATTTTAAATAATACTTTTTTTTTAATGGGTTCTCAAGGGACGCTTCATGTAAAAGTGTGCAAGGTTCCTGTTACTCATTTCATCTCATCTATCTATCCTTTTCTCAACTTTTTTTGGGTTGGCTTCAAGTCTTACCGGATGCAGCTGAATTCCGATTAGGTACTCAACATGAAGCCATAAACATTCAAATAAATATTATATGAATATCGCAAAAATCAAAGCATCTCAAAAGTATTCAGAAACACGAATTTTTTACTAGGTTTTTTTTTAAATGTTGTCATTTTGATATATTTATGAAGATACTATACTACTAAAAACTTTTCGTTAAAACAGTGATCCCACATATAAAATACAATAAAAGATCAGTTTGCAACGTTTAAACATAAACGTAACGTAACGTAACACAACGTAAAGCATCGTGAGGAAACCGGCATATCCTAGAACCAAAAATTCGAAGACATGTTACATCTAACAACCCGCACGGGGCCCGCATGGTAGATTACGGCCCACTCCCTCTCATCAAGAGGAGGCCTGTGGCCCAGCAGTGGGAACAATATAGCCTGATGATGATGACGCAACGTTTACAAAGATAGTAAAACCGCAATAAAACTTGAAACCACAAGTCCAAAATGTAAATAGAGAAAGGAGTCAAACAGGGCGACCTACTATCTCCTGGATTGTTCATAAGGACCTTCGAAGATATCTTCAGTAAGTTGGCAGCCGAATGGAAGGAAACAGGCATTATTTTCATTGGCGAAGCGAGACTGACAAATCTACACATCACACATCTGACATTGTTCTCATCTCTACTTTTATAGCTCTACTTTGTTTTTTTTTTAATTTTTAACAACACACACACTTGTTTTTCCAATTCACTTTAAACATTGGCAGAATAGTCGATATCAGCTTTTATTGCCATAAAAATAGAATAGAATAGACATTGTCTTCTTTTCATCCTCAGGCTCTAAATTTGAACGTATGGGAGATGAATATGTTGAAGACCAAAGCTATTTATAACGTACGAAGGTCTGCTAGGACCGATGCCTGCCAGGGTCGCGAGATTTGTTCCAAAGAGATACCGTGACCCTGGCACATGGGCAACTGAAGGAACACGGGTGGGTTTAAGTCAGTAAAAGTCTGACACACCCTCCCGCTCCGCCCAGAGCGGGAGACGTCATTGGATGATTTCCCTCCCAAAAAAAAAAAAACTATTAACAACGAAATACCCGGTAGCATAAAGTAAACGGGAAGACAATACAACATGTCCAGGAATTGCTTGGGCCAGGTAGTATTTTTCCAGGCGAAGCAGGATAACAAAAGCGCAAAACGAACGGAAAATGTCTAGAAGAGCTACTGGTCCATGAAGGAACTCTCCAAGGATAAGTTGCCAATGGCACTAAAACGATGGCTCGTGGACATGCGTATTCATCCTATCTTAAACTGTGGTACACGGACTTGGTCCTTGACTTGGTCCAGAAGTCCAGACGCAAGATCTGCCAAGTCGTAAGATGTCGGACAACCTAATCATACGACTGTTTAAAAAAAAAAACATTTTGATGTACTTACATAGGTAGTAAAATATCTCCTGGCTAATGCATCTCCACATGAGTAGCTACTCTACTAAAATACAAGCCAGCTCCGTAAATCAGAGAGAATTATACATCAGACAAAGCCTTGCAAGATGAAGTTTACAGCAAAATATCAGTAACACAAGGAGTATCGATTGATATCGCCGACGTGAGCGCCCATAGTGATCTATTTCATAAAGTACTTGCATGTGTACAAAGGTTCCTCTTGTCAGTGTGTGAGTGCTCGTTAATCATAATTTCGCATGTTTGTTCGTGTGTATGTTGGTTCATATTATTATGTTTTGGGGATAAGAAATTAGTTAGTGGACATTAAACTTGGTTGTAGTTCGATGGAATCATCTTGGTACTGGCGTTTGCAAACTATCATCTCAATAACATGAGCGATTTTCTGTGACATATTTCATGGACTCGACATCGTATACTTAATTTGTTAAGATAAAAGATTCGGAAAGATAATAGAAGAACATTGAAAACATGTACCTAACAAAACATTTATATACATACACCCCAGAAAGTGACACGTAAGATAAACGTTCTTTCAAAAATTCATGCTCGCAAATCTTTCAAGTTTCGGAAAATATAATAATATACAATATAATATGTTAGGACAACCAATACACCGTTATCTGATCCCAAACTAGGCAGAGCCTGTACGATGGTAACCAGACAACTGATAAATATACTTATATATTTCTAAATACATACATAATTACATATTATAGATAAATTACACCCAGACACAGAACAAATGATTGTGCTCATCACACAACATTTGTACTGGGTGGGAATCGAACCCACAACCTAAGTCTTAGCAGTCAGGGTCACTAACCACTAGACTAACAGGCCAGTCGAAAATAGTACTTTATTTAGCAAATACCATTAATAATGATGTATGTTTTTATTTCGCCAGTTTTTGTGTTTTTCTGTATTAATAGGTTGGGGAAAAAGTTTCTTCGCATTTTTTAAGAAAATTCAAAACATTTTTTAATAAAGTTTATTTACATTTAACTAAAGTATGTAGGTACCATTTTGTTCGATAACTTTTTGCCATCTTGTAGGTAGGGACATGATCTCATTGCTATAGAAATTTTGGGACTTCTGGTCAAAATACCGCGACAAGTGGTTTTGGCAGTCCTCTCGTGATGTTAACCTGACACTGCCTAAAGAATTCTGAAGAGACCGAAACAGGTGGAAATCTGAAGGTGCAAGGTCAGGACTATACGGCGGATGCATTAACTAGGGCCTCCGGTAGGAAACAATCATACGAGCCAAGTATTAACCTCAATGGCCAACCCTTACTAAGGGTTCAACAAACAAAATACTTGGGTCACTACTTAACGGAGGACCTTGAAGACCATGAAGATATAGAACGCGAGCGCAGGGCTCTTGCTGTGAGAAGCAATATGCTGGTACGCAGGTTTGCATGCTGTAGTAAGGAGGTTAAAATTACTTTGTTCAAGGCTTACTGCCAGACCTTTTACACAAGCAGCCTGTGGGCCAGCTACACGCGGAAAACAATGGACGCCATGAGAGTTCAGTACAGTAACAGCTTTAGAATGCTGTTGGGGTTGCCGCGCTTTTGTAGTGCTTCTGGCATGTTCGCACAGGCGCGCGTTCACGACTTCTACGCTATGATAAGGAGAAAAACGGCGTCACTTTTGGAAAGAACACGGTCCAGCCCTAATAGCATTCTGAAGATGTTAGTGGACAAATTTAATTCACCAATGATGAATCACTTCATGCAAGTGTTGGTTAGGCAGGAGTGATTCATATTGTCTTGGTGCATATTTGTAAATAATAGTTTCTGTATTTATTAGTTAAAATAACACACTAACATAGCTCTTAAGTTTTGTTTTGCTTTTTTTTTTGTACCTAACTTAATAACATAAAATGGATCTCTGTTGTCTAAGAAAATAAACAATTCATTTATTTATTTATTAACACGTCCCAGCCAAACTCTCTTAATTTTTGTTGGGTGGCTAAAGATGTGTGAGGTCTAGCGTTATCATGATGAAAAACCACACCCCTTCTGTTGATTAATTCCGGCCGCTTTTTCTCAACTTCTTGCTTTAATCTCATCAGTTGTTCGCAGTAGAAAAAATAGAAAAAATAGAAAAATATTTATTGTCCAGGTAATACAATAAGCAAACATAGGTTAATATCAAGTTGAGACGACATGAGTAGCTTAAATATTACCTACAGCTAGTTACAGTTTATATTTACCAGTGAGCCCCAAACTAGACAGTTAGTCTGTATCTTGGGGCTCAGGATACGAATTCCAGAGTGGAAACTAGAGAGGTGATTTTCGGTAGGGCTATGCGTATGTGTAAAGTTTGTGTGGTGTGTGTGCATGTGGTATATATGTGTATGTGTGTGTATGTGGTGTATATGTGTGTGTGTGTGTGTGTGTGTGATAGTGTGTACTTTGGATTCAGTGTCAGGTCAGGGTCGTTATATTAATTGTTCCGAGTCATCGTAGCCGGTGTTATGCAACATTTTCTTTACAATAATTTTGCATTTGAATGCGGTAGTATTTTTAATATCGCAGAGTTTGCAGACTTTATTGTACGTATTTATGAGAGAGTAGGCTGGGGAGCGTCTAGCTAGCAATGAGGTGTTATCAGGTGTTGGGATTCTATAATTTCTTTTACTTAGGATTGATCTGTAGTCTGGCCTGCTTTTAATGTTTTTGTGCGTTTTGATGCAGGCAGAAAGAATGAAAAGCTGGCGGACTCTGAGAACTCTCGTTTCGCGATAGAGTAAATCGGTAGAAAACCGGTAGGGCTTCTTGAAAGTTACTTTTAGCAGCGCTCTCTGTGCTCTTTCAGCTTCAATCAAGTAGGTCTTTCCAGCACTACCCCACACGCTGATGCAATACTGAATTATTGATTGGCAGAGCGCTAGGTAAACTTGTTGTAGTGTGTCTATCGGTAGACAGTCTCGTAGCTTTCGCATGGTGTGAATAAGTTTTCTTATCCTGCCAGACATTTTGGATATATGTTGCTTAAATGTTAGGTGGTTGTCGATTTGAATTCCGTAGTAGAGTTCAGAATCGATGGTCCTGCCTGGTGGTAACAGCTCATAATGAATAATGCCCTTCCAATCCCACCACACACACAGCATCACCTTGTTGCGAGTTAACCCGGGTTTCGCCACAGTCTGTGAAGCCTGACCGGCCTTTGACCACGACCTTTTTCGCACGTTCTTGTCATACGTGATCCACTTTTCATCACCAGTTATCAGCTTCTTCAAAAATGGTTCGGTTTCATTACGTCGTAATAAAGAATCACAAATGAGTACACGGTTCATTAGGTTTCTTTCAGTGAGCTCGTGAGGTACCCAAATGTCGAGCTTTTTTGTGTACCCAGTTTTTTTCAAATACGCCAAAACTGTTTTGTGGTCAATTTCCAGTTCTTCAGCTACGTCGTAACTACTGGTATGCCGCCGATCTTGCTCCACTTTTTCAAAAATGGCATCCATTTTATCCGTAATAGGGCGACCAGAGCGACGTGCATCTTTGACATCAAAATTTCCGGATTAAAAATGTTTAAACCAAATTTGTGCTACTCTCACAGACACTACACTAGGTCCATAAATATCGCAATTTTTTTTCGCGGCTTGCGTGGCATTTTACCTTTTTTGTAGTAAAATTTTAAAATGTATCGAATTTCTTCATTAGATTCACTCATCTTGACGGTACGAAAAACAAATGAAAATCACACATTTTCCTAATTTGAATTTGGAATTATGTTCTTTAAAATTTAAACTTTCAATGATACCAAAACCAGCCAGATACTAGCCAAAGAGATTTTATTACAAGTTCATACATACTATAATGCGAAAAGACTTTTTCCCCAACCTAATATTTTACTAACAACCTCCAATTCAAATGATTGGTGGGAACTTACTTTATATATTTGTAAACTTATTGTGCTTACATATTCTTGCAAATAAATAACATTTTCATGAAACTTTATGGTAGTTCCCATGCCTTCTCACAAAGTATCAAAATAACCGGTCGTCGTACGCGAAACTTGGCAAGACGCATTAAGGGCTCGCACATCGTAGGGACTGACCCGTCATGAAATTTAAATCTAGATCAATAACCGCGCTTATATCATTGTCTTCATTAGAGATAATTGGGTTCGCTCCCCATCGGCCGCAACTTTGTTTGTTCGTCGATAACTTGAGACGAATTTCTTGAACATTAACCTACCTACGTCATGTAGGTTAGGCAGTCGTTAGCCGAAATGGACGTTACCATCTATTTATAATTTTGGTAGGAAAGGTTCTCGAGGATCAAAGTGATTGGGCGGAGTATAGGTTGTTTATTTATCATATATTTACGGAAGAAATAACGTTTTGTTTTAATTATTTGCATTATTAATTAGGTGTTTTAATTACTTTCAGTGGTTAAATTTGTAAGTTATAAAATAATAAATCAGTCTCATGATTATTTTGAATCCATTAATGAAATTTCAATTTGCTATATCAAGACGCGGTTTCCTTGAAATGTAGGTTGCAAAGAAACCTATATTAGAGCCTATTACCATAAAGCTCGGTAATTGTATTTCGTCTAAGTTGCTGGGAGACTGGTGTGTGGGTAACGCCGTCATTTGCCTCTCATATGTTTGTTCACGGCGCGCAAACACGATTACCTGAAATTAGGTTAGTACGTTTTATGTTATTTACACTAGCATGAGCGTCCCTAGGTTTTCGCTCATTTTAAATTATTATTATTACAGCTTTTAATATGGTTGTTGCGAAGTACCTAATTGACTTTATAAATAATGTGTTGTTTAAAGTATTTGCTACGTTATTAGCATTATTCTTTCTCACTACTTAATTAATTGCATCTTGTTATTTTCTGCTCCCGATTGTGCCCTCTATAACCGATATCCCTAATATGGTCATACCTATTTCCTTATTGATTGCACAGTGTATAGTTATTAGAAATCTATTAAAACATTGTTCTCATTAATAAATACGATAAGATTGTTGTTAGGTGCATGTTATTGTTAATAAAAAATCCATAACCATTACATTCCCGTTCGATTATTTTGCATCGCACGTGTTGATGCGAGAAAAGCTCATTGGAGTACCTTGAAATATTGCGAATCTTTTCCATTACTCCTTGTTTTTTAAACAACCGAGCAGCCCTTAAGATACACACTGTATAAGCGCCAATGTTTGAACACTCTCGCATCGATTTCGACTCGATCGCTTTCTAATCCCCATTTTCTCGATGCCATTACGATTTTTCGAGCGCTCACCTCACTCCATATTTCCGTGCATATCTCGACGATTCGCAGATCCATTATTTTTTATGGCTGGAATACACGATGCTTAGTAGAAGTATCGCCCCTGCCTACCGAGTGTTAACGTCTCGGTACACTTTGCTTAGGGGGTGACAATGAACTTACGCAGAAAAAATGCTAATATTTACTTCAAGATCGGAGACCGCAATACACAATTTGAACTATTGCAGAAGTTTTGTGTACACAAAATTGGAACTTGCAATAAATAAGAACAATTGATATTGTTTAAAATGTGATGAAGACGTAGTTAGAATTAGATAGGAACATTGTATAAGAATTTATATGGTGGAGCACTTTAAAAAATATGACACTTTTACGGCGTGTTAAAATATTCATCAACACTTTCAACTTAGCAAGATATGGACTGCTCTTGCTTGAGTCAATAAATATGTAGTCTCGCTAAACCATTAGTTAAATATGTTCTGTGAAGTTTTCTTTACTTCCCGGAGTGTTGATTCTGGTTCCACATTGGACTGACTACTTCTTAATTTTTTTTTAATAGTACTTATTATAGGAATTCTTTTGAAAATATATTCAACTTGGTAAGTTGTGTGTAAGTGAACTGTAAAACCGCTTAATCAGTTACTTTTCTCAGCGTCTAGTCACCCCAGCGAGAGTAAATCTCGACTCAGCCATTCCACTCAATACATTTTATCGACAAACGTCAGTGACGCTGCGTGACACTTATGTAAATATTTAAATACGATCCAGTACAAGCTATGAATATTTTAAACTCTAAGTAAACCACTCGGCTTTGTACTTCCACAAAGATATTCACACGCCAATGGAAGAAAATCTATTACTATTTCTTTTGCAATAAGGTTGAGAATGGTGCATGAGATCAGCAAATGATGGTTTGCTTTTACTTTATATCTATGCATAAAGCGATTTGATAAGTGCTGGCAAATTGGGGATCGATATTAAAGTGACGAGTTATGCTGATTGGATTTTTTCAAGTGGTTCCGAGGGAACGGTGAATAATTGAGTGCGATTTAGTTTTAGCGAACAAAAAATGGTTTTTGAATTTATTTCCGTATGAATAATTACATAATTTTTTTTTTAATTTAATAGTTCTCGTAAACGCCTGACAGTTTGTTCATCTGTGTATGTTAGTCAACGTCATTGCTCTGATAAAACTACAAGGAGCTTAACGTTTCCGTTCAGTAACCATCGATAATACACTGCATTATTGATGGTTACGGCACCGGATGATTACGGAACGGATACATTTTTCACAGAAATTCTTATTTCAACAAAAACAACACAATTTTCCCAATCAGCATTTAATTAAAATGCCAAGAGAATTTCTAACGCGCGGTATCAGCAAGGAGCGATTCGTGCTGCTATCAATTGATCACGCAGATCGTCCTCGATACTACTCGATACTGGCTACTCGATACCATTCACACAATCTCGGAGGGATCTATTCGAGGACCACTCGTCTAGCTTTCCGGTTCTCATTCTTTTGTTGGCAGCACTCGGTCGGTGTCGCCACTCGATACCCGAGGATGTCTTTGTTATAATGTCGCTTTGATAAAAGGGAGGGAGAATTAGTTGTGTTTCTAATAAAATTGGCTTTTGTTAGGTTTAGACGTTACATGGTAATAATGAACGAAGCAAAGTGCAATGAAAGCAAGCAAATCCGTATTTGATGAGGTCTGAAAAATCTAAAATACAATGTATGTACAAACTAACACTAATATAAGTTTTTACTTGTATATCAAAAGGGGAAGAGCTAAAAAAGTGGAGGGCATCAAAAAATTCGTACACATCGCTGTTAATGGGAAAATTGCCTAAAAAACTGGCAGCACTGTCGCGTTGGTTAGCAAATAATTGAATTGTTCTTTGTGTTTCGTGTTATGAAAGTACTACTACAGGGTGAAAGAATTACCTAAAAGTTCTCTTTCATTACTTGAAAAAAATCATTTCAGCGGAAAAAGCGGCTAAAGCCGATTGCAATAAACTATTGATTACTAAATAGTAATAAAGTTCCCGAAGTATGCACGGAAGAAGCTTTTCCGACTGTCTGACACATTCAAGAAGTCGTCTGCTGCGCCGATCATCAGTCATGAAAGTACATTTTTTAAAGGTGTAACTAACCCTACATTTCGGAAAGTGATCATCGCGGTAGTTGTGTAACACTCTAACAGTAGAAATGGCTTTCATTTTGACAGTTAGACAATTTCAATTGCGTTATTTACGTAGTTGGGCAGAAAAAATCTTCGAACAAATGAAGCAATTGTTTTGTTATAGCCTTCGAAATGATTCAGATTCTGATTAATAGTATATTACGCAATGAGGGTGAATATTAATTACGGCAAGGGTTTAAACCAAAACAAGAATATAAAAAATAGGTTTCTGAAACGCCGACGAAGCTTAATTTACCTATAAGGTATATGTAACAGTACCTACTCGTACCAAGTGAAATGTAAAAGAATTTTTTAAAAGCCACTACCCTCAGGTGGCGACTGGGTGAATACAAAGTGTGCAAGACGGGCGATCCGCCTTCAGTCCTGTTACATATCGATATGACGATTTGGATATTTGGGTCAGTCAAGAATCGAGATTTAATCGAAGTATGGTGATTAATATTTACGGTTGACTAGTTTCTGAATATCTGAATGATTGTTTACTTAATTATTATTATGTTTTTTTTTTCAGAATCAGTGTGGCGTAAGTGGCATTTCGAAGCTAATAGATAGAAACTTTATTTCAGGTTTCAGTGGCTTTTAACTTTTAAATAAACGAGCTATGTTCAGCTAAGCCAGAGACAAACATTTATTTCTTCAAGACGATAGCAATGGGCTTGTTAAAAATCACAAAATATGAATGTAAAATACAAAATAACTTTGTAATAGAAACCCACTGCTTTCCCAATACGGGATAGGCGAGTTTGGGCGGGCGAATGGCATTGATCATAATATCGACGGAGGCTTACCAGAGTGATAAATGGACGACCGCAGCGTCAGTGGCGGGATGACGGCGCCGCCATATTTAAATCGCTCCTGTCACATCCGCACATCGCATAGGTGGTTATTATGCTGGGGAGTTGCAGGATAACTTTTTTAAGGTATATTTTGGTATTGTGGTTCAGAAATATTGATGTAGTTATGTCTAACGGAAATTTTCTGTGACAAGCAAAATCTTAGAAACTTTAAAGCTTTATAGGTGCTTAATAAGCTAGATTCTTTTTAAAGCATAGCTTTTTTGACTTTGACATTTGTGCTTCAATTACTGTTGCTAAACCTAACTCTAGAAAAGTATTATGGATTTTTTTTCAGAAACTGAAATGATAAATCTGCGGAGCTTTGGTAAAATAAATATGACAAGTACGTTTTCGATCTACATAAGCCGTACCTTCTCTCAATGTTCTAAAACTGTGCATAATTAGAAATACATCAGGGTTACACTTTACATTTTTTATTTTCACATCTAAAATTCGAACTCAGACATTCTATTTACACGTAATGTACTCTTAAAGTTAAAACCAACGAGTGTAGCCACAACGCAAAATCAACGAACCAAATAGGAAATTAAAATCATCAATCAAACTAAAAAATACAAAAGCCCCGTTTCCCATTGTCGCCGATATGTTTGCGCAAAAACGACTTTGTCGCATCACAGTCAAAGTAATAAAAAAGCTATACACAGATATAGAACTGGCAAGAAACGGCATGGCTGTGTTTGTGTGTTTATATACCTATAGCAATTTCACCATCCCATTTCATCCCGTAGGTGTCGTAAGAGGCGACTAAGAGACTTACTAGAGAATGGGCAGAATCGTTCTCTATACATTTTACTATCATAATGCGATCGCCAACCCGTCAGCCAAGTGTGGCGATAATGGCAAACCTCCCCAAATCGAAGGAGGCCTATGTCCAACAGAGGACGTCTTTCGGCTGTAATGATGATGATAATATAGCAATTAGGTTATTATTGCAGTTGCATGCAATTTTAACTTACTTTGAGAAGAAGAGGGTACCCTAATTGCGTACTAAACTTTCAATCACAATCAGAATCACTTTGGAGCATAATATTCTATTCTTCACAATTATGTTAGACAAATTTGTCTGTTCAGCAACGTAAATAACGCAATTAATGTTATTAAACTGTTAAAATGAAAGCCATTGCTACTGACATTGCGTTACGCAACTACCTCACGGGATGTAAAGAAGCTTTGCCGTTCCTTTAAAAAATGCATTGAAGAATAATCAAAAAAGCTTTCATTCATAAAACGATATTTCATTCAACCATTATATTTTTCACTGTTTTTCATTCATTCTCTTTCAATCACAGAATCCAATATTTTTAATCTAAACAAGAATTAAACCATGAACGATGGGTCCCATTGAAAATCGATCCATTTGTTTATTCGTTACGGTTCAGACGAAACTTACGAAAGTTAACGATTTTGCGCATTGTAATTTCATGGAATATTATTTGTTTTTTGTTTAATTAATGGTAGCATTTTGTACTGTCATTTGGATCTTCAATGATCTGTAGGAATTCCCATGGATTTCAACATTAAGTTATTGATTAAACTTTGTTGTCTTCCGATTTAGCGAAACGGATGAAGTTATTTTTATAGACTGAGTCACCGCTGTGATGTCTACTACTTAGTATGATAGTCGTATGAAAATACTATCTACGGTCTAGTATACTAATAAGTTTCCCACTAATAAGTTTTGTATATTTTTTCTCCATGGAACGATTATTTTATTCAAATAGGTAACACTTTTTGACTTTTCAATCAGAAAAAAAAAAACAATTCCAATTTTAAATTATTCGACAGCAAGCTTCCATCGTCATAATCAGCCTATTTTGTTCCCACTATTGAGATACAGGCAAAGAGTACTATAAGATACAGGCCTGCTCTCAGTGAGAAAGAGTGGGCCGTAATCTGCCCAAACACGCGGGTCCAGTGCGGGTTGGTTGATGTCAATGTGTCTTCGAATTTTTGGTTCTAGAACATGCCGGTTTCCTCACGATGTCTTCGTTCACTGTTTTGAGAGCAGTGATGATGAAATTATTTACACAAAGTAAAGCGCATGTCGGATTTCTTATTACTCGTAAATCGGGGCCGATACCACCACCACTGCTCCCTACACCAAGTTTTAGATCAGCCGATTCTAGTATCTCTAAACCCTCGTAAAAAGAGCTCAGGGCTTTGTGATAGGACACGTAATACGCTCACAATTGGTTATTGCGATGCAATGACTCTGCGGTTTGCCCAGCTCTGATGACAGCTCCAAGGAGAATGCTAAAGGTTCGCAAAATTTTTACACACACTTTTTGGACTATGCTGACATTTTTAAACGACTGTCAATGGTCTGATCAATTGTGTCACTAATAATAACAATTTTTTGTTTGATGTCTAGTGATGTCATTCGTTAGAAGCACGTTCGTATTGATAAATGTATTTCTTTTGGTTTTTGAGCTGGTATTGTTACGGTTCTAGTTTTGTAATAGAAAAAACTTGATGCCTACTGTCAGTTATGTGACTAACAAGGTATTTTTAAGACGATAGTGTTTTTATTTTAAAGTCAAAGCATTTATCTCAAATAGGCACGTATAAGGCACTTTTGGACGTCAGAATGTATATTATACGAGAATTGATTCTAGTCGTCACTTCAGAATGTAGTTTCGTGTGGAGAAGAATGGGTAAAAACTCCACCGTTTTTGAAGTGAAAACTTCTTTAGCGGCGTTGAGCACTTTTTCTGTAATGGGTATAAAATCTTAAACTCGCGTCAGGACACGTGACCTGATCGAAAAAGCGTAGGACGGATGGAGAGTAGACAGCTATCCCCTCTCTACGGCGCGGCGAAAATGTATGCCTGGGCCTACTGTTTCGTTTAGGCGGCGCAGGGCGCTTGCGCGAATGTTCGTCTATGTTACAGCGTGCCACGCGCATCCATGGATGGTGACAGCTGATGGCTCGACCGTCTGTGTAGTGATCACATTGTTGTGTATTCGTAAAATTCGTGAATATAAAGTGCTTAAAATATGGAAATTGAACAACAAATTATTCCCTAACCATTCCAAAATATCAAACATGCTCAACGTTAATAATCAAGATTTCACTTCTGCCGGCACTCCCGGAGTGCAATTTTTTTTTTTTTTGTTCTCTCCACTATCCCAATTCTGGGCAACGGCATCCTTACACTCCTTCTATCGCCTTCCATAAAACAATTTCCGCCGTAAATCTTAAAAAAACATTGACCATAATTACATACTTTAATTATATAATTTTAAAACAATAGTACTGCAAAAACATAATTTTGACTCACTATAATAAACCTTCTTTTATTCCCAGCTAACTTTCGTGTTAACAATGTTAATTACTCGCGTTTGACCAAAATAAACATTTTAAAATATGACTTAGATAAGTGGTTTAGTTTTGATTTAAACTGGAAGCCTGAATTTGATTAATAGTAAACAGAAACGCGAGATTTCAGTCGCGATGTCGAGTCATCGCGCACCAGAATTCTTGAAGACATTAAAATGGTCGCGAACGATCGAGGAGTACTTCGGGAACTTGGCTGAGGAATTACATTGACTACTGAAACTTGCTCAGTTTATTTCGGAGATGGTAAGTTTTGGATAGTCAGAATAGTTGAAGTATAGAGTCAACGTGTAGCCGTTGTGAGTTTTTATTTGTTGCATCGAAATGGAAAAAAAATGGTATGTTTCAATCTAATGTAGATTGTAATTTGTTGCATTTTTTTGTACATCTTAAAACGATCATTTCCTTCTTTTTCCTGGCTGTTATCCCAATTTATTTAGGGTCAGCCTTTTTAGTACTTTGCTCCACACTGTGCACCGTACGGCTATGGGTTCTCTTTTTTGCTCGCTATCATGTCACTTTTAACTGTTCGTAGGCACGTTATGGGTGGTTGTCCATGGCCTCTATTTTACTTTTCTATATTCATGACTCTTTAAGTCATATGGTCGTCATCTGACCTCATCACATGGCCTTACCAGCGCAGGTGGTTTTCTCTAGCGCAGGCATGTGGGCGGCGAACAATGGATAGCTCGCCGCCCGGTAAGGACAGGCCCGTGTCGACGGCGCGTAGTGCTCCACGCGCGCCTCAAAGAGATGTCAGCAGTACTGAAGGGGTCCGCTAGGACCGATGCCTGCCAGGGTCGGTAGATTTGTTCAAAATAATTTTAGTCAGTAAAAGTCTGACACGCCCTTCCGCTCCACCCAGAGCGGGAGAAGTCATTTTATGATTTCCCTCCCACAAAGCCGGTTTTCTCTAAGTTTTTCGTGTGCCTTAGCGACTTTAAAAGTACGTAGCATAGCTTAAAACTAGATATTTAATCAACCACGTTAATGTCGAGTAAAAATAAATAGTTTTATGAAACAGTACACCCTCGTCGTGCGCAGCCATAGGCCGAGTTCTTTCAGTGAGCAAGGGTTCGCAATCCTCAATGATTCAACACTTTCCATTGAAAACTTTATTCGAAGATTACTCCGTTGTATAAATGTAATAAGCTTTGCAGTGACGAGATTAGACCCCGAATTTCACTCAGACATTAATGACATTTTCTGTGGCAACGCGGGGGAGCCCTTGTTTATGTTAAGACAATCGTTTTGAAAGTCATTTTGTTGAGGAAAAATATACGCATAAATATCGTATGTACTGTCGGAAAAATTCATAGTAATGTATAATAAGTTGCATTACTATCAAAGAATGACAGTTGTGATTTGAATATACGGACAATTTTAGTTGTTAAATATTTTGCTTGACAATAAATGTATCTCGATCTTATTTCAACACAAGGTTTTCTTTTAGGTATGGTTTAAACATTTGAGTCTAGCCTATTTTTTTAAATAAGAACCTAACAGCAATCGAAATACAGTTCCGTTTACAAAACTGACGACTTAATATACTGCTGTTGTCATTTTTGTTTAAAGAACTTTACTCAAATTGAAATTAAATTGGTAATGCAGAAACTGGCTCAGAGCTTTATGGTAGAACTAAAGTTAGATCGCGTTTCAGAATAAGACGGTCTGAGTTTACACTTTTCATTTACAATAACGTAATATAACGCTTTGTTTCCCCATAGGGTTGGGCAGAGATGTTTTATAGTACACGCATATTTCGGCAGTTATGTTTAGGTCCCATGTTATATGGAGCGAGCCTATTGCTATCACCGGGCGGTGATCCAGACTCTGGGCTACTACTAAGAAATTTCAGAAAGAAAAACTCGAAAACACTTCGTCCAACCTGGGGCTCGAACCCAGGACCCCAACAGGAGTGCTTGCGACAAATGATCCAACAGTATTTTCATTTATTTAAATTTTATTAAAGTTTGTTGTCTGCATTTTATAATGCATGGCCAGCAACATAATTGCTCAACACACTATCATACAGAATCCAAATCATATGGAAGAGATTGCTTAAAATAATTGTCTGCTCGTCAACGCAATAAATGTTGTTGAACTATCAAATG
Source organism: Aporophyla nigra (assembly GCA_947507805.1). Classification (NCBI taxonomy): domain Eukaryota; kingdom Metazoa; phylum Arthropoda; class Insecta; order Lepidoptera; family Noctuidae; genus Aporophyla; species Aporophyla nigra. Next base: position 14,734,680 of record OX382301.1, on the reverse strand, counting down.
AAAGCCATTTCCACTAGTAGCGAGTAACGCAATTAACCAATTTTTGGTGGGATATCATCAAATGACGTCTGCCGTTCTAGGGTGGAGCGGAAGAGCGTATCAAAATTTTACTGACTAAAACCTATCCGTGTTCCTTCAGTTGCCCATGTGCCAGGGCCACGGTACCTCTTTCGAACAGATCTCGCGACCCTGGCAGACGCAATTACCCCTTAATTATTAATTAATTGTTAATGTTTCGTGTTTCTGTCAAAATTTTATTATTATAGTTTCACGTTCATGTAACATGATTCTGGAGTATCACGAGTATCACATACATAGTTGTGTAAAGCGCTGCAATTTTTCAAAAGGAAATTATATACTGAAATAACTTTGGAATATCATATAATGTTCCGTGTGGCGCCGGACGTAAACAATAGTCCCATCCCATTCTTCCCGTAGGTGTCGTAGAAGGCGACTAACGGACTCACTAGAGAATGGGCAGCAGCGTTCTCTATGAATTTTACCACCATACTGCGATCGCCAACCCGCCTGCCAAGCGTGGTGATTATGGCAAACCTCCCCAAATTTGGGGAGGCCTCTCTCAATAGTGGACATCTTGCGGCTGAAATGATGAAGATGATAAGTATGCTTATCATCTACTACTATACATCTACTCATCTTTTTTTAAATACTCTCAATTAATGGTTTAGCTCTTAATAATTATGTTTTACAGAACCGGCAAACAGTTTCCAGACGACTGATTTTCTTATTATTTAGGTGCAAATTTCGATGTCATTAAAGAGATTGTTACAGTGCAACAAAAACACAAAAAATGGAGATTTGTACGATATATCGAAACTCATTCGCTCGGTATATCGGGCGTGCATGAAATTTACATGGAATTTTGTGCTTGTAATAAAGAATGATGAATTGGATCCGCATTGGTAATTATGGCCAACGGTGAGCGAGCGAGCCAATATTAAATTGCAAAATTCAATAATTTTATTATATGACTGTAGTTTTTAATGGTTTCAGTATAATGTAGATTAAATTATGCTGGCGAAAATATAGATGGTACAGTCGGTTTACAATAATTAATTGGGAGAGTAAATCGGACATGTTTTTCTTTCAGCGTAGATTTTGTTTCATAGCCTAATTTTACTGCATCGATGGTCTAGTGGTCACAAGCTCTACTGACGAACATGAAGTCCTGCAGGTCGGGCAAAGTGTTATTGGTTTTTTTAACCGACTTCAAAAAGGAGGAGGTTCTCAATTCGGATGTTTATATGTTTTTTTTTTAATGTATGTTCGGCTATAACTCCGTCATATATAGACGGATTTGCAAAATTCTTTTTTTGTTCGAAAGAGATTTATTCCGAAATGGTCCCATATAAATTTCATATAGATCTGATCATGAGTTCCAGAGACAGACACCGGAACTCTTTAAAAAATGACAGCAAATCAACCGCGATTTCTGTTATCGCTTAAATATGCATTGTTTGTTTGGAATTAGTGCGGGGTGGATACCACAACTAAAAATTTAAAAATAGAAACTTTTTTACAAAAAAAAAAAAACAACCGACTTCCTTAAAACACTACAAAGTGAAAAATAACTTTAATTTCGGAAGTCGGTGGCAAAAAAACCATAAATACAGATCCTAAGACACCAACTTCCGAAATTAAAGTTATTTTTCACTTTGTAGTGTTTTTAAGGAAGTCGGTTGTTTTTTTTTTGTGAAAAAATTTTCTATCTAGAATTTCCAAGTAGCAGCCCGGAATCTGGGTTTGTGGCAGCTTGACATGAATATTGTAAAATTTGTATTTAACTATTTCTAATTAATTATGTAATCAATCAGTTTAATTTAATTTATTTACATATGTCAGTATTGTCCATGTTCATTGATGTTCCTATTATTTTTAATTCTTAATTTGTAATAATTTAATTTGCTTAATTAATATTTGCACACCGTGACAATATGGTAAACATGTTGCACAAATCTATGTACCTACGTATAACAGTATGCATGCATTTTCTTTTAATAATTGTATGTAAACACGTGTTTGAGCAAATAAAGTTATCTGAATCTGAATTTGATGACGATAGGCTCGCCCCACGATTACATAGGACTTGAACATAACAGGCGAAATGTGGGTGTACTATAGGTACACCTCTGCCCAACCCTTCGGAGAAAACTAGTCGTAATGTTATGATATTACTGTATGTCATTTTGGACAGTCTACGAATAACTTAGAGCACATGAGCGGCATTTTGCCAACGGCAAGGTAATTGCTACCGTCAATACGTGCTGGCGGCAGTCGACGACGCGTCTCGACGGCAGCCGACTGCAGCCGACGGCAGCCGGCGACATGCCATCTTCTAAGATCAGAGGCATCATCGCGTGTCGACGGCTGCAGTTACCTGCCGTTGGCATCATGCCGCTCGTGTGTAAGAGCTCTTAGACTTTTTTAAAGAGGCAGCTGAAAAAAAAGAAGTAAGCTTTAAATAAGTGAAAGTTTTTGTACAATTTGTACAATTCTAATAATTTTATTCAAACTTGGTACAAATCTTATAAATTTATATAAGTAGGTACCTACTTACTGGGTGTACTACGACAAAAAATAATAAGAATTTAAATAAAGCTAGTACAGACAATAGTCTGTTCTCTTTGTACCCTAGTCCATTACGTAGTTCGTATTTCCTTACAAACATGAGGCAAAATAGTTTCATTCTCGCAACATAATATGACGTAGGAACATATACATATGTTGCAGAAAACTAATAGTTTTTTGTGTAGGTAATTGGATTTCATTGGTGCGCTGATTTACGGAGCCGTAGTGACGCATGGATGTTTGTCACGATACCATTTCGCCGCTGCGATTATTTGCCCTACATCAAAATGTTTTTTTCCCGTATTTTTCATTTCCTCCGCAGGCTTGTTTTCATGTTGAAGGTATTTTTAAATAATGGTTTCCGTTCTTGTTTTATTTTCTCATATATTTATTTAATTAGTGACTCAGCCCTATTACGCACCATTTGTTCGAGATATCTTTATTATATGAGAGTTTAATATTAATATATTATATATATAACTCTTCCGGTATAAATCCTCTAAATGTTTGTGAAAACGCATTAAAATCCGTTGTGTAGTTTGGAAGAATAAAGGCTTGTTGAGACTGGCGCGACGGGACAGCGCGACACGATTATTGTAGAACAATTTCCATGAGGTCTTCATGTAGTATAAAACAAAGTCGCTTCCCGCGTTTTTACGCATAAATCTTTTAAACTACGCAACTGATTTTAGTGCGTTTTTCATCAATAAATAGATTGATTCAAGAGGAAGGATTATATGTATAATACGCAGGCGAAGCCACGGGCAAAAGCTACTTTACATATAAATTGTTCTGCGAGAGTCGCGTCAGATGTAGTGTTGCGCCTGTTTGTCGGAGCCTTAATGCGGACACACAGACAAACATAAACAGTGACATTAATTAATAAAGTGTATACATATAGATTATGTAGTTGTGTTTTTTAAATAAAAAAACACAAAACAAATAAAAATAAAACAAATTGTTGGTAGGAAAGTATAAATATACTTTCCTACCAACAATTTTATTCGAGTTCAATTTATTTAATTGCATCTACGATTTCTTTCTAAATAAGTAGCCAAGAATGATAAAATAAGTAAGTAAGTATGCAACCTTCATGGCGAGTTTAATTTGCAATCATTTATTCGTTTTATTTCTCGCTGGACCCGTCTTCCTAATTCCCATCGACCGTTCGGTATCAAAAACTACTTAGCTCCTTTATATGAAAGCGATTTTTCATCTTTTTTCGAGTTATTTGCTCGACACAGTCAGTTGTTTGAGATAACAATGGTTTAAGGAGAATACTGTTTCTGAACTGAACAGTTTCGTTATTTATTGCTAGTTTTATAAAAGAGCATAGCTTTTAAATAGAAAAGACTATCTTCAAAGTTTTTGTTATTTTGGCGAGTTTTTAATGATTAATGTTGAAATACTTAGTCGTGACGAAATTATTGAGTATGAATGTCGATGGCTATAAGAGGGATACCCAAGAAACGATGGATGGACTGTGTGAATTATGATATGGATATAAAGGGGGTGACTACTGAGACGGCGACCGATAGAGAGGTGTGGAAGAAAAATGCATGTTGCACCGACCCCAAATAAATTGAGATAAGTGCAGGAAATACTTAAATAAAAAACGGTTTAAATGGCGGTTGAACTAGTGGTCACAATCGTAACTGCAGAGGTAGAGCGCGTGAGGGAGCGGCAGTTTCTGCGCTCTCACGCCCCTAGCCAGCGCAGGAGGCCCGGGCGTCGGGAGTCAATAGCGGACTCTCGGCCACCCTAGGCGCGGGCTTGCGGGCGGCGAGCAATGAGTAGCGGCTCGCCGCCCGATAAGGACCAGGCCCGTGTCGACGGCGCGTAGTGTCCCACGCGCGCCTCAAAGCGATGTCAGCAACCGATGCCTGCCAGGGTCGCGAGATATGTTCGAAAGAGATACCTTGGCCCTGGCATATGAGCAACTAAAGGAACACGGGTGGGTTTTAGTCAGTAAAAGTCTGACACGCCCTTCCGCTCCACCCTAGAGCGGGAGACGTCATTTGATGATTTCCCACCCAGAAAAAAAGGGTATCGACGGGTTCTGGGTTCGATTCTCAGGTTAGGCAAAGTGTTATTGAGGTTTTCCATCTGGCTTTTTTCAGTAGCAGCCCGGAGTCTGGATTTGTGCCCAGTTGTTGGCAATATATTACATGGAACTTAATCAAAACTGACGGAATGCCTCTGCCTATACCCGTCTGGTGTAGAAAGAGCATAAAAAGTTGGCCACAACCTAACAAAAGCGTGCTACCACACAACCATCGCGTTCATTTTGTTCCGCAAACCGAAACACGAGTTCTATATTCTATGTTATGGGGGTTTGGTTTCCGCACTTAGTCCTTTGAGTGGACCATTGTGCGTGGGCCATGGCGGCCTTCGGTATTTACTCCAACCAGCCCACCTCCCTCCAGAAGTTGGTTATGTCTCCTGGTCTGCTAAGAACGTCCGTGTAAGATTTGGGTGTCCCGAGGGTATCTGTCCTAATCTGGGTGACGCCTGTACATTCGAAGAGAACATGCGCAACGGTTTCCTCATCCTCCATGCAGGCCCTGCACAGGGGGCTGTCCGTTATGCCTATTGTGTGAAAGTGCTTGTTTAGCGGGCAGTGTCCTGTGATGGTGGAATATTTCCACACAAATGTGTGACATGATAATTATGAAATTTAAATATTCGTGCGACCTATCGCTTTGGTTAGGTTAGACTCTGTAACGTTCTACCAGGGTCGCGGATTAGTTCGTAACAGTTACCGTGGCCCTGGCATAGGCAACTGAAGGAACACGGGTGGGTTTTAGTCAGTAAAAGTCTGACCTGCCCTCCCGCTCCGCCCAAAACGGGAGACGTCATTAGATGATTTCCCACCCAGAAAATAATAACAGACTATAACGCTGCTACATTCGTTGAAAAGAACCTTTTTAAATGCTAGTGTTTTCTGTGATTTAACTACAAAAGACGCTTCCTCTTAACCCACTTCACATTCGTAAACGTTAACATAAGCGAACTTTATTCGGCGAACGCGAATTAAAGTAATATAGAGGCACGCTCCGGGCAGATGATCATCATTAAAATGTGTATTACGATCATTATGTATAAATAATACTCCAACCAAATTCGTACCATTTAATTTACCACCTATTTTAATGATCTTTATAAAACACGTTATAATTTATGAGCTACAAAATAAAAATTATAATTAAGTTTAGTAATGATACCAAGAGTCAGTGTTTTATCTGTAAATGAGATTTAGGAATCACTTTTACACGTCATATTCAAATGAAAGAAAATAATATGCTAGATGGAGTCAATAATTTCAGTGTATCCCTGAGAAGAAACTGTAAAACCACTCACTGATCATAATCTTATTCGTGTTTTTATCAACTATCTACAAATTGTTACTAATAAATAGATAATATTTATTTGTATGTAAGTTTGGAACGTCGGGAATTTGATAATTGTTGTGTATATATAGCCTAATTATTGAGGAAGGTTATAGGTACATATTATGGAATACATCATGGTGCGACACTAAGGAGCCGAGTAAAAATAAAAACTGTGGGAAAAACTTTAAGAGAAAACAAAGTATGATCGCGGGCGGGCGAAGCATTAGGATTATTTTATGTATAAATATGAAAATTTATAGGACTAAATATTCGAAGAAATATTCAACTCCTTTATTAAGGACGCCCAAGATGACCCCATTCCGAAGCTTCAAAACATTTAATAAAAACCCAAATTAAAATAATACCCAAGTAAATGATAATTACACATGTGGTTACATTCTACGCTCACATAATAACAGCGGCTACCTCACGAGTTCCCATAATAAACAATTAGAGCATTTAATTGCCTAGCACAGCATAGGTCCTCAATAAACTCCAAACCATCAGGGCGAGGCCGACGGCAAGGAAACCTCGTTAGAAAGGGTATCCCGATGCATGTTTTAAAATAATCAGCTTTCGTGTTAATTCTTAATTTACTGCTTGGATGGTGGCAGCAAGATAATTCGATTGAGCCCCGATGCTCTGCTCGAGGCAAAAAGTCGCCGGACGATATATTGGTACACTCTCCTTACTGTATTAGCTGAGCAACTAGTTTATGCTGTTTAATTTTGTGCGATGTCAAATTTACTTGCATTATTTTATCGTCAACTAACCTTGCGTTTGTTTTTTCCTTCCTTAAAATAACATTTATGTTATGTTTTGTTATTTTAACACTGTGGTATAAAAGTGTTAGATGCTGTGTTTTGATGCTCGTGTGTTAATATTTGTTAGGAGTATGAAAACGAAAAAGAAAAGCGTTTTTTGAAGAATGGATTCAAAAATACATTTCAAACGATCGGAACGTATAGTTCCAAAAGTCAGCACTTTTTGAACGTCAACATGACATAAGATAGTCCCCCAAAACGCCCGCCCCTCATTACTTCTTAGTGCTTTAGCTGAGAAAAACAATTGGCGCAAAAATTCCCCAGCAGCATTAGTGGTTCCGTTAGAAGAACTTGATTCTATACAATTGTAAGTTATTAACATCACGAAAACAAAAAACATTATATTTAATTATTTGCCATATGTCAGCTAGGACATAGTAAGTTTCCATTTTTCAGCCGAATTAAAGTTGCTAAGTATGGTAAGTTCTATTAACCATTCGTTACTTCAGCAAAAACTAGGAGTTCTCTAAGTACGATTCAATAAACTTGATGCATTAACAAGGCGTTGATCCAAATAATTACGCGATTTACATCCGTAACACGGTACCTTTTGAGTTCTAAGTAATTATTGTGAAAAAAACCTTCATTTAATTTATTTAAATTTTTCAATGAATAAATAAAACTGCTGTAAAGCTTTTAAGTACGAGTGATGTTAGGTGAACAATAAAATTCAACTGAGCGTATCTAATCTAATAATAGCACAGACATATAAGTACCTAGTGTATGAATACATGATCGTGATTAACTCTAATGTTGAATGCTAATGTTAGCACACTTTATAATTACTCAATTAATTCTAATTGCTAAAAAAGTTTATACATGGATTCAGGATTAACACGACATTTCTCTATCATCGCCTCATCGATCGTGCCGTTTCGTTTCCCATCGGGGGAGAAACTGTAGTCTATTAAAAAATCTGTAAATCGCCGATTCGCGCTACCGTTGCGTCGCTTTAGTCTGAACGAGCCTTAAAGCTACTGCGGCATTTTCTACATGTCAACCTTAGGGTGATGCAGAGAAAAACAAGGCAGATGCAACATACGGGATAGATAACTACACTACTAACATACATACTACATAACAAATATACATACATATGAAAATAAACTTTATCATGAGATAAAACGAAAGTCTAGGAGAAAGGGAATTCCGCAAATCAGCCCTGGGATGATTTTGCCAACTTTTTGCGAATATGCTCACGGGCTTTCACTTTAAGGCTCCGTGCACATAATTAACTCATTTTGGCCAATTTTGATCACTTGTTGTGAGGTAGCGAAGAAGAATATTCGTTTTTTTATTTGTTATTATAAGAGATGAGTTCTTAATCTTGTACGTGGCGGAAAGGGATTTTTCAAAAGACTTATAGCATACTGATAAATCAACAATACCCACAACCCCTTTTCCGAAAAGTAACGAACGAGTGACGTTTGTCTTCGTTTTACGAAAAACTGCAAAGGATTCTTTACATTAAAAAAATATAAATAACATCATTAAATGGTCTAATTGGACGTGGCGGAACCACTTTTTTGATTTTAATACGAAATATAGCAGAAAAAAAATGTTGAAATAACGTAATTTTTGGGAAACTTCTCGACAAATAACTATTTTTTTCTATACCTTAGAAACACTTTTATGAAATTTTAAAAATTACATATTAAACTTAAGTTAACTATTGAATAGAATCCAAATTTTATTTTATTAATTAACATAAACTTAATTTGTTAAATAAAAGTCAAAGTGAACTATATAATCGATCGCGCAAAACCAATCCCGCCAGTAACGACCGGGCCTTCCCAGCGTGAGGACGTATCACTTTGCACCGCAGGAGCCCACGTGATCTACGTAAACATATTCCAAATATTGTACGCCAACTACCACATTTTGGTCCGGTAAGTATTAATTTCTTTTTTAAGTTGTTAGCTTGTGTATTTTTTTGCTTGTTGCAAAATGTTAATGTCTTACAGAATACCGGTGTACTAGTGTCCGTAAATCTTCTCATCCTTATCGGCTTAACCGATTTTGGTGATTTTATGTTAATAATTTTTGCGTCATCTGGATCATTCTTAGCTTTTGTTGAAGTTGGGTGAACTGTCGCACGACAACGTCTGCCTACCGAATCCGCTAGATAGTAGATGTAACTAAATATTTATATCGCCCTACATTTATTTCTGGAACGAAGTGTTTTGACGCAACTTCCGGTGAGAGAAACTTGTAGAAATTGTCATGTAACAAAAAATGGTAAAACATCTTTTATTTTATAGTAGAAAAAGAGATAGCTTTTCTGGTTTCAGAGGGTGATGAAGGCAATAGTGAGGTGAAAATAAAAATCCAAGATGGCCGCTGCAAAAATTTCGAAATTTTTTATCAGAGGTGTCGTTTTTATAGTTTCCGAGGGTTCTGAAGCCAATGATGAAGCGAAAATAAAAATCCAACATGGCGGCTGAAAACATTTCAAAATTTTTGTTACAGGTGTCGTTTATATAGTTTCCGAAGGTGCTGAAGCCGATGATGAGGTGAAAATAAAAATCCAAGATGGCGGCTGAAAACATTTCCAATTTTTTGTCAGAGGTGTCGTTTTTACAGTTTCCGAGGGTGCTGAAGCCGATGATGAGGTGAAAATAAAAATCCAAGATGGCGGCTGTAATCATTTCCAATTTTTTTTGTCAAGGTGTCGTTTTTAGGGTTCCGTTGCCAAATGGCAAAAAACGGAACCCTTATAGATTCGTCATGTCTGTCTGTCTGTCTGTCCGAGTATGTCACAGCCATTTTTTTCCGAAACTATAAGAGCTATGCTGTTGAAACTTGGTAAGTAGATGTATTCTGTGAACCGCATTAAGATTTTCACACAAAAATAGAAAAAAAACAATAATATTTGGGGTTCCCCATACATAGAAATGAAACTCAAATTTTTTTTTTCATCAAACCCATACGTGTGGGGTATCTATGGATAGGTCTTCAAAAATGATATTGAGGTTTTTTAATATCATTTTTTTAAAAAACAATAATATTTGGGGTTCCCCATACATAGAACTGAAACTCAAAAATTTTTTTTCATCAAACCCATACGTGTGGGGTGTCTATGGATAGGTCTTCAAAAATGATATTAGGTTTCTAATATCATTTTTTTCTAAACTGAATAGTTTGCGCGAGAGACACTTCCAAAGTGGTAAAATGTGTCCCCCCCCCCCCCCGTAACTTCTAAAATAAGGGAATGATAAAACTAAAAAAAATATATGATGTACATTACCATGTAAACTTCCACCGAAAATTAGTTTGAACGAGATCTAGTAAGTAGTTTTTTTTTAATACGTCATAAATCATCAGATTTGATGACAAACATGAAATTCGTTATACACCTTCCAGAACAACCTAGGTCATCATCATTAGGTAAAATGAACAGGACTCGTTGAGATACATCTAATGAGCCCACATTCGCTGGGTTTACAAAAAGCTATTCAAAAGTTCCGTTATCCTTTATCATCAAACCAGCTCGAGGGTATCACTTTATTCGGTTATCATGGGATTGCTTACATTTGGGACAATTCAATCAATTCTAGTGGACTTTCCACTACAATGGACTATTTTTTGTTTTAAATTTATTTAATTCGAGTGTCCCTTCATCTAGCGTCATCAATTTTGTATTAGGAATCACCAGATTCATCTATACCTATTAAAGGTCGAATAATAGTCGATTTCCAATATTTTTTTGACCATTGATAACCGTATCAAACCATAATGATTTGGATGTAAACTATCAAACCTTATAATCAGTGAAAAAAAAATCATTCGTTTTCATCCAAAATTTATTTGAAATTTTCTATGTGTAACAGTCGATTTGGATAAATACATGTGAAGAAACAAGATAATGTAATATATACATATAAATGTTCATTATACCACGGAGTCTTATTTTTTTTGACTAGGTCGTTATCTAAATTCATCGGTTTCTGGCCAGTACAATAAAATAACAATTTTATAGGTAAAGCCCTTTTTTTTTTGGATGGGTAATCATCGAATGACTTCTCCCGCTCTGGGCGGAGCGGGAGGGCGTGTCAGACTTTTACTGACTAAAACCCACCCGTGTTCCTTCAGTTGCCCATGTGCCAGGGTCACGGTATCTCTTTCGAACAATCACGCGACCCCGGCAGGCATCGGTCCTAGCAGACCCCTACAGTACTGCTGACATCTCTTTGAGGCGCGCGTTGAACACTACGCGCCGTCGATCCGAGCTTGGTCCTTACCGGGCGGCGAGCTACCCATTGCTCGCCACCCGCAAGCTCGCGCCTACGGTGGCCGGGAGTCCGCAATCGACTCTCGGCGCCCGGGGCGTCTCCTCCTGCGGTGGCTAGGAACGTGAGGGCGCAGAGACTGCCACTCCCTCACGCGCCCCGCCTCCTCCTTCGCGAGCATTACTGCTTCGCAGAAGGAGGTGACGGCTTCCCATGCCCTCTCGCTCCGTACCATGGCTCGCACCAGGGCCGGACGCGAGAGGTCGCCGCCGCCGATCGCCTCCACGAGGACACGGCGTTGCTCCGCCCAGGCAGGGCACACTTCCACCGTGTGCTCCACCGTGTCCTCTAGACGATCCTCACAATGGAAACACCCGGGCGTTTCCTCCCGCTTTATCCTGAACAAGAACCCACCGAAGCACCCATGCCCGGTGAGAACCTGCGTCAGGCGGAAGGTGAGGACGCCGTGGCGCCTCTCTATCCACTCCTCAAAGTAGGTAAAGCCCTTATGTTCAAATTTAAATGTTTTGTATTTTCTAAAACTTTATCTTTTATCCCAATCCAATTCCAATTCGCCTATTCAATTGATTTTTTTTTGAATGAAGAATATATTTAATTACAAAATTATGGAAACTACTCGTATTTATGTAAAACACTTACCTCAACATTATCTAATCTATCTATTTAATTGTACCTACATGTACCATTTTTATGCTTATTGTGATAAATATACTATTAAAATGTACACAAACATTCCAGACTTTTATTTCTTAACAATACCTGTATTACTTAAAAAATAAAACCACTATAGTATCAAAACTTTTTAAGCGATCACTACGCTCGATCTTTAGGCATGTGTGCGTAAACGGTGCACACAAACATAGCATAGCAGGAATTTACCTAAACTCGAGCGAGTGAATTATGTGCACGGGCTCTTAAATGGAAACTGACTGGTTGCCGTCCTGATGTTCAGAGGGAGCGCATTCCAAAGAAACGTAGTAGTTATATAAACGGTATTCTAACGGGTCTGCCTGTACACGTATCTTAAGTACCAAGATGAGTTAAGACCATTAGCCACACCAGCATCTTAATTACGTAACTCACTATTAATAAAAATCACTCTGATAGATATTGCTTATCCATTGCTTTATATGTTCGAAAAAATGTTTTGCTCAACAACGTAAATGTCGCAATGCATTTTGTTGAATTGCCAGAAAGAAAACTATTCCTACTGGTAATGTGTTATGCAATTACCGCGCAAAGTCTCTAGTAGAGGCGAATCCGTCCAGGTGCTCGTCACTGCAACGCGACGTGAGAAGCCACCGGCAACTATTGATGGGCAGTACTTTTCGAGTATCGTCTGGAAACAAACATGAAACATTAATCAAGCCTTAGAATAGCTGTGTTTACGGTTTAAAGTTGTGGTCAATGGGGTTTGGCTGTGCTAAGTTATGCTCGTAACCTATTCGTATGAAACTGAAACGATCACAATACCTGAAATTAGTATGGAATATTATTATATGACATTGCAGCTGTTCCATTGGTTTACTCAAATCTTGCAGCGTAGTGGGCTATGAAAGGCATACTGTCAAAATGTGCCTCTTATAGAACATTATCTACTTGTAAGGATAGTATATAGCGTTCACGTACACTACTTAATTCTCTACCAAGCACAAATTAATATGTTTCTTGTATTAGGATTAGGGTCTACGAAAACCCTACGAAAATGGCTACGTTTTTTTTTTGGTTTGAGGAAGTTTCTGTCATTAAAAGATATAAACGCATTCTCACATTTCCAATTTATCTAGAATTCCAGAGCATATCTAAAACACCGAAAATAGGTTTAATGATAAAAAAGTTAATCTTACTCAAACCTTCCATGTTTTTCTATTCCACAAAGCTGCCACGAAAAAATGAAAATAAATGATCGCAATAAAAACTAAACGAAATTGATAAACTAAAATCTGTGTATGATAGTGTAGACAATATCGAAAGGGTTTAATGAGAACGAAGCGAAACTAATAGTTCACCTTCCTGTGATACTGATCTTTAATATAGTATGAGTGGGTGAAACATTAAAACTGGACGGGCACGGAAGCGCCGCGCCCGCGAAGGGTTAAGACTTCGAAACTTCATATCAATTTCTATTTTTATTTATTAAGTCTGTATTTACTTCCATAGAACACGATATGTGTAGTGTATTATCGGATATTGCTTTATGTAAAGTTTGTACCAGAGGTGATCTTATCGCTTTCTTATGTTTTGTATGGCTTACACTGTACTTACATGAATGTTTTCGTTCAAGATAATTGCTGTAGCGTTGTTGTTGTCTTCAGTAGCATCGACGTTTCCTGACGAATATTTTTCTCGATCGCGTCTCATCGTCATCACCTGCAGTCTATAATATTCCCACTGTTGGGACACAGGCTTCCTCTCGGTGAGAGGGTGTGGGTTATAATCTACTAAGCGGGCCCAGTGCGGGTTGGTAGACGTCACAAGTCTTCGAATTTTTGATTCTAAGACTATATGCCGGTTTCGTCACTATGTTTACCTTCACCGTTTTAAGAGCAGTGGTGATGAAATAATTAACACAAAGTAAAGGTGTACACCTTCTTGGGTCGATTACGTCTGTCATTTGTTTATTTTGCTTTGCAAAATAAAGAAAAGTTTTTGTCTATAGAAGAGAGTCCAAATTATAGAATTGGTTACTCTCTCTACCTTTTCTATTTAGAATCTAGGTGGGCGAAGGGTACCCACCTTCGATAAACGTATAAACTTTGATCCGGAAGCCTTTGTTCAATCCCTAAGATCGTATCCCATTTTGTGTGATACAAGTTTAATCTCAAACTCCCTTCTAGTTAAAATTTGCAAAGCCACGCGGCAAAACAATAACATATCCCTTGGGCTTCGGACCGGAACATGGAACCCTAATCCCTTATAAGAGAAACTTGCTATTTGTTACGTCAAATCTTAGTTAATAATTCTAGAAACATCTTTAAACAGGATGTGGTCCGGAGATGTATCCGAAAGGTTTGTGCGGTGTTTACTGGTCTACTGCTAACGGTCCCTCTGATGTTTTGGGTTAATTTTCATTGAGATTTATGTAAGGAGTTAATGCGTTGCTCTTAGTAATGTTGATTCTTGAGGAAGTACTTTGTTATGTTATGTCATTGCTCAGAGTTTAAGAATGATTATAATTAGTCATTTCATATCATCACCATCATCATTTCTGCCGAAAGGCGTCCATTGCGGGACTTAAGTCTCCACCAAGGGGGGGCTGCCATGATCGCCACGCTTGGCAGGAGGCTGGTTAGCGATCGCAGTATAGTGGTAAAATGCATAGAGAACACTGCTGCCCGTTCTCTAATCAGTCCCTTAGTGGGTTTTTACGACACCCACGAGAAAAATGGGACGGTTTTATTCCTTACGTCCGGCATCACACGTATAGAAAATATAATTTTGTGTCCTGTGATATTATAATTGCAATTCATTTTTTTTTAAATTCAAGTTTACCTAAGTAGTATCTAATAAATAATAGTTTAAAAAAAACAGCGTGTCTTTTAGTTTTTTTTTAACTATTATTTATTTTCTATTTTTTAGGGTGTTTCAAATTTTGAGACGTATGTCAACGTAGTTTGTGACGTATGTCAGCGTAGTTTGTGACGGATGTCAGCGTAGTTTTCGAAGACTGTTTTTTTTTGCTGTCCTGGTAACCCTGGCAAGGATAATGGCACAAATAGTTTGTGACGTATGTCAGCGTAGTTTTCGAAGACAGTTTTTTTGCTGTCCTGGTAACCCTGGCAAGGATAATGGCACAAATTTATGAAATTATTGCATTGTCATCGGTCCTTGACAGGTGTGCAAAGTTTGAATGAAATCTGGTCGTTTAAAGTGGGTCAAAATCGCGCTATTAGGAGTCATTTACAAACAAACATACTAACATACAAACATACAAGTGAAGCTAATATAAAGCGTGTAAAAATGTTTAATTTTGCAATTTTATGGATTGATTTTTCAGCATGAATGGTCTTGGGTCTGATTCATAGGTTGGGAAAAGTGTTGCATTGGGGTTTTATTATCTTGAATTTCTCAGTAGCATCCCGGACTTTGAATTTGTCCCCGGTTGATGACAACAGGGTCGCCCCTACTGCATGACATTTAGACTTGTTAGTCCAGTAGTTAGTGACCCTGATTGCTAAGACTGAGGTCGTGAGTTCGATTCCCACCCCGGACAAATCTTTGTGTGATGAGCACAATAATTTTTTCTGTGTCTGGGTGTAATTTATCTTTAATATGTATTTAGAAATATATAAGTATGTTTATCAGTTGTCTGGTTACCATAATACAGGCTCTGCCTAGTTGGGGATCAGATAACGGTGTGTTGGTTGTCCTAAGATATATTATATGAGACTTTAACATATCTCACGAAATGTGGGTCTACTATAGGTGCACCTCTGCCCAAGCCTTGGGAAAACAAGGCGTGATGTAGCTTAATGACGTTATTTAAAGGTAGTTGCTGAAAATCAGCGCTGCTGACGATAGATTCGTCTGACGTCGCAGCATTTGCTGAGCAACGACCTGTTCTTGCACAGATACGACGCACAGATCAAGTGTTCTTATTTGTGTGGTATTTTTGTCACAAAACTAGCTAGAAATGCACTCTGCATCCGGCAAGTTTGTTTTTGTTTTTTATTATATAATTACTGTCAGTGTCATAACGCAGATATATGATTTGTATTGTCTTTGGTCCGTAGCCGTGACATCAATGAGCCATAGGTAACATTCTACAACGTTTTTTATCTTGAATACGTGGCTTTTGGCTACCTTGTACGCATTTTTCTTTCTTTTTTTGTAACAATTTTTTATTTCATGTTGTGCGTTTTGTTTGTGCAGAATAAACTATTTTTCTTTCTTTCTTTTCTTTCTTTATTGTTATGTCTTCCTTGTTTTTTCCTACTCTGGCCATAAACATTTACATTTTTCCTAACTCCCAAAAGCTGTAATGCTTCCCAACCTATTTGAATTTAATTGTAACTATCATACGTGAACAGTTTTGTCGGTGGAGCAACTTTTTTACACAAAAGTTAAATTGAACTCCAGCAGATGTTAATGGAAATGAACAGCCAGACTGTTATTATAAAAATTGCAATTTAAACTTTTTGAAACGCTTTTTATTTTCACGTTAACGTTATCTATGTAGAACCGTTAAACTTTGATATGTAGAATATCCATTCGTTCCGCAGTGTCTCAAGACAAAAAGTCTTTGACCAGTGTGTGTTGCCAGTGATGACATATGGCACTGAGACGTGGTCGCTCACAATGGGCCTCATAAGAAGGCTCAAAGTCACCCAAAGAGCAATGGAGAGAGCTATGCTTGGAGTTTCCCTACGCGATCGAATCAGAAATGAAGAGATCCGTTGGAAAACCAAGGCAACCGACATAGCCCGAAGAATTGCCAAACTTAAGTGGCAGTGGGCACATTGCTCGCAGAACGGATGGCCGATGGGGTCGGAAGGTTCTGGAGTGGCGACCGCGTACTGGAAGACGGAGCGTTGGAAGGCCTCCCACAAGATGGACCGATGACCTGGTGAAGGCCGCAGGAATACGTTGGATGCGAGAAGCACAGAATAGGTCGAAGTGGCGGTGCTTGGGGGAGGCCTATGTCCAGCAGTGGACGTCTTTCGGCTGAAATGATGATGATGATGAATCATTCGTTGAAATTACAGGCATATACCACCTCATTGGTCCAGTGGTCAGAAACGCTACTGCTAAGCATGAGGTCCTGGGTTTGTTAGGAAAGTTGTTATACGGTTTTCCATCAGAAATTTCTCAGTAGCACCCCAGACTCTGGATTCTGCCCGGCTGATGGTAGTAGGCTCGCTCATGGGACTCAAAACATAACTGAAAAAATGTGGGTGTTCTACAGACACACCTCTGTTTAACCCTTCGGGGTAATTTTATGTTACAGGCATATACACAAATAAATTATTTATTTTGGTAAAAAAAACCATCTACGGTGCACAAAAACCAACTTCCTAGCAAAATAGGACATCCTAGAAAGAAACGTATCACTGGTGTCCGTACTAATGAAAAAAACTTGAGAGGTGTCAAGGGACACCCGGATGGGACGAAGTTCCGTTCCAGGATTCATTATTGTTTTTTTTTATATTTTTAACCTGTATATACTCAACTCAACAACTCTCTCTCTCTCTCTCTCTCTCTCTCTCTCTCTCAAACAACAAAATACACATATATACGGTCGAATAGAGAAACCTCCTCCTTTTTTTGAAGTCGGTTAAAAAGTGTCGTTACAACTTTTTCACTTAATTGCCGTCTAGCCCCCTTTTGCAACGCGCCATAAGGAACTTCGTGCCAAAAACAATGTATTACAAAACACTAGCGCCTTCCAATTTAGGTGTTATTGAACTTATATAAAAAGTCGTAAAATTTAAAAATAAACATATAGATCCTCATCTGCTAAGCCTTTTCCTAACTATGTTGGGGTCGGCTATCAGTCTAACCGGTTGCAGCTGAATACCATATTTTACATGGTACGATTGGCTATGGTAATGCGATACCCCTTGGTAAGACTGGTTGTCAGACTTTCGGACCTCTACGAATAACAGTCAGGACTAACGGCTTAACGTGCTTTCCGAGGCACGGAAGGGTCTTGGTATGATAAGATGGGCACCCATCCACGGACCGACCGCGAGCTTTACCTGATCGTTGGACGCGTGCGGCTATTATCGCTTAGCCACAAGCCCCATATAAACGTAAACATGTAGATAATATTGAACTAAATTTCTAAGGTTGGCAACACAACTGCATTTCTTTGGTGTAGCAAGTGTCGATTGGTAAGTATTGGTAGCAGTAGGTAGTCACTTTTTACCTGTTAGGCCATCGGCGTGTTAGCCAATCTATAACTAGAAAGGATCTATCTAATGACATAGGATGACTGATCCCGGGAATCATAAGCTAATAATTTAACGGAACCAGTTCGATTATCCAGCTCAGTCATCCGGTTTCTAAGATATCTTGCAGCACCAATCGTTTGATTGGCTTGGTATCTTTCTGCACCCTGTTTATCAAGCTCTATGATAGTCGGCAATTTGTCTACTTAGAGTCGTTTTGTGATATTATTCCGTCTCTGCACTAAGCACGGTGTGTTACTGAGTTAGGAATTCTAAAATATGAGGAAAGTATTGCGAACTGATTTAGAAATCAAAAGTTTTCTATTTCTAAATCAATTCTTAATAAATAATCTTCCCCGCTAATCTCTATTTTCATAATTTACGGTGTTCGCCCTAAAGTCCTATCCCAAAAATTTAACCCTTACACTTAGAATATGGCAAAGCTTCACGAGTAGAATAAAAACTTTTTTGCAAAAAAAAAACAACCGACTTCCTTAAAAACACTACAAAGTGAAAAATAACTTTAATTTCGGTAGTCGGTGTCTTAGGATCTGTATTTATGGTTTTTTTGCCACCGACTTCCGAAATTAAAGTTATTTTTCACTTTGTAGTGTTTTTAAGGAAGTCGGTTGTTTTTTTTTGCAAAAAAGTTTTTATTTTTAAATTTTTAGTTGTGGTATTCACCCTGCACTAATTACAAACAAACAATGCATATTTATGCGATAGCAGAAATCGCGGTTGATTTCCTGTCATTTTTTAAAGAGTTCCGGTGTCTGTCTCCCGAACTCATCAGATCTATATGAAAATTATATGGGACCATTTCGGAATAAACCCCTTTCGAACAAAAAAAGAATTTTGAAAATCCGTCTATATATGACGGAGTTATGGCCGAACATACATAAAAAAAAAAAAAAACATATAAACATCCGAATTGATAACCTCCTCCTTTTTAAAGTCGGTTAAAAATAATTAAAATCGGCCAAGTGCGCGTCAGGACCTCCTTTAATTTTTAACTTTAATTATTTGTTGTTATAGCGGCTATAGAAATACACATTCCGTGAAAATTTCATGTCTACCTACTACGGTTCATGAGATACAGCCCGCTGGCAGACAGACAGATGAACAGCAGAGGCTTAGTAGTAGCGTTCAGGGCGTTGGCAACCTTTGGGCAGAGAACCTTAAAACCACTTCTATAGACTTCACTAACTCAAGTAATCAAACCTCAGGCTTATCTTAACCATAATAACCTTATAAGCAATAAACATCCCAACTATCATCCGAACCGAAGTGATATCAAAGTTTTAACATGAACCGAATTTTAAGGCGATTACACATCAAGTTGGATACGTTATAGCAGCGCAAGTTATGATTGCATCCTCGGTAAGTTTAAGCTGCGTTCACTAGATACCTTTTGTGTGTGCGGCTGTGCCTTTGTGGCCCGTCGAGTGATACGTGCGTTTGCTTTACACTCACCCGCCGGTGTACCGTTCGCTCAAACTGAAATTTTGATGACGTTTTCTCGGTATAGGGTATTTTCATTATGGTTGTGGAGGAAAAATGGAAACTGAGTTCGTGATTTTATCCGGCAGTGTAGTTGCCGTGAAGTAGTGCAGTATATTAGGTTGTCCCAAGCAAACGTATCCATTTTTCGACATGTCATAACTTGTTATTTTTTGCGGAAACAAATCAGTGATTAGTACAGTTATAACCGTCAGAGTGTATGTTATATTTGTGTAGTGCGTAGTTATTATTTCTCATAATGCCTTTAAAACAAAGTATAATTGATTCGATTACTGACTATGAGCAACGTGTTTTATTAAAATTTGCCTGCTTGTGGGACTGGAGCGTAAGCGTTACTCACGCTAATATTGTGAGAGCAATCGGTAAGAGAGCCTTAGCTCAAAGCACTATGAAGCAATGGATGAGAAAGATAAAGAATGGACAAACTGAAGTCGGTGAACATCGAGGTGGTGACCACACAGCCTTGGCTGTAAAGGAAGACAGAATAATCAGAATCAAAAATGCCTTTGACGAGACAAGACACTGGAGTCTTAGAGCTCTTGCCAATAGGTTAGACATTCCTAAATCGACTGTTCAGAGGATTGTTAAACAGGATTTGAAGATGAAGAAGCTTCTTGCGAAGTGGGTGCCTCATGAATTGTCAGAAGCACAGATGAAGCATAGGGTACTGGCGTGTCAAGCGAACTTGGAGCAGTACAAGAAAGATAAATCCCTACTTTCCAGGACCCTAGCTGTCGACGAAACTTGGATGGCTCTTTATATGGAGCCAGATCGTAACCAGGCTCGTGTTTACTTAGCAGCAGGTGAGCCTTTGCCGTCCACTAGTCGCCAACCGGTACACGGTAACAAGAGAATGCTGATAATGGCTATGGATTGGGACGGCATTGCGTTTTGGGAGCTAATGCCAGAGAATCAAACCGTTGGTTCGAATGATTATAAACAGTTTCTGGAGAGGCATATTCCATCGTGGCTTAAAAACAAATCATTCATCAAACCAGTACTGTTACACGATAATGCGAAACCTCACAAAGCTCAGCTGGTCACAGAATTTTTGAAGAATCATAACATCCGAACTTGGTACCACCCACCATATTCACCGGACCTCATGCCGCTAGACTTCGACTGTTTCGGTCAGTTGAAGAGGAAGTTAAGAGGAACACACCACAAGAATTGGGAAGATTTCCAAAAAGCCCTGGAGTTGACTGTGGAGGAAATGAATGAGTCCGGTTTTATGACTGGTGTGAAACAAATGCCTAAAAGATGGGATAGTGTGATAAATTCTGAGGGTGCTTACTTGTGATTGCCGTGCATTTGTTTGTAATATCTGCAATAAATATGGGTATATGGAAAAATAAAATTGGATGAGTTTGCTTGGGACAACCTAATATTAAGATGATTTAGGGGTTTAATTAGAAGAACAATTTGTTACAAAATAAACGCTTGGAGCAGCTATATTCCGGTGAAACTCATCACTAGAGCTACGGGATTGCCAGACCGAGTCGCCACGTGCAATGTGGAGCCTTGTGTTAGCTATATAGAAGATGTTATTACTTTCAGCAGCCCAGCAGCCCTATTCCGGCAACAAGCCGAAAATTTTAACGTTTTAACGTCAGTTTTTGCTGTTACGTCAATAGGTAAGTAATGAAACTATCTTCAACTTCTATACTTTTACAATTCCAGTAAGGCTATATCTAAAGATAAACTACGTGTCATCAGTCCTATACGCTAATATTCTCTGTTTTTACGTCCATATTACAGGAGCTTACCTGATATTATACGCCAATGTTCTCTGATTTTGCGCCATATTAACCTGATATTTATTTCAGAAGTTCAAAATGTTCGAACCTCAAAAAGAGCTGTTTCACAAAACCTACCACAGCAAAAGCAGCAAAATAATCCTAGTACTTACACGAACGTAAACCCGCGCATCCCATGTAACGTATATCTTATCACATCAAATATTCTCAACTGACGACAAAATGCGGCGCTAAAGGCAAAAGCGATAATCTCTCTCGTCTCAGACCTGAGTTAGACACCTTCGAGAGACTAACGAAGTTCTTATAATCCTCTACACCTCCCCCCCCCCTTACTTTACCCCTCTACGACCCCCTTGTAATCGAGTTATTGCCAGCATCTCATGTCTTACGAGTCCCCTTTTAATGACGTCTCAGTTTTTGGAGACAATATTTGTTTGATGAATATGGATGTTGATATCCTGAAGGTCTGATAATCACAATGGTAAAGAGATTACATTTTTGTCTGTAGATTTTTCTATTCTTAGACATCCTCCTCCTTGGTCATCATCTTAACTTCCAATAGTCGAATGGTAAGAAAAGAAAGTGTTTGGTTCCACATTGATTTCTATTGGACACACTTCAACGTTCATCGGCCTATTTGCTTACGAGGTCACCCTTAAAACATCAAGCAATTCATCAATGGACGCTGAAGTGTGTCCAACATGGCCCATTGCGTTTAGCAGGCACTATAAACGTTATCCGACCATAAAATTATAAATGATTAGCTACCTAAAGGGTACATAAAATACCATCCACAACTATGTTAGTAAAAAAACCAATCGAATACAATTTTACAGCATTTTTAACCGCATCTAAATAATGAATTATGTCAAGAACTGTTGAATTATTTTGAATTAATTGAATTTTCTCGGAGCTAACGTTTATGAAATTAAATAAAAACTGCTTGGAGATGGTTATTTGCGTATTATTTATGCGATTTACCGGGAACTCTCCGGCGGTATCCGTACGTAATCGCTGAGAAATTGTGACGATCGAGTCAGCCATCGATTTTATGTTGACAGTTAAACTGAAGAAGTTTATTAAGTACAAATTAATAAGACGATTGACGCTACTTGAATTCTTATTAAGAAATTGAGAAAAAATTGAAATTCCATAAGTGTAATTATTTAGAGTGTAACTATAACTTGAATTAATTAGTAATACTAGAGGTAGGAAAAAATAAAAAAACCGAAATTGGATTAATATCTTCGGTTACTCATCAAATATGAAGTAATTTTTTACAATATTAGTTATTACAATAAGTGTTCATTTTTCTAATTGTCGAATTATTTTACAAGCCCAACTGTAGAGGAAAAGCATAATACCGTTTCAGAGAACAAACCCGTGCTAAAAAGGCGTAACTAATATTTCATTAGCAGTGAACAATGTCGTGACTGGGAATCACTGTTAAAATCAACTACGATGCAATTTCTTTGTTTAATAACAATCAGCTGTTTGAGGAATGTGTTGTGCTAGTACTAATGAAAACCAAATTTATTTGCACGATGCAGCCGGACAGGGGTGAGCCGAGCTTGTTGGTTGAAGGGTTCAGTTGGTTATTTATTTTTTCTGTAATGTTTTTATTCAGTGCAGTTATTTTGGTATAATGAGCTACCTCATTATTGAGAGTTTTATGAGCTAATTTGGTATTGAACAGCTTAGTTTTCTGCACTGTTAAGACTCGAGATCCATACGTATAGACGTATGGATTTACCACCAACCACTAAGTACTTACTGAATGAAAACTACTAGTACTAATAATCTACTAGTACTAGTAATCTTCCAGCTTTATAATATCAGTATAGATTACCCTTTTATTGGAACACTCGAGTCATGGGGTCCGAGTGCGCGTCATATTTTGAAGGAAATTTGTCATCGACTGGTCGACACTTCACGTGACCAAGAGGGCTGGGACATCATCTGGCCAAATAATTAGCATTGCCATTTAACGTGGCAATGCTACTGCAGACGAGTACTTCGACGCCTAAGTGTCCTTTTGTTTTTATTTGTATAGTTAGTAATGTATTTTAGCTAACTAGTAAATAAAGGTTATTATTTTATAAATGTCTTGGCCACATGTTAGGAGCCTGGGGTCTTGTAGGCCGATATACTCTTCGGAAGGCTTACGAATGCTGAAGCTAACTCGCAGTTGTCCGTTAGATTAAAATGAAATGACCAACGACCACCTACTAACGATTATCCCTGTATGCACTATGCAAGAGTGCACCCATGGACAGGTCCCGGTTGGTGTAAGGCAGGATATGGAAATGTCTATATTTCCATATCCTGCTTTACACCATGCATGCATCACCATGGGTGCATTCAACCATGGTTCCCATAGGTCTGGGCTGCTGCTAAATTGAACTGATTATCTAGAAATTTGGAAAATCTATGGCCCTTATTATTTATGTGCACGAGAGATGAACGATGAAGTCGAATAAAACAGTCGCAAAATGGTAACTATCGTGCCCTAAGAAATTTCGATTATCCGTGTTAGTTAGCGAATTAATCAATAGACATCATTCGGAGAAACTTTGCATTGAGTGAGTTTCAGTTTCGAGAAATAACCTCTAACTTTGGAAAAAGGTTACCTTCGCTAAAATTACAGAACAGTAACTGGATATTACCTCAAAAAATCAAGCCTTTTAAAAGTTTAAGCCAACGGTTTAGCTGTTTCACCCACGCAACCCGAATAATAAAAATCATTAGACATAATAAATAGGTTTCTAGATAAGACGACGTGTCGCCACTCCGTACTGACCGTTGTTGGTCATTACGTGACATAGAGATTGAAGGCTATTGCTATCAAAATACGGGCTTGATTTTATAAAGCAAAACTTATTATGTAAATTGACGGTATCTTTATTATATAAATTAAAATGATCCGCCTTTTTTGTTATCACTTGGTTACAAATATTTTTGAAATGTTGAAAATGAAAAACACAAAACGAAAAATGGTATTATTTAATTAAGTAAACCTTAACATCTACTGAATGGACTCTTTTTAATATTGGTAACACTGTTTTAAAGTAATTTGTCTTATATTCGGAAGTGATTCCACATCGTGACCCTTATAAAACATAATTTGTTTACTTGAATTCATGATTTCATTTTTGGTTATGTCATCAACAGCAGCCTATAATGTTCCCACTTCTGGGACACAGGCCTCCTCTCGGTGAGAGGGAGTGGGCCATAATATGGTTGTGTAATAGGTATAATTTCTTTTGAACAATTCCTAGAGGTGCCTCAGATCCTTGCCCAAACTGATTCCGGCTGGTTCAATACTAATTGAAGAAGTATTTTTGTATTTCTTCAGCAATTAGAATTTAGTGTCAAACATTCACTATTTCGATTATATTATATGAAGTGGTTTGGATTCTAGTGCCTATTGGTAATACTATTCTCGAACACAACGTGTAAAAACAGAAAATTATAGTCCTTAAAACGATTACCAAAAGGATTTTGATTTCGGTGATAAGCATCGAAAGACAAATTGTAATGTAGTTTTTTAACAAATCATAATATAGATGTAGAAGCACAATTTTTAGCGTGGTTTATTAGAAATGCATGAAAGTTTTTAAACAGTTTGCAATTTTTATACACTAAAAAAATGGTCACGGCCATTTCTCTTTCAGTTTTTTTTCCGGGATAAAAACTAACGTTAGCATAGCAATAGCCTTTATACACGTAATAAGTGATATTTTCTGGCAAACAGCCCAGGAGGGCGGGCTAATGGCAGCGAACACGCGACTCGCACTCACTGCTACAAAATGCAATTGGCCATCGACTGCCCAACTTGTTTTTTTCTTCTCTTAATTTTATTTTTTTAACCCAAAGTCATGGCGGCAGCAGACGATGGTGGCGAAGTTGACCGGGCTAATGGTTGATTTTGTATTTTTTTTTTGGCATGGTTATGGATTTTTTTGTCTCAAAAACTTTTGAAAGAAAAGTTGGATTATTGGAAGGCAAGTGCCACTTTGTCTATTGCTTTGCATTATTTATTTTTTACTAGAGATTCGCCCCTACTTCGCACGGTTTTTACGACTTAACAAAATGCCTAGATTTTTGCCATTAAATACTAAAGACATATCAATTATTTGAAATAGGCACAAGCAAACAAAAAAAGTATATATTAACGACAAATTACAAAAAAAAACGAGTTGTTTCAAAAGGTAATTTCGGATGGAGAAAAATGGAAGAAACTCCACCGTTACTTACTCTTTAAACAAATTTTACAATATTTTGTATATATTAATTATATAATTTTATGTAACGAGGATCTAATTCATCTAGAATAAAATTACTCTATCATAATAGGTACGAAGAATTAGAAATAAAGTCATAATAGGTAAATTAATGTGATAGATAATGGTGCTCACATCTTAACAAAAATTGTAAAAGTGGAAGATTGAGAAGTAAAAATTTAATGTGTGAGTTTAAGTAACCTCAGAATATATAAAATCTATACACTAATTGTACATCGAATTAGCAACCAGTTTGATTTTGTCTAGACTATAGATTGTCCTATGGAGCTAATATTAGTTATTGACTATATTAACATATTGTTCTTCTTCTTTTTCGTAGCGTGTCGATAGCACTCTAAATAGAGTTAGCCTAGAATTTGGCTACGAGCTTAGCATTTTCAGTAGTGTCCATCAACTCCTGTGACGTGCAAACAACATATTATTGTTATTAAAATAGTATAAAATCCGTTGTGTAGTTTAGAAAAATATCGCCGTCACACAGACAGATACGAAAACCGACTTTAATTTTATGTATAGTCTTTATGGCATACATATCTATCAGGCGTTACTGATAGATATAGCAACAAAATATTAATTTTGAAGAATATTTTTTTGGAGGATTATCCATTTGGATATCCATTTGGATAATCCTCCATAACTATGCTCAAACTCTCAAAAAGACCCGTGTCTCCACGTAAGCCTTCCAAAGGACCAGGTTTCTCCTTACATTGGAGAAGTTACCCGTGATTGAGAGACAAGGGTCACTCTAATGAAATAAGACTCTATACAAGTAAAGTATTTATCAAGTGAAACCAGCTGATAAGAAATAATAATGAATATTATTATTAGATGAAGTTACCAATAAATAAATAATAACATTCAATTAATTTTGTAATAAACAAAACGTAAAGTAATCAATTGATTGATTGATAGTTTACTAGTAACATTATAATTTGCAAATGTTATATGATTTTTAGAATTACTAAGATCGCCGATTGAGTGAGTCCAAGCCATATTATTTATAAGTAATTTCGATTTTTTGTTTAAATATCAATCAGTGCGGTAATAAATTCCAATATCTATTAAACATAATTTAGTTCTAACCTTATAACCTGTATTAATATTATTTTATAAGGAATAGGAAGATTGTAAATATGATACTAGTTAATCAATCGATAAAAAAGTGTTTGTGAGTTATTTCTGTTCTAAGCTCATGACTATGCTAATGTAATTAAACTCCTAAATAAAATTGTATAAAAGAGAGCAGTGGCAGCCTAGTGGTGACCGCGACTTATGACTTGTGGGTTCGGACTTAGAAAACCGCTTTTTTTTCTTTCAAAACGATTAAATTAAATATCGTGAGGAAACTAGCATGTCACAGAACTCAAAACTTGAAGACATGTAACATGTACCAACCCGCATTGGACCTGGTGGATTACGGCTCACTCCCTCTCACCGAGAGACGGCCTGTGTCCCAGCAGTTGGAAAGTTATAAGCTGATTATTTGGATATTCATATCAACGTTGAGTCAAGATCAGCCAATCATGTGCACCGGGTGTAGACAATACTTCATTGTCTAAATGAACATTTCATGAATATTTGTCAGAATCTGGTACATTATAAGGTCTTAAGATAATTAGATGGCATCTTCACATTCTGCCAAGTGTGGCGTACAAATATTAATAACATACATTATTACAGATAAAATATTATTGGGTTAATTAATTAACAATTATTGATTGCATAATTATGAATTAAAATGTGAAACAAAGAAGAAAGAAAATATATTTATTTAGCACAGACTAAAATGCACACAATATACAGCTGGAAAAAGTATAATATAATAATAGAAATCAAACAAAAAAAGTGTAAGGTGCGGTGATAAACTAGCATTATAGTGTGCCTCACGACTGCGCCAAAAAGGCTCAGTTCAGTAAAAATGCTAGACAACTAGTGCCTTTTTTTTGGGTGGGAAATCATCAAATGACGTCTGCCGCTCTTGGGCGGAGTGGGAGGGCGTGTCAGACTTTTACTGACTAAAACCCACCCGTGTTCCTTCAGTTGCCCATGTGCCAGAGTCACGGTGTCTCTTTTGAACAATCTCGCGACCCTGGCAGACAACTAGTGCCTGACGATGGTTTTCTACTGGACTTGTAGTTTTACACCTTTGCCTAACCCTTTGGGTATTACAGCTGTGATGTTATGTCATGTGACTCATAAAAAGAAATGCATAAGTCACTTTTCTCGTCCGTTCTGGACACTCATTGAAATGCCTGTGACGCCTATAAGATGTCCACTATGGCAAAAAAGCAATAAAGAATCTGCAGCCACAAAACATCATAAATATAACACATAAATTAATGTTTCACAACCACATTACAATTTCTTTACCAAACACTCACCTGAAATAACGTACGAACGTTAGCTAAACAATAAAACAAAACACAACTGCCACACAGCCATTGTTAGCGGCAAAATTCTAAATTAAATCAACATACTAGTTAGAATGAATTTGTGAGCCTTTGAAATGGAGGTACAAAATTCAGTTATAATTTGTGTATTCCGCCGCCATTGCTGCAAGTATGACAAACAGGAAGGACAAACATGCGCGCATTGTGTGCCTCGAAGAGTGCTTGATGGAGCTGGCACTCGGGAGCTCTGCTTCATCTAAAACATATTTTGGTTTGTGTGATAACTTTGTGCTGGAAAGTTGCTGGCATTGCGTCGTCGAAAATCAGTATAAGGTGTATTTTTCAGTGATGAAACAAAGTGATACAATTATTCTGCTAATATTATAAATGTCAAAGTTTGTAAGTATGGATGTGTGTTTGTTACGCTTTCACGCAAAAACTACTGATCGGATTTGGATGAAATTTGGCACACAGATAGTTTATAACCTGGATTAACACATAAGGTACGTTTTAATAAATAATCGCCAACCTGCCTGCCGCTTGGCAGGCAGGTTAGCGATTATTGTCAAAGTTTGTAAGTATGGATGTTTGTTACGCTTTCACGCAAAAAATACTGATCGGATTTGGATGAAATTTGGCACACAGATAGTTTATAACCTGGATTAACACATAAGGTACGTTTTAATAAATCATCGCCAACCTGCCTGCCGCTTGGCGGGCAGGTTGGTGGTCGATCACAGTATGGTGGTAAAATGCATCGACAACGCTGCTGCCCATTCTCTAGTAACTACCTTAGTGACCTTCTACGACACCCACAGGAAGAATTGGGATGGCGCTATTCTTCACGTCCGACAACATACGGAACTTTATAATATGTTTCAGGAAATTGGCTACTTCTTAGATCACACCAATTTACTCACCATTTGTCGCTATGATATGCTTATATGATGACAATGTACCAAACAGTGCGATGTAGGAAAGTTGTTCAAACTTTTAACAATATATAAAGTGTGTCCATAGTTTTTTGTAACAGTTTGGTTATCTTTTGTTCAGAATAGCGCAGCGGTGCATTGACGTTGTTACTGAAAACTGGCGATGTTTTGCTACAAAAAGTTAGTCGAAACAAAAAGTTATCAGAAATATCAAGCATTTCACAGCTACATTTAACGGTATGTACAGCGACGCAAACATCAGCATCATGCCAACTATGTTAGGGTTATCTTCCAGTCTAACCGAATATTTTACATAAGCGAATGCTTATTTGACCTCCATTATCCTGAGACAAGACTGTCAAGGATCCAAAAACTACTTGCTTTCCGAGACCATTTGTCTTAGAATGTAAAGATAGTCACCCCTCCACGGACCAACAGCGACAAGCGTAGCTTAACCCTGTCGATCTCGTACAGTGGTGCAAACAATAATAATAAATAAAACACCTTACAATATAATAAATAAGTTTAACGTTAGCTGAGGAATATAATTAAATCGCCATAAAATTAAACACAAGCAGATAACCCATTTACGAACGAATTAAAAAACTAATTCGATCGTTTGAAACCGTCGAAATTAACGTATTATTACGTTTATTCGGAACAGATTCTGATATGGTGTTTTGATCACCGCGCGATCTTTTATTTTTGGAACCAAAAATTTTGACGTTTACGACGGCGATCAATCATTGGCTGGCGCCGAATCATCGTTATAAAGCCACATAGGCGGTTAGGTTATTGACTTAAACACTGGGTTTTTGGCACCGCAATTTATTCTAGCTTTGTTCGCCAATTATGAGATAATCTAGTTATCACACGTCGTCAATCAGGTTCGTTCTAATTGCTGCTTGGTTTGATTAAATTATAATGTAATGTTATCAATAAAACTATTATGATTTGGTTTGGTGTTATGTGTTAGGTATAGATTGTTTTTCTTTTAATCAGAAACATGTTTTTTTTTTGTTTCAGGTACCTAATTATATAAAGCGACCTAGGAGAATTTTATTGCTTTCGCGTTTTTTTTTCCACATGATTCAACGATTTAATCTATTTTGACATCAACTTAGGTTGCAACAAAGATAGGTACTTTTTCTACAGGTATTTTAGGGGAAAAAAACGTATTTATTTGAATAACAATAAATTCATGTTCATTTACTGATTCTACATAAGATAGATCAATGGGTTTACACAAAACTGTAAACAAAAAAATAGGTGAAAAGTGTTGGAATTAGTGATTAGTCGGAATGAATGGTATAGCGTCCACGGCAAAACGTTTACGGGCATAATAATCATTAAAATGTATTTCCATTTTATTCGGGGCCCGAACTCGAGCCTCCGAGATTATGATCTCTATCCTTTTATTAGGGTTCCGTGTGCTGCATGGGTTTTAGACTTAGCATTAGAATACAATGTCGAAGAACAACTAAGTATTGAGTAAGGCTAAACAAGATGTCTGTCTATTGGAGGTGAGAGGAGCGGAGCTGTACCTATATTAACTTATTGAATTTTTTGCATCCTTTTGGAACGGAGCGGTGTTTGAAATCTATTGGTTAATATTGACACAGCTCCTATCCTCTCCGCATTTCTCCGCTCCAATGGACAGGCAGCCTAAGACTTGCATTCTCTACAAATCACTGTGATGCTGATGATATTAAATAACAATTCCCAAGAAATATCAAACAGAATTGACTCTGAAATTATGTATTTTAAAGCTCAAGTTTCACTCAGGCTCTCGCCAGGCTTTTCACTCTAAGTCTATCAAAGCTACACCAAATGCAAGGGAAAAGACACCAGTGCAGCAGTGGGTGGCTTTATTAGCAATAGGTAGACTGGCCAATAAAATTGGGAAAGGTTTTGACCCTCAGCTTATTACCATTTTAAAAAGAGTGACATGGGGAAATGCTGTACGAACAATTTTCAGGCGGATAGATACTGCGAAGAAGATGAAGGCATCATGTAATTCCCGGATCTAGCTTACAGAAGGTGTTTTAACTAATCCCTGTACTTCAAATACCTCTTTCATATACGTGGAAAGTTAAAACTAGCTAATTTTTCTGATTAAGAAAAATTTATATTTTTTAATTAGTTTATAAGCTTTTTGTAAAATAAAATACGTAAATAATTTAAATTTCTGTAGCAATTGCTAAAACAAAATCAATTACTGAAGTTGTAAAGGAACGTAACTCTGATTTGTGTTACGATTTTCTTGTGCAAGTTCATATAACTGAATAGATTTTGCAGCATGCTGCTTATTATAGTAATTATGAATTAATTTCTTGATTGGCGCCAGCAGATAATAAGTACACCATTGTTTACTTTTGTTAATGACTTCTTTTTTAAGTTAAGTTAAAATGAGATAGCATATAGAGCTTAAAATATGATAGTTAAGTGGTTAGCTGAGAGAATACAATTCCATCATTCAACCTCATATACAAATATAATATATAAAAAATGAAGTGTCTGTTCCTTATGTTAAAATATCAGCGTTACGATGCTTCTAATAAAAAAAAAACATTATTTTTTAATGTTAATCTATCTGTTAGTTCCGGTTAATCTCCGAAACAGATGGTTGGTTTTGAACTGACTTTTAGTTGGCAGATAGCTGATGTTACGAGTATAAAGAGAAACTTACTTTTTTGTTCGACATCCACGCGGGCGAAGCCGCGGGCAAAGCTAGTACTGATATAAAATACAGGCTTATGTTTGTACCAAAAGTATCTGCTGAAATAGTTAACAAACCCAATTCCGGGTAAATTTGTACTGATTAAAGGGAATTAGTAAGACGTTCATCTGTAGTATGAAGATTCAACTTAAAATCTCACTACTTTTTACAATAATTATTGTATGAATCACATGTTTTAATTGTGACAGAAAAATCATAAATCAAATTGAGGTTGTCAAATTAACTTGGTAATGAAAAACATCTGTGATATAAGATTAGAATGTCGGGTTAAAAGACTCAAATAATCAAATCAAAGCTCTCAATTTGTAAGCAGTAGGCACTACAAATTTGTATTCATATACGTTTTCTGGCACATTTGTTTACATTTTCATTACTACATATTTTTTGGGAATGCCTTCTCTCAACCTATGCGGTTGCAGGCAGATTAACTGGACTTGCCTTACCTTAATAGATTAAGACCTCCAGCCAGGAGTTTAAAAGTAGAGTGACTACACGCTAAGGGGGATCTCACCGGACCTCAGCTTAGGGCATCGCTGGAAGAGGGCCGCAAGAGACAGGCTGGATCGAAATGATTGAATAGACTACCGTTTATATTATAGTTTACAAAGGACGCGCAGCAGAAGCTTAGCTATTTGAATACACAAGCAGTTAAAATAAATTTAGGAAAACCTACGGAACACATTGTAGCTTCAAACTAAACATGCTTGATTGTCTTTTTATATTAAAAATCATACTTGAATGCGAGGGAATGGAAAATAAACCAAGTAAATGTTTTGTAACGTGTAATTTTGGTAAATAGCTATTCGATACGTATCAAATCATTTTTGGGAACAAAACATGGTAATATGTCTGGAAATTGTTATGTATTAAATGTGCTCTTTCTGTTGTCTATTTCGTCGTATTTAGTTGTAGCATTCGATTATGTTAATTCTGGAAAAGTGGACATGGACACACCGTGATTGTATGGTTATGTAAATTAATATTATCTATTGGTTTGTGATAATACCTTTTAATGTACATAGGTGGCAGGGAAATCGATTCATAACCTGATCTTACCATGATTCTGAATCCGAGTTAAAATTTTTCTTCATTTATAAAAAAAAAATGGCACTGCCACAGACTTTGACGGCGTAGATACTGCAGTTTTCTATGAAACAACATTTTTTTTTATAACCACGCGAAAATTTTCTAATTTTGGGGGTCTAGAATCATGTGCTGAATTCTTAAAGGTCCCATTCATCATTCTCATTCTCTTTTCATTTTTCTTTCATTTAACTTGAATACGGGGCTTTTGGCTACCTTGTACGTGTGCATTTTTTCTTTTTTGTGACTATTTCATATTCCATATTGTGCGTTTTGTTTGTGCAGAATAAACAATTTTTCTTTCTTTTCTTTTCTTTCCATTCTGAATATCTCTTATTAGGCTTAATTTACCTAGTGAATGAGTTTCCCTGAGAGTTGTTGCATTGAAATTGTTCACAGAAAAATGTTAAATCTCATTTTACCACAGAAATAGACTCGGAGACCAAGGACGCAAGTAGAGATTATAAGTAAAAGATTTTCCATTACCGTGTAGTTCCGTTTTCCGATACAACATATTATTCACAAAGTTTACGAACACGCACACGACACTAATTGCTTGCAGTACGAATGTAAAAAGTGCACACACGTGAAGGTAAGGTGGCGTGCCGTGCCGTGGGGGCAGGCCACTCCCACGGCAACGCCTGCTCATTTTAAATTGTAATTACAATTTATTATTGTCTCTGTGCCGCCTTCATAGCCCGACGCCATTTTATCGATTACGGTTATGTTTGAATGTTTCGTATTACGAATCGAGAAGAGTTTTAGTGATATGTGTGAGGATTTGGTTGTTTGTTTCGTGTGTCGATAAAGTAGCTGGCTGGATGGGTTGTTAATTCTAATACAGTGAAATTTTAGTTTATTCTTCATCTATCGATGACAAAATGTCCAAAGGTTTTTTGCCCAAAATTCTGCTGCATGAACTGTATTTCTAATGCATTATTTTCCCTGTGGTGCCGGACGTACAGAATACCTAGCACCATCCCATTTCTTCACGTGAGTGTCGTAAAACGCAACTAAGAGACTTACCAGGGAATAGGCAACAGCGTTCTCTATGTATTTTACCACTATACTGCGATGGCCAACCCACCTACCAAGTGTGGCATTTATAGCAACACATCCCCACATTTTGGGGGAAGCATATGTCCAGCAGTGGACGTTTTTCGGCTGAAATGATGATGATGATGATGAATGCATTATTATATCAATGATTTAATATAAATAAAATAGCTTGCTGCCTTCCTTCTGTATACGGGTGTCCGGTAATGAATGGATAACCATGAAATGTCTTATAGTATAACTTATGGCCGTTCAGAAAAAAAAATGAAACAAAATAATATGTATTCATTCATTTTTTTATACCCAAGATGTTTAAACATTGTTTAAAAAATAAATTTTGCAAAGTTTTTCTAAAATTTAATTTGCTAATTTTTTAATAAAAAAGTTTAATAGCTAGTCATACTATTCACTGTTGATCTATTAGCATAGTTCGTGTATAATAATAAAATAACAACAAACCGATGGAATCCATTCATTTCTGATCGTAGTGTTCATAAAAGTAAAACAAGGTAAAAAAAAATGAGACCTTTCTTTAAAAAAAATCATATCTTAGGTACTACTTATGATATATTTTGTTTCTTTTTTTTTCTGAACGGCCATAAGTTATACTATAAGACATTTCAAGGTTATCCATTCATTACCGGACACCCTGTATAAACTTTAACAATGCCAATTCTCATACTCCTCTGTAAGCGTCATTTTTGTGGAAAGCGTTACATGCCAAGTTTTTGCTTCACGTATTAATATATTGGTGCCGACTGTCATTTGTGGTTCTTTGTCAGTCGTTACGGGTCGTCAGAAGTCCGAAAGTCTGACAACCAGTCTTACCAAGGGGTATTGTGTTATCCAGTAACTGGGTTGTGGAGGTCAGATAGGCAGTCGCTCTGTGGAAAATACTGGTATTCTGCTGCATGCGGTTAGACTGGAAGCGGACCCTTAATGTGTTGGGTAAAGGCTAGGCAGATCATGAGTTTAGTTGAAGACCCATCTGCCTTCTTTTAAGTTTTCAGTTTACAGCATCTGCTTGTCAATAATATCAAGCTATTATTGTCCTACTTAGGGTTTTAGACATTCATTATTGCTGAGATGAGTTGGCAACTTGAATTTTACTGTTTTTACACGCTTTATGTTAGCTTGACTTGTATGTTTGTTTGTGACTGACTCCGTATAGCGCGATTTTGACACACTTTAAACGACCAGATTTCATTTAAACTCTGTAGACTTATCGAGGACCGATGACAATACTATAATTTCATAAATTTGTGCCATTATCCTTGCCAGGGTTACCTGGACAGCAAAAAAACTGTCTTCTAAAACTACGCTGACATATGCCACAAACTACGCTGACATACGTCACAAACTACGCTGACATACGTCTGCACTGTAGGGGTCTGCTAGGACCGATGCCTGCCAGGGTCGCGAGATTGTTCGAAAGAGATACCGTGACTCTGGCACATAGGCAACTGAAGGAACACGGGTGGGTTTTAGTCAGTAAAAGTCTGAAACGCCATCCCGCTCCGCCCAGAGCGAGAGAAGTCATTTGATGATTTCCCATCCAAAAAAAAAAAAAATCCTTGCTAGGGTTACCAGGACAGCAAAAAAACTGTCTTCTAAAACTACGCTAACATACGTCACAAACTACGCTGACATACGTCTCAAAATTCGAAACACCCTAAAAAATAGAAAATAAATAACGCTTTTTTTCCATTATTTTCTACTTTTAGTTTGATTTTCTATGGAAGCGTGTTTTTTTGTTTTTTAAACTATTATTTATTTTTTTACGTACGCGAAATGGTTTTATGAAGGCCAATTCTCTCTCAAAAAACGTTTCAAACCTAGTCGCAATGTCATCTCGGCGACAATCAAATGTCAAAAACTATCAAAAATTTATGGAAAATCAAAGTAGTTTTGACAGATTAAGACTGTGATGTAAGCGTTCTTAAAATTACAAGAATTGCCTCTCAGGTTTCCTCAAGTGTCAAAACGACTTATTATGAGACACATAACATTTTATTATAGTTTAGAAACCACAAGAGCTAGCTCTTAGCAGAAGTTAAGCAATGTCCCACTATGGTACTCTCAGAGTCCTCAACGATTAGTTGTGACGTCTGCGAGTTAAACAGTCGAGCATCAAACAGCCGGACCCTCGCCGTCTCTAATAGAGACAAACTCCTTGTGCCAGACAATTATCCGGCATTAAGTAAGAGATACACTGAAGCCTAGCCGAAGAAGAATTCGTATTTAACAGGTACCATAACATCACGCCGACTTGCTTACAGAAAGCATCCGAACAGAATATTATGTATTAACAATAGTTACACCAATAACTAATACCACCTAAATAATACACTTTAATTGGTCTATTACCTACCCATAAGTGGTTAATTGTCGATGTTACAGCAAGTGAAATTGTGACTCTGGCATTAGCATTCCTTTGGCTTTGACTAACAAAATATTTTGTTTTAATAGATGCAATAACGGTGCCGAAACGTGGACGTTGACAGTTGGGCTGGTCCATAAATTTAAGGTCACTTAGCGCGCTATGGAGCGAGCTATGATCTGAGTTGCTTTGAAGAATGACATCAGAAATGAAATGATCCGGAAAAGAAATGAAGTTACCGACATAGCTCGCCGAGTAAGCAAGCTGAAGAGGCAGTAGGCTGGCTATGTGTGTCGAAGGACCGATAGCCGGTGGAGCAGACGAGTTCTGCGTTGAGCGTAGTGTGGGATGCCCCCCAGCTAGGTGGACCGACGACCTAAAGAAACTAGCTGGGGTAGACTGGATGCGGAAGGCCGAGGATAGAGTGTTGTAGCGCAACATAGGAGAGGCCTCTGTCCAGCAGTAGACTGCGATAAGCTGAGTTGATTGAAATGCAATAGTTCGTAATATTCTCTATCGCTAGGACATCTGTCTTTAGGTTTCTTTTAGGCTACCCAAATCCCATATCGATGTAATATTGTAGTTGATAATCAGGAATTAAACTTTATCAATGTAACGTGCATGTTTAAAAAATATTTCATTGCAAACATTAATTTACTTTATGTGTATTTAATTTCAGAAATACTTGCCATTTTTCCCTTTCATTACCTTCCTCGCAGCTTTAACTTAATGTTTAACTATAGCCCGGTGTGCCCCATAACTAAATCCAATTGGATTTATAAACGGCAAGAGGTCTCCGGCTTAAAAGCGAAGTAAGTTCATCTAGGTGCCTTTCTTAATGCGAATTTGTGAGAGTTGAAGACGTGATGGTCGCTCCTGTCAGCCTTAGTTAATACTTTGCTCAGATTTAATTTCTTAGTGCCTACATCTTATCTTATATTTATGTAGATACAGTTTGTCGTCTCATCTGAGTGTGATTGGTTTTGATTTGTTGGGAAACTGTCATGTTTTAGTAGTATCAGCACCATAAATTAGTATCTGAATCATTTTAAAGGATATTGATAAACCGTTGCTTTAAATGTTCGAAAAGTTTGTCTGCTCAACAACGTATATGCCGCAATGTATGTTGATGAACTGTCATATTGACAGCCATTCCTATTGTTAGTGTTTTATGTTATAACCACGCAACTTATTCAAAAAAATGATAATGAAAATTTACTAGCTCTATAAGTATACTAAATGTTATCCGCGATTTAACTCTGTGTAATAAAAAAACATATACAGAGGACATTTGTCCAGGAAGAAAAATAGCCGAGGTTTTCCCCAGGTCCCAAGCTATCTATCTGAAAAATTTTATAACGATCATTTCAGTAGATTAAAAAGTAACGGACCGACAGTTACACAGATAGACAAAATTAAGTGGTTACATGTAAAATTTTAGTGGATGTTATCACTGATTTTCACAAACATAATGTTATGTATTCTTATTTCCTCCTGCAATTCCGTGTCTGCTAGCTAATTTAAATATTCAGTGCCAATTAACTAACAGAAATAACCAGACTTATAATCAGATTTTTTACGACCTCTTAGTGGTACAAAAATAAGTCTTTGAAAGCGGAATGAGTATTTCAAATTCAGATGTAATGCAAATTGCTCCAGCGGCCCCTTGGCAGGGAAGGGTTAAGATGTTTTCACAACTGAGTGTCGCCCTCACAGTTGTCCAATCGCCTTTTCTCTGCCCTTATAATTGAAATGAATAAAGATTACAAGTGTTACAGCTCTTTGACATTTCGCAACCAATTTTCAAGTTATTTTTCAAGCGTCGTGTTAAACTTATGTAATGTGAAATGGTAATAGGAACCTTTACTTTGAATGTTATCTAGATGCATATTTGAAATATAAATGTGACAAAAAAATGGTATCATTACATGGGTTCTGGAGATCAATCGATAACTTTACTTCTAAACGATCATATTTAGGTATATTGTCCGTTACCGGATGTCATTTCGTACAATTGCATTGAATTACAAAATGTCAATTGTTGTTATTATGTTTGTAAATGGACACGAATACGATGTACAGTCACCAAAAGTGATAAGTAACCAGGATCGTCGTATATAGTTTAAGGTTAGTATGAAACCGATTGATGTTTTCAAATGATATTTAATTTGATAAATGAACTGTTTGTTTTCTATGAATTAAATTAAATTTCATTCGAAAAAATTCATTGGTTTCTTACTAAACTCTAACTAGGTATATCCCTGTTTACTCATTTCTTTTGATGCCCGTACTTACGCATGTTTTGTTATTTTCATTGTATTTAAAACCACTTCACCTGTCGATACATGGTGACCCCAATCATTGGTATTTAGGTACTGAAACCCTACTGGTTTCCTACTTGCAGTTAAAATTGACGGTTAATCTATACTAATATTATAAAAGCTAAAGAGTTTGTTTGTTTGTTTGATAGAACGCGCTAATCTCAGGAACTACTGGTCCGAATTGAAAAAATCTTTTTGTGTTGGGTAGCTTATTTATCGAAGAAGGCTATAGACTATTTAACATCACGCTACAACTAAAAGGAGCGAAGCAGTAATGAAAAATGTTGCAAAAACGGGGAAAATCGCACGGGTAGGCGATTCGACGCGACGGGAAGGGTCGGGGGCACAAGAAATTTAACGCGGATGAAGTCGCGGGCAGAAGCTAGTTTATTATAATTTCGTTTTCGTTGAAGGTGCACAAACATTACCTACTCTCTGTCTCTCTCTCTGTCTAAACACTGTCCTCTTTGTTTTCGGTTTGAATTGTAAACTTTGCTGTCTAAATAGTCATTGGTGCCGATTCCCTTATTCACAAACTAAACTAAATTTAAGTTCAGTGCATCTTTTTCTTTCTATTTCATTATGGGAAGGACATAAGATAAATTTTAGTTTAGTCCTGTTAAATTAATCAGCGCTTGACGTAAATTGACGTAATTTTAGTAGGCAAGTTTTTAATCACGTCTAAACTTGTGTGGAGTAGTGACTAGCGCTGATTAATTTGACAGGACTAAACTAAAATTTTTCTTTTGTCCTCTTCTTAATGAAATACAAAGAAAAAGATGCACTGAACTTAAATTTAGTTTAGTTTGTGAACAAGGGAATCGGTACCATTATCAACATCATTTCAGCCGTAAGACGTTTGACGACTGCTGCACATAAGCCTCCTCTAATTTGGTGGGCGTGGCCATAGTCGCCACGTTTGGGAGCTAGGTTGGTGATCACAATATGGTGGTAAAATGCATAGAGAACGCTGTTGCCCATTCTCTAAGTCTTTTAGTCGCCTATCACCCACACCCACGGCAAGAAACTATCCAAATAGTATTCATCTATTTAGATCATTTCTTTTTGGATATATCCATAGAGATAGCGTGGAAATTCTTCCAGCTTTTTGGGCATTTTTCTTGTTGACAGGGACACGGGGAATTTTTTTGATACTTTATGATTGTTTCTTAATATAGTTATCTACATGTGTTTAAGTAGCTTTTAAATACTGTATATATTATTTTGGACATTGAAATTCAATATTACCATCCAACAGAGCAGAAGCAACGTACATTCACCTGGACGTCTCATTTTGAAACCGTAAACAAAAACCTCCCACGTTACCGAACAGGTAAGTACTTCCTCAATATTTTGATAACCTGAAGTTTCCACGCTTTAATTAAAAGCATACAGAACATGCGCAATAATATAAAGCCGTATTCACACCCTCGCGACGCGAACAAGACAATAAACACGGCCGTACATCACGCAACAACATAGCTCAAAGTTATTTAATTATCGTAAGGAAAAACTAATCCGCGGCGCTTCAGAGAGCGAAAATTGCTCTCCGAGTCCGCTACGTCAGGTGCGTGTGTCGCTGCGTTACGGTACAGGATGGTGCCTTCTTGAATATTTATTAGAAACTGAAGGCAGAAAAGGGTGTAATGTTGAAGGACTCATAATATCTAAGATAATTTGAGGGTACACTGCAGGCAGCGGCCGTATTTAAAAAAATACAGTCAATACAAATAAATTTTAGATTTCTATAAAAAAAAAACAGCCGAAACCAAAACTCAGGTCCAAGGTTGAGAAAGACGAAAGAATATAAAAGAATATATAGTCGGAGGTAAGTTTTCATCCATTTCATAAAATATTTTTTCGGTGTCAGACGGCAATAAGTAAGAGAGCACCTACTATGCTCTCTCACTTTGTAGAATATGTTTCTGACATATTTAAGTTTGATATATTATTTTACTATACCAAACAGAAAGTTCAAAAAAACCTTTGAGGTTTTTTTTTTCATTACCATTTATGGTAACTACCCCACATGGTATACCACTACTTGCTATGTAAGCAACAGTGACAGGAAACAGTAGAATATCATTTAGATATGCATTGTGGATTTAAAACTTATTACCTAACTTATTACTTAGGCTAACGCCTAGAATACCCAAGCACAGTAATTAAATAGAGGCTATCTACTAAAAAAAGAATGCTAGAAATTTATTCACAACTGCCTGCGATATCGCGGTACTTACTCACAAAAAAACAGATGAATTAAGAACCTTCTCATCTTTGAAGTCGGTTAAAAACTAAAACCAAGTACTGAAAAATAACGCTCAAAAAGTACGAAACAAGAAATGAAGCCAGTGGTCATAATCGTATGCCACTTTTTCTACTTACTCCTGCTAGAATGTATTGCTTAGACGGTTTGCTAAGTCAATCTTTAGTCCATATTGTTACCAACTCGGGAAACAAAAATACTTTTATTTGTGAAATAAAGCCATTAAAAAGATCACACACTCGCAACAGCCTCAGCCTGTATCAGCTGGCCATACTTCAATAGAGACTAGAAGCGGCAAGGAGCTGTCGTGTGCGACAATATTTATGCGCGCGATATTAACTGTGCTCCACAGTATTAACTGGAAAACGTTTCTCAACTCACAACGTATATATTGTCTAATTATATTATTATATATTGTTCGGTGTCAGCGTGATGCGTGGAATATACCTATCTATATATGCTCTTGGATTTACTTTTTAATTTTCTACAGATATTTTAAAGTCAAGTTATAGATCTTTGACAATCGTTATGAGTAATCAGAGGTAATTGCGTATCTTACTATCAGCAGGAATTGGGTACATATTGTTAGTTAAATAATATTCATTGCGTTATTTACGTTACTGGGCTTACAATTTATTCGAACATGGTTTAGAAATAATCTTCAATCCCATTCAGATTCTGATAAATAGTGCGTTTCGCAATTAGGGTGCAGAAGTCTATAGTATTACCTAGTAACTGGGTTGTGGAGGGCAGTCGCACAATGTAAAGTACTGATATATCGGGTTGGACTGGAAGCTGATCCTAATAATAGTTACGAAAAGGTTAGGCATATGATGCCTTAGAAACCGAAGTACGTGTTTTAAATAATGAATTAAACTAATATTTATTCGGAAATAGTGTTGTGTCGGTGTCATAGTACAAATGTAGTATTTCTGAGTATCTTCTCTGCGGACTTTCAGCTAATTTAATAGACCGAATAAATTCAACTTTTTCAGTGCAAAAACATATAAGCTTAAATAGTGAAATGTAAAAAAAAAAACGATTCATTTTAAGTCAGATTCACTCAGAAAAAATAACAATTTCGTAATTTTTGGATAATTCTTCCTTTCCTGTTTTTCGTAGCAATCTCGTAGCATTTCGTAGCACAAACCATATGAGCTAGTATCTAACTTCTCCAATGATTCATTCTCGATATAGTGAGTTCCTTGTTTCACCTGAAAAATAAAAGGAATTACAAAAAATGCGTCCACATTTTTATCGCTCTGTATTAATACGTCAAAAATAACAGACTGATCAAAATAATCAACAGAAGATTCAAAATGATCTCAACAACTAAGAAAATGTATGCATTTCGTAGCACAAACCATATGAGCTAGTATCTAACTTCTCCAATGATTCATTCTCGATATAGTGAGTTCCTTGTTTCACCTGAAAAATAAAAGGAATTACAAAAAATGCGTCCACATTTTTATCGCTTTGTATTAATACGTCAAAAATAACAGACTGATCAAAATAATCAACAGAAGATTCAAAATGATCTCAACAACTAAGAAAATGTATCTTTATCAGAATTGGATCAAGTTGTTTTCAGAATGACAGTTGTCGGGTACTGTCTTCATTCTGAAATATTCCTATTGAGTTAATACTTCATTTTTTAGGGTTCCGTTGTCAAATGGCAAAAAACGGAACCCTTATAGATTCGTCATGTCTGTCTGTCTGTCTGTCCGTGTATGTCATAGCTACTTTTTTCTAAAACTAGAAGAGGTATGCTGTTGAAACTTGGTAAGTAGATGTATTCTGTGAACCGCATTAAGATTTTTACACAAAAATAGAAAAAAAAACCGGTCAAGTGCGAGTCGGACTCGCGCACCGAGGGTTCCGTACAAACCTGCAGGTATTCACGGTTTATGCATAAGGTTTATGTTTATGAAATTAAATGTTTTTTTTTTTTAATTTTTATATTTGAGTTGACTGAATGAAAGGTAAATTGTGGTTTACGATTTATGACGTATTAAAAAAAAACTACTTGCTAGATCTCGTACAAACCAATTTTCGGTGGAAGTTTACATGGTAATGTACATCATATATTTTTTTTAGTTTTATCATTCCCTTATTTTAGAAGTTACGGGGGGACACACATTTTACCACTTTGAAAGTATCTCTCGCGCAAACTATTCAGTTTAGAAAAAATTGAAATTAGAAACTTCACTATCATTTTTGAAGACCTATTCATAGTTACCCCACAAGTATGTGTTTGATGAAAAAAATTTTTTTGAGTTTCAGTTCTATGTATGGGGAACCCCAAATATTATTGCTTTTTTCCTATTTTTGTGTAAAAATCTTAATGCGGTTCACAGAATACATCTACTTACCAAGTTTCAATAGCATAGCTCTTATAGTTTCGGAAAAAAGTGGCTGTGACATACT
Organism: Aporophyla nigra; assembly: GCA_947507805.1. NCBI lineage: Eukaryota > Metazoa > Arthropoda > Insecta > Lepidoptera > Noctuidae > Aporophyla > Aporophyla nigra. The sequence goes on along the minus strand of OX382301.1, from coordinate 14,691,558 downwards.
CGGACAGACAGACAGACAGACATGACGAATCTATAAGGGTTCCGTTTTTTGCCATTTGGCAACGGAACCCTAAAAACAATAAATTTTGGGGTTCCCCATACTTAGAACTGAAACTCAAAAAACTGGACGCCTGCGAGAGGATATGGCCGTCCAGGTAAACTTCGGCGAAGCCAGCGATCGACTATTCATTAAAGTATCCCTTTTACTTACACGGGACCCCCTATATTTTGTACGTTTTTACACGCTTTATATTAGCTTCACTTGTATGTTTGTTTGTAACCGACTCCTTATAGCGCGATTTTGACCCACTTTAAACGACCAGATTTCATTCAAACTTTGCACACCTGTCAAGGACCGATGACAATGCAATAATTTCATTTTGTGCCATCCTTGCAGGGTTACCAGGACAGTAAAAAAGCTATCTTCGAAAACTACGCTGACATACGTCACAAACTACGCTGACATACGTCTCAAAATTCGAAACACCCTAAAAATAGAAAATAAATAAATGTTAAAAAAACTAAAAACCACGCTTCCATTGAAAACCAAACTAAGAAGTACAAAATAATGGAAAAAAAGCGTGGGGTGCTTTTTAAGGTATTTTTTTATTGGTATCAGGCACCCCTCGCTTTTTTTCCATTATTTTGTACTTTTTAGTTTGGTTTTCAATGGAAGCGCGTTTTTTAGTTTTTTTAAACTATTATTTTTAATTTATTTCTCACTCTTATTAATCAAATTTAAAACAGGCAATTTTGGTTACTGCCCCACAAGTACCTAGCAAATATATTTTAATATTGCGAACCACCCGACACCATCAGTCTAATTTCTAATAAATAAATACTACTGACCTCTTTATGACATTACATTATGATAATGTAATAATAGTTTATAGAATTAATAATACAGCGCCACCTAGGAGCGTAATTATGTCATGTTTATGTATGTAAGTAATCATACATTACAAAATAGTTTTAAAACGGGGACAATTTATTGCTACGCAACGGTGATGAGTAAAAAATGGTTCTTAGTCATTTGTATTTTATGTCATCAAGAACTAATTTTTGAAGAGAAATTATGTTTTAAACTTTCCATTTAACATGAATAAGTGCCGAAGAGTTGTGGAATGAAATATTAGGTTGGGGAAAAAGTCTTTTCGCATTATAGTGTGTATGAACTTGTAATAAAATCTCTTTGGCTATACTATTTGTATCTAGCTGGTTTTGGTATCATTGAAAGTTTAAATTTTAAAGAACATAATTCCAAATTCAAATTAGGAAAATGTGTGATTTTCATTTGTTTTTCGTGCCGTCAAGATGAGTGAATCTAATGAAGAACTTCGATACATTTTAAAATTTTACTACAAAAAAGGTAAAAATGCAACGCAAGCCGCGAAAAAAATTTGCGATGTTTATGGACCTAGTGTAGTGTCTGTGAGAGTAGCACAAATTTGGTTTAAGCGTTTTCAATCCGGAAATTTTGATGTCAAAGATGCACGTGGCTCTGGTCGCCCTATTACGGATAAAATGGATGCCATTTTTAAAAAAAAACCGGCCAAGTGCGAGTCGGACTCGCGCACCGAGGGTTCCGTACAAACCTGCAGGTCATCATCATCATCATTCGTCATCATCGTTTATGAAATTAAATGTTTTTTTTTAAATTTTTATATCTGAGTTGACTGAATGAAAGGTAAATTGTGGTTTACGATTTATGACGTATTAAAAAAAAACTACTTACTAGATCTCGTTCAAACCAATTTTCGTTGGTAGTTTTCATGGTAATGTACATCATATATTTTTTTTAGTTTTATCATTCCCTTATTTTAGAAGTTACGGGGGGGGGGGACACACATTTTACCACTTTGGAAGTGTCTCTCGCGCAAACTATTCAGTTTAGAAAAAAATGATATTAGAAACCTCAATTTCATTTTTAAAGACCTATCCATAGATACCCCACACGTAAGGGTTTGATTAAATTTTTTTTTTGTGTTTCAGTTCTATGTATGGGGAACCCCAAATATTATTGTTTAAAAAAAAAATGATATTAGAAACCTCAATATCATTTTTGAAGACCTATCCATAGATACCCCACACGTATGGGTTTGATGAAAAAAAATTTTTTGAGTTTCAATTCTATGTATGGGGAACCCCAAATATTATTGCTTTTTTTCTATTTTTGTGTGAAAATCTTAATGCGGTTCACTGAATACATCCACTTACCAAGTTTCAATAGCACAGCTCTTATAGTTTCGGAGAAAAGTGGCTGTGACATACTCGGACAGACAGACAGACAGACAGACAGACAGACAGACAGACAGACAGACAGACAGACAGACAGACAGACAGACATGGCGAATCTATAAGGGTTCCGTTTTTTGCCATTTGGCAACGGAACCCTAAAAAGTGGAGCAAGATTGGCATACCAGTAGTTACGACGTAGCTGAAGAACTGGAAATTGACCACAAAACAGTTTTGGCGCATTTGAAAAAAACTGGGTACACAAAAAAGCTCGACATTTGGGTACCTCACGAGCTCACTGAAAGAAACCTAATGAACCGTGTACTCATTTGTGATTCTTTATTACGACGTAATGAAACCGAACCATTTTTGAAGAAGCTGATTACTGGTGATGAAAGGTGGATCACGTATGACAAGAACGTGCGAAAAAGGTCGTGGTCAAAGGCCGGTCAGGCTTCACAGACTATGGCGAAACCCGGGTTAACTCGCAACAAGGTGATGCTGTGTGTGTGGTGGGATTGGAAGGGCATTATTCATTATGAGCTGTTACTACCAGGCAGGACCATCGATTCTGAACTCTACTGCGAACAACTGATGAGATTAAAGCAAGAAGTTGAGAGAAAGCGGCCGGAATTAATCAACAGAAGGGGTGTGGTTTTTCATCATGATAACGCTAGACCTCACACATCTTTAGCCACCCAACAAAAATTAAGAGAGTTTGGCTGGGAGGTGTTAATGCATCCGCCGTATAGTCCTGACCTTGCACCTTCAGATTTCCACCTGTTTCGGTCTCTTCAGAATTCTTTAGGCAGTGTCAGGTTAACATCACGAGAGGACTGCCAAAACCACTTGTCGCGGTATTTTGACCAGAAGTCCCAAAATTTCTATAGCAATGGGATCATGTCGCTACCTACAAGATGGCAAAAAGTTATCGAACAAAATGGTACCTACATACTTTAGTTAAATGTAAATAAACTTTATTAAAAAATGTTTTGAATTTTCTTAAAAAATGCGAAGAAACTTTTTCCCCAACCTATTATTTATATTGCATAGTAACGGTAGCAGTCGATTATGGCGTAGTTGGCATACAGAGTACTTATAGGCATACGTAATTTTCTCATTAAATTTTCAGTTACCGTGTTTCTGACGTTGACGTTTAGTGTGGAGCCGGACGTATAGAATAGCACCATATCATTTCTTTCCGTGGGTGTCGTAAGAGGCGGCTAGGGGGCTTACTAGACAATGGGCACCAGCGTTTAATATGCCACCGTTTGCTTTATCACCATACTGCGATCGCCAACCCGCCTGCTAAGCGTGGCGATTATAGCAAATCCCCCCAAATTGGGGGAGGCCTAAGTCCAGCAGTGGATGTGATGATGTGTTTCTGTCGAAAGTCCTCAATGGACGATGTCAAATCGAAAAGGTCAATCATAGTCAGTTGTTAGTCCACATTTGGAAATACAGTAAATGAGTTTAATTGAATCCAGATACCCTTCACTCTATTAAGACTGACAGACTTGATGATTTTTAAGACAGGTACTATGGTTTCCAGTCTAATTGGATAAGATAGATGATGAAGTTGGGCGTCCGGTGTTTTGTACCATGAGTAGACTACCGATCCCTTATTTAGGATGACCAGAGGTATATTCTTTGTTGCAGTCACCGAAAGAGATAAGTAACCAGGGTCATCAGATATAGTTGTAGTTTAGTAAGAAAACGATGGATATTGGTGCCGATTCCCTTGTTCACAAACTAAACTAAATTTAAGTTCAGTGCATCTTCTTCTTTGTATTTCATTAAGAAGAGGACAAAAGAAAATTTTAGTTTAGTCCTGTCAAATTAATCAGCGCTCCATACAAGTTTAGACGTGATTAAAAACTTGCCTACTAAAATTACGTCAATTTACGTCAAGCGCTGATTAATTTGACAGGACTAAACTAAAATTTATCTTCTGTCCTTTCCTTAATGAAATAGAAAGAAAAAGATGCACTGAACTTAAATTTAGTTTAGTTTGTGCATAAGGGAATCGGCACCATTTTCGAATAAAAAATTATATAATTAATAGAAAATAAACAGTTCGTATATCAAATAAAATCTCATTCGTATACATCCATTGGTTTCTTACTAAACTTTAACTATACTCGAAGACCCTTGGTACTTATTTCTTTCGGTGACAGTACATGCAAGAGATTTCCTTTAGTAAGTGGTCGCTCCGGTTGCCGTCGTTTTTGCGTAGATATTGAGGCCATAACAGCCTCAGGGCATCAGGTAAGGTTCTGAAATAGGTCAGACGTATCCGAAGATAGAGCTGATCGTATATAGTTGCCCTAATTGCCCTAAAGTTTAATATCTGAAGTGTTTGTGCAGATATCATTAACAGCTTACGATCAACTAGGTACCTACTAAATTATCTTTCCACGTGGCTATACTACTCTGTGTTACAATGTTTGTACATATTCACAATTTATCTTAGCACTATTAAATGCTATCCAATTTACTCGGTTTAATAGTGTCAGTGTCATGTGTTTATCACTATTATTATGAAGTCTATTTACATAAATTACATGTAGTACTTCAATAATCGTGTCACATAAACAGCTTTCGCTAGTATAAGAGAAAAAATATTGCGGTTATAATTTTTCTGTCTGATGACACCTTGTATACAGATACATCGGTTTCCTTTTGATATCCTATAACTCCAGGGTAATGATGAGACTATGTTAAAGAATCAACTGGCATAAGATTTGAAACTAAAATTGGAATGATTTTTTAAACATCATATGCCAGTCGATTCTTTGACATGAAGTCTGAATACCCTAGAGCAGGGGTCGGCAACACGCGGCCCGCGGGCCGTGTGCGGCCCGCGGACGTCTTACTTGCGGCCCGTGAATTTTGTAAATAAGTAAGAAATATCAAAAAAGATGCATGAAAGAACCGCGATCGACCGTATAGTGTGGATCCAGCCTTAAGAACACGCTTCGCTCTGCCCGCGAACGAACAAATATTGTTTATTATTCTGAAGTGAGAGTTAAGTGGAGGTGCAGTACCTATTGAAAAGATTTTGATCTCAGAAAAGAAATCAACACTTTTATGAATTAAAAAGGCAAAGGCCTTGAATTTTTGACAGATGTAACTTATGAATTAATACGCTGAATGTAAGGCTTCAAGGTAAAAAAACTAATCTCTGATATGCACACAGACATAAAGGCATTCCGGATCGTCTGGAGGACACGGTGGAGCATACAGTGGAGGTGTGCCCTGCATGGGCGGAGCACCGCCGTGTCCTCGTGGAGGCGATCGGCGGCGGCGACCTCTCGCGTCCGGCCCTGGTGCGAGCCATGGTACGGAGCGAGAGGGCATGGGAAGCCGTCACCTCCTTCTGCGAAGCAGTAATGCTCGCGAAGGAGGAGGCGGGGCGCGTGAGGGAGTGGCAGTCTCTGCACCCTCACGTCCCTAGCCGCCGCAGGAGGAGACGCCCCGGGCGTCGGGAGTCGATAGCGGACTCCCGGCCACCGTAGGCGCGAGCTTGCGGGTGGCGAGCAATGGGTAGCTCGCCGCCCGGTAAGGACCAAGCTCGGGTCGACGGCGCGTAGTGTTCCACGCGCGCCTCAAAGAGATGTCAGCAGCAATGTAGGGGTCTGCTAGGATCGATGCCTGCCAGGGTCACGAGATTGTTCGAAAGAGATACCGTGACTCTGGCACATGGGCAACTGAAGGAACACGGGTGGGTTTTAGTCAGTAAAAGTCTGACACGCCCTCCCACTCCGCCCAGAGCGGGAGAAGTCATTTGATGATTTCCCATCCAAAAAAAAAAAAAAAAAAAAGGCATTCCAAATGAACATCAAACTCTTCATAAAACATTTTGATGAAGAAGAGTTGGATCATTTTCCGAATTGTAAGAAGGCTGTCGAGGATGCTGGAATTAATTTTCATTGGAAAAATGATAAAAATGAAAGATATTTTAATACAACTGCAAACTAAATTCAGCGACAGATTCGGTGATTTTGAAAAAGTTTCAAGCTAACTGAAGATTTTAGCAAGCCCTTTTTCGTGTGATATTGAAGTACCGACTCATTTACAAATTAACGTGATTGGTCTCCAATCTAATGATGCTCTCAAAAGCTTTTTCTATGAAATCAATGATTGCAGATTGCTATCTGATTTTGACGAATTGAAAAGGTTTGCTCAGCAGTTCATTACAATTTTTGGTAGCACTTATTTATGCGAACAAAGTTTTTCAACTGTCATTTATAGAAAAAATTAATATGCTTCTCGTCTCACAGATGAACATTTGAGAGCCATTCTACGAATTGCAACTACAAATATGACAGCTAACATACGAGAAATAGCTCCCCAAATGCAACCTCAAACATCATACTGAAATTTGTATAAAATCAGTTAATTGTTAGTAGTTACTTTGTAGTTTTAATTTCTATTTTTAGTGGTTATCTTTCTAGCTAAAAAGCCCAAACATATAAACATAATGTAAGTATTACGTGTACGAATTAAATTGCGTATGTTTTAACAATTTGAATAGCATTCTCATTTTTTCTATGGGATATGACCATCTATGGGATACATGTAGGTATCTATTGGGCATCTAGGATTAAATAATATCACAAGTGCGGCCCGCCTTTAGTTTATTTTGCCACCATGTGGCCCTTGCCTGCCAAAAGGTTGCCGACCGCTGCCCTAGAGTTATTGGATATCAAAAGAGACACATTGAAGAAACTACATTTGTTTAAAAAACAGTGTACGTTTTAAGGCGCGGACTGACTACGATTTTAAATGCTACAACTACATGCTACAGCTCCAACAAATAAGGTTGAAAATTGAATAAATATTTGGATTGACGATGTGACTAAGCTGCGAATTGGCATTTATTTTACGGTTTTATTTAGATTATTCGGACTACACACATTAAATTAAATAATTGTCCGGTTAAAGTTTTAAAGTAATGTTTATTCTATTGACTCTTAAAAAAAAAAGTTGTTATCGCTGAAAATACAGAGATGTTCGACGTCAAAGTTTTTTTTGAGAAACAATTTTTATTGGGAATATCAAACAATTTTTCACTATTCTATTCGGTTAGAATTTTTCTTTAAACCCTTCTCTGTCCACTGTATTTTTTGTGTCGTATATTTTCATTGCGTTACGTCATACTCGATTGTCAAAGACACCAGTGTTTTGTGAATATTGAGGTAACACCGCGCCTTAAGACCATTTTTGCATTTTTAACCATTGTTTAGACGGAATGAAGAATCATCACTTACAAATTACTTTATAAATGATTATTTTTCTTCGCTATTCTAATTAATGTTAACTTCGTATAAATTAGTTCTTGATGTCCACTGAAATCAACAGAAAAACAATGAGAAGGATCTCGCAAAATTGAAATGCCTTGAGAAGTGTCGATTTTATATTAACATTCATACAACTATTTGATAACTTAAAACAAAGAACTCAGAAAATGTCCATAACAATCGTATCTCATTTTCAATTTTCCCTTAAAAATTCGCATTGCCCAGTGAAACCAACCAACGAAGTTGATTTCAAAAATATTTTCCCAAATAACTGGTAGGGGCCAACGATTGCATGATGTCCGAAATCGAAATCGGAAAGGGGCCCTTGGTTCGCCGCCCCGGGGCAAATATAAAAATCATTCATATGGACAAAATAAAATTGCATCCCAAATAACCCGGTGTTCATCGGCCGAGAATCTATTAGCAATAAATATGAACTTTTCCGATTTCACAGGATTTAAAATGGCGATGGGCGACTGAACTTTAATATGAAATCTTCTTATGACTTTTCATGTTTATGACGACGTTGTCCAATTGCTTTTGTTCTTTTGGTTAATTATGTCGTATTTTAGGTTGAGCTACTGTTAAAGTTGACCTGGTACACAATTCATAGGGTAATAGAATCAAGATTAATAAACTTTTTGATTAGTGTATATTACTTTTCTCTTTCCATTCTAAAAGTGGGCGTAATAATGAATGTTGCATGATTTGACTTGCATAAGCATTGATTTAGATGTTATTCACATACTTTCTTGAGAAATATTTTCTTGTCTTAGATTACACGTACTTTCGTATAGGTATCTCTGGAGCCAAATTGGGGTAAAGGTAGGCGAATGATGAAGTACCTCTAGAACGTTGATTCTGAATCTTAAACATTTTACACGTTATACGTTTTGCATTCTTGTTTATTTTTAATTGGGTTGAAAGAGTGAAGATGGGTGTTAGTAGGGTTGTTTAAAACAAAACACAATAATTTGATAATTTTCCCTTTTAATCTTGATATTTTCATCTACGATACAAGGCACACACACAATTTTAAGTAAATTAATCATAATAATTATAATAGAAATAATAAATAGTTACACTTGCTTTCAGAACTGCATACTATTACCGAAATACAAAATAGGTACATTGAGAAGCCTCAACATCTAACAAAGAAAAAACTATTTCTACGACAATACTGGAATCGGCCCGGCGCGTGCGCATACACAAGTCATCGCTTCCACATCAGTGCTGTCATTCTATTGTAATGAAATGAAAATAACTGATACAAAAGTACCACATTCACGCCCTTTACACAATCACACATGTTCAGCTAAACATTTATAGTAACAACTAAGTTTTATTCATTACGTCGTATTATCTTTTACAGACAATATGTAATTTTACTTGTATTAAGCGATCGTTTGCATCGGCGCTTGACTATTCACCGATATCCTCGAATTATTAAAGAAAAAAAAAATCTTCTCAACAATCTCGAGGCGAATGGAATATTTCAACAGTCGGAGTGGTTCCACTAAATAACAGATGGTATCTGAACTAGAAATAGTTGCCCAATAGCCAAGCGCCAATAGTACGCCCGATACAATTTCTAAAACCTTACTTTAAGCTATTAAGACATCCAAAGTCTTGTAAACTAAGCATCAATATAAATAACACTATCGTTTTATACTTTATGTATAATGTTAAACTACTGAACTTACTGTTAGGTTAACTACCCATATACATCGACTCTGCGTTATGGATATGAGATATAGCGATTATAATTATTTATACATCTTCTAGTTTATGAAGTTTTAAAGAAAAAACTTAGGTTATATTGTACGCAAAAAACTGTCTCTTCTGTTATCAGTCAATAATATTGAATTGTAAAAATGTATCCGTTTAAAACCACTAACTTAACGTATCTATCGTACACTTTTATGAGTTATGAAATACACTAGTATCAGTTAAATCTAATCATTGCACTAAAATTGAATAAATTACATGAGAGTGAAGATCACAATTATTTACTATTGAAAGTAAAACATCATGGGTGAAAGAAACGTGTACCTACTATTAAAAATTTTACTGAAGATATCGTAACGGCCTTTAAAACAAACATCTTAGGAACTTAAACACCTATCGTTTACAGAAATTGCGAGACTAGTGACAAACATTTTAGAAAAACTCTCGAAAAGCAGTCTTAGATCAATTCCAACAATTGTCTCAATCGATCACTGAACATTTGAATGTGACAAAGCTTATGATATGTATGTAGGTACAGATTAATTTGAAAATAAATTCAGATTTACAAAGGCAAATAACAATGGATACTTAATATATAAATATGGCATTTAACGATAAGTTAAAGGTACTCTTCATAAAAGATTAAAATATCGACGAATAAATTACTCGGATCGTCGATAAAACCGTACTGACTTACTCTAATAATAATTATAAAGGGATATTTACAAATTTTTCTATGGAAGAAGAGTTCATGAGACTTCGTATTAACACCACGAAATCTACACCTTACTTCGAATTCAATAACAATATTTACAGAGTAATCTCAATAACGAGAAGTAGTTTCAACTTCATTGAGATCGTTTATGCCAAAAACTTGAGTTGAATAAACAATCAGATTAACAGTTTGATGGGTTTTCTAAGATATTTTTGGAAGTATATTTCTTTGAGTTCCTATTGAGAGTTGTGTTATCGATCAGAACGTTGAGACCACTGATAAGTTCATTCACCAATCTCGAATCTTTGGATTTTATTTTTCCCTAAACTCGGGTTTGACGCTGATCATTGGTTTTCTCGATTCGTCGATTTCTTTGTCATATTCTTGTTGGTCGGGGTAGTCGCTGGCCCCGGAATGCGCCAGCTAAGTGGCCGAACTGAATAACACTGAGTTCTTGTAGTAGCCGGCGCGGTCTGACAGGGGGCTCTTCACGTCGCGCTCCATGGCCTGCTGGCGGGATTTGCGCTCCATCTCTAACTCTTGCGCCAGAGTTTCTGTTAGGAAAGAGAAACAGAAATTGAATTAAATCAGAATTTACAAAATACCACTGGATAAAAATTGTAGCCTAAAATCAAAAGATAAAACAGAGTTAGGTACAGAAACGACCAAACCGGAAGACACAACTAAGTAAAGGGTAACAAACGTTGGTACAATGTCGCACAGAGAGCACACATACAACATGTAGTTCCACGTGTGTCGCTCCGTAAAATGTCATTAGTGTTTCGGGGAAAGCCGACTCACATCAAACGGACTTCACATCCGTATGGCACATTCTAATTTAATATTCGATATTGCCTTTGTTAAAAACGTAGCACTCACGTTCAGCGAGTGTTATTAAATTTCTCGTACAAGGGTTATTCGAACGCTACAGTTCTGTTCGGGGTGATATTCGGTGTGTAACTGATGTTAAATGGAAATTTCTCTTGAGCTTCTGTATTTTGTTTATGGTTTAGGAACTATTATACAGAACAGCTTCGGTGGATGCGTTTCTTTATTTTCATCAAGATTCAAAAACAAATGTCGAAGGATGATCAACTTTGGAAAAGTGGTATTTTAAGAACTGAGAAGGCAAGAACTACTTCCGCAGTGTTTTTTCGTATACCTAATATCTATCTAACCTTTTCATATGAGCAAACATTGTAAACAGAACATTATTGTGTTTGGAGTAAAGGTATGGACAATTCTGTAAACAGTTTGATACAAATTGCATGTTAAAAGACGAATTTCCGGGCAAAAGCAGCGCTGTAGCAAAACGTCGCAACAAATTAAGGTATAAAAAATGAAACACGTCTCAAGCACAGGACATCGTCTAATAAGATTTCACGAAAATTGACAAAGTTCGTGAAGAGGCAAAGAGTAGGTGAGGTAAGGCAATTGTCTCCGAAAACGTCGACGTTTTACGAAATATGCTTATTCAATTTCATGCAACGCTTGCCGCCTCCTGCAATTTACGAGATATAAAAGATATAAACGGAATCGCGTTTTTTGCTTACTTTGATGGAGCATTTTCTCAACGGGGAATTGAATTTCTCTTCCCGACATTCGTTTACAATTTATGCTCTGAGTCCCGAATTTATAACCTACACCATTTTTTGCACTTCCAAAAATGTTTTAAACATACCTAAACCGAAAAATAATTTGAATTTAAATTGTGTTTGCACCGCTGTGAAATTTGAATCAAAGAAACTATTTGTAAACATTCGTCAGTTGGAAAAACTCGATTATGATCCGATTTGTTTCAGTGTTGTCTTGCCGGAGGGCTTCACACTCACAAGTGTCACCGGCGAGGGTTGTCCCGAAACAGAAACCTATTATCTCGGGCGAGATTATACGCCTAGGGCGTCACAATTAAATATTATACACTTAAAAGCTTCGGCCTTTGCCGTTTCACTTCGCTGCCACCCCTAAATGTCCCATTAGGTCTGTTTGAATACGTAATATTTTTGCATTTGCCGCTTCTAAAACAGAATTGCCGGTTCCTTTGAGAGCTATAATCTATTTGTTCTTTGAAACAACTGTAATGGTTGAGCGCTTAGCTTAATAAAAGTTGTCCTTTAATGTTTGTTTTTTCTTTTTCTTGTTTCAAAATATATTCGACATTAGATTGTAACAATTTCCAGTTGTGAGATGTATTAAATTTCCAATCAACAGTGACATTAACTTTCACAGACTGTAGTTAATAGACAAAAACTTATAAAAGAAACAGTTCTTATTTCGTTTTGATCGAATGGTCAAGGAATGACAAAAAGGGACTTCACAAGGTGGACGTGAACCGATCTATTTGAAAAGTAACAGAAATAAAACGATAGTGGACACTGATCGATAGTGAGAATAAATAGTTTTTTGTTACAACAATTGTAAGTAAAGCAAGAAACTTTATGTGGAACAGTTTCACTGGAGCATTTATTATTAGATGTCAAGTTGTGGCTGGGATCTTTGCAAATAATAGTTGATTTGCATTTAAATTAGAAGTAGGCACGAAATATTGGCGATCTAGTTAAAGTCAATGTTCTACATGTAAAATTGAGAATGGTTGAATAGGTAGTCGATTGAGACTTGATGTAACTGTTTGATAAAAAAAAAACGAACTATAGATGATGTTCACTAACTGAACTATTATGTGCAAAAACTCTGCAGCTACAAATAAATAACTATGTTTGGACAAAATACAACTCGTTGATTGCTTATTCAGTTACGGATCGTTACACTTCATGCTAACAATTTCATGTGACTGTTGATCTGCCAAATGCAAAAAAAAAAAGCAATACAAAGTCATCGATTATTTTTGAAGTGACGAATCGATTTCCTTATTAAGAAGCTCAAGCAAGAAATTAGTTTGGTGCTATTCGAAAAGAAATATTTGTGAAATCGTTTAACGTTGACGTTACCTTAAAACGTTATAAGACGTCTTCTTTATAATGTAAAACTAAATACAAAAATCTGTTTAATAATTTTTAAACGAAGTACTTTCATGACATCTAATATCTCTGTAGAAATAATAGAAAATACATCTGCTCATTATTTTTTAACAATTTTTAACGCAATCGACACCTCGGCTCGTTGTTAAAGCGAAATTAATTACTGCCGTAAAAATACAGAGAAAAAAGTGAGTTGATTAATTCTTCGTTGGAAATTTGAGAAGGTTGTGAACAAAGGGTCGGTTTAAACGGATGATTGTGGAGGGAACTATAGGTGGGGAACAACGAGCCAACTGGCTCCAACACAAGTCGAACGAATGGACGCAGTCGGGATAGAGTGCCACTGTTGCTGACTCTATCGGAGCGCGACGAATTGTACTGATTGGATTGATTTTCTATTAAAGACATTCTTTTGACTTTTTTACCCACAGAATCAATTCCATCGTGACTCGGATTCAGTTCGCTTTAAATCTTTATCATTGTCGGTAATATTGTATGTATTTAGAAGCGCGCCCGGTCAATGTTTATGACAATACGCAATAAGTCGTCTATATAATACGCTGAACACAATGATGCGGTTGATTACTAAGAATAAATAAAAAAGTTAATATCGTCAAAGGTTTCGAGCGCACCTGTGCGGTACAATTTTATTTCCATTCATTTTACAAGCTCACCTAAAAAGTAGCATGGAGAAGTTTCCTCTTTATTAATTTTTCAACTTTATATTACTTATGTAACATCGGATGGTTTATCCGTTTTACAAGCGCAGCTCTAATAACGGTATAAACAATGTTTTATTAAAACATCCTGATATTATTAGAATTATAATATAATCAATGATATTGTTTTTACGTAATAAATTAGCATTGTGTGTATCTAATGGGAATTTATGGCCGTCTTCCATGAGTACCTTTGTATCAATCAATATAATGATGTCTATGATCGAAACATTATCATGATTGATTACCTTCCACGTATCTACGTAGGAATTGTTGTCATTTTCGTAATTTTAATATCCCTCATTTCACCTACATTATATAAATACACAGTAATTACTCGAAACACTTTTTGACTCATCCCATTTCTTATGAAAAGCACGTAGAAAAAAGTTTTCTAATTTACGAATAATAAAATATGTTTTTTTCTTTTACCGAAGGCACTGAGGAAAGTTGATGAAAGGCTCCAAGTTTTAATTTTTGTTTTTCTGTTACCAACCTTCTTATATTTACAACCCTCTTGTATTTTTCTGTTTCAGTTTTATAGCTTTTTACCTCTTCTTGGATATGTACTTTTATGAGAACTTTCTTTAATATTCTTCTGACATAAGAAGTACCCAAAATCTACATTTATTTTGACATTCGAATAGGACGTGTATCAAGAAAGTACAAAAAAGGTCTTAAAAAAAATGTTACCAGTACAAAAATAGTTTACTATGTAAATTCAAATATAGTAAAGCGATTCATTAGTAAATTTACTTTAATTTTGACATTCGTGTATCAAGAAAGTACTGAATCACAGCTCTTGCAAAAAAATGTTATCAGTACAAAAATAGTTGACCAAGCAAATTCATTTAAAGTAAAGCGATTCCGATTTAATCAATTAGTATTGTGTGTTCCTTTAAAAAAAATCTTCTAATATAAGAAGCAAAATCTATGTTAATTTTCACATTCGAATCGGACGTGTATCAAGAAAATAGGTACTAAAGAACAGGTCTTGCAAGAAAATGTTACCAGTACAAAAATAGTTGACCATGCAAATTCAAATATAGTAAAGCGATTCCGATTCAAACAATTGGTATTGCGTGTTCGCGTGCGTCTGAACACTCGGGGTAGCGTAACACTTAAATTAGTAGCAATTTCTACTTGAACAGACTGTCGGCAAAAGGCACTCGTACGAACAAGGGAAATGCTTAAATCCGTATCAATGTTTTGCGAATTGTAAACACCTATTCGCCCCCTCAAGTTAATTTAGTACGTAGGGGAAGTAATAATGAAAAATTGATTGCAATCGAGAATTTATTAAGTGTCTTTTGTGTTTTATATCTTGGTTTACTTTTAAGATTTGAGAGACAATTTCAAATATTTTTCTTGTAGGTATGATTTTCTTGCATAATCTTACATTAACAAAAAATATAGGGTACTATACCTACTAAAGAAAAATAAACAAGAAAAGCCTACTCCAACAAATTAAAACATGCAGTTGATTTTAAAGAGTATTTAATGGAACAGCGTATTTGGTATCAGTGAAGTTCCGGAGCAGGGGTGCGCCACTACTCTAGGTATGTTGCAGTACGTCGATGCATTTTTAATGAAATTTCTGGGCTTTCCACAAAGCGGATATAAATGAAAAAAACAAACTACGGTTTGATTCACCGATACAAGCAACAGATTTTTGCTTCTTGTTACATCAAAGTTGAGCGCGTTGTATTTTTTGTGATTCAAATAAAAGTGGTTTTTGCGGGTACTGTTTTTGTTTTGGATAAATTAATGAATTTGAGTTATAATCGGTTCAAGTTTATGAGGTTACCGGTATTTCAGGTCTTACACGTAACAGTGAGAACAGTTGATACAAGTTGGACAAGTCTTACGATTTATTTACGTAATACTAACTGGCCTGTTACTCTAGTGGTTAACCTTGTGACCTTGACTGCTAAGACTGAGGTCGTGGGTTCGATTCCCACCCAGGACAAATATTTGTGTGATGAGCACAATCATTTGTTCCGTGTCTGGGTTTATCTATAATATGTATGTATTTAGAAATATATAAGTATGTTTATCAGTCGTCTGGTTGCCATAGTACAGGCTCTGCCTAGTTTGGGATCAGATAACGGTGTGTTGGTTGTCCTAAGATATTATTATTTATAATTATTATTATACTAAGTTGACGTCCCCACGAACGTAATAATATCGCAGCGGGATTTTTCGCGCGCTGTATCTTCAACGTACTGCATAAAGCCGAGAGTTGCAAATGGAACAATATTTTTATTCGACGCCCTGAGATGTGAGATTCTCTATGTACGGTTCAACACCGAGAGTAAAAAATCAAGTGCGCAATTAAATCCCGCAATTATTTTTTCCTGAATCATGTGAAGTTAAAATTGTAGTATTTAACGAGTTCATAGTTAGTGGCGTTACTATGAAACCAGTGCAGAAATGAAAGAATCCAAAGATGAAAAATACACTTTTAATAAAACAAGATTTTCAAACGCATGTTCCTCCAAAACCATGCATTATGCATGCATAATCATACAAACCAACATGTTATAATAGAATTCGTTCATAAAAGCGCGCCCCATAAAATCACAATACAAACCGAGAGAGCTCGCATATCGTTGTACTTTTAAATACTTGACATTCTCGATACGAAAGCTATGCAATATGATGAGTATAAATTTCATTTCGGTGGAAAAATTTTCATCTCCAACGGACCCCTTTTACATTCGAAAACCATACATATCGGACGTATGAGTTTGTCCCGGAGAATTCAATAACGTGGTCTTATTAACATTTCGTTTAGATAATGTCCTGATCATTGGGAAATTAACGTCGGAATTATTTCTCGAAGTTAAAAGGAGGAGTAGAAAAGATGAGGGACATTTCTAATTAACTGGACTGACATAAATAGACGAATAAGAATGATTAAACATCGTTGAAATGGAATGAGATGGGGGCGATCTTAGAGCTATATATTTTTTTCCAAACATTTAATTCTACCGGCTTTTTTCCGGTTAGAAAATTTCAGATTGATACTTAGTGACTGCCGTTTTTCATTTCAACTCACCTAGAGTCTTCGGCAGAAATCGAGAGTACCAAATATTTTGATGCTCACCAGAGTAATTCTGCCAGAAGGCAGCTCCTCCGCTCATGATGTCGACTGGTGGCGGTGGGTAGTTCCACTGCGGCTTGTCGGGCGTACGTGGAGGGTCGCGCTGGAAGGGAGGTGAGGCTGACGGGGGCTCAGCACTGGGGGGCTTGCTCTCCCGTTCCGAACCATTCTCCCGCTCCGAGCGCGGCGTTTCTTGCGATGACGGGGTTAGGTTCTCTGTGGAATGAGGTCACGTTAGCAATAAGGTCAAAAGGTCAAGGATATGGTGCAGCGAAACAATTTGTGTTGATGATAAATCTGTTTAGTAAAATGCCTTTACCAAGCAAAGTCATAGTAGATTAGCAGTACTCTTATCAATCAAGTGAAACAGACAGCCAATAAATGTAGCAAACAGCGATTATGCAACAAAACCAACTCGAATGCGTGTTAGTTCAGAACCCTCGTTTCAAATGGTCTGCGAAACGATTTCCTGACACGGAGATTAGTACAAGCCATCACCAGCGTTCACCCACCCTTCTTACATCACGCACTCGACACGCATCCAACGCCAATAAGTCACAAATCATCCCCGTTAGCAATCAAAAGTTAATCTTAACTAAGCTACGTAAAGCTCAATGTTCTAGGAGCGCTGCTTGAAACATGAGTACGCTATTAGGTGAAATTTTCGCTACACACAGATAGTTTGACAGACGGCAAGTTAACATGTCAGGGGCACTAACACATGTTGAAACTTGTTGATAGAGATGGTATTGACAATTTGACATGTTTCAGGTAGGTAAAGTCTTAAATGTTTCGGTACGTGGGATGATTGCTTGTTGCCAATAGTAAAACTATGTTTTAATAAAACTTACCAGTTACGATTCTGAGTATTTCAGAGGGTGCTCCGGACTGTTTGAGAGCCTCTTCTACTTTCTGCCGTCTCTTGAGTTCTAGTTCAAGCTGCTCCTGGATCATTTGCCGCTGTTTTCTCTCCTTCTTTAGCCGTTTTTGGTACATCACTGTCAAAAAAAAAGTTACTGGTTATTGATGGCTATTAGTTTATAATAATATTCAGGTTGGCACGATGCCAGACACCGAGATGTAGAGAAAATCTTTTGATTTACATGGAAACTTATTTGAATAAAATTTTACATAAATATTAATGTAAGATTGTAATATCCAGCCCAGTTGTACCGTATCGAAACAACAATTACTTGGAATACCGCACGCGGAGCAAAACAAAACTGCGACTAAATAAACGGTTTTGCGTATGCGTCGTGCGCCATACTTCTCTCCACCTGCACCCACATAGCTACGTATAAATCAACCTCAAGTAACATTACATCTGTCTCTTTCCCTCTTACGTCACTACATACCGATCTTTATCAGAAAACTTAAGGATTCCTTAATTCACCTGCAATAACCACCTTACGTTTGGGCCATTTCTTCGTCAATAATCGCGCGACCGGCCACGCATCGATAAGATTTCTCTTTCTAACTTATGCAGTAATGATATTTACGTCTTCTTTACTCCGAAGTTCGATTGACGAATGATTGAGTCGGTACACGTGTTGATAGACGCTGGAGGCCCAGCCTCCGACAGGGCCGAGGGGCGGCGCGGACAAGGGACCAAACGATAAACCGATCGCTGAATTATTACAATTTTTAACCCAAAGATAATATGAATTTTAGTCATGATTTGGGTCATGAAATCATTAAACTAATTACGTCTGCTATTAGAGCAACCGTAACAACAATTAAGGTTTTAGAGGACAACACATATAACCTGATTACAATACAGGGAGACAGGGACATCGAGGCGCAACCTGTTACCATAGTTTATATTTAAGTACATGATTCTGAACTCCACTGCTTTGGAATTTTTCGTCGGTTATTAAAAACATTTTGATCGTGTAAGTACTGCACTTTTCTATGAAACAGCAGATTTTATCGTATGATAACTGACGAAAATTTCTATGCTAATGGTCTAGAATCCTGTGATGAATTCATGGTTACAATTTGCACGTCGATAGGGATGTCATTCTGTATACAAATAAAACTACAAAATTTTATAAAGCCACCAATATTACACATTTCAACATATAACAAATACTACTTAAATTGATAGTGTCTGTAAACAATTCTGAATATCTAAAGCTTATTACTTGTACCATCAGGTAAGTCGGATAACAGTCTCGAGATGGCAAAAGATAGAGTTTTGATGGAGTCGAGCGGCGACCAAGATGCGGATAACTCGTGTTATGGAAACGGTATGAATAATAAACTAATAAAAATAAGACACGCCCTCTTGTCGTTGCGATGCTGGAGTGTTGGAACGAGATTTGAGTACCGCGAATTTGAATATTGTGGCCGTTTAATTTCGGTTGGAGCGAAAAATATTGAATGGAGTGAGAAGAATTAAAAATACAGAATTGGAGTAACGTATTATGTAGTAAGAAAGACAGAAAACGTCATAAACACAGATGAATTATAGGTAACTTATCATATTATAATATAAGCAGCGTGTCTTGTTTCCAGTGCTGGAACATAGGCCTTCTCTCGGTGAGAGGGAGTGGGCAGTTATCCACCACGCAGACACAGTTGGTAGTTGTCGCATGTCTTCAGATTTTCATTTCATCATGGCGGATTACTCACGATAAATATAACATATTGATTTCCATATGTTTTCAAGTCTTCAATGTTAATAACCATCCATTGCAGTTAAACATACAAAAAGAACTAATACAAAATTAACAACTCTAGAGCAATATGGAATGAAAATAAAATGAAAGCTCGTTTTCTCATTAAAGATTTGCTAGTAATTAATGTTGTTGCTAATGAAACGGGCGAGGTTCACTAGCGATCGACTCCTACGCATCATTTGTCATCGTACGACCTCCGACACGAGTCAGTAATAACGTACGGATTGGAAAGTTCGTTTTTATTTCCATTCGCGTTTTTTTGCAACAGAATCATACATATTGAATTAGGAACTTCATTTTGTCTGATATTTCTCAATATAATTTTTTGCACTATCTACCGTCGTTTGCTTAGCAACTTCATTAAGGTCTGCACCGTTAGCCACAATGTCAAAAGGTATATTATTTACACGACCGTACATAATTACTTTGTTAACAAAATTAGGATGGAAAGGTCCGTACGTTAATTTCTCGTCAATACAAAGGTCTACGTCCAAAGATCCGTTCAGTGGAAAATTCGTCGGACCATCGAGTCCGAGTATCGATTCTCTTTAACACCTCTGAAAAACAGGTTTGCACTCGACTGAAGCTTATTTTAGGATCTTTTCATCTCACTTTTTGTGTCTATTAACGCGTAAACGTTTTATTAATTAGCCACCGGCCAAACCTTTTCCTTACTTTGTCGTGTCTATATTTAGTTGGTTACCTTTTTCAATCTTGGTCAGAGATATGAGCAGCCGCAACTAAACCGTCAATCATGTTCTTCCTACGCTTAATCCAGCGGCAGAAGCGCCGTCTGCCTTCATTGTTTCTACAAGTCAATATTTGTCTATAGCTCGTCGGCACCGCTTTGTGCTCCATAATCCGGCCTATTGCTTCCTCTCGCCAGTTCGGAACGATGAATCGTAATAATTCCTCAATCGATTATTTCATTTGACGCTGGCTAAACAAAAAGTTTTAATCTTTTATGGCCGCCTTTGTAGTCGATGATGGGACCAATTTCAAATAGTAGGGATGTATTCACCGACTTATGATATTATTATTATTATGGTAATACTTCTTTTGTTCCAATTGAATTCGAACTCAATTTATGAAGACGTACCTATTGAGTGCTTTGATCCTTAAATATATGAATCAAAGTCTTTTAATCGATCGACTAACGTTTCAAAATATACAAGCCGTCTTTATTGCTCAGAGTTGGCGTTAAATTGCGGTATTATGCATACAAAAACAGGACAATAACAAGACACAAGGATTAAGAGAACACAACAAAGCTGTGATATGAAGCGAAACAATTCGATGACCGAGCGTATGAATAAAAACGAACCACCAAAATATTGAAGGAATCCGTTCAAAGGGGCAAAAATGCAATAAAAAAGCCCGGCCCGATACAGAACGAGAGTGTGGTTAAAAAGCAACGAACGAATATGGTTGCGAACATCCGTTGCAGACAAAAGTTGGGCTACTTGACTATGCAAATTATATTTGCGGACCGCCGCGGCTGAGACCCGATCTCCGACGTTTCGTTTCACTTTTACGTATATAACGTGTATTCTTTTCATATTTTCATCCGATTTCCTTCCCCTCCGTTCATTTTGTTCCGTTTTAAAAGTCGCGGAACAATACCGCTTTCCGCGAGGCTTATTCGCCGCAAGCAGTTTCCTTGCACGCGGCTTCTTTCTCTTGTTATTATACGTATCTTTTTATATCTATTGAGTTTTCTTTTCTTTAATACTTTTTAACTCATAAATGGCTGATACGGTCCCCTAGGGTTTGTTGCCCGAATAACATGTAAATGAGTCGGTGCTCGAGTACAAATTTAAATGGTTTCCTCTGTTATTTCGTTGTTTAGTTGTTTATCAGCTATAGCGATCGTTGTATTTTAATCGAAAAATGCGTAATTTGTATAATTTTTGGAACATTTTAATTTATTTAATGCTTTATTTGGTACTTAGGTATAGTTTTTCATTATGATGATTGTTATAATGTATTCAATTGAGCTTGTTAATTTACGAACATAAGCATACATTATTTGTAACGCTCGACGTTTTTGTAATTGTTGTTGTTGTCAGATTACATAAGGGTTTAAACTTAAATAACTCATGTGGTAATATTACGATACCTTTTTTAGATGAAGTATTTATATATTTATATTTGGGTGTTTGTGAATTTGTAGTGTGTCGATGTTATTTTCCAACTAAATAAATATTTGCACCCTACTTAACCTTATTTAAACGACAAGACATTAGGTTCTAAATAATTTTCCACAATCTTTCACTACTAGTACATATTACTAGTACAAGATATACGTGTCGTCTAAATAAGTAGAGAAGGTGGAGGCGCCTGCGCCTCGCCGCGTCTTCTTATCTATGGCGCACAATAGGACCGGGCCGCGGATGCGGATGTACTTATTGCTTTATGGTACACCTACCCTACACGCAATACACCACAGATACTTTATTTTTTTAAAGAAAATAACACGTGGAAAATCTTTTTCGTAGAATGGAGCTGAACGAAAATACTAATACCTAGTGACTAACACAATCTTGGATATGAAGTTTTCTTACATTTTCAACTTTTTATTAATAATACCTACCAACATTGTGGCATATAGTAAGTATGTTAATTTATTTTGTTTATAATGTGTTTTTCATTGAAACAAAACAGGGGCAAATAATTTAGACGCAAAAAAAGCGCATTGTAATAAAAACAAATGAGGACCTTGATCAGTTGGTCTTAATTGCACTAGTTATCTTATACAGGGTGTCCAGTAAATAGCACGACATACTGCAGGGGGTGATAGCTTGGGTCACTACCTATCAATACAACACAATATATGTTCAGCAAAATCTTACGGATTTTTTTTTCACCACTGTAGGTTAAACTTTGATAAGAAAATAGTTCTGTGCAAATTTAAACAAATAAAAGTAGTATTTCTTGAAAACATTCTTGTCTTTGATAGAAAAAAGACTTATCAATGAGTAAAGTAACTATTCACGAATAATCTGATGTAAAAAAAAGTACTAGAAAAGGATTTTTTCATTACGAGATGCTTAAAAATCTGTTTCAAGGTAGAGATTTTTCGGTATTTCGGAAAATTTTGTAAAACTGTAAATCCGTAAGATTTTGCTGAACATATATTGTGTTGTATTGATAGGTAGTGACCCAAGCTATCACCCCCTGCAGTATGTCGTGCTATTTACTGGACACCCTGTATAGCCCTTCTGTTCATTAAGAAAATATGTTCAACATGTACTTTATTTTTAGCACGTACTTACGTAATAAGAATAAAGCACGCAATACATGGTCTAAGTCATTTGATGTTTGTGGTTTTGTATTTACAAAACCTTGCAAGAATATCGGGCATTACATTATGATGACTGGGACACGATAATTAAGTTTTACGAAAAGAAAATTACTCGAAACTTTTCCAAATGTTGTTTACGGTAAAACAATTGTATTAGGTTGTTCACACCAAACGTGTGGTGACTTGTCGCGCTATATTTTTTGAACGGTTGCATGTTACGACTTGTAGTAGTGCGATTGCGTTAACAAACAACAGATGTGTTTGTTGTTGAATTTTGATTTTAGTTATTGTGAGAAATGGATCAAACACAATTAAAAACTCAATCGATGATTATCAGCAAAGGGTTTTCATCAAGTTTGGCGTGGGTTTCGGCTGAACCGCAAAGCAAATACATAAACAGCTAGTGCAGCTGTTAGGTGGAAAAGCCTACAGTCAACGCACAGTGGAATCATGGGTGACTTGATTCAGGAAGAACCAGTTTGAAGTGGAAGAAAGAAGAGGAGATCACCATAGAGAACCAACTTCTCGCCCGCACAGAGTCAAGATTGTTACAGATTTTTTTGAAGAAAAAAATGTAGCTCTTTGGGCACATCCTCCTTACTCACTAGATTTAAACCCACTGGATATGGCTGTTTTGGGGAATTGAAGAAAATATTGCAAGGTCACATGTTTGATAGTTGGGATCAGCTCACCAGTTCATTAGAAGACATTTTCAGACAGTGCAAGGAAAATGCAAAATTCAAAAGTATTCAAAGACTTCCAGAGCGCTGGCAGGTGGTAATAGAAAGCGAAGGAGATTATGTATAAATTAAATGTATTTAATATATTAATAGACTCTCACATTTGAAATAAAATATCTTTTTCTTACCACATGTTTGGTGTGAACAACCTAATATTATAAATAATAGCTTAAAAACTAAAAAAACACTTTAATAGAAAACCAAACTAAAAAGGTGAAAAAAAATGTGTTTAAAAAATTAATTCATTTTAATGTAAAAAGCGTGCGGTGCTTGATATAATTTGATATATTTTAGTTCGGATAGCTACAAAAGAGTGTTTTTTTTTTTTTTACTATCCTTCTGATATTGGTCAAGATTGCAAATAATCCAACGTTTTGAAGGTGGTTAAAATCATGTTCAAATAATCCGTTTTATACATACATACCAAGATATTAAAATCGTGTTAAAAACGGCAAAAATATATAATTATAATATCGATAGAAGCCAATAGTTTTCCCACCGGTGCAATACGACGTAAATAAGCATCGACTTTTATGACAGCTGCTCCCCTACCAGTCGGAGCCGAACGATTTAGATAAGTCTTTTTATAGTTCTTTATTGAAAATAAATTGCCTAGAATAAAATCAGACACAGTTCAAATGGCTTTCCGATAGATGTGTATGAAATAATGTCTTTTAGATAAGATGTGTCGTTATCATGCCGACGTATGTTACATTTGGGTTTGATGAGCTGATTGTGTCGACGTGCTTCGGTGACGTCCGATATTAATGTTAGTGATTGGTGATATAACGCGATATTTGTGATATAACGCGATATTTGTGATATAATGCGATATTGCTTTTCTTGGAGGTGTTACTCGGGGAATGCGACATAATTCAATTTCATAATAATGTTTAAATTGCTATTTTTATGGCAATATTTATTATGCAACGAAAATATAACTTAATGTGAATTTAATTATTAATTACAATGTTCGATTTACAGTAATGATTCTAATCATAAGTATTTGCAAGTTAAATAAAGCTAGACATTTTTTATTAAGTTCAATTATCGTATTAAAGTAATATAAAACCGATCGAAGGTGCAATAAGAAGTAACTCCGACACGTTCTATAAGAACATTTGTCAAACTGTCCGCGCCGCTGTCTCGTACACAGTCGCTAACAGCAGTTCAGCTTTTTATCTATTTCCACTGTTTTATTTCGGTAAGCGCGATATTTATGGGGCGGGTGTCGCGATAGATAAACATTTTCCACAAAACTGTACGGATTATTGTTTTTGTCAGACAAGTGGGGATCTAAGTTATGAGTCGGGAATGACCTCCGCTGATAAAAACATTATATTTTTTTACACAAGATCGGACCAGACTTTATACACATAAACAAACAGACGTACGCGCTTCCATATTTCATAACATTCCATCGTACATTTCAAACTAGAAAATATCAATAAAGGTACGGAGGAAATTTTTATGAAAAAATGAGAAAAGAAGATCGCAAGCACTTTTATCAAACCGATCAAAGGGCCGGTCGGACATTCCGACTTCTTACGACGTTAGTAAAAAATACAATCTCTCTTTATAGTTACCATTCCACTGGTTATTATATCCGTATCGATACGGCTGAACTTACCGACCGTGAAATGCTCGATTCTCGATATTGCCTGCCCCCGGCACTACTACAGTAATTTCGGACGCTTTAAAAATAAAGAATTTACACAAAAAAGTGGTATTTATTATGTATAAAACGCTTCATGGATATTTACGTAATTATTCGTAAGAAAAAGGTATTAAAATATTTGTTGTAACTTCTCAACCAATTTGAACATTTAAAATGTTTCGTAAAGTGGAGCAAAAACTTTCAGTTTAGTAACTTCGGACGATAATTTCAAAACAAAAGACATCAAAATTTTATTAGATTTTTGTTTATAATAAATTGGTAGGTATCTACTACGAACTTATAAAAATGTCAATTTAATATTTTCGCGAGTATCACTGACGTAGATTTCGAGTAATTGTCCATAAAAATATGCCGAATAGTCGTGTCGACTTAACGATGATTGTCTCAGGAAAATAGTCGGCACTTGGCACGAGTTGTCATCCGCCACCCAAACTTTTATTACATATAAAAACATTGATCACCCTGTGTTTATTTATGTTTCTATATAAAATATTGTATTTTCGAAATCGGGTCACAACATTAGTAACATAATACTTATCAAACGTGCCGGTAAAAATTAGGACGGACAGATGAAATAAAAAGTAATCGATTCTTAGTAAAAAATCGATGCAGTTCGGGATCGAATAATGTATTTATTTTCGTTGGAATGGCTCATCGGGCCATGCTTCCTGCGACATCAGTGTGGTCGTAACGTGACACCTTTTATTAATATGCCTGAATTAATAAAATTGTAGATATTCGTTGGCAGGGGTCGTGAGTATCGCGTGCGAATGTATCGTGAGGCTTCAGTGCATCGATTTGAAAATGAAATATCGATTTACAATATCTAAAGGTTCTAGTAACCAGTCCCGACGTAAGACATTATGTGCATGTGTATCCAGCACGGGTCCGACCATAGCTATGTTTATTTTACATAAAATAAGACTTTATTTTATAACAGATAAACAAACTATCAAAAGTGTGCGATTACTACGTCATTGTTAACGTTTATGATGACATTTTATTATTATGCGACTGAGGTCATAATTGGACATGATTAATGGCGTCGTCATTAATTTTATTTAATCACTATTTACAACTTGCTGTTTAGTAGTTAAGTTATTAATTGAAGATTCAAATAACAACAAATGATATACAGCATACAAAGTTCATGAAGCCATAGATGTAGGTTGAGCTTTTATTTATTTACTTTTTAATTAAAATTAATTAAAATAAGCAATTAGTCTCCCTCTATAATTATAAGACTTTAATTAACAGCACTAATATGAACAGACATTTATCGATAAATAAATGATTATGAATTCAAATATGTAGATAAAAAGGGACTAAAGAAACACGAGGCTTTTCGCAATAATTAATGACAATTCATAAAAACAAGTGGAGCTGAGAACCTCTTTTGTTCGTATAAAAATATAAAGCAGTGAAACATTGTAGCTGGTTATATTAAGTGGCCACTAGCAATTTCCAAGCAATAACGTAAAACACACGGGCGCAGGTAGACAAAACACAACAAATATTGACAGTAGATGATTGCACCACGTCCAGCCAGAGATCCCCTTAGCAAACTGCGAATTAAAATGGGGACGAGAAAAATTAATCCTAATGCGATTTTAATGAAGCTGAAACGAACGAATGCAGTAATGAATTGTTAAGCCGCCGGTTATTCGTTTTGTGTTAAAAGGGAGCGGATTGCAAACGAGAGAAACAAAACCAACCATCGTATATCTAAGTGTATATAGAGTCTACGTAGCATTTTGAATAATCTTGGTATAATTTGCTCCAGAATGTAGAAGCTCGTGAAGATTAAATTGATATATTATTACCCGAGCTTATAGCGAGGAGAGTGTATTGAAGCGTAGAGAAGATAAAATGTAATAATAATTAAGGCTCGGCATTGCACAAAGACGCACGCCTTAACATCGAGTATAAAGCACACAAGCGCTGAAAATGTACACCTGAAGTCTGTGCCCGCTTTTGCATTAACGAATGCGGAAGCGGCGCTGTGCATACAGGACGCGTTGCACCCTCCCCCTCCCCCCCCCCCCAGGCAGCACAGCACTAGTACACGAGCTCACCCCCCCGCGCCCCCTCGCAGCTACACCTCTCGCTCGAACCAGACGCCTCCAGCAGCCTGCATGTCCCACCCGTGCGTTCATTACCTCCACGCGGCGACCCAACAATTCAAGTTTGCTTTCCGCCACACAATCTACGCTACCAGACAGACTACACTACTCCCATACACCGGCCACTCGAATAATAAAGATGCAGAAATTAACCCGTCCACACTGAAGAAGAGGAAACTAAGTGAAGCTATCTCGACGTGAATAGAGGTAATGCAACGCGAGCACTCGTACAGAGAATGAAAGAAACGAGCTCGGGATTGCCCGCTTGTTGAAACAGAGGGTAAATGTCAACCGCGGAATAAAAACAGTCAACAGATAAATGCAAACGATAAACACACTCGCAAACTGAAAAGGCAGAATGTGAGAGGGAAGGTTTGTTTTTCTCTGCTGTGTCTATACAAAGTTTGCGGTTAGAATAAAATTAGAATCCCGCGAAGAAGCGTTTACAGCTATGAGAAATCAATAAAGTTTCCGCACTAAATTTGGTCCAGCCCATAAAATATTCAATTACGCATAAGCACACATTTGCTAAGGCCAACAACGACCACGCGGCACCCCCATTAAAGACGCCTAAGGGCCATTTAATCGGTCAGTGGATGTAAATTCGCTGGCCCCAAAACAAATATCCCGAAACTAATAAGGAAACGAAATATGTAAATCGGCTGCCATATTGTTTCACAAGTGAAATCTTCCTTTAATCTTATAACAAATCCGCGTCCAAATGGCCGGTCCGGGCTGAATTTGAATATAGGAGGGTTGAGTGAAGGGTCAGGTCGAGGAACAACCGTGTTGTGGCGAGGAAGGAGCAAATGTATGCAAGCCACGCACGGAGGAGATAGCGCCGTAATGTTGTCCTATGCACATATTGCAGCAAATTAGTTGTCGACTTGTAAACAAGGAGGAGGAAAGTAAGGCCGCTAAGACGTCGTCGGTGGGTAGTTTGCATGGATATGAGAGCGGCAATATAGGGGTCCGCAGCTGCTGGCTGTACTCATTAAGATGTTTTATGGTCGGCCCGCCGGACCGTGTTGCCAATTTAAGATATTTCTATGCGGGACGGCACCACGTTAGTTTGGCTTCCGATTAGGGGATTAAAGTGGTCCTTTAAGGTATTAGTGTAATAATTGCTCGGCCCATTATGCGGTTAGCATTGTCCCCGATACTCCCTTGTAACGCTGTTAAGGGTAATTTAAGATCATCACATATTCTGGGTATATGTTGGTGAACGGAACGGAAAACCAATAAAATGAGGGGTAGATTGGACAGACGAGAGTGGTACAAAACAAAAACAAAACAAGTGCGCAATAAAATCGAGTTACAATGGAAAAAGACAAAGCTCAAACAAATTTGGTCCGATCCGTCGCACACCTATTCCCCGCGCTGCAAGTAAATCAAAGGGTGTTGAAACTTTACACCCACTTAAAGCCGGACACAGTAATAAAGCGTTCGAACTTCATCGACCCTGGACATCAAATGGGACACCCCTTCTCGCATTTTGTACGGGGGAAATTAAAAGTTCTGAGATGTTAAATTGATGACTGACTGCACGAAGCCATGTTAGGTGGGTATTCGTATTCGCTTGTATTATGCTTGTGGCCCTGTCTCCTCGCAAAATGATCGATATGGGTTTGTTTCCGAGTATAATACAAGTATTGAGTAGAGCGATGCCCGTAGAAGTCCTACAAACTACCTCTTAGTTACCAAGAGCTTTAAACGGTGCACAACTTGCTTCCAGAGCTGAAGTGTCTCGTGTTCATCATTGTACCTCGAACAAGTTTCCCTCGGAGGGAATCGGAGAGGCAACCAATATTGAATTGCCCTTTGCAACATACATAATGTACATAGACATGACATCACAATTAATAATGATAACGTTAGTCCGTATAAAAAGGAAATGGATTCCTTTAAATTAATTCAAAAAGCAAACAGCAACGACTATCATAATTGATGCATCATATCTAACGTTCAAGATCGATGAACAAAAACATGATAATAACAATTAAGTCCAACTTTGAAGTTCCTTTAATTAAAGATAATTGATAACAACAGCGTTACTGAGCACGTTAAGTTTTATGAGTATAACAACGAAAGGTGCAACCCTACATCTTAGGAATGAGTTACAATCTGCTTAGTGTTCACCCGACACCGGTCAGAGTAGTCGGTCACTCGGGGACAATAATTACAGATGACACTTCCAAGCTTTGAAAGGCAAAACCTTTGAGGAATTAGATAAACATACTCTGAACTTGTAGTGGTCTTTTGAAATTAACGCTAATACGCGTTATTTTAGTTTACCTACAAGTTACTTAAGTAAGAGTTAAGTAATTTGAATCCTCTCTCCTTATTATTTGAAATCTAAGTTGCTGAAGAATGGAGTGTCCTAATATTAGCATTGATTGGCTTAAAAGGACACTTCTATCACTAGGTAGGTGTGCGGTTATAAATAAACTATTTATATTGTATTCTTTTTGTTTCTCCTATCATAATCATTTCTGACGGATCTGTCGTCAATCATTAGAATTATCAACGTTTCAACCAATCAGTTTGTAATCCCGAATAATTTTCCAATTAGCATCCATCCGCAATAACAAAACGACATCTCACAAATGTAATCACGGCCATATTAATTGTTTCTAAAGAGGTGATTTCATATGTACGCCCAGATTAAGTTCACGACCCGCACTCGGAACGAAGGGGTTATTAAATAATTTATTGTCTACTAACTATTCGTGAGGGCACTGCTCAAATGGTCCGCTAAGATTTCGCAAAGTCTTGTTATGGAATATTGCCGGCGTAAACTTTGTCTATGAAACTTAAATGGATTCGCACAGCGATACGATGAAGACGTACATATTTTAACCTTTTGCTAGCGAGATTGTTTCGCAGTCGAAACATGGACGAACAATTTCATTATATACATCAAACAGTTAAACGGGAAAGCGGTCTTGATTGAGTTTGGTCTGAACCTTTTATAGCTTTCAATGCACATTTCTGCCTGTCAGTAGCAAATTACGCAGACTGCCCATTCACGCTCAAAAATTACTCTCAATTGAGTCAAGTGGGACAAAATAAAAGGTGAATTCATCATGGGGGTGCGAACCGACGCCGACGCGGCGCCCCCTGTTGGGAAACCAAGGCGGAAAACGTATGTCCGGTCCATTTGTAAACACTAACAGGTACTGGCAGCTTTTTGACAGTTTATTAAATTAAATTGTATTGGCGATTGTTTGTGAGCGAGCAGTGTGAAGAAAATGTGTGGGAGGCGACGTGATGAATGGAAGTTAACTGTGGGCTGCAATCAATTTGTATTACAAATCTGATTGAGTTGTGATGTTTATTAAATATGAATATTTAATACCGATATACTTGATAGTTTTTTTCTACGTAGGTTTTTTGATTTGACTAATGTACGAAACATAAAAGCGATAATAACTTCAGTTAATACCTATCTTCCTCTTGCAAATTAATTACAAATGGCACTAACTTGATTTCCGGAATAATTTACATAAATATCCCATCAGTAAAACACGACGCAATCATGAAATATGACATTTAATGGTTTCCATAGTCACAAGCAATTATACAAAGAGCATTCTGTTGTCTGTAGGTATACATTTTTTAACAATCAATTTAATTCTGTAACCAAAGTAACCAGCGCTGAATTTTTAAAAGGCTTTTTTGCGTTTAACCAATTTTTTTTTTTGTAGGGGACACATTAAATAGATTGAAATACAATAATATAAGCTAACAAAGATCATCAGCAGTCTATAATGATCCCACTGCTGGGACACAGGCAACCTCTCGGTGAGAAGGAGTAGGCCAATATCCAACACGCGGGCCCAGTGTGGGTTGGTATAGATCACGTCTTCGAATTTTTGGTTTTAAGACGTGCCTTCCGGTTTCCTTACGATGTTTTCCTTCCCCGTTTTGAAAGCATTGGTGATGAAATGATTTACACATATTAACAAAGATACTTATTGGAAAATGTTCAAACTTAAACTCAAAACATTTGTTTCAATTAAATCAGTTGTAAAGAATCTGACTGCCCGAAAGTTGAAACTAGTTGCTCATTTCAAAACGTAGATCTCTATAGAGAAGAATGGTTGAAAAATATTGTTTGACAATAAAAATAATGACGCTTAATAAATAAAGGGAATAATTTAAGCTGTCTGTACTTCTGGGTGGTTTATAAAAAATAACCACGAATGGAATGGCGGGGTCTATTCGCTCGCTTTGCTCGCTTAAACGACCCCGCCATCCCCTTCTAACCTAACCTATCCGAGTCGGGATGCCTTAAAGACCCGATTGCATCCAGTTTCTCCTAATATAACAACCGTTACACACCCTATGTCAATGGCAAATGATGTTATGTGATGGTGACAGATCTACCAATCTGAGCACAAAGCTATTATTTCAGTAATAAAACTATTATTATAAGAACGAAGTTTATATTCATGTAATGAACTACAATTTTATTGGTAATCCATCTTATATTTTACACATTATATTAACAATAATTTGATAATTCATACCTGGGGACAATTTTGTTTATCTGAGAACTAAAATATTTCGTGGCGATAGATCTATTTATTAGGTGATACAACTTGATGACAAATATAAATTTTGGTGACAAGAAATATAGTCCCCATAAATAAACGCAAACATGAAATATAAAAGTATCATTTATAAAAACACTTCATACAGGTCACATTTTGTGCATTGGATGGTCAGCCATAAACGATGGGGAAAGGTTTTCACGAATCAATTTCAACTCCCGTCATTTGATTATCCCGGTCGTGTACATGTAGTACTTACATCGAAAGGGCAGGAGATAATTCATTTTTGGCGAAATATTGTCTGGTGCCCGAAAAAATTAAATTACACGCTCGTATCATTTTGCGACTCGATGTTTGCAATATGATGGATTAGTCTGGAATTTATGATCAATTTTAATGTGCTACTGTTTCAATCGATGGAGCTTTTTAGTTATATCAAGTTTACGATATAATTGGTGGGTTTTAACAAGTGAATAACTTATAAAAGTTTGTAGGCAATAACAGTTGAAAAACTAGGCCATTAACATTTCAGCACATAGATAAAGCTGTAAACAAACGTCCAAATATTACCATTGCCTTTGATTCGTTTCCTAACAGTTACACCGAAATCAAATAAACAGTTCAGTCAGTATTAGAAGAGCAATAACAACTTGTAGGAGATAAACAAGCAAATGAGCTCGCGATAAAAACCAATAAGTCGATAAAACGAGCTGAGCTAAGCTGAGCTGAGCGCATAAACCTTATGTTTGTTCGCAAATCAGATGAGAGTATAAATGGAATCATCTTTCACGCGCCGCCGGACCGCCGCCGACACGAAAACGGAATTGATTTTATTGATGAAAGCATCAATGAGTTTGATTTTCCACTTTATGTTAATAAGATTAGTTTCAATTTATCTGAGAGATGTTGAGTATCTAAAACAATCTTAGCAAATACGAAACATCTAATAAATAAATCACAATTACCATTTAAACTTTAATTGCGATCCGGAATGAAACAACTCTCACAGGCATGCTAACTGCAGTAATAAAATTGCAATAAAACAAGAGCACTTTAACTGGACCATGCCGGAAGTCTATTTTTGTCACTAACTTAACAGTGGCAGCAGTAAATATGATATTAGCAGCAACTTTAATACGATATCCTGCAATCAAATCAGCGTATGGCTTCATCGACGTCTGCTGCTCGTGTGTGGTCGAGCCATAAACAAAGATCTTAATGATTGCACACCGGCCAACGTAAACAATTTATTAGCCCGCAATCGACATCGTTACAATCGGTTCGTGCACTCGATGCATTGATACATGTTCCCTGAATCGAACAACTTCTCCGTTTGCAGACGTGTCGATTTTAATTGCATCACTAGCTATAATTACGTAAACACGTTCTTTACTTGTTTTCGAATACGTCTCGGGTTTTATTGCCGATTCTTTGGTTGTTCTTCTGTCTGTCAAATTATTTAGCTCTGGTATCGATCGCTAACTCCAGTAGCCTCGACTCTATCATATGTATTTGGAAGAAGGCGCCGCAACATGTAAACAAAGTTTATTGACCATTTTAAGACTATGAACGTTTGCTATAGTGTTAAATTTGTGATCAATAAGCGATTTCCCCGAGACACCGGATGCGGTCCGCCGTCCACCAAGTTCAATTATTATTGAATTTCCTATGTCCGGAGCGAGTGCCGTTCCGACAACTAGGGGTGAGGCAATTCCTTTTTAACTTTCGTGAAATAATTTGCCTGTCTTTGATGGACAAAGGATTGTTGGACTCAATTTGACAACAAACAAAGAGCAATATTGTGAATTCGACTAAATTATTCACAAATTGTCACGATTCTAACTTAGTACAATAAGATTATTATGATCAATTTGTTCTCTATAAGAAGCCACCATAAAAAAACAGCCCTAGTATTAAATCAAATTTGATTTAAGAGGGCAGGGGTCAATTACGTTTTAAGTGCACAATCGTCATGATTTACGCCGATTGTTGCTATGACTTCCGATCTCTAAAACGCGGAGCTCACCCCTGTTAAAGAAAATTATTTCCACAACAAAGAGTTTTGAATTAAAGTCCCGACTCACTCCGAAACTTCACTAAGACATTGGAGATTCCTGTTTTTGTTTGTTTCTATAATTAAAACGCGACTTAAACGCTCTTCCGATAATTATGAATCTACTTGATGTTGTTATTGCAGTGAATCGGATTTACGAGGGGATGTTTTTGGGCAATTTTCTCCGATTAGTATTGGTTTTCGGTTTAATGTTTGTACTGGATTTTATCAAGTCACGTTTTATCCTTGCGTTGGCGGATTTAATCAACATTGCCGGGATATTCTTTGAATTTGTTTATCCTGATCGTTCATTGTTGGATAATTTGAATTTTGACAGCATTTCGTCCGGGTGCACCCGTGACCCGCTAATGTGTCACCGTGGCGTCGTGACGAAGTGTTACGTTTACACATCGGGCCAGTATTTCGTGAGCAGTATTTCGCAGCGCGGCCGGCGCACGGGTGGGCAGTGTTCACATTACCTTCGCCTGGTGGCCGGCTGACTCATTCCAGTGTCGCCGACCGCCAGTTTTGAACAGAGTTCTAACTCCCAGTGGTCTGGCGCTAACACGCAACTCCGCCTCAGTAGTTCATACGCTCCGGTGGGCAATTTGGAAATTGTAGCTAAAATTTTGCTAAATTTGTTCATTTGTACTGAACTCGCTTGAATACAGAAATAGTTTTGGTTATTAATTAATTGTTGATCGCGGTACGGGTGCTCTTTAACCGGAACATATGCATACCAGCTTCATAATTATCACGAACCAAATTCGTAGTCAACGTTGCCTCGTTTTCCCGATCTTCATTAGTATGTATTAAATCTTCCCTAATATTATAAAGGGGATAGATTTGAATGTTTGTAAAATTGTTTGACTTGATAACTCAAAAACTGCTTAAGCGATTTACAAAAATATTTCATATATGGATCACATTTTTCCGGAGTAACATGAGCTATGAATTTCACGCGGATGAAGTCGCAGGCGAAATGCTAGTAGAACACAAAAATATTTGTGACCAGTATCAAACTGTACCAATAGAGTATTGTGAAAGCGAACCGATAATTTCACAATCAGACCACTGAAGCGAAATAGAGAGCCGTGTCAAAAACTTTCTGCTAATCGTATTCAAAGCTAGAGAATTATAATTACAGTTAAAAGCGACAAGTTTAGTATCAAGTTACGGACACGGCATGCTGGCTCAGGGCGCGTGCATTCAGTTGTATAATCGACAGCTCGTCGAGGACCGGACAAGGCTCGGTCGCGACACTTCTTGCCGTGTTGACTCCGTACCGTCACACTACCGGCCGCCGGATTGAAGAAACATTGTCGTGATTTGGGCAGCCATGTTTGGTTAAATTTTGACCGAGTGCTTGATTGAATTACGTTTTGTTGTTGATCACGATTAGGTGGTGGGCACTTCTTTGATCTATGAACTGGTTTGCTTCATTAAATTATTCTTAGTTTTTCTTTCTAATCATTAATTATAATAAATAAATAGATTGATTATTAATAAAAAGGGACACATTTACAATAAATACGTTAAACAATTAAAATAGAGCAGATTTGCTGATTTGCCTGAACTAGGATTGACTGATTGTAGGACTGATTTGCTAATTGTAAAAGAAGAGTTTCATAAGCTACAAAATAATTCCTAAATATTGATTGTATGGAAGTGTTCACACTGTAAGTGAAATTCAAACTCATATTTGATGTGAATGAGGTTCGTTATTCGTAACGAAAACAATACAGTAATTACAAAGTTCATTAGGTATTTCACCAATTTGCCGCTAAACTTCGTTTCAACTCCATCTTATTACGCGAAACATTATAATATACATTGAAACCCGTTCTAACAATTTCACATACAATCATAAATTCTAATTTAGCTCGTTGGTGGATCTTGTTACCACCTCGCCTTCGGTTTTCCGGACTTATTGTATGTTACTCCCAAGACATCGCAGCCCCACAGTACGTATATACAAAATTAATTAGACAAAATCTCGGGCTCTTGTAATATTTTATTATTATTTCCTATGTTGTGCGAGATTTTATTAGCGCGTTATATTTATTGCTCTTCTCTTAGGTGTAATGAATCTGAATAGGGTCTTGATTAGTCGTTACTGTATGGATGTGTTGGCTACAAGTTTATAATTATACTAGTGGTAATTACAAGGTAGCTTACATTGTGAGACCTTCGTCGGCTTTCCGTTTCGTTATCTCTCTACGAATGTTGATGGTTTGTTAAATTAAACGTCATGCAGTGGACTGCTATTTTCTTGATTATAAAACGCCTATCTTTGGATAGTTTGCACTGTTTTAATTTGTAAGTAATCGGCTACCTTCTTGATAACGTGTACGGAAAAAATATGCTGTTAAATTTTATAATTATGTTGTAAATGTAAAGCTTAAGTTATCGCAATATTATATCGATAGATACCGCTTTATATTTGTAAAAGGTACCCAAGAAAAGTCAACTATTCTACTTGCCTTTAAACGTTTAACAGATAACCTAAAGAGAACCAAAGAAGACTCCAACAATACTACTATCAAGATAAATTAAAGAAGTTGAACGCACAACAGCCTACAGCATCCCGATAAGGATAGGACAAAGCACTAGTTCTTAAAAGGTAGTCAATTGGTGTGTCCATCGGAACAACGGCCCGGGTCCGACATCGTATTCTACTTAGCCGTGAAATGTGTAATGCTATGCGTTTCGTTTCAACGTCTTCGCCGCCCTTTGGTGTTACCTACCATTTCGCGACTTGTGTGCAAACTTATGGGATACTTTTATACAATTCGATTTGTTTAATCCAAAGACTATGGGAGAGGTAGAAACGGCAATTCTGATTTATATTTTAATACAACCCTTTCGAAACAATATGGAGGCTCAAGAGAAGGGATTTAAAAACATGGCGGATAATGAAACACAAATAAATGGAACGTCTGAAAAATACAAATTAAAATAGAATGGATTTTTCAAATGCATAATAGATTTAGGCGGATGGATTGGATCGGAACTCAGAGCTGACCAGTCGGTGAAATCTAATCATTTGCATTACTTCCGCATGCTGGTCTCATACTGCGCTTCATTTCACGAGAACAGCCGCGGGACCTAAACTAATCACATTTTGTGTACATTTGTGAGGTTCTTTTTTAACTGATTTCTGTGTTTTTGGAATGAGCTAAAAATATAATAAATGATTTTATTTCTGTAAGTAGATTTCTACAAACACTTTAAAATTAGATGAGGTCGGCGTTTCCTATCTGACTTCTCTGAGAAGAAAGGCCGAAGCAAACTCAGAAATCACAGTTCCTTAAAGTCCCAGCATAATTTTGGTCAGATCATGTAACGACCATATAGATTGGAGTCCAAATTGTCTTTTGTGGAAAAAACCACACAGATTGAGCGAAGAGCACAGATTGAATTGAGCTCAACTCACTAACTGCCAAAAATACATCATCCAGAAAACTAAAAGCTTTAGGAAACATTTTTTTTTATTATTAAGTACATCTAAATCTATAATAAAACATGTTTTTCACTAATAACACTATCAGTGTTTTCTTTCCACAGTACTCTTAAATTAGATACATTGGAATCTTCAGTGGTGTGCCACTACAGATACGCGCGTGGAGCCAGGGGAGCGTGTCCTGCATTCTGAAGGACACGCGTATCGGGAAAAATGTCACGTAGTGGATACCGCGGCTGTAATAAGAACTCACAAGTATGGCGGAGAATTAAATAGAACTGATGAAGAAATTATACGATCTCATGAACACATGTGTGTGAGTTTAGAAGTTTAATAAACAAAAATAGAGAATGACAAGTTCGTATTTTCAGAGATAAGCACATTGTTTGCAAAAATAGTAAAACGGGATTTGATGGTAACAAGGTAATTAGCCACCAATCCGCATTGGGCCCGCGTGGTAGTTTATAGCTTACCCCCTCTCTAAGAGAGGAAGCTTGTTTCCCAGCAGTGGGAAAATTATAGATTGATTATGTAAGGTAGCCGATCCAAGTAAATAAATATCTTAAATAAATAAATATCTTAGGACAACCAACACACCGTTATCTGATCCCAAACTAGGCAGAGCCTGTGCTATGGTAACCAGACAACTGATAAATATACTTATATATTTCTAAAAACATACACATTATAGATAAATTACACCTAGACACAGAACAAATAATTGCGCTCATCACACAAAGATTTGTCCTAGGTGGGAATCGAACCCACGACCTCAGTCTTAGCAGTCAGGGTCACTAACCACCAGAATAACAGGCCAGTCAGTGGCGGGGCTTGGGAGAGGCCTTTGTCCAGCAGTGGTCGTCTTTCGGCTATAAAGATAATCATGATGATGTAAGGTAAGTTATATCGAAAACAAAAACGTAACGAAATTTCAAATAAATAACAATATCTATGAAAATTGGCCTGTTAACGTTCAAATTAGAGCTAAAACAGAAAAAGACAATGATCACGAAGCTATAAACAGGTCGAAACAATTTTTCCACAGCCACAAACGAACCTCAAGAAAAAAACCGAATGAAACCACCGAAGGAACACTCCAGTGTAAATATTTACCTGACGTTGCCCACGAAAAGTTTGTAGCGCCGGTAACTTCTGCCAGACCTCACATTTGCAAAAAAACCTGCCAAGCGTGAGCGTAGGTTTAGCTCGAAGATTTGTCATATTTTATTAAGTGTTTTTTTTATTCGTATAATTATATTAACTTCGTCTATAACTATGTGACATCTATCCTGTGCTCATTTTTGGTGACATTATATTCACTCCATGAGTATTCTATTCCTACTCCTCCACGACATTTCCTTTTTATGATACATTTTTTATATAATTTCCTAGAATGTATTTACCTATAGGTATCCGAAATAGACTATCGGATAAACTAATATTATAGAAAGGAAAGATTTGAATTTTTTAATGTATGTTTGTAATGGATAAACTCGAAAATTGCTGAAACGATTTTTAAAATTCTTTCACCTATAGAAAGTTACATTATCACCAAGTAATATAGGCAATATTTTATGCTGAAAAAATGCACAGTTCCTGTCAGTCACGTGGACGAAGTCGCGGGCGAAGTGCTAGTCATTGAAACATCGTAGTCATCATCATCAGCCTATAATGTTCCCACTGCTGGGACACGGGCCTCCTTTCGGTGAGAGGTGGGCCGTAATCCACCACGCGGGCCCAGTGCGGGTTGGTAGCTGTCACATGTGTTCGAATTTTTGGTTCTAAGACATGCCGGTTTCCTCACGATGTTTTCCTTCACCGTAAACATCGTAGTAAGGATCTCTAAATATCATAATAAGCTGAAACCGGTCAGCAACGGACGAGTCTCTTTCATTATGGTTCCGTACTTAACCTATGTTTAACGGTATACCTAAGTTTAATGACAGGAGAGACAGTTGAATGTTTTATCTACACTGGAAATAATTGCTTGCTTGAGTGTAGTGTAAAATAGTTACAGGTTGTGACGATACTGTGAACAGTTTTATCGAAGACTTGGTAAGTTTATTTCAAGCAGAAATCTACAAACCCATGAAAAGTTATTTATTTCCCGACATCTTTTATTAAAATCACTAGCTTTTACCAACGGTTTCGATTTCCACGTGGAGGACGAAAATTATCTTACAGGAAACACTACTGGGATAAAAGAACCCTATGTTAAAACATCCAGGATATAAACTATCTGCCTGCCAAATCCGTTCTACCCTTTTTGCGTGGTTGGGTAACAAACATCCAAAGATACAAACTTCCTCATTAAGATATAATTTCTTAAGCATATATAAAAATAAGTACGATGATCATCTACGCAATTGTCACAAATGTAACAATGATCAATAACGAAATTATCCTTCTCCTTGCGAATTCTAAAGTACCCTACAAAGTACGGAACCCTAAAAAGTATGTAAGTGTTTTCGGTAATTGAATTCCGTACACGGTTCGTATCTGGTCCGGTCCGACAGAGCGCGGGGTCGCACGTCGCACCGCGGTCAGGATTTACCGTGTACTCGGAATATTTTTTCATTTTCCCACTCTTCGCGTGAGATATCGCAGGTATTTTTATGAGAACTCCGACTTCATTTGCAGATTCCTTCCCGTTGCTTACATGTTAATAGGAGCAGACACAGTTCGTTTCTTACTATAAGAATTTGCTGGGATTGGATTACGATGAGTGATAACTTTTATTATGAACTAACCAATAAATAAATGAATATAAATAAAAATGCTTTATTGATATAAAAAGTTTTGACAAAATCAGTTGAAGCCCTGACTCCTGAGCTAGGTGGTACCTGTGTTACAGGAGTCAGTGTCTTCACCCGTTTGTGGAGCAATTCATATAATGTATAAAATCACGAATTTAAAATAAGAAAATTAATAATAATAATGTGAGAAAAAAATAATACACAATAGAATTTAATGCCTGCTTGCTCTTGCGTGGTATGGTGTGTTTGTGTATGTGTTGTCTGTGTGTGTGAGTGTGTTATATTTTGTGTATGTGTGTGTCTCTGAGTGCCTGTGCTAGATGGTTGTGTTTTGAGTTATATCTGAGAATGTGTTTGCCTATATTACTATAAAGTTACTATTAGTTAGTATTGATTGTTAGTTTGATAGTGTAAGTTATGTACTACCCATGCGTTTTAGGGACCTTCTCCGGCGCGCACGCAACCACTTAGGTACAATCGTTTAATCACAATTGATTGAGCCATTTTCGAGTTTTTGCAAGGCTGACACACGGCATTTGATTTTTCTATATACATATAGGGTAGCGATTTAAACACCTGCATCTGTGAAGGGGGTGATTCTGCACGTTAGTCTAAACAACTTTCTTTTACGACACAAGTAATTGTTTTTTACAAAAAAAAAAAAATTACATGCGTCGTATAGTAGTATAATAGTGTCTACTATTACTTAAGATTTTTTTTTTTTTCACGAATCGGTTGAGAGTTTTGTAGCGAAAGTGGTTTTATATGGTGCGTAGAATCACCACATGTCAGATGCAGGTAACTAAATCGCCACTTTGTTTACAAGGAAAACATCACAAACTGTAACCATGAATTCGGCATATGAAACCCCGTATCACAAAATTGTTTTGTTGGTTATCAATACTAAATTGCTGTTTCATAGACAAGTTCAATACCTTCGTGGTGAAAATGGACCAGTTAAGTTTCTTAACGTCTAGAATCATATGCTGAATTTTTGATTCCAGTTTGGCACTGGTTAAAATTGTATCCTAAACAGAGAAGTTGTGTACTTACTAAAAGGAAGTGGAACTTGCACCGAGAAGACTACAAGTAAAATGAATTGCCCAACCCTAAGCTTACTAAATACTAAGGCACTAAACGACATACACAAACATAA
This sequence comes from Aporophyla nigra, assembly GCA_947507805.1. Classification (NCBI taxonomy): domain Eukaryota; kingdom Metazoa; phylum Arthropoda; class Insecta; order Lepidoptera; family Noctuidae; genus Aporophyla; species Aporophyla nigra. The sequence continues at coordinate 14,650,265 of OX382301.1, read as the reverse complement.
AGTAAGACCGAAACTAAATATCAATCCAACTACACACAAGGTTCAATTGCCATACATATGCATCGATTTATCAACAATCGAAACGGCTGGTAACATAGTTAGGCTATACAAACGGACTGCGCTGCCTGTAATAGGAAGCTTCCGTCTGCAGCGCACAATAGCTCCGACGCCCAATGAGCATTCGACAGATTGTATCTATTAAGGCCACAGTGTAGCCGAATTGAAGGACGCCAAATTGCTATACTGATTGGTTGCAGATGAAATATTGTTTGTTTTCAATGAGGCTGTGTATATTATTTTATTCAATTCATGAGTCAAAGATGTATATTAACATCCTTTTTGATATTCTTACTTGCTCTACACATAGTGACACACTCAACAAAGTTAGAAATGAATATTTTTTTAAACTGTTATTTATTTTCAATTCTTTAGGATGTTTCGATTTATGTAACGTATGTCATTGTGGTTTCCTGGTAACCCTGGCGACGGTAGTGGCATAAATTTATGAAATTATTGTATTGTCATCGGTCCTCAATAAGTCTACAAAGTTTAAATGAAATCTGACCGTTTAAAATGGGTCAAAATCTAGTCCAAAGGAGCCGGTTACAAAACAAACAAATATACAGGTGCAGCTAGCGTGTTAAAAATTGTACTTACTTAGAGCAGAAATGTTGAACACAATAACCACCCGTATATTTCATCCAACTAGATTCACACTATACATAGACAAATGATAGTCCAGTCATCGTATTTCAAATGTGTATGAACTAATACAATTATCGTAGGGGAGCCGGTCAGCGATAGATCGCACTGACTACTGAGTTACTGACGTATGTTGATACGATTGTCCGCCTGTTAAACGATTTCATTTGAATTTGATCACTCGACTGTCCGCCAGTGATAATGTTTGCAGGGGCTGACTCACGTCAAATGTCCGTTTGCTTTGATGTACATTCACGTACAGTATGCAAATGCAGATCTGTCATTGTATCTACAGGACTTATATTTTTATTTATGTTCTTTGTAGTTTCTGTTTCAGTGATTAAGTGAAAATAAATGATGATTATCATAATAATGCATCAAAGACTATTGTTTCTTTAAAATCCTATACATTATCCTGCACAGGCCACAGTCATCATTGGTTATTGCTAAGAGTTGTAATTGCCAGCAATTATGTGACGCTAACTTATCCATCATTTGATAGCATCGACTTATAAATCTTTAGTGTCAATCGATTTTTATTTATCACTTGGAATCGCAAGATGAGTCTTATTAACGATCTCTAATCTGTTAGCAGCACAGTCTTCTGTATTGTAATTGCTGCTTGGAAAGTTAAGAAACAGACCATTCCAACTTAAGACACAAACCAGGTATGAAACAAAATTTTCATAATAATGGTTTTGTAAGACCTACAAAATCAAAGCAAAGCATTTACTTGTTCCTCATGTACAACATACGAACACGGAAGAGGCATAATATCAAATTCCTCAATTCCGAGGTATATCTTTAACAGGCATCGATAACCCTCCATTCCGGACATAATGTACGCATAATTGGCGTAACATTTCCATTGCGAACCCTTTCAAGACGCCTGTAATGTTGAGGCCTACATGTTATTTAATTACACAATCTCGAGCACAATGCGAATTATACCAACTCCTTTACGTCTCGAATGCATGGAAAGGGGGCGACAGAGCCGTATTTGGATAGAGGGATGGAAAATACAGTTATGATGGTAAAGTACTATTAGATGATATTGTAAGTGTCGGTTTGATGGTTCATTAACATGAACATTGTCTGTGAAATGAGCTGTTGATTTTGTTTATTGTTTTTAATCTTAATTACTTCTGGGAGGATATAGACACCGAATTTTCCACGTTGTCAATATTGAATAAGTAGTTATAAATAGGAACATAGAGTAATTTAAACCTAACGATATTTCTAATTGCATCCCTGCCTTCAAAAGGTTAAAGCCGTGACCGGAACACCTCAAAATCATAGGGCGAAAACTATGAAAGTCTTCCGATTTCCCTTCGAGCTCATAACATCCTCGGTAATGAAGGAGCACCCTCAAGGGTGTCCCTTACTGGGGGTGCACAGTCCGACTCAATTATAAACGAATATATCAAAATGACTGAGTAAGATTTAGACGGAACCCTACCTTTACCTGATAACTCGATACAAGATTAATCATTTACGAACTAAGAGAACGACTTATCTTGAATTTAATTAAATTCAACAATTAAAAACAGGTCACAACTCTCTGAAAGTTTAAAGTATAGTCTAAGCCAGGGCCCAGAAACTAGAGCTGTTTAATATCTAATAAAAAATCTTCACAAACGTTAAGATAAGATAAGATAAGATAATCGTTTATTTGCCCAAACATGAGTACAAGACATACAATACAACACAAATTGTCAGCATGCAAGAGATGTTAAAAGTGGATATAAATACAGATCATCATGTTTGCCTTAAACAATGGCATGCAAATATTTACACAGTTATTTAAAATGTAAGTACAAGCCAAATTATTTAAAAATGTCATAATAATAAACGAACATTAAAAATAAAGAATTGGTAAAACAGGTAATCATAATCAAAATCTCTCATTTAAAAACTCATTTATATTATAATAAGCTTTGTCTGCTAGAAAATTAATAACTTTCCGTTTGAATGGTAGACCACTTAACTCCTTCCAGCTTTTAGGTAGTTTATTATAAATTTTTGGAGCCATGCAAAAGACACTTTTTCTCATAAGTGACGTCCTATATTGTTGTAGGCAAATTTGGCTGTTGTCACGTCTATTACGAGGAAATCGATCTGCCATGCGAGAAAAGAGGTGAGGGTTAGACCTTAAAAATATTATATTTTCTAAAATATACAGAGAAGGTAATGTCAAAATTTTGTATTTTTGGAAATAAGGCTTGCAACTCTGAGTTGTTTCAAGTTTGAACATCAACCTAATGCAACGCTTCTGAGTCTTAAATATTAATTCCCGGTCCGTCGAGTTACCCCAAAATATAATGCCATATCTTAAAATGGACTCTACCAAGCCATAGTATGCGGTGAGCAAAGAACCTATATTAATTACTGCTGCCAATTTATACAGAGCATATGCTGAGCTACTTATTTTCTTACTGATCGTCTCTATATGTGCCTTCCAATTTAATTTATTGTCAATAATAAGTCCTAGAAATTTTGTTGTATCAACTTCGTCAATGTTATTATTATTATATTTTATGTCTAAATTATTTATGAATGTCAAGGTGCGCTGACTAAAGTGCATGATTTTAGTCTTATTTAAATTGATTTTTAAATTATTATTATTCTGCCATTCTATAATGTCAATTAGTGAATTATTAATGTCAGATTTATAATTGTTTCGATCTTTACATTCAATTGTCACTACACTGTCGTCGGCAAAGAGGCTCATATGTTGATCTGTGCATTTAGGCAAGTCATTAATATATAACGTAAACAGGGGAGGTCCCAAAACGCTTCCCTGGGGGACACCATACAGAGCATCACGTTCTTGCGACCGATATGTCTCCTCTCGTTTTGTCGTTACGTTTATCCTACTGATTTCCGTTATTTGCTTTCTGTTTTGAAGATATGACTCAAATAGTTTTAAAATGTTGCCTCTAATGCCATATGCTTCGAGTTTCTTTAGCAGGATATTGTGCTGAACATAGTCAAACGCCTGAGTCATATCACAGAATATACTACACACCGGTTTATGTTGATCCATATTAGTCATCACTGTGTGTAAAAAATCATAAATTGCCATATTAATTGTTTTTTTTTCCCTGAAACCTTTCTGTTCATTGCAGAGGATCTTATTGTGTTCTAAATATGAGTTGAGCTCAATAGTTAATAGTTAGCCAATGGATTCTAATTTTCAATAGTAAATTAATAACACAGATTACCGCATAGTACGCCATTTAAATAGAACCGTGGTGTATTACGAAAGCGCTAGATGCGCTTGCGATACTGGACTATTCAATACAATATCTATTATGAATGAACGCGGTCCGCGAAGGTTGATTAGACTCGTCGGCTCTATTCCAATTTTCATGGTATACTGCGATCCACGGGCCTGATTGATTGTTATTGGATCGCAGTAGCCAGTATATTCGACTTGCTCTAGAAACGCATGTAAGTTTCAACGTGTAAACCAATATTGTACGTGTAGTGCTGGTTATTCCCCATTCATTTTGGTTATTTTTGTTATAACTCCATCTATTTATTCAACATGTACTGTATCAACATCCATGATACTTAAAGTTGCGTTGGTATGTGTTACATTATGTCGATAGAAATTAGCCTCGTAAGAATCTTAAGATCAATTTAAACTTATCTACATCAGAGATCGGCCATTTCACTGTTATTATCGATAAATTTTACACTGTTCAGTCATTTTAATAATCCTAAGGCGATATTTCCGAACTCGATCGTTGCAGTTTTACATCTTCGTCGATTTTTAAGAGATGGCAAACGAATCGAATACTTGTATTTTTTGTTTCATATTTCAGGAATTTTGAGTTAAAATGTGTCAAAAATTGAACAGAATGTAATAAAGAGTGGTAAATTCCAGCGGAACGGTGACTATTCATCTCAGGTTCGTGAAGCACTATTGGTTGCGCGAGCTTTTGTAACTAAAGTGGTATTTCACAGCGTCGACGCGTATACCGCTATCTGATGATTGGTTTTTGGCAATTAACAGTATTGCTCACGTCGCAATCGAGTTCATTCACCGTGTGAATTATGTATGGAGCCTCCATTTCCCTCTTTGTTGTCCCGTTCTACTTACTTACACCTATACCATAACCGAAATATTAAATCTTGTTCATGTGTTTGTATCCCACGCAGAGTGTGCGTGTAAGTTTATAAACGCTAACCTTTTTAGATCATATTTTGCATAAAAGTGAGGGATTCTTCTAGATTACGGTTCACTGAACATTATTACAATAGAAGATAGTAATTATAAGAAGTGACAGGTTGCGTGCTCGACACCTGTTGGCAATCGAGCTTCAGACGACCCTTTGCACTATTGTACGGGAAGAATGATAGATAGTTCCAGTTTAATACAAAAATAGGAGAAAACAGCAATCAGCTGCAAATACAGTATATAATAATGCTGGATTACAAAACGGAAGAGCCGTCGATAAAGGTGTTAGCACGAGTAGATAAGTTGTCAAAAAGCTTTTAAAGTAGATCGAAGATCGCCAAATAGTCTAGGAAACCCATTAGCAGCGATTTCACGGCTACCATAAACACTGTACAATTTACACCGGCGAAGCACTAGCACCCAGTTTTATGAACATTATTACAGATTGTTAGTCACAATTTTGTAGTGTGCAGTTAGCGTTCATATAATTATAATGCATGTTTCAGAAACAATAAATATTTTCATTATACGCAACGGCAAGCTCGCAGACCTGTCGTCCCTTTATTAACATTTAAATTTATATTACATTAACACATGATAAATGTCTACGTTGATAAAATATCTACGCCACCTTTATGTCGTTTGTGACATGGAAAATCGTTCTCAGCTTTGACATGATGCGAATTAATGCGTTATTATTTAAAGTGTAAAGCTCAATATGGCTCGTCGTATTGTCTTCAATAGAATTAAACCCTTTGTCTCAAGGCGTCAGTTCACCGTTGCCATGTCGCCTGACATTTGTACAAAGGTTACCTCCATTCTGTCGGTTTTCTTTTTACTGGCTGACATCACGTTGTAGCCGAAGAAAGGGTGGTATTGTGTTGTTCGAATTGACCTTTATGTTTGTTTGGACTAGAAGTGTGCAATGATATCGCACTATTAATTTCATTTAAATATTCAATTATGATGAACCCTATCTTGATACTTGCACTATGCAAAGTTATTGTAATTTCACAGATTACGAATTATGGCTGTATACATTTTCCAATTATGGTAGCTTTGACCCACAGCAATAAACGTACGTCGTTTATACTACAAACAAATTTAAACCTTCAATGTAGCGAAGCAAAATTGTCTTAATAAATAGCATAATTATGGTGATTACGTAGACGTCAAAGGAACCCATAAAACTATCAATGAACCTATAAATCGAAGAAAACGTTGGAACACGCGAGCACCGGGCTTGGGAAAGTATAGAAACAAATAGATAACATTAACAATAAGAGACGGTGTGAGGTTATAACGTGTGAAAATACGTATAAAAATGGAATTAATTGTACACCCACAACACATTGTAGCATAAACAATTATGGAAGAGGCGCCGATGGGTCGGTGGCACGGAAAGAAAATTGGCAACATAAGGCACGCCGTGTAATATGAGAAAATAATAGTTTTAATGTTGGAAATAAATAACGCGGCGAGGAGGAAGACAATGGTCCCGTAACAAGATCTTCTGTTAATTGTGGCCAATGCGGTGCGGACCATTCAACCGTGATTTATGAACGTGTTCAAATTAAGCCCTATTTGTTCTTTACTGAATCCTTTGCTTGTTATCGACGGATTTCTACATATTTTAGAGAAGACGTGTTTTGTAGTAATATTGTCCTGGGCTGGATTCAGATGTTCGATGTAATTTAATAGCACTCACCTCGCATTTTCTGCTCGTCGAGAAGTTGCCTTTCGAGGTTATCTTTCACTTCTCGTTCCCTCAACACGTCCATCTTTAGTTCAGCTGCAACAATAACATCCATTGTTAAATCACAGTTAAGGTTTATCTTAAAAAATACGTTGTGATTAACAAAAGAATTTGTTTTCTCAGAATCAATATCGTAAACTTCAATAAGTTAAATCCAATAAAAGAAAATGTTGGTATAAACAACGTTTTAAGTTAAATAAATGGTTCATTGTATACAAAGGCATTGTATAAATTTAACAGAGAGCTAAACCGGTAACAAGGCTTCAGCAAGGGGCCGATTAGGAGCATAAACACGGATTAACTCATTCGGAATCCGGGTACTATTGTGAAGGAGTCGAATTGAGAGATTTGCATAACTTTCAATTAAACCTAACCTGACGGAAATGATTAGGGGAGGAAGTTCCGATTTGTGGGTACTTTGCACCATCTAGTAACAAACTAAATGTGTAATGTGTCGATTGATTCGTTTGGTTCACATTTGATACGATATGAGGTGGACGAATATACAAGAAACTTCACATTCTGGTGAGATTATCCAAAAACTTGAGAAAACCAAGAAATGTCTAACAAAAAGGCTACTTTTCCATATTTAAATGGAGACGAGCTTATAATGATCCCCACGTAACAGTTTAAGGTAATAGCAATTTTCACACAATAACAAAATTAGCAGCAGTTATAAAACTATCATAGCCATAAATTCTAACTAAAAATAGTTCAGTGTCAGCTTCTAATTGGCTGCAGGTGATACAGTTGCATTAAGTATGCAAGATATGATATCGACTGCCAAGTGTTATAACGCCATAGTAATTTGAAAATTGCTATGACATATCATTTGAGTATTTTAGAAAATTATGCAAGTTTTATCCCATGTTATTTGGTAAGTCAGGCACATTTGCGATTGTTCTCATATGTTACGTCACTCTCCATAAAACTATTGTCCCTAAACTTACGTTAAACATTGCATCTACTAAAACTGACAACACAGACCCCTACGTTTTCAATCAGGTTAATCTCACCATCGATAAGCGCCTAATATCACGCCATACGTATGTAAAGTCATCTCAGGAGTCGAATTTGAATAGAAAGAGGTCATGCCCGTTTAATTTGGTCCCTTATTCAATTAGGTGCCTAAGCTGCGTCTATCTAATGGAGGTCGTAAGGGGATCTCACTGATTAACTCGCGTTGTTAGCACCTAAGGTTACTGCAGCGCATTACTTGAAAGATTTAATTTGAAAATATTGCTGCGAGGTCTACAGCAGAATGTTTTAATGAGAAAGTAGTAATATATTGATGCTTGAGGATAATTAAATGAATTTTGGGCTTTGTTTTATTCAATGGTTATCCTGTTTTTGACAAGTATATAAATGTATCAGTGGTTAGAAAAGTTTTGCTTCGGACGCAAATGTAAATAACACTTAACTAAGCATTGATAAGTCAATAACGTAAATAATATATTCTAGCTAACTTAGTCATGGGCGGAGTCGTCTGAAGCAAGTATCAATAAAACATAGCATATCTATATTAGGATAAATACACTAGTAGCAGGTTATCGACTCGGTCCCGCAACTATCTTGTCCAATACAAAGCGAACAGTTTCACTTAATAATTCCGTTAGCGTTTTAATTATTCCCGCAGATTCGATGTAAGGTAACAGTCTATTAAGAACCGCCAACGTATCTGATAATAGTCGTGTACAGACAATGTTATGTTCAAATTGAGGTGATATAGAAACAGGAAATTAGGTTATTGATTTATATAGAGCTGGTTGAATCAGTATTGAAATAAGTCAATAGCGAAGTTCTGATACTGATCTTTTTGAGACTCACAATAGATTGATGGTGTGATACATCAGTGAAATTTCTGATGAGACTATATCAGCATTTTCAACAATTGATATGAAATTACTTGGAATACCAAAACAAACAAATACAGCCAATTACGAGTAATTCCAAGAGCGTCAAAAGAACTGGTGACCAGCGATACACATCTACAATGATACGAACATACGAGCAAAGAGGTAGCCCGGTCGATGCTCATGCGCCGTATCGACGAACAAAAATCTTCGCGATAAACCAGAGACAAGTTAACTTGTGCTCGCGCAGCTTATAATAAGGTCCCGAGATATATGTATGAATATCGCACAATAGCTATCTGGAATTGTGATCTTGTAAATTGAAACGTTGGCTTACTCATCGTTTGTTACTAATATTAAGTATTCAATCCAAGTTTTAGCCTCGAACAGTTCGTGGGCTTCCAAGGCTTTTGGGTGTTTGTTTTGTTGGGTTTATATATCCAGCAGTACTATACTTTGTATGATTGAATCATCAGTAGATAAAGTAGACCCTATTATGAAAGACCAAGTGAAATAATATCATCTAAATTGTGTCTACAAAAAGCTTAGCAATTTTATCGTAACACACAACTTGTTAAACCACTTCAAAAAGGAGGAGGTGCTTATTTTTATCGATTTGTCATAAATCCCGCCACAACATATATAACAGTTTTTTTAGGAACAAAAAGCGTCAATCTCCAGACCGCATCGGCTGCGAGATTAATTTCGAATCAATCCCGGTGTATGCTGTAATTTAAGGGGCTTTTAGTTAAGAGTGGTTTCGCACATGAGACGTAAATTACCTTTGTCGAGGGATGGCCATTAAGGGCCCGCGTAGGTATGCGGCGTATCTCAGCATCTCGCGATTTGCGAGTAGAAGAGCCTTAACAAAAGGTGCTCCCGGTGGTCCCTGCGTACTTAGCAACCATCTAAGTATCTCTGTATTGTTTTAATACAGCGATAGAGATACTTCATATCGATCGATTACTATGATTAGTTCCCTAGCCAGTCCCAATAAGAGTCATTATTGAATATGTAACAATAATAATATCTCATCCCAAATCGAATGAAATAGAAACGATTACTAACATCAAAATTAGCGACCCATAAATCATCAGAACACAGACACTAAGAAGGCAAAACAAAACCGATCCTATGAAAACGTTTATCGATAAAAGAGAAAACCAAAACATAAGCGGAACACTCGATTATTAAATCGATCTTTATATCGGATCAATCAAATTTAAAACCTGATCGACTTGCGTCCGACGAAAAAATTATTACTTTATAAATAAAATAACAATAAAAACGATGCGCTCCGTTCAAGGGAATATATAATTATGGACAATTATTATGATATCGAAACTCAATGGTCGATAGATGATTGAAAGGATCGGGACCCATAAACAAAAGGATCAATTTTGATTACGCAATTTAATAATGTTTCGGAGGTAAGTAATTAGCTGATAATCATAATCGATACTTAAACGATTTTGAAACGGGGAAGACGAAAAGTCAAGTTGGCTCTTTATTTTTTTTAGCCGGCAGTCAAATGTGATTCCCGAGTCGGGGAGGGTGGCAGGAATAAATGTTATTTCTCTTCAATTTCAGTGCACTCAGTAAAAACAACAATAATATTTAAATTTCGAATATGACGCCCTTTGAGACATGCTCTACGAGATCAAGTGCGCTCCGACTTATTTAGAATAACGACTCCTTAGAGATCCGTTCCATTGCTTCTGATTCAGATTCGCTGAACCGATTGAGAAGGAATAAAGATATCATTATCAGCTACAAATTTGGACAATTTTAAAGGTGTTAGACAAAACTGAGAATTTATTACCTGTCTCTGAAACGGTTTAATTTCAATGAAACATAAGTCATAGGGTGAGCGAATTAAGACATATTTTCACAGCCCCCGCCATCGTGAACACGAAGTTGAGCTTGCAGTTAAAATAACAATTAAAGTCTTCGTAAAATTTACGACTCAAAACTGGCAAAATAATTTAAACGAGCGTTGCGGTGGAGGCGACCGAAACGGGGCTTTGAATTGGGAAACAAAAGTATGCATTCAGATCACCCTCCGCACTGTCTTCAGACGTTTTAACACGAATGAATCGGAAGTCTACCATCTTAAGGTGAAATTTTAATAGTAATAGCATAAGGAAATATTACTCACGAATATTGTTGATTTAAGCACTTTTAGAGCTTTAACAAAGACGCCTGATATGATTTATACAGAATCTTTTATGCGCGGATTAAAATTCGCCCAGAGATATAGGAGTCGGCCATCCCTACTTATAGATTAAGTATAAACACATTAACTGAATTGACGATCCTCTTAAAAGGTAAATTCAAAGTAACGGTAATGGTTGTCATGGCGCGGAAAACGAATTTTCTTCCCTATGCCTTTTTTAAATTTACAAACCGGCAGCAATTTTATTTTATTGTTATTAGATTTTTCCGGCTTATGTCCCACAGCGATGTCACTGCGGAGGATTATTCCCGCAGTCTCCACGCTAATAATCATAAGAATTGCTTCCCTTTATTATGTGTGAAATTTAGAACGTAAAATCTTTTGCAGCCAGTTCTTTATTGCGGAATTTTTCACCCTAAACGACACGTAATAAGAGTACTTTTTAAAAGGCAAATCCTCGAGTGCCCTTCATAAAAACACACTTGCTAGTACTACTTTATTTGACGGGAAGATTTTGTCATACATGTGTAACACATAATTTTATGAATATATTATAAGGGATTTGCATTTGGTATGTCGCTAGCGAGTCGTAGGTTTGACGAGCGTCGTAAACCTTGGCAATCTTGTATAGCCTTATTACTATGGTAAAGGTACAAATAATGAAGATGTCGTCGCAAAATGGATTAAAAAGTAGTAGCGTATCGAGCGTGCACTGTCTGAATAACTCGTGGTGTTATCGCCGCACGCGCACCCAATCTGCGATCGAAACACACCGGATAAGATTATCCGGTAGCCCTGTATTATTTTAATGAGACTACACGACTCCTCGAGATTCGATACGATACGAAAAAGCTTAGGTAACGAAGCGAATAAAAAATATACGGGTCAACAGAGATATCAACCGGCCGCGGCGAGATGACGGGCCGGTCGTCGGGAATACTTTTCCAAGAGGGATTTTTAAATTAGCCACTGAACACGATAAACTTGTGTACATCTACATACCAGCTGACGGCAGATCGGCTGATACCATTATGTCTCTGGTAAGGCACCGATTAAAAAATATCCACATTTATAAGCGGACAACATCTGGTGGTATTTAAATAAGATATAAACGCGGAGGTCCGCGAATGTTTTGTTTTTCGACTACACATTTTCTTCCCCGTGGCTCCCCTCGCCGGATATATTGGTATTAAAAATGTAAGGGAGATTTATGCGAATGGCTCTAAGCTTTCATTAGATGTTTCTTATGCCGTGTTTTTGCGGTCGCCGCTCCCTGACCGGTAATTTTTCATTTTTGTGCAAACTTCCCGATGTTTCCGCGGCGTACCTAAATTTAACTGCATATAAAGAATATTAATGCTCCTCCGAGTTGCGGGCAGGTGTACGCTATGACTTATTTTATTTCAATTCCCCATCTGCAGTGGGAATAGAAATTGCTAGAAATGTTTTTAATGAAAAATAATGGAGCAAGTTCTGTTAATGGAGGAAGTGGAAAAAATTACTTAGCTCTGGGTGTATTTTTTGTTCGAGTGGCATAGATAATGCTAACTTAGAAATAATAGATGCAAATATAACTGGAGCAATAAACAAGACTATCAAACATATTATTTCGTCTTGTAATTCCGTATGTAAATTGGCAGTAGAACAAGCGTTCACTTTCCACCCCCATAGAGACAATATATGGCCAGTGTAACTTGGGCTCGGATTATGTTATCAAAACTAACAATAAGGGGTCCTATTCCTTGGCTAAAGAAACTATACTCGTATCCTTGGGTTACACGAGTCTTAAATATTAAGAGCACTTAGATATCTAAGCCACATAGTCTTAAGATAACTAAGTATCAATAAATACACTTCACACTTTTGGTATATTATTTTAATCAAATGGTAAGGTAAGTAGGTACCATCATCTCCCGCTTGTGTTGGGGTCGGCTCACAGTCAAACCGCATGCAGCAGCATCAGTATTTTACATGGAGCGACTGCCTATCTGACCTCCACAACCCAGTTACTGGGTAATACGATACCCCTTGGTAAGACTGGTTGTCAGTTTCGGGCTTCTGAAGACCCGTAACGAGTGTCAAAGATCTACGAATAACACCGGGACCAACGACTTAACGTTCTTTCCGAGGCACGGATGGGGCTTGAAATGGTGATGGTGAAACATGGTCACCTATCCACAGACCGACTGCGGCAAGCGTAGCTTAACATAATCGATTGACCTGCGCGTTATTATTTAGGCAAAAGCCCCGAAATAAGTATATTACAAAGGAAAAGAAAGAAAATACGTATATTTTCAGTAAACATGATGCAAAAAAATACTAAACACAAAAATAATATTTTTTTAAAGCTAGGGAAAACATGCGTCACATCCACGCAAAACGGTCATTGCTCAGCATAATTCTGCCTATTTATTATACCTATTTAATATGAGATTTTCTCTTCCAAAGATTTTCCAAACATTTAACTTAACCCTACAACTACTGCCAGGGTCACGAGATTGTTCGAAAGAGATACCGTGACTCTGGCACATGGGCAACTGAAGGAACACGGGTGGGTTTTAGTCAGTAAAAGTCTGACACGCCCTCTCACTCCGCCCAGAGCGGGAGAAGTCATTTGATGATTTCCCATCCAAAAAAATAAAAAATCCTACAACTATCTTTACAGCACATTTGCTTTAATTTCACACTTTCTGACGGAATTCCAATTCATTTAAAAACGACGACATTAATTAGACAAAAGAACAAAAGCCTGCCAATAAACTATTATTAACTTCAGCCCTATTTAAAGAATCCTCAATAAATAAGTACTAGTTGACGCATCCACATGTCCACATTCTGTAGTAAGGCCACGCGCACACCGACGCGAACAATTCGGCGTGCGTCACATTAAATTATTTCAGCTAAGTAATTCCGAGCGGTTAATTATTGCGCACAACCTGCGACGAGAGTTGAGAATGTAATTATTATTAAACTTTACGATTGTCTCACTTTACCCCTTTGCTTTACCTTTCCATGGCAACTTGACCTATCCGACAGCAAACTACAAAGGAATTTAGACTTTAACACCCAGACGATTAATTCAATTTTAAACACCTCAGTGAAGGTCTGTACGTTTTCCGTTTATGAATTGTGCTACATTAGATCCGGAGATCCTAAGGGAGTTTCTTAGCTTGTTGCGGTACAGGATTCATATTTGAGCCACTCTCTATAAATTTATATGTATGCATAAATACGGATTGCTATAACTTCTTAATTGAAAAACAATTCTACTTATTTATAACTTTATTACTTAGTTAGAAATGTGTTCTGGGGTTTGTGACTGTCCCGCTAGCTCTACATTATTATTGAATGAATTGGATGAAACATATTTTTTTTAACTTGAAAAACTTGCCCTTAGCACTGGGCTGGTCTCGTCTGCTCTATATCCAATGACCTGTGGGCCATAATAACCCCTACGTGGAGCCCTAACACAACTAGAAGGCGTTGGGGAAGACCCCCTAGAAGATGGCGGGACAAGTTGGAGGAAATACACGACCAGTGGCCCACTTTAGCTTTGAATCGAAAGAGTTGGTACTCATGGGGATAGGTCTTTGCCCAGCCGTGGGGTGATGCGAAGTAACAGTAACAGTTTGCACTTGCAATGTCTATTTACGCGTGGCATTTTTTTTTTTTTTCAGGATGAAATCATAACCAATCGTCGTTTGTTTTATTGATTGAATGTGTGTGAGATTATGTGAAAGTTGGTACCTCCACCACAGATTACAAATACATCGCTAGAGTGGTTTGCTAAATTCAACAGTAGTGATGACGCCGCGGGCGATAGAACTTCACAACCCTTCGCTACTCAGTGAAATAGGATTATCATTCTTATAGAAAGCACAAAAAGCTACTACAATCTGTCAAATTTCTTTAATAGATTTTCAACTTTATCGCTACAGTATTAGGTTCAAGATTGATTGGGAAATTTTGAGAGTTTTGGGTTACTTGATGTGCTGGCGTCTGTACATATAATACAGAACACGTTTTATCGACAATACTATTATAATATGTGTATTCAGAATAATTTAATTGAATTATTCATTATTCACTGTATAATTTATGTAGGACTAAAAGTATTGAAGTTGAATAACTTTAAGCCTGTTCTACTTGTCAGTTGTGTCTGTTCAAAGATATATCGAGCTGCTTAGGTATGCATAATTATAAGATCAGTGAGGGCCACCACTGCTCTTACAGTGGTAACAGGTTCAAAAAGGTGTGTACTTTGTGTAAATTATTTAAACACCACTACTCTCAAACTGTGGAAACCGGCATGTCCTAGAACTAAAAAACCGAAGACATGTGACATCTACCAACCCGCACTGAGTCTGCGTAGTGAATAACTGTATCCTAGAAGTGGGAATATTATATGCTGATTTATTTATTTATTTAAGGACAACCAACAAAGCTTACACTAAAATACATGTTATAAAGCACTTATATTCTAACACTAGCTTCTGCTCGCGACTTCGTCTGCATTAAATTCCCTTCCCGTCGCGTCGAATCGCCTACCCTTGCGATTTTCTCCGTTTTTGCAACATTTTTCATTACTGCTCCTCTCCTCTTGGTTGTAGCGTGATTTTATATAGCCTATAGCCTTCCTCGATAAATAGGCTACCCAACTCAAAAATATTTTTTCAATTTGGACCAGTAGTTCCTGAGATTAGCGCGTTCAATCAAACAAACAAACTCTTCAGCTTTATAATATTAGTATAGATAATATAGCGAAGCCTTAATTAAAGGCTGCCACGGCATGCATTAAACATAGGAGTAGTTATAAACAGGTGAAACTTATTTAGATCTGATTATGCTTATGCTGTAATTATACAAAAATATATTACGAATAAGAGTGATAAATTGACTAAAAACAACCCATTTCATAATTATCTATACTATAGATAACTAGATTATCTATACTAATATGACAAAGCTGAAGAGTTTGTTTCTTTTTTGTTTGTTTGAACGCGGTAATCTCAGGAACTACTGGTCCGAATTGAAAAATTATTTTTGTGTTGGGTAGCCTATTTATTGAGAAAAGCTATAGGCTATATAACATCACGCTACAGTCAAAAGCAGCGGAGCAGCAACGAATAATGGACGAAAGCGGGCAGGCAATTCGATGCGTCGGGAAGGGGTCAGGGGAGCAAAAATTTGACGCGGACAAAGTCGCGGGTAGCAGCTAGTTTTTATTATAAAATGGGCAGTTTTTCGCTCAAAGCGGAGAGAAAAGTGACGACTTAAAAAATTTCAAGAACAGTTCGATATAGGAACATAAAACATTTGGTTAATAAATGCCTACGAGCATTGATCACCATACAATAACAAAATCATATGTAACTTAACCGCATACAGAGTTTTACAAAGCGACATATCAACAACAAACCTACTGTATAAGAGTGAAACTTAATATTCCCATTGTTAATATTTTAGCATTACGCCTCGGGAGTACCACGCGCACAAAGTTTTCCCCTAAGAAAATAAGGATAATTATTTATCCTTACATAAACACGAAAGAAGCATTTTCTAATACAATAACAATAATTGACTCAGGTCCTATAAATATTCTGTTTTGAAAGTATACGAAGACATATTTATTAAGACTTCGACTTTTTCGTGGAACCTTCATAATATTACTTGAGGATTTCGTTGACACGTGTAATCTTTCAAGTCCAGCACGCGTAGCATGACCACCATAGAAAGAACTTTGTCTATTCTTGGTAGAATAGAGATAGAACTATCATGCTACGCCAGCCTTAAACGGTACAAATCTTTCAACAATCTTTAATTCTGTCTTTAATCTTTCTACAATCTGTAATTTTGTCTATTCTTCCGTCGACAAAACCCCTTTCTACGGTGGTCATGCTACACATGCAGGTGTTTTGTTTTGCTACAGTTCATCATTCATAGATTGTGACTTTTTTTGATGGACGCTTAGAGACTCATCATCGTCTACCTAGCCTTTCCCAACTATGTTGGGGTCGACTATTACAATCGAGTATTTTACATGGAGCCACTGCCTATCTGACCTGCACAGCCCCGTAACGGGGTAATACGATGCCCCGTTGGTAAGACTGGCTGTCAGACTTTCTAGCTTCTGACGACCCGTAACAATGAAAAATTGACGATTGACAACGCTCTTTCCGAAGCACGGTTGTACATATGAATGCCACATACGATTCTATTAAAACGTACCTACGTTTGTTGTCTGGTAGATACTGAACTACTTTGTAGTGTGATGGTGACTTCCTGTCAGACTTTAATCAGAATCTAATTAGTGTCTGTCCACCTAACAATTCAGTTCACACTAGTTCACAAATTTGCACATGCCTGTAATCCGGTAAGCCACATTCAATATTCAAAGTAGGCCCCGCTAGATGGCGCGCGTGTGGTCGAGTCGCGTGCGCAATGTAACCGGAGCGACACGCGCAAGTAATCCAATATGGCCGCCCGTGTCTCTCGCGTATCGGTACATTGCAGGAATGGCATTTTAATATCCCGCACTTAATGTCACTTATTGTTTACTTAGTTCATCGAGCGAGCGAAAACCACAATGCAGCTTTACACATAGAGCTTGCTAAACAAGTTTTGATGCGAGCTGACATAATGGTGAATCTTGGATTTAGTAAGAATATTCCATAATGCTCGGTAAATGGATGTAAACAAACATAGATTGCATTAACCGATTTTTGCAGCACACCTCGGTTGCACAATGGTGCGAAAGCTGGCGCGGCGCGGCAACAATGCGTCGTTGCTTGTATCTGCGCCTGCGCATCTCGCGGTGGCTCGTTAAGGCGCTGGGGGCGGTTGTTTGTACTGCGATGGGAGCTAGTCAGCTCACAGCTGAGTTATGAACTTATGACGGCCGCTCGTGATCGCCACCTATACTGACAAATCCTGACTGTGTAGTTGAATCTAAATGTTGTGTATAATCAAACTGGCAACACTAAATCAATTTGACCTGCGATGTCGTAATTTTGCGCAAATGCTGCGGTTTAGCAATCTTTTGTTGGTAAGTTGGTTTTAATATCTAGATATACAACTAAAGGTAGGTTATTGATTAGGGTAGAACATTGAAAACATTTCCGAAAAACTGCGCAATCATCAGTAAATGTGTCGGCAAACAAAACAAGGCCTAATCATATCATAAATCTGGTCAATCAGCAGCACAAATGTAAAATCGCATATAAAACAGTAATTTAGCTTCACCCCGATAATGTTGGGTCGTCAGCATTGTAAAAGCTTTCATATCAATTGAATCCATTAGCTGAGTACACAAGACTTGTCTGTCTATTTGCTCATCAGTTTTTATCATTGGCCAGTCCATGTTTGTTCGATCGCTCACTACGTTATTGATGGGCTGTTTCCCTACAACGTGTCATATTTGCAGTTTGGTGACGTCATTTGCGACACAAATTACAGGTGACAAGGACTTTTGTGTTTGGACTTGGAGCTACAAAAATAGCGATTAGTGTGTGACCTTTAACTCTAGCGCACTTTATTTATAATTTAATTAAAATAATCGGCTTCAGGCTATTTGTAAAAACATAGAGATTCCTAACTAAGTAGATAGCAAAAATAAAATTATCCATTTTAGAAAGTTTAGTACAGTATATGCATCATAAAGTAAATTGGTTCCATAGATTCCAACTAGATGGCGCTGTGTGTAGGCACATACTTCAACCCAACACCACCTGCAAACATTACCGACAAGAAGGTATCACTCGTCTTACATTACATTCTATATTTAAATTAAACGCTTTCTTAAAGCAAATAAATACGAATCTTGACCGGAGCACCATAAAGTGCTCACGGGCTATCTGAGCGCACGCCATTTGTCCGTTGACCAGCACTTAGCTTAACAAAAACTGATAGTTGTTGAACAAAATAGCGTAACAAAACCGAAGCAACAAGATCGGACCATTTGGTACAGAAATAAACTAAGCAGTAAGAATTAACAGGGATAAAGGCTTAAAAGAGTAGCCGAAGCAGATTTATGTCGCAATGATCGCAATCGGCCGGTTCACCGTGTTACAGTCGTTTTGTTTTTTAGTTTTGATCAGGAATGCGTTGATGTACCGCTTTCGGAATTTTATGTGATCGCAAAAGAAAGTTTTTGTTCTGATTTAACAATTTAAGCTTTGTTTAAGTCTTTTTAACTGAAATTATCTTACAGCATTTATTGTCACTAGGCAAGTCATTTATAGTCAGAAAAGTTGACAAGGATTGTAACTATTGATTTTCGTAGCCTCTAAAACCTTTACAAAAGCGCTGCGATCTAAAAACCCATCATAAAACATGAAAACACGTCAAAAGCCTTTTCCCAAACATGTTATATCAACGTTCCAACAAAACGCACTTGAAAAGGCCACAATATGACACCCATTTCCCATTCATTGGCACTCTATTTATACGTACGAATCGACACCAGTTTATCACACACTCCTTTGCTACCCCTCGCCCGTTATCTGATAAGCCGGTGAATGCAAAACATTTGTCTGCTCCAACCCATTCTGTACTAGTGTAAAAATCGTCAGCGACTGTTCTAGATAATGATCTGTCATTTGCGACTGCAAGGGGACTAGCCGACTACGTTTGCTTAGTCGCTCATAGTTATGAAGGTTTTTACTCCTTTTGTGAGTTAAAAATGATTCCAGCTCGCGTATTTGGAATT
The DNA here is from genome assembly GCA_947507805.1 of Aporophyla nigra. Lineage (NCBI taxonomy): Eukaryota > Metazoa > Arthropoda > Insecta > Lepidoptera > Noctuidae > Aporophyla > Aporophyla nigra. The sequence goes on along the minus strand of OX382301.1, from coordinate 14,630,885 downwards.
GAAAACAATTTCTGCATGGTTTTATCAGCCAGTTCAGTTCAGCCAAAGGAATTATTTTTCTAGAAATAGCAGTAGGTAATTGGTGCCCGTCTCTCTTTGAGAAATAACTTATGACCTTTACCTGAAACGCAACGCAAAAAAGAAGACGGCGGCCACAATTATGACTATACACGTAAAGAAGTTTGTAGAGAGCGCAAAAGATGGACTCAGCACTGATTGCTTCTTACAGAAAATTAAAAGGATTAAAAGAAAGAATCATATAGTGGGCACATAAGAAACAAAACTGGCCAACTAAAGCTCGATCCAGCCAGTAACACCTATCAATTGAGTCGGAGCGGTTCGAGCGGCCGATTGCCGTAATTTATATAAAAAGAATTTCATCGGTAAAGTTCGCCAGACACATCGATTCGAAAAAATGTTTCATCAACAATAATTTTATTATCGTAATAACAAAATTACTGGGTTTGCTAACGTACGATTTTGATCCTTAAATATATGAAAGTAGGGTGTTCGTTTAACTTTTTCTTATATACCAGGGGGAGAAATGGAACCTTTTGTTAGCCTATAGCATTATTATTTCTCATTTTGTTTTGTTTATTAATACAATTGGCTGGAGGCGCAATATTGATATTCAAGTTTGATGATGACTCGCGCCAGTCTTCTCCCTGAGCTCTGTATTTTTATGGGTTTTTATAACAATTGTGTTTTGTTGTTTCTTTTTTATTAATGCAAACGCAAATTGAATAATGTTGAATAAAAATATCCATAATCTAAACACTCTAGAAAATTCTATAGAACTTTTCTAAGCGTTCTAATTGTAAACATAAAGATTGTTCGAAGACTAGCTATAAAAGTAAAGCGTTTATTCACATTGAAACAAAATTATTTTCGCGCCGTTCTCATACCATAAAGCACGGATTATTTCTCATGGAGAAAATGGAATGACGTGAATAAATAACTCGCAGAAATATCAATTAAACAATTATGCTGTCCGAATGGAATCGTGTGTAATGATAGTGGGCCCGGCTATAACTCAGGCGCATCTGTACTACGGCTATTTGCAAAAGGCACGACATGCGCGCGCGCACACTACGTAGCCCTGTCTCCGCTCTTAGCTTGCTTATCTATTATATTTTACACATTTTATATTGCTAATTTAACATTGTTCCACTGCAACAGAAATTCCACCTGATTTAACCATTTTTATCGCTTAATTCCCTGCAGTTAACTGCAACAATATACTATCTGGGTCATCGGTTTAAATTTTCTAAAAAATGCGCAGTAAAAATATCGAAGATCCGCCTGCAGTAATAACGAACATTAGAAACCCTTCTAAATGCCTAAGGCAACAGGTGTCAACGACGCAAGAATTTTTCGTGCGTCGAAACATAAACTTAACGGCCCTGTATATAAGCACCTACCTATAAGAAAATGTTTCTTAAGCACTAAAGGCAGTAGGTCTCAATAAATAAAGTGCATGTTTATGTCGTAGTTAATTGACACAAACACATAAATACGCGTATCATAAAACGCAGCCCGGAGCGGTTCCATACGTGTTGGGCGCACATATCATACAAGTACCTATAATGCACAACAAAACTGCTGATTACCGACTATTTTCTAATTTTAATAATTTCGCGTAATAACGCAATAAATAGACAACATATAATGCGATGCAAATGAAACGTGTGTCGTTAATACGCGCTCGGTACCTGAATCTAGAACTTACAGGTTAAAAGACGTGATCTAAGATCCTAACAGCGGCTAATCAATGTTGCTTATACGTCAGATTACGCAGAATCGATTCACGCGAGATCTCGACTAATATCGATTATAACATTTACATCGATACGGCTTCCTGCATGTTGCAGTGTCTCCGTATTATAATCTATGATAATTTCATATGTAAATTCTGAAACGGTGCTTCCATATTTCTGAGAAATTCGTACCCACCTACGTATTTGCTACTCTTCAATGTCCTCAGTTTAATAATATGGACATTATTCTTCGATAACTCGGTAATTTTCAGATGATCGTATACGTAAGGACAAAATATATGGCAACTCTACATGGAGAAAAATCTCACTGTCAAATCTTTGATCTAGTTGACATTAGAAGGACCTCTATGATATGATATACTTACAGCAAATAATATACAACTACCTACATAAACATTTGCTTTGTACAATATTATATTATTTCAAGTATTGTGAAGACAGCAGTTGGTAGTTCTGCGATTGCTAATTTATGCGGCCAACCTAAATGTGCTGTCTTTGGTATACAGATTGAGTCGACCTGTCTACCTAGTCAGTGCAAGCATGCGTCAGAAGGTAACAATGCAGCTTAACCCAAATCTTACAGAGCTCAACGATGTTCGTCAAATCGCATGCGTGCACTGACTAGGTAGACAGGTCGACTCAATATGTGCGGTGCTTTCCTTAAAAGATTATTTCGGACTTCAATCTACATCTGCTTCACATGATTTGACCAAAATTAAATCTGGTATTTAGAAGAGACTATGACCCCTTACAGAAATGAAATCGTTGATCCTGAGCCTGAGCTTTAGACTGGATCAACTAACTACTAACTTAACATTAGCTGTATAATTTCTCTTCATGGTCACTTTTACAAAAAAGAATATGACAAACGAAGCTTTGTAGACGAATTAGTGAATGTTGTATGGCAATGAGAGGCTTACTCAAGTAAATTCATGTAATTACCCAATCCAAAATGTAGTTCCCTTCTGTTAAAGAAAGGAGAGTTATGCAATCTGGTAAAAGTGACTGCCTACCTTTCTCATAGCTGATCTGCCTCTCCTGTTGCCTGGCATTGTCCGCTGCAACCTTGAGCAGGCCTTGTATGTTCCTCAGCAGTGTCTCGGTAGATGAGACCAGGGTGTCGGCTGTGGGGTCCACTGGGACGTTTGGGGGCGTGCTCGTCTGGGCCGCGTAGCTCACCGGGGCCGGCGACGCCGAAACGGGCATCTCACGTTCACCGTCGCTCAGATCTCCGCCTAAACAAAATGAAGCTGTTGATAAAATATTGTGTTAAGGTATCATTTGGAATTTTGTATAATTTCTGTGTGATTTGGATAGAATTATGGGTTACTAGCTTTTGCCAGCGGCTTCGCCCGCGTGGAGGTCGGAAAATATCCCGCGGGAACGTACTACCGGGATAAAAAGTAGCCTATGTCCTTTCTCAGGCTCTAAACTATCTGTGTACCAAAATTCATTTAAATCGGTTCAGTAGTTTTAGCAGGAAAGCGAGACAGACAGATAGACAGAGTTACTTTTGCATTTATAATACTCGTATTAGTGTGGATAGTGTGGATTTATCTAACAATTTAAAATGATGCTACTAGCTAGCTTAAATAATGTAATCAAAGCTCAAGACCGGCGAGCATCTAGGTACACCTACGCAGAGATTGGCCTTTTTCGTAATAACAACCTACGACTTAATCAAATTGCCATTTACCTTTTAAATAAAATAGGGAGACTGACACTGCCGTTGACTTCTGCACAATTTTTGGTTAGCTATGGCAAAAACTGTTGACCCAACTCAAAATGAACTTATTGCATATTAATATTAAGGTACTGAATCAGAGAAAAAGATTCATGTGACTATAATAAACGATTATTAAATTCAATAACAGCTTCATAAGAAGTCATAAATGGGTAGAGGACTGAACCAAAAAAAATGCAATACCGACAAACGAGGATATTCTCGAATCGCGTGCATGTATCATTCGGTTCGCAATTATTGTAGCGATGAACATCGATATCGCGTGGTGATCATTGGCGCAAGGCTTTGGAGTTCGCCGAGCGTGGCCTGCTTATTCGGAAATACATTTCGAATGACGCAACGTTAACGATCGTAAATATTACTTGTCACACACATCACGATTGTCAATAACAAAGGTGTGAAAGCTCGTTTTAACAAATTTTTTGACTCCAGTTACGTAAACTTTGCGACTGTTGTTATAAAATAATTTGGTGTTATCATCATCTGAGCCCGGATTCAGCCACTGCTGGGTATGGCCCTTCCCGTTTTTTCCGCCATACTTCTAGGTTCCGTGCGTCCCTCACCTAGACGTTTCCCGCGACTTTGACGATATCATCAATCCAACCCGCTTTTGGAGTATTTCATGATAAAGTTTGCTGAAAGCTCAAATCCAAGTAAGCACTAAATAATACTTCTACGTAACGATTTGAAGATGGAATTTTCGATAGATCGTCTTCATGTTCACAGAATAGGGATACCACAAAGCCATTCGACACCGAATGGGCTGTCTCTAACCGATTTATATGCCCCGCTGCACTATGCCGCAAGTTATTCGCTACGAGGACGGCCCAGCTATTCGAATATTATATCGATTTTATTCCATAATTACTCGCCTGGCATTTCAGACAAAGACATTAATTTGGAAATTTTGATGTCAAAGGCACCTTTAAATTTTATGACCATATTCACCTACTAAGAAAACATCGATAATACTACGTCCATCGAGCGTGATGAAACATAATAGGTATATTTTATTTTTTAAATGACGAGATAATTACAATAATGTACACTTATGTCAATAACGGACCTCACACGTAAAAAAAAGCTCGGATTGGCGTCTCTCACGGTCCAAAATAATCTATCGATACATTTAATTTAACTGACAAGATAGTGACCGCTCATCAAATAATGAAGACAACATCGTTTCGTCATTGTCGATGCGCACGATAGCACTCTCGGGTTGTCACAACACCATCTCCCTAATAAGGCCAATTAACAGGATCCTAAGAATTTTAAACAAACGAACCTAAACTCTATAACTAATACTAAGGACGCAGAATCAATCGGCCCGTGCGACCGAGGAAAAGACTTCACGGATATAAAACAAAATTAGATCCGAGATGAGAACGTTGATTGAAAGGAAAAGGTATCTTCAGATGGAGAAAGATCAAAGTTGAATGACACGAGCTTTATAAAAAGCATTTTTATAATCAGACTGGGGCGATCGTGACGAGCATGAATTACGTATCGACAGAATTAATTGTATATAAACTATGAATATTAACGATTACGACACAGTTTAATGCAAAATGCCAAAAGCTGAGTGTAGTCAAACTGATTTCAGGTATCGATTTTCTCATTGAATCTTTTGTTTGCTCAAATTTCCCGAGGCTCATCCCGTAATTCCGCGGCAGGGCGAGTGTTTCCTATAAATCGTAGCCAGTTATCCGTTCCCACGCTCTCTGAGCATTTTGTGTGCAGCTTGCAGTAACCAATACACAATCCTTATTGTTTCACTTAATTTAGCTATTGTATGGAGCAAGTATTTACATTTGTGGATCAATGTTATGATTGGCACCGTCGCGGCACGTCGGTTACCGCACTTGCACGCTATAACTATGCGATAGAAAATGTTCAATAATTAAATTACATTCTCATAGTTAGCGGAATTTCTTTATTGTTTATTTAATAAAAAAGCAATAAAAGTTTTAAATGCTATCTCAAGATCTAGATGCGCTTGCAATGTTAGACCGTTATTTCTCTCCATCAAGCACTGATTTTATGATTTTCCCATTCTATTTTCAAATGGCTGTAATTGCGTTTATAACTTAGTGACGTCGGCCTAATAACTAGTTTTCGCTTGATTGATGATCCAGAGGAAGATAGTAGACTAAATTGATTAAAATATTTAGTACGGCAATAAACTCATGAATAAAAACGAACCTAATACGTGTCGTCGGAGAAATTGTCATGCCATCCATCATGGAGTCTAATGGTGTTAATAGTTCATGATATATGACGGTTAACTAAACACAGGCCTTTCTCGTGATTAAATATTATTACGAACATGGGATGAGACATGTCCAACAGCATGGTGGAAGTTTTCTTTTTGAAAACTCCAGGTTATTAGTATTTCTATGTTATTACCGGGATACTTAGATTGCCTTTTATCTTAAGGTATTATTATCCGAAACGACTCATTTTAAAATAAAGGTATAAACAACAAAAGGTCTCGGACTCACGTGTAAAATTGAATTGGGTCCTTTTAAGCGCTATTCATACATCATTGGGGGCAATTGCGGGCGATACTCGTAATAAGATTTTATTATATAGGACCATTACAAGCAAACGTGCGGTGTCTAGGGATCAAGATGGGAAAACGTATGAGAACGCAGGCGCATGATCATTTGCTAATCGACCACCAGGATGCGCTGGCGATGTTCTCTCTATTGATTCTATACTATTATTTCTTTGCTGCAATGTGGGTTTACTAGCAGAAATCTACTGATGTTATATTACTAATTTATATACCTAGTGTACTTAAGACCAATTCGATGTGTTGGGCAGTAAAATAATTAACATCGGTCCGTACCTACAATGTATCGCCGGGAAGCCATTTTACACAAGTATTTCCAGTCGAGAATAAAAGGAACCGTGGTTTTATGGCTGATAATTTCCGAACTATGAATGCTGAAGGTTCCAGGGCTATTACTGGGTAATTTCGCCGTGCATTACATGCCAAGTATACTGAGCGGGTGATACCCGGCCGTGTTAATGTTACACGGACACTTTCTTGTCATGCCTACAGCCGCGCCGTGATTACAGCGGAAAGATCGACTCATTTATCGATACATCTAATTTATATGAAATTAAACAGATATTCATCGCTGTGAAATTGCGATTATTATATTCTGTACAAGAAAGTAAATTGCTTGTCTTCATTTATTACCTAGGGAAGATATAACAAAGACGGAGAATGTATCAATATTCCGCGCTTGTATAAGCTGAGTCAGCTTCCTACGGTAATCGGTTCATGTTAAGAGGAAGTGGTTGATATAATTACTATGATTAGTTTCCCTATCAATAAAATGTGTTTAGAAACATTCAACTTACCATCATCTTCATCCTTCACGTTATGGTCCTCCTGGTCTGATAGTTGTGCGTCGCTTTCGTCGGAGTGTGACCTTGGACTGGCGGCTGCTGTGGCTGCGGAAGGCAGTCGAGGGGGCTGGGGGCTTCGGCGTGACGCGGCGGAGCTTCGCCCGCTCGCCGAGCCTTCACCTCGGTCGTTGCGATCGCGGTCGCTTCGCTCTGACCGGTCCCGGTCGCCACCCGACCCGGACTTTGAGAGGTTCAGCACCGGACTGTGGCCTGGGGAAGAGCCTGATAGATTTTATGGTTAGCAGTGGGTACTGCAGTGACTAAACATGTGTCGTGTGAAAACGCAATTTAAACGTTTTAAACCCTTTGGTTTTAAATCGTCTATTTTGTTTAAAACGATTTAAAACCACACGTACTTTGCGGTTTTAAATCATTTTTTTCACTGCATACACATATAATTCATTCGAATTGATCTATAGACCACACCTACTCCTATCATTTAGGATATATCAAGAATAAAATATGTAGTGTAGTACAATTTTTTATTGATTTGGTACCTAGCATAGCTTACTCTTTTTTTTTAAATGTATATCTTAATAAATCAAGAATGTTTTCAGCTTGTCAAGTTCTAAAGAAGTTTTTTTTTTTTTTTTCAAAATCAAAATCAAAAGTCATTTATTCAAACTAGGCTGAGAGTCAGCACTTTATGAACGTCAAAGTTACATAAGACAGTCCCCCCAAAACGCCCGCCCTTCGACACTTCCTAGTGCTTTAGCTGGGAAGAAGAAGTGGCGGAACAAACTCCCCAGCAGCACAGCTGTCTGTTAAGTTAGAAAAAACAGCTGTGCTGCTGGGGAGTTGTATGTATGAAATAATAAAATATGAATTCACATTTAATTTGTTTAAAAAATGAGAATTATTTCAATTAATTAATTAATTGCATACTCTGTGTTACGTTAAGTGGAAGTGCGGAGTCACCTAACACAAGCATATAAATGCTTAAAAGGTGATCTCCATTTTGTTTATGTTAAAAAAATGTATGTAATTGAAATAAACATTTTTAATTTTATTTAGACTTCTTAACTTAATCTTTAATGTATCGACCTAATAAGTAACTACCCTGTATTTATTAGGTCGATACATTAAAGATTAGGTTTTAATTAGTTAAAAAAGACAACTGATTTTGGTTAAAACGGTTTATTAACAACTACTTGCTCAACAGACTCAAAACAGAATGGTTATGGTCACGTTTTGAATGCTACCTTGGAAGTGAAAGCTAAGATATCTAATCAGAACTCTACTAATTTAGACTCAATTAAACGACTGTTAGTTAAAGGTAACTAATTAGAAAGTTTTGCACCGATTTGCAATCTTTAAGAGCAGTGCTTTACTGCTAATTGATTGATCAATTCCAATTGATTTAATTTGTTCTATTTCCACAGACTGTATTATGTACTATCTGCTGCTCGTGGCTTCGTCCACGTGGATGTCAGGATTTATCCTACTGGCTTGTGCTACCGGGACAAAATGTAAACTAATTTACTCAATCATTTCTTTGTCATGTAACAGTTGACGTTCAAAAGTGCCTTTTTTGGGCCTTATTGAAGTAAATGCTTTGACTTTGACTCCTAATAACATCAATTATCTACTAATAAAATTCGCTTCCGAGTTTAGCAGGAATAAACAGACAGACAGACAATTTTTATTTAAAGTTCATAAGAATTTTACCTAGTTTCATAAGCTGTTATTTTGCCATTACAAACAGACTCTTCAATTTCTTTATTTGTATGTAAAGAGTATAGATACCCAACAATATACCTTCTTAGTTTAATTACGAAAACTAAAGAAATTATACTAAAGTAATTAGGTGCACAGTTTGCAACGTTGTATCAAAAAATTGCATGAATCACATATTTATGGATAGTCTGATTGCAAGGTATCGTGTGTGTAGTAATAGAACAATCTTTTGTTTCCAACAGCGTGCAGCGCTTCCAGCATGTCAGTACATTAATGTCTCAGAATGACGGAGAGCTAAACGGGACTATGATAATCGCATGACGATTATTATATCTTACCGTTATGTGAACCCTCCCGAGCCTTATCCATCGCCATAACTCGTTCCATGTCGCCTCGTTCGTCACGCAATCTGCAACAATCAAATCGCACAATTAAAAACGTAGGTATATCAGTAACATTCGATATCTCGTTAACGGAATCAGATGTTGGCTGTCAGGAATCGGTCACGCTACCTCACAAAATGAATCCCAACAAAGCTACTTACAAACAATTTTATCATTTGAAACCATAAAGCATACTTCCCACTGAGTTGTGGAGCTACTACAAAGGCAGACGTATAATATTATAGAACCCCGCTGCGCTTCTTTGTGAGCGGATGAAGACGGTGTATGTAATCATTTTGTATGCCGATCTCTCGTGCCGCTACCCTAATTCTGTAGGTCCTTTTTGATTGTGAATTATTGGACTTTTGATGCTTCCGTTCCGATTCTATTTTTATTAATATTTACTTATTAACTTTTCGCTTTTTGTTTGCTACGGCTGTTACAAAACTTTTTCATAACAGGTTCTTTGATTTATAAGTACGTACCTACTTATTTTATTAAGTCTAAATGTAACCAGGCACCTACTATTAAGTCATAATGTCAAGTGTTAGTTGTAAAAAAAAAGTTAGGTATCCCTTTGCAAGTTAAAACGATGCTAAGAAAATTTGAAAGCCCCTTTTTCACAAAAACGAGAAAAGAACGGATATTGAAAATTATTTTTCACAAAACCAAGTTAGTTCATTTCAAAGGGTTAATCTGTACCTACTACAATTTTTGCCCAGTAATGCCTTTTGAGCATTTGAATATAAATGACGTCTGAAAGTGAAATGTAACATACATAATAAGTGGCTGTTTTAAGCCTTCGCGGAACCCTTTTGTGGATTACAGAGCAGCGACAAAACAGAGGGCGCAGACTGACGTTCCGATCTAGGCAATTCAATGAAATTGGTTTGTGAATTTATTTTGATTGTGTTTGTCAAGGGAAGAGATTAACATCATTTGTTGTGTAAGCTTTGATTACTTTATGGCTATGCTAATATATACTGATTATTCATTTAATTGATATTCAAATTACCTTAAAAATAACTTTGGCTTCTATTGAAACGAATTGGTAAAAATAATAGTTTAAAAACTAAAACACACACTTTCATGGAAAAGCAAATTAAAAAGTAGAAAATAATTGGAAAAAAGCGTGGAGTGTTTGATATCAATTAATAATACCTCAAAAAGCACGCTTATTTTCCATTATTTAATCATTTTAATTATTATTTATTTTCTAGTTTTTAGTTCTGCTAGCTACAAAAGCCTGTTTTTTTCACTTTTTTTTTTGCTATCTTAGTGATCCTGATCAAGGTAATGGCAAAAAATTACTGTATTGTCATCGGTCCTTGATAAGTGAGCAAAGTTTCAAATCAATCTCACGATTTAAAGGGAGTGAAAATCACGTTCAAAGACTGCGTTACATATATACCAATCTAATAAAACTGTGTTAAAATACCAATGCTATACCATTTTAGTACACACTGGTTCAAAAGTTTGTACATCTCTGTGGCTTGTGCTACTCTGCGTTAACCCTCCAAATGGAGTCGTTTGGTACTTTACTGACGAGTCACGGAGCTCCGTTTGAATTTAATATATTTTTCATTTCCCTCACCATTAATATGTAAATAATTCTTCAGACCGTTCAAATCTTTTGATCGACTTTTTATTATATAAAATTGTACAAAATTTTTGAAGTGCCCTTGTACAAATGTATTCATAGCATAGTAAATTAGCAATCATTTCATATAAAGTTATTATGCAAAAAGAATAATTAGTTGAACATACAGTAAGAATATAAGCAGGAAGTGCTGGCATTTGTCATTTATTTGATTGTATCTTTAAGAATATTAATCAACCGTAAATTGCAAGGAAACGTTTTTTCTTCACAACCAAACATCACACATAATAAATATTTTTTGTCAATTAAAAGCTCTTAACAAGGATATCCCGAACCCTAACGAATCAAAAAGAAATGATCGACTCATCGCCAGCCGATCGGACAAAAGATAACAGCTCAAATCAATAAAATAATAAATTATTTCCACTTCCTCCATTTTATTTTTATCTTTACAAAAGTGTTGCTTTGATTGATGATGTTAGCTCACACTTAAATTAAAACAGATATGGCTTATTTTCAAATGTTTGGTTACGAGGATGGCTCTAGGTTATTTTGACTATCAATCTATTATGTTTTTAAGTTTCAACTTACGGCTTATCAGGTATATTGAGCATACCTTTACTATTTTCCTGTTTTCTTGATTAAAACTCTAATATCACAGGTATTACATTTATCTAAACCATACGAAATTATCTCTAACAACAAAATAAATATTCAGACTACTACCACTTACAAACTCTATTCCAGCGATACGTTCATTACGATTTTCACTAAACGATTTCGCAAATAAACAATTTTCATTAACTACAAAATGCAGTTCTAACGTAACATTCCGATGTAGATAAATTAACAAACACCCCATCTGTCGGCAGCAACCATCATCAGTCTGCTAGCGAAATAATATTATTCATTCACTTGTCAAAACGCAAATTGGCGACGAATCGTTGCGAACACCGCGGAATTACAAAATGAAAAACAATGGAGGCGTGAATCATATTTTTTTTGTTGCAAATAGACAAGGAAAAGATAATCGTGATTTATTGAGCGGAAAAATGCATATTTTTGGTTTAAATTTAAAGTCATTGAAGTATCTTAGTGATGGTCATATAGAGTAGAGTATATTCGCACAAAAACCACCATCTAATGACGTGATAGGAAGTTTAACATAGTTAGCGTTAACCATTGCCATTACAGAATGGGTAGTGGCCTAAACAGATATTCCGGGGCCACGAACGCGGACAATGCGTTGCAATCTACCACCAAAGCCAACGCACGTTGATTAGTTAATACTGGACCGTTCACATAACCTAATACCGCACTACCGACCGTTCCGAACCGTTCTTGTATGCATAATCTGATTAGCGCAAGTATTAAACAAAGCTTTCGGTAATATTGCTGTCAATTTACATAACTAAATTCCGTTCTAAAACTGCAATGTTGATTGAAGCCGTAGAAATACAAGATCCGATTAACTATATACGTAATTAAGTCTATAGTAAACGAATCCAGAATTTGCATTCTCAAGAATCGATTAAGAAAATCAAATCCTGTCGGAGCGTCACTCCGTAAAACATTTGCTTGACACCCAAATCAAAAATCGTTTTAGCTCACCCCAGCGAGGGGATGGGGAAGCGTCGACGCCTCAACATTTATTATTTCAGACATATCACTCACATGCAAAACAAACTCCGTCCAATCCATCAAAAAGTTTCGTCTCATGCTCTCCCTCTCTGCTCCGCAACACAAATCGAGTGTGTAAGTGTCGCGGTTTCAAGATACTGATATTAATGTCTATTGTTTTATGTTGAGTGGCATATTTCTTTCAAATGTCATTACATCTTTTTTTGTGTGTTCTTAAGACAGAAAGGTGTAAAAGCAAACTTAAGTCCAAAAATAATAAGTAACAGAAATCGTTCCTTTCAAAGAAAATTCGAAATCGTACCAACCTTGAACAAAGAGTTTATAAGTTAAAGAATAAATAAGCTTGCTCATCCAAAAGAAATGAGCATTGTAACCCCCCAAACAGTCAACAAAGCTTCGAAGAAAATCGAGCGAAAAAAGGCTAAAAACACCTTAGGGGTTTACTAATCGAATAAAAAATATCAGCGACCGATGCCAATGTGTGGGGGAGAAATGGAATAAATTATAAAGAAAATACAAGTAGCAAGGGGCTTTTGTTATGAGTAAAAAGTTCCAAGCATATGCAGATAACGTAATGTTGTGCTTTTGAAATGATGTAAAGGCAATATTGGCGAGTAATAACGCGGTGCATCAATTTGAGGTTACATTGCAGAAGGTTACATGTTACGTCATAACAAGCAGGACTTGATATGTTGAGTAGCTTAAAGAGATAAGTAACCAAGTTCGTCGTATATAGTTGAAGTTTAGTAAGAAGCCGATGGATGTTTTTGAATGAAATTGAATTTAGATAGATTAACTATTTGTTTTCTTTTAAATTAATTTGAAAATATGCATCGGTATCTTAATACACTTCAACGATATTCGACGACCACAGGAACTTATCTCTTTTGTTGACCGTACATGTATTGTTTTGCTATATGGGAGCTTGTAAGGATTAAATGGGAGTTGAAAGGAGTTAGTTTATTACTTTCAAGGGTTTGCTAAAATAATTATGACTCAAATGAATATCAGTTTTGTGGTTTTGAGCAGAACATAACTTTCTGCACAAAATGTGTCGAGCATTTATAAATATGTTATGGACCCTAATCATAGTATTTATGGTCAAGTCAAATGTCACTTTTTTTTCCAGCCAATTCCCAAATCAAGAAGAAGAAATAAAAGCCCACGACGGAAATTGTCCAAAGTAAGCAGAAGACTTACTTAAAATAAAAGTGTAATTTGCCTAATCAATATGATTGTAGGTACAAACATTTAGGGCGGACTAATGCAAAATAATAGGAAAGAAAGTAACATGATGACTTGTCGCCGGGCGGCGCTCCCTACGCATAAACGTCACGACGTCATTTGTAAAAATTGCGGCCTTACAACTTCTCCAATTTTCTAACAGAGGAAGCAATGGAGACTCTATCACAACTATACATTTCGGAAAAAAAAAACTATTTTTATTTTCCCGATTACTGCAGAAATAATGCTAAGTTGATTTTTTGATTACCTATTGAACAATTTATTAATATTTTAACTTCTTTGTGTATTTACAAATAATTCAAATCAAAAGGATGTTGTTTATTTTCATTATATCATTATATTATAAATGTCATTTCTTTCTTTGATCGTCATTAGTTCTTTTAACAAACAACTTGTTAGAGCTCTTTAGGAACACTCAACTTTAATCTATATTACTTTGATAAACAATGCTCTCTTTTGTGAGGAACAAGTTTTTCAACCTTATGTATGTTAACCCGCCAGGGTCGCGGATTTGTTCGAAAGATTTCTAATTTTAATCTTAGTTTTAAATATTGTTTCTCAGTAAGTGATTTGTTTTGCAATTCTTATGAGAAATAAATTTGTTCTAAACCGAAACCGAGATTTACCGTGGCTCTGGCACAGGCAACTGAAGGAACACGAGGGGGGTGATTTCCGAACCAGAAAATAAAGTATTATGTTAAGCCAAGGGATGAATACTTTTTAAGCAACATGGCGACTCCATGCAACTTGTATTCGGGAGCGGAAATATCTAACCAAAATAACCAAATTCGGAGGCGTCGAAAAGAAACAGTAGACAGTGGGACCTCCACGGGGGAAACCGGAGACAGTTATTTAAATTTGAATAATATAATATGAAAAAAATTACATCATTTAATACCGTAATAAAAGTGCACTAAGCGACCGGAGCATTACGCTTGCCAAATACAAGAAGGGACATGCAAATTCCGCTTATGAAACGTGAAATGAAATATAAAATGTTTTCGGTGGAAAATAAAATATGTCTTTCGGAGCTTAGGAGCTCATTACGATATTACAAGTACGTGAGGAGATTTAAGTTGTCGTTGGAAAAGCTGTGAAGATGGACGATTTTTTAAGATGTTTTTAGAGTTATGTGCAGTAAGGGATGTGATCAGATGCGTCGTAAAAACGTGATGTTGTCGTAACTTTGATATAAAAATGTCTTTTTTCAGAATAATAAGTCCTGAAAGATATACAACGGGTATATAAAGTGCTGGATATATACAAGAGAGGTCAAGTATCTGTAGAACGAGGATGTGAAGAAACTGACAGAGTCTTGCGTGGACTGGTGGAACTGTAATAACTACAACCTGTATATTTCGTTGAGGCTCTAATGAAGAAAATAATAAAAGTGCACAAAGTACGTATTGGAACAGGCACGTATTTGTTCGCAGTAGATTACCGTGGCGTAACGAGATTCTGATCGGGTCCAATGTTATTAGGATTTAAGCGCCACCGCGTCGCCTCTCCGGGCGCAATGTTGGATAATTATGCAAAATTGCTCCTACGATTCGTAGACCCCCAGTTTTTAGGGGCCATTACCATTATCTGTAATGGGAATGCGTTTTGATAATGTTGAATTTCATTGTACAATTATTAGGAAAATTTGTTAGAATTGCCATTTATGTTCGGCTGTTTTTTGTTATTTTCCTATTCTTAACTTGTTATTTGATGGAGACTGAGTTCATTTTGTGTGCATCTCCATATTATCGTTTGTACATAATTTGTTCGGCTCTACCCGCATGAAACATTTCCCTTCAAAATGAAACATAACGACATAAGCCTTGCATAAAAACGTATCCGTTACAACGTTTAAAAATGTGTTGTAATCCTAGCCGAACAATTCACTAACCGCCGATTGCATAAATATGGCTTCAATGCACATGCATATGCAGCGACCGCAGAGAATTCACATCCATCCGCACACTTCCAATTCAATTCCTTGGATAATGTAAAGCGACAAAGATATGTGTATCTTCTAGCCGCTTGAATGCTGACTCGTCGATCCGCATGAGTTTCTTTGAGTAGACGGTTCAAATTGTGCATCGTTTGCAGCGGCTGCGCGGGCCAGGACCGACGCTTGGCTAATGATTGTGATCGAAGTGATCGCTCGCGTTGACCGCAACATGTTTCGAACGAGACGATAATGGTGTATCGACGTGCACCTTTTATTTTTCTGCGGTGATAATATACATTTTTATGAATTCAAACGTGACTCTTTATACACAAAGGACCATAAACAGGAAGTTATAATTAAAAAACTAGATTCGTGACTTGGACATAATAGATAAACATATCTCGTGATATAAACTCCTGTCTCTTTACAGATGTTATCTGTGGACAAACGCAGTATCTGTGTCGATTTATCTCGAACCAGAGTCGGACATTGTGCCGCATCCATCATAGTTTTGTCCACTCTATTGATAAGAATAACAACTCTATGCAGATAAACGAACACAGAGTTAATAAAATTAATGTTATAATTTGATTATTCGAAGTAAGATCACAGATAAGCAATTTTTGACCCTATAATCAATGAATGATTAAGAAAAATACCATTTGGCTTTTTTGTGTATCGGAATATGATAATAATTATCATATTAAACCGAGCTGTCCGGTAAGATTATTAAATATGAAGTACATAAAAAAAAACATGTGAACATATATGATCACAGAATAACGAATAGATTTTAATAATTAGCATACGGAAAACGGCTTATGTTAAAGAATTAACTCACTTATGAGATTAAATCTGAACTATGATAAATATCTTACTTTCGCTAAACGAAACCGAAGGTTTATGTGTAGGTGTCGTGAGTATCTGACAGTGTGTTATGGCAACTACGCGACAACTAATTACGAAAAAATAATTAACCTAACAAGCGGAATTGTTCAGTTTAATGAGAATGACAGCTCGATCAGATTGCAGCTACCTTAACGAATTAGGTCTTAGATATAATCATAAATCATTAGCGAACTCAATTTTTTGTTAGAGGAAAAAGGCAACAAATTGAAACACAATTTTTGCAATTTATATTTGAGAATGAACAGTAGTGTAAGTTGTAAGGCGTACGTTCGAATTAGGGTTCATTCCCGGGAATTCTCGAGCCGAGAATTCCCGGGAAATCGTGGGGTTTTGTTCCCGGGAAATCAAGCTCGAGAAAACTCGAGAACTCGAGAAATCATTTACCTGTAGAGAAATTAAATTGCCCTTTGTTGTGTTGCGTGGCCAAAGCGTAGCGGCACCCTTTGATCTCGTTGCAAGCGCTCTGCGGCGTCGTTTTTACACGTTCATTCGTGTTTCGACTCTAGCCAAGTATAGTTTACGTAGTGAGTGTTTCACAGATTACGTGATAAATTGAAATCAATCAGGTAAGTCTTTTCACTTTTATTGACACATCATGGCTTTATTACTATCAATAATATAATCTAAATATGATCTTAAATTTTACTCGGTACGATTTTTTAGTCAAACTTTAATACATAAAATAACTAACGATACATTAATTATACTACTTAGTCTAATTATATTTCCTATTTTTGTAAAACAACAACACACAAGCTTGAGTTTAATTATTCTAATATGTTTTTCTTATGTAAGTAATTTGAAATTAATTAATGTGTTATTTTAAATTTGTGAGACGAATATTGCCAGTTGTGTTTTGTGTGTATCACATATTAATCCAAGGGCTTATTATTAATTTGAATTGCGTTTGTTATAGATTTACCTGAAACGTCACTATAACAGTAAAGATGGAAGCATCAAAAGTATGGAAATATTTAAAAAAAGGAATCTGCAAATGCGCAATGCCTAAAGTGCCCAAAAACCATTGCTTGCAAAGGTTCAAATACTAGCGGGTTGGTGAGACACTTAGCACATGTGCATAAAATCAATATTACTAAATGCGGGACCCAAGAAGAATCCGAATCTGAAGCATCTACAAATTCAGGTGTGAGTACATACACCCAAAAAAAGCAGGCCTGGGTATAAAAGTAAAAAACCAGCCAAAAATGGTGCTGTCATTATAGTTATGAGTCTGAATAATATTATTTCTGTATTTAAAAAAAAGTTAATTAGCTTATTCATAAGATTAACGTTTTTGAATATAATCAATAAAAGTTTTATAATTAATTTGATACTTTTATTTGAGAGGAATACTACTGAATTTGTTGACGTTAACCAAATAATATGAGAAAACGTACGTAAATGTGAATTTCTTGACAACCCGAGAAGCCCCGAGAAATTAGCCTCGAGAATTCTCGAGACCCGAGAAATTAAAAAGCTCGAGAAATCATGAACCCTAGTTCGAATCTTGACCGACGCTTTACTTCGTGTAAATTATTTGATCTCCACTGCTTTCGACGGAAAATATCGTAAGGAAACTGACATGACATAGAACCAAAGAAGTGATATCTACAAACCCGCCCTGGGCCCGCGTGGTGGAATGCAACCCACTCCCTCTCACAGAGAAGAGGCCTGTGGCCCATCAGTGGGAACATTATAGGCTGATTAAGCATTAGTAAACCGAGTCTTTTCCTGGCAGAAAAAAGCCAAACAAATTGAAACATAAAATAATTGAGAATAAATGCTATATTTCCAAAACAAACGTGTTCATCGGACATTTAAAAAGCCGTGTAAACAAATTGGTAAATGAACGCAACAGAAACAAACAAGCATCTGCCGTGCACACATACGTCACGTATCGAAACAGGGAGTTTGGCAGAAAGTAAACAGAAAATATAATTTAGAAGCAATTTAGCTCGGATATGTCCGCAATCAAATTGTCTCGTTAATACCGGTGCTATCAAAACATTTGATTTGTGGCAGCGTAGGGTTGAGCTGTTATTTAGCCAAGCGATGGATAACGTATGATGACCCCAGCTTGTTGTCAATTATTTATGACAAATACAATATATCGTTGTTTATAAACGTAAAATGCCATAAATATTCATGTAGTTTGTTTGAGGATTGTGTACCGACGTAATTATGTACTGACTTGTATTTTTCTATGTTATTTTGTCATCGTTTATTAAAAGTTAATATGTGCAGTGTCATTTTGTAAATGTATTTAAACGCTGGTGGCATGCAATTAGTTAAGAGACTGTCATAATGTTTTATTGAACCTCTGAATTATTTATTAAAGTCACTCTGTCTGAATTGTTTATAACTAAAACGAATCTGTTGTGAGGTGGCAATATATCTGAAAAAAAGCCTTTTTTATTGTCACCAAAAATACCAGGACAGTTATACCAATAAAACACCGCACGATAAATCGAAAAACAAAAAAAGTCGGAATAAAAATAATTCATACGGCAGCTAGCAAATGTTTACATGGAAATAACGCGGTTTTTCCCGATTTATGCGCACTCACACTCGACTCGCACTCGACGCGAACTCAGCGAGTAAACACGTGAATACTTTTTATTCGCGTTGTATAATTCCCCCGGGAACTGGGATTTGCATAACAAAACGGGAAAAGGTCAGGAAGCGAACGAAATGGCAAGTGTCCGGCTTGATGTCCAGTCAGCAATGCTGGGTGAAGAGAGTGCGATCAGATGCTCCACTTGACTTGCGGAAATACTCTACCAGGACCGCTAATTGGATTAATCATTTCATTCATGGCGTCTTTTATATTGTGTTCTGTATATAATATTGTGTAGTTTGTATGTTGCACTTTAATAATCTAGAACTGAAACTGATATTCAAACGACACATCATTGAAATCTGTTGCCAAAAATAACAAAACAGAGTTTCAAATTTTACACATTTCAAGTGTTAGCGTCACTAAAAATATTTTAGTTTCATGTTTTGTATGTCACAAATACTTCAGTAAAGAGAGCTTTTAGTATCGTCATGTGACACCCGTTAATATAAACCGTCGGAAAAAATCATTTTTTGTTCGGTAACATTCGTTCGTAATTTTATGTGAGTGTTTGAACGAAGCACAGAATGTTCAAACTCAGGCGTCCCGGATGCATATTCATGGTTGCTCTGCGCCACATGCAAATTGTGATTTACACACTGTAATGAATTCTTTTGATCTGTGGATTCACATATTTGATTTACCCCATCGATGTCGGGTATTAGCATGACACGCTGATTTCATATTCATAGTTTCTGTGGTGAGCGATCTTCATTTGCTAAACGTGTTAATTACAGAAAAAAAATGTAGGGGGATGCATGAACTCAATCTATATATCTTTTTAGTGACAAATGAAAATCGATGTACACGATGTCGTGTTTACGATACAAAGTACAAAAACTGACTTATAATTACACACGGCTCTCAGGACTTTCATTTTCAGTTCGATCAATAAACTGAGAATCGTTGGATCGATATAAAAGCTGCGCGAGTGTTCCAAATAGAAAAAATCAACTAAAAACTTACATAATTACTTTAGTGATTCAACTGCTCGAAAGAAACGCAGAAATGACAAGACGATGACAAATGAGCATCGCTCGCATCGCAACACAGTCGGGTGGCGGACCTCATCAAATTATTCCCCACTTAAAAAATCTCCGTAAACAAAAACGGGCCAAGGGAAAAAACACTCGAGTCGCAGGGTAAAAAATAGGTATTGGCAACATTGATTGATGTGTACTAATAGGGCGCGAAGAAATGAGGCCGCTGCGTAATTAAAGGAAAAGTGACATCTTCTGTCAATGGCAGCGTGGTACTAGAAATAGAACGGTCACGCCTTTTGGTGAGGAAGTGATTAGTGGTACAAAGTTATTAAAAATTATTGAGTGAAGGCGGCTAATTGATCACCGAGTCTGTCGTCGTGTTACAGTCCGCTAGATCCTACCTATGTGTTTTTAATTTGCCTCTGTGTCTCTAACGAGACACTTTATTTGTCGCTAACAATAGCTATTTATTGCTTGGATTTATTAAGTGTTGCAGTGTACACTAATTGTAAAAAAAAAACATCATCAAAAAAGAGTCAAATAGAAACTCAAAAATGCCGTCTCTTTTTCAGCTAGAGAAAAAGAAATAAAATTTAATTTACGATTTAGCTAATCCCAAGCTAGAAGTCAGTGTTTTTGGTCGCCCTCCGAGGAAATGACACCCGAATGAAGGATGGAATAATGAATGTTTTCCACCACGCCCGGCACGCGTCGCCGCATAAAATAACATTCGCAATTAACATAACCAGCTGTTAGAATATATCAACTTAGATTTTTGTGAATATTTTAATTTGAGTCTGTTTTTAATCTAGTAATGCAGTTGATGATGAGGTTTTTCCGTTTTAAACTAACTTTTGTTCTAGCCTAAAGCTCTAAGGCAGTTTTTTGCTTTCTAACTTTATTTCGATGTGGATAAAGCTCTTAACACAAAAATGATAACTTAGCAGCGAACTCAGCTGTCAGTCTTGTAAAAAGAACTGCATTTCTATACATTTTGGGTTCTTAATTCAAAATCTGGGTTGGTAGTTTAAACCACAAAAACCTTGTTTTGGTAAAAAGAGGATTCCAGTCAACTTCAACATTTATTTACATTAAGTTACATTCTCGTCTATGATAAAAGTGAACTTTAAAATTAATGTCCCGTCTTTCAGAATTCTGCAGAGAGGCATCTGTTCTGAATTCAGTAGGTACATAACACATTTCAAACCTTCCCAAAATAAAAATAAGTACAACTAAAGCGCCACCAAACAATCAGGGGCGGTGACACTGAAGATTTTTCCTCCCAAAAGCTGCCTTATCGCTGTGTACATATCATTAGTAATGCAAAATAATGGGATACAGACACCTCGTGCCGTTTGCCAGCCAATGATTGATGCCGTTCCCCATTAATTCTTATTTTTGATGAGAAATTTGACTTGTGCTGTCAGACGCCGGATCCAGATTAATATAGGCTGACGGTGCAACTTACATTATGACATCGCGAGTCCCGTTTACACTTCCCATTTACATCGAGTTTTGGAACTTTGGGTGTTCTATATAAAACAGGTGGTAGATAAGCACAAATTATTAGCTAGATCACGTCAGCGGCTTCGCCAACGTGAGGGTCAAAAATTATCGAACGTGTACGTATTATCGGGATAGAAAGTATCCTATATGAAAACACAGGTTATAAACTATCTGTGTGCAAAGTTTCATTCAAATACATTTAGTCGTTTTTGCGTAATTGCGTAACACACATCCAAAAAATTTGTATGTTTGGATGTTTAGCCAAACATGCAAACATTTACATTTATACAATACCTAATATTAGAAGGATGGAATATCCGGATGTATGGATATGGCGACTTTTTGTAGAGATTTCAAGAAGTGAATATTCCCTATGTGTGGCTTCTAAAAGAATTTAAGGAGATAGTTAACTGCGTGACTAAAATTTTGTACCTTTCGGAGTTAGGTTAAATGCGTAACTATAAATTTTGTAACTTTCAATTTTGAAATTTTCTTTGTAAGAATATTTTAATTCCAAAAACCACAGCCTGTAGGTGCTATGCACACCACGCAGGGCCGCCTCGGCCACTTGAATGTGACATCAAAGCCAACAAAACGAATAGTTCGGTTCGCCGACAGAACTAACCGAATAGTTGTCGCTGTAAAAGGGCAAAGTACAAAGAGCTAGATAAAATTCCAGTACGACCGCATCGGCGACAAACTCGGAAGGTATTCAGAGGGCTGACGACTGGCGTGACGCGGCACCCTTTACCGACGCCCTACGCATATTAGTCCACTGAAAATCAAAACTCGTTATTATTAATGATTCCACGCCATGACTATCTAAATATCTTCGGAAGCGCGCTGAAAGTTACGCACTAATCGCGCGAAATTACTCCCGACTAATCCCAAAGATATAAATGTACAGTCACCAGATGCGATCGGCGGCATCATCATTCAAAAAAGCAGAAGAAAAATCACTTAAGATTCAAAGCATTCAGTATCTTTATCTAACGGATACAAGAGTTCATTTTATGACCATTAATTTCGCCTTTTCCTCGGGTGTTTTATCACAACGGCTGCGAGGCTCTGTCGCGCGTCTCATTAATCAAAAGCATTTGTTTACAACGAAGGGAATTTGATTTGATTAAAATAATTCGCAATATCCTTGATAAATATCACCCTCGGTCTCCGTTTGATCTCACTGAAATTAATGGTGGAGGATTCAATCACGCAAGTGCTGACGCCCTGACGCTCTGACGCCACTCTTGAGTCCTGACGTTTGGCTACGTGACGATGACGTATACTGCTCTATAGTTTCAAATTATTTGTAAATAAATTAATTGTTTCAATTAATAACTTTGCCCGAACTTAAAGCTAACTTAGTATCAGTATTTCAGTCTTTCCGAACAAAGTTTTCCAAAGTTTCAACCCGAAAAAACTGTTCAAAATAAAGGGTGAACAAACAATGCTATCTTGCCATGGCAAGGGGCACGGGGATGAATAACGATCGACGTCACAGCGATGTGTGCCGATCCGGCGGCGTATGCCGGCTCCCGGCGCCCGGCCCGGCTTAACCCGCTGCGCGCCGATTAATCGCCGCCTAATTCCCACCGAAACCGAATTAAACCGGACGAATGCATTGAGCCGGACGATTTGTCCGATGTAATTGTCGTGTTTGATTTACAACTCCGTTTTTCGTGAATGGATACGATAATTGGTGGTATTCATTAAGAGTAAAGTATGGTGGAAAATATTTGTATGAAACTCCCTTGTCCGATTCTATGTATATGCACTTAATGAAGTTCATGTTAGTTCTGATACAAACAACGGACTCACGGTACGCATTTGTTGTGTTAGGGCCTTGTTATCTTGTGAATGAGCACTATTAACTTAGACGCGGTAATTAAATAAATTTGAATTTAATTGCAAATGAAACACGACCGAGTGCTCGTACGGGAGAAAACAAAACAAACAGTACGTACAAATTATATTAAATCAGAGATAATCCTGTCAATTAATTGGACTTAGCATTGAGAACCGGTCGCGGACGCATGCGCAAATTAAACGAAGCAAGATAATGCGAGAGCAAGGAAGCCCGCCATTGAGACAAGGACATTAATATGACTTAACTACGTTACCTGTTGTTCCGATCATTGTAATAATGTAAGAAATAATTGATTTCAGTTATAAAAAAGCTACTTACATGGGATTTTAATGGCGTTTTACGCAGTTAGGTACCAACTGATTAGATAACTAGGAAGTAAACTAAACGACACGTTGCTCAGTTTCAATACTAGAAGAAGATTGATAGATGCTTTAAAATCCAATTGAATTTTGTAAAAAAGAAAAAATACCAAGTAATTTCTTTTAAAACAGCCCTAATCCGGGCCGTGGCCGGCCGATCGCCGGCTGACAGTGACACATCGGTACAAGGCGCGCTGTCCGACTGTAATTCTACCCGGCCTCGATCCCCGGACCTACGTGTGTACGATTTTATATTCCAATCTACACGATTAATTAGATGGATTTGGAAACTGAACCTCATTTTACGTGTATTTTAATTAAAAGAACACGCCAACAATATCATATTATTAAAATTAAAACATTTAACCAATATGGGCACGTTAGGTTTGATTAAAACGCAGCCCCTCCAATGTGCCAGAATTTTGTGTAATAAATATTCGAAATATAACGAAATTACGTTTTTTATGTGCGGAAATCACCGCATAACCAATAAAACCTTTTGACATGTTACCGTCCCGTGTATGAAAGCTTCAAACGCAGTAAAATAGAAGTCAAAACCGCGGAGTATCAAAGCGACTTGACGATCAATCACCATCCATTAAACAAGAAAAGAAAAGTGCTTTCCCCCGCCGATTGGCCCTCGAATCAGCCCAATTTACATGAGAGCCGCTTTTTCCTCGCATCGAGATTAGCCCCTGAATGAGTTTGATGAATCGTTCGCACCCCGCAGCCGCGGCCGTCCCGCGCTGTGAGCGGTCATTTGTTAAAAATACACCCGATCCACGGATCTAATTGTCTCCTCTAATTTCACACCCTCCTGTGATATCTGCGCCCCGTTCGAATTAACAAAGATTCCGCTTTGTTTTAAAATAATGATCCCTTCTGGGAGTGGATTTGTTTGTTTTGTGTGTAATCTATACGACGTCCTGTTCTAGATTTTATTTTAATTACAGAATTATTTATGGCTTAAGATGACAGTTGATGAACGAAAAACACAGTGAAATAATAAAATAAAAATAGTTAAAAGATTCAAAATAAGAACGATAAACCCCCATATTTTCTATCCGATGATTTTTTTAGTTTATTTCTACGCAAGTCGATTCTTACCTTTCGAGATGTTTTACGATGTCCTCATATGCAGCTCTACAATTCTCCCAAATACCAGATCTGCAGACAAAAAGAAAATAAAATAAGAAAACCGAGAAAACAGTAAGTAAACTAGAATTAATTGGAATCATAAAATTAGGAAAATAAGAAAGATGGGAAGAGTTGATGATAGTGAAATGATAGTTGAATTGTAATCACTGCTGACGTAAACAAAAAAACTTGTGTGTTAAGGAGACCCCCGTCAGGAACGAAGTTCTTATGCGATGCTCGCAAGCACACACTCACTCATGTCTCACATCTCCTTCTGCTGTAGATCGAGAGGAAGAGAAAGTAACACAGAGGAACCCATTTCCTTAAAGTGACGATTTCTACCAGTCCACTGAAGGGCTTGTGGCTAAGTTACAACAGCCGCATGGGTCGATCGTTCAAGTTAAGCTACGCTTGCCGCGGTTGGTCCGTGGATGGGTGACCATCTTTACATACCAACTTCCATGCCACGGAAAGCACGTTACGCCGTTGGTCCCGGCTGTCTTTTGTAGATCTTAGACAGTGGTTACGGGTCGTCAGAAGCCCGAAAGTCTGACAACCAGTGTTACCAAGGGGTATCGTAATACCCAGTAACTGGGTTGTGGAGGTCAAATAGGCAGTCGCTCCATGTAAAATACTGGTACTCAGCTGCATCCGGTTGGGAAAATAGGCTAGACAGATGATTTTACCAATCCACTCTTATCGCAAGCCGCGTAAGGAACTACGTTTCAAAAATAAATGGCTTAAACATTTGGTATCATCATTAATATGTCAATACGTTTGTTTTTTTTTCTTACGATATCATTGTTCTCTTTATTGATATGGTAGCAAGTAATCTCAATAAGAAGATGTCATAATGGGTCTGTTACTGGTCATAAATACAGTACAATAAATCTGCAACTAATAACTCAAGTATTTGCAAAGAAAGTTTCATAAAAAGGGTTGAAATATGAAAGGAATAATTATGAGCACTCAATATTAAATGTTCCGTCGGTGAAGCGAAGGGGTCGTTGAAATTATGTTTTAAAAACAATCGTTTATATTTGTACCGTACCCACTCATGCGTGATCGTCCAAATTGTTTCTCGATTACTTTAGCTCTTTGTTTTTCATTAAACTTTTCTTCGTCGTTTGTAATCAAGGGAA
This sequence comes from Aporophyla nigra, assembly GCA_947507805.1. Lineage (NCBI taxonomy): Eukaryota > Metazoa > Arthropoda > Insecta > Lepidoptera > Noctuidae > Aporophyla > Aporophyla nigra. Next base: position 14,604,941 of record OX382301.1, on the reverse strand, counting down.
CGCCCTTTGTAACTAAGTATCATTTAGTTAAAGGGTTCTAATTCTTTGCCTTATACTCGAATGCCCTTAAAAACATCTTTCTGATAGTTCCTTTCACAATAACGTTGTGGTTACTCGGACTCGTACGTGTGTATGAATTATTAATAAATGTGTTTTGTTTGCACTCAGTCAATATATTAAACGAAGCATTGAATAGTATATTACAGCTATATTGTACGGTTTAATTGGCTCATGTGCGTAGTTCGGTGGAAAAACAAATCTCTATCTTGTTTCTGTCACAAGTGATGAGTGAATAATGTTAACTGTTTGTAGCAATTTGCCTTTTTCTCCTTTATGAACTTGTAAATCTGCCAGAAGACCATAATTATTTATTCGATGCGTGTTGTAACGCACGACTTCACAAACCAAGAAAAGAATTGAACAGACATACAAATAATTAACATAGCTCTAAACATCCAGCATCTCTTCATTCTTAAAACTGCGAAGCAATCCGCATACTGAATTGACATCATCTCTATTTTAACACCATATACCCAAATTTCCTCCAATATACATCCCAAAGTATCAAAAATAAAATAAAAAGCCGTTTATTCAAATTAGGGCTCGAAGTCAGCACTTTTCCAACGTCAAAACTGCATAAGACAGTCCCCCAAAACGCCCGCCCTTCATCACTTCCTAGTGCTTTAGATGAGAAGAAGTGGCGCAACAAAACTCAGCAACAGCACCAGTGTACAAAATGCACTACATAATACTATTAAATAAATACATACATCATCATCTGCCTAGTCTTTTCCCAACCATGTCGGAGTCAACTTCCAGTCTAACAGGATGCAGCTGAATACCAGTATTTTAGATGGAGCGACTGCCTATCTGACCTCCACAACTCAGTTACTGGGTAGTACGATACTCCTTGGTAAGACAGGTTGTCAGACTTTCGAACTTCTGGCGACCCGTAACGACTATCATAGATCCACAAATGACACTCGAGACCAACAGCTTAACATTCATTCCGAGGCATTGAGGGGTTTTAGTACCTATATAAACTTAAACATGGTCACCTATCGACGGAACAACTACGGCAAGCGTAGCTTTACCTGATCTATTGACCCGTGCGACTGTTATTACTGAACCACAAGCCCCTAAACACAGACAAACTTCACCCAAAAATGTATATACCTATATGCAGATACCCATTTATATACCAACACACACTACGACAACTTTTTACAAAGACAGATGTCACATATAAGGTTATAAAGGCACACTTAAGTTACATGAGTGGCAGTAAGACAGTGGGGTAAGTCAAGTGAGCATTGTGGGTCTTCGGGCGGAAGTGAGGGCATTCAGTGTTTGTACTTTTCTAACTGGATTAACTTCCCTGCTGGACATTTAACCTGAACCACTTGACCGGTCTGCTTAAAGGTTTCTTTTCGTGAATTAATACTTAAGCCGTTTATGACGTGTTCCGAAGATTTATTTTTTCGTCGCTTGAATATTCTAATTTGTTTCTAGCTGGTTTTTTAAAGTATTCGGTTATCCAATTAGAATTTTTACAGTATTGGAATCTATAGGCGTGGTATGCAGCATTTTCAGATTGATTACATAAATAACTTATGAACACTATCTAGTGATGCTATGGTCTATGTTTAAGGGTTTTGTTTCCGCACTTAGTCCTACAAGTGCACCATTGTGTATGTGCCATGACGGCTGTCAATGGTAATTTCAGCTGGCCCACCTCTCTCCAGTTAATTAGATCTCCTAGTCTGTTGAAGACGTCTGGGTAAAATCTGGGTACCCCGAGGGTTTCCATCTTAATCTGGGTGACGCCTGTGCATTCGAAGAGCTCATGCACGATGGTTTCCTCAGCGTCCATACAAGCCTTGCATACAGGACTGTCCGGTATGCCTATTGTGTGGAAGTGCTTGTTTAGTGAGCAGCGATCCGTGATCAGGCGCAGGCCGTTCCTGTCAAGGCGTAGTAAACTTCTGATGTAAGAACTAGTGATGTCTTTCAAAGTTTTATCAATTAATAAGTATTGAGAAATCACAAAATGATTAACAGCCAGTAATCGGTAATTAAAAAGCAAGTAATATTTTACAACGGTTGTTACTTGAATAATACAAATAAAGCTTACACTATTGAACAATGGAGAAAGATTCCCGGGACCGAAACTTTGTAGAATTTTTTTTTGAAACCGTTCATTATTTCCCGAAACAATATGTAACAGATTTTCCCTCTTTGTAGTACTAAAAACACTGAGCTTACACGTGCCGCCGAAATTCTCAGTACAAGTTTTAATTTTCCTCCAATCTATTTGTGTATATCCATTGTTTTTCGTGCCTTAACACAACTGTTTTGTAAACGGGTACTTACCTAAAGAAAATTGTGTTATTTTAGTATATTAAATTAACCTGTTTCGAATCTTTTCATAAACAAATCTTACTCATAAATTTTGGATGCGTCAGTTTTATCTTTCAATCAATAAAAACTGAAATAGTCTCACTTCCGGCCATAGGGTTTATGACAACCATAGATGTAGCAGCCACTGTATGTCCAAACTTGTAAAAAGTCATAAAATTTGACAGAAAGTCTGGGGTGGACGCATTTTTATATTTTTTGTGGCTCTTGAAATTATCCCGGTTTGCTCATTAAAGGCAACTGAGACAAATACAATAAAAAAGATGGTCATATCCTTGTATGTTGTTGCCTCTAAGTACAGGATATCGAGATCTATCAAACACAAACGTCTAAACAAAGGCCTTCATAAAACTTGAATTCCTAGTTCTATATTTTTAAGCTTTCATAACACCAATGAGAAAGAACTTTGTATGACTGTGGTAACCAACCCTCCTGTTTAGCCTAGCAACTGTTTCATCCCCATTCTACTGGTTCTTCATCATTATCAGCCAATAATGGTTCCCACTGCTGGGACACTGGCCTCCTCTCGGGGAGAGGGGTGGACCGCAATTGACAGCGTGCGTCCAGTGCGGGTTAGCAAATGTCACATGATCCGGCTTCCTCAAAATGTTTTCCATCACCGTTTTGAGAGCGTAAGTTGCGGCCGTTAACACTGCTCCACAGTTTGCACTGCATTTTTTATTATTAACATAGAACACAACATAAAACTGTTTTTCCTTGTGTTGTTTGTGCTATAGTTTGGGCTATAGAAGGATGTATTCCAAACGAGGATCGAACCTGCAACCTACGGCGACGGTACGTCCTAGTCACTGCTCCAATTGGATCGTCAAAATCAAAGTCTTCTTACCTTGCCAGTGCTTCCATATTGTGCATGGGCTGTCCTTTGATGATGGATCCGTCAGGCCGGGGCACGCCATGGTGGGGCATGCCCGGGGACATGAGTGCGTGCTGGTGCATGAACCCCATGGGGCCCAGATGCGTCGGTGGTGCGTTGTAGCCGTTTGCCAGGAGGGGCGACTTCTCCATGCGTGCCATTTCTGAAACAGAAAGTAACGTTAGAATCACTATAGAAAATAAAGTCAATGTCCATACTCAAACGGACCTTGAGTTTAATGATTCCACCATAATAACAGGCCATAATCTTAATACCTGGAATACAGCAAAAGTTTGTATAGTAAATTCTCCATAAATGGTAATATCAAAATCTGCACCATGAAACGGCATGAGGTTTGTGGTAAACATGAGACCACTTAGGCGTAACACTCAGGTAAAATCCAATTAATGCCCAGTATTATCATTTAATTACTCGTTCCAATAATCGAATCGCCCGTAAAACGGTGTATCAACAATAATAAAATGAGCAATGAATTTCGAGACTATTGTTTTCTGGGTACCACAAACAACCCGAGTAAACATAAGGGGGGAAGCGCAAATATTCTTAAAATGACCCCCCTGTGCGGGTGTTTTTGGAGGTGCCGGGTGGTCCTTCGCTGCCCATGACCTGTCTGCCCCCCCGAGGTCACCAAACCTACTGGGGCGTCGGAAACAATTAACAAGGTGTCGAATTAAACACGAATTAACGGTTGGACCGTTAAAGGAAAATACCCTTTTCCATTGTGGCAGCGTTTTACAAAGGATTTTGGGATTGCTGAATATTAAATATTGTGTGTCGCTTTGTTCCGCGATTAAGGGCACAGGTATGTGATGCGGTGTGTTTAATGCGAAATTTTTAATTATAAGCAAATCTTTTGGAAAACCACTGTAAACAGAGCTCTAATTTTGATTGTTCGTATCGTCAGCCGATAGTCGTCGAACCCAAGCTTGTTACCGACGATCTCCATAACAATATTGTTGGAAGCTTGTACTTATAGAATTAAATATAGGGTGGTTAGGTAAAGAGTAAAGAACCCAAAAATCTAGATCGAAGTTTTAAAGAAAAGATGAATACTACCACCACCTACAAAGATAATCTCGACATCAGGTCTGTTTGGTTAAGTAAATGTTGATTTAACTGGACTGGCAGATACATCCCTAGGTACGTACATTCTGAACTAACAAATCAATCTGTTCAGCCAAAAATCATGGTCCCTAAAATATGCATATTAAATATTTAGCTTACCACTCCACACCACACCGATAATTTATGAGTCCACACATGCAAATCAAACTCCAACAGAAATCAAGGGTAGCAAGTTACAAACAAACATTATGACCAATGGACCCAGAATTAATTGTTTGGGTCTATTTACTTAAGTAACCGTTTCGGTTATCTTCGGAACCATACCGACCAACTTCGTATTTATTATTGTAATTAATTATTCTACGTTTTGTGTAGCAACACTTTCAGTAGTATGGCAACACTTTCGGTAGTATGTCAACATTTTGGCTGCCATATTGGAAAATGAGTGAAATAATGTTATTCAGTGCCTGCTTTAGGAATATTGTTTTTTTACAAGCTTAACTCTTAAGCGCTTGTTATTGCTAGGCTTATCAATTTATTTAAAGATTATTTCCTTGCACACAGATTACTCGGTGTTTCTTACTAAATTGTTTAGCTTCTGTTGCTAGGACAACGAGAAAAAGGAATCTCGCATATTGTAACGAAACAATAAGTCTATTGGATTTTGATGATATTTGCGATCTTTGTTAATGGCTGGCAAAGCACCGGCGTCTTAAAAAGTGACGCAACCCATCTTTAAACATACATTAAACGTACACCTATCAAAGTTTATTCCTAAACCGCCTATTCACACACAGATAACATAATATTTTAACAGTGATGGGATGCTTCCAAAAACCACAATTAGGTCACTAAACCAGAAAGCATATTTACAAATCCCCGGACACGAACCCACGACCGCGCCGGTCAACCGCACTTATTAATTAACTAAATACGTGTTAAATCTCGTAATAACCTGCGGTTGTTACAACCCTTAGTGTTGTCTCGTTCTTATTTACTGAGTTGTGTAGGTGCGTCTCTTTCTAATTCGTACAGCGGTCAGTGCGGTTGTTTTGAGCGAGTTTTCTTCCATTAAGGGTTAGACTTGTTTCATGGGATGATGGTAGCATGTTGTTGGTTTCAATAAAATATTGGATAACGTTCACACGGACGTAAAAAGGCATTTATCTCGCTCTGGATTAGAGCATTTAGACAACAGAGTGCATTCCAGCGTGTCGGAAAAACGTACTATAAGTCACAGGCACTGAACATTGCCTTAAAAATCGAGTGCGCGCAAAAATTCAGCTGCGATATTTTCCGTGTTTCCGTGGACTGTAACGAAGCTTTGTATCTAATTCTCTTCTCTTTCAGGTTATATATAGTCTGATCGAGCAACACTATCGTATGAATTAGGCAGATATATTACTTAACAGGTGCTACAGCAGGTTGACTTGTTTTAATGGAATTTAAGTTTCTATTCCAAAAAACTATCAGTCTTGAGATGTCCGTCCCCATCTCTACCTTAACGTTATTTGTGCTCGCCACAAAAAATACAAAAGTGATCCCTCACAAATGGTTGCTCAATAACCGACAAAAATGTTCATCGTTTAACATTATGACTATTATTAAGCGAATCCACTGATCAGGGCATTTAAAGAAATGAAACGTCGATTCTGAACCGCTATTATATCGATACACATCGATTTATTGATCGAATATCGACTGTCCTCGACAAATGGTCGTACCAAATTACTGGCCATTATTTCGAATTAGAATCGATAGAATCGGGACCCCAATTATATCACTTATGTGTTTAAAGGAGGTTGGAATGAAGCCAATCATAACCGCAAAAACTTTAGGGACGCACTTTCTGATGGAAAAAATCCAATTTCAGGTGTTTAGCTGTTTGTTTTGATTTTTATAGTAGTGGATTAAACTTTATTGAAGGAAAAACAGATGCAGGCAGTCTCATATAAATTAATTTGAAATGGTTCGAATTTTTTAATCATAACAAAGGAGGCAACATTCGCAAGTTTCGAGATAATGGAACAGGCATAATAACCGTTGAGTTTTATTGCAGACAGATTACAAAATGACCAAACGAGCAGGCATAAATGATTGGCCGTAAACTTAAAGGAGCGAGTGCCAACACTGACATTGTATTCTTCTCTGGTGCTCACATAATATCCTTGAGTAGGTACTCATTATTGAACAATTTTAAATACACCAATTTATTCGGATACTCAAAAAAAGTTGACAGCCCATTTATTAATGTTATCAATTTCGCATTCTTACGCACACACATTTAGCTAACTCCCAAATCGTCGAAAAGGAATTTTATTTAGCTCGCGTTTACAATTTACATTTAAACACAACGTTTTGTGTAATTAAAATTAACTATCAATATCCTCAAATACTTATAAAATATAACACAAAAAATGTATTAACAACTTAATACCAGCTCTTGAAACGTGTATTTTAAAATTATAGTTACCGATAACTTTCAACGATTGGCACAACGTACATGTGGTGAATGCCACGTATAACCTATATTTTGCTGAATAAATATACGCTGCGAAAGAATATCAAGATAAATGATAATATTCGTCGGTCAAACAAATATGACAAGATATTGATATTAATTTAACCGATACGTAAGGCTGGGAACACACCCTATGCCGCACATAAGAATACGTGGAGCAGGCAGTTTGTACACAGTTATTACTTAAATAAAAAGAAAGCTTTATTAAAGTTTTGTTGCTGTCGTAAAATAGCATCTATCGTAAACGTAGCCTCCTAGACTTTATAACTCGGTGGTTTTAAGTGGAAACCTTAACATTACCGTAATGGCCTGTAAATCATGTGAAAGGAATAAATTATTAGATGCATTAAGTCGCAGAGAGTAAATACGAGGGTAATAAATGCAATACAATGTAGGATGTGTGATTCCACTTCGATAAACGTAAATAAAATCTCGGCTTCATAAGACAAAGCACAATGTACTAAACTAAACGAACAAAACGCCGATGAATCAACAAAACGACTAACTCCAAGCTTCAGAGTAACAAAGTGTTATGGAATACAACAAATCTTGGAACGGTCGGCAAAACGAAGAAACTCGAAAATGATACGAAAGAGGGCGAATTAAAAGCAAATTACAGTCAGCCGGCAATCGTAGCGTTTACAATAAATACATAATTGTACGGTCAGTATTCCAATGGCATATGCGATTGGCCAAAATAACGGGCCGCGCGTTTGCACGATAAATCGCTCGAGTTGACGCTTCAACTGGCTTCAAGTGAAACAAAGTTTAAAATTGAAACACTTGTTTCCAGTACTGATACAGTCTGGTAAATTCTTATCAGTTTGCTAGAAAATAAATTAATTGTACTGGCAGCACCTTGGTATCATTTCTGAAATAGCAATCGTAATTGCTCTTGCGACTTTGACAGATCTTATAATTAGCACTTGTATTACAGGGAACACTCAAAAGCTTGGTTTTTGCTTCGTTAGCGCACGTTGCTCGTCAGTGAATAATCGCAGTTTGTATTATTAGCCCTCATAAAACGGATGCTTATTATTTACAGCCCGAGTATAAAACTATCAAAGATTTCCCGATAACGGACACATAACGTTGATAAATAGACACATTAAATTGTATGGAAATGCAAGTATGGGGAGGTCACATCATAAAGATTGGTATTTGTAAAATGATTATAAGTAATTGCAGTTTCTATAGATTTTAAATTCCTACCAGTCTCAAAAACTGCAGCTTTTAAAATGAATTAACCATCTTAAAAAGTCATGAATTGGCAGCACACACAATTTGTGTATTCAAACCACGTTAAATGTGACCTTAAGTCTACCAACAAAAGAACTTTCATACATTCATTGACATTTGGATTACCCAGTAATACCCACTAATGAAAGAGCGTTTACGATTGTAACACAAAGTGATTGACGCGTCTACTCGGACACTTCTATACACAAGTCTTACAACTTGTTTATCAGTGGAAGTACAATCGTCTACACAAGTCACGCGCCGAGTACAATCAATAACAGTAATACACCATCGCCGACAAAATGCGAACGGTCAATATCGTGAGTCAACAAGACCGACCGATAGACTGGGTTGCCAGGTGCCAGCATAGAAAAATGGCAAGTTATTTATTTTTCTATGATAATTTAATATGAAGGCTTGTCATAATTTTTCTAATGTGATAAAAATGATGCGTTTGTAACGACATTAATATATTGATTATCTATTTTTTTTGTATTTATATACCATAATTAATTGGGAAATTAAAATTATGTAATTTAATACACATACTTAAACTATTCTTTAAGTATTTGAGTAATAATTCCGAAGTAATAAGTTATTTCATTTAAGCTTATAATGAGACGAACTCCCCTACATTGGCAACACCGACCGACTTATGTCATGCCATAAACTCTTTCATTTGGCTCGGACGAGCCTTATGAACAATAAAACGTTGAGGGCTGGAGATTTGGACTGTAATAAAATATTTGCCCTAGCACACGCTAATCCGCGTCCATTACTTACGAACGCAATTTTAGAAGTTATAGTCCGTCTGCGAAGACGTTCATCCTTTAGAAATATTACACGTAAGTACTTACGTACTTGTAGGTAACTAGGTACTGTGATTTAGCTATGGTTTTGATGTTTTTAGTTGAGTGCTTTGACTGTCGAGACTAGAATTCATGTATTTTGCAGTTACTTAGTTAAGTAAAAATACTTTGTCTTTAAAATAGATGTGAGAAACGTGATTTAGTTTACAGTCACAACTCACAACTAAACTTCTACTCATTGTGTTGACCTTTTTGTCACTTTTATAATCTGTATTCCAAAGTAGCGTTACAAAAAGGAATACCCACAGTCACATTTGCATATTTTATTGCTTGCAACTTAGTTAAACAAAGATTTATTAATTGAATAATACGCCACAATAAAAGCAACGTGCACTACCTATACTAACCCCGAGGTACGTTCAAATATAAATAGCAATAAAAAGTAAATTCAGCGGTTCACACCATACGAACACATTAATCAAGTTCCCGGGAAACCGGGAAAATCTTTACGCGTTACCAGCCAATAGGATGGGAGTTTAGCGGCGATTCCGGACTATTTCAACGATCCAAATAAAAGTTCCTCCCCCGACGTGAGAGAGGGTCAGGCTTAATTACTCGTAAATTGACCGGCATACAGTTTTATCCCGGATAAATGCACGCGAGGATAACGATGTGTCATACGTGTTATTATGTTTGGAATTAGAAATATAAATAGGCTATTATGAATACTTGCAATGCATAAACATTTTTTTTTTTAAATATTGTAAAACATTTTTAAAATAGTGTTACGTAGGTCGTAAAGTCTAGAAACGTCACGCTAATTCCATCTAAGGATGGGGCAGTGTTGAAACTTCTAGATACGACACGCTAACGCCATCTGTTATCAAGTAGCAAGTACTACGAACAATTGTACGTAGACGCCACCGCCATCTATTGTTGAGTAGCGGGATTAAACAGTAAATAGATGTCTGTGGAAGGTTCTCGAAGTTTCGAATCTACTTGTAAACTGTGGAAAAGTGTTGAATGTTCGCGAATGTTCTGCTCGGGATATAAATAGCGGATTGTCGGCCCGATGGGCAGTTCGATTTCGGAAGCGAGCGAATACGAATCAAGCGATACAGTACAAGCGAAACAAGTGACTCTGTTTGACTATTGCGATATTGTGATTGTTTAATTAAACTGTGGTGTGTTTCGATAATTTTGGCTTAAATTAATTTATCCCGAAACCCCGCTCGTAACATTTGGTGTCAGAAGTAAGGGATAAATTATGCCAGTTTTACCGAAGGAGGACACGGAGGGTATTCGTACCAGGAGTCAGCGCCAGCAGGAGCTGGATCAGAGGCGATTTGAAGGACCTTCAAGACAGACATCTGGGGGTAATCAGCCGACGACGGAGCCAGTTCCCCAAGCGTCTGGTGTTCCTACAGCATCACCAGCCATGGATCTTTCTGCTCTGATGGCGATGCTGCAGGAGCAGGCCCGCCGACAGGAAGAACAGGCCCGCCGCCTACAGGAACAGCTGCAGCAGGACAAGGAGGAACATGCTCGCCGACAAGAAGAACAGGCCCGTCGACAGGAAGAACAGGCCCGTCGACAGGAAGAACAGGCCCGTCGACAGGAAGAACAGGCCCGCCGCCTACAGGAACAGCTGCAGCAGGACAAGGAGGAACATGCTCGCCGACAGGAAGAACAGGCTCGTCGACAGGAAGAACAGGCCCGTCGACAGGAAGAACAGGCCCGCCGCCTACAGGAACAGCTGCAGCAGGGTAAAGAGGAGCAGGTTCTCCTTTTGAAAGATCTACACGCGACATTTGGCAAGGACATCAAAGCCATGAAGGAGACTGTTCAGGTACATGAAAATCGTATCTCCGAGGCCGAAGTCCAGATCGCTGATATAAGAAAAGCGGTTGGAGTTCTGAAAGCTGGAGACCGGACTACGGCTCCGATAGTTGCTGCACCTTCCGTGCGCGGGTTTAAAGTGCCACCCTTCGACGGAACATCTTCCTGGTCGGCATACAAAATTCAATTTGAAGCTGTCATGAATGCAAATGGGTGGACAAAAGAGCAGGCCATGACCGCGCTTACTTTGGCCCTTCGTGATCAGGCCTTAACCGTGTTAGAGGCTCTCGGCAAAAATGTTACCTACGAGCAGCTCGTTGAGGCATTAGAGGCCAGATACGGTGACGCGCACCTGGAACACGTTTTTCGTGCGCAGTTGAAGGATCGTGTGCAGCGCAGTGGTGAAAACCTGCAGCAGTGGGCCCTAGAAATAGAAAAGCTGGTTCGAAAAGCGTACCAGTCTGCGCCTGCACTCATCGATGGGACTCTGACTCAAGCATTCATAGATGGCATACGGGACCTGGAAGTAAGGGCTACTGTAAGACTTGGACACCACGAGACACTCAAGGATGCCTTGGCCCATGCATTGGAGGTGGAGGCAGTGAGGCAAGATCATCGAGCCCATCGCATCAGGGAGGTTGCAGCATCACCTGTCCGTGACCGTCCGAGGTACAGCCCTAAGTGCTACACTTGCGGAGAAAAAGGTCACCTTCGGTCAAGTTGCCCGAAGCGAAACACAGCTAACGAAAACCAGACCCAAGAAAGAAAGGCGGCAGATATCACCGCCCAGCAGCAGGAAAACTAGTCAAAGCCAGGACTGCGGGGCGGGTGCTGGCTGGTGTTAAATTAGCCCCAAGAATTTCGGTCTCACAAGCCCATGATGGGAACACCCTAGTCATAAAAGGTGAAGTGAACGGAAGACCATGTAAGCTGACATTGGATACTGGAGCTTCTCGCACGGTTGTCAGTTCCCAACTAGCGAATCGTTTTCTTGGGGACTTCTTCGGTAAGCATGACGGCGTAAAATTAGTAACAGCTACCGGTCAGCACATAACCGTCCGTGGTGAGAAGGAAGTGGAGTTAAAACTGGGAAACACTATCTACCGGCATAAGGTCATCATGGCTGACATAGTGGACGACTGCATCTTAGGTTTGGACTTCATGCGGCAGCACTGTTGCGAGATCGACGTTAATCAAGGAGTCCTAAAATGTGGGTCAGAAGAAGTCTTCATGGAAGGTGCACCATCGGGGAAAGTGTACTGCTTGAAGAAGATTGTTCTTTCTCCCCGATCGGAAACAATAGTTCCAGTTAGGCTCCCACATAATTCCGGGCAGAAGAACCGATGTATTCTCATTGAAGGATTGGATGAAAACCTTCCATGGAAAATTGCGCGGACCTTGGTAAAGGCAATTGACGTTGCAGCCGTACGCATACTGAACCCAAGTGAAAAGGAGCAAGTAATCAAGAAGGGTGCGTTGATGGGTTCCTGTGGGGAAGTAGCTTGGATGCGTGAATGTCAATATCAGCCTTCTCAAAATAACACCCAATCTGCAAGATTTAACGTGTTAAATCTTTTGGAAGACTGTCGTAAAGATTTATCGGAAGAAGAAAGAGAGAAGGCTAGGAAGATGCTACTTCAGTATGCAGACATATTCTCCAGAAATGATGCTGACATAGGGAAGACTGGATTAGTTCAACACAGAATTAATACCGGAAATGAGTTGCCAATACGACAGCGACCCAGAAGACTACCAGTGGCAAGAGAAAAGGAGGTAGATACCATGATTAAAGGGATGGTAAAGGATGGAGTTATAGAGCCTTCGTCTAGTCCTTGGTGTTCTCCTGTGGTCCTGGTGAAAAAGAAAGATGGCAGCATGCGGTTTTGTGTAGACTATCGTCGATTGAATGACGTCACTAAGAAAGACAGCTATCCACTGCCCCGGATCGACGACACACTGGACACGCTGTCAGGAATGAAGTGGTTTACCACGTTAGACCTAAAAAGTGGCTACTGGCAAGTGGAAATAGACCCTAAAGACAAGGAGAAAACCGCATTTTCTACGGGAAAGGGATTGTGGCAGTTTAACGTCATGCCATTCGGATTGTGCAATGCTCCTGCAACATTTGAAAGGCTAATGGAGCTAGTTCTAACGGGACTAATTGGAGACGCCTGCCTTGTCTATTTAGATGACATCATCATCGTGGGCCGCACATTCGAAGACCACCTTCAGAATTTGGAACGTGTTCTATCAAAAATCCGAGGAGCCAATCTCAAGCTAAGTCCAAAGAAGTGCTCATTCTTCAGACAGCAAGTAAGCTTTTTGGGGCACGTGGTTTCGAAGGAAGGAGTCCAAACAGACCCTGAGAAAATCGTCGCCGTTAAGGAATGGCCAGTCCCGAAAGACAAGACGCAGGTCAGGGCATTTTTGGGTTTGTGCTCGTACTATCGACGGTTTGTCAAGAATTTTGCTGACATTGCCAAACCTCTTCACAAGCTTACTGAGGAGAAGAGACCGTTCTGTTGGGATGAGAACTGCAACATAGCATTCCGAGATTTAAAGGAACGTTTGTGCAATACCCCAATTTTGGGCTACCCTGACACAGAAAATAAATTTATAGTTGACACGGACGCAAGTAATACTGGAATTGGCGGTGTGTTATCTCAACGGAAAGGAGATTATGAAGTTGTGATAGCTTACTTCAGCAAATCTTTATCAAAGCCAGAAAGAAATTATTGTGTCACGAGACGTGAACTTCTTGCCGTAGTAAAGACATTGCAGCATTTCAGCAAATACTTGCTTGGACGTAAATTCCACCTGCGAACTGATCATGCTGCATTAAAGTGGTTGTTGCAGTTTAAGAATCCAGAAGGACAAGTGGCGAGATGGATTGAACTGCTACAAGAGTATAACTTCGCAATTGAACATCGTAGTGGGAAGTCTAACGGTAACGCGGACGCTTTATCAAGAAGACCTTGTCCTGAAGACTGCAAGCATTGTGTCAGGCAAGAAGCTAAGGAAACAGTACCTGTCAGGATGCTAAGAACGGACCTTAGTGACGAATGGAAGGAAACCCTACAGCATGCTCAGCAAAGTGACACAGATATCAGGCCAATTTTCGAGTGGATTAAAGCTAATGCTCCCAAACCGAAATGGTGTGATGTTGCAGCGATGAGTACCACCACAAAAAGTTATTGGGCACAGTGGGAGAGCTTGGTGATCCAGGATGGTGTCTTGTGCCGAAAATGGGAAAATGCTCGAGGGAATAGCTGTCACTTGCAAATGGTAGTCCCAAAAACAAAGGTACCAGAAGTTCTACAGCTCTACCACAATGGTTCTTCAGGAGGTCATATGGGAGTAAGAAGGACTCTGTTAAAGATCCGAGAAAGATTTTACTGGATCCATTGTCGAGAGGATGTGGAGGACTGGTGTCGCAGATGTACCAGTTGTGCAGCGGTAAAAGGACCACACACACGCAGCAGGGGTGCATTGAAAGTGTACAACGTAGGAGCCCCCTGGGAACGAATAGCACTAGATGTCGCTGGGCCATTTCCCGAAAGTGAAAGTGGAAATAAATATTTCATGGTTGTCATGGATTACTTCACCAAGTGGCCGGAAGTCTTCGCCATCCCTAATCAAGAAGCTTCAACAGTCGCTGATAAATTAGTCCACGAAGTCTTCTGTCGGTTTGGGGTACCCTTGGAAATCCACAGCGATCAAGGAAGGAATTTCGAGTCTCAAGTATTTCAGGAAACATGTCGGGTTATGGGTACTCACAAAACCAGAACCACTTCATACCACCCACAATCTGACGGAATGGTGGAAAGATTTAATCAGACGTTGGAAAGATATCTGGCAAAAGTTGTAGCAAGCAGACAAAAGGATTGGGACAAGCACATACAACCGTTTCTTCTGTCATACCGAAGTGCAGTTCACGAGAGTACAACTGTGACGCCAGCCTTCGCGAACTTTGGAAGGGAGTTAAGGTTACCAGCTGATCTAATAACCGGCATTCCCCCTGATTCACCACGCAGTATAACAGATTATGCAAATGATCTGCGCAACAAGATGAATGACGTATATGAGCATGTCAGAGAATCAGGCCAACAGATGTCCGAGAGAATGAAAACTCGTTATGATCGAAAGATGAACAATACTGGCTTCGACGAAGGTTCGCTAGTGTGGTTGCATAACCCAGTGCGCAGCAAAGGGAAGTCCCCTAAACTACAGGCAAAATGGGACGGGCCGTACCGGATTGTGACCAAGATCAATGACGTCACTTACCGAATACAAAAGGGTATGCGAACTGCGCCTAAAATTGTTCATGTAGATCGATTGGCACGATATTACGGGAATAATGATGCTCGGGACGAGCATCTCTAAGGAGGGGGCAGTGTTACGTAGGTCGTAAAGTCTAGAAACGTCACGCTAATTCCATCTAAGGATGGGGCAGTGTTGAAACTTCTAGATACGACACGCTAACGCCATCTGTTATCAAGTAGCAAGTACTACGAACAATTGTACGTAGACGCCACCGCCATCTATTGTTGAGTAGCGGGATTAAACAGTAAATAGATGTCTGTGGAAGGTTCTCGAAGTTTCGAATCTACTTGTAAACTGTGGAAAAGTGTTGAATGTTCGCGAATGTTCTGCTCGGGATATAAATAGCGGATTGTCGGCCCGATGGGCAGTTCGATTTCGGAAGCGAGCGAATACGAATCAAGCGATACAGTACAAGCGAAACAAGTGACTCTGTTTGACTATTGCGATATTGTGATTGTTTAATTAAACTGTGGTGTGTTTCGATAATTTTGGCTTAAATTAATTTATCCCGAAACCCCGCTCGTAACAATAGTAACGGTGGAGTTTCTTGCCCATTCTTCGCCATACGTAACTACTTTTTGGAATGAGCTACTAGAATCAATTCTATTTCAATGTAAATGTTGACGATGCTTTGACTTTGACTTTCATGTTGTACTTCATTTTCGTGTTGTACAGTCAACGACTCATAAGTGAGTACGTACAATTTGGACGCGCGTTTATGTCCTAACAGTAAGGTCGATTTTCGTTGTGCAAGAGTTTTCACTGAAGCAACTTGACAGAACAATGAAAGACATAAAGTTATTATTACAACTTTTTCTGGTTTGCGTAAAAAGCTAAACTTATGAATATTATAATGCTTTTGAAGGCTGTAATGGACATAACATCCTAGATATAAAGCCTATTTAACTAAAATAATCTAAACACTTGAGCTCTGAAAGTTTTTAATGTCTTTAACCTGCTAGATTATTTATTAAAACTTTTTATATTTTTTTAATTCTTATAACTGGGTAAGTATAAGAGCTGTTCTTTAAAAATTATCAGTTAGGAAAGAACTATCTGTAACACAAATAAAATTACAAGGACTACAATATATCCGTATGTGAATGTGATTTGTTAAAAACGTTACAAAAAGGATCAACTCATCCGTGCAACTTAACAAAAGGAGCTACACCATTGTTACATAATAAGTAGCAAAGATACTGAAATATCCATCCATATTTTTATTAATAACACACAAAAGAGAGATTATCTGTCAGTGGTTTTGGTAGCAGCTGTTATTACGAAAGTGCTTACGTTTCGCTTTTGACGTTATAGTGATACTATTAAAAATGAAATATATGCCAACAGTAGCAATAATAATAACTAGAGATATATTACACACTGACATGCTTGGGTAAAGCTCTAATTAACAGTGTAGTAATAAACTATAAATTAACGAATGCGCAAACCTTTAATAAATTAAAATATTTATTACTTAACAAAAAAAAAAACGTATCTGAAATTAGATTCATGTAAACTGTCACACTAACGCTTAATAATTTATCCTTCATATTTAATTTTTTTTAAACACTTCTTGTTAATAATAATAGCAATTAACAGGTGCGCTCGCGCACATTCGCTCTAATTTGTTAAATAACAGAAATTGCCACGAGCTGTCGCCACTAAGAAAAAACTGGCAACACGACAACTCTGCAGTTCCATTTTCAAACAAGGTAATAAAAAAAACCCTTTAATTGTCAAATTAATCTTTGTCGTGTATGACACTCGGCCTCTTCGCTGTTAATAGGCGTTATTACGTGTCGTCAATTTAATAACAAACGGACTTGCCTTACGGAAGAGACCAACATGTAATTTTGAATCAAGTCGATTGATCGACAATGCGGCCGAATACGAACGTCGATCGTGCTCCGGGCGAAACCGTATAGACTTGTTGATAAGTGGTTATAAATCAATCGTATTAACATAATAATTATCGGTGTGATTGGTCGAGCATCGAATCGTGACCAAGGACGTTTCTACTAAAATATTCAAAGAACTAATCGAAAACACTGATTGAAATGTTTATTTATCTAACATCGTTAACATCACCAGAAATTAAACCAAATCACACTAATTTAGACATTCCTGGAGTTAATTCGTTAAGCAACTTTTCAGAACTCAAAAGATAATTTTATTAATTAAACAGAAAACAATATAATACGGACTTCAAGAAAACGGAATATGTTCAGAATGCGGCGTGCAGACGCTTACAAAACACCGGTATTGCTAATTAAAAGAAATTCCTTCGCTATGCTTTTCCCCGGACAAAAAACACGAATCCGCCACGACGACTCCAAGGTGTGAGCAATGTCATAAGTGGCTAGTAGAACGACATTTTAATTGTAAGCGCCGCTCCACACGACGCAAAACGATGGGAATTAAACACTACATACGAACGGAATTACGGTACGCATGTATGGAAATTGTCTCGCGACACAAACATTTCTTGTGACGAACTCACAAGAAACCTCTATTACTATGATGGCGGATGAAAAAACATGCGTTAGTTAATGTTATTATGGCTGTACATAATATGGTAAATTACATCAGTGTAAGATAAGCTCTGGTAAGAGCAGTCAATAGTATTAAGATGTGTGCGTAAGATGCGGTCAATAACACCGCTAATTTTATTATGGAATCATATATCTAGCGTATAACCGCTCGTGGCAATTTTTTGCCATAATTATCTAGAGTAACAAACAAAGAATCGTAAACTAGTTCTCAGACGTTTGCTGGGACTGTTTTATAGTTCTTAGGGTAGAAGAAATCCTAAGTAAGGTGAAAAGAGTTCCTAAGGTTAATGAATAAAACTAAACTGATAGGCCACCTGTTATTAGTTCATCTATTACACATTCAGTTGGCAGATCTATCGGTTCCCTTACCCCATTTGAGGATGACATAGCTAACCAGTGAGGGAGGGAATTCGTATAATGCCACGCACGAATCCAATGTTCGGAATTCGAAATATCGGCAGCGACACAGTGCAAAGAACCGGGATACCTGCCTACCTATTGTGAATTTTACCTTATGCATATTTGCTTTAACCGTTTCGCAGTGGTTTATTTGGAACGCATAGAATGGACCTACTGTTTGTATTATGATCCGACCTACTTTTGTACTTATACTTGTGTGGTAACGTTATAAAGATCTGAAGGAAATGGATGTAGGTAGGTAAGAAGGAAATTCCGGTATTAATCATCATAGTTTATACATGTACGCTAGATAAAACGGCGTTCTTCATTTTACTATTGCACATGCTGACAGCGAGATGTTAATTGAGCAAATAAATTACTGTTTTGCATTGATTTAACTGCAGTGAAGATTAACACCAACAAACGTTAATTTTTCATAACACAATTCAGCAATCATAACTTTCCTAATAATAGGTACGTTACATTCTGTAGTTCAATCTTTATTTGACAAATGACAGGACGATTCAGCGCGCACGCAACTTGTCAAATCGATGTTTATTGCGAAATATACGGATAATTGAAAGTCGATAATCGATTTAATCGGTTATGCTGATTGGTGACCGTAATCGGCAACTACCTGCGCAGACGCACGTGCCTAAGCGCAGGTGGACACCAACGACCTCACTTTTCACACTCATTTACATACAGGGTTGCAACAAGTGACGCTCCCATTGAACAAACGGCGCAATAACGACTGTTTTAATTAAAATGTTAATTGCTTAATTCTTATTGAAATAACCTGTAACGAAGACTAATGTAATGGGGTTATTTATTTGATGCGTTTGCATTTCGTAGCTCATGTTTGTTGAGTGAGTTCCGATGTACATTTCTCTATTTGCGTTGAAGAGCTGCGTATGAGTATTTAGTAAACCATCAATGGATACCAAAGACTATTTAGCGTCGGTCTTGTGCACCTGAGTAATTCCGAGCTCAGAAAATAAGCGAACTTCTTCTGTAGTTCCCGCTAACACATTCAAATAATTACCGTAGTATTTTCAATTAAGTAATTTATGTAATTTACATTGCTATGTGGTAGGTAACAGTTATTGCGGACTCGATTAAAAACACACTTTGAAATAAAAATATCCTCGACGCGATCTACAAGACCGCTGTAAGAACACGGGCTTATTATGCAAAAGTGGCTCAACTATGCAAAACTATTTTTAGTTATAGAACTAATAAAAACTTCGATACTTGTCACTGTGATGTACAGGCCACAACTGTCTACATAATTAAGGGAAATTGCAACGACAAGAAGTTCTTTTTCTGGTATTTCAAGTAGATTAGAGTTATTTGAGGCCTCATTTATAATGAAGGCATAAACTTTATGTTGCTCTACATGCCGTTGTAGGAATAAATGTCTTGTTATAAATGCATATTCGTTTATTTATGGAGAATAAATTGTAACTGTTACAAAGTCGATATTCAAATACCTCGATGGCTGTTTATACGCACTTGTCGTAAGCAGCTAACACTTCTGCGTCGTCTCGCATCGCATCGGCGTTTAATTATTGCCACCGCGTTTATTATTACGATTTCCTTATAAGGCAACGGCAATTTGTTTGATTACTTCCAATTGCCAGTTGATGTTTTAACCATTAAAAATTGTAAACGCAGCCGTGGATAGCAAGAAATTGCTATGATTGCCGACTCTGCCAGTGTTTATCGTACTTTCTTGCTTGTTCGATACGGAAATGGAAAAAAATGGGCTTTCGATTCAGTGATTGTGGAGAATATGCGCTTTTTGCGATCCGATAAATGTGCAATAACGTTCTGCGTAGTAAAAAACGCGACTTAGATAATCATCGTCTGTTAGTGTGTGAGTTTTTACAAATGTACCCGTATGAGTGTTAGAATAACAAGGCGATTAAAAGTTGTTGTCAGTACCTCTTTAATTGAATTCATTTTGCACTATAAACTCATTAATTGAAAATTATCCAATGATTTCTAAAAATTAACTTTGCTTAGCATTAGATAATTGTAAAGAAAGTGAGAAAATCTGGCGCTACGGGTGCTGTATGAATTTGACCCATATTGAACACTGCACAAACTAAGTTACGTGTCGTAAGAAAACTATAATTTCCTACTTAGAATCTTGCCCTAGTTAAACCCTTTCAGATCAAAACATTAAGGTGCCAATTCTAACAACGAGCGATAATAAATGTTATTACCGACATCCATCTATCATTATTTTAATAATCATCTTAACACGAACACAAGTTACAATGCAACAAACAAAAGCGTGAACATACAAGAGATTCGTAAATTGACTGATCCCTTCTTCCCTTAACATAAACAGGCAAATCCTTACTTAATTTCAGTCGCAGAATTCAATCAGAACGTAAAGCTTTGTGCCCCAGCGAGTAATGTTATAATGCCGTACATTATCCCCCCGGTGTATCCGACTCGCGGCGACACCGTGCCGAACCTTTAATTATTATCAACACATCATTTTCATGGCACTTTCTAAAATATTAGGGCTGTCACTACCACTTTCTTCATTCACCTCAATTACTTTGCTATTGCTTAAATCAATAATCTGCATCTAAACTATCGCAACATTAAATAACCCTGAATCCTTACTGTACGATAATTTTTATGATCTCCAGACCATGTCGAGCTGATAAAGTTTTGTAATAATTTGCACGTTCAAGAGCTAAATTATAACTTGTAAATGTAGCATTAAGAACGAACTGCCATCTAATGGCTATTTAAAAATACATTACTGAGACCTTTATCGCAAATCAGAGTCGTAACGCGGAATGAACAACCGTTTAGATTTAGCGCCTTAAGATAAACATCGGTGGGTAACCCTTTCAACAAGCACGTGGGCCGACACATCCCTTTCACGCATTTCATATTCGTATTTCCATTCCGTTCAACCTTCGCAGGAGGCTTATATTCTGCCTCCGATGTTTTCGTATCCTATTATTTCACGGGGTGAAAATGGGCCACCCGCCTCCTCACTCACTCAGACAGTGACACCCCTCAGATACGTGTGTGACGTGTACAGATTAGGAGGCACCTGTGTGTGTGCACCTTCCCAGGACTGTTTGTGTGTGTGCGTTTGTTTCATCAACTGTAAACCACTGTCAACGACTCATCAAAATAATATTGGCTTAACGCCGGAGCCCGAACAGATATGGTACATGGAAACTTGATACACGCACGAATTTAATTAGAATGGTTTTAATATTATGGCTGATGGAGAATTACGTAACCAAATTATAATTTGTATAAAAGGAAGACTTTGTTTTATTTTTAATAAAAGTGGCTTTTAATTCATATATGTGTTAAGTGGGATAGAACTGGTTGTATTTCCAGTATTATATATGGGACCAACTTTATAAACGTGAATCCCTACGAATTATCTTTTAAAACTTTTGAATTGATTTGTACGGTTCCGTGAGGTGCCGGACGTAAAGAACAGCACCATCCGATTTCTTCCCGTGGGAGTCGTATGAGGCGAGTAAAGAACATACTAGAGAATGGGCAGCAGCGTTCTCATGTATTTTTACACGCTTTATATTAGCTTCACTTGTATGTTTGTATATTTGTATGTTTGTTTGTAACCGACTCCTTATAGTGCGATTTTGACCCACTTTAAACGACCAGATTTCATTCAAACTTTGCACACCTGTCAAGAACTGATGACAATGCAATAATTTCATTAATTTGTGCCATTATCCTTGCCAAGGTTACCAGGACAGCAAAAAAACTGTCACAAACTACGCTGACATACGTCTCAAAATTCGAAATACCCTAAAAAATAGAAAATAAATAATAGTTTAAAAAAAACTAAAAAACACGCTTCCATGGAAAACCAAACTAAAAAGTACAAAATAATGGAAAAAAGCGTGGGGTGCCTGATATCACTAAAAAAATACCTTAAAAGCAACCCACGCTTTTTTTCCATTATTTTGTACTTTTTAGTTTGGTTTTCCATGGAAGCGTTTTTTTTAGTTTTTTTAAACTATTATTTATATCACCGTACTGCGATTGCCAACCCACCTGACAAAAGTGGTGATTATGGCAAACCCCTCCAAATTGGGGGAAGCCTATGTCCAGTAGTAGACGTATTTCGGCTGAAATGATGAATAATAATGATGAACCCAAAATAATCCCAAAAGTATCAAAATCAGTTAAGATTCCCATAAACCTATCTATACTGTACGTATGTAGACATAAATATCGTGTGCTTCGAATCTCAAATCAAGCCCCTTGCGAGACCCATCCATCTTCCCACTAATTGTAAAATAATTAAAACTAACTAAGCATAGATGGAATACGAAACACAATAACAAGAAATGATACGAGAATACGAAAGAACGAGGGTCGCGTGTTCAACAAAAAATGTGACTTGTTTATGGAATGGAAATGCAATAAGCGCAAAACAAAGCAATGCTTATTTCAGCCATGAGAGCGTTTCGAATTGCAAATTTCGGGAAAAAAGCGAACGAACTACACTCAAAGTCAAATGCGGCAGTGCGCGATAAGCAAGTGCCGCTTATGCAAGATCACGAATGTAATTGCTCCCTTGTCTGGCACGACACTTCATGCTGAAGCGAGACAAAATTTGCCTAATGCACACGACAAAAAGAGATGGAAAGTGGCAGTATCAACAAAGCCGTAAGCGACAAAAATGATTGATTGCTAGCCGTCTTGCGCTGAGCTCTATTTAATCACTTTATTCCCTTTTCTCCGTTTGTGTTGGGATAATTTTGTATTTGTGTAATTTGTATACGAAATGAGGAGGCATACCTCCCGAGAAGACGGGGATTCATATCCGGCGCCTATCCGGAGCTTACACAAACCCGATTTTGATGTTATCACATGTCATGGTACCGTTTGTTTTGATTTATATTACAAAGCCAGATTAAGTTGAGATTAATCTTTGGGTTAATAACTTTGTGTTTAATTCGCATTTTAAGGCAACATTGGGATACACAGCCGCATTTCCTACGGTGGGAATATAGTCGTGTTGTTTTCATACCGTATCGTAATCTTGGTGACATCATATCCTGTTAAATATGCTCCCACAGAAGTGTCCCCTATGACATTCTATCTAGCTAGCCTACCTATAGTTATGGCTTCATATTTAGCTCTTAAATTATCACTACATTATTAGACGATTTTAACTATGAATATTTTCTAACTTTTCAAAACAATTGTTTACCCGTAAAATGAGATACAGCACAATAAAACGGAGGCTACATCATAATAATATGTTTCAGTGTACGGTGAAAGAACAGTAAAACGGAGTCGATCCTATACCTAATTGAAAACTTATCCACCTAGACCTAAAATCTCTACATTTTTTATTGAACAGTCTACACCTAGGTGCCTCCTATCACCCCAATTGCACTCTGAAAAAGTCTTGACTTAATATGACTCGAAATTTAAAGAAAGGAAATGTATATTCACGTAATTAAGTAGATCTTAAAAGACACTTTAACACGTCAACATTTTGTTGGTCGACATTTTAAAACTAGATGCGCCCGCACTTTCGAACTGACTAATCCCTGAGAAGAAATGCCGAAACACACACATACGTTCAACATATTATTAGGATTTGATGTGAGTCTAACAATAGAGAGCCATGTCTGGAAGAGCCTTTTGAAGGAAGACCCATTGCAGCTTTGAGCTGACCTGTACCAACAGACAGCTAAACTTATCTTAAATCTATCTATGAAGTAGTACTTACCACTCATATGTCCGTTTTCATAAGGCGAGTACTCCCCGTTCTCGAGGCGGTGCTTCTTGAAGGGATGACCAGGGAACTGCGTGGCTGCGAGTGACAGTCCTACTCCTGACGCTCGCTTCGGTGGTCGGCCCGGTCTGGAGCTGCGGACATAGTAGCACGTTACTGCCGTTTAAGATGCTACACTTTACCTATGGAGGATTGCACCGGAGTGAGACATAAAAATATGGAAAATATGGATCTGAAAGACTGTTCAATTTTTTCAGCTGTCAAATGTATCTATGATAGGTTGTTGTAAAGTCTATCTAGCTGCTGCCCACGGCTTGGGACGTGATACCGGGACGACAAAAAGAGCCTTGTTACTCTTTATAACATAAGCTATCGGCCAGTGAAAATCCCGTTAAAATTAGTCCAGCCGTTTCGGAAATTTGCCGGAACAAACAGGCAGACAGACCAAAATGTAAAAAAAATGTGTCTTTCATATGTGCCGTATATATAATTAGTTTCATATGCATTAACTAGAAAACTTTAATTTTGATATTCAAAACAGACTCTTTAATTTTGTTTATTTTTGATACGTATATATATTTATTTGTATAACCAAAGCAGCGACTTGAGATTTGACGGCTGATTGAGGAACAGACTTTTAAGAACCAGGGGTTAAGTCAGCCTATCACAATTTACAGCAACAGAAAAGTCGTAGAACACGCGTTATTCGGGGGCATGATAGGAAGTCAGTACTAAGAGTTTTCAGGTATTTTTTCTATTAGTTTGTATGGAGCTACGCTGAAACGAGTCCCCCTAAAAATATTGACTATCAAAGCAAAGGCGTAGCACTCTCGTAGCGTGACTATTTGCGCAAAATATTGGCTATGCTGTCACTGACCCGTTTTCAGGACGTGACAACTACAAGAAATAATAAGACATATTTCCTCAAACAAATTAACATAGATAAATGGACTGCGATAGACTGACTTAACAAATAATACACAGTTAATTGTATAATTACAGTTTCGATCTAGAAAACCAATAAGTCAAGTTTGTCAAGTGTGGCAACACAAATCACGCATTCCACTACTACAATAAAAGTCACAATCGTGTGAAAAAATTAAAACGCTAATTGATAAAAACGCTCCCAATAAAAAGCGTGCATAAAAATCAAGTAAGAAAACGATCAATCCGCTTTTACACATGATTCATTCATTATCATTCAGAACTCATAGTAAATTCTCATAACTGCAACAAAAGAACAATCACTGAAACGGTCATTAATTAAATTCTATTAAAAGTGAGCAACGGGAGCTTCTCATGCGGTATCTACACTTATCAGATAAATCAACTGAGCTGAGGGAGGGAGGGTACAGATTTATTTTTATTTATTTCACTCCCCTAAGATTTAATACCGCAACACGTCGGCCGCAGTTTCCACAATTTCACGCTTATTGTTTTCCCATCCGTGATTTATGTTCACGTAATAGACAACAGTATTTCTTGGCCGCAATAAAGTTTGTCACCTAAATCTTTGCCCTTAAGCCTATTGCGTAGTTGCGGACCTAAAACTTTGTTTACCTTTATTGGAGTTACTATTAGTTTGTGGTCACGATAAAAAGGTGTTTCTGAGTAATACAGATATGTGCCAATGTGTTCTACTATGTAGTTATAAAAATTATATTAATAATAGTCCTGCAGGCCGTATTTCGGCCATGGTGGCCAATCTCAACGGAGACCAGCCTTCGGTATATGAGATATTCAAGTGCACAAGTGTGTAGACAGATACAGGTGCACTCACACATCCCTTACTCTCTTAGTTCGATAGTACGGCAGTCCGACACGACCAGAGAGATCTGCAAGCGCAGGATCAATGTCTTAACGTGCTTTTCGAGGCACGAGGTCACTACCAACTTCCAAACTTGGAGCTGTTACTAAGAAATTCCTAATAGAACTACCCAATAACAATTTGCCCGACTCGGCATTCGAAATTCAAGTTTTTCTAACTGGTCAGACAGCTGTGCTGCTTGGGAGTTTATTGCGCAACTTCTTCTTCCCAGCTGACGTACTAGGAAGTGGTGGAGGGCGGGCGTTTTGGCGGACTGTCTTATGTAATTTTGATATACTAAAAGTGCTGATCCTCAGCTTAATTTGAATAAATTAGTTTTGATTTTGAACCTAAGTCGCGCTTGCGAGCATGAGACCAACGGGGCATTTTATGAGAATTTTAATGAATCGGACTACTAGTGAATTATTTTTAAATCATTGTTTCACTAACAAATAAATTAAGCTAACGATTCCCTGGGACCTAAAGTCGTAAAGTTTTCGATAACAAAATCGTATAAATCATTATAATTTCGTTATCGAAAACTTATTTTATGCAGCTGGTTGAGCCTTGAAAGTTACATTGGAAACAAAACTGAGGTGAAAAAAATCTACAATGAATTAGCTTTCGATAAGTCAGATCGAATATAGTTAAATCTTGCACTATAAAAAGTAGGAAGAATACGAAGATCATTTAACATTGGCTCCACTTGAAGCTAAATAAACCCTGGACAAGTGTCAAAGAATTGGACGAACACTTGCTTTTTAACGAACAACAGGTTTCTACGAAAAGTAAACTCTGATCACCTAACAATAAGACGAGAGGGAGATGCAGATTTCGATAAGAAGATTTTTCTACAATATTCGATCTGTTTAAGAATTAACCTGAGTCACCCCAATGGGCCACTTCATAAAGGTAAAAAAGAGTGTACACACAATACCATGGTCTAGTAGAATTCCTTAAATCAAGTGAATTAGAAAAGGTTCTTGTCCCACTTACCATAGTGTCTCAAGACAAAAGTCTTTGACCAGTGTGTGTTGCCAGTGATGACATATGGCACTGAGACGTGCTCGCTCACAATGGGCCTCAAAGGAAGGCTCAAAGTCACCCAAAGAGCAATGGAGAGGGCTATGCTTGGAGTTTCCCTACGCGATTGAATCAGAAATGAAGAGATCCGTAGGAAAACCAAGGTAACCGACATAGCCCGAAGAGTTGCCAAACTTAAGTGGCAGTGGGCAGGGCACATTGCTCGCAGAACGGATGGCCGATGGGGTCGGAAGGTTCTGGAGTAGCGACCGCGTACTGGAAGACGGAGCGTTGGAAGGCCTCCCAAAAGATGGACCGATGACCTGGTGAAGGCCGCAGGAATCGGTTGGATGCGAGAAGCACAGAACAGGTCGAAGTGGCGGTGCTTGGGGGAGGCTTATGTCCAGCAGTGGACGTCTTTCGGCTGAAATGATGATGATGATGAGAAAAGGTTCACTTGGAAACTGTAGCACAACCCAAGGTAACAATAAGAATAAAATAATCTTACCCTACTTACTTTGTATATCCTTAAAACCCTTAAAACTTGAGGTAGATACCTACTCAACTCATTACACAAGTTAATAACACACCGATAACAGAGAAAATGGTTTGAACTACCAATGTGCACCATAAGTTAGTAGTAAGTCCTACCTTAAAGAAATAGACCTGTCATACAGCAATTTTAATTGCCAGGAAAACCATTAGAAATAAATATATAGACAGTAGCCGCTAGTTGCAAGTCCGAACTAATTGGCGGCGCGAAGTAAGATCAATTACACTGGTACCAACTAATCCGCACTACATTACAACTAGGTACCACATCAGAGGCGTCGGCCAAGTTCGGCAATTATCGGGGGAGCGATGCTGTTATCATAGTATCGGCTTACGCAGAAACTGAGTCTCGCCTATTTATTTTTATGTCAGCAACCGTCATTATGAGACACTCCATTAGCTTGGATTGCGGTGACACTCGTTTTCGGTTACGCTTTGGGGTGCGATTGTATGGTGCGACAGTTTTTTTCTTCGTTGCCGTGCTCAGATAAAGGGTTTGTTATTTTGATGACCAATTTTATTTACGAACAACCGTATTACAGCAAAAAACTTAATAGCTTCAGTTTTTCTGTCAACTCCGAAACATTTGGCCATCGTCGCGGAACAATTATAAGGTATAAATAGTCTGAATGAACTTCAAAGGCCGCACATAAAAATTGATTTTATTTTGGGTGCAGGCGAGTACAGTTGGGAGCAAAAAAAGCTAAATACAATCGCGCCCGCGACGAAATCGAATATTGAAAGTGTCGAGGGACAGAGATAAGGAGAGCACGTGCCGCTCCCTTGCCGCCACTTAGGCCATACCCGTAATCTGAATACCGCAAAGCTCACTGCGATAAACTGCCATTAAAAAGCGTTCGATTTATTACCGAACGATTCCCGAACGATTTATACGGGTGTGCGAAGTCGAGAGTATCATAAACCAGAGGGTCCTAGAGGGTAGAAACTTACTCAATACTTAGTATCTACGAAAAGTAATGGAATAATGAGATAAATGCGAGTATTATGGCTATACAAGATTGAACTAAGCTACAAGTCAAGCTAGCGGAGGAACAATAAGTAACAGCAAATTAAAGTATACACTATAAATAGAAATAAATATTGGCGTTCGCCTATTGCGTGACCCACTAAAATTTAGATAGATCTTTCATACCAAGTTGCCTATTTCATTTAATCAATCAGAATTATATATTCAATACCTACATAGAAACAATTTCATCTGCGAATCCAATACATTTGGTCCTAATCCTAACAGTTCTCCGAAATATATACCTATAAAATCAAACATGATACGATTCTGCACATCGTACTCTTTCCTCCGACCAACCCTAGTGAAACTAACACCACGTATAGTTTTGCTTTTTGTATATTTGCTTGGCAATATTCATCACTCACCGCCCGTGTCACTGATCAAATAGCACCCACAAAGGAGTCCCCAGATATTTCTGACAGATATACCCTTGATAGATAGTTTCACAAACATTACGAAACAAATCCTGATCGACGGATTCTATAGAGAAAGATTGAAAATCTGCAGCATATAAATATTACAAAGATGTGAGATAAGGTACTACACGAACGTGACTATAACATTGATTCAGCGTCAGAAATCATTCCAACTTATGCCTTTCAATCTTCCCGACTCTATAAAAAACTAGGATCTTCAACATATGAAGCTACTAAGTACACAAACAGTATCAACACATCGGCACACTATGAATAGACTCGGTACTCTTTGTTATTATATTTGTATTACTATTCTCAACTCTTAGTGGACGTGTTCACACTCACTAATAATTACTGACACTAAATCATAACATTCACGAGGCGTAAACATCCTTCCTACCTTTAAAAAAAAGTGAAAAGACCAAAAACAGCTCGCTGACAGCATATTGTAAGCTAATAGTCATAATCTGTATATATTTTCTGTTTTTGTTACTGAAGCGCCCGATTATTTACACGTTACAGCACTACAACCCGTATGGGAATGTTTACACATTAAATTAAAACTCTTTTTAAGTTTTGTTGGTCCAAATATATCCTTCTTTCGGAGCGGTCGTGACGAGACATTATACCTTATTTCTATAAACTTAAGTCATACTTTCATACGATACCTTTGAAGATACTTAACGCTTCTGATTCAATGCCATCGTTGTTTTATTTGAATCGACTTTGTCGTTTTAGTGCTATTGGATTAGTTGCCTTATAATAAGATTGGAAGTTTAACTTAATTCATAATAAGTATATTATTTTCAATTACATTGATTACTTGAGTTACAGTCGATATAGTTTCCAATTCTGGAATTGTTATACGTGATAGTCTTGATTCAGTATTTAACTTGGGTCACTGTAAGCTGCCTCAAACCCTACTCTCAATAATTATTACTTCGGTTTTGTTAGGAACTAGATCTGTGAAATATGTTCTTAAATTTTTTCATCACGAATTGGCTGATGCCAATGTGGCTATGTTTGTTTTAATCATCTATCAAAATCCTAACCGCTACTGAATAATATTTGAACGCACAAATTACTTTATACCCGTTTGATGCATTATTTCCTTTTCACGTTAGTGTCTCGGAAACACCATATCTGGGTATTACACTAAACAATGAGGCTCTGTCTTAAAAATGGCCCAAGAATCGGTAGACAACGTAAAACAAACGTACGTAATCTTATCTAGTGTAAACTCAAACGCAGTAGCAGTTTGTCTTAGGTTCAGTGCAAACATGATAAATGATTTCGGTTCAAAAAATCGTTGTTCTATTTTTTCTAAACGAGTTCCGGTTGGAGCGAGATGTAATCTCTCCTTGAATAGAAACACCTATTCACCTTGAGAAGTACCTGAGGAAGAAGAGAGGTCCGAATTATTGATTACGTCTGGTAACTAATTTATTTCGACTACATTACAGATATTCTAAGAACAACGGAAGGAGAAACTATAAAATTCGATAATTTTGTCCAGATGACGATAAAGTTTCATCATTAAAACCAATGTTTTAATAAAAACCAAAGGAAAAAATGTAATTGAAGCCAAAAATTAGAGGGCACTAAGACAGTAACAATAAAAAGTGAAAGCAAAGCCGCGTTTAATTGTGTCGTAAAAATAAAAATTAAATAAAAATGCTTTGGGGTGGAAAGTTTTGCGACCGTAATTCTGCTCTACAATTATATCATGTTCTGTTGCAGCAAGATGTTCTCCTAATGTTACCTGTCCCAAGGGCGAGGGATGCTTTTTAATTTATTAAAACTTAGTTTCTTATTTCGTGGAAGTAACTTAATACATTTTAACGCAGAGAATAACTACCTAAGCTTTTTATCATCAGTGCATCGAACTGGAAATATCTGTTAATTTATAGTTAACCATTACAAAGCGATATTTAAATTGAATTACATCATATTAACTTCTTCGTAATTAAGTATGCAAAAGAAAAACAAACCCAGAAATTGTAATTAGCATTGATACAAATCTTGTACTTAGCTAAACGCATACAGCCGTGAAGACCAAACTTTGTATATTTTTGCATTTCGAATACTAGATAATTAATGCAAGAATCAGCATTTCCATCCAACGTGGCAACGATGCCAACCTTTTTCCCACTGACAGCGATGCTGACAAATTTGTTGAAACCCAATGACATCTTTTCTTTATTTTTTGCGTCATAAATAATATATCTATTTTAGTGTTAGATTGTATATATGATTTGCTAATTCATTAATTAATAATACTCGTCGTTATGTAAACAATGAAGAAACAATTGAAGATTTCATCTTCGTAGTCTTAGATCCAGAAAATAATAGTGAAATCAACGTCTGAGGGGATTAACCTCTGTGATTCTATAAAGTTACAGCTCGGTTTAATAACACTGTTCTATCTGACAGTACAATCATAAGTTAATGTAGCAAGTCACTGCAACAGTCAGGTAGCTGCTACGTTTCAATTTCTTCGAGGCATTTTATTTACAAAACTAATTACGTTTGTCTGATAGGGTATTAAACAGCTCCCGGTGCTTCACTTGATTTGTTGACAGTTAATAAAGACATTCCAAACGTATTTAAAATCTTACTCTATTCCATCTGCGATGTGATCGCTCCCTGATGGAGTTATTATCGCTTCTATTATTTGTTTCTTTTTGTTAGCATTCGACTGTACCATTCTGTTAATCATCTTCAATATAAAACGTCTTATTAGCGATAGAATTAGATACATAAAAATATTAACTAGGTCGGACACGTTTTTTTATTGTTACTTTTTTTAATTTTATTACTGTTGGCACGAACAACATTGTCGGCACGCCACGTGGTCCGGATAATTGAAATGTCCAAACACTAAATTTATAGTTTGTACAACGTCACTATTTCTTTTTTATTACTCCTATCGATGTTGCTCCCATTGATCTAACGTTATTACATTGGACACAACACGTCTACCGCAGATCTGTCGCCTTTGTGACCAGAACAGATGTTTTTATAATTACTCTATAATGAATTCACAACATGCTGATGTGTTTTATTAACATGTCTCGGAGAATTTGCATAAATTCATATTAAGTTAGAGAATATACTGAGAATAAAAAAATATGTATATGTTTTAAATTGAAGTAAGCCTCGTATGAAAGCTCAGCGGAAATAATATTAATCCAACTTCAGAAACAAATGTTCTTGCGGGAGAATATTAAAATCTTAAATATTAATTGTAATAAGAGCGGCGTAGTCCCCAACATCCCTTTCTGCGAATGCTGGGGCAACATAATCAGCCCTCAAGGGACAACCTCTTGTAATTAGCGGCTGTTCATTTCTTAATTTCAATATTTAATTACAAAGGAAACTCGATGACTGCTTCGTATAGAAAGAGACGTCATCTTCAGAAAGTCTTTCGAATCCGTTTTGTTTCTAATTCGCTTAGAGTATCGTTTGATATGGCTTCTTTATTGTTTCTTTGGCTGGTGTATCAAAGGATGCTCGATTTTAATCATTAATCTGGACAGAACGTTCGTCTTTGTGAAGTTTTATTCATTCCAATTGATTTTATTGAGGCGTCTTTGAGAAACGTTTAATGTTGAATCTAGAGATCTTATTGCTTGTATATTCTTTGTGGTTACTATCTATATCAATGTGCGTAAATGTTTAATGAAACCCAAGAGTTCCGACTGACGAGATGGATAGAATTAATATAACTTTATCGTGTTCGTTTAACAGCCGTCTTACAATTTCCCTTTGTCGTCCCTATTGTAAGACGTAATAGCTCCCGACATATTATCGTTTTATTTCATTTCTCAAGCCGCTATGAAATTCCCTTTTACTATTACCTGTCTAAGGATTTCATTACTGAAAGTCTGGCTGGGTGAATTTTGAATCACTTTGTAGACGCATTGTATGAAGCTTTATGTAATCGAAGTATTTTATTAAAGACATTCGCCAGATCACTCTGTGTGTGGATTTTCTTAGCTTAGTCTAGTAGCGTTGTGCCTCCATCATCATCACTTCTTTCGTTTCACATACAACTGTGTGCCGTATCTCATTATTGTGTATTTATTATTGACCCTTGCCTCAAAGCTTTGTGTTTTTCTCTCCGTTTGTGGCCGTTTAAATTTCTGACAGGGTGCAAAACCGGTTCATAAATTTTTCTCTTTGTGGTATTTTTCATTGGGCACTTTTCAATTGATTCGGCATCAGTCGCGATGTGTGCGTTTGGCACGTTTTGTTATGAATCGTTGACGGCTGTTGGTTCGGACGTGTCCATTCACGCTCACCCTGTACTGGTGGATTGTTTTGTTGCGTAAAATTATACAATTTCTGGCCGGGTGACCACGGCGCGCGGCCGGCCAACACCACTGTCACGCCCTCCGCCATTCGATTGAAAATGAAAAATCTATTATTATGAGCTACGACAAAAGATAGCTACTTCTTTTATTTTTGAAATTGTTTTAAATGAAAAGGTTTATGAATTAACCTTAACAATTGTGTGGACTTGTAAACTACAAGTTATAAAAAAATACAAGTTAAAAAGGTTGGAAATGCTTTTTAAACACGCTATGACTAATTGATTTACGTAGTTTTTGCTGTTGGCGCCAGAAGTTGTTAATTTGGCAAAATGTTTTCTCAAATTAAACTTTTGGGTCTATATCGAATGGAAGACTATTTTGTTATATTTTTTTGATATTTAATAGTTTTCTATTTATATTGACACGGCTCATCAAGAATAATCGAAAAGTTTTGCTACCGTTCCCGGCGTTTGTAGTTTTTTTCTTCCCAAACGGTCTTTTGTGGCGATAGAAAAAATTGTAGCGAGCTACCTGGCCATCAACACACACAGTTAGTCGGTTCCTAAATTAATTTCGTCTAATTCTGGCGACTGATAGTGTCGAGTCATATAGGTCGTATGCATGCCATCGGCGGCTTTTAACTATACAAAGAAATTCGTTTGAAAAAAGTGCTGGAGCTTGTTTTTCATCGGCCACCATTAGAGAGACACTTGAAAGATAGATGCAGTTGCATTTAAAAACGCGTTCGGAAACACATAAATTCACCATTGTATATCGAAATATAAACATGTTTAGAAGAAAAATATATTACATGCGTGTCGTATAAATAATCTTTAATATTTCCTTTTCAAAGATGATTACGACAATTTTATATGTATTCAAGCAAATAACATGTTTAGTGCGCTGTTTATGTATTACATTATTGTGGCATATCTTCCTCTATTCTACAAGCTTACGTCCGCTGTTCTTGTTATAACTTCAATTTCTTATGTTCAATGAAAAATTAAAATAATCAAAACATACAAGCTTAGAGATTTGAAACAGAGTAGAGTCCCGGACGTGTGATCGTTCAGTGTCGAACAAAAATAAACGTTATGATTTGTTAAACAGGTTATTAGAAAAACATCGGCGCTGTCGACAGGAGTTTGGAAATAAACTATTAAAAAACGGTCAAGTGGGAGCTGGCTTCGTCGCAGCTAGTATTCCGTACTGTATCATGTTCGTGAGGTCATGACTCATTGTTTTTCTACGCTCAACTTTTTATTGTTGCAGAATGTACAGATTTATCTGAAGCGCACAGTGCGCCAGTTACATACGAAACAGATGTAAACTTCATAACTAACTGTCTAATTGGTAAATGTAGCAGAACACAACGGTAGCTCAAGATTATTTAGTATCCTCCAACCACTTTGATATCATTCCACATACCTACAGCACAAAGGAAATAGACAAATATTCAAAGATAAAAGTTTCTCGAATCTTAAAACAAAAGTGGGATTTTAAAGATAAACAGAAGTTAATCATAAATCATGAACGTAATAGTTACATTCTGACGCAGCGTAAGTACATCTGAAAAATCTTTTGTTTGATCAGACTCAAACATCTGGATGTAGAACAGAAGTTCATAATAAAATATGATGAAAAAATATGTTAAGTCCTTTTGTATCGACCGCTTCTGTCTATTTTTGTTCGACTAGTTAAAATTCTTGATACTTTACAATTTTTTTTTCCTGATTAAAATTGCTGCACTACTTTGCATAAGTTTTTTGTGAACGAATAGAGAATTTATAAAAAGTGTTTGAGTGAAACTACTTTTTAAAAGCAATTATAGTATTTTACGAGACAGCATAATAACGAGAAGCTATTGATGTTTAATCTTTATCGTTTGATCATCGCCGATCAATGGATAAAGTAAAAAGTTGAAAAAAATTGCTGCCACCCTTTGGCACGGTAGTAATACGCTAATTGCATTAGTTATATTCTGTATAAAGAAATACAGCTTTGTGACCGTGAATAATGTCGGCGTCGTCGGGCCAACATTTCACTAAATGTCAAACGTCTGCACTACAGAATATTCCTACTGGATAAGTTATTATACTTTTGCACTTTTCAACAGACCATTGACTGATTCAATATGTCAAAAAAAATATGACACAAGTAGTTTTATAGAGCTTGTATCAATGTTAATAAACATGACTTATAATAAAATAACACATACTTTGTATTATGTTAATTGATATTTTTCATTTATTGCGCACAAGTAAACGTACAAGTCGGAGGGCGGCATTATCTTCAGACTACATCAAAGATCAAACTGTATACTGTATACCTCGAATGATCTTTAAGGGCCTTGGTCCGGTTTAGTGCTGTAAAACGGTCACTTTATGAACCTATCTCCTCATTAACGGCTTGGTTTGAAGATTTGAAAAAAATATATTTTTGCTATAGATTCATGTACATAATTTTTACAAGAGCACTTTTTTCGTAGGGTTAAAACCTTTGCTGTAAAAAAATATTTACGACAACCCAATTTTTTGGCTTATATTTCATACTCCTACTAAACAGCTTTGTTATTTGGAAATATTTTTACACATAAAAATAAACGGTTATAAGCACTACGATTTTACAATAAAATATTGTAAATTAATCAAAATTTTGCAAAGAAATACCCCCATTTTAAGCCGTCAATGGTAGAGGGGCTCTGCGCAGGCGCGGGCTGCAGTCGTGCATTAGCATTCAGACGGGAGGGCTGTGTCGCTCGCTGCTCCGCTCCAGCTATCGACCGACTATGCGCGACGTGTGTGTTAGTGTAAATACTAACGAACATATTGTATCAGTGTGTGTTTATAGACTAGCTCCTTGCAGAGGAGTCGATTTGTTTGTGCGCGTGGACGCTTTATTAGTGGTGGCATTTCTAAATACTTTTTTGTTTATATATTTTATTGTGTGAACTGTAACATAGTTTGTATTTAAATAAAAATGCCCAGGCAAAGAAAGTGTTTAATTTATTATTATTTAATTTATTCTACAGTTATTGACTATTTCTGTTTTGTTGTAATTTTTAATTTTTAGTGTCTCCTTACCAAAACTGTGCGTTACAAAAACATTTTTTTTTTTTAAATTATGTTAATATTTCTCATGTAAGTGAAATTTGTTTTTTATGGGAAATAAAGATATCTCTAACCCAAAATGTTGTCTTTCTTTAATCAATCACATACCTGCATGTTTAAAGAAATATGTCCAGTATAAACATCAAATAGTTGCGTCTTTCTAAAGTATCAGCCATTGATCCACCATTCGGTACCTTTTACAGTCGTAGGCAAAAATACCGACTTTCGTCCGTCTCTGCATAATCTTTGGTCGTCGTTTTAGTTTAGCGCGCCGCCGCCACTCGTTACGTGTGTGCGGGAGTATGGAGCTTAGCTCCGCCCATATGCTCAAGGTTAACGAGGATACTATACACCTTAATTTATTTTCTGTGAGGCAATTCATCTAGC
The DNA here is from genome assembly GCA_947507805.1 of Aporophyla nigra. Classification (NCBI taxonomy): domain Eukaryota; kingdom Metazoa; phylum Arthropoda; class Insecta; order Lepidoptera; family Noctuidae; genus Aporophyla; species Aporophyla nigra. The sequence goes on along the minus strand of OX382301.1, from coordinate 14,568,470 downwards.
GTGCCCTTTAATGTGTTCTAAGCATGGAGTTATTATTGAATTAATGTTGAATGTAACCCATCCGTAGCCACCAATATTAGCATTATTTAACTACGGACGTAGACAAGAGGAAACCCAATTATAATGGAACTCACAAGCTATAACCATAGACCATTATGCCAATTAACTACTGTAATGTACGTATTACTCGGGCAAGGCATTGTGTGTAAAGTCCAAATTCACTTGTACTTGCTTTCAATTAATTTTTATGATGTTGTTAACATTTCATTGGTTACTAGCTGCATCCCGCGGTTTCACCCACATAAGTATCGATCCCATGGGAATATCGAGATTCAAAGTATCCTATGTCCTAATCCAGGTCTGGCCTGCCCATGCGCTGAATATCATCTAAATCCGCCGTTTTAGCCGTTTTACCCTGAAAGCCTAACAAACAAATATACAAAAAATCTAATCTTTTCTTTTATAACATTAGGTTTAGATTCCTTGCAAATATCATCATCATCATTTCAGCCGTAAGACGTCCACTGCTGGAGTTAGGCCTCCCCCAATTTGGGGGGCTTTGCCATAATCGCTACGCTTGGCAGGCGGGTTGGCGATCGCAGTAAGGTGGTAAAATGCATAGAGAACGCTGCTACCCATTCTCTAGTAAGTCCCTTAGTCGCCTTTTACGACACCCACGGGAGGAAATGGGGTGGTGTTATTATTTACGTCCGGCACCACACGGTACCAAATATCACCATACGTTAAAATCTTTTGTCATTTTTTGAAAAAGAAATAGAGGTTATTTCAAGCTGAACTTTTAAAATCAATTAATATGTCATCATTGCACATACCTAATATAACTGCTTTAGTTGGTATATTAGGAAATATAAATAAACACATATATCACAAAAAAAAAACATTAAGGCCCAAAAAAATTCGATGAAATCGTAACAATCAAATATCAAAACCGTTCGGTTAATCATTGAATTGCAGCCGAAACGTACCGCAGTTGTTCATAGTAACTCGGTGAGATTTGTTTTGATAATACATCATAAAACTATTAAATATTGGATCGCTGAGTGAGACTACCCGCTACTGTTTCCACGTTACTCTCCAAGTGATAAACGGTAGCGAGTACACGTGTTTTGTATAAAAATGTTTGACATAGTGAGAATAATATCCCATGGAATGTGAAGCGATACTAAATAACTTTCAATATGTTTACAATACGGGAGGGATAAGAATAGGTAGGTGGTAGATCAAAAGGGTTAGACACCGTCGAAGTGTATGACTTGGACCATATAATACACTGATCATGGCGTAATCGGTTTGTTATTTCAGCGTTTAGACGATGTTTAAACCTTGTTTTGTTTTGTCAGAAGCATGTGGGAATCATTGTATTGTGTTCTACATCCGGGTTATGATTGGTTCGTTTGATTTATACTTTTAGATTGATTGGTCATTTCATAAGTATTGTTTTTTATCAACTTGAGTTGGGCTGGGTTTTGCACTACATTCTATTTTCATAGAACACTGATTCTAAGCTCTATTTTAGAGGTCCATATGGTCAGGAGAGGTATTTTTACACTAGCCTCTTTGCTACTATTCAAACTCATGTCCAATAAAACGAATTAGATATTGTAACCTAAAACCATCATTGGTGTATTGGGAAAGCCGGTACATTTCGTCTCCCTCGTGAATCATAAATGCCATAGTTCTTATTGGTCAGTCAATAATGTCAATTTATAAGGGCAAAACTTTTATTATAGACTTGGATGTAGATATGGAATAAGCTTTTTGCTTTTACTCTAACCAGAGAGCAGAAGCAAAAAGCTAATAGCTTGCTTATTTAATCCCTAGTTACCTAACCAGGTAACTAGGGATTTGTTTGGTTCGTACTGTGAACTGTATATACTTTATATACAGTGTGCATATACTGTGTATGTTGTAGCAAGAAAAAACGCCTGTTAGGGACAGAGGCAAGATATTTCAATCAAACGTGTTTGGACTTAAAGAGTCACACTACGTTATATTAGGAGTTCGATAAAACGTGACATATTTTTTAGAACAGTCTTCATTCTTGAAGAGGCTTGCCAGTTTTACGATTGGTGTTTATTCTCAGTACGATCACAGTATCGGTTAGTGCTTATTCTCAGTCCATGACAGATTCCAACATTGTTCCTTATGTTGCCGGACGCAAAGAATAGCACCATACTTTTTTTTCGCGTGCATACCGTAATGGTGTCGTAAAAGACGATTAAAGGACTTTACTAGATATTGGGCAGCAGCGTTCTGCTCTATGCATTTCACCACCATACTACACCAACCAGCCTACCAAGCATAGCGATCATAGCAACCCCATCCTTCGGAGAGACCCATGTCCAGCAGTGAACGTCTTTCGGCTGAAATGATGATGATAATATTGATCATATGAGGGGTCACCATTTATCAGTTAGTGCCTATCCTCAATCCGTTGACAGGGTCATCTATAACTTAACCTACAAATCGACTTATATGATATAAATTAATCGAATTAGTATTTTTTGTTCAAAATAAACAAGTCAGATATAAAATATCAAAAGTTTATTAATAACATAACCCTACTAAGTGCTTCTGTATTTTCAATAGCAATAGAGCGGTTTATCTGTTGACGTGTGTCATCTAGTAGCTACCTACAGACTTCCGTTCCCATCTCGCGGCTTATCTTACACAAATATGACAAATTAAACGAATCTTAGGAAGGGTCTCACTGGTTACGCTTCACAATGAGGTATTTAAACAAAGGTTTAAAGTCATAACTTGGACTATAAAACTTAGTTCTTTGGCTTGCCGCGGTGAATTAAGAAATGAATGCTTGATAAACTAATTTGTATTCAAACATTCAAATCGAAAAATTACTTGAATGAATGTATAATAAGCACCGACTCCTGCGTGGTTTACAAGACTCGATATATCAGACGAACCAAAAGATTTGCAATAGCTATTGAAGCCTCATGTTTCATGGTGCTACAGAGATCATTGCATATCAAGAAGTACAGCGGGTCGACAAATAACCTACTGAAGACCTTGAGGAATGGATTGAGTGAATTAAAAACATAAGCCAGGGTTATAGCATTAAGTAATAAGAAGAATATAAAATTATTCCACAAGTCAAACTTATTAAAATTAAAACAAAAGAAAATTATTATCACTCACAAAAATATCGATTTAAACAACTGACAAACCTATTAACGGGATTCCGAACTTTAAAAATAGAATAAAAGCGCGGCCATCTTTAATAGTTAGGGCTGTCACTTTGAGGAACAAGTTAATAGACGTAATCAATTTGCTCGAAACCGAGTATGAGAGTAAAAAACACATAATATTAAGCTGGCCGGTCACGCGAGGAGAGCTGTCAAAATTTAACCTCTCACTCCTTAAGGTTCAAACTTAACTGTAATTTCCTTTTAAAAACTGCACATTTTTTAAACTCGGCAAGAATTGCACTGTTTACTATATATTCTACTTCTATATTGTACTTTTTAAATAATCGATCGGTTATGAGCTATGTTATAAGTTTATGAACTATATATTGATCATTTTACAAAATAAATTAATATTGTAAAAATGACTGAGTGTTTCTGAATCACTCATAAACAACTGTAGTAATTTGTAGGAAATGTGACACATGAACAATGACATGGATTAGTTTTTTTTGCAATGTCTTCTCGCAAGTCAACCTATGAGGTTGTCGGCTGCTTAACCGGACTTTCCTGTGGGTACCTTAATTAATTAAGGCTTCTAGCCACGGCTTAACGACTTAAAACGAGCGACTAAAGGCACCCACTATTGGGCACGGACCTCGCCTCGGCTTAGGGCAGGAATATTTAACAAACATTAGTTACCACACTACACAAACTTTTTATCCGATCACGTGAAAGAATTTCTATAAGACGCGAGCGAAACCGCGGATAACAACTAGTAAAGCCTAATTTTAAAAGCCTTACATTAGTTATTAAGTTAATAAAGACCATTTATCTGTCATGTGCGACATTATAATTAAGAAATTTGCACCGGGCTATATGCGACCGTATTTGGGAGCGGCTATGAGTGCTATTTCATAATGAAATGAATAAATGCAGGTAATACAATTAAGCCTCATTACAACCGGCACCTTTTTCATGATACAGGACGCCAATTGCATTGACTGAATGCGTGTCATTGGGTGCGTTTAATTCTAATAACTTTAAATGCCAATGTACAGTCGTGAGCAAAAATAAGTACAGACTTAACATTTTAATCAAATTACATTCCATTCCATTTTTAAAGAACTCTACGAGACAGACGTTCTAATGTCGAGTTCATAAGCAAAATGCTTCGTTGATAGGCCATTTCAGCAGTGGTGACCCAGTGGTATCGACCTGACTTACGAGTTGTAGGTCGTGGGTTCGAACCCAGACAAGCACTTCACTTTTTTTAAATAATTTCATCATCAATGCTCTCAAATCGCTGAAGGACGCAGGCATGTCAAAAAATTAAAAATTCAAAGACATATGATGACAGATGTCAGATGACAGCCCACTCCCTCCCTGCTCGCGACTTCGTTCGCGTGAAATTTCTTGTTTCCGTCGCATCGCATCGCCTGCCTGTGCTAAACTTTGGTTTTTGTAACTTTTCTTCTGTTTGCTCGGCTCGAGTCTAACGCGACGTCCTGCGTGAGCGATCTAGACGCGAACGCGAAGCGGCGCGGCGCGGCGCGAAGCGGCGCGGCGCGGCGCGAAAACAACAAACAGTCGAAACCTATTGAAGTGTCCTACGTGACCAAACGCAGCGTGCGTGGGCGCGAAGCGAAGCGAACGCGATCAGTTGGCTTGATATTTTCGCGCGAACTGGATGCGGTGCCGTCGTGTTTTTGTTTATATAATGTCGGAAATAGAAATTTTAATTATTGCTATCCAAGAACGTCCTATATTATGGGATAAAAGGAATAAAAAATATCACAACCGATTAGTATCGTACCGCGAATGGGAGGATTTGGCCAAATTAACTGGGACTTGTGCGAGACGATTCGCGTGCACGTAGGACATGCCGTCGCGTCGCACCGCATCGCGTTGAATTCGCGTGGCACCGCTTCGTAATCGCGTTCGCGTTGAATCGCCTACGTAGGACGTAGCGTAAGCGTGATGTTAACCTATAATAGCCTTCCTCAAGAATTGGGCTATAACATGCAAAAATATTTTTTTCTAATCTGGCTAGTAGCTCCAGAGAGAAGTCCCTCTATCTGTTACATTTTGTTGCTCATAAATGTACATACATATGCAGACAGTCAAAGTACGCATCCCGTGCAAATATTAAATTACTATCAAGCACACAACTAATGAACTTATTATTTCTGTTAACTACGAATACGCGAAATAATTGGCCTTTGTAGTGTTAATTAGTACTGAAAGGCTTTAATAGGGTGTCATTGTTGATATTTTAACAAAAAATCATACGCGTGTTCATAATGTAAACTTATAAAAAGTCTTATAAAAGACATTGCACCTAGTTAGTACAGTAATACGATTAGTACATTAACATTCCCAATAGACAATAAGATCATGATCAGCTGTACACTGCACTATAATGACAAATGTCCACTATGACACCCCTATAGACACGCAATGATCGTGGGGACTTACCACAATCATTACGCTAGTCAAGCAAATGAAAATGTCAATGTCAAAATCATTTCCAAATTCGAAATTTAAATTTAAGATGTGGAACCAAATGCCTTCTTGAAAAAAACAATTGAGAATCGTTTCCTTATAGTGAGCGGTTACCACAATGAGTTCGAATTTTAAAAAATAGAACTAAAATCAAAGCTAAATTTTGTAAGAAAAGAATCCTAAATCTGTACATCATTGTAGTTTACAGTTAAATCTCGATATCCGTTCCTAAATCTCATTCGCCAATTAGCCAAATCAAGACCGGATGGCTTAATTATGCTCGAGACATGATTATCCTATTGTGCAATCAAATCAGCTGTTATTCAACATGGTTCCGCTGATCGTTAGCGAACACTGGCCGGGAATGGGTGCTAATTGTCCAAAGATACGTTAATAAGTAATTTGAGAGCCCCTCATTGGTCGCGTGCCGCGGTCTGTGGTCGGACTGCCCGCGGACTGGCATGGTTACCCATTCGATACTTAGTTTCAGTTGGGTAATAATATCATTGTTGCATACGAAAGCTTTTGGAATGTTACCTTGAATATATTTGTTTGATAGTTAAGTCATAAGAATAATTTGTATAAAAACATTGATTTACCACAGATTATTAAAAACTCTGGGGAAGGTAGACCACGGCAAAATTCGTGTGACGATCTGATAAGTTTGCAGGGCCAATATGGTCAGAGAACGTACAAGACAGAGAGGTTTGGAAGGCAAAAGTGGAGGCCTTTGCCCAGAAGTGGACACAACATAGGCTAACAAAAAAAAATAAGATCAATTGTATCTGACAAGTACAGTTCCTCCTACTTCTACTAAAAAGACAGTTAAGAAAGTCTACACTCAAAACAACCTTCCAAACGAAAATTGTAACTAAAAAAATAATGAAAATATACAGAACATTCAAAACCAAATTACTACTAACTAATAACCTCTAATTTAAAAACAAACCCTGGAAAATAGGTGCAAAACTATGCTAATAAACCTCCCTTCACGACAAACAAATGAACGTTGGAAATCACTATTTACAATCACATTATGGAACGCACTCTTTCATATTGCGACTACAAATCAAAACGCACCCCTTTAATTAAAATGACGCCACTAAGTCAACGTTGACTATAGTTAGGTAAAACTAGCTTTTGAATAAAGGCACACGTATAATTTACTCCTGTATTGTCCCGAACTGTTTGTTAGAGGGCCAATTCGCAGTAATATTAACACGTTCATGGACAGTATTCCCTTACTGGTTAATCGTGTTGAGACACTACAAAATTTCATTTTTATTAACATTTTTTTTAACGTACGATAAGACAGTAAAAGATTAAAACTCTATCCGTCGTGAAACTACAGAATGCCCTTCCTTTTATTAGTATATAAAAAAAGCGTGTAATATAACGTTGCAAGGCGTACTGATTGTATGCAAGTCAAAAGGTTGACGTCGATAGGCGTACTGTCGTATTATTTTTAACCGACTTCAAAAAGGAGGAGGTTCTCAATTCGGATGTTTATATTTTTTTTTTTTTATGTATGTTCGGCCATAACTCCGTCATTTATAGACAGATTTACAAAATTCTTTTTTTGTTCGAAAGGGGTTTATTCCGAAATGGTCCCACATAAATTTCATATAGATCTGACGATGGGTTCCAGAGATAGACACCGGAACTTTTTAAAAATGACAGCAAATCAACCGCGATTTCTGCTATCGCATAAATATGCATTGTTTGTTTGGAATTAGTGCGGGGTGGATACCACAAATAAAAATTTAAAAATAAAAACTTTTTTACAAAAAAAAAAACAACCGACTTCCTTAAAAACACTACAAAGTGAAAAATAACTTTAATTTCGGAAGTCGGTGGCAAAAAAACCATAAATACAGATCCTAAGACACCGACTTCCGAAATTAAAGTTATTTTTCACTTTGTAGTGTTTTTAAGGAAGTCGGTTGTTTTTTTTTTTTTTTTTTTTTGTAAAAAGTTTTTTATCCAGAGAGAACGTCGAGAGGCGTTCTGTCAGTGAACGTGTTAAGTAAGCAAGTGTACCTTGGTGTTCCGTGTGGTGTCGGACATTAGAATAGCACCACACCATTTCTTCCCGTGGGTGTCGTAAGAAGCGACTGAGGGACTTACAAGAGAATGGGCAGCAGCGTTCTCTATGCATTTTACTATCATACTGCCTGATCGCCAACCCGCCTGCCAAGCGTGGCGATTATGGCAAACTCCACCTAATTGGGTAACGCCTATGCCCATCAGTGGACGTCTTTCGGCTGAAATGATGATGATGATGAAGTAAGTAAGTAATCATTTTATATAACAAAACACTTAGCCTAAGTAACATCAGTATTGTCTTAGTTATAGACAGGTATGGCTATTACAGACGAGTAAGACCCCTGCCCTTCAAACTTAGGAGAATCCTGTATCTTAGGTAGGAGCAATGGTTTTGTCTTTGAAATAGCAATGGAGGGAAACTGTTCGGTTGGTGTGACGTTGATTTGGACTTGTTGACTTTGACAAATGTCATCTGTCATCGCTACATCGTCCTGCTTTTCATTTTGTACCAAATACGCTTCAAAGCATTCATCATCTGCTTAGCCTTTTCTAACCTATGTTGGGGTAACTTCCAGTCAAATTATCATAATCCTCCATCATCTAACCTCCACAACCCAGGGTAATACAACACCCCTTGGTAAGACTGATAGTAAGACATTCGGACTTCTGACAACCAGTATCGAATGTCAAAGAACCACGAGTGAGTTCCGGGACTAACAGCTTACTTTGCTTTCCGAGACACAGAGCGATTTTGGTATGTAATGACGGTGACCCATCCACGGATCAACCGCGGCAAGCATAGCTTAGCCTGATCGACCGACCCGTGCGATTACTGTTTATCCAGAAACTCCTCCGTGTTCCAAGCTAGTGTTAATCCTTCAAAACTGATACTTGCAAAAACTTTTGAAAAGCCAAAGAAGAGTTATTTTATTAAAAGTAATATTCAGGAGGAATATGTATCTTATAATTTAATGGATTGTAAGACAGTTCCATTTACGATCAAATCAAACATACATTTCAGTAATTCAGTGTACCCAATGTATCAGCTACCTGCAACTACCGTATCGAATGAAATAATAATCGAACCTACGCGACGTCCATTCAATTATCCCTGAAAATTGAGGCTCATTAAAATAATAAAACACCCGGCGGCAGAATCAAATTGAATGATAACAAAAGCTTGTGTTAATTCGAGGCGACACACCGTTTTGCCAACGTATCTACCTACCACCCACCCGCCAACTACATTAAGAGCTAATAATTACGCAGACAAGTACAAACACGATGCCAGTTAAAATAACAAATCACCCAATAACGCAGTACAAAAAACAATCATACAGAAAAACAGCCAAAAGGCAAGCCAAGTTGCATCAAATTGATCAAATTATGACCGTATTGCAATTACACTTCAATTAAAACCAACGAAACACGACCATCAATTTAAATAATTGAAGGAGAAAATCAATAAAATCATCAAGCTGTTTCATAATCAACCGTAATATCAGTCATTCACACGACAGTACGATAAAGGCCAGTCCACATGAGCGGAAGCCCCTGTTTGCACAATAATAGCGTCCGTGTGTCAGCTTCTCAATGCAACCCTAAATGCAATTGTGTACATTTGTGCGAGGATTGAGTTACAGTGAAAGCGATGGAAACATTTGCATCTAGCGCCCGCACTCCGCTGTGGAGAGGGCATCGGTAATATTATTAATATTGCAGGTAACATTATTGAATCCATCAGTATCGATGTACCTATGGAGAGACGGACTTCAGTTCTTTACGGGATACACTTTCGCATCAGATGTGTTGATGTAGTGAGAAAAACGGTAATTAAGTATACTTAAGGATAGGGTGACTTTCAAGGTCAAAGTAGTTTTACAGATTTAGGAAACAGTAACAAGAATATTTATCAAGTACTCTCTTTACGATGAACGTTCGTCAAAATAGAATAATCAATGTTTTATTGATATTGCTAAGCGCCCTTTCCACATTATCGATAAGCTCGCAGCCACTATCGCAATTACAGTAACTATAAATGACAATTGCCAGCCAATAGCATACGTACGGAGCCGAACGTTCCCCTATTTGGTGACCACTTGGCGGCACTGCCTGGTCATCCCGCAAATTGCTCTTTCCCAACAAAATTGTCAATAAAACTCATCTGATTCGCAGTTAAACAAGCGAGCGACATTATTAATTTATGCGTTGTAATATGGCGCAAACGTTGGCGTTATCCCGTGTAAATTATTAATAGTGCTGGGGTAAAAATTAAGCTTAAACCGAATGGGTAGTTTCGGCCATAACGCTCGTTTTATGTTTCCATGTGCAGATTAATAATTATGTTGTTATATCCTGTGACGAGTCAAGCGAATCGGTTTTATTGGCAATGGAAATCGCGCGATGCTGTCATATATCGATTATGTCAACGAGGTTATTGTCAATGTGTCTGTGCCGATTGACTGTGGAACGGGCCAAGTTATTTTTAGAACTAGGGATGTCTGTCGGTGTGAATGTAGCTGTTTGACCCGGAAATCTACATTGGAACCAGTAACATCAAACAAATGCCCACCTCGCGGAGATGAAACAAAAGTGAATAGCTCCCTTGAGATTCACCTCTGTTGTCTTAAGAGAAAGCGATTACACAAATCTGAAGAAGCTATTAATCCGGCTCGCTGCCCCCGAATGGCATCACGGTTTGTTTAATAAAATCGCGAATTTACATATCAAAACCTACAAAGGGGCATAATTGGACCCGATGACTTAGAAAACGTAGTGGGTGAGGCGGGCGTGCCACCCCTTACAACAAACAAAGGAATTATACCCGCCTCAAGAAACTTTTAGCAATGGAAAGCTCCTTAACAAACAGACGCGTGTGTATCTAATGAAATTCCTATGGTTGCATAACATACTCGCGTGAGCGCTGAGCGTTATTAGCGGAATTATTTCTCCGGGTAAAATCTTTGAAGGCGGTTGCTCTTTCGGAAAAGTTGTTAAGAAAATGGGTTGAGATCTTTTCGGGATTTCATTAGTTTGTAACTATGCGGTGTGCTACGCGAGGCATCTAATTTATTAGGTAGGCGTAGCCGAGGGAACGAATGGGCAGCGAGCATTTGAAAATGGAACGGAATTGCCGAATCACGCCGCTTTGAGTGGAAGCCGCCGCGACACGATTCGTTAAGAGACAAATGTTTGAATTCAATTCCAACAGTTTTTTCGTCAGTAATTAGTAACGGTATATTTACTCCGCGTTCGTTGTAGGACTGCACGGTAGCCGTGTTTTTTTTCTGTAATTAATTTCTGTTGTTAATTTGGGTGCGTCGCCGCCGAGGCTGTCCGATTTACTCGACTGTTGCGAATAATTGGATCACCGTTTCGTCGATTATACTCGAAGTTACCGAGCACTCGAATACTATTCCACATTCCCACACAGTACGTAAAGTGCCATTATGTTCGATGAATGAATGAAGTGCAAGCCGACGACATACGGGCATCTTATACTCCTCTTGCTCCATCAAGGATATTGACACTTGTTCACTGTCATCAGCTTTTGTTCCATCACGTGTTAGGTTACACACATAAAATGGTGCACGTGTTCCTACCAACACGTAAGTAGTACACTAGAATTATTTTCCATTGCATATTTGTCACGGGAAGCGGTTTAATTATCAATAAACGGGTTATGGCATAAGATGATTAGAGAGCCAGGTCTGTGGTTAATGAGTACGAAATGTGCAGTTTCTGATATTTCGTTGCGAAGTTCCAACAATTTGTTGTTCAGTTTCTCTCTCTCTTCGAATTTGTTCATCAATCGTTTTCGAACATCCCCTTGGTAATATTATATAATCATTACTTATTGGTTATTGGTTTTAACTACTATTTAATTACCAAGGATTTTCTCTTCACGTACACTAACCACTGTATATCATCAAGCAGTAGTTGTCTAAGTGTCGGCAGTGGTTTCGCATCGGCAGTGGAAAGCTAATCGCGTCGCGCGTCGTTCGCGCGTTATAATTAGTACAAATCGTCTGCTTCAAGCCGCCGCGCGTAGAACTAACAACGTGTAGAGTTGATTCATACAGTTTATAAATTAAGATAACATGAAATATATAAAAATAGAAGTTGTCAGGCAAGATTACTTACTTGAATAGGTAGTTTAAATAGGTTCTCTTTAAAAAAAAAGTTTAATTTTATTAAGCCGACTTATATATTTTGATACATTATTCCCATTTCTTTCCGTGGGCGTCGTAAGAGACGACTAAGGGACTTACAAGAGAATGAGCAGCAGCGTTCTCCATACATTTTACCACTATACTGCGATCGCCAACTCACCTGCCAAGCGTAATGATTATGGACAACCAAAATTGAAGGAGGCACGTCTTTCGGCTGAAATGATGAATTATTTAGAACAAATATTGTGAAGATATCACCATATTTTGTTACACTAACGTACTGTAGATAATAATGTTAATACATTTTTTTTTAAACCGACATCTGTTTGCGATCTGTCTAATCGTTCCTCAGTCATTATCTCCATGGAATCCGGTAATCTCGCGAGTTAATAGATTCGATAATTCATCGCGGCGCTCGTCTGAATCGATACCAGTACGATTGATGGCGCCTGTCTTAGCTGGTGAAACGCTCGACATGTCTGTCACAATGTTCCACTTCACTACATTCGAAATTTAAACTTTTAATGGCTGTTCTTTTGTTTGATGCTTGAATGAAAGTGTACGCAGTTCATCCCGAAAGGCAACGGGTTGTGTTTTTGTTTTATTTTGTATTTATGTCATTAGTGTGTACGGAGTAGCTATCGATATGAAAGTTAAATCATGAAAACTTTTTGGGACTACCATACCTATTTCAAAAAATACTTTTTGAATGAACGCTAGTTTGATCAGACAATATTGTCTCAATTGAAATACATGTCTAAATAGTCAACTGAAATTCTAGTAGGATTTTCCTTATTTATAGAAATTTTGTGCAAATAAGTACTTACCACATAGGAAAATAAGCAAAATTTAACAAATTCATAAACCGTTTGATGGCTGTATTAAACTTTACTGCGACTTCAAACAGCCGTTCATTTTTCATTAACTTGTTAAGTATTTAGAAATCTATTAAACAATCCCACTTTTTTCACTTTCCCATAGCATTGGATTGTACAAGTGACTTGGGTTGTGTCACTAAGCGATTGGTTTCGGCTCAAAATTCGAAGTTCGATTCACATTTTTGTGAAGAAATGTCCGTTTTGTTCAATTCTTTGTGGTCACATTCCAATGACGCTTCACTGAAGATCTAGTTACGAGTTTGGATTATTTTTTGTTCATAACTGACTGCTAAAGAGGTTTGAATGCCAAGAGATTATACGTTTGTGGAAAACGACTGATTATGAACTTTATTAGTAATTTCGGTAATGTTGTTTTAATTATCAAATTATACAGCATGTCCCAGAATTAGCGAACACTACCAAACAACTTAATTAGAACATCTATACTTAATATTATAAAGCTGAAGAGTTTCTTCGTTTGTTTGTTTAGTTGAACGCGGTAATCTCAGGAACTACTGATCCGGAGTGAAAAAATATTTTTATGTTGGCTAGCCTGGAGGAAGGCTATAGGCTACATAACATTATGCTACGATCAAAAGAAGCGAAGCAGCAGTAAAAAAACCGGCCAAGTGCGAGTCGGACTCGCGCACCGAGGGTTCCGTACAAACCTGCAGGTCATCATCATCATCATTCGTCATCATCGTTTATGAAATTAAATGTTTTTTTTTTTTAATTTTTATATTTGAGTTGACTGAATGAAAGGTAAATTGTGGTTTACGATTTATGACGTATTAAAAAAAAACTACTTACTAGATCTCGTTCAAACCAATTTTCGTTGGTAGTTTTCATGGTAATGTACATCATATATTTTTTTTAGTTTTATCATTCCCTTATTTTAGAAGTTACGGGGGGGGGGGACACACATTTTACCACTTTGGAAGTGTCTCTCGCGCAAACTATTCAGTTTAGAAAAAAATGATATTAGAAACCTCAATTTCATTTTTAAAGACCTATCCATAGATACCCCACACGTAAGGGTTTGATTAAAATTTTTTTTTTTGTTTCAGTTCTATGTATGGGGAACCCCAAATATTATTGTTTAAAAAAAAAATGATATTAGAAACCTCAATATCATTTTTGAAGACCTATCCATAGATACCCCACACGTATGGGTTTGATGAAAAAAAAATTTTTGAGTTTCAATTCTATGTATGGGGAACCCCAAATATTATTGCTTTTTTTCTATTTTTGTGTGAAAATCTTAATGCGGTTCACTGAATACATCCACTTACGAAGTTTCAATAGCACAGCTCTTATAGTTTCGGAGAAAAGTGGCTGTGACATACTCGGACAGACAGACAGACAGACAGACAGACAGACAGACATGGCGAATCTATAAGGGTTCCGTTTTTTGCCATTTGGCAACGGAACCCTAAAAATGGCCAAGTGCGAGTCGGACTCGCGGACCGAGGGTTCCGTACAAACCTGCAGGTATTCACGGTTTATGCATATTTGCATAAGGTTTGTTTATGAAATTAAATGTTTTTTTTTTTTAATTTTTATATTTGATATGACTGAATGAAAGGTAAATTGTGGTTTACGATTTATGACGTATTAAAAAAAACTACTAACTAGATCTCGTTCAAACTAATTTTCGGTGGAAGTTTACATGGTAATGTACATCATATATTTTTCAAATTATTCAGTTTAGAAAAAAATGATATTAGAAACCTCAATATCATTTTTAAAGACCTATCCATAGATATCCCACACGTATGGGTTTGATGAAAAATTTTTTTTTGAGTTTCAGTTCTGTGTATGGGGAACCCCAATAATTATTGGTTTTTTTTTTCTATTTTTGTGTGAAAATCTTAATGCGGTTCACAGAATACATCTACTTACCAAGTTTCAACAGCATAGCTCTTATAGTTTCGGAAAAAAATGGCTGTGACATACTCGGACAGACAGACAGACAGACATGACGAATCTATAAGGGTTCCGTTTTTTTGCCATTTGGCAACGGAACCCTAAAAACGGACGAAAACTGGCAGGCAATTCGATGCGACGGGAAGGGTCAGGGGAGCAAAAAATTTACACGGACGAAGTCGCGGGCAGAAGCTAGTGTTGTCATACAAATAAAACATACACGGAATTTTTAGTACCTTACTGTAATATTATAAATGTAAAACTTTGGATGTTTGTTACTTGGGATAAAAATCCTACGTTCTAAGCAAACAATTTTCATGATATTGCATTAATGCAGTTAAACATTGTATTATATTATGAGAAGACCTAAATTAGACATTTATTATGCAGTGCATACAAACGCTAATAACAAAATCTTCACATTTTATCTGACACCCATTAAAAGTACGAATAAATTAAACAGTCTGACCCATAAAAACAGCGTTTATGTCAGTTGAAAGCAAAGAAACAATACTTCCAAAAAGTTTCCTCGTAAGGAACCTTTCACAGGCCATTAATGTCTATATTCCGACCCCCTAAAGAGTTGAAAACACGAAATGGAATTATGGATTCCCCTAAAAGTCGCCATTAGAATTAGAGGCACAATTTATTCCGCACCGGGGCCCAATATTTCCGCGTTTCCTGTATCCTGTGCTCCGCGATGCCACACTATCTCATGCACCATGGAACCTCAGCTTAAGCTTACTTAAGAGGGTGAATAAATATTATTATTGTGATTAGTTATTGGTTAAGTATATGTAATATAATTCAGCTGTACGCTTTGTAGCTATTGATTTATCATATCTATAGGTACATACAAAAAAAAAACTTGAAATTGTTATTATTAATTGATAAAATAGTGTCGTAACTTGTGATTTCTAGGAAATACAGAATTTAATTAAGAGTTTCTTAAGATTCTGAATACAAAGATACATAACAAATTATTGTAGAGTCAACCACAGAAACTCAAGCAGACCAACTTCTAAATGATTTTAAAGGCCAACGAAGACATGCAAACACATTAATTTATAGACACGAAAACAAACTTTTTAAGTCTGTAACAGTCGCCCAACTTTTACATTAAGTCTCCAGTCGGGAAAGCAATTACGGTTTCATCTATTACACCGACACCGTTTGTGTGATTACTTCCTTTATTTCTACTACACTCGATATTACAATTCAGTTGAATAAAGGAACGATTTCTTAGTCATAAAATCTGTAGATTTATAATGCTCGCCAATCGTAAATCTATTACAACATAATTACGATTGGAAGTCCAATTTGCAACAATGTACTGATGGTTCCAATAAACATTTCAACAAGCCTGCTGTCAAATAAAGCCAACAAATATTTTAATGGTTCCATGCATCGACCCTTTTTATTGCCCGTATAAAGCGTCCGTCGAACGCGTAGCCAGCGAGCAACCCTTACGTAGCCTAGGTACATTCACGTACAGTACAGGACAAAGTCTCAAGCGAACTATAAAATAAATCTAGCAAGTTATCGTCCACAATAAACAGTCGCCGCGGAAGGCTATCGCCAATTCCCACGCAAAGTTGCTGTTAATAAAAGCAACAAAATTATATATTCAAGAGTTAGGAGGTGGTGGTATGGCAGTTAGGGCCTTCTACGTGGTCCGAGTTACAATGCAAATTGCCGTGGAGGGGTGCGCCGATGCCCTCTAACTGTGCGACTCGCAAAGATGGCCGCCGTAATGGCGAAATGAAATTATTAAGCATTGTCTTGTGAAATCGGCCGCAGTCGACACCTGAGACACAGGGCTCGACCACTTAGCGTGGATACGCCGCGCCGCGGGGTAACGAGCCTCACCACCGCGCCGCACCGCCCGCAACGCCGAAACACTGCGCTCGCCCGGGATACAGTTCGACTACGCTACCTTCTAAATAACAAATTAGCCAAGGCCATTATCGAATGACACTGAAACTCCGCACGGAAATAGAAACTTCAAATATCACAAACTACTTGCACCAAAAATTAATGAGCAGATCAATTTAATTTTCTTATGTTATGAATGTTGTTAACGTTGCAAGCGTGAATTACTGTTGGCAAAATAGTACTGAAAAATGGCTACGGAAGCACCTCCACACTTTTCCAACGCCAAGACATTACTTACGACCCTCGGCTGAAAGCTTTGTATTAAAATTTAAATCTACTTTGCAAAGTGTATTTTATACACGTGCTCTTGCAATTTTGATCGTTCATAAAGCTCCGAATAGCTCCTATTATTACGCTTCACCTTTGCGGTATTGGGTGTTACACATCTCTCCCCAACCATTCCTGTTAACATTTTGACTAAGTCTCCCATGAATTTGGTATGCATAATGTTAATATATTATAGATGCTTTAATTACTCGTTTGCGGTACACTTGTGGTTCCTCTGTTAATGTTCATTTCTATTCGCTGGAGCTTGAAGCTGAGTTATATCTGTATACGTTTATTGAATACATTATACTCTAACAGGCAGATGCGTGTATGTTAATGATTTCAAAAACTCATCATCCAAATCGATCGTAACGGAAGCGACCATTAATTCCAGTAATGCGAAATCGATGTCCAAAAACGCGTCTTACGAAAATAAATTAATTTCACAATTTGTTTTCGACAACAAAGGCTGGCATCCCTCTACTTACTGGCCAAGTGAAATTCCTCTTTAATCCAACGCATGCCCACTCCGTGTTTTTAATTTCACACAAAAAACAGCTCGGAGTTGGTGATCAATCAAAACTGCCGCTCGTTTCTTTTTTCTATACTTCATTGCAATACACTTTCGCCTCTCTGTAACCGCTATAAATGTGCCTGTATTATTTTGTTTGTATAAAGGAAACGGGATACCCTTAAATTAAATTAGTTTGACGGATTTGTCCTGATGTCAAAGATTAATTACATTTTACAAATGAGGTTTTTTAATCGTAATGTAATTATGAATTCTTGTTATGGTTATCGGTCGTAACGATTTGTTCTGCGAATTATATTTTTTACGTTTAGAGACACGTGTGCTATCATCACGGGGTATTTTTTTTTTCAATAGGGTATTGTGAAGCGGATTCATCATCATCATTTCAAAAACTGACTGGCCTGCTAGTCTAGTGGTTAGTGACCCTGACTGCTAAGACTGAGGTCGTGGGTTCGATTCCCACCCAGGACAAATCTTTGTGTGATTAGCACAATCATTTGTTCTGTGTCTGGGTGTAATTTATTTATAACATGTATGTATTTAGAAATATATAAGTATGTCAGTTGTCTGGTTACCATAGTACAGGCTCTGCCTAGTTTGGGATCAGATAGTTGTTGGTTGTCCTAAGATATTACTATTTATTTATTTATTATTTCAACCGAAAGACGCCACGCTTGACAGGCGGGTTGGCGATCGCAGTATGGTAGTAAATTGCATAGAGAAAACTGCTGCCTATTCTCTAGTAAGTCCCTCAGTCGCAACCCTTTAGTTTCTGATATCTGTGGTCGCAACTTACGATACCCACGGGAAGAAATGGGATGGTGCTATTCTGTACGTCCGGCACCACAAGGAACAAGAAGATTTGCAGTGATGAATCAAATGCGAGTTCAACAAATAGTCAGGAGTAAACGTCGACGTATGATTGAGTAGTCGCATGTCGAGTGGCAATCGTAGCCAAGACGCCGCAATACGTGTTTAAGAATGTGTTAGACTCAACCACCATTAGCTAAGACTAGAGAGAGCGTGGATTTGAACGTTAGAATAGGACAGCTATAGAAATATAAAAATAACAACAAAATTATTTCTCATAAGGACAACATGCCGCTACGAACTCGTAGCAAAATCGTAGCAAGTAGTAGTAAGTACATCTATAGATTTGGACGTTTGAATAGAGATGATTTGTTTAGATTAGGACTAAATACCGCTACGAACTCGTAGCTCATTCGTAGCACCAGGCTATTAACATTTATTTAAACTAGTAGTCGCCCAATAGTCGAAATTAATTTTAATTTTAATGTATTTCCATTTTTTATTTTCCATATTTAAAAGTACATTACCTGTGTCAAATTTCATACTCCTCCGTCCTCGTAATTTTCGTAAAAAGGGGTACAAAGTGTTTGTTTCACGTATTAATGTATAGATAATGCAAGGGAAATCTAGCATAGATATATTTGTTCATATTTTTCTTTTATTTGTATCTTATTGACAACATCATAACCAGAAAGAAAAATAAATAGACGTGCGAATGAGTAACGTAGCACCCAATTATACATTAACTACTATTTCCTACAATAATTTCCCCCAGCATTTTCCTACTAAATTTTATTGCCCAATCGTTTACATTCATAAGTCTATCGCAGATCTCACGAGCTCGTCGCAAAGTGCCCCGGAGTACCGTGTAAATAAACATTCGTATTCGTTTCACGTTCGTGATCATTCGGCCTCATTCGGCCCCGGTCGGGATTACGTGATTTATTCAACAGACTCTAATTGCTACCGAGACTTTTCTCGGTGACTGTACTTTAACATTCTTGAGCGTTTTCGTTTCACTGTTTTTTGATTTGGTTGTTTGAAATGATGACTGTTTTTGTAGTATAAAAGTGACAATGGTAAAAGTTATCAATCAAAATGTCATAGCAAGAAATTATTTAGAATACAGAGTAACTCAGCCAGTAACTCAACTGATGAAGTGTAATAAAAAATATGGTTAAGCTGCCATTTCTATAATAAAAAAAATGTATTTAGGTCGAATAGTTATATTGTGTAATCGTATTTAAAAATATATCATCAACACCAACAGCAAATATAAAACAGTGACAAGTTGCAACACAAAATATCAAAACTATCTCGTCCACATGACACGTCAAGATCACCTCCATCTACATATTTGCTTTACGAATGGCTCCGTACATTCAAAGCGAGCATTGGTTTCATTCATTTGCACGTTTTCATTTCAGATCTGTAAACATAAAGGTCGCTGTGAGTTGACACAGCGATTCCTGCAGAGATACAAGGTAAGCAAAAAATTGTCTTCTCAAAGGTTTGTATAAAAAACCAAAGCTCATATGGCTTTGCAATATCATTTGAAAGGTTGGCGACAAACCGATATTTTTTACTTTAAAAGATAAGATTATGCAATCTCTAGCCGGCACCGGCAATCTGCACTAAATCCTATTTTAAAAACACGCAACGGTGGCTTTTAAAGCGCACTCTCGAGGACTAGCACACTCCCACACTCACACAAAACGATTTTCGTTAAGATGCAGTTTTTTGCACTCTTTTGTGAGCAAGCGCATTTGTAGTGACGATACGTGTTGTCTCTTAATCCGCTTGTAATTGAATTCGGTGTTGAATCCTTTGTGAGAGTCTGAAAGGATTCTTGAGTATGTGACGTAGCATGGAATTTTAAGTATAGATGCATTGCAGTTCATATACATTCTGAAAGAATTCTATTACTTAAGGAAATCTATATATCTATATAATTAAAATTCAAAGTCCTGAGTGACTGATTGACTGACTGATATATTAACGCACAGCCTAAACCGCTGGTCCTAGAGACATGAAATTTGGAGGGTGTGTTCTTTGTGAAGAGTAAGTGTACACTAAGAAACGGTTTTTTTAAAATTCCATCCCTAACAGGGTATAACGCGGACGAAGTCGCGGGCAGAAGCTAGTCTAATATAAAATATCTATTATGTTGATCATAGGGACAGCGATGGAATAATTAGTAGATTTAACTTTGCTTGGACTTGCCCGTTTTTTCACAAACTTCGGAAGCTTCTGTAACACATTCTGAACAAACAAAGAAACACATTACAAAGCCATAAACCGAGCAACAAAGGAGCCGACGAATACGTGTTGAAACTGATCCATCATGTCTCTTTTTAAAATAACAAAAAAAACTCATACGCTCCACACAACAGATGTTTTACTAAAAAACCGACCCCTATCGACCCCAGCATATAAAACGCTGACTATAATTTCTATTAAAATAACTGTAATTTCCCAAATTATCTTTCTATCATAAACGTTTAAATGCAAATTGGGCATTCTGATGTATTAATGTAGTCATAGTTTTGACAAATTGGAGCAGACCTCGTGTCAGGGAATTAATTTTTGTAAAACAATTTCATCTTTATCTGACAGGTGCTTACGTTTTTGATCGATTTTTTCGAACCTTTTACAAATTCTGTAGCTAGTAGTTAACAGTATCTATAGTAACTTTTTCTCGGATTGTTACATCATTCCCAATAATAAATTACACTGTGTCAAGTTGTTTTGATGTCCACAAAATCTGCCTTTTGTCAAGTGCATATCAGACGCTGGTGTAGATAAAAGAACGTTATCACTTCATCTTGTTGACTTTTCATTAAAATGTACTTTATTTTGGTGACACTCGTTTTGGTAAAATCAATAAACAAGCAATGGAAAAACAGACTGCGACTGAACATTTCCACTATTTGAGCATTAAGCGCGTGTAGCGTTATCACTAATGAAACCGATATATATGAAATACAATCATCAATATCGGAAAACAAACATAATATCGACCAATAAAGAGTTCAGCATATCAACATGCAAAATTCCAATTAGATTCCAAACATATGATTGTGATAAACCAACCGTTATTGAAGTTGCTTATCTATGTAATTAGAAGAGAACTAAGCTGTAACCATTTGTGTTTATGGGAACATTCGAGTGTTACAGTCATGTTTCTGATAACATGTATAGAAATAGTTGTGTTTTATGTATTGATAGTGATCATGTTTTCGTTAAAGCTAGGTACACACCGAGCTAACAAGTCTTCCGAGGAAAAACATTCACTGAATCTCGATTTTGGATAACTTTCCGTGAGCTATCCAATGAAGTAGACCTATCTGTTGAATCGTTCCTAAGTTACTGAATATATTAATTATGCTAATTCTTTGCTACAATTCGATCATAATATCATGAACTCGTAATAACAACTGAATATACTTGAACGCTTTAATAGAATGTTACACGTGCGATAACATAATCTGTTGGAAATGTCAAAACTGTTACCGACCTTGATAAAAGTTAGCCTAGAAGTATTCGTACCTATACTAACACCTGATCCTAGAACTTACCTTTTTACAACAACTTTATATACAATAATACGCATAATCAATAAAAACTAATTTGAAACTTTTAAGTGTCTACCGTTTTTATGTCCTTCTCCAAAGTTTTATTACTTACTCACTTTTTAAATAGAGTGCTACGAAGAAACATGATACAAATTGTTGAAAAATAAATGAAGAACACCAAGTGGTACACCGGGATTAAGGGTAATGCGTGCGGTCGTTAACAGAGACATTCAAAAAATTATCCACCACGGAATCCAGTACTTTACACCCGCCGCGGATTCGTCAGAAGGGAATAAGGCATCAAATATTCAATTTTAAAACAGCCGCTAAAAGCGAAACGTCATCGCCTACGCAACCGCAGCTGGGACTTGACGATTTAGAAATTTTGTTACAGATGGGACACGCACTCCGCTCCGGGAAAGAGATAAGTAAAAAATTGCATTAGCAAAGTGAAAAACATAAATGAAGATGACAACAATAATGTTTGAGATGTCGCGAAATTGCCTTCCTTAAATGTTTAGAGGGTGTGTTGGTGACGCAACAGAAGTGATTCCGAGTCCCTTGAAAATTATACTGTCAAGAACAAGAAAATGGCACGCAGAGTAGGAAAAATTTCATTAGCGCCAATCAAAATGACGAGGTCCAAAATGAAGCTCGCAAAGAGAGTCGTAATCACGGAGTTCAGCGGGCACCCCCTCGACGTGAGGTCTTATTAAAGGAATAATATTTACAAAACGAGACGCCTCAGAAATCCCCAAATTAAGATCTCGCCGAAACCCGCCCAACTTCCACAAAGTGGAATCATTAAATTAAAAATGTAAACTTTTCTCTTAGCAAGGTAATGGGCATCCCGATGTAGATAAATAGATGGAATAGCTGCAAAAAGGAGCATTTTCCTGTTCATTAAATTTTTCCTTCGCTTTTTTTATTTCGACCCCTGGTGCTAATTTTGTTGGAATTCACGCCCCTCGGCTCCACCCGCTGGGACTCAATCACAGAAATTTTATATCCGGAATTAAATAAGTACCCGACAGTATTACGAACAAAATTTAATATGAGCTTATTTTTAGCGGAGATCTTTCCTAATTAATCTGATACTCTTCACTGTATTTATTGGATTTAAATAATTCCCTGTTCGGACAAACAAACAGTGCTCGATACTTTTCCGCGTCGTGGGGAAATTGGTTTAGAAGTTGCTAAGAAGTCAATCCTGGAGGGAATATTTCCATCAGTGGTAACTTATTACAGAGGGTGGTTTGTGTTAATAACTCGATTGTCTGTATTACTCTGCGATATACATTTAGTAGGAAATGTCAGCGATCTCGGTAGTAAATGCAATTATATCTGCTAATATGCCGTCTGCAACCGACGCGCGCTCGTCTCCCAGCATTGCTTCAAGCGATGCCACCCTTTAACTGTTCGGGAATCACTTTGAATTAAGTTATGATACTAGCACCTGACTTTGTTTACTCTAGATAGGAGCGAACTAAATTGCAGGATATTTTTTGATTAATAAAATGTTACCTTGGACCAATTTTTATGTCAATCATTTCAAAATTCCTTTGATGGCGAAATGAACCGCACCCACATTTTCTCTTTTGATTCTCAATGTCAATATCCAAATGTCTCCATATTACGGTATCGAGTTTCCTTATAAGATATTGATTGGTACAAATAAGGAAATCGAATTATTCAATGTCCGCCCCTCATTTGTTTCCCGCTCCCCTCACCAGAGATGAAGAAATTCTTTCTGAGTTTTCGATTACTTGTCCAATTAATTTTATAGATTCATTTGTCTTAGACGCTTTGAAATATGCACTGCAAATAACGGACATTTATTTTTACTACGGTAATTTCGGGTTTGGTTTACCGATTTATTTTCTATAGCTATATATTCCTACAAACTTTCACGATGTCCACCGATTCTGCGTCGTTCGAGATTACTGTGAGAACCAGGTGAACAATTAGTACAAACTGTCAAGTACGCCAGGCGTCAGGCACCCTTGTCCCAATAGCTACATAGATTACTTGTGAGCCTCACTCTCACTTCAAGTGTGGTCCGGAGTGGGACAGGGATGTCGAGTGTTACGTAATACGAGCAGTTAGGGTATTCTGATGAGAGGGAAAGTTCACGTTCCGTTTCTCATCACGCCTATACGCGCAAGTGGGTGAGTGCGGTTACTGGCCAGAGCAACGCACCGGCCATTCATGACATAATTGGCAATCGGGCTCATTAAACAGATGTATTTTCACATGGTGAACATGTTAACACCTTTGTGGATGGTGTGCGGTGCGTACTGTAGAGTGCGCTCGAGTGCACTGTTTGTATCTATTGCTTGATACTGTATATTTGTCTTGTTTGCTATTTGAAATTTACTTGTTCTTCTTCTTTTCGCGTTGATGGTAGGTACTTAGTCTACATATTTTTTTTAAAGTTTGAGCCCAGTAGGTGGTCACATTGATTTTGGCATCAGTTGTTTTTTTTCCTTTATTTTATTGCCACTGTTTTCTGCTTTACTCATTCACAGACATCACAGAAGTAAACTAAACAAGATATTTAACAGATAACAAGAATATCCGTGCAAGAAAAACCAAGGGCTCGATAGTAACTCCTAGAGCTCATAGCTAACGAAACCTTCAATTACGTTTCAACTGTGACTGTAATAAATCAACAATTGAATAGGCTATTATTGCTTCGACCAATAGCATTACAGCTCTGACAGTGTGTCGAATCACATACACATTGATAATCAAGGACATCAGTCGCGGCATTCTGAACTTTAACTCCTAGGAGATAAACAAATGACTAGCCAAGATTATTATTCAATTATGGGCCATAATAGGTACACGTTTCTAGCGATAGTATTACAACCGGTCAAGTGAAATTAAACTTTACGTGTGGGAGGATTAGTAGTGGATAGCTGTGTGCTAAGTTTGTCAGTGTAAGATAACAATGAGTGGTCAGACAAGGTGTTAAGAGAATACCTATTGTTCAGATCGGCGTGAGCGCGGGGGCGCGCCGCGGTTAGATCAAAGCCGATTGACATTGAGACGTGACCACACCTTCGGCTTTATTTTAACTATATCCACTATCCGATTGGAGATCTCTACAACTGAGTTTTGTTGTTTTCAATTGTCTATTTATGACTACTAATAACTCTAAGAATTGATATGAGAATTGACATATGGAAATTCAATGACATCATTTTAAAATTTTTATGATTGATTATCTCTATAAAAGATTTGCATAAAGTTATTTCCAGTTTTAGATTTTCCTTGTCAACGATTAATTTAGTTTTAATGTTTGTTTGCCCATTTCTTCCCGTGGGTGTCGTAAGAGGCGACTGAGGGACTTACTAGGGAATGGGCAGCAGTATTCTCTATGCATTTTACCACCAAACTGCGATCGCCAAGCCGCCTGCCAAGCGTGGCGATTATGGCAAATCCCCCCAAAAAATGTACCGGTCAAATTGATGATGCATGGGGGAGGCCCATGTCCAGCAGTGGACTTCTTACGGCTGAAAGGATGAGGAGGAGGAGGAATGTTTCTTTGTAACTACCGTTTTCACCTCAAACAGCTACTAACAGACATTTATAAATATTTTAATGATCATTAGTACTTATTAACGGACCAACAAAGTCATATTATAGCCAGGCAAACATGGACACTTGTAGACAGTGTAGGGGGCATACTAAAGGGCATAATTTGCACACAAAGGCACACGTCATCAAAAGGCACAGTCGGACACCTCCTTACGTCACAACGAACACTCCCGGCACCACACAGCCTTATCTTGATATCACTCGATATTTCGGCACGCTACGAGTGCTACGAATAACGACTGCCGCGGCCGCACGGATTCTAAACCATGTTCTTTAGAACGATTAATTTTTATTTGACATTAAAAACTTCACTCTACATGTATCTCTGATGAGTTTATTAAGAGTGTCTTCTGTGTATTGAAAATGATAGATCTTTTTATTTTCTCACGTTACTTTTGTAGGAACTTCTTTAAAAGTTGTCTTGTTGCTGTTTTTTTGAATTCCGCGGTTTCTCTTTTTACGATTTATAGGAAGCAAAAAAGTCTACATCTGGATATGCAATGGCCTCTCATATGCCATGCAATATGAGACTTCAAGGGCTAGTGCAATTCTCGGGGTTCTCGATTAA
Source organism: Aporophyla nigra (assembly GCA_947507805.1). Classification (NCBI taxonomy): domain Eukaryota; kingdom Metazoa; phylum Arthropoda; class Insecta; order Lepidoptera; family Noctuidae; genus Aporophyla; species Aporophyla nigra. The sequence continues at coordinate 14,542,489 of OX382301.1, read as the reverse complement.
TCGAGACTGGTCAAGCCACGCTGGGATCGCTGCATTTCATTCATTCATTCATATTACTGTTTTTATTTGAAGGAACGCAACGAAGCGATTGACAAAAGGGTAATACGAATAAAATAGTTTCGATTAGCATGCACGGAAAAAAAAACAGTCACTTAAATGAAATTGTTTTCTTAAACATTTTGAAAATAGACCCACTTGGCTCCAGGGTGTCGGGACTCGAACCCTTCACAAAATCATTTCTATTCCGTTTTCCGTGAAAATTGCCCACCGACGGTTAAAGGGTTAACGATTTAGTGTTTATTTGAATTCCGCCTTTGTTAGTTTAAAAGGCGTTAGAATGTAAACGGATCCTTTGTTGTGATTGCCGTGTGTTTTGTTCCGACCGTTCCCGGTTTATTGTTTTGTCGTTTGCAAGGATTTCGTTCGCACCCCTTTACTTGTGACGTTTCAATTTATCGAGCGCTGCTCGAATTTTAGGTTAGGAATTTAGTTGACATTTATTTGTATGAACTTTATTGATTGTTTTTCCATAATCTGGTTAGTTTAAAAATTTGTTATTCGAAATTATCTTTTCTATTCTTCTTTCCAAGATCATGCGAACGTTTATTTTGATTTATTTTCAATAGTAAGCGTATTCAAATACTTTAAACGGATTCAATAAAATCCTTTCAAATCAATCATAATAAGAAATGCAAGCTACCTCTGAGTTCATTATAAGACCATTTTATCTTAATGCTCTAAAGTCTGTCAGGATTATTTTAATGTGGATGCTGACAACACACGCTCTTCATTTAAGTAGAGCTTTGAATTCCATTAGATAAAATATACTGAGATATTTGAACGTGATTGAACGAACTGAGAAGCGTATAAATGTGATATCGATGCATTAATTAACCGAGTTAGAAGAACAGAAAGAAATGCATAGAGTTTTTGTTTAGCTCTTAAATCATTTTTGTATGTAGCTCTAATGATCAAGATATAACTTCATTTGTTTCTTTACCAGAGTCTATATTTTCTTTCATTGTTGTTTCAAATAACTGCAGTTCCCATCTAATTGCATTTTATCTGATGCTTGTATGCACAATGCAGCTATAAGTAGAATCCGTTACTACACTAGTACATTATTACTTGCAAATCTGAATGGTTTTAACTGAGACTCTAACTACTTATTAAATTATTGATACATTTCAACAACAGATCATACAAAATGCAAGTTTAACAAGCAATGATCAACCAAATCGGGAGTTGGAACATTCAGCGCCTTTGTGTTCCCATTGTAAGTACCGCAGCATGGCATCGTTCTTCATTGAGCCTCTCTGTGGGGAGCCCACAGTAGCCCGGCAGTCTCTTTTTGTACGTCCAACGTTTTATCAAACATTTTAATGGCCGGCTTTATGGAGCCAACAAAAGAAGTGTGCCAACAGAGGCGTTAAATCCTTTACGATTTGATGATGATGATCACGCGTTTGTCATTGGACCGCACTCTGGGCTTGTTGGCGGTCATGCGTGAACTCGCATATTGAAATACATTTGTTCTGTTACGAGATCTTTTTGATTTGTCTTACTTAGTTTTTTTTTGTCACTCAACTTTTTGTCTAAATCTGTACCAGTAGATTTTTAGATGTAAAAAAAAATGCAAATACTTACCCAACGCTGCCCCCGGAAGCATTATATAATAAATAAATAAAAGGTCACAAACACAATCATGCTTATAAAACTAAACATAAACAACTAACGCATTCAATAATACTACTACACATGTATTACAATGTAAATTTATCTGTGGTTTTCAGTTTTAAATCAATAGCTAGGGTGTAACCTGGAACCAAAACAACGACAACTAACATTTCACCCACAATTATTCCAATTACACTTAGATACAGTAAAATAATCACACCATTGAGACATTATGCAATCGAATGTAAAGGACTGATTCACGGACCAACCAAGCATTTAAGAAAATCATTGCGTTAACTTCAAAATTCCAATGAAATGAAATGGGACCTACCTGGTAAGAGATGGATTGCGCAAACACAATAAAATAAATTAAAAGAAAATAAACACACCAATAAGCAATTTTGTTGGAAAGATTATACTGTCTGTAAATGTCCTGCGTTGCGGGTGTAACGTGTGGTCTTCCAGGCTACCCCCTTGGCCTGCGAGCAACCGGCCAGCGGCCGAGCCCGCTCGAACGTTTCCGAACGCAACCGAACCCGGCCGAACGAAACCGAATGTGCGGTGCAAGTGAGAGAGCGACATACCTGTCTGGCGCTTTCATTGACAGGCACCTGAAATGAAGAAAAAAATCGATCCAATTCGTTGAAAATTTTAAATTTCAAAAATTTTGATATTCTACATTTGAGATTGACACAGATAAATTTACATGCAAGGATGTGTGTAGGTTTACATCAAAACGTTTCGCTGTATCACATAACTGGATATCAATTCTAGAATTCTGGGTTATTTGCATTGTAAACGAAATCGTCTACGAGCAATGGATCTACAAAGAGAACAAGGGGTAACAAAAATGAATTATAAAATTAAAAGTAAACAAACTAAAAAAGAATAAACAATAATGTGGCAAAAACAGTTAAAAACAACATTGCAAGATGTATTAGGACAGTTGTTAAAATATGGGGTAGCGTCGAGCGGCTTGACTCCGCGGCTCCGGTGTTATTGTGCGCCTGCACGCGATCTCTCTCTCGTGTTTGCATTCGCACACTGGTGCAGCTACAAGCCAACGGTTTGTTCCATTTTTGAATCATGTGCATAAAATCATTAACTATCCTATTAAGTATTACAGATACATCGCATTCCAATGTTACTGCTTGCGAGTATAATCAACTTTAACTTTAGCATTGATAGTTCAAGCAGAATGCATAATTGAAACAGTTGATAGTTTTAATTTTTATACTAAACCTCAGTGATTTTCATTTCAGCATATGGTACCTATTATTAATTAACCTACTTGTAACTAAAAGTTGTAATAAAATATGATGTGGTTAGCCTCTATTAACGTTAATCCAAAATTACTATCATCACTCCAAATTCCAATGACTCACTGTACAAGTAATCAATTAAAGAAATAAGTATGAGTATATGAATTGACCAATAAAACAGATTAATATTGAGTCATTACAATACAGCAAACCCCCCTTCCCAATGGACGAATTTATTAGATTATTACCGGACGAGATCACGCAAACGGAATCGTAAAATTAAAGGAAATCAATTCCGTCAAATTGAATCCAATTCCCTTAACATCATTTCATTATAAAGAGGGCATGATGCACGTGATATCGGCCAGTACTCAAACATAGTGTTATCATATCAAAGCTATGGAACTATAAGTTCTGCTAAACGTTGCGATTGTATCATTAGAGGAGGAATGAAAACGTCAAAGCTAAAAATAAATTCATCGAGACAGAACAAAAATATCAAACAATAAAAAGAGCTCCGAATGAATAAAGTGGCGTAGAGTAGCGGTTCATACAATACATTTCACTTCGCGTGTGAACAACCACCGATGACTATCGTTTTGTGCTATTTTGACACAAATACTTTTCTCGTAGATATTGTAATCGATGGTATTCACCGCGTACCGACGCATACATGCAACAAAATCAAAAGTCACCTACTCGAAAAAACCAATCTATCAATATTAGAACACAAAAAATATGCAAGTCAGTTAATAATCCCGAATCGGCAATCGACAATGGAAATAAAGTCACAGTCACTTTTTTAATAATGGCAACACAGTTTTTCTTTTTTATTGCCACCCTAGGTTCGTTTGACATTTGAACCGGCTGATGACTTAGCCGCCATGATTGATCGTCGCGACCCAGTAAATGAGTGCAATTTAGCGTTTATTTTCCCTTCTATTCAATGTTTGTTATTGTTAACTGCATGAAATTGTGTCCCTTCAAAAAATTATATCTCTATTTTTATAATAACACAAAATGATCTATTTCTCCAACGTCCGCTACAAGGTTTTGTAAAAGAAATTAATTTGAAAGCAAACAATAAAACGAAACAAAATCATATTTACATACAAATTAACTGTTGAACTGTGACTGGTAATCATTTGTCAATTCCAAGTGTCATTCCGAATCCCACAGTGAGCTTTGAATGCCACATGAGGCAAAATGCTTTTACGGAGCTTACATTTAAAGTTCAAAATAACATTTCGTTTCGAACGATATGCGCAAGAATCTTCAAGAGAGTAAAAATTACAACTTTGAATCGTACGACGGCAGTTTTAAAGTTCAGAATTCTCCGTTTGCGTCGCCAGGATTTGAAGAAAATGAGCGACTGTATACAATTTATCATCCAGCCAAGTATCCGCCCAAACCGTAACGAATCACTAGTAAATAAATTGACCACAAACATTTCGGAGCATTTCTTTTGATGTAGCATCCAGAAACAACTTCCATATTAATTTATTAGTGATGTAAGTATCTCGAAGATTTGTTGCTCGGTTGATTTGCGGTGGCCGTTGCCATAAATCAAACTACTTGCGATCAGTTCATTCTTTTTACATTTTATTACAAAAGAAGGATGGAGTAGTTACCCAACTAGCAACTACTCTGTTGAAACATTCTTGTGTTAGCGTAACGATTGTAAGTCGACGTTAAAATATCGCAGCGAAATTTTATCGTGCATTGAATTTTCAACAATCGCTATTGAACCAAGCAATGAGAATCCAACAGAATGCATCTCAGCGTGTCGAAAAAACACTTTATTCGATTTTCAAATCGACGGAACGACGCTGACGGACGGACGTTGAAGACCCCGTGCTTGAAAAATTTCACCAAGATATTATTAAGTAGGTACGTCCATGTGGACTTCCAATAGTGTAACACAGCTTATTCCGAGACAGTAATGTTACTAGATTGTTTTCTGAGTTTTCGTAAGTTTAAGACAACAGAGAACGGAGATACAGCAGTAATAAAACATTATTAATCATGATATTGTTTTCGTCTGCCAACTTTAATGTGATCAATGTAAACATATAGTGGGTAGATCACGTGCGAGTATGTGATATTATTTTAAGACAGTTTCACAATAATATTCCTCCCACAGGCCAGCCATGATCGAGATGATTGTAATGAGTCATAGTATAAATTATATTTGACAGGTCAGGGAATTAGATTGATACGTTCTCTAGGCTGCGCATTCAATTGACAGTGATGCGCCGGGATGTGGGGGTCTACTGGATCATTTTAGACCACTAAATCCACACTCTACATACTTATTATGTACAACGATCTATCAAAACTGACTATCCTGTTGGAACAAGAATCACATTAAGAACCTACATTACGTAGATATTCTTTCTTTCGGGCGTTCCATGAATTATCAGAATAAACTTCAAGAAAAACATTATACCTAGTTCTAAGATAATTTATGAATAAGAATAGGAAACTTTTATACTTTATACTTAGTTAGATTCTCTGTGTTTTGCCAAGAAGCGTACAAATATGAACAAATAAATGTCCTAGTTAAAAAAAAAACAATTTATCAGTAAGTGGTAGGGGCAAGTGGTGTTGTACCATGCATTAATTATCTCATGAAGTTACTGCAACGAAATATCCATAACCGTTTAAAATAACTTAAATGCAAAAAAAAAAATGACATCTAAATACAATAATATTACAAATTAGAGACCATAAATATTCAATTAATTAGCCAAAGGTCATTTCAAGATTAGTTGACATGTAATAAAGAAAAAAATTTTAGTTAAACAGAGGTCAATATAAAACAGCGTTAAATATTAGATGTATCGTTTTTGGTCTGTTTACTTTTAACTTGAAAGGGTATTAAAACTATCTGTATTAAAACTATAAGTAAAACTTTATTCAATTATTTCAGCAATTAAATAAATTAAACAACGAGATAGCAAGTCATAAGCAATCATAGATATGTATATGTAGGTACAAGTAAGACGGTATACATTCCCACTTAAGCAATGATCTGCTCAAGGGACTAGAAATTTCATAGCTCTCAATTAAAACGCAGAAATAATTATTTGGAAACATCCACCCCACTTGTAAATCAATTTATTAAAGTAAATGCGAGCCTGTCCCTCCTTGAAATATCACAAGTATCCTTATTTGATATTTTAAGACTCGAAATAATTTACCGATTAAATTAATATTATGATGTCTAAGTAAAAACAGTATGTACACTCAGTAAGTATTTAATTAGTCTGTCTAAATTAATTTCTGTGGCTGTAATAAAATGAAACAAGAATCATAAACAAAACATAGTATGGAGCTGGAATGGCGCGAACTCCTTCGTCCCACCTGCTCTCCAAACAAACTTTTGACACGACCGTAACGAACATTTTTCGGGAAAAATAATTGCACATTTATCCTCCTGGGGGCATTAATTTCCCTTCAGCCGCGATTCTGTTGAGGAAACACCCCAATTAGTGCATCACTTCTTACTTTAGCAAGGATCTGGTTTCTTTTAAAAACGGTGGCACATTAAAAGATATGAACTATATGGCATTGGCACTGTTTTGTACGCTGACTTAAACAGTAAGTTTTTTGTTTTTTTTTTGACTAATCTTATTGTATATCTTACAGTGTTAATAATTGACGAAATAGTGTTACACTTTTGTAACACCAGTTACAAAGTTTATGATACTTGTATCATAAATAACTTTGACGTTAACTTAAAACATTAGTAAAGCGACGTCAAATTAAGGCAACAATGTAAAGACAATGAAATCGCGGCTATTACGGTGTTAATTACAATATCTACTATGATAATAACATAGATGAGCGAGATCTTTCAGCAATGCGTATACTTTTAACGTGAATACGGACACAAATTGTGGCATAATTTAATAGTAACTTAACACTAGTACGCATGAGCTGTTCAACGTATAATTTTATGACAAAAAATGTCTTTGAAATGACCGCTGACATTAACTTAATGTGAGCAACATGGAGGTATTGACAATTTTATTCTTGACATACATTGCGTGTAACAAGTATCGATCTATAACAAATATAATTACGAAGCTATAAATAGACAAATAGCTAGGCAAGCGCGGTGTGTAACTACCTTAAAAGCGTAACCCTTCCAAGTCTTTGTAGGACAAGATTTTTATTTTTGTTATTTATAACACTCAGAAGAATTATTACTTCTGAATCATTTAAGTCCTTGCTCAGTGCTTGTAATCCCGAGCCGAGATTAAATTGCTCGCCCAACGCTAATTAAAAGGGTAACTTTTTTACCTAAGTGAATGATTAATCGAACATTTGTGTTCTTACTGTATTAAAAACAAGGTAATAATAAATTGTTCTTATTTTGTTTAGGCAAAATACTTTAAGGGATGGCCTAAATTATGTTGGGATTAATTTTTATAAAGATAAAACATAATAACGGATTAAAGAAATTTAGTAAAAAAATTAACCCAATAAAAGTCTGAATAATTTGACAGGACCAATTATATTTTGGTATTTATAAATGAAACAGTTAATTCGAGCTTTACGTTTCTTCTTAATGACCGAACTGAGTGACAAGTAAGACCTTTATAAGTCACATCCATTGATGTGTCGGTGTTTGTCAAGAGTATTTGCGTTTTAGTATTTTTTCAATGAAATAATTCGCTCTAGTAACAGTAGCCAAGTCGTAGTGACACCTGTCATGTGGAGGGTTAGTGACATTTTGTCTGCCTTGTACAACCGTGGACACTTTTCACCCTTATGGCTTAGGCAATAAGGTTGATAAGTAGTCGGCCAGTGTCGACGATGGTACATATACTCGTCAAACTGCACCACTTGTCGGCTTGTGCCAACATAATTACTATGAGTTTAGCTACTTATCTATTTGTAACTATGTAATGGAAGAAACATTGAATTAAATTAGACTAAGTTATGGTCTAATGTTCAAGTTTAATAACCGTCATTTTGTTTAGCTATACCTAGTAGGTATAACATCGTTCTACTGCATTATAATTTAATTACCTGACAATTTATTTTTATTCGAAAGAGAATTATAAGTTTAATTTTTATTACAAAGGTAATAATTTGACTGACCTGTTAGTCTAGTGGTTAGTGACCCTGACTGCTAAGACTGAGGTCGTGGGTTCGATTCCCACCCAAAACAAATGTTTGTGTGATGAGCACAATCATTTGTTCTGTCTGGGTGTAATTTATCTATAATATGTATGTATTTAGAAATATATAAGTTTGTTTATCGGTTGCCATAGTACAGGCTCTGCCTAGTTTGGGATCAGATAGCGTTGTGTTGGTTGTCCTAAGATATTATTAGATATTATTAATTATTTTTAATATCTATAGTTACAGTTATCATAATAAAATGTGATATCAATCTAATTAATAAAGAACACGAAGATCCGATACGTTATAGATGTCAGCACCTCTATTTGACGCTAGGAAGGGTTGAACCGTCAGTAATTGCAATTGTTTAACTAATTGCAAAATTAATTATGATAATTATCGAACGGCCAGTGGCAATAATTTCGCACGGGTGCGCCGCAAGCGCCTTAAGTTATGAACGCCCTTTACCGCAAACTCATCCATTCTGCCCTACTGTGGTAATGAAGGCCCCTAATTGTGACTATAAAAACTGTTACAGTAAATGCATCAATGCCCAGAATATAATAATACATTAACAACTTATATCCACAGTCTTATCGATCGGAATTAGCTCGTGAACGGAAAATGTCAGTAGCTCATCGACAGTATATTTCATTGCAAAAACCTGTCGCCTATTTGTCTTATCAATTACTGCATGAAGATACATATTTTATTTATGCTATAACCATTTGTCAAACACAAATCTTAAAATATATATTTTTAATATAATATTGTTTATATTACGAGCTTTAAGACGTCAACAAAGTCAGAATAAAAGGCAACGGGAGCGATTAGCCTGAGGCACCGACTGCGTGGTCACGAGTTATTGCACACTAAAACCAAATTAATTTTGCAGTCACAAACTTTAAATTAAACAACCGACGGACGCCTCCGTTCCACTGTTCTAAATGGTTCAGATTAGTTCAGCAACTGTTTCGCTGAACGCAGCAATATCGTGGTGAATTCGATCCTCAACACAGTAAAGTCTATGCTGTTTAAGGAAGATACTTGTCTAGGCTCAAAACCTGTTCTATCTGAAATGATTGGGAACGAAGCTTGGCTAACATTTTGGCATTAACAATACATTGTATACAAATATGTAATACAGTTGGTATTTCCATCATTCTCTATTGAAGTCAGTTTCAAAGTGGTCGTTTTGTTTGGCAAATAAACGAACTATGTGGAACCTGATAAAAAATAAACGTGAAATGATCGAAAATATTTTATGTCACAGCAAAACTTCATGACAAAAAATGTATCAGTGCCTATAAATATCTCGCTACGTACTAGTCAGTCAAGTTTAGGCAAAGTTTTTAAGCTCTCCTTCCTACGAACGTAATAAAGTCGCAGCGGGATTTTTTCGCGCATTGCATGGATATTGAACGCACTGCTTAGCCCTGACAGTTGGAAATCGAAATTTAAAACACACTGTTCGATTTTTGATTTCTCGCTAAGATGCACTCTGTTGGATTCTCAGTGCTCGATTCAACACCAAGAGTCGAAAATCGAATAATATAATACTAATCAGCCAGCCTGTATTGTCCCACTGCAGGGCAAAAGCCTCCCTTTCCTTTTTCCACTCACCTCTATCCTGAGCCAATAAGGACCAATCCCTCACATTGGCGTCGAATTCGTCCCGCCATCTACGCCTGGGTCATCCGCGATGCCGTATGACGTTTTCGGGGACCCATGTTGTGATGGTCTTAGCCCACATTGCATCCGACATGCGGCAAACGGGTCCGGCCCAGTTCCATTTCAGCTTGTCGCAGCATTTCGAAAATCGAATGCGGGAAAAAAATCCGCCGCGGTTTTATTACGTCCGTGCCACGTAGAGTTAGATCGTCGTATTTTTTATAAACAGACAGCTGATTTTCTTGTTCCACTGTAGTATCTAAGTACTAACAATGTATCAAGACGAGGCAAATTTCAAACCGTCACACACAAGCTGATAGTATAAACGGCCACCATAAAAGAGAATTACGTTGTTACAACAACTGGCAACAATTTTTCTTCATACTAAGTTTGTTGTAGCACGCAAACCACGTCAGTATGAAATAAGTTTAACAAACAACACACATTTTTAAAACAATCGCTAGAATACAAGCTTTTGGATCAAGGAAATAAATAGTGAGTCATTGTAATAAACTGATCAGTCGTGAGCATGGTGTTTAGCGAAATTTATAGAGGCATTTGTGCTGACTTATATATCTTTAAAGTCATGGAATAGAATTGTATGGTAAATATTTACATGAAAATTTTATTAAAATTGAGATGATCTCTCCATAGACATTAATGCTCTACTTCTCATTGAAGCATTATTCTCATCATCATCTACCTAGCCTAGCCTGTTCACAAATGGTCGGCTTCCAGTCTAACCGGATTAAGGTGAATATCAGTATACTAGCTTCTGCCCGCAACTTCATCCGCGTGTAATTTTTGCTCCCCTGGCCCTTCCCGTCGCATCGAATTGCCTGCCAGTGTTCGACCATTTTCGTCGCTGCTCCGCTCCTTTTGATCGTAGCGTGCCTAGCCTACCCAACATATAGCCTTCCTCAATAAATAGGCTACCCAACACAAAAATATTTTTTCTATTCGGACCAGTCGGTGCTGAGATTATCGCGTTCAACCAAACAGACAAACATACAAACAAACAAACTCTTCAGCTTTATAATATTATATATAGTATAAATTACATGGAACGATAGAAACTGGGTTATACGATACACATTGGAAGGACTGGCTGTCAGACGCTCAGGCTTCTGAAGACCTATACTGTCAAAGATGTATGAATGACAACAGGGAGGGGCAAACGGATTAACGTACTTTCTGAGGCACGGAGGGGTCTTGGTATGTAAAAATGGTCACCCATCGACGGACCATCCGTAACTTAACCTGATTGATTGACCCGTGCCGCTGTGATTTGATTACTTAGCCACAAGCCCCTCTAGGAATGCGAGTACACGGCCGGTGCGGCTGTCACTGAAAACCAGCGCCTGGGCTGTCTCGCATAGGGTCACAGCATTATGCTGAGTGATGGACGTTTTGCGTGGATGTGACGCATATTTTCTCACCCCTTATTTTTTATTTCTGTATGTTTTTGGTCTTTCTGTGCGTCATGTTCACCGCAAATATACGTATTTTCTTTCTTTTTCTTAGTACATAACATTTGTAAATAATCATCATTATTTTAGCCAAAAGACGTCCACTGCTGGACCTATCCCTCCCCCCATTTGGGGGGATTTGCCACAATCGCCACGCTTGGCAGGCGGGTTGACGATCGCAGTATGGTGGTAAAATGCATAGAGAACGCGGCTGCCCATTCTCTAGTAAGTCCCTTAGTCGCCTTTTACGACACCCACGAGAAGAAACAGGATTGTGCTATTCTTTACGTCCGGCACCACACGGACACTTGCTTTGTAAATAATGCTTTGGTATAATCGTCCTTATTGTCTGGAATTGGAAATATTTTAAAAAAGTAGTCACGTTTGCTTTAGCAAACCTTAAATCCAACATTTAAAAACTACCCACACCGCAATCTGCCCAAAAGCACACACTACGTTAAAATAAAGCCAACAAATTGTTGGAAATTGGTCTATTTGTAGCCAGTCCACTGCCACATATACTTCCGGCCTGCATTCATCACTCGGACGATATCACGATATCATTAAGACATCAAACGAGGGTAGAAAACACACCTTATTATGTGTAGTTCAGGAAATCGTACTGGCTTATTTTAGTAAAAGCCTTTCATAATAAGGTTTCATTTCCACCGAAGAAACTCTAGCTGTTTCGTGAGGAAGTTAGATTAATTATGTTATAAATATGGCTGGCTGGCTGTATTTGATAAGAGATTTTGGTTTTGAATTCAGAATTACTTAAAGTATACTTTAAGCCGATGGAGTGGCGACCGCGTCCCGGAAGAAGTAATGTATGGAAGCCCTGGTGAAGGCTGCAGGAATTTGCTGGAAGCGAGAAGCACAGAACCGGTGTTTGGGGGAGGCTTATATCCAGCAGCATCATTTCAACCGAAAGATGTCCACTGCTAGAAATAGGCCTCCCCCAAGCTTCGCCACTTCCCACGGTTCTATTCTTTCCACATCCAGCTAATTTCAACGGCCTACCAACTCTACGTCTTCCGTTACGCTGACGCCGTTCCCGAACCTTTCGGCTTCATCGGCAATCTGTTCTGCGAGCAATATGCCCTGCCTACAGCTACTCAAGTTTGGCAATTCTTCGGGCCATGTCGGATACGTTGGTTCTCCCTTTTTTTTGGATGGCATCATCAAATGACTTCTCCCGCTCTGGGCGGTTCGGGAGGGCGTGTCAGGCTTTTACTGACTAAAACCCACCCGTGTTCTTTCAGTTACCCATATGTCAGGGCCAGGGTATCTCGTTTGAACAATTTCGCGACCCTGGCAGGTTGGTTCTCCTTCAGATCTCTTCTACTCCCAATAAGCTTTTGCATATATAGATATAATCTATTTCATGAATACGAGCGATAATAGATTCATCTAAGATATGGCTACCAGCCTTTGGATTACTTTTAAGCCTCTCATAGAGCGCTGCTACATAATGTACGTCACCAAAAGAAAAGCGATATAATTTGAAAGAACTAATTCTCGTTGTTCTAGTGGTAGCATGCGCTACTGCTAATGATGAGGTCCTGGGTTCAATTCGTTGGTCGGGCAAAATGTTATTGGGTATGATCATTAGGAATTTCTCAGTAGCAGCCCGGAGTCTGGATTCTTGCCGGTTGATAGCAAAAAGCCCGCCCCCTATTACATGGGACTTACATATAACTGGCGAAATATGGATGTACTGGGTATAGGTGCAACCTCTGCCTATTCCTCCTGCAAATACAGGCATGAGGAACTAGATGGATGCTAGTTAAAAAACTAGCATATTCAAATTGTAACATAATAATTAATTGCACATATAAAATCCAGAGTCATTATTACATTAGTCATGAGGTTATGGCTTCAGCGATCAATTAATGTAAATTGTTAATTAGAAAACACGCAGAACACTCGAGCCGTGCCGATCCAATCAACGGCCACTATCTAACCAGTAACAAAGCTACGTAATCCAGCTATGTATATGAATAAAGTTGAAGTGTCCGACATGGCAGCACCGTGCCCAGCAAATCTAGCTTACATAAATAATGAGCCTATAATGTTCCCACTGCTGGGATACAGCCCTCCTCTCGGTGAGAGGGAGTGGGCCGTAATCTACCACGCAGGCCCAAAAATCTAGCTTACCACCTGCTTATATGAGTAGTATCAAGAAAACTTTAATTTGTTCGATTGTATCTTTGATTGGTATTTTAAAGAGATAAACGTGTTAGACTGCCTTGTTGGTCTAGTGGTAGCAAGTGCTACAGCTGAGCACGAGGATCTGGGATCGATTTTCAGCCCCCTAATGCCTAACACATTATTAATCACAATTATTAATAATCAGGTTATCGCCAATCCATTGTTTCATATGTTCGAAAATTTGCCTGTTCAACACGGTAAATAGCGCAATGATTGTTGTTGAACTGTCAAAATGAAAGCCATTCCTGTTAGTGTTCGTGTGTTATGCAATCACCCCACTGGTCGGGAAAAGTGTTATTGGGATTATCTTTGGAAATTTTTCAGTAGCAGCTCGGAGGCTGGAATTGTGGCCGGTTGATGGCACTAGGCTCGCCCTCAATTATTTAGGACTTAAACATTACTTACGAAATGTGGGTGAGCTATAGGATCTCTGCCCAAATCTTTGGGAAAACAAAACGTGATACCATAATAAGGTGTTAGTGAAAATGCAAATACTCTAATAGATAGTTCTAGTTGTGGTTTCCCATCAAACAGTTATGTTTGATAGAACCATGTCCTATAATACAGTATGGTTGAAATAAAGTATATATAGATAGAGATATGCCAGAAACGCAGAAATGTAAGTCCTTCACCATTGAATATGCGGGAGGTCGCAACAATTTTCATCCAACTCACTCAACAGGGGCAAAGTCACAAGAGTCTACTAGTATTACGATACACACAACCATAAAAGTTAACAAGCAGGAGACTGAAAAAGTTTTTCACCAACTTTTAACGGCGCAGTTACTGATGATCGTAACGCGAAAGGAATTACAAATTAATTATTAGGTTAGCTCAACACGAGGACAGTGTGTAGTCAATTATAATCCAATTGACACGAAGAGCTGGCTAGTTACGAAAGTGTACAATAATTAGAACTGTTGGCGAATGAAAAAATACCTGAGAATTCTGATTGCCAGATAAAGCGGCGATTGTCTTGGATTGCATATTGAAAAAACATGCAACAGAGATAAGGAGTTACATGGTTGAGCGACTTAAAGGCATCGCGGGTCTACACTGGCTAATTGCATTTCCTACCTAGTTACTACACTCTACACTGGTGCATAACGAGTGCAGTTATTCAGCTCGTTAAATTTTTGATGGTTTGAAATATTGCTTTTTAGTTTGCAATGTGATGTTAGATTTGGTTGGTCTTTACATTCATATAAAGGCTGGACTTTTATTTCAGCATTTTCTTGTCTTTTTTTTTCGATGTCCTAAGGAACTTAATAAGGTACTTTATTAAGTTCGGAAAAAACAAACCAAACTAAAAAGCAATATTTCAAACCATCAAAAATTTAACGAGCTGAATAACTGCACTCGTTATGCACCAGTGTAAAGCCCTTAATAAAGTACCTTATTAAGTTCCTTAGTCCTTATGGGACAGGGAGCGGGTAAAGCTACGCTTGGTACGTTTGATCCGTGAATGGGTAACCATATTTACATATCACAAGACTCTCTGTGTTTCGGAAAGTACGTTAAGCAGTTGGTCCCGGCTGTCATTTGCGGATCTTTTTTAGCAGGCCGATCTTACGAGTCGTCAGAATCCCGAAAATCAGACAGCCAGTCATTCCAAGGGGTATCGGCAGTATAGGCAGTGGCTTCATGTAAAATACTGATATTCAGCTGCATCCACTGACCGACCCCAAGATAGTCGAGAAAAGACTAAGCAGATGATGGTGATGATTTATCTGAATTAGTATCTATTGTATTTTGTAATTTGATTATATTTCACAAATGAATTTTATTTGCATGCCCATGTGACGGTGTAAAGTATGGAGGACTTTACTATGTAAAAAAAAAACAACATCCATGTACCAATTACCCATATTTGCAAAAATAAATTATTTGATTTGATTTGATGATGACGATTTTCTTGATTTTTTAAGGATTACGTATATATACAGAGGTTTTTGACGGCAGTTTAGTTTGGAACATACCACCCATGTGCTGTACAAGTACCAATCTTATTATCTATATGCTTGAACACGATCCACATGTGTTGTTACACTTGCATGAAGCATTCAAGGTAGACAACATGACTCCACATTATCTTCTCGACTTACGGAAGTTGAATTACCGTATCAAACTATTTCTTGTACAAACAGCTTAGTTCGCGTCCTTACACCCTTGTCACACTCACAGAACACACTCTCTACGTACACTTTTATATACGTTTAGTACTCAATGGTAATGTGAAACAGTTCCATCTTGAATTCCATTGTGCAACAGTTATCTGTGAAATCATGAATGGAGACATTTGTCTTAATGTTCAGCTAGTTTCTGTGTAATTAGATAAGTAAAGTAAGCATGTTGTAGGATTTTGTTTGAACTTTTCGTTATTCACTGTAATTCTAGTGAAGTTCATATTACTCATAGATAATATGTCTCATATTAAAAACTGATCCTACTAACATTATTAATGTTATAGTTTACATGTTTGTTACTCTATCACGCAAAAACAGCTGAACGGATTTGGATGAAATTCCGCACACAAATAAATTATGACACTGTCCTCCCATACTTATTAACACTGTCATGTAAAACCATTGTGAAAACCAATTATTTATAAAATAGTAACCATGGAGTTTCTTGCTGGGTTTTCTCCATAGGAATCAATAAATTGGAATCGTGCACCTAGCTTCTGACGTTTCATAAGCCCATGTAGGTATATATGATTTGAAAATATTTTGATTTTATATCCTGGATTAACACATAGAGACTTTTTTTATCCCGGTAGTACATTCTCGTCGGACAATTGTTGACCTGCACGTTGGCGAAGCCACTGACAAAAGCTAGTATCTAATAAAACTACAAGCGATTTCTAATTAACAAACACTGTCTGCATATCTATATAATTTACTGATTTAATAAATGACAAAAATTAATAAGATTCCCATGAAACTATAATTAAAAATGTATAACTATAAAGACTATGTGAAAATTACACTACCCACATATAATAAAATACCACACAGAGTAGTAAAAGGGTGACAAAGATTACATCAGCATAAAATTAATGATATCAATATAGAACTTTGGGCGGCATCTTTGTACGTTGTAAACAATGATGAGGGAAACAGTAGGTTTCTTCATACATTTTTCCCTATAGCTGATAAGGTGGATTAGCCCACCGTGATGGCAGGATGTATCAGTAATCTTGTTTGCTGAGAACGTGTGTGATGTGTTTACACCTCATTACCAGTCTTGGTGTAATTCTAAAGGGGACACCTGTGTAAGAAACTCTTTTGTTTGTGCTTTAACTCTGCCTTAAATCCTATGTTTCCACGTGTTCGCCTGGTCTTAGTTGTTGATGACGAAAGAATTTATACTCTAATGAATTGAGAAAAGCATTTAATAAATCTTAACTCAAGTTTTTGTTCGGGAAGAATTTTGCCCTTTTTTGTATTGCGTTCCAGGAATCAAATATGTACTCTATAGATATTACACTATTTGATTATAAATTATCAGAAATGTACTACCACATTATAACATTTCGTGTGCACAGTTCGAGCACATCACTACCTGTCACATTACACCAGTCGACTAATTAATAGAGCTCGACAGGTACATCACTATTCCCAGTGTTGCCCGCACTAGCCGACATGTTTACATGCGACTCAACGATCAATTGCTAGAATCGCATAATACAGTCGTATGTGTGTGCGATATACAAAACTATTCACTGGACAATAGAGATATCTGATTCGCAACAATGCATATGTATAGGAATTTTAATTGGAAATATGAGAAGCGAATGTTGCGTTCCACGTTGTTTTGATTTAGCGCCGTTTCTATCCTGTCTACGATAGATTGTTACCAAGATATGTCTGTATTCTTTATGGCCATTGATTTCCATATGTAACGAGGTATAATTAAGGAAAAAAAACAGTGAGAATCGTATGCACACTTGTTTCATATTGCGATTGCAGTAATGACCTGCTGTCTGTTAGAATTGTTTATTTGCCGGTAACTGGCGTCTATTCTAAATGATTCTTACTGATGTTTATTTAATGCTCGCTGGTTACCTATAGGTTATTTATATTGTTAGATCTTCTGATATGTGAATATTTTCTCTAATCAAGTTGTGCAATAAATTTCTGTAAGGTCATCTTTTATGAGTTTAAATAAATACAGAATTCACAGCCCTTTTGTTCAAAAAGAAAAAATAAATAAAACAATAATTTCTTAATTGAAAATCACAGTTAAATTCCTTTTAGCAGAAAATTAAAATAAAATTAACAACGAGTCAATTACGGCCCCAGAACAAAATGAGGTATGTCTGTTATAAAAAATGCGAGCCAAGGGTTGGCGAATTTCTTTCCGGTTCTGTACATTTGTTTAATTAATCACATTCTTACGAATGGACCCCTCGCCCGCGCCGGTCCGAATGTCCGAATATTTGGAGTTCTTATCTTCACAAAGTACTTTATAAAGAGAATTCGTATCGATTTTGGAATTATTTTATCCTTTGTTTATTAGATTATACCTACGGTGATGCAATAAAAAATCTGAATCTACTTATTCAGTGATCGTATCCAAACTAATATGTAAGTAAGGATTCATGTTGTTTAGGCATCGGCAATGAATCGAACAAACCGCCTACGCAGGTTCTACGCAAGTGCTACGCACCGCCTACGCAGATCTAACGCACTACTACGTGCCGCCTACGAAATTGCTACGCATCTATGAAGCCTCTAACATTTTCACCGACGAAATAACTATTACATTTCTATGAACGTCTCTTCTGACTGATTTAATAAAACTCATTCTTGTACTTACCCATCCGTTGATTTTAGTTATTTTGGATTACTTCCATACACAAGATGTAACTAAGAAAGTAAGTGTAACATTAATTTAAATATGGTATGTAATTGTGAAATTAAAAACGGTATTATAGAAGGGGTCGTATTACAAGTCACTTCGCAACAATCTCGCTTATAATTACGTTAGACTCACAAAAACAGGGGCGCTTTTTTGGAACACCAAAGGCGTAGAATAGCTGGGTCTATGAAAATTATAAATAATTTGAGTATTAATAAGCGAAAACGACAAAAATCTTTCTACCATTTCTGTATCATATCTATCACACAGAAATGGTGGAAAGATTTTGTATTTCGATGTTTTTATGTATGTATGTTCCAGTGGGGATAGAAACTGCAGAACAAGAAATAGTGATCTCCTTAATTCATCGAACTTTAAGGAAAACTTTCATGGAAATTAAGTAGGTGGTATTTGTAGGTAGCCTGCCTACGTATCCATAAAAGTACCTAGGCGCTTACTTAGAGTTTTCTTTATTTCCATGGAAAACTACCTTAATTTAATAAAAACGTGAAACGTTACGGAAATCAGTAATTTCGATGTGTCTAATCGATTTGCAACTCCATCGCACAGTGTTGAAAACACGCACGCAAACAGGAAAAAAAAGAATAAAAAGTGCAAAATCATATCGCTGTTACATCTCGAATGGTTCTTTTTTATTTCAATTTTCGAGGGTTCGCTAAACGTTTGTAGCGAACTCTATTATTTGGTTCCCGTTGTGACGTAAGCATATTCACCACTCAGCAGCCGTTTGTTATTAAATATAATAATGTATATCATAACGTATTCATATCTATGATCTCAATGAATATGCCAATTCCATTATTTTGTGTTGCACAAGCTTCATATTTTGTATTCTTTGCCAGATGCCACTATGCGTTGTACAAATGGTTAGATTTAAGTATACAGTTTTTTATGATGAAACTAAATTAGTTTACTTGTAATCTGTTTATTTAAAAAGTAGGCAGCATTGTTTTTGTTGTAAAATTGTTCATAAAAGTCATAATATTTTTTGAAACGCACATAAAATATTGTCGAATCAAATTACAACTGGCTAAAGGTAACGTACCGATACATTAAGCCTCAAATCCCTATCAAGTCACGCATAGTCTCAAATAATGTTGGAACTATAAAAATCTAATAAATCCACTACCAAAAACGATTTATAACCTTTCTTAACATCGTATTACGTCAGTTTCTATTTACCACAAAATGTTTCATTTGCATAATAGCTTTTTTTCCCGCCATTACTATTTACGTTAATATTCTGATTCGTCGGAGCGGGGGTCGCACGCACAGAAAACATAAAGACAATTTGTATGTGGCGGCCATTTATGTAAATAAATCTACGATACCGCATTATTACAACAATATGTACGAAACGGGTGTGGCCACTATGTTTACCATTATATTTGGGTGTGGTTTTGTGTACGGAATAATAAAATTACTTTAATGCGCAACGGATTTACTGACTGTCATCCTCGCAATTAAAATACTTTTTAATATTGTTGAATGGAAGATAATTATAATTCGCAACCCAAAACGAAATAAAACAAGAGCAGAACTTAATAACAATTTCTGTTCGTTTAATCAACAAAACATCAGAAAGCAATAAGCTCTATTAAGAGTCCGATAGAATTTCTCATTTCATTCGTCTTAAGTCGTCAGAAACAAAGTGCGGCCGTCGTCGGTGGTGTTATTAACGCGTCTAAATAATTACAGGGCACATCAATCAGAGGGCATATGCAGATAGAACATTTTGTGCGAGTCAGCGCGCAGTCGGCCCACTGTGCAACCCTTTCTTTGATATCTGTATGATATTACGAATGGAATTATTAAAACTTGTTCCAAAATGTGTGCAGTAGGGATGGGCTGTAGTCGATAGTTTTTAATTAAACATCGTAAATTTGTTTTCGGAAAAAAATGTAGTATGACACATTTTTTAATATTTCAAGAAAATTGAAAAAGTGTGATGGCCGAGATTGATTTTAATATGTATTTATAATAAAAATACCAAGCATATTTTACAGTCTACTACAAAAAAAGCAAAAAGTAGTCTGTCGATAACCGCACAATGTTCTAATTCCTAGCATTGGATAACAATAAAATAATATAATCAATATTCCCTAGAGAGGCATGAAGCCTTTGATGTAACGGCTCACCTCGACACACAATGATCAGCACATTTCGTCTAGAACGCCTCAAATTGACCGCAATTAAAAGAACAATGACTAGTTTCAATTCCCCAAACTTAATTTCCTCCATCGCAAACGTGTAACTAACCGAAAAACGCATTTATAAATAAATTAATACGCTTTGGTTCAGTGGACGTGTTTTGTGTGGGTTGTAATTACTCAAAATATCATGACGATATAAGAATATTGAGGTATCGGTGTAAGGGTCTTACTACAATTTTGATTACTAGCTTTTGCCAACGATTTCGGCCGCGTGGAGGTCAGAATTTATCCCACGAGAACGTACTGCTGTAATAAAAGTATCCTATATATTAATCCAGATTATCAACTATCTGTATGCCAAATTTCATCCAAATCCGTTCGGCATTTTTGGCATGATTGAGTAACAAACATAAGTTTCACATATTATATAATATTAGTAATTTTAGATTAACCCATTGCATGACTAGTTGTTGTATCTTTTATGTGGAAACAGTCGGAAAAAATGAATCCGTAACGTTTTTTCAATCATCATTATTTAATTTTCACATTAATTAATATGATAATAATTAAATTACGTCAGATACACAAACATTAGCAATCATAAAAATAAATTGTAAGCTTAATTAACACTTTTATTAACTTCAGGATCTGATTTTAATTTCTGATCCGGTACTTAATTAAAGAAAAACGTAAAGTGTATCGCCTTATCTTACTGTGTACTGTGTAGTTATAACAAATAGGTATAAAATCTGCCGAGGGAAACGACTTTATTAATTGATAGGCAATCTTGTATTCACATTAAAGACTTCAAGGTGGACGATTTCTTCGCTAAAACTAGAATATTTCTATAAAAATGTTACTCAAAAATTCTAACCAAGCTTTTAGGCCCAATTTTATTGATGTATTGATGAACAAATAAAGTACTACATGACCAAATCTAAAACGATTACTCTGTTACGAAACCGTTAATCTGTCTATTAAAGTAACGAAAATAATAATTAGTCTTTTGGCCATGACTTGGCGGCATGGACACACTGTGCTATCGGCACGCGTCAATACTGACGGACATCTTTACCCATCGTCACCACATTACATCAAAACAAACTTACTTTTTCCATCCAAAAACTAAACTGCCCCATTCCAAACTTTACAGCTCTACAAATAAAGTTCAAGTTACTTATGGACGGAGTTAACAGCCGCATATCCGATTTGTTGGCCGATGTTACTCTGTCTTTGAAAGCAGTCTAATTAAGTTTTTTAGTACTATTGAAATTCATTATTGATTGACAGATGGCGCTAGCGGCTATTTAAAATGGATACATCGCTTGGGATGTGATTATTAAACTATTGTTTTGAAAGTATATTTGAAGAGTATGGATGCAGTTATTAGTTTTCAAGTTGATGATAATAGTTTTTCATGTTGTGTGGGCCAGACTCACTTGAAGGGCAAGTCAAGAATACTTAACGATTAAATTTCCATCTCAACAAAGTTTATCTTCATAACTAGCTGAGTTTATTTCTGGGGATCAGGGATAGCAACAATGGACTTAATTTAAATATCATGCAGAAAAAAACAGATCTATCAAGCTAATGAAGATGCATTTGAAAATATGGCAACAATTACGTGCGTGTAATCATTAAAACTAATTCGCGATCACGCGTAGGCGCGCGGCGGGCTGCGGGCCGCGGGGCCGCCAGCCACGGGAATCATAAAGAATCCATCAACATGAGCGCAACACCGATCACGAAATCCGCCATCAATCATAAACATCAGAAAGGATTAAAATCTACGTTGCACCTTCCGAAGCTCGAGTACCCTTGTTTTTCTCTAACCCGTAAATACTGAGGGGCGTAAGTATGGCCGGGGGGCGGTAAATATTATCAAGGGGGACAGGGGGATACCCCCGCCCCTGGGGGGGGGGGCACTATCCCTTATCGCGAACGTTACCCTCGCCGCCGGCGGCCGCTAGACCGCCAAAATGTGGGGCAAATCGATTTCTCTGGCCCATTTTTGTGCATCTGGACCGCTATCGATTTTTAGCTCCCGGCCCGCAATCGATAATGGCACACACTGGCAACATTTCACTTTTTTTTTTACGAAATTTTTATAAAGCACATGTTCCATCGTTTATGTTGTGCGCTAAAAGTATAAACATAAAAACTATTAATTTCGCAGTCGTAAAACTGGAAACAAAGTTATTTTAAGTGCAGCGACGATAATTATATTAAATGTGTCCGTCGTCGAAATGAAATAGTTTTATATCGGCTGTAAATTACTTTAATCGGAGTGTGATGCTCGCGGGGCGCCTTCTGCGGCCGCTTCGATCACTATCACACTACTATGTAGTGGAAGACACGTTAAATACACCTAAAATAATACTCACAGCCACTAATGACAACATTTTATGCACTATTATGTTCATGTTAATTCGTAGTCTTACGTTTAAAACCGTAGAGAGTCGGCAGTTCAAAGAAAATCTGCCGACTTCACAATAACGGTCAAGGTTAGGAGACTAAAACTCAGTTTTAATCTTCGTTCAAGCAGAATTATATTCAGTTCCGAACATTGTAGCAAATCTTTATTGGACAAGCACATCACTAAACTCTCGAATGAAACAGGGATTACTAAAGGGATCTGCACTTTATTGCAGATTACAACACTGAAACCTCACGGTCTGAATTGCAATCCAACAAATATTTATATGGTCTTAATGAAATTGTTTGATGTGGCAAGGACCATTGAAGCTGTAAGACCAACAGGGACCAAAGGTTAGAATGAGTACCGTCTACCTTTTCTTACCTGCTTACCTTCTAGCTATAACTTAGCATGTATATAACTAAAGTTACATTGTTATATTTATTGAGGCGTGATTTGATTAAAAATAAATAACAAGCAGGTTGTAAAACGCAGTTTACTATCTTTTAACTGGCAACCTCCGACGCACATTCGATACTCGTCTACTAAGTTTTTTATCGATAACCCTTTTAAATTGTTGCAAATGTTTTATTAACTTTTATTATAAACCGTATATCAACGTTTAACGAGGGCTTCAGACCGACTTAAGTAGCCCTTATCTCATTTTGTTTCTTTGTTATAAACTTTCCTATGTGTTTGTATAAAGTTGGACTTACGAACACTATTACTTATAATTTACATCTCTACTTTTATGTTTTCTAATACTTCTCACCTTACTATAAATTTATTATGGCTGCAATAAAGATATTTTGTTACGCTCGCATCTTTAAAACCGTTGTTTTGCCAAGTAGACACAACATTTTCAGACTTTCTTGTAAGGGCTATATTTTACTTTACCTGAATTATTTTAACACAGAACCAAGCATCTATGATTTGTAATTTAATGACATAAATAAAATACGTACGAAAATTCAAACTCAAATATTGCTTTTCATTTTTTTCAAACTATTCGTACCTACGTAATAAAAGGTCGGTTCTCTCTCCAACGAACACTTTCGTGTACCTAACCAATAATTTGCAAAAAGCACGATTAGGTGCACAAGCTAGAAAATTGATATGGTATCATGAGAAAAACAAGCAAAACCGCGGTACACGGCGTAGTATCAGTTCATAATGGACTAATTGTGCGAATGTATTTCTTACAGCACTCTATACTAACACTCCGTATAAGTATAATGACTTTATTTTGTCACGCTGTAGAGCGCACTTGCAGCTTTTACAATTCAAATTGATAGAAACAATAAGAATTCCATTGGCGCTTACCTCCTACTTACGAATTGTAATTCGATAAAAAAAACATTATCTACTTACTGACTGTTATAATTATGTGCAAGAACTAACTGCCGCACATATTAGAATTATTAGTTTTTAAAACGAGTGCTTTTTATTAATTGTCAATCGCTGAATCAATCTTACAAGATCCCACGATGTCGTTTGTACGTTTTAGCTTGTCTGCCTCCAATCTACGATTAACAGTACGATTAATATACTTAATTTTCTTAAACAGACAAACACGTCTTAATTTAGAACATAATACAAATGAATCTCGTTTGTTTGAGCTTATAATTTCGCTGGCAATTAGTGCGCGTCTCATTCACACAATGGCGGTTGAGCGAGTCTCGCAAAAACGTCATTCCGCTGCATTTCCGCCTCCCATTGTCTCAGCTCTAATCTGCATTGGATTAATAACCATGTACCTATGTGTGTACGGACAGAAGAAAACTTGTATTTAAATTACTGTCTCCCGTTATTCACATCGACACAGCATGTCTTCATTTCTTAGATGCAAGACTTGCGTTGTAAGGAAAATTTCATTTCTTGATTTGTTTTTTATAGTACACAATCAGCTGTTCCCACTGCTGGGACACAGGCCTCCTTTCGGTGAGAGAGGGGCTGTGTCTTTTAAAAAAAAAGTGTATTTGTGTAAACTGCAGTATTTTAGATGTAATTTTAAATGGCGGAGTTGGTCAAGCAGCAATTGTCGCAGTTTTAAAAGAAGTTAGAAGCTATGACACAAATACTAACACTAATACTAAAATATTCCGAAAATTCTGCATTGCCTATTAATAAATAACGCAAATAGGCAGACCAATAAATAAAAAACATATTTATAGCTCTAATCTATTCTAACGTTTACTAATTAATGTGAGCACCGTACTTTCCTACTCGTAACTGGAGCAACGTTTAATTTTCTCGCGGCGTTTATACGTCTGTAACAGTTCATCTCATGATAAACGGCAATGACTCCTTCTTCTTACTATAATTAAACATGATTAGAGCTCAACACATGGTGAGCCGCAATTATAAGACGTTACAACGGCTACCGGCGCACTACGCCACACGCCATGCGAGAGTTTCTATCAACCATTCAATATCTACCTAACACGGAAGCGAATCTTAATTATACGCGCTCATTATTACATTGTCGCTTTTTGTGAATCGATCTTATTTCGTCGGTTGACCATTACTGTTGCTTAGCATTTACATTGAACCGGAGAAGTAGGACCAAATATCTGATGCATTTACTAACTCACACATATAACAAGCATTCTTCGTTTGAAAAAAGTCGTAGCAATGATTCGTAGCGGATTCAACCGACACGTCCCGATGTCACCCGGCCATTTCCAGAATGACGTCGAATTGGAGACGCGGGAAGAAAACGCACATTCCGAATCCATTCAAATATACAGTCATGAATGAACCGAATGCGATAGAGACGGCGTTATACGGCACCGGGAGGAGCGAGTGAGACGCGATTTCAATAGTACGCGAAACGGAAATAGAGAGGCCGAGATAATTCTGTCTAGCCGGGAGGGATTCCCTCGTGTCATTTGTGTGCGTTCGCTTTTTCGAATTGTAGCTTGTAGCTACGGGAGGATTGGAGTGTTGGCGTGCGTTCCGAGCGTGCACGCCGCCGACACTCGGAGGGTCCTTTATCGGTGTTCGTTTCAATTCGGAGGCTCTCGCATTCATTCTTTGCTTTCCGTCTGTGGCCCGAAGTTCCCCAGCGACTTGTTGATCATTCGTAATAAATTGCCTCCATGATATTCCCATTGTGGAACAGTTTGTCGCTTTACTGCCTCGAAGGAAATTGCGTTTCCTCAAGCCACTCGAGTTTATTTGTCATTCAATTGTGAATCTAATGCTGTTTGAATGACTGTTGTACATTTATTATTGCGTTAGGTGGGCTTGTTTTATCGAGAGGAAGGAAATTGAACCACTGAATTTTATCAGGTAGAGTAAACTACCAATCGATGTACAGAAATCTAAAAAGCAAAGTGGAATGCCATTTGTGTGGGTGTATGTCTGTTTGGATGGCGATAAAGCGTGCACTGAGGCGTGAGGACGACGCGGTGGCGGCGGCCGCGCCGGTCCGTCGCCGCACCGTCGCCGGCGCAACCCGTCAGATGATCTAGGAAGATCAGCTCCTAGTAACTTATCAGACAAGGATAGGTAGTGACGCATACTGCTTCCGTTAGTTAATTTTATTTTCCGCTAAAAAAATCCTAGTGTTTATTCTAAAGTTACAATAGTTTCCCTGTATTATTATGTGACAAGGCTAAACACTTACATTTTGGAAATAATACAGGGAAACTGTTGCTGTATTTCATAATTTCCTAAGATATTTAATTCCAATTTTACGGAAAGTACCTAACTGATCAAGCAGAAAGAATTAAATTGATAGATACAATCACGGACAAAATACTAAACGCTAAATCGAGTAATTTTTGTTAACCTTCAAATGATTATGTATAGCTTAATTAAAATATTTAATTTATGAATTTTCAATTATTTACATTTAATTATTAATCTATTAATTTAAAATAACATTGTAATCAATTAATTTGGCAACATACGCGTCTCAGACACTGCATTGCAGTGTCTTGGTGTGCAGGACGCCCATAGATTGATTAAGTAATAATGTGTATTGTACAGGACACCCATAGCATAGATCGCTTATGTGATAATATACATTCTATGTACTGTAATAATATGTAACTATGTATGATCAATGTAAATAATAGCACCTATAAGTTAGTTTAGATATAGTTTGATTCTATTCAATTTAGGAACTAAGAATCTTTGTAATTGCGATCTATTCCGGAGTCAAGTTTGGTCAAATCAGAACGTGTCGAAACCTGTCCAAACCTCGAGACGCTCTTGCCTGCCTCTGATTGGTGGACTCGGAGTCGATCGCAAAAACCTAAAACTTAATTAGTTATGTCATTGGATAATTTAAAATTTGATAACTCGGCGCAGTCGGCGCAACTTGCACCTATGTGTTTTAACTATAAATATAGGCATGTTCGAATTTTAAGTTAGTTGTAAGAACCACGCCATGGGCAACTGATTAAAGAAATAAATACGTCTTCAAGTTTTAAAGTGAGTTTTAATAAGTGAACCGAATAGTAGTTCCTCCAATCCAGCAAATAAATAGATGTGAGACCTATAAACCTCACATTGTCTGGTCCTTCGCGAGCCGGATTCGAGTGAAAACGCTATTAAACAAGACTCCAGTGTGAACTTATTTGAAGAATATTTATAACAACTCATCAAGAACAATGCCAGTTACGAGGTCTACAGGGAAAAAGGGTAGACAACCGTCGACTACAGCTACAGAACGAACCGAAACCGCTACTGAAAACGCAAATGAAGCAGCGACTGAAACCACTACGGAAGCCACTACGGAAGCCACTACTGAGACTACGACTGAGACGACCACTACGGAGCCTACGATAACGACAGCTGATACATCGGAGGCCCCCGCCGCGACCGAGTCAACAGTCAAACGCACAGCTAAACAAAGAGTCGCCGATGAACCTAAGAACGAAGAAAGTAGTCGCCGTATGAAGTCTACGAGTGAAAAAGTGTCGAAATCGCGTCGCGTAGCTAAAGCCAAGGCGGAGCTAGCACAAAGGTTAGTAGAACTAGCAACCGCACGCCTTGCCGAGGTCGAAGCTGAATCTACCGATGAAGATCTATCCTCAGTGGCCTCGGAAGCTGGCAATGATCAACGAGTGACTACGTGGCTACAAACAAGTCAGCTACTCGCTATCGCCGATCGACCACATGAATCTAACGTAAAGTCGTCGACCGAACCTGCAGTTCCAGTGAACGCTGCCGTGTCCTGGAACATCCCGGCGACTTTACCGGCGGGAGTCAGCACTACTGAACCCGAGAACATGCTGCCAGTGAGCACTGCCGCCGCCTGGCAGCCGAACCTTGCGACTGAACAGCCGCACCTGAACCCACCGCCAGTGATCGCCGCCTGGCAGTCAAACCTTGCGACTGAACAGCCGCACCTGAACCCACCGCCAGTGATCGCCGCCTGGCAGTCAAACCTTGCGATCGAACAATCGCACCTGAACCGGCTGCCAGTGAGCGCCGCCTGGCAGCAGAACACCGCGCCTATGCAGCCACACCCGAACCTACAACCAGTGTACACAACCGCATCCTGGCAACCGAACTATGTGCCTGCGCAGCCGCAACCAACGTCAGCGTCGGCGGAACCCGCCGCTCCTTGGCCACAGAACTCGACGTACGTAACTACGAACACATCATGGCAACCGATCTACACTACGGCACCACATCACGACTACACGACGGGCTACGCCGCCGGGACCCGGGTGCCACAGTCTATGCCATCTACGCACACCGCACGTCAGCCTACAACAATGACCGTCCAAGAACCAAGGACGGACTTGAAAGAACTTGCTGCTGCGATCACGCACGCTGTGCAATCTACACAGTACCAGCAGCCCACGAGATACACCGAACTACCCTGTTTCAACGGAGCTCATCAAGACTGGCTCACGTTTCGCGCCGCCTACTATGAGACGGCACATAGACTAACAGCAGGGGAGAACATGTCCAGACTTAGAAGAAGCCTTCGAGGTCTAGCCAAGGAAGCTGTACAGGGTCTATTAATAGTGAATGCAGACCCAAGTGAAGTTATGAAATCACTCGAGCTACGCTTCGGACGTTCAGACTCAATTGCAATGGCTGAGATAGAACGTCTACGAACTCTACCGCGCCTCACCGAATCTCCGCGTGATGTTTGCACCTTCGCTACTAAAGTTGAAAGTATAGTTGGAACTCTGCAAGCACTGAACTGTGGACATTATCTTTACAATCCCGAAGTAACTAAAGCTATTGTTGAGAAGCTCACACCTACCTTGAAGAGACAGTGGTACCAGTTTTCAGCGATGAACTCCAGAACTGAACCTGATCTACTGAAGTTCACCCGATTCATCAAGATCGAAGCTGAAATATGCAGCCCGTACGCCCTGCCTGAAAACATCGCTGCAACCGCACAACCTACTCAACAGAACACGCAGCGACGCCAGCAACGGGTACATGCCACGCAAGAAACTAACAAGCCGAAGTGTGGTTTATGTGAACGACAGGGACACAGCATCATAGAATGTGAACAATTCAAGAAAGCAACTGTCGATGTTAGGTGGGACATAGCTAAGAAGAATCGGTTGTGTTTTCGTTGCCTCAAATACAGAACAAAGCAACACAGCTGTAAACCAAAGAAATGCGAAATAAACGACTGTGTCCACCTACATCACAAGATGTTACACGCCGACAGGAAGAAAGAAGAACCCGAGTGCCCCAACGAAGAACAAGAAAAGGTACATTCAGCGTGGACCCCTAAGGTGTCATTCCTGAAAATAATACCAGTACACCTTTCTGGACCGGCGGGAGCTGTGGATACCTACGCGCTCTTGGATGATGGCTCCACGGTAACACTTATCGACGAGAGCCTGGCCAATCAGATCGGAGCAGAAGGATCATATGAACCACTACGTATATCATCCTTCGACGGCGAACCCACAATCGACGTGACATCTCGTCGAGTGAACTTCTGCATCAAGGGACGCCACACAGTTGAACGCAAGTTACAGGCAAGAACGGTGAAGCAGCTAGAGTTGGCTGCACAGAGGATACCTGGAGAAGCAGTCAGGGATTGTGAACATCTTCGAGGCATAGCCAAAGATATAGTGACTGAAGATGCAAGACCCAGACTCCTGATCGGCCAAGAGAACTGGGATCTTCTCATCACAATAGAAATCAAAACAGGAAAGAAGAACCAACCAGTAGCATCACTAACGCCACTCGGTTGGGTCCTGCACGGCAGCCACACACGAGCGCTTGGCCACAGAGTGAACTTCATCAGACATGCTTACACAGACGACGATCTTCATGAACTTGTGAAGGAATACATCACAATGGATAACATGCAAGTCAATCCAAGGAAACCCATCAATGATCCAGATGAAAAAGCACTTCGTATTCTACAGCACCATACGAGGAGGACCACAGAAGGACGGTACCAAACCGCTCTATTATGGCGAGAGAAGAACATAAGAATGCCAGACAACTACGATAGCGCTATGAACAGGCTCATCAGTGTGGAAAAGAAAATCGATAAAGATCCAGAACTAAAGAAGAGGTACTATGAACAAATGGAAGCACTAGTGTCAAAGGGATACGCCGAACCAGCTCCATCGACCACGTCAGAACATAGGACCTGGTACCTACCTCACTTCGCGGTTTTCAATCCAATGAAACCGGACAAGTTAAGAATTGTCTGTGACGCTGCAGCCAAGACCAGAGGAATATCGCTAAATGATCAACTGCTCACTGGTCCAGATCTTCTGCAATCATTACCAGGAGTAATAATGCGCTTCCGTCAGCACTCAATCGCCGTGACCGCTGATATTACTGAGATGTTCTTACAAATAGAACTTCGACCAGAAGACCGGGACGCTCTCCGCTACTTATGGCGAGGAGACCGAAGAGACAACCAGCCACCTGAAAAATACCGTATGAAGTCGCTGATCTTCGGAGCCTCTTGCTCGCCAGCTACAGCGATATATGTGAAGAACACAAACTCCGAGGACCCCCAGATACATGGCCAGCTGATGAGAAGAACCCTGTCATAATCACAGGTGAAGAAAGAACCTGCAGCGTCGTACACAAGAAAGTGCAGCTCAGCGAGGCTATACCAAAAGTCAATAGATTCTCGCGCTGGGAGAGGTACCTACGAGCCACAGCACGAGTTCTACAGTTCCTGCAACTCTGCGGCCAATCAGGGGAGAATATTAACTACAAGAGAACCAAGAAGAACAATAGCAACGACCCTGATTGGAGAAGGGGTGAGCAGATGGTGCGGGTCAAACCGAAAGAGAGACTACAGGTCACAAATAATCACCTACCTCTCGCTGCTGAACTCTTACACCGCGCCGAAAGTCTGATCCTGAGAGCTTCACAACAACAATCCTTCCAGGAAGAAATAGAAGCCCTGAAGAACAAGAAGCCCATCTCACGAAGCAGTCGCCTACACCCATTGTGCACAGAATTCATCGAAGGAGAGATTCGTCTGAAAAGCAGAATAACCGCCATGACGGACATCACAGAGCGCCTGAAGAAACCCATGATCCTAGATGGAAACCACGCCACGACACGATTATGGATCGAACACGTCCACCGTAAACTACATCACGCGGGTACAGAGACCATAGTCAACGAGTGTCGTCAGCAACATTGGGTGCTACGTCTACGACCAACCGTGAAGAACATTATAAGCAAGTGTCTGCGATGTCGTATAAAGGCAGCCTCTCCCCCTCAACCAATGACAGGGGACCTCCCTTCCTGTCGATTAGCACATCATCAGAGGCCATTCACTTACACCGGCTTGGACTACTTCGGACCATTAACAATCACAGTGGGACGAAGTCATCAGAAGAGGTACGTTGCCTTATTCACGTGCCTGACAACGCGCGCCATACACCTTGAACTTGTGGTATCGCTCAACACAGATTCAGCGATCATGGCTTTACGACGTATGATGGCACGTCGAGGATGTCCAGCACAGCTGTGGTCCGACAACGGGACGAACTTTCACGGCGCCGAAAAGGAACTGCGAGCAGCCATCTTCGCGGCTACAGCAGAGGAAGCGTCGAAGAAGATGATCGACTGGCGATTCATCCCACCTGGGGCACCATTCATGGGGGGCGCCTGGGAACGTATGGTGAGGTCGGTGAAGACAGCACTAGCCACCACAATGAACGAGCGGTTCCCGAGCGAAGAAGTGCTCAACACACTCCTCATCGAAGCCGAACACACAGTGAACAGCCGACCACTTACACACGTGTCAGTGAACCCCGAAGATCCTGAAGCATTGACGCCCAATCACTTCATTTTGGGCGGTCCAGGTCGCATCGCGACTCCAGGGGAATTCGACGACAGTGACTTACGTCTACGAGCCAGTTGGCGTGCAGCTCAAAGGCTCGCCGATATATTCTGGGCCAGATGGCTGAAAGAATATCTCCCAGAACTAAGGAATCGCAGAGAGCCACACACTAAAGGCATAATTCCCAAGGTCGACGACCTAGTGCTCATCGTAGATGGCAACCTCCCAAGAAACATGTGGATCAGAGGACGCATCTGTGCTACATTCCCCGGCCCTGATGGAGTGGTGCGCACAGTGGACGTATCGACGAAAGGAGGTATCCTGCGACGTGCAGTGAAGAAGATAGTGGTGCTATCAATAGACCACGACGATCCTGCACCGGAAGCTACGACTGCGACGCCAGCAGCGGACGACGCACGGCGGGAGGAATGTGCAGGACGCCCATAGATTGATTAAGTAATAATGTGTATTGTACAGGACACCCATAGCATAGATCGCTTATGTGATAATATACATTCTATGTACTGTAATAATATGTAACTATGTATGATCAATGTAAATAATAGCACCTATAAGTTAGTTTAGATATAGTTTGATTCTATTCAATTTAGGAACTAAGAATCTTTGTAATTGCGATCTATTCCGGAGTCAAGTTTGGTCAAATCAGAACGTGTCGAAACCTGTCCAAACCTCGAGACGCTCTTGCCTGCCTCTGATTGGTGGACTCGGAGTCGATCGCAAAAACCTAAAACTTAATTAGTTATGTCATTGGATAATTTAAAATTTGATAACTCGGCGCAGTCGGCGCAACTTGCACCTATGTGTTTTAACTATAAATATAGGCATGTTCGAATTTTAAGTTAGTTGTAAGAACCACGCCATGGGCGACTGATTAAAGAAATAAATACGTCTTCAAGTTTTAAAGTGAGTTTTAATAAGTGAACCGAATAGTAGTTCCTCCAATCCAGCAAATAAATAGATGTGAGACCTATAAACCTCACACTTGGTTTAATATTTCAATGAGAATCAGTGCTTGGACCAACGCCAGTCGGAGTCCGGACACAACATTCATGATAATAATGTATTCTACATACGCTTGCACGTGGACTATATGTGTCTAGGCAAACAAATCATTGTGCCATCCGCGAGCTATAAAACAAAAGCTAAAATAAATATTAAACTACTAACATATCTGTTAATAACTAAAATACTATTATAGTTGACGTAACAACTAACACTAACCTGACTAGATATCCTAATTTTGTTTAGCTATTAATTTAATACCGTAATAATAAAATTATCTCAGCTTATCACTCAACGGATGAACTGCTTTCCGAATTACAGGCTCCTTCAAGTCGCTGCTTAATCATTTAACATACAAATTAAACAATACAGAGAGAACCATTATCTTTTTCATAACCAGTAAATACACACCTATAAGTTTTTTTTTTGAACTAGCTACAAAAGCGCTTGAGAAGAACTCTGCACCTACCGGCTCTACAAAGGTAATGAGGTAGTTATTTCAGTCCTTTGTTTATTTACAAAATATCACTCCGTTTGAAGGCGGACCATCAAAATGAGTCGTAAAGCTGAAAATTCCATAAAAAGTCGTGTTGATGACCTCCGTAATTGAACCTCGCTCTTTGTAGCAGAGACAATGGACGGAACCCTGTGCTTTGAATGTATTGATTAGAAGAAAAAAATAAGTCGACGCCAGTAGCGACTTCGCTTTTGTGTGGCTCGAGTGCTTTCTCTACTTCTTAATTTATGGAAGGAATCCGATTGACTAGTATCATACAACACCATGAAAATACTTTTAAAAAGTTAGCACTGTATCTGGTTTTCATAACCAAAGGCTTACAAACATTGAATGGATTTAAAACGCAATAAGTGACTATACCAATCTGAGTCACATACTATTATTACATTTCATAAAAGATTTTAAAAGGCATTGTGCTTATACATTAAGTCACATAAAAGAGTTGTAGAAGTAAAGTCAGAACACCCGTGCAGATCCTCGCCGGTAACATGATACCTCTCGTTTATCTGCTGTCGAGCAATTATTGAAGCGTGAAAAGGAGCGTCCTCCTATTATTTACACTGCGTTTTGTAATGCGGGCGTTCCGTTTTTATTTTAAAAAATATCGCATTTCCAAATGTGTGTGTTGACATCCATTAGGTTTGTGTTTAATGTTCAATAAATTGAAGAAATTGTTGCGTTTTTATTGAATTGAGATGAATAACTGTTAATGAAGATTTGATAACTTAAAGGTTTACTTTTTACTAATTTGTTCAATAAAAGGTTAACAATAGTGATTTATCTATAATTAGCACATAACTAAAAATATTAATATAATTTTGATACCTATCAAATCAAGGCAAATAAGATCAGTTAGCAATAGTAACAAAAAATACCAACCTAGTCAAATCGAAACCGTTTTAATACCGACTGTACCTAGCTATAAATAAAATAGCACAGTAAAATAGTTGTTTTATTTTGCCAAAAAAAGCCGGGTATAAAAAGCGAATTGTTATTTATGTTTGGAACAAGATTTCTTTGTCGACTGTATTAGTGGAATCGTAATACTGGAAACATGTCAATATGAATTTGGTCCGATTCACCGACCGCCGGCGAACGGGCGAGTTTTTTTTTCCATTTATTTCTAGTCTGATTGGTATTTCTTATGATATTTCTTCTATTCATTTATTTTTGGAACTTAAATGAATATTTTTAAATGAACACTTTCTCTATGATGACAAAAGTTGCTTTCTAAAGATTAAATGTAGAGCTTGTGTCTGATTGTTTTGTTTGATCTCTACATTTCTTAATTTTCCTCATCATTCTGTTATTTTATTCTATTTCTGTTTATAGGTACCTATAGGTAATTGAAACTTTAAATCAATGTAACAACTTTTCCTATTGAGTATTTTATTACTTAAGACGTACATAGGTAGTAATGAATCAACCAATAAAAATATTTTTTCTTAAAATGTAATACAATTTCAATTCCAACTGTTATTTTATATCCACCCCGGATCCAACATCAATCAAATTAGCGGAATTCATGTATGACATCATTAGTCATATGAATTAGGTGGATAGTGATTTCATAAAGTCAAACAAAAATGTGAGTCAGAGAGGCGAGCACCCGCGCGTCCGCGTCACACGTCCGAGCGCTTCCGCCCAATAAATAAACAAACATTAAATATTACACAAAGCGACAATAACAACAAAAAAATTAAACTTTACGCCTCCCAGATGCACAGTTCCCGGCAACATTACATTTTTAAAAACACATTCAGTAAAAACACCGATATAGGCCTACCGGGCCGCCGCGGCCACAACACAACAAGATTTTTTAATCTAACTTTACCGTTTGTAAAAATTACTATTTAAATATTTAAGCCACAGCCGCTAATTAACTGAGATTTAACCCTTCCGTCGCCGACCGAAGCCCACTTTAATATTTAACCCGGTGGAAATATTTTGCGCGTATTAAAATGTGAAAAATTAATGGATCGCGCGTCTGTCCCCGCGGGACTGTACATGACATGCAGCCGACACAGAATTTCTATTTTATCCTGACGACCTTGATGACACTTCCTGGCTCATTCTCAGCCTAATGAATTTATATTGTTATAGCTAATTACATTACTATATATCGGAATCATGGTCTCATGGATCTCTCTAACTAGCTAGTTTATTTATTAGGCCTACGCTGTCCAAACCGTTCATATGTTCACATTCAGAAGATATAAAGTCACAATAAAACTGTAGTTAACTTAAATATCTTGTAAGTAAGTGCAGTTCATCAAAACTTGACTTTTGACATCAGTTACAAAACTTCAAACCCTACTCACATGAAGAAGTCAGTGGAGGAAAAAGTGTGTCAGGGTTCATACAAAAACAACATAAACGTAACCATAAAAATAAACAAATAAGCCAGTCACAGTAAAATTAAAGGAACACTACAGACACAGAGGTGATACCTACCTTCCTAACTGACCGGTAGACCGGCCAGCGGTCAGCTCGGTCGGTGACACTGACATGTGACAACAACAAGGAGTACATGGTGTTGTGTGTTGGACGTACCTTGCCGTGGTGCAGTCGCGGTACAGCACGTCGAAGTCCTTGCACGACAGCAGCTTGCAGCGGTTGACGCCCGGCTGGATGGCGCCCAGCCCACGCAGGATGCGCACCTGTTCCACGTTGCACACCAGCGGCACTATGTCCAGTCTCTTTAACTTGGTGTACACTGTGTGCAGCCCGCCCACCAGGTGCTTCAGGAACAGCTCGAAAGCCTGCGGCAGGCACAACATCGTATCCCCTTGGATGATGAAGGCCGCCACCTTTTGGCCTCGGTAGTCCACCAGCTTGCACTCGTTAGCAGACGGGTCGGACGTGGAGATGGGCGGCGGGCTGCCGTAGCGCGGTGGGCCGTGGTGATGCGCGGCCGCCATGAGCTCGAGCGGCGAGTGGTGCATCATCTGCAGCGAGCCCAGCAGGCCCAGCCCCGGCGGCGGCAGGGACATCCGCGGTGCCAGCAGCGGTGGCGGGCTGTGCGCGCGCGCCGGCGACACCGCCTTCACGCGCGGCGAGCCCCCGGACGAACCGCTCACCTCGCTCGCGGTCGACGCTGAGTCCACGGCGGACTCCATGCTCGCGGGAGACTACACACGCATCACACACCCGTCGCGCGCGCTGTTCCGCGCAACAATAAATAAAAAGCCGGAGCGAAGCGAGGGCGCGGCCGCGTGCGCGCGCCCGCCCCGACCGTCGCGCGGTATTGGTCCGCCGCGGCTGCAGCTGCGCTGTGATTGGTCGACGACGCTGTCGCTGAGTCTCCGCCTCTTTTTTCGTTGCGTTGCGTTACAAACGCGCGAAGAAACGTTCCTGTTTCTTTTGGGTGTTGTGTGTGTCGGGTGTCGCGCGTCTGCTCGGGGATTGATAACAATGTCACCGGTAATCAATATGAGCCTAGAAGCCGCGGCCGCTCGCTCTCTGCCGCCTAATAAATACTAACTGTTACTTCTACAATCTTGTTTAATTACAAACTTTGATTATAAGGAGGAAAACTCTTCGATTTATTTATGGAGTCTAGTCATTTTATTGAATGGGAAAACTGAACCCTACTTTTTATTCTGTTGCTTACTTTGTCAGAACTTTAGAAAAAAAAATATTTTCTTATTGGAAATAAAAAGTAAGGCGAGAGGCTCAGCAAGTTATTCCAAATACCAATTTAGGTTATTCTAGAAACAATAAGAGTATGGCTCTACCATACTTAACTATTCATTCATAAAGTATGAATACCATCTTTTCATTGAAGGGTTACCTTCCCTGATCATTATGAAAGTTTGTTCAACCTACATTTTGTCTGTGTCTAACATAAGATTACTGATTTATTTTATTGTTTATCATAAGTATTAACACAGAGGGTGGTTTTATAAATAAATCCCCAGACAAATATATTAGTGATGTCCCAGAATTTTTCATAGCATTATTACCTTTAGATTGTTTTACTACCATGTACTATTGCCACCACATTTTTTCCAACTACCCACAATACAAGTACATACTTATTCCTACATGTTACATCGTGATTACAATACAAAGGGTCTGAAGTGTCGAAACAATAGCGATCTCAACGATCGACAACTTAGCCAAACTCCCGAAAGCCACTCCAATAGGTTCCGTCTTCTACAACACTATAACTTTTACCCTCCCAAACTTACCACACACGCTAAAATAAGCTTTATGTTTCAGAACATAAGGGTTGGATGTTAATTAAGGAGGGTCAAAGATAAGTTTGTTTAGTAAAGTTCTTTGTTCAGGATGTTTTTCAATGATTATTCTTTATAATATTGGTATCAAAATCAACATATAGATGTAGGGTACTTCTGTATTATTCAATCGATTGAGTGTTTGTTTAGTTTTTAAAGTTTAAAAAAGTAGTGTTTCTGTGTTGTTAGTTTGAGTAGAACCTCTTTAGTTTTATGAATGAAAAGCTGTGGAGTAGACGTCTTGAGAAATGAGG
The DNA here is from genome assembly GCA_947507805.1 of Aporophyla nigra. Lineage (NCBI taxonomy): Eukaryota > Metazoa > Arthropoda > Insecta > Lepidoptera > Noctuidae > Aporophyla > Aporophyla nigra. Next base: position 14,504,313 of record OX382301.1, on the reverse strand, counting down.
GTAAGATCTAGTTAGTTGTTGTAATGTTGCAAATAATGATATTTGTTTGTGATTGAAGTATGTTATGAGTAATAATGTGAAGGTCTATTATGCATTTTGATAGATTGGTGTTGTTTTTTTTTTTAAAGTTAATGTTGAATTTTTTTAAGTGATTGGGGGTATTTGCGTGTAGGTAGGAATAAACTAATTAAAAAAAATGCTTTAAACTGAAGAAGCTACGTACTGTGAAAACTTGAAATTCTCGTGAACCTGTATCGGACAATTAAAAACGTTTAGTGGGGAATTTCGCTAATAAAGGATTTATTAAAGTCGTTCTACGAATCCTATTTTTATCTTCTTCTTTTGCTTGTTAGCCTTATCTCTCCTACTTGTTTTATGCTATTCTATGTCTAAATTAGTTTAACTTAAGATCATTTTTGTAGACAACCTTCATTACCTACATTTTAATTACTCACTTGCTATGTTCTGTCCAGTTATGGCTCCTTAGAGAACATAGAAAGTACGTAAAAAAACATTTTTTTGAACCAAAACTGAAAACGGACTATAATCTTCACTTCTCTACTTTTACGCACAAAAGATGACAGTAAACAGTGTCTAATAGAATTTATGTAGAACCCTTAAAATAATTTCTTGAAATATTTTATCACAGGAAAAGATAGTAGTTTAATCATGCATTGGAATATTGTAATATCTACTATTCATAAATTAATTAACACTTTCGTGAGGTATGTTGCCCAAAATTCGAATTAAAATATTTTAATGACTGCTCCAAGTACTGCAGAGACATAATTTAAGATGCATTTTCTTCTATTTGAAAAAGGTATATATCATAATTCTATGCATCCTAATCAGCACCTGAATTGCGTAACACACTATCAGTCACAATCTGAATCATTTTGAAGCATATTGCTAATATTTTGCTTCATATGTTCGAAAAACAATCTGCTCGACTACGTAAATAAAACAGTTAATGTTGCTGAACTGTCACAATGAAAGCTATTCCTGCAGTATTAATCGCAATTACCTACAGCGCAGGTACTGCATAATGTTTTGCCTCGTGGCCTTGGAACATAGATATATCTCCTTTGCTAGGGAAGGCCCTAGCAAAGGAGATAGGTCTATGTTCAAAAGCTAATGGAATCACACTGAGCAAATGGATTAGAAAGTGTACCCGTGAATGCAAATATTAATTAGTAGTGTCACTTACAAATTGATTGCTTCGACTTAATCATTTCAATTCTCAAACTCGTAATTCTAATAATTTTAAATCACCGTAATGATGTTTTCATATGACAGTTGAAATTAATTTTCTTACGTCAATTTTCGTCGGTGTTTTGGATAGGTAATTGTTGGTAAAAGTGGTGAGATGTAAATCTGAAACCTTTTAAATACGAACGAATGAGTTATTTTTTTATTGGATAAGAAAATTAAATTAAAACAAATAAATTCATTTATTTTAGATAAATAACACCCATTGCCAAATATAAATTTATAGAAATCACATGAAATAAATCAAATAGCTGAAGTCGAATAAAATCATAAGTCAAACAAATTAGAACATATTAGACGGAAACAAAATAAATGAATTCAATATAACTAAAATAATCAAAACAATTAAATAAATACCTTTTCTCTGACACTGGTACAGCAACATATCTGCTGGAACAATCCCGAATGGAAGGGCAGTCCAGCCCTTCCGCAATCATTGTCATTACGGTGTAAACCAAAAGTGAAACCACACGAACGAAGTAACAACGAAACAAAACGACACACGACAAAACAGACGACGTAATTTAACCTGGATAGGGTAGTTTACATTATTCAAACACTTTGAGCAGTGGTGGCCCACTGGTAACGACCGCGACTTATGAGTAGTAGTCATGAGTTCGAACCCAAGCAGGCGGTTTACTTTGTGTCAATTATTTCATCACCACTGCCCTCAAAACCGAGATGGAAAACATCGTGAGGAAACCGGCATGTCTTAGAACCAAAAATTCGATGACATGTGACATCTACCAACCCGCACTGGGCCCGCGTGGTGGATTATAGCCCACTCCCTCTCACCGAGAGGAGGACTGTGTCCCAGCAGTGGGAACATTATAGGTCTACGGTCTACGACGTCAAGAAAACTACGACTGTAGTAAAGTAGACTGGTCTAGGACAATTGCGTAGCTCTGTGGTTACGAGCTCCAGAAGACTGCTACTCCAGTCAAATGAATAGGTCTACGACACTTGCGTAGCACTGTGGCTGCGAGGGCTTCAAAAATGCTACGCTAGTCAAGTAGACTGATCTACGACACTTGCGTAGCTCTGTGGCTACGAGGTCAAGAACACTGCTTCCCTAGTCAAGTAGCCTGGTCTACTGCACTTACGTAGCTCTGTGGCTACGAGGTGCAGAAGACTGCTACTCTAGTCAAATGAACGGGTCTACGACACTTGCGTAGCTCTGTGGCTACGAGGTCATCAAAACTGCGACGCTAGTCCAGTAGACTGGTCTATTAAACTTGCGTAGTTCTGTGGCTACGAGGTCCAGAAGAATGCTACTCCGGTCAAATGAATGGGTCTACGATACTTCTGTAGCAGCTCTGTGGCTACGAGGTCATCAAAACTGCTCTCTAATCAAGTAGACCGGTCTACTAAACTTGCGTAGTTCTGTGGCTACGAGGTCCAGAAGAACGCTATTTTGGTCAAATGAATGGGTCTACGACACTTGCGTAGCAGCTCTGTGGCTACGAGATCATCAAAATGCTACGCTAGTCCACTAGATCAGTATACGACAATTGCGTGTTATGAGGCTACGAGATCAAGAAAGACTGTTACGCTAGTCAAGAAGACTGGTCTACGACACTTGCGTAGCGCTGTGGATATGAAGTCCAGAAGACTGCATCGCTAGTCAAGTAGACTAGTCTCCGAAATTTGCGTAGCACTGTAACGTGCATATGAAATCCAGAAAACTGCAACGTTAGTCAAGTAGACTGGACTACGACACTTCCGAAGCGCTGTGGATATGAAATCCAGAAGACTGCTACGCTAGTCAAGTAGATCTGTATACGACACTTGCGTAGCTCTGTGGCTACGAAGTCCAAAAGACTGCTACGCTAGTCAAGTAGATGGATCTACGACACTTGCGTAGCTGTGTGGCTACGAGGCCAAGAATACTGGTACGCTAGTCAAGTAGACTGGTCTACGATACTTGTGTAGCTCTGTGGCTACGACGAGGTCCAGAAGACTACTAAGCTAATCAAATATACGACTTCGAGATACGCGTAACGCCATGCTTACGCCTTTCAGTAACCTGCTACGCAGGTACTGCTTTTATTTGGTTCTCAGACCTAGTACGTCACACCAATTTACCAGATCCATCATCTTAAGATCTTATCTGACTTGAAGAAATGTAATTACCATTTGTGTGCAAACGTGAGTAACAACAAAATATTCCATTGAATACTAATCTAATATAAACGAAAACATGTTTTTCAGATTCTTATACGTGAGTCTAATCTATATTTACATAGCCATATTCAAGAAACCATATTGAATGACGTAAGTACACACATTAGGTACAAACCATTATATATCTTCAAACATACAAGTATAGTGTACTTTGATAATCATTATTAAACCTACCTGTGTGTACGGTTTCCGTATACAAGTGAAGGAAAAATATATTTTTCTGCGTGATTATCAATCATATATCAAAGATAATGAGATGTCACCAAAGGGGCGTTGGAAACAAAGAACGATGTTATCTACGAGTATATTTACCCACTGAAACACTGGGTAATTCATAACAGCTTTAAAATTGTTCAGCATTAAAAATGTTTTATACTGTTAAGGGGAATACTGTATTGCATACACAAGAAGACTATTTAATTTAGTAAGTGATATATTTTTGCTTTACTAATTCTTCGAAGTGTTTCAAAATTCGAAAGAAGTTCTAAAATTCACATAATATTTGGTTGGTTTTGTATCCGTACACAGATTACCTCTAACGATTTGATTCTTTTACTGTTTTAGACAAGGTATTAAACAAAACTTGATCCTGTCCCATTTTTTCTCGTGGGTATCGTAAGAGGCGACTAAGGCACTTACTAGAGAATGGGTAGCAGCGTTCTCTATGCATTTTACCACCATACTGCACCCGCCAATCCGTCTGCCAAGCATGGGGATTATGGCAAACCCCCCAAATTGGGGGAGGCCTATGTTCAGCAGTGGACGACTTTCGGCTGAAATGATGATAATGATGCCATCCTGAATAGCAATTCACACGAATTAAATATAATGATACCATGAATAAAGCTATGTTTGCATTTTAGAGTTATGTTTTATAAACAAATATTTATTAGTAACATAATATTATGGTGGTTCTGATATGGACTAGTACTGTCCCTCGAAATTGCCTAGCGATGAAAATATAATGGCGAGATTCATTGGAAACGTGCTGGCATAGTGGACGTTAGCTTTGCGCATTCTTTTTCAGGGTTTCACGAGATGACCTTTTTTAGAACTAAAACCACCCCGGGCGCTTGGGGACGCGAATGTGTGGGTGAATTCGTCGAATATGATGGTCTGCCACACTTTAGTAAAACCTGACGTAGTTCGGTTTGGTATCGGTAAACATATTGTTGAATTTTACAGTATTTCTGTAATAGTTTGATACATTTAAGAATTGAAAGGGTCCTTTAAGAATTTACTTTTAAGGATGCTTTTTATTTTGGCTTTTGGATAATTAAAAACCACAAAAGACTCTATTACCAAAAAAATTGATAGCAATAAGCTCAATTGTTATCATTATCTGGGTACAATTTTCCAACGTTGGGATTGGCTTCCAAGCTAACCGGGTACAGATGAATATCAGTATTTTACATGGAACGACTGCCAATCTGACATTCACAACCAATTGGGTAATACGGTACCCCTTGGTTCGACTTGTTGTCAGACATTCGGGCTTCTGACGACCCATAAGGACGGTCAAAGATAGACGAATTACAGCTGAGACCAACAGCATAACGTGCTTTCTGAGCCACGGAGGGGTTTTGGTATGTAAAGATATTCCCATCCACGGGCCAACCGTGGAACGATCGACCCGTGCGGCTTTCATTACTTAGGCAGAAACCCCTCAATAGTAGTTTAGTACTATCTGTAAAATGCAACACTAATTTTATTTTACTCCTTTAAATACAGTGAAGGAATTTGACAACAAGAGACGGACAAAATTAAACCTATTTATATCTTAAAATAATATACCAAGAGGAGAGAGAAAAAGCCACCAGGCATTGCAAGTGTTCACAGAATTGGCTGTATTATACTGACCTTAAGCAAACGTTATCTACGTAGAACACGTGGAATATTTCCAACGGCAGATAATCTCCAGTACTCTTTATCAACAAACAAATTAACAGCTTTAGCCACTTGTTATCTGCTCTATAACTTACAGAGATTTCACAACATAATCATATACTTATACGTAATCAATATTAATTAATTACCTGCCACTTTACCACCTATTTATCTATGTCACCATATTTTTTCGTAGGAGGTTTCTCTGTACGAATTCTTTTGATACAGAGAAGTAGTGAGTATCAGAAAATCTCGTAGTTTCTTGCCAAATAAAGTTCAGGATTAATCAACATGATCTTGCAAACGTACACTGTGCGATAGTTTCTTTTAGCTAGAACAAGACGAAACTTAATTTTTATTTTATTATTTTTGGGTTGCATACAGCTAACAATACAAAATTAGTAGTGAAGTAATTCACGATAAGTCATTTACAAGCCTCTACAGATAGCAACAGAGTATTGTTGTACGAGTTATAAAATATGCAATGAAGTATGTAAGTGATTAACTAACTAAACTTGAAATTAAAATATTACATTAAGTAGCTGCATAGGCAGAAATGCATGCACAACCACTACAAAGATTCATCAGAAACTACAGTTTTAGATAAAATGGACTAATGGACGCCAAACAGCTTGCAAACAAATCAAGAGACTAGTGTTCATTGTTTACAACTCTATTAAATGATTTGACTGCGCGAATCATATAGGAATGACTTCGGTGAATTGAGCGAGCGTATGGAGCATCGAGAAGATTTCTCAAACGAGAATGTCGAGGTGGAAGATTAGAGAGAAAGCTTAGAAAAAAGTTCAGGATATTCAATCGTTGATTGTGCTATTTTCACTAAGAATCGTACCTATATCCTACTAATATTATAAACGCGAAAGTTTGTATGTAAGGATGTCTGGATGTATGGATGTGTGGATGTTTGTTCTTCTTTCACGCAAAAACTACTGACCCGATTTAGATGAAATTTGGCCTACAGATAGTTTATAACCTGGAATAACACATATGGTACTTTTTACCCCGGTAGTCTGTTCCCGTGGGATAATTTCTGACCTCCACGCGGGCGAAGCCGCTGGCAAAAGCTAGTCAGATATATTTCTCCGAGTTATAACTCCCAGTAAGTGCAATCAAGCACATCGTTCATTCTAAGATAGATAAGGGACTTCAAATCTGAAAACGCGATAGGTATAAGTATGTCCTTTTAGTCAAATAGAAACTTATTTGTTGAAATGATTATGTTATTCACGAATAATATGTATTTAAATGAATAACGATATAATTAAAATACTTTAGCATGAACTCACTTTTCCCTCCACGTCTGAACAACTTTGTAGGTTAGTATCGTAACTACTAGCGCCATCTATCGCCGTCAAGGCGCACCGAGAAATCTCACGATGTTTCTTATTCCGAAGCAGGTTGAACAGGGTTTGGACAGCGACATCAAGTAGCGACTATTATATTATTGGAAACTGGAACTGGTATTATTGGAATATTTAAAAACTAGCTTAGCAAGGAAGTATATTTAAGCCTCATATATTCTGTCTAAGAATCAGATATCAATGTCGGGAATGCTGGCAGACACAGGACACAGGCAGCTTGTATCAGTAAAACACCGCCATCAAAAACCCTACCAAATTAAATCTTCTTTCACTTAAATTCCAAATAAACGGCATTTACAGCTAACGCAACACACCATATCATTGCTCACACAAATCGAACAGGCGTTAAGACCACTAACGTTCATCCCAACAACAATCAAAACGCTTTAATCGCAAAAGCGGCCAATTCGCGGGGAAAAAAAATGAAGAGATACAGGGGGATTAGCCCACAAAAAAGTATCGGAAACAAATGGTCTTTGCCGAGCAATAAATCGAGCTCAACATTGGGAAGCTGCAACAGACTGCGCATACTCGTTAAACTTTATTTTTATATTAAAGCCGTAACTTTGGGATGCGACGGCCAACAACTGTAATCCCCGCTGTGAAACGTGAAAATTTTGCATAGATATTAATTTTAAATGGAATGCTACAGATCTGATGCGATAGGTATTGTTAAATAATTTCATCGAATATATTCATAGCTGGTATTTTTTAAGGTATTTAACAATGTGGAATTGAGAAAGAACGCTTTTTGAACTGAAATAATTAAAAAAAACATTCAATTAGAATGTAGTAGGTATGATTAAATTATATTGAACAAACGAATGCAACGATCTAATAAGAGTTAAAATTAAGATCAGTAGGTATCGATTCAGATACAATAGGATGTTATCGCAAAATAATAACAGCCGCGCGGGTCGCTCGATTAGGGTAAGCTACACTTGCCGCGGTTGGTCTGTGGATGGGTGACCATCTATACATACTTAGAAAGTGGTTCGGAAAGTACGTTAAGCCGTTGGTCCCGGCTCTCATTCCTGGAACTTTGATAGTTGTTAGGTACGGGTCGTCAGAAACCCTACAACCTGAAAACCAGTCTTACCAAGGGGTATTGTTTTACCATGGGTTGCGAAGGTCAGATAGACAATCGCGCCATGAAAATTACTGATATTCAGCTGCATCTAGTTATACTGGTAGGCGACCCAACAAAGTTGGGAAAAGGCTATGCAGATGATCATAGATTTAGGTACAATAATATAATAAAGGTAGATGCCAGACCAAAAAGAAAAATCAAACACAATTAAGTTTACCGTTCTTAACTAATTGCCTTTAATGGCACTCTAAACAAATACCTGCAGCTGTACATGAAAATGTTCGCCTAAACAAATGAGTTAAGTAGTTGAACAACGATAAAACCGCAGGCTATAACCCAATTAATTACAATGCTTTTCACCAGTCGGGTCGAAAGTGCAGTAAATAATGCAACCAATAGGTGCGCGGCCCCTGCTCCCGGATCCTGGTGTCATGCATTTACTCGTGCTCGACTAGGAAATTAAATTTGTTCACAATGTAAGGTGCCACCGCTCTGCGCTTTCGATAATTTATGTTTTCACTAATTTGCTTTTGGCGCCGCTCTGCGGAAATAGCGGGTACTAACACGACATCAGTCTGTGGTATTATTGATGGATGTTTTTCTCTAATAAGTATGTTGTTTTAGTATGGTTAATTAAACATAATATTATTTATTTATTTTATTATTTGTGTACACACAGTAAAATACAGAGTGATAAGGCATAGTAATAGAATTGAGTACAAAGGTACTGCTTATTTCTTAAGAAATTTCTTCCAGCAGACCTGCGAAAGAAGAAATTAAAAAGAAATGTAGACAATAGTGTGTGTATTAGTGATTGTTGTTGAGAGGATGAATGAAGGTCGGCTCACAAAAGGTATTTACAAGGCAGATGTGAGTGGAAACACCGGGAGGGGACGCCCTAGGAGGACATATAGGGACCTTATTGGTGATGTTCTTCAGAAAGGTCAGGTGCGTAGTACTCGCAACCGGCGTGTGTGTATGACCAATTGTATGAACCTAAACGAGGCAAAAGAAGTGTGTAGAAATCGTAGCAGGTGGCGTTCCGTGGTTTCTGCCTACTCCCATGGAAAAAGGCGTGATTGTATGTATGTATGTATGTTAGTGATTGTTTGGTTGAAGATGTAATGACAAAAATACAAAAGAGTAAGCTTAGATGGTTTGGTCATGTAGAGAGGCAGACGTCAGTGGAAAAGCGCCCTAGGAGGAAGTAGGTATAAGTGACCTTATTGGTGATGTTCTTCAGAAAGGTTAGGTGCGTAGTAGGTATTCGCAGTCGCACCCGGCGGAACTGTATGACCAGATGTATTAACCTAAACGAGGTAAAATGAGTAAGTACGTAAGGATCGTAACAGGTGGTGTTCTGTCAAACCCCATGAGAAGAAGGCTGGTATTTAGTTTCATCGAATACATAACAGCACATTTTTTCAGAAGTTAGAAACAAAACCAAATAATCCTACAAAGGCAAATCCTTTAACAGAAACGAATTTGGAAAATTCAATGATGAGTTGGTGAAAATGTCATAACACTCGACATTCATTTGAAAGAGGTGTAAATAACCGTGAGGAGCACAGACATCAAAGCAACAGCCACTGTTTACTATGCCTAGTAAAAGCTATTATTCCCCCCGTCGGGGCTGAACAAAAACGTTACCACACCTCTTACACATCAAATGTAAATTCTCTCTGGCCGGCTTTGAGATCGTGTTGCTTTTGATGTAATAATCATACGTCTCTCCCTGCAAGTGTCTGCCAATATTGACACGGCTTGTGCGAACACCTAGACGCGGTACCTGCACTAACGAGTACGTAGTACCGACCACAGCGAATCATTATTCAGTTGAGATTTTCTGAATCTCAACATTTTTCGCGAGCGATTTTGAAATGTGTTTATTTTACAATAGTCTTAATATGTGATTTAATTGTACTAGTCGTCACCCAGTGGACGAAATTTTACCATCTTTTTTTAATCAATTTAATGTATTTCTAATGCATTGTTATATAAAAATATTAGCGTTCTGTACTCCTTCTCCACATAAACTTTAACTGTGCCAAACTTCATACTCTTCCGTCCACGTAATGTTCGTAAAAAGGGGTACAAAGTTTGTGCATTTTTTTTTTTTTGGGCGGAGCGGGTGGGCGTGTCAGACTTTTACTGACTAAATCCACCCGTGTTCCTTCAGTTGCCCATATGCCAGAGTCACGGTGTCTCTTTCGACCAAACTCGCGACCCTGGCAGAAAGTTTTTGCTTCACGTAGTAAACGAGTAGTAAAAAGTTTTCTGATGCCAAGCTAATGAATGTTATTACCACAATTATCACTCTTATCTAGTTTGTATAATTATCCTGATAGAGTACGTAGGTACATCTTAATTTATTTATATTTTAGTAGTGCTCTCAGAGTACAACAAAAACTTAATCTATGAATTTATAATTCAGTTTGATGGTTGAATAGTAGCACATAATAGATGATCTACCAATTCCCAAACTAAGTCAAGACGTACGTTTAATGATATCTACACCAACTGCCAATACATATTTAAATAAGATCAAAATACGAGTAATATAATGATAGCCGTAGCGTCAGTCGTAGCACTCGTAGATCTCGTAGCCCTAAGGTCTACGAGACTTTATTAGACTTATAAGCTCCAATAACCAGCAAAGGAGGTCTGAGTAAAGTGCAGGTCACCGATCAGTGACGCTCCGTGCTTATCTGTGCGCCTCAAGATCCCAGAATAGTCGTCCCTCGCACACACTCGTAAGGGGCAACTTTATTATTTTTCCAGTTTTCATCACTTCACGCTCCGTCTGTCTTTTGATTCAATGGCTGTGTAATGTGCTGTTGCTGCATTTATTTTGCACTCTTACCTTAGTGTTGCCAGTTTATTTTGCATTCTCTTGGTGTTGCCAGTTATTCACCGACGCTTTGAAGTCAAAGCTCTTTTGAGTTTGCGAGGCGGCTTAGTCGACGCTGACCGCAGTGCAGTATGAATGATACTTTTTACGCTGAATAGTCTCGTGTACATTTTTTTTTAGTTGCACACTAGATTTTTTGCGGCGTTGTGTACTTTATGTTCTACCCTTATTTTTGTTTCTCTGGAGCTGTGTAAAGGAACGCTTTCGTGGTTGAGAAAACAGGAAACTATGTATGATTCGCGCACGTATACTGTAATCAATTTTATGTGGCTGATATAGGTCTTTCAGAAACTTTTAGTGCTACCTAGTCAAGACTATAAAACGCAATAATGCATTATTCGCATTATTGAAGTTTCCACAATAATAAGAAGTTTCTATAATAATGCTAACGGCTACGCTCGCGTGGATGTCGGCCGGAAATTATCCGATGGAAACGTACAACCGGGATAAAAAGTTTCATATTTGTTAATCCAGGCTATAAACCATCCGTGTGCCAAATATCATCCAGATACGTTGTTGATGTTTTAACGTGATTGAGTAACAAACATCTAAACTTTCACTCTTATAATATTAGTAGGACTACAACTACAATGTAAGTAGTTGTAGTATGACAGGATAATGCACTGTAGTCCCGATATCTGATAGCAGCACTAACGTCACATTTAATGGGAATAGATGAAAAATGATTCGCACTCGCACGTATTGACTGTATAGGTACCGACGGTGACGGGGGCGGACGCGTGATCCCGCGAAATATGATACAGGGCTGGCAATACCTGCTGAAAATAATGAACAGATTAAAATTGTGTTGAATTTTATTGATCTAGTTAGTTTAATTACATATGAGCTTTCGAATCGGATGAATTTAATAGTTGAAATGAATGAATTTAATAGTCGAATCAAACTAAAATGGTAGGTTTATTGCGAATATACACATTGACATTAACTATAATATCTTACAATATATACATAATTTAAAATCTAAGTAAAAAATATGTACATGTATATACAATATAAAAATAAATAATCATAAAGCATCAAAATATTCGTCTGCATAGTCGAATTGGATGAATTTATTAGCTGAATTAGATGAATTTAATAGTTGAATTGAAAATTATTGGTGAATATGTATAAAAAAGCGACTCTCTATTTATAGTGGACCAATAATAAGTAAATAAAAAGCACGGTAAGAAAAACCTTTTAAAAAATCTGTGTCGGTAGGTATTCCTACTCATTTGCCTTTTACATTTTCTTTAAGGCTACACTTCTTTTGTTTTTAAATTTCTTCATGGCTTCTAAGAATAAGATAATTGATCAATAGTTAGAATAGAATACTTAGGGCGAATTACACCAAAGAAATTAAGTGAGATCAGCATATTATAAACTAAGCACGTTACCTCTGTGTTGATTTCGACAATCGAATATTAAATCAATAGAAATATAATCGAATGTCAAAGTTTGTATAATTACTAGTTTTTTTTTAAATATATCATTACCTAGTAATATTTTACTAGATGGTGTTTAAGACTCATATCTCTTCTACCTCCAGCTCCGCCTCTGAATACGATTCCGGTTCCGATTACTATAAATAAAATTTTAACAGTTCGAGCCCAATTTCGGTCCTACTAAAACTCACCTCCGTTACATGTCTGATGTGAACCACGTTTAAGAGCTGTCACTGCCATTATTTTCTGTGGAATATTGACACTGATAGCTTTTGAACGCGGTTTAGATGTGGAGATCGCGTTCAGTATCATTGGTGAAAATCGACTTTAGTAATACGACTGAGGGCTTGCATGTTGTGGTGCAACGTGGCAAGCTATTTAACAAAATATTACATACATAGCTCTTTCTTGGCAGTTACCTATATTTGATTAAAAAACCGCAAATTAGCCACAAAAGGATAATAAACAAATCTGTGTCCGCACAACCCTAAGCAAGCGTACGTGTTCGGAAACGCGGAGAAGTCGGATGGCAACGCGTGACGCGTTTTGAATGTACCTCCGCGGTGGCTCGTAATAAATAGAATATTTTTATCGGGCACACGCACTCTCCGCCCGCAAATATTGTGTCACCATAATCTGACGCTTTGCTCAACTTGTCTGCTTAAAGCTTCAAGATGCTCCGCCGATTCAATGAGCATAAGCTTACGTAAATTACTAATAAGATGTGTGCGGAAAATACTCTTTTCAATTCGATCTGGGGTGAAAATGTTGACTGGATCTATACACTGCCGACATAGCTAGCAGCTTAGATTCTTAGCCTTAGAATATTAGATAGTGAGAAAGATGACCTTCTTCTTGTAGTGATTTGATAGAAAGATAGAATAAAACAACAGAACATAAAACAGTCAAAAACCACAACAGAACAAACACAAAAAATTACAAAAAATAATAATGAAAATAATGCTCCACTAGAACAGTTGCTGCGAGACAACTGTACGGAGGTTTTATAAGAAAATCTGAGAATACAATATTTTTGTACAAATTTATCAATTCCAGTCAAAAACGTCTGGCACGTTCGCCCTCTATCTAAATAATTCTAAATTCAATTGTTAAAGATTGGTTACAATGTACCGTCCGTCAATCGATCAACCCCTTACCAATAACTGTCATCCACAATTCTATCTGTACTTGGCTTTCTATGGGGTTAAAAAATTGAGGGATGCGAGGATACAACAACGAATTTAGCAACCCTGGTCCCATTTTTCCTTCGATTCATATTCTAACAGTTGTTATTTTGTAAGTCAATAGTTGGAATGAGAGCAATAGTGGTAACTTACTAATATAGTAGTAGGTCGCAGGTTCGAACTCAAATAGGCGCTTTACTTTGTACTAGCTTCTGCCCGCGACTTCGTCCGCGTGTTCATCGACCCAGAGAATAAAAAAATTCACAGAAATTCCAACCCCCATTTCACCCTCTTAGCGATGAAATTTCAAAAACCCTTTCTTAGTGAATACTTACTCTTCACAAAGAACACACCCTCCAAATTTCACGTCTCTATGTCCAGCGGTTTAGGCTGTGCGTTGATATATCAGTCAGTCAGTCAGTCACTCAGGACTTTGAATTTTATATATATAGATAAATGATTTCAGACTTACTACTCTCAACACAGTAATGGAAAACATCATGAGGAAACCAGCATGTCCTAGAACCAAAAATTCTAAAACATGTAGGTAACATCTACCAACCCGCACTGGGCCCGCGTGGTATATTATGGCCCACTCCTTCTTACAGAGAGGAAGCGTGTATCCTAGCAGTGGGAACATTATAGGTTAATTATAAATGTCAATAATTCCACAGAGCCTCTTTTAGCAATTGCCTTATGCCAATCACCTATTATACTCTACCATTTGCCTTAAAACATTACTAAGGGGGCGTCCTTTAATTCCGTGAGATGTTCTAGGGGGGGAGGGGATCAAGCTAAATCTTTCCAAATCTCACTTAGGGTGGAGGGGGGATCTTGGCAAATATCACGTAATTATTTTCCTCGCAGAAAACTGTGTAAAATTGCATAAAAAATTATTTCTACAATAAAATATGGCCCAATACACTGTCAACATTACAATGTGACAATAGTACACTGATAATAAAATTAACTTGATTCAAGAGCCAAAATCTTGAACCAAGAATACCATTTTGAAGAAAATGATTTTCTTAAATCAAGAGAATAAATTCTTGAGTTAAATTCATGGACTGAATTAGAATAAATCTTTTCTTAATTTTTGTTTGATATTCATTATTTAATTTTAAGACTGTGATTTTAAAATACGGTAATATTCACAAATACTAGTCTTTGCTAGTCTTAGTAGTCTAAAAGTAATAGAACAGATTGTGTTTTTGTTTTTTTTATTTCTTAATAATCCAACACGTTTACAGCCCAAATAGAAGTTCTGAAGAATCTCGCGTGAGATTAGGGGAGGGGGGAGGGAGTTGAGGAAAATCTTACGATATCTCACCAAGGAGGGAGGGGGGTTCAAAAATTCTCAAAAATGCCTCACGTAATTAATGTACGCCCCCTAAGGTATTGGCTATTTATATTTATTTTCTACATCTGGAAAATTAAAGCCAACATAGCAATTAATCCCTAGTCTTGGTGTTTAGGAAATAGGTTAATGTGATCGTCGCAGACGATGTGCCAGGAACCTACCTACTTGTAGGAGATTGCAATCTGAAACGAATGCTGACCGACATGGGCTAAGCAGGAACCGAACGATAGAATCTTACACAACGCGTAGGTAATATTTTGTTTTAGTTTTTAGCCCTGAATAATTTTCAGCACTATCAAGAGTCTAACAATCACAAAAAAGTACCTCAACAGCTCAACCATATGTCCCTGAAAAGTGCAGATTTTCCTATTTATTTACATAAAATAATATAAGACAGAAATGTTTCGGAATATACAAAAGGAGTGTTTTAATACTCGTGCGTCTGCGATAAACACGTCTGGGACAGATTTAATTTAAATTTTTGCAACACTTTCGTTATTTGGCCAAAGGGAGGCTTAAATCTTTGATTGATCACGTGCAGTTGGCAGTGTTGTCGCCCAGACCGCCATTCGTGTGTAGATTGAAAATAATACGGTATAGAAAAGGGATCTCTTGCGGCATTCGAGTTGGGTTATCAAAAATTCTTCGAGCTAAATATTTGTAGTAGTTTTACATAGTCTCATAGTCATAGACTGGCCTGTTAGTCCAGTGGTTAGTAACTCTGATTGCTAAGACTGAGGTCGTGGGTTCGATTCCCACCCAGGACAAATTTTTGTGTGATGAGCACAACTATTTGTTTTGTGTCTGGGTGTAATTTATCTATAATATGTATGTATTTATAAATATATAAGAATGTTTATCAGTTGTCTGATTGCCATAGTACAGGGTCTGCCTAGTTTGGGATCAGATAACGGTGTGTTGGTTGTCCTAAGATATTATTATTATAGCCTACAGGGTAGTAAGGACAGGACGCGCGACCTGTCCTTACCACGGATGTTACCATGGATTCAGTACTCCATTCCAGACATCATCTGCCTAGCTTTTACCCAACTTTGTTGGGGTTGGCTTCCAGTCTTACCGGATGCAGCTGAGTACCAGTATTTTACATGGAGCGACTGCCTATCTGACCTCCACATCCCAGTTACTGGGTAATACTATACCCGTTGGTAAGACTGGTTGTCAGACTTTCGGGCTTCTGACTACCCGTAACGACTGTCTAAGATTAACGAAAGACAGCCGGAACCAACGGCTTAACGTGCTTTCCGAGGCACGGAGGGTTCTTGGTATGTAAAGAAGGTCACCCATCCACGGAACAACCGCGGCAAGCGTAGCTTAACCTGAACGTGGTGGATGTTCGAAACAGTTACCGTGGCCCTGGCACAGCCAACTGAACGAATACGGGTGGATTTTAGTCAGTAAAAGTCTGACTCCCGCTCCACACAGAGTGGAAACCGTCATTTGATGATTTCCCACCCAAAAAAAGAAAAAAGAGGGTATAGAATCCTAAATCCATGGTTTCAGGTTGCCAAAGTCAAATTATTTATTAGTGTGATTTTCGGTGATACAGTAGGTCTTATAGTTAGGTTAGGTGAGCTCAAAAAACTACCCGTTATACACTTTTTAACTATATTAAGTAAATTAGATCGATTTAACATACAAATTAACAGAGATTACTATTACATATTAAAATACTATTATATTAAGCACACATCCAATTTGAAAAATAAATATTTAGAATACAGTTAATTATCATAATTAATATTCAGAACACAAATAAAATATCAAATTATTGAATTTTCATGCATAAATACATAATTATCATTTAGTTTGTTGAAGAAGGTTGCGCATCGCTGTTCATCATTCTGTATATTTTATTTTGATAAGATTAACTATCTATGAAGAAATGGTACTTACGAGTAAGTACTTCTTCAGTATTTCACTAATTCCGAAAACATTACACCTTGGTATCGCGAGTCTGCACCCTAATTGCGAAACGCACAATTTATCAGAATCTGAATGGGATTGAAGATTATTTCTAAACCATTGCGTTTTTTGACTGGCCTGTTAGTCTAGTGGTTAGTGACCCTGACTGCAAAGACTGAGGTCGTGGGTTCGATTCCCACCCAGGACAAATCTTTGTGTGATGAGCACAATCATTTGTTCTGTGTCTGGGTGTAATTTATCTATAATATGTATGTATTTAGAAATATATAAGTATACATATTTATCAGTTGTCTGGTTACCATAGTACAGGCTCTGCCTAGTTTGGGATCAGATAACGATGTGTTGGTTGTCTTAAGACATTTATTATTATTTGTTCGAATAACTTGTCGGCTCAGCAAGGTAAATAACGCAATTAATGTTGTTTAACTATGAATATTAAAACCGATAAAAAGTTCCGCAATTACCCCTTTTTTTTTGGATGGGAAATCATCAAATGACTTCTCCCGCTCTGGGCGGAGCGGGAGGGCGTGTCAGACTTTTACTGACTAAAACCCACCCGTGTTCCTTCAGTTGCCCATGTGCCAGGGTCACGGTATCTCTTTCGAACAATCTCGCGACCCTGGCAGGCGTCGGTCCTAGCAGACCCCTTCATTGCTGCTGACATCTCTTTGAGGCGCGCGTGGAACACTACGCGCCGTCGACCCGAGCCTGGTCCTTACCGGGCAGCGAGCTACCCATTGCTCGCCGCCCGCAAGCTCGCGCCTACGGTGGCCGGGAGTCCGCTATAGACTCCCGACGCCCGGGGCGTCTCCTCCTGCGGCGGCTAGGGACGTGAGGGCGCAGAGACTGCCACTCCCTCACACGCCCCGCCTCCTCCTTCGCGACCATTACTGCTTCGCAGAAGGAGGTGACGGCTTCCCATGCCCTCTCGCTCCGTACCATGGCTCGCACCAGGGTCGGACGCGAGAGGTCGCCGCCGCCGATCGCCTCCACGAGAACACGGCGGTGATCCGCCCAGGCAGGGCACACCTCCACCGTATGCTCTACCGTGTCCTCCAGACGATCCTCGCAATGGAAACACCCGGGCGTTTCCTCCCGCTTTATCCTGAACAGGAACCCACCGAAGCACCCATGCCCGGTGAGAACCTGCGTCAAGCGGAAGGTGAGGGTGCCGTGGCGCCTCTCTATCCACTCCTCAAAGAGGGGCGCAATTACCCCTCTGGTCAGAGTTCATGAATATCTCACAGATTGTAATCTAACGTTATTCAGGCGAGCTTTTGGTGCATTTTAGTGAGTTTCAGCCAGTTTCAGCTAACAGCGGTACTTTGCATCATACGTGACTAATCTCATTAGTGGGACAATGGTAGTGCCTAATCTGATGCGATGCTGCGGAACTAACACGAAGTATTTAATTTAAATTAATGAAAATAATTGCTGTTTTCAGGATATTAGAAATACCTACAAGCATACCTATTTACCTTTCAAATTAACGAGTAAGAAAGCTCTATCTATGATAACTGATTTTCAAACCGCCTCAGGGACGCTCGAGAAATTAAAATTTTCTCAAATTTTTGACATAAGAACATTTGAATTTCGCGGGCCACCTTAGCGTATTCACCAAAGACATGTGTTTTTTTTTCATTACAAATACTCTGTTTTGCCGCGTTTTTTTTTTTCTTAATTATTATCATCATCATCTTCAGCCTATAATGTTCCCACTGCTGCCTGGGACACAGGCCTCCTCTCGGTGAGAAGGAATGGGCCATAATCCACCACGCAGGCCCAGTGCGGGTTGGTAGATGTCACATGTCTTCGAATTTTTGGTTCTAAGACATGCCGGTTTCCTCACGATGTTTTCCTTCACCGTTTTGAGAGCAGTAGTGATGAAATAATTTACACAAAGTAATGCGCCTGCTTGGGTTTGAACTCACGACCTACTACTCGCAAGTCGCGGCCATTACCACTGGGCCACCACTGCTCCCTAACTATGTATAAACTTACACAACAGGCTAGTTGGCAGTAAGAGAAAATCTTTTATTTTGTGTTGTAGCATGGTGTTAAACATCAACTTGAGTTTTAAAGTAAGTAATTAATTGTTTTTGACAAATAATTGCGTGAAAACCATTGTTCACGTGACATTGAAAACGATTTAAATTGTCAATAGAAACAAATTTTATACGTTAGACATAATAAAGTTTATTTTGCTCTACCAATATACGTACCTACATAGGTACGAAAGGAATGCTGGTGAATTGCATTAAACGTTAGGAAAACGAAATCATCTCCCTACAACCAAACCAACCAAAGTCGGTAAACATTAACAAAATAATTATTTGTCTGCTTCGAAAATATTTTTAATAATAGTTAAAAACGTTGTTAATTAAGACTACCAATTACCTATTATAATATTTCGACAGGCTTGTACAAATAACACTGTTAAAAATCTTGCAGATTTGAGAGAATGAACAGACAGAAACTCAAAAAATAACAACAACTCATAATCAAAATTGAGTTACATCATATCAATGGTACATTCGTTCTGTTAACGTTATTATTTCGCTAAAATATTCATATTTTCGGGAAAATAAATGAATATTACTCATTAGTGTCTCAAATAAGTCTACTTTCACCTATCCTATTGATGTGCTTAGCTGGAAACAAAGCCCTGAGTTTCATATTATAATTCTGTGGGCACGTGTACGGTCAATGACGTCAACAAATAATATATGTTACATAGTAAACATCGTAAATCAACAACACTAACTCAATGTTTCCAAAAGAAAAATATTTAAAATTCCCCAAGGAAATGGCTACTCGAAATGCGTAATTCGACATAGCGATCCCCGGTCACCGGCTAAAATGTAAAATGGCTCCCTTGCATTTTTTCCTAAGTGCCATAAAGTATGACATTTATTACGGTCAGATCTGCCTCAACCACTATTGATAGGCAAATGAGAGAGTTTTTTAAAAGAAAAACGATGTCTGCTTTTTATGTGTTCTTTGGATAAGGATGTTTTAAGAAGTTGCGACTTGCTTGTTAGTAATGGCCGATTTTCTGTGTTTTTGTCTCCGCGCTGCTCTTGATGTTCGACCTCTTCGCTAAAAGTTGGGCTGTAGGCGCGAGTTATGTTGGAACTTGACCCTGGCACTACTTAAACAATAACTTGTACACCATGGTAAGTTACAAATTACATCATAAATTGTACACGAAAATGTAATTAGCTAGAAATCTCATTAGTGCTACCAATCTTACTTACCGTTAGGCCAGGATACTTTATTCCATACTAAAGCTCTAAAAGAATCTCAAAATTGAGCTATCATTGTCGATAAGGGCAATAACTCAAAGAATAGGTCAAGCACAATAGTGAGTGCCACCGATAATCGTATATTAAGGCCCTTATCCCTATGAGCACCTTTGCCACAATAGAAAGGAATATAATGTCGAAAAGTGGCCACATAAAAATGACATACGGTTGCCGCGTAGGTTTGGATGGCGAAAAAATAGCGGGAATAAACGTCCAGAGATATAACGTGATAAAAATATGGCTCCAATATTTTAAATGAGTGATATAATAGAAAAAGAATAAGATATTTTAAGTAACAAAGATATTTGTCCTTTTCTGTTATGTTGTTGATTTCTGGAAGTGATAAGGAAAGTCCAGAACAACAGACCCTCTTTTTCGCTACGATGCTGATGGAAATCGTTTTTCCCATCAGGCGGCAAATGCGAAATCGTAATAAAACTCTCCATATGATATGTAAAGTAGCCATAATATTGAAAACTTCCAAAGACCATCAATAAATGTGGCGCTGCGTAGGGAACGTTACGCAGTCTTATGGCGGTTAGTGCTGTGACAACGCTAATAACGCTATCGATGGTTTTAAACCTGTAATGTCACAACATGTCAAATATTCTAAGTTAGTTAAAGTAAACATAGCATTTATACAGGATAAGTTTTAACCAGAGCGCAAATATTAACAAATTAAAGTTAAACGAGTTATAGTAACCTTGCAATTTTTATTTTAATATATCTTAGTACAATAAAATTAAGTTATCGTTAACGAAAGATGTTTATTTTGTAACTGGTTTTTATGGTAACTTGCGCGTGACGCCGGCGGCACGGCGGCGCGGCGGCGAAGGTAAACGATCAAGCGTAGCTACTAGTACCTACCAGCTATTCAATCGGTTAAAATTTAAGAAGTTCGAAGTGCGCACGGTTACTGACCTATTCCTATTGTCGATATCATATTACGAAAGATGTAGGGCGTCCACAGTTTACTGATTTAAGGTAGGATTTTTTTTTTAAGTCTTGAAAAAATAGTTGAAATGTGTTTTATTACTGATACTAAACCACCTAAAAAAATTTGCGCACTGGTTAAAAAGAATTCCTGTATTTTACGTATTATTAGGAAACGCATCATTCTACCTTTTGTTTAAATGAAAATATTGGTTAACTGATCACTGAAGTACAAAATACTGAGAAGCAAAGCTGCGAGCTTCTCCAATAACATTGTAAGTACTACTAAATACCTACATGGCCGAGACTTCTACAAATTTTTTTTTTTGCTGCAGGACATTTACCCCGAATCCAGGATTAGAAAACATATACATATTTTACTCGAGCTACATGTCTTTCTTCTCGATTCAACTTTCTACCTACTTTTGAGCAGTTTGATTGACGGCAATTAAATCGCTCTTAAACGTAGGCAAAAATCTTCAAACAAACAATAGGTATCGATAAAAATTCGTCACAACACTAGTCCATGACGCGAGGCGTCAAAACGCACGGCCACAACTATCAAAGAGAAATCTTTTCCGTGTATCAATAACGTCGATCGGGCCGTCGACTAGACACATTGCGCTCTTTATGTCGCCGCGATGTCATATTATAGTGCCATGTCGTATACCTACGTGATACGTTCTGATACAGTTAAGATATTCTCAGATTATGAATGAATATTTTGTCCTTGAAACGTTGAAATTGGAAGAGCTTTCAGGAAAACCTCGGCATGTCGTGTACACTCAGTTTTTTAGGGTTCCGTTGCCAAATGGCAAAAAACGGAACCCTTATAGATTCGTCATGTCTGTCTGTCCGAGTATGTCACAGCCACTTTTTTCCGAAACTATAAGAGCTATGCTGTTGAAACTTGGTAAGTAGATGTATTCTGTGAACCGCATTAAGATTTTTACACAAAAATAGACAAAAAACAATAAATTTTGGGGTTCCCATACATAGAACTGAAACTCAATTTTTTTTATTCATCCAACCCATACGTGTGGGGTATCTATGGATAGGGCTTCAAAAATGATATTGAGGTTTCTAATATCATTTTTTCCTAAACTGAATGGTTTGCGCGAGAGACACTTCCAAAGTGGTAAAATGTGTCCCCCCCCCCCCCGTAACTTCTAAAATAAGAGAATGATAAAACTAAAAAAAATATATGATGTACATTACCATGTAATCTTCCACCGAAAATTGGTTTGAACGAGATCTAGTTAGTAGTTTTTTTTTTAATACGTCATAAATCGTAAACCGCAATTTACCTTTCATTCAATAAACTCGAATACAAAAATTAAAAAAAAAAAAACATTTAATTGCATAAACATAAACCTTCTGCATAAACCTTGAATACCTACAGGTTTGTACGGAACCCTCAGTGCGCGAGTCCGACTCGCACTTGGCCGGTTTTTAGGGTTCCGTTGCCAAATGGCAAAAAATGAAACCCTTATAGATTCGTCATGTCTGTCTGTCCGAGTATGTCACAGCCACTTTTTTCCGAAACTATAAGAGCTATGCTGTTGAAACTTGGTAAGTAGATGTATTCTGTGAACCGCATTAAGATTTTTACACAAAAATAGAAAAAAAAAAATTTGGGGTTCCCCATACATAGATGATAGAACTGAAACTCAAAAAAATTTTTTTCATCAAACCCATTATTTTTTTCTAAACTGAATAGTTTGCGCGAGAGACACTTCCAAAGTGGTAAAATGTGTCCCCCCCCCCCCCCCCGTAACTTCTAAAATAAGGGAATGGTAAAACTAAAAAAAATATATGATGTACATTACCATGTAAACTTCCACCGAAAATTGGTTTGATCGAGATCTAGTAAGTAGTTTTTTTTAATACGTCATAAATTGTAGACCACAATTTACCTTTCATTCAGTCAACTCAAATATAAAAATTAAAAAAAAAAACATTTAATTTCATAAACATAAACCTTATGCATAAACCGTGAATACCTGCAGGTTTGTACAGAACCCTCAGTGCGCGAGTCCGACTCGCACTTGGCCGGTTTTTTTTGTTTCACAGTTAGGCGTACCTACTAGTACATATTCGTCACCCTCCGCGCTAACTGTCGTATCTAGCAATTCGTAATTTTTCAGGGCAACAGTTTTTCGGTCGGACGCTACAATCATGTTACTGTAGTTACGTTGGCTGTGGCTTTATTTATGAATTAATTCCTTTTTTTTATTGCTCTTGGCTTACTCTTTAAGTTAGTAGTAGCCCTAAAGCCCTAAGGTATCTATTTATTTATTTATATTCATTTGAAGCAGATACGTCACTCTGTGAGAACTTTGTTTTTCAACTTGTGTCTGTTACGACGTGACTGTTTGGTATATAAAAATATAAATAAAGCTCTATTAATCCACACTAATATTATAAATGCAAAGTAACTCTGTCTGTCTGTCTCGCTTTCCTGCTAAAACTACTGAACCGATTTAAATGAAATTTGGTACATCGTTTAGAGCCTGAGAAAGGACATAGGCTACTTTTTATTGCGGAAAAGGGAGGATGAAAGGTTGTAGGGAAGTATTGTCGTTTTTAAAGCTAGAATGATGAAACTTTTTTATTTGGCTTTTATTACATAATTGATATTTATGAATTATATTTAAAGTTTGTTAAATTTTTACCCTTAAGCGGGTAAAATAACAATCAGTAATAGGGGATGAAAGTTTGTACGATAAGGGGAATGCCAAGAATCAGCGGAACTACTGGTCGGAATTGAAAAATTATTTTTTGTAGCCCATTTATTGAGGAACGCTATATAATATCACACTACGGTCAAAAGGAGCGGAGCAGCAAACGAAAAATGGACGAAAACTGGCAGGCAATTCGATGCGACGGGAAAGGGAGCGAAAATTTGACGCGGACGAAGTCGCGGGCAGAAGCTAGTATCATATATTGTGAAATTGTACGCCGAAAGACGACGTTTATTAAAAACAACATTTTCATTGCTAATAGGCAAGCTTATGGCTTGTTGGAGGTCAAATGTAGTAATTGTATTGGGGTTGGGTTTTGCTGAGATGCTAGTTTACATTTATTTCTTTCTGATCTAAACAAAGTCTTCTCCTGTTGGTGCTTCCTATACTTTTCGCAAATCTTTAATTTCTCTTCTTCAGAACCTTTTAAATACGTCATGCACAAACTACACTGATCTTTTTATGGGCGATGGAAAGACAATTTCTTGGATTTAAAAACCCTTAAAAATTGTTCCGTGAAGCCCAGCTTTTCTTCATACAGAAATGAAGATAAGCTGGGCTTCACGGAACAATTTTTAATCTTTTCTTCAAACATGTGGTACATCTTGGGTAGCGTCAGTTCACGATGTAAGTATTCTCTAGAAGAATGGTCCCTGCAGTAATGAGAATCAACGTTCGGGAATCTCTCAATGTGCTGTTCGATCATTATTGCGAGCGACCTGTCACTCTACGAAGAATTGGTCGATTAAACAGATTTAATTCCCTGCTCATTCACTGTCCAACCGCCCGCACCCCACCCCCGTGCATACCGCAGTGTGACTTAATGATATGGCAATAAGCTTCTTATTCGTAAAAAAGCTTTGATCTCTAAACGACGTAAATGCAAAAAAAAAATAGTAAACATTATTGAAAAAAAATCTGCATCGGGACGAAAAAAATAAAATCTTACTAACTGTAGTACATACGACAGATAGTGAGAATATTTTTTCCCTCCTTTTGCACATACGCTAAAAAAAAAACTTGATTATCTTCTAAACGGTAAACAATAGAGATACGAGGACTAGAGACACCTTTTCGTAACAAAGTTATGAGCACGTAGGTAATGTCCGTGTAGATACGTCAGTTTGTGAGATACGACAGTTAGCGGGGAGGGTGACGATTATTAAGCAAGCTAGAAAAAAAATGAGTGTATTGTCAAAATGTTCAAAGAAAAGACTTTGAAAGTATTAATATTAGTATATTACTTGTAGGTTTTCAAAAATATTATGTAAAAATAAAATAGTAAGTATTACGACATGATCGTAAAACAGAGCAGAAAAACATAGTTTACGTCCTATATTAAATTATCCATTGTGTTAACTACTTATATCATTTTATGTAATGTTATTAAAAGGTCAAATTATCAACTAAAGTTACACGCAGAAATTATTCTACTGAGCCGTGTATTTATTTTTTAACTGCATAATTGCCATATTTTTAATTAAAACATCGCTGTTTTGAACCTTATGTTTGCGATTCGCTTTTGTCAAATACTATCTAGATACAGAAAAATTTGCTGCTTTTCGTGGATTAAAAACGGGGTCCGAAATGATTTGTAAAAATAAAAAACTTTTGAACAAAAAAATTAAACCGCCGAAAAAACAGAAAAGCAAAAAAATAATAAACCTTAAAAACTGTGAGTCAGCTCATTGAGTGATCTTTGTTCATTGATTTTTCAGCGCCGACTCAAAGTTTTAAGGTTTAATATTTTTTGCTTTTCAGTTTCTTCGGCGGTTTAATTTTTTTGTGAAAAAGTTTTTATTTTATAATTTTTTGTGGCTTTAATGTACTATAATACTTGGCAAGGTATACCCTATCCAATAAAAAACAAGAATTATCAAAAAAGGACTACTCTGTATAAAGTTATGCGTGGTCATACATTACAATCAGTGAGTGAACAATCAAACATCCCTTGTTTTCCAAATTAATACGGGACAACCTTCGGGGTATACCCTTTCCAATAAAAGAAGAATTATCACAATCGGACTAATAAGTAAAAAGTTGTGCGTGGACATACATAAAAAAAAATACGCGTCGAATTGAGAACCTCCTCCGTTTTTTTTCATCGGTTAAAAAACTAGAGAACGTCACTATATTATGCGCATTAGGAGTTCTGATGCTCTTTATGGCAGTGCACAGTGTGGGTACTGGTATAGAGTTAAATTAAATTAGCTGTTCAAACTTTACCTACGTGATTGATATTGATATCGAAAACTAAAGAAAGGAAAAATCTTTAAAAAAACATATCTTATCTTTGACGGTCATTGACCTTCGGCTACAGAATGATGAAAACAAATATAATTTTTTTTTTTTTTTTTTGTCGATTAGTTTTACATATCGACACCCCACGCGTGGGTAAAGTATTGCTAGCTAATGGTCGCCGAAAATGGGTAACTTACAATGAGACGGGACCTAACTCGATGACTTAACACCGTCAACATCATCTGTGAACTAGTATAAATCAATTATCCACCAATCAAGAGTTTTACTTCACTATTTGCCTCTGACAATCGTTTATTGAGAAGAACCTACTTATCTATTATAGTTTTTGCATCAATCATAATAACTCGGAATAGCCTGTCGAAGAATGATAAAGATTGGCATTCCAAATAGAATATATCGATACACACAAGACAGGAGCAGATGCAGAAAATCCAAAACATAATAGAGATTCCAAATAAGCCATTTTATTGCCATTGCCAAGTTATCAAAGCCACAGTGTATCACACAACAAACACCCACGCATCAAAATTATTCATAAAATCTCAACAATGGCGCATCGTCTCCGTGTGGTTAGGGCGTGAAATTATTTTCTTGGCGTATGCAGATTAGGGGAGGGTGACTGGTGGGGTTCCCGGATTAGTTCCGGTTTACTTTTTATAGGATTCCGATGATAAATGTTACCACTGGATGGGCTAACGGGTGGTGCGTGTAACGTATCCAAATAAGCTTTCCAAATAGCTTATAATGTATTCATGCAATCGATGATGCGGAAATAAAGTGGCAAATAAAGTGTGTGAACAATTCATATCGACATTTTTGAAAGAGAGGACGTTCCAAGACAAAAATATCATAATCAGCCTATAACGTTCCCACAGCTGGGACCCAGGCGTCCTCTCGGTGAGAAGGAGTGGGTCGTAGTCTACTATGCACTAATACAAGGTGCAGTTTTGTATCTGCAAAACATTTTAGGAGGTAATTATGTTAGTGATTCTCGACCCGAATCAACAATAAAATGGGCAAGTATTTTTTATTTTTCATTTTATTTGTAATTACGGAAATCGGTAAGTGTGAACTCCCTTCTTTAAAACGCGGCCAGTCTGTACGTATCCTTAAACTGCGCTTTCACACACACAAACCAACGCAACCGACATTTCTTTCATAGATCCAAAGCCGCGCTCCCCATCCAGAGATATTCTGAAAAACAATAAAATTGAAAAATCTAAAATAAAAAGTATTATTGATTATTGACTTGGTAGGTATCGTATTGTTACATGATTATTTACGAGTCTTATAACAACCTCCTGAAATGTTTTGCAGGTTCAAAACTGCAACTTGTATATAACACAAGTTAATTGGTACCCTAAGCGTTTTTCTTAGCTTGGCATTCTAGACCTAATTTCCGTCTAAATACGTACGTCAATTTATCAAGATACAATTGTTGACAACGTACGGGACCAACATATGTCGCCACCCTTCTATCACATCACACGCTAACGGTTTAGGAGTCAGACAAAAAACGAGGAAAGTTGCCGAGCAGACGAGCGGATGGACGATTGCCGATCCCGAAATATGATTTATAGATCAGGCGTCATCGGCAATGCGCTTTCTATACGTCACAGGACATGTCACCGCCTCCACACCGCGGTTCAGGGGAAAAGAAAATTGCGTATATTTTGATGCTACATAGTATAAACGTTTTCAATATTAACATATTTGCTTTACTTATGAAACAGAAGCATTTAAACCCTTAACGATAACCACTTGCAAAACAGAATCATGATGAGGACTTGAATTTGTCTACCAAAACAACCAGTATCTACCGAAGTTAGACACTGGTTTTTTCTACTGAACAGATTGATTTCCTGCTAAAGGTCTCTTACTACAATCTGTCCTGCCAGACAGATCACATAAGTTATCATGCAACTAGTTTTCAGTACAGGAATTCTGGGGGAGGGATGGGACGGTAGTCACTACAGTAGCCCCCTGTGCTTTTGCCATTAGGTACCAACACTAACAAGTGTGGTGCCGTGTGGTGCCGGACGTAAAGAATAACACCACTCCATTTCTTCCCGTGGGTGTCGTAAAAGGCGACTAAGGGACTTACTAGAGAATGGGCAGCAGCGTTCTCTATACATTTTACCACCATACTGCGATCGCCAACCCGCCTGCCAAGCGTGGCGATTATGGCAAAGCCCCCCAAATTGGGGGAGGCCTAAGTCCAGCAGTGGACGTCTTACGGCTGAAATGATGACTAACAAGTGAGGAATCCAGCTGTGGAACATTATCTCGACTGTCTGCTGAAAAGTTACAGCAGTATGTTTCTGGTCTTTCTGTGCATCATGTTTGCCGCAAATAAACGTATTTTCTTTCTTTCTTTTCTTTTTTTTCAGACATATAAATATTTATACCGGTAGAAGAAGGTACCTACTGGCCTTATTACCATGATCAGAGAGATGGCAAAGGCCTTACTAATACTTACAATGATCCTGCATTAAGTGATTTTATAAACGCTTAATTTAGCCTTCTTATTTTTATGCACCATCAATATCTAACTTTCGTTCTACAAAAACAGTCTCCACGTCAAAGAGCGTTAACAATATTTCTCGGCACGGACCGAACATTTGTATCAAATCGAACAATAATCGCTCATATTGTCAGTTACAATACAATTTGTTTGGAAACTTGACGCGTGAGAGAAATAATAACAAATGATTCGCGCCCTAACACCGCCTGGCGTTGAAAGATCACGCCTATTGCTCTCCTGCTGATGAAAAAAGTATACGATATTACTCAGTAAGATACATTAAGTTTGAAAGTCGTTATGTAATAGGTGCCATACGTGCCTAGGTATGACGTCTAATGCTACTGATATCTAGAAGGCATTCTTTGGTGTTTCCACGAATCAGCAAATGTTTTATAACTTAGGTAGGTTAGGTATATAACCTTTCAGTTTCAATAGTAATCAGATCCAGACAAGCAGTTCTTACAAACAAAAATCTATTTTTTGCTTAATTAGGACACAGGGAAGAATACGGATTACCTATTACGTAAGTACCTACTAATTACCTAGGTATACGTTATGCCTAGGTAATCAGTGCCTACGTAAGAAGACAGAAGTCATAAGCTATACGTTGGCATAGCTTGTGGTAGCAAACATTTTGCTTAAAATATATACATATGTATATACCTAATAAGTAGGTATACATTTTAAGCAATGCATCAATGTTTTGTGCAATCAAAGCATTGATACCTAATTATTTAATGCAATTAGAGCAGGTTCGGGTAGAGCCGTCGAGGAATAGGTAAGAATAAGTCTGATACACACCTAGGTCAAAATCCGGGAATGCCTCCCGGATTCCCGGATTTTCGAATCTTAGCGACTAGCAGACCGTTGAATATCTAAATCGCTTCGGTGGGTTCCTGTTCAGGATAAAGCGGGACGAAACGCCTGGGTGTTTTCATTGCGAGAATCGTCTGGAGGACACGGTGGAGCATACGGTGGAGGTGTGCCCTGCCTGGGCTGAACACCGCCGTGTCCTCGTACAGGCGATCGGCGGCGGTGACCTCTCGCGTCCGGCCCTGGTGCGAGCCATGGTAGGGAGCGAGAGGGCATGGGAAGCCGTCACCTCCTTCTGCGAAGCAGTAATGCTCACGAAGGAGGAGGCGGGGCGGGCTGCGTGAGGGAATGGCAGTCTCTGCGCCCTCACGTCCCCAGCCGCCGCAGGAGGAGACGCCTCGGGCGTCGGGAGTCGATAGCGGACTCCCGGCCACCGTAGGCGCGAGCTTGCGGGCGGCGAGCAATGGGTAGCTCGCCACCCGGTAAGGATCAGGCTCGGGTCGACGGCGGCGGCGCGTAATGTTCCACGCGCGCCTCAAAGAGATGTCAGCAGCACTGAAAGGGTCTGCTAGGACCGATGCCTGCCAGGGTCGCGACATTGTTCTAAAGAGACACCGTGACCCTGGCACATGGGCAACTGAAGGAACACGGGTGGGTTTTAGTCAGTAAAAGTCTGACACGCCCTCCCGCTCCGCCCAAGAGCGGGAGAGGTCATTTGATGATTTCCACCCACAAAAAAAAAAACATCTAAATCGCGATAAAATCCCGCCGCACTGCTAAATGTTTACGTCCGTTCAGACGTGAGTTAACAGCCCGGAATTTAGAAGTTGGTGGTTTGATACCCCGTGCCTCGGAAAGCACGTTAAGCCGTTGGCCTGATCCCTCTCCGGTCATGTCGGATTGTCATCCCATCGGACTTTGAGAGTGAGCGAAGAGAGTGAACCTGTGTCTGCATACACACTTGTGTCTGCTGAGATTGTCGCTAGGGCCGAAATTCGGCCCGAAGGATTATTTATTTTTATTAGGAAGGTACCTAACCTTCCAACTCATTATTTTAAATCGTGTTTAGGTATGTACAGACGCCAGCATATCGAGCTACTACAATCTGTCAAATTTCTTTAATAGAATTTTAACTTTATCGCTAAAGCATTATGTTCATTGGGACATGATCATTCAAGGTTGATTGGGAGAATTTGACAGTTTCGGGTACCTTGATGTGCTGGCGTCTGTACCTACTAGTACTAGTACTTTTGAGTTTTTAATCGTAAAACAGACTCATCGGTAATAAACCACTTCTCTGTGACGAGCATCTGTTAAAGAAAAGCTCATCGAAAGCTCAAAGAACGTATCGTAGGTATTGCTTGTAGTTAATGCTACCAAAATATCATAGAGGACTCTATTCACCGTTTCAAGACACGTATTTCTGAATGCATATAGCGCAATATAAACTGTGGGAAAAATGTATCATAATAACAAATTCATCTTCATGATAATGAATACATGATGTTTTACTAGACAGCCTTTATTTATGCATGATTTTATGTGGCTGTTTAGGCTCGACTGTTAATATGTCAATAGCAGCGTGTGTTCACCGGACATTATTGCCTACACGTTTTGGCTAGGCGCGTAATCGTGGTGGTGTGTGTAAAACTTTAAAGTGATTTGTGACACTGACACTTCTCAACTTGCTAACCGCACGACCGGTCCACATATTTTTCTGTCTTCGAAATTATTACTACATTAAACAAAAGTGAAAAAGTCAAAATTGTAGTCATTGAAGATACTAAATTCCCAATGATTATTAGTCTTTATGTTGTAATAGACATAAAAATTGGCGACCGTGGCAGGACAGAAATACGAAATTTTAAAAATTGTGTCGTTGTGTCGGCACGTGGCGGGATCATCGAGATCACAAAAGGCCGAGTCCCACCTTGGAGCTGAAACCAACGAACATCCTGAAGCCTTGGCATCGGTGCAGCTAAAGTATCGACACAGGTGTGTAGGAATAATTAGCTAGCAAGAGCAGAAAATTCATGTGAACCGGATCAACATAAGTTAAGTGCCCTTCCTTCCTCATTCTTACCTACCTCTTTCTCTAAATATCCTCAGCTATCCCCATTTGAAAGGTGTGAAAAACGTGCCTTTCACTTGTGCAAAATTTCTATCAATTGGGATTTATCAAGGATGTCATACAAGGTCAAAGTTTTCCTTATTCAAAATTAGTTTAAATCCGCTTAAATCATTATAATATTAACTTATTTCAGTAAAAGCCATCAATTACATTCAAAATCAGTAAATTGATACGAAACTTATCCTAATAATCATCCTAAATTACTATTTAAAAAATAATTTTCACTCGTTTATTCTTCTACCCACATCGTGTTTTTCTCAATCTATTCTAGAAAAGAGAAGGTAACGTTCCCAACCAGTTTGTAATTTTGTTCGCCGTACTTTCCAGATAAATCGGAACATCACGCTATCACCATTGGTACGAGCAGAGTTTGCAATCCGTGCTTGGCAGCGTGGACCCGGTTTCCTGGTCGGCGGGTGACGTCGAATTGAGGGGCGTGAGATTCTTTTAATTAACTTTTAAAATTATTGTTTTTGTGCTGAAAGTAAGTTGAGTTGCTCTGATAGTCAATAATACTTAACTAAATAATACTTACCTAAATAGTACCTTTAAAA
Source organism: Aporophyla nigra (assembly GCA_947507805.1). Lineage (NCBI taxonomy): Eukaryota > Metazoa > Arthropoda > Insecta > Lepidoptera > Noctuidae > Aporophyla > Aporophyla nigra. The sequence continues at coordinate 14,472,391 of OX382301.1, read as the reverse complement.
AATGACGCAAGGTGATTTAAAGAAATTACGCGAATTGACTGTCAGGCGTAGCTCAATTAAAGGTCAGATTACCAAGTTTAAAAACTTTGTGGATAAATTAATTATCGTCTTCGGACACATTAACAAATGTAGAAATAGCTGAATTAAAAATTAAACTTGGTAGATTTGAACAATTATCAGCTAAGTTTGATGAGTTGCAAACTCAGATTGAAATCGTAAATAGTGGGAGCCTGTCATTAGAGCTTGAGGAGCGGGACCAAATTGAGGTTGATATGGTGAGTGCGCTTGCCATTGCAAAGGATTTGTGGGATAGCCGTATGCAATCATGTAGCCATGACTGTCATGAATCCCGATCTGAACCTCGTGACTCTGGTATCAGACTGCCGCGCATACAAATTGCGAAGTTTGATGGTGCATATTTTAGGTGGCTCGAGTTTAGAGACTCGTTTTTGAGTTTAGTTGACCGTAATAAGCAACTCTCGCAAGTACATAAATTTCATTATCTACTGTCTTACCTTGAAGGAGACGCGGCACTCATAATTGCTAATCTTGAAGTATCATCTCAAAATTACACTGATGCTTGGAAGATGTTGTGTGACCGTTACGATAATAAAAGACTTCTCATTGATCATCACATGAATTCATTGTTTAACATAAGTTCATTTAGCAGGGAAACTGTAAAGTCTACGATTTTTAGTGGACCATGTTACAAAAAACTTAAGAGCATTATCTAGTCTAGGAATGCCCACAGATAATTGGGATATGTGTGTCATATTTAATTTAACATCAAAATTAGACAATAATACACTTCTAAAATGGGAGGAATTTAGAAACCAGCTCGGTAACAACATTCCTACCTTAGATAACTTTAAAAAGGTGTTGATAGATCGCGCTGATGTGCTTGAAGCATTAGATAGGAATAAAATAGACTACAGCCACCAAAAGGGTTCACAGGTACAAAATAATCAAATCCGTTCGAATAATAACACACAAAATAACCACAACAGCAAACAGGATAAATATCAAAAATGTTTTATTAAGGCAGCAACAGCTATCTACTAATAAAGATACATCAAATTCATTTGTATGTATAATCTGCAGTCAAAATCATAAAATATATGAATGTCCTATTTTCAAAAACAAAACTATACAAGAAAAATGGGCAGATGTAAATAAATATAAATTATGTTCTAATTGCCTTAAACAGGGACATCCAGCAAAGGCTTGTGGATTCGGACCATGTCCTGATTGTAAACAAAGACATAATCGTCTCCTGCATAACCCTAGCCAGGCAGTAACTAATAATCATGCACATTCAGAGTCGGAATCTATAAATGTTAGCTCATCAGAAAATCAGTTCAATAATGTTATTTTATCTACTGCGTTAATTGAAGTTCATAACCCTACTACCAATCAATTTGAAACAGTGCGTGCATTGCTCGATTGTGGTAGCCAAAGCAGTTTTATTACAAAATCTTTAAAAGAAAAATTATCACTTGATTCCATTCCGATACCTAGTGTTAATATTATAGGCATCGGAAACCACTTATCTAATAGGGTAAAGGAGAGCTGCACTGTTAAATTACAATCTATTTATAAACAGTTTGATGTCGCCTATAATATGCTTGTTATGAAGGAGTTAACTGGTTATTTACCGAAAGATCACGTTAATGTTAATTTCAAAATACCTAAACATATAAAATTAGCCGATCCTAATTTTAATGAACACTCTCAAGTTGATATCTTGATTGGATGTGATCTTTTCTGGGATATCCTAGGAAATTAACAAATTTCTATAGGCCCAGACAATGTAAAGTTACGAAATTCCAAATTTGGCTGGTTAGTAGCCGGTCCGATAAATAAAAATAATTTGAATAGCATGTATTGCAACAATAGCATAACTACAGAAAACAACAAGGCGCAAGAATCTTGCATTTATAAATTACTTACGAAACTTTGGGAAATTGAAGAACTCCCGAACAAACCCATCCTCAGCGAAAGGGAAAGGGCTTGTGAAAAGCATTATTTGCAAAATACAGTCCGTTTGAGTGATGGACGCTTTAATGTAAAATTACCTCTAAATAGTTATCCAAGCAACTTGGGTGAATCCTATGACACTGCAAAAAAAAAGATTGTTTTATTTAGAATCACGTTTTAGAAAAAAACCTGAAATTAAAAATACATCTAAATCTAAAACTACACATAAAATTAAAACTAAATACTCACCGATGGAACAAGCAGAGCAATCAGCATCTGAAACAAAAACACAAAATTCATTAGTAACAACCAGTAAAATCTTATCTGAGCAAAATGAATTAAATACCATACTAAAACCTATAATAGATGTTGAAAACTATAGCAAGCTAAAAAAACTTTTAAGAATAGTCGCATGGATTAAAAGATTTTGTTTTAACGCCCGTAATATTCATAACAGGTTTTATCTCTCAGCGCTAATGAGTTGGATGACTCATTTCATTATTTATGTCGTGTCGCTCTGTATAAATGTTTTCCTAGTGAATACAAAGTGTTATCCAAAAAGTTACCTTTAAATATTAAATCTAAATTACTATCGTTGTCACCTTTTTTAGACGACAACAAAGAGTTGGAGGACGAATAAGTTCTTCACCTTATAGTTTTGATAAAAAACATCCAATTCTACTTGATTCATCCCATCATTTGACAAAACTTTTATTTGAAAGAGAACATTCACGGCGCATGCGTGCTGGCCCGCAGCTGTTGTTATCAATGTTAAGGGAATCAGTATGGCCGCTAAATGGCAGAAGGTTAGCTCGGCGCACAGTGCACAATTGTGTGCGATGTTGTCGTGTTCGGGGCAAAACTCTTTGTCCTAAAATGGGCGATTTACCATCACAACGTGTGAGCACAGATTTCCCATTCAATTCAGTGGGCATCGATTTTGCTGGACCTTTTTATATAATTAATCGTAAAGGTAAAGGTGCAAGGGTGAACAAATGTTACCTTTGCATATTTGTGTGCTTGCGTTACAAGTGTGTTCATTTGGAAGCGGCTTGTGACCTTACTAAGGACGCATTTGTGATGACATTACGCAGATTTATTGCCCGTCGAGGCAAACCCAATGAAATATTTTGTGACAACGGGGGTAACTTTGTGGCTGCTGCTAAAGATATAGGGGCTTTTCTTAAAATACATAATAGGGACTTAGCTGAATTTGTAACTCATGAAAACATAAAATTTGTGTTCTCACCTGCTCACACTCCTCATTTTGGCGGCATCTGGGAAGCCGGAGTCAAATCTGCAAAATTCCATATAAAAAGAGTTATGGGAAATTCCCATCTTACCTTCGAAGAAATATCGACACTTTTCGCACAAGTGGAGGCGGTTTTGAACAGTCGCCCCTTGTGTCCTTTATCCTCATCTCCTGATGACTACCTTCCTTTGTCCCCAGGGCAATTCCTTATTGGAAGACCGCTGAAGGCACTGCCGGAACCAAACTCAGAAAACCTAAAGGAAACTCACTTGCAACGATACGTGCGATTGCAACAAATTCATCAGCATTTCTGGTCACGCTGGCAGCGTGAATATATACACGAGCTGCAACAACGATTAAAGTGGAAGACGAACGCTAAATCCCTAAATATTGGTGACCTCGTACTTATCCATGAAGAACATGTACCTCCATTGTGTTGGCGCCTTGAAAGGGTTATTAAATTATTTCCTGGTCTGGATGGAATTTCAAGAGTGGGTGATTTGAAAACCACAAGAGGTGTTCTACGTCGGCCTATCATAAAACTGTGTCCGCTGCCCACTGCCGAAGATTTACAGTTGAAAGAGAAGCCTTTCAACGGGTGGGAGGATGTTTAGGCTCGACTGTTAATATGTCAATAGCAGCGTGTGTTCACCGGACATTATTGCCTAAACGTTTTGGCTAGGCGCGTAATCGTAGTGGTGTGTGTAAAACTTTAAAGTGATTTGTGACACTTCTCAACTTGCTAACCGCACGAGCGGTCCACATATTTTTCTGTCTTCGAAATTATTACTACATTATACAAAAGTGAAAAAGTCAAAATTGTAGTCATTGAAGATACCAAATTCCCAATGATTATTAGTCTTTATGTTGTAATAGACAGTGGCAACTCTCATAAAGATGTCATGGTGCGGTTATGGGGCTTGGCAACACAATCAAATTCTATGCTTCAGGTATTCAATGTTGCCAAGGCTACAAAATATTGGTAGTTCTGCATTCTGCAGATCTGAATAGAATTTTACGGACCACCGGTTTTTAACACATTAACTGCAATGGGTAAAATCAGAAAAAGTCAAAAACATACTTAGTGTTATTTAACTTTAAGGGGAATGCTCCAACCAGCCCGCGAAATTCAAAATTTCTTGCGTTTTTTGCAATTTGCAGGGCAGTGCTAGGTTGTATGTTAATTAAAATATTATTCGCGGCCGTAAGACGTATGTAGTTACAGAATTATAATCATCAAAATCACCAATACAACCCTCCAAGTTCATAAAGGCGTAGGAACAAAAAAAAAAATTGCACTCCGGGAGTGCCGGCAGAAGTGAAAACTTGATTATTAACGTTGAGCATGTTTGATATTTTGGAATGGTTAGGGAATAATTTGTTGTTCAATTTCCATATTTTAAGCACTTTATATTCACGAATTTTACGAATACACAACAATGTGATCACTACACAGACGGTCGAGCCATCAGCTGTCACCATCCATGGATGCGCGTGGCACGCTGTAACATAGACGAACATTCGCGCAAGCGCCCTGCGCCGCCTAAACGAAACAGTAGGCCCAGGCATACATTTTCGCCGCGCCGTAGAGAGGGGATAGCTGTCTACTCTCCATCCGTCCTACGCTTTTTCGATCAGGTCACGTGTCCTGACGCGAGTTTAAGATTTTATACCCATTACAGAAAAAGTGCTCAACGCCGCTAAAGAAGTTTTCACTTCAAAAACAGAAAAAGTCATTCCTACAGCTTTATGAACTTAGAGCGTTGTATTGATGATTTTGATGGTTATAATTCTGTAACTACATATGTTTTACAGCCGCAAATAATATTTTAATTAACATACAACCTAGCCCTGGCCTGCAAATTGCAAAAAAACGTAAGAAAATTTGAATTTCGCGGGCTGGTTGGAGCATTCACCTTAAGTCGATATTGATTAAAAAGTGTCGGACACACAGTCCAACATGGCAGTTAACGTGTTAATTTTTTGTTTGTCGTTACGGCTGATTTACTCGACACATGCTAAACGATAAATGATGTGCGTCTAACTTTAGGTAAATATTCACTCTCAAGTCGAGGACATTTCTAAGAAGGTTCTCGACATCGGGAAATACGTCCGCAAGGAATTCAATGTATTGGAGATACACACATTGAACTCATTCATTCACACTCATTTTGTACGTTTTGATTTGGTATTGATGTAATATAACTATACATCATGCGGTGATTCATCACCATTCCTCTGATTATAGGTGCAGTGCAAGATAGTACTTGCACTACAGAAGGCACAAGTAGTCCACCGATGTGCATGGTATAAAGTTTAGTTTGATGACTTTTCTCATTACTAACTTATAAAATTGAATTCGAGTTTCAGCGATCCACGTAAATATCTCTTTTCTTTATTTTAACACAAAAATGTGGAACCATCTGCATCCACTTTTTTTATTGTACCGATTTTCTCGTTTCAGCCAGCAACACTTCTCAACTGCCATGCCATTAATGACATTTCTGACAGCAGCTAACAATAGATCAATAAAACGTGAAAATGTCAGTGAAAATTACAGAAAACTGACAAGTGTCAACAGAGATAGTTCTTTATTTCACGGTTGTAGCTTATTTTTCCCAATATTTTTTGACAACAGCGCGGTTCCAGTGCGAGCCGTCGCTTTCTAACATCAACCATTGGTAAACACCTGCCAACATGAGATGGACGGTGCACATCGAAGGTGGTCCAATGAGAGTTAATCATGCCGCTGTATGCATCGGCGATAAAATTTACTCCTTTGGAGGATATTGCTCCACCGAGGAATATAAAGATTGGGAGCCAATACCAGTCCATGTCTTGGACACAAATTCCCTGAGATGGGCACCAGTGAATTATAAGAGGACTGACGTAGCACCTTTCCAAAGATATGGCCATACAACTGTCGCATATGGGGACAAGGTAAGTCAACAAAATTAATATACCTCTGATGATGATCATTCTAACGTGCATACGTTTTGTTTTTTTCGCTTGTCCTTTTTTTTTACTTGATTTCTCATTTATTGCATGAACTTATTTTTAATTTATTAAACTGGCCAAAAAGGTTTTTAAATAAATCCTAAGATCACTTAATCTTACATCATTATAAATACTCGGTTGGTAAAGTGCCTAGATAATGAACTATGATCAGTAGGGAGGTGCCTTAGTAGACATTGGCTTAATTAATATTTTTTTATCCTCAAAACTTGCAAAAACAATTCATTTTTATAACCAGGCAAACTATTATGTATACTATTTCATTACCACTGCTCTCAAAACATTGTCAAGAAGAGAACCAGTGTGTCCTTGTACGACCAAAATGTCAAAGACGTGATGGACTTATCTGCACTGGCCCAGAGTGGTGGATTACTGCCCACTTCCTCCCCCAGAGAGGAGGCCTGTGTTCCAGCAGTGGAAACATTATATAAGCTGATTATGCTTATTGTTGTTGCACTTACAAAAATCACTGTGTTTTTGTAAATTTTAGTTTTTCAAGCAATTTTAATCCTTGTTTCAATACATGCAAGCTGTAAAAACATTTTTATAGCATCAATGTTTACAAAGTTATTAAAATGTAGCCATGTGATGTTTATATTTCTAATGTGCTTAACAAAACCTAGCTTCGCAAATCACATGGCTACATGAAATAACTTCATAACATTGATCACAGAACAATTTTTACAGCATGCATTGAAAATCGAAATTACATTTAAAATAAAACAGAAATTTTTATAAGTGCAATGACGCAGATGATGTTATGGTATTATGCTCATAAATTGTTCATTTTATATTTCTAACTTGTGCCCAAAATCTAGAAAGAATCTAACAAGTAAGAAGTAGAAAAAGTCCCATTAGTATAGACTTCCTAATCTAAACCTGCAACCATACTTGTGTAACGCATCCTAAAACCTATTATATCATAATGGATTCATTTTATATTTCCTTATTTTAAAATGAAACTGTAGTATTTATAAATAGAGGTACATCCCATTGTCCAGACAATGCCTTGTTGCATAGGTAACAAGCTTATTGATTACAATAATAAGAATATTAATGAATGTTTATTCACATGTGATTTTCATTTATCCTTGCCTATCTAAATAAACATTTTATTGTGAATAAATTACTACATTCTTCCTGATACCTTGTTATGAAGAATTGTATTATTTAACATAAACAAAAAAACTGTTTGACGCATGTCTTGCTTGTTGGTAAAGCAAATTACTCTGTATATAATTTATTAATATTCACTCCATAGCTTAGCTGCAAAAGTGAGAGCATGTATGCTATGCATTCATAAAAGCCTTCTATCTCAATTAATTCAAGTAAAAATGATCTATGAAACTGTACAAATATGTATAGGGTGGCAGGGTAGATTTGCAAACTGTAACCATGAATTCAGCTCATGTTTCTCCACTCCCCGTCGTTGATTTTTCAATCAGTTATAAAAGAAATCTGTTGTTTCATAGAAAAATGCAATACTTATGCGGTCAAAATATATGGAAAAGCTCATTTATTTAATAATCAATGAAAAATGTTGTGTGCAGAATCCATGGTAACAGGTTGCACATTGTTGTCCTTGCCTCTCTGAATAAGCTTTTAACTTTGCAAATATGTATGAAAGCTAAGTAACTCAAAAAACAACATGGCTTAATGTCTTACAGGTTTACATGTGGGGAGGCAGAAATAATGCTGTGGCCTGTGACACTCTCTCATGTTTTGACACCAAGACATTAGAATGGAGCACCCCATCTGTAACAGGCATGGTGCCCTACGCCAAAGATGGCCATTCAGCGTGTGTGATTGATAATAAGATGTACATTTTTGGAGGGTTTGAATATCTCACTGATCAGTATTCACAAGAAGTTCATTGCTTGAATCTTGATACACTGCAGTGGAACTTTGTTGATGCACGAGGCTCTCCACCATCGCATCGAGATTTCCATACAGCCGTTGCTGTAGAAAACAAAATGTACATCTTTGGTGGAAGAGGAGATTTGAACAGCCCCTACAATTCCCAAGAGGAAGTATACTGTCCCCAAGTATTTTATTTAGACACTACTGAAGATAAATGGGTAGCTGTGAGTCCTGGTGGAACATGGCCAGAAGGAAGACGCAGCCACTCGTCTTGTAAGTTCTTTTACGGTCACAATTGAGTCATAGAAAAATAACATTTAAGTAGGTACCTTTTATAAATACAAGAATATGATTTCAGGGGTCTACAAGGACTACATGTATATTTTTGGTGGATTTAATGGTAACTCAAAGACTCACTTCAATGATCTGTACAGGTATTCTATAAAAGATAATATCTGGCAATTCATCACTGTGGGCGGCTTAGTACCTTGCAAGCGTCGACGTCAAGCATGTCTAGTTCATAAAGATGTAGTGTATTTATTTGGAGGCACAAGGTCAGTGGTTTGATTCTTATGAATAAAACTATTTTTTTACTTCTGGTATTGCATGTCTATAGTTTAAGGTCGAATGACTACTAAGTGAGAATTTCATTAGTAAACAAATGATTTTTTTTTCTGCAGCCCCTGCCCCGGAAATAATCGAATACCAGAAAATGTGGATAACAATCCAGAGAGATTAGTTGATAACAGTGACCTACATCTGCTTGACTATCAACCATCTCTTAAGACCTTATCTATTCTTTCTGTCCTGGATAACAAAATTGACACAGCTATACTGCCACGTGATATTATGTAAGTATTAATGAATCCTATTATGGAATATCCTACTAATCTTTACTTAGAAGTCGCTTCCCGCGTCTGTACGCTAGGATCTTTAAGGGTATGCAACGGATTTTAAACCAGTTTTCACCAATAGACAGAGTGATTCAAGAGGAAGGTTTATATGTATAACTAGCTTTTGCCCGTGGCTTCGCCTGCGTGGATGTCGGAATTTATCGCAAAAGGACGTACTACCGCGGTTAATGACTTAATGTATAAAGAATGCATTAATCCAAGTTATATAGGTAATTACCCGCGACTAACAAAATAGTTTTTCGTTCGTTTTTTTCGTGATATTCTATTTTTTTTTTTCTAAAATAAATGTAGCCTAAGTTACTCCTTGTTACATCAGCTATCTTCCAGTGAAAGTCCCGCCAAAATCGGTCCAGCCATTTCAGAGATTAGCCGGAACAAACAGACAGACAAAAATTTAAAAAAAATGTTGTTTTGGTATATGTACATACCGTTTATACATCCACACTTAGTAAAAAGCGGTTATTTTAATATTAAAAACAGACACTCCAATTTTATTTGTCTAGATACGCGGGCGGAACCGCTGGCAAAAGCTAGTAATAATATAAATGTGAAACTATGTATGTTTAAATGTTTGTTATTCTATCACGCAAAACGGCTGAACAAGATTTTGATGACATTTGGTACACAACACAGGCCGACAAAATTTGACGAACACTCTTACCCAGAAACCAGACCATACTTTTCCGAAGGATTTTGACGCGCTGAATTCGAATCTGAAATATCGCATTTTGAATTTTTCTACGTTTGAAAATTCATACACATACAGTCTATTGATCTCGTTGCACGTAAATACCATATATTTCTGAATATCAAAAAATCCATGTATATGAAAATTTCAAAATGCGATTTCTCAGCGAAAAAAAAAAAAGATATTTTAGTAAACTCAACGTCATTTTAAAGAGGAAGACTAGTCCTTTGAGATGCTATCAATAATTTTTGAAAATAACTAGGATCGGCCGTGCTACATAACCTCAAATAAGAGAAAAAACGGTATTTTTTTCACTTTTAGGTTAGGATATCTCGAAACCCTTTTTTTTTTTTTTTTTTTTTTTTTTTTTTGGATGGGAAATCATCAAATGACTTCTCCCGCTCTGGGCGGAGCGGGAGGGCGTGTCAGACTTTTACTGACTAAAACCCACCCGTGTTCCTTCAGTTGCCCAGTGCCGGGGCCACGGTATCTCTTTTGAACAATCACGCGACCCCGGCAGGATATCTCGAAACCCTGACGTGATAGAGCAATCTTGAGGCCAGATTTGAATTCAGCGCGTCAAAATTCTTCGGAAAAGTATAGTTTGGTTTCTGGGTAAAAAATTTGTCGGCCTGTGTAATCTGTAACCGGGATTAACTCATAGGATAATTTTATCCTGATAGTATGTTCCCGCGGGATAATTTCCGACCTCCATCCGGCGAAATCGCTGGCAAATAGGGTTGTCAGGTCATAAAACCGAAAAGCCGGACAGACCTGTCAGTTAAGCCGGACATTTGGGTAAAGAGGCCGGACATCTTAAATTTTTTAGTCTAAACAAAAGTATAATGAACTATATACACTTTAAAATCTTTGTAACATAAACTAATTTGTTTAGTTGGCAGACACCTGCTTCAAAAGCTCATTATCCTTTAAAATTGAGTAGAAATAATAATAACACGGAGAGGACAGTGCTAGTTCGCTAACTTGCGCTAGCGATACAAGGTGAGGCGGGTGGAGACAAAAATTATCATATTAGAAAAGCCTAACTCAAAGCCCGACAGGCCGGACACCATCTAATTTAGCCGGACATGCAACTAAAAAGCCTGACTTTGTCCGGCTTTATCCGGACGCCTGGCAACCCTACTGGCAAAACAATAATCATCACATAAGAACAATTTTAAATGAAACTTCTCCACTGAAATACAATTAACTTTTTTTTTTTCAGTGTGGACATCCGCCTCATGACGCTACCAAACCGCATTAGCCGGCCCATTAACCAATCTGGTTAAAATAATACGTGTGTGCGTAGTCCCAGCGGAAAAAGTGTCTAATTCCTAAATTTCAGTTTTATAGACATTTAATGTATGACGTCGGATAATTAATTACTAAGCGTACATAAATGAAACTTGGCAGGACATTGTAGACCCTTACAAGATACAAATTAACTTATAAATTAGGCTCTAGAGTTAAGTTATAACCTTATTTTACTTTTATGTGTAAATCTTCTGAACAGTGTTTTTTTTTTTTCAATTCTGTTTTCATAAATCATCATCATCATTTCAGCCGTAAGACGTCCACTGCTGGACTTAGGCCACTCCCAATTTGGGGGCTTTGCCTTAATCGCCACGCTTGGCAGGCGGGTTGGCGATCGCAGTATGGTGGTTAAATGCATAGAAAACGCTGCTGCCCATTTTCATAAATATTACACACAAATTCATAACAATGTGCACTATACCGTTTTATATGATTTCCATCGAATTGCCAAACATCATAACTTCGGAGTCGTATGACGTTTCGTTACACACTATAAATTGAATGTATTTTTTTTTTCTTGTACACCCATAGGTAAAAAATAGTTCCGCGGGGATGACGTAGTTCCAGCGCAAACAGTTTTTGTTGAAAAACTTCCCAATGGTTTACTTACCATACACAATTACACGACGTCATACACTAAATATCAGTATAACTGAAATTTAGAAATTCAACACATTACCGCTGGGACTACGCACACAAATAATACCTACTAGGTATTCGTACTTCCAGCAATACATAATAATATGTAGGGCAGCTTTACAGACTTTCATTATTTATATTAAGTCATTATGACATTTCGTCTATAACTATTTATATAATACTTGTTAAGTGCATGCATGAATAAGCTGACGTACACACGGACGTAATAAAATCGCGGCGGGATTATTTCGCGCACTACATCTTCAACGCACTGCTTAGCGCCGAGAGTTGAAAATCGAACAGTATGTTTTTCGACGCGCTGAGATTCACTGTGGCCCAGCGCACACCGCTGGAGGCGCGGTGGAGCGCATTTTCTTGAAACTCGCGGGCGGATTCCGCGGTCCCCGAGCGGCGCCAAGAGCCATTGAGAGCCCTCGAGAGTGGTAGTGCGGCGGAGCGCAGAGCAGCACGGCGGCGACTGGAGTAGTCGCGCGCATGCTCTTGTAATAGCTTGAGGGCACTCCGAGCACCGCATGCGAATTTATTCTTAAAATGACCATATGTCAAGGTGGTTAAGGTTTATATTAAATTGTTGTTTTCAATTGCTCTCCGCCGCGCTTCCAGCGGTGTGCGCTGGGCCTGTTGGATTTTCAATGCTCGGTTCAACACCGCCAGTTGAAAATCTAGTGCGCGGTGTATCCCGCTGCGCTATTCTACGTCCGTGTGAACGTCGACTATAATACCATTTCCTAAATGTCTGTATCACATAATCTGTAGTAATAGTTACATTATAATTTTTTAAATAAAATGGTGTAACAATAAAATTGATCCCGATAAATATACAAATATTAATTACCAAATGAAACAGGTATAAAAATTTAAAGAGTGTATTTTCATTCATCCTCTTTAACAATATGTCTTTGTCGCTCAGGGACGAAAGGAACAGCGCCGGGCTTGCTATGCGCACGGCGGTTTCCTTCTTTTCTCTTTGATTTGTCTTTTATAGTTCTGATTTCATTCTGGGCATTCAATATGTGCTTAGGAACATGTCTGTGACGCGCTATGCGTTTCACTTGCGGGTGGTTTGCGAACTTTTCCTTCAAAGAATCTGCGTAGTTCAATGCGGTTCTTTCACGTGGTTTGAGCTGGAATAAAATTGCGCTTAAATTAGCAACCAACGTAAGTGTCAAATGCAAGAATTGCTTGTAGCATGGTAACTCCTACAAGCCTTGTTGTCTGTGAATGCCACTCGCGCACCCAATTTCCTAATCTACAAAGGCGAGACACAACGAAGCGATACCGAAAGTCGAAGTAGGATGTGTTAAGGTAGCCCGCAAAATTCAAATTTTCTTACGGTTTTTCAAATTACAGGTTAAGTTGTATGATCTTGAATAAATAATTCGCGACCATAACAAATATGGGTTTCATCATCATCATGCTTAGCCTTTTCCAAACTATGATCTAGTCAAACTGGACGACTTGAAAGACTTTTTCATGAAATAGATTTTCAGTAAGATTCTATATTTATGAACTTGGAGGGTAGTTTTGATAATTTTAATAAATACATATTATGTGTTATGGTCGCGAATTATATTTTTGTTCATCATACACCCTGTAACAGAAACAACAATGTGTCAAAATTAAAGGCATGTTAAGGGATCTGATTGCTTGCTGATATGATAATTGCAAATAAATTGAATTTTCATTTCAGCAAGTCACAACTGACTATCTTTTACAGCCCAGAAACCAGATTTAATCATATTTAACACTTTGGGGACATTAAATGTCCCATTAAAATAAAATTACTAGTATTGTTCAGTCCTTCAACAAATTAAGTAAGTACATAAAATCTAAAGTTGTTGACACTTACCACACCCAGTTTTTCTGAAGCTCTTGCTTTCCACATTCTGATGTTCATTTCGTCAGAACCAGAGAGTATATATTTATTGTCTAGTGTCCACTTAACACATGTCAGTCTTTGCATTCGTTTTGTATGGTATACATCCCTGGAGTTTCCTTTGAGACTCTCAAATATTCTAACAGTTTTGTCATAGCTGCCAGCTACAAACTCTCGTCCAGTTGGTGCATAATCTACATCTATGACGGCTGATGTGTGTCCCATGTGGATGTTTACTGGTTGTTTTAGTTTTCTTACATCAAATGTATATAAACTGAAATGAAAAGGAAAGATGTTAGTACAGATGCTATAGAACAATGCAACAGTGAAATATCTTTTTGCTGTCTTAAAATATATTGCCAGTAAATAAGAATATTAGTAAATACATACTTGTAATCTTCATTAGCTACAGTGAATATAAAAGCTTCCATAGGATTCCAAGACAGGGCATTAGACCTAAGCTCCATTACAACCTTCCTCAAAGGGCCTGACTCACGACAATCATACAGAATTACACTTCTATCACTTGCACATGATGCTAGCAAGTTTTGTTCTACCTGAAAACAAAATTGATTTACATGGATTAAATTGTTTAATACAAAATTATTATTTGTCAATTATTTACAAAATAATGAGATTTAAAATGTCACCTGATTGAATGAGACATGATGAAGACTGTCCACTCCCCATTTAAAAACTTTCACAGGCTCATTTCTTGTATTCTCCCATAGCTGACAGTGTTCACCGCATGTTGCAAATATTGGTTTAGTTCTGTGATGTGTAACACCTGTGACTACAGACATGCTGAGCAAAGTATTTATGGGTTCCTCATCATCAGGAGACTGGACTTCAGCCTTCCATGTTTTAATAGTTTTGTCATCACCAACACTGGTGAATGTGTCGCCCTTAGGTGTGTAACATAGAGCTCGAACCCAACCTTCATGAGCAACGAAATTTCTAGTACATTTCTTTACAGCTAAATCCCACAAACGAATTTCCCCATCAAATGCTCCACTAGCCAGAACGGCTAATCTGCTAGGATGTTTTGCGATACTAGAAACGCCGTCTTTATGTCCATCAAGATTACCAATAAAAGGCTTAGCAAACACCCTTTCAAGTTTTACAGCATTCATTGCGCGCACATACTCACGCGGCGCTTCGAGAGGATGTAAACTTGGATCATAATTCCTTGGTACTGAAACAATCAAACGCTAAATGGTTAGATTAAGATTAATAAACAACAGTTTGTAAATTAATTATGTTTAAGACGGCACTGCCTGTCAGAAGCCTCTCGCATGCTATTCCTGGGCTTCTCACATCTAGCAGGTATCAGAGAGAGCATTAGCGAGCGGTTATCAAATAAATAATGCAAATTACAAAATTATTCTCACGTTTGTGAATATCTCGTTTCGTAGCACGCAAATAATCATCTGGATTTCGGCTAATCACTTTTATTTTCATTTTAGACATCTTGCATGCCTCTTTACTGTTTACTGTTATCACGAAAACCCTCCCTTCCTACAATATTATTATGTTCACAACATAACCTCAATGCTGGATAAAAAAATAACACGACGTTCACCGACTGACAGGCATGCTTTCAGTGCTGCCACTCTCTGATTTTGGATTTCCCCTAGCTCCTTACGCTGATAGTGCTAATGGTGCTAATACTGCTTGTCCCCTTTGAATTATTATTCATATAAGTTCATATAACTTATCTCTGATCAGGTTTTGAAAAGTATCCATTGTAATAGACTGAAGTCATCAATGGCTTTTTAGTTCTAAAATAAATTATGAACGTTTTATATGAAGTTCATTTTTTGGTGAATACTGGAGGCGTACGACAGAAATAACCTGATAGGAATTGAGAAACAACGCGAGATTCATTTTCTTGACTGAAAATACTTTAGAAATGTTAATTAAACACATACAACTTTGATCACACAAAATTTTAAAGTTTTCAATTCTTTAATTTGGTAATTTTAATAGTTACAGCTTGGCAAAAAAGAGTCTGGAAAAAATGAGGGCGCCTATTTTGCAGGTATGGCCATCTTGTATATTAGAACTAAAACTGATAAGATACTTGTTGTTTTAATCAACAAACACGAGATCCCAAGAATTCTCAATAGTTAAGATTTCAAAACTTGATAGGCACACAGGCTTTTATTTAGTAAATTGCGCATTAAATTGAAAAGAGATGCGAGAGCCATCATAATAACATAGTGAAAACTTATTCAGAATAAAAAATAAATTAAATTACACTCACAGATTGCCGACTGAACCCGACATCCAAGAAATAATGTTAGCAATTACATTTGCGGCCACCATTTAAGGTATTCACAACCTTTCGACATGGACCTAAAAAAAAGAACGGACGCCGCCGTCTCCTTTAACAAAAACTGAAGCACCCGTAGTAAGTCAGTGCAATAATGTAGACAAGCCAGCACGCACACATTCACACCATAGTAAGTCAGCCGTCGGCCATTACGCTTCGAACGGTGCCCGCGTGTTATTCGGTGTTATTTTGCTTAATAAAAATTAAAGTATCCCATCGTGTGTTGTGAAAAGTTGTCGAAACCAAAGTGGTTCAATTTAAAAAAAGTCAGGGTATAACTTTTCATAGGTAAGCTTGTCTCTCGATTTTACGTCAATATATTTAATAAATCTTGAAATCAATCAGTGTTGCAACTATTTCAAGTTTCAAATTCCTTTAAAAGTGGGAGATATTTTTTTTTATGTTACTATTTATCGTTATTGTATTCTTCTATATTTTAGATTTTCCTCAGCAAATGATGCATGGAAAAATGATTGGATAAAAATAGTAAGGGAGTGTAGAAATGAAAATAATTGGATTCCATCAAAATGTAGCGTAATCTGCAATATACATTTTGAGAAGAATTGTTTGTATACAACTAAAGGCGGACTTCTTCGCGTTGTTGCTTATGCCATACCAACAAAGGTAATTCAATTAATTTAAGGCCCTCTCCTTACAACCTAACCTGTCAATTTTAATTTTTAACAGTTTAACAATTGAACTTTTTTTTAGTTTTTATTCGATACGTCAACAATTTAAGATCAACCGACTGAAGTAACTACTTCCAACGTTTCTGACGAGGTGTGTTTTTCTGATTTTTACATTAATGTAACATTAACGTTGTTTTATGTGCAGGTCTACTAACCTGATATTATTATTTATTTTAGAGTTCACTAGTGATTGCAGCAGTAGCTTCAGATTCCGGGCAGCAAAAAAAATAGAACAGCCTTTTTCACAAAATGTAATGACGCCTTTGACACAAGTGAATAGCCTTACCTACTGTAAATCTAAACCTAACCTACTGTAATCTAATCTAACATTAAATGAGTTGTAAATATTTTTAAAATCCAATGTGTTTTATTTATTTTACCTATATTTTAACAATATCCGTCACAAAAACTTGTAATAAAACCAAGTGCAAGGGAGATCTTATTGGAATATTATTTTAAAAGGGGTAATTTTCCTTCATCTGGCATCCCTTTACACACGCACACATTGTTACGCAGCCGCCATTGTGGTGCTTCAATTGTTTCTTAGTGGAGTTCTGTCCGTTCTTTTTTTTAGGTCCATGCCTTTCGATGGTTGGTATGCCTATATCAAATTTGACATGAATGATAATGAACGAATCCTGTTAATGCTGACAGTTTATAGTCGACAAGAAGGTGACTAACATCTGCTTACTGTCAGAAACTAATCGGAATTCGGAGAACACATGCTCTAAGGAGAACACCTACTACATGTCGCGTTTGGAAGGTACGGGCCTTATGGAATAAACTTGAACAGTTGACTAATGAAGCCATCAGGGTATGTCTATGTGGGGTACATACCATTATGCATTACAATCAGATTGAAAGAATACGCTAAAAGTTAGGATTTATTTAAAAAGAAAAGCGTGACATAACATCATTCATGTATTCCTTTCGGCTGCTATAATAGATTTTTCCATTAACACTGATCTGTCAGTTTTACATTTCATAATTATGAAACCTAAAGAGTGTAAATTCTTTCTTGCGGTTTGCGGCACCCAAATCTTCTCAAACTATAGGTAATACCTAAATTACATAGAGTAGGCACCTGAAAAATAAAAAGTGTTAATTATACTTTTTCACTGTGGTGTGTGGTATGTGATAATACCATTAACAAGAAAATACACCTGTTTGCTTACAGTGTAGAAAAACTGAACTTTTTATCTCATTGCACACAAATCATGCAAGTCTTCCTTCGTAGTATCAAACATGAAGAGTCGACGTACACGCGAATTCTCAAACTAGTAAACGTAACCTCAATTATCCATTCGTAAATAAAACAATAAAATGGCTTGAAATTCATAGTACTGATAAAACTAAGTATTAGAAAGGAAAAACAATGACTGGCATTGACTAAAAGATAAACTTATTGGATGAATACCTGTCATGTCGGCAGTTCTTTCGAAAACCAATAATAATTGATAGTTAATTAGAAATAAACGAAATTCATGAGATTTTTCATGCCATGATTTTGGTTTGCCATATCTACAAGCTGTTTTCAAGAGTCATCACGAATCGTCTCGCACGCAGGTTTGACGACTTCCAGCCTTCCGAACACGCCGGATTCAAGGCTCAAAGTCACCCAAAGAGCAATAGAGAGGACTATGCTTGGAGATTCCCTATGCGATCGAATCAGAAATGACGAGATCTGTGGGAAGGTAACCGACATAGCCCGAAGAATTGCCATACTTAAATGGCAGTGGGCAGGGCACATTGCTCGCAGAACAGATGGCCGATGGGGCTGGAAGGTTCTGGAGTGGTGACCGCGTACTAGAAGACGGAGCGTTGGAAGGCCACCCACAACATGGACCGATGCCCTGGTGAAGGCCACAGGAATGCGTTGGATGCGAGAAGCACAGAACAGGTCGAAGTGGCGGTGCTTGGGGGAGACCTATGTCCAGCAGTGGACGTCTTTCGGCTGAAATAATGATGATGAAGCGAAATTCAACTGGCAACATAACACAATGACAGAGAAGCTACCTGTCAAAGAGTATAATAATAATTTGGGAGGCTATGCTACCTGTAGTTGATAAACAAAGCAGTGTTGTCACAAAAAATATATTTTAGTTCCAATTGCCACCGCGTCAGACTCTATTTTACCAAGCAATAACTGCAGGTAAGAGTATATAGTTGACATTCAAAGAAGTTGTTGTAAACACCCCACAGAATAGGCACAGAAGCGTATGCTCGAGCGGCAACTGGCAACACTGATTACGTTAAGTCAGTGTCACCTGTATCACTACCTTAACCGTAATTAACGCGACGTCCTGCGTGAGCGATCTAGACGCGAACGCGAAGCGGCGCGGCGCGGCGCGAAAACAACAAACAGTCGAAACCTATTGAAGTGTCCTACGCACATGCGTGCGGTGCGGAGCGGCGCGAAACGAAGCGAACGCGATCAGTTGGCTTGATATTTTCGCGCGAACTGGATGCGGTGCCGTCGTGTTTTTTATTTGTTTGTTTTTAATTTCGGATTTATAGAAATTTTAATGAATGCTATCCAAGAACGTCCTATATTATATATATAGGATAAAAGGAATAAAAAATATCACAACCGGTTATTATCATACCGCGAATGGGAGGATTGGGCCAAATTAACTGGGACTTTCTAGGTATACAATATTAGTCCCACATCTTCGCCGTACATACTTCTTGAGTATTTGATATTTAAGAAATGAATTGTCCAATAATATTTGTTTCCGTCCGTTCATGACAAATGCACAGTGCCCACTGAACGGCGGCGTCAGTGGCGGCTGTGCGAGACGATTCGCGTGCACGTAGGACATTGCCGCCGCGTCGCACCGCATCGCGTTGAATTCGCGTGTCACCGCTTCATAATCGCGTTCGCTTTGATCCGCCTACGTAGGACGTAGCGTAAGGGCTAGCGTGCACTGCCTTGCGATGCGTTTATTCTACCGCACGGTAGAATAAACGCAGTCACGGGTCCGCGCACTGCGGCGAAAAAACGCACGTTTGGTCATTCGAGTTACAACTGTCGAGCCCACACCACACGTCGTCGTTATGGACTACCATGAAAGAGTCGCTATCTGCATATGTCTATATTCTAAGGCTCTTTGCACACGAGTCGTAAGCGTAGTCGTATCGTAAGCGAATCGTTATGATGCAACGCGTACGAAACCTTGTTCTACAAACGAATCGTCGAATAGGCGAAACGTTTTGTAAGATCTCAGTTAAAATCATCATAAACATCTAGACTTATTTTTGACGATATTTCAGCTCAAGCTTTATCCTTTACATCTTTCCTTGAATATTCACTCAATGAATGATTATATAGACAAGGGAACGCTTCAACCAGTTTTACGAATTCGATCACTTTTACAGTCATATTGAAATTAAAAGTCGTAAGAAGTTAAAAAAATAAAATAAAATAAAGTTAAATTTTTAAAGGAATTAATGAACAGTTAATTTTTTACGCTTGCTTTTTACGCCAGTACGCTACTACTATCGTAATGACAATAAACATTTCCTACGATTCGCTGCAGCACCGCTTCGTGTGCGGGCGGACTTGTTTGATTGAACATGTAAGCGCTCGTATTGCTCTCGTCCTACGCGCGTATTAGGATACGACTACGCTTACGAGTCGTGCGCGAAGAGTCTTATATTAAAAAACTGAAGAGTTTGTTTATTTGAACGCACTTATCTCAAGAACTACTGAAAAATTAATTCATGTTATCATGGTAGCCCATTTATTGAGGAAGGCTTTAGACTATGTAACATCACGCTGTGACCAATAGGAGCGAAGCATGAATGAAAAATGTTGCAAAAACGGAGGAAAGTTGTTCCTTTTAAGAGCTGCGTTGCGTAAACGGTTACAGTAACGTAACAATTATATATGATTAGCTTTTGCCCGCGGCTTCGCCCGCGTGGATGTCGGAAATTAACGCAGGAGGACGTACTACCGCGGTAAGATGTGGTAATTCAGGTTATATTATAGGTAATAGCTGTTACCCGTGACTTAGTCCGCGTGGCATTTAACAAAAAGTTTTTCATATAAACTGTCTTTGAAAACTACGCTGACATACGTCTCAAAGTTCAGCGTATTCTCAGTTTTTTAAACTATTATTTATTTTTTCTAAAATAAAAGTAGCCTAAGTTACTCCTTGTTACATCAGCTATCTGCCAGTGAAAGTTCCGTCAAAATCGGTCCAGCCATTTCAGAGATTAGCCGGAACAAACAGACAGACAGACAAAAATTGTAAAAAAAATATATTTATTTGTATCGAAGATTTGTATAGGTGTATAGATAAAATTGTTCCTATAGAAAAATTCTAGAAAGAAGTTCACGATAGCATATTTTCTATCTCTATCTTTTAAGGTTGGCTCACTATAACGTTTTTAACTGTAATCAAATCATAAAGCTGACGAGGGGAGTCGGGGCTGCAAGAAATTTAACGCGGACGAAGTCGCGGGCAGAAGCTAGTCTTATAATAGTTTGTTAAGAATTGCTGGTCCTAAAATTCTGCGATTGACTCTCAAACCGCCGCCGCCGCCATCGTCGCCGGACAAACGCCAGGTCACGACATATCTGTGTCGCAACCCAACAAAAACTGAGTGTGTCTCAGTGCGTTTATTTCACCGCAGTGCGCGGTTCTTCTTATAACTCTATATGTGATACAATTTGTGCGGCAGAATCACCGCAAATTTGCAGCGATGGCTCTACCGCATGCGTTTATTTCACCGCAGTGCGCGCACTTCTATGACATTTCATACTTCTCAAATGATGCGGTAGTAACAAAACGCATGGCAGTGCGCGCTGGGCCTAATTAAGCTTAGCTAGTCTATGGTCAGCGTGCCGTAGTCAAGTCACGTCAGTCCTGTCAGTGAGGTGAGTTGGGTGATGAACTGATAATTGTGTTATTGTTTGATTCTGTGAATAAAAAGCTAAAAGCTTTCAATTCGATAATTTTAGTGTATTGATCTGCTCTTCTTCGCCATTTCAATAACAAAGAGGTATACTCAATCAAACTGGCGGTAGTGGATTCGGTGTAGCCTGTAAGTCGAATATTTATTTAACATTAAATATTATAAGATTGTAGAGCAGGAGCTTTTATTCTTTCTCATACAAACAAATCTAAAAATTTGTTCATTCCTTTCTAAATAGTTTGACGAACGTAACTGGATGAGATTTTGTGGGATTGGATCTTGAGGTAATTATTCAAATTACATTATCTATTGTAGGTAATTCAAAGGTTTTCGTCTCCGTACCTGTTTATTATCCAGTAATAAAACAATTTTTCTGATTTATTATCATGATTATCTATTTGTTTGAAGTTCAATATAATTTTGTAAATCAAAATGCACCTTTCAAATTCCAATATTAATTAAAATAATAATAATATCTTTGGACAACCAACACACTGTTATCTGATCCCAAACTAGGCAGAGCCTGTACTATGGTAACCAGACAACTGATAAATATACTTAATATATTTCTAAATACATACACATTATAGATAAATTACACCCAGACACAGAACAAATGATTGTGCTCATCACACAAACATTTGTCCTGGGTGGGAATCGAACCTACAACCTCAGTCTTAGCAATGGGACAATATTCCATAGTTGAAAGAAAATCAAATTGAATTACGTGTTTTATTAATTCAATGAATTTGTAAACAAAAACCTGTTTCCAAAGTAAGTGTTGTACAGGTGCATCTTTTATAAAAAATAATAAAATTGGCATGTCATCTATCAGTCTTCCTGTGTTCCCTTTTTTTGGTTGAGTTTGGCACATAAAATATTTTCTCTTCTGTTCTTGTATGTCTATAAAATGTTCCATGTTTCTTATTTACCCAAAAACGTTTTTCTGGATAGTATTTAAATCCTGCTGAAGGTTTCATACTTCAAAAAGAACTTATCTCATTAAGAATGGTCTTCGAGCTGATAGGGTATTATTTTTTAGCATTGAAACCTGGTAGTAACTTTTTTATAACACCAATTATTTAGATCCAGTCAGACTTCAGTAGAAATATCCATATAATTATTTTTTTTAAATTGCTGTTTCAAAGCAATTTACTTAAACAAAAAAAAAAACAAAAAACGCAAGAGTAGTCTGTATTAGAAATACTATTGTATATTTTTTTTTTTTTTTTGTTTTGTAAAATTATCTTATGAACAACACGTAAACATGATTGTATCAAAACAAAGTCGCATTGACGCAGTGTTAGCGTCGCCTTTGCGTAGCGTTTACATTGCGTTTACCTTAGACAAACATTTTGCCCGCCCTTGGAATATGTTAGAAGCATGTACCACTCAAGCAATCTCTAGGTCACCATATCCCAAAGTGAGCCCAAAGAATACTGAGATAGATCAAGTCCGGAAAGACCCAGACCATAAAATTTGAGCTTTCGGATGAGTGCTAAAAAAAGAAACCCTAGCTACCTTAGTAAGTTTGACATCACTAATTTGATTGCCGAAAATATTTGCACTTTGATCTTGTTGACATTGAATAAATACTTCGTACCAACTTGAATTTCGTCATATTTTACAAAATTAAGTGGGCCGAAATAAGTAAATATTGGTTTTGTCGCGGTATCTCAAAGACGCTTGCCTAAAAGTGAAATAGTGCTGACAACTGTCTTTGGTATCTGCAATATTTTTATTGAATAATATTATTTTCAACTAGCTTCTGCCTGCGACTTCGTCCGCGTCAAAGTTTTGCTGTCCTGACCCTTCCCGTCGCATCGAATTGCCTGCCATTTTTCGCACATTTTTCGTTGCTGCTCCGCTCCTTTTGATTGTAGCGTGGTGTTATATAGCCTATTATAGGCTTCCTCCATAAATAGGCTATCCAACACAAAAAGAATTTGTTCTGTGTCTGGGTGTAATTTATCTATAATATGTATTTATTTAGAAATATATAAGTATATTTATCAGTTGTCTGGTTACCATAGTACAGGCTCTGCCTAGTTTGGGATCAGATAACGGTGTGTTGGTTGTCCCAAGATATTATTATAATTCGGACCAGTAGTTCCTGAGATTACCGCGTTCAACCAAACAAATAAACTCTTCAGCTTTATAATCTATATATAAAAATGAATCCCTATTTCCCTTGGTCACGCCATCACGCGTAAACGGCTGGACCGATTTCACTTTTTTTTTTTGTTGTGTTTGTAATTTTCAGGAGAAGGTTCTTATGAAAGAAAAATAATTAAAAATTGCGCGGAAAATTAGAAAATTACTCATCACCCAATCAATTACTCTCATTTAAGAATACTTAACAACCATATAATAGGACAATGGTGCCGATTCTGTTGTACACCCAATTAAACTAACTAAACTATCTCTAAAATTCCTTACTTTTGGCTATGAGAATTTTAACGCTATTCTGCAAGAAAAAATCTCTAAATTTAAAAATTATTTTGACACGACTAAAAACCAATTTGACAGTCAACGTGGTTTTTTGTTTCTTTTGGTTTCGCAACGTGGTACTTGTGTGCGCTACGCAATGATTTTTTTAGAGACGAAGGCGCGCGCAAGGGGGCAGCTTGGACGTGTTTTATATGGAATTTTTCACTTTTTGTTTGAAAAATATAAAAAAATATTACCTAGTTGTTGAGATTTAAATGTTCCGGGGTAAACAAAGGGGGTCGAAAATTTCATTATTTTTGCGATAGGATACGCCATTTTCGAGATATAAGCAAAATAAAAAATACAGCACTGTTTTTGCACGTGAAGGCGAGGCGTTGGTGTGAATTTTTGTTCATGACCACTAGTTTTATTCCACACCTTTTTAATCGCGATTAAAAATAGTCAGATTTAGTCAAAATAAATGATTATAGTCTAAATTTTTGATGAAAACCGGCAAACTCAGAATAGCAAAATTGTCATTTTCACTAAACTAATAACTCAGTGTAATCTTGGTGCTGTCAAACTAAAATACAGTTAAGTTGGATCACTTTAGTCTATTTCTGAATAGGAAATCGTCGTTTGACAGGAATAAACCAAATTTTAGTGATTTTTAGTTTAGTTTAGAGAATTTTGTACAACAGAATCGGCACCAATGTAAACTTTTTTAATGTAACATTATGACAATTGACATAGAATTGACAGAATGCGTGCTCAAATATCATCAAAGAGACAGGACAACGTCTGTCGGGTCAGCTAGTATTAGTATAGATACATGATAAATTAACCAGTGCGCAAATTTTAACAAATTAGACTTAAATGAGTTATAATAACCATGCAATTTTTATTTTGATATTTCTTAGTACAAAAAAATTAAACTATCGTTAACGAATGATGTTTATTTTGAAACTGGTTTTTATGGTAACTAGCGCGCGGCACCGGCGCGGCGGCGAAGGTGAACGACCGAGGGTATCTACTTGTACCTATCAGCTGTTCGATCGGTCAACATTCTAAGAAATTTGAAGTACCTATGCCGGCGCGCGGTTACTGACCTATTACTATTTCGATATCATATTACGAAATATGTAGGGTGTCCACAGTTTACTGATTTAAGGTTGGATATTTTTATTTTTTAAAGTATTGAAATTATTATTGAAATGTGTTCTATTACTGATATTGAACCACCAAACAAAATTTGCGGCCTGGTTAAAAAAAAACCTGTATAGTATAGATTCGTTAGTGTAAATGTACGAAAAAGGAATTATAACGCCGTATCTCGCACAAATATTAGGTTATGCTTTAGTATCATTTGGTGCACCAAAAGCATTCCGACTGTCTATCCTAAGGGTGGTAACTCCGCGAATTTTTGCTGATATTCAGAAGCGATAAAGTTGCAAAAACATCGCGATACAGTTATTTAATTTAAGACGTTTATTTCAGACACTGTCCATATTGTTGTTAGTAACACAAAAAACCTTATAAATCTATTGTTAGTACATACAAAGAAAATCAAAACGTGGGATCGCAAAGGAGTGCCAGTTTTATGGCAAGCCCTGGACGCGACCGCCCACAGTGTGTAATCGCATCCAGTGCTGCCACATATGCGAGTCCCAGCGTCCGACGAACACACTCAGAACGCTATTCGAGCTGTCACGCATGCGCTTCATGAGAGAAGCGCTTCGCTTTCGCATGATGGCATGAAAGCCATCCACGCCTCGCAACGCAAACATTGCTGAAGCGCTGCAGTGGCGAGGCAGCCCGAACAGCACCCTGAACGCGTTATTATACTGGACTCGCAGAGCGCTGTATGTACGCTGCGTGTACTTGGTCCACAGGCTGCAGGTGTAAAAAGATTGACAAAATGCCTTAAATAAGGTCACTTTGACTTGCTCGTTACACCGTGCGAACCTGCGGGCCAGCATGTTACAGCGTACAGACAGCGCCCTGCGCTCCCGCTCCAAATCAGCGTTGTCGCATAAATCTTCTGAGACCCAGTGACCCAGATATTTAAAGTGAGACACTCTGTTTAAGCTGGCACCGCACAGATACAAGGGAGGCACATTAGCAAAGGATTTATTACCGGCCTTAAACACCATCACTTCACTCTTCTTCACATTATATCTGAGTCCGTGGGTCCGCGCATAGTTTTCACAAATGTCTAGCAATCTGCGCATGGCACTGATCGACGGGCTCAGCAGAACCATGTCGTCCGCGTAGCTGATATTATTAACACACTGACCGTCTATATGGCACCCTATGCTTGTTCTGCTGAGCTCACCGATCAGCTCGTTCATGTATAAGTTAAAGAGACGAGGAGAGGTTAATCCCCCCTGCCTCACCCCGCACTCCAACCCATACACGTCCGAGTGTGAGCCTGCCCACCGCACAACATTCGTTTGACTTGTGTACCAATATCTCAACATTGCAACAACATCACGTGGCACATTTGTTTCGTTCTTCAGTTTTTGCCATAATACATCATATGCCACCAAATCGAACGCCCTGGACAAGTCCAGGTAACAGGCATAGACCGGCGTATTTCTGGCTGTATAATACTGCACAGTCTGCTTGAGACACAGGATGGCACTCTCGGTCGAAAGGCCAGGTCTAAATCCAAATTGAGCATCATGAATTTCTATGTGCCTATCCAAGTGTTTGTCAAGTAGACTGTCCAGCACTTTTGCTATCACAGTAGCCAGCGAGATGGGTCTGTAGTTCGCCAGGTCTGAAACATCCCCGGTCTTGTCTTTGATAACCGGAACAACCACGGTATGCGTAAGTTCATCCGGTAGGTAACAATGACTTACACATAAGCTGAAAAACATAGCAAGTACTCGATACAAATGGGAACCAGCATAATATTTCAAATGCTCAATGCTGAGACCATCATGACCAGGGGACTTACCACGGACCATTTTTTGAATTACGGAAGCAACTTCCGTAGCGCAAAATCGAACAGAAACGTCCCCTGCCATGGTCTCAGCACCGCGCGTCAGGTCAGTCGAGCCTACTGGAGGAGATTCCACCCTAAAATGACGCTGAAATAGGTTGGCTATATCACAAGGCACATGCACGCCCGCAACGCTCACAGGTAGACTGGATTTCGGGTTCAATTTATTTGTCTTTTTCCAAAATTTACCAAATTGTTTACTCGAGTGATGCTGAGCAATTATATCTAACTTAATTTGTTTTTCATTCTCTTGACAATATTTTATCCGAGACTTAAAAAATCGCCTAGTTTGGCACATGCTATCGTAAATGGGTCCGCTTTTTTGTTTTCCACTCAATAACCAGTTTTGATAACATAACCGAGCCTCACTGTGAGCACCGCTGACGTGTTTGTTCCACCCTGGCACATATTTATGTTTCCTGTACACAGGACCAACATAGCTGTCTGCCGCCGCCTTACTAAGTATTTGCACAATATCGCTATACATCTGTTTTAAAATGCGCTTGTGATCCTCATTATAACAACAGTGATCGGCGCAGTGTGTAAATTCTACAGGAAAATTTATTATGATTATGTTATTTATATGATATTTTATGATGCTGTCGCTGGTCGTACATTCCACTTAATTACGATTTTGCATCGTGACTATCGCGAGACAGCACAGTCACAGTCGCGGTTCAGCACCAATACTGTCGTGATGTAGCATCGATACAGTTGTGCGCTGTAGCGCCTAAAGTTCGACTTTTAATCCTATTCAGTAACTTGACAGTTCAAAGAATAATAATGATACCATACTAGAAGTAATAGTGTTGGGGTAGTGAACGATTTCGCGTGAAGAATGAATGATAAAAATGGTTTAAATGAAATAAAACTTTAAAAAATCGTTATTAGGATGTTGTGGAATATAAGAATAAGTAATAATTTTTAATAACAGTTATTTCCTTTTTTATTTTGTTCTGATAGAAACAAAACCAAATATAAAAATCATGTCATTTTACTTTTTTTTTTACTGTATTCATTTTATTTCCTCTGGCCGCCATAGACGATGTATACCTATATCGTGTTTTAAGACAAGTTATTAAAATTAAATACAAAGTTTGAATGCAAGTACATTATTTCAAGTTCATTCAATTTCATTCATTCTTGCACCATCTCACTATTTTTTTGTTAAAACCTGGTATCCCTCCAACTGTCAAGTTACTGAATAAGTTTAAAAGTCCAACCTTATGTGTGAATGCCTGTGGACGCTAAAGTTGTAAGATGGACTCGGTAGAGATAACGTTGGTCGCGATGTCTTTGTTGCTACCTTAACGGAAGCAGACACTGCGTAGGCGTGGACTACGTTAATATTGGGTGCACCGTATAATAAAGGAAGGTTACGTGATAACCATGATGTAACAATGTCTAAAAACGAATAAAGTACAAGAAAAAAGTTTGAAAATGTTTTATCAAATGTCATATTCAGTATTTCGCTTTTTTTACCCGATGTCGGTCGCAAAGGTCGCACGTTAGTAGCGATGCTGAATCGATACAGTCGCGTTTTGCATCGATCTAGAAGTGATACTGTATCACTAATGAATCGCTTCTGTCGCACGTTGCAAATGCGATAAATGCAGACGCGCGTTGACAAACGCTGCTGAGAGTCTCCATCGGTATCTTCCATTACTTACCGAAAAAAGCTCGTGGCATCCTTTAAATTATTATTATTCATAAGATGAAGTCAGAGTTGATGCACACAACTCTTTTCGACACGATTAGCGACAAAAGAGTACACATATACATATACACGTATATGTATTTTTAAAGCATAGAAATATCTTAACATCTATGCTAAGAACGAGCCTCAGAAGTCAGTGCAGCAGCCAGTGGAACAACACAGGACACATGACAAAAAAAAAACGAATTACAATATGTCCTGTCTGATGAATTTTGCAACAACAATCTGCTGATAAGCTCAAAAGATCTGTTGTCACGATTATTTTGAACGTTAATTTGACTGAAACAATAAACTTCATGCTAGGCGGTCGCAAATCAATGTAAAATCATCAAGCGCTCCCCTAATGTATATAGCACGTATTAATAAAGGACGTCATCTCGTCACAGTAGTTAGATAAGGTCACCGCCTCGCTAGCCGCTCAATGGCAGTATTTTGTTCGTTGACCCGCGAACGGCTGCGTTGGCGCACACTCGGTTGCGTTGCGAGCATCATTTTTTCAAGGCCCAGATTTTCAGATTTCGATCTCCTTTTGGTGCGACAGTGCGTAGATTAATTTTGGTGACGCCTTTGTGTATCATTAATATTTGGCCCATTTACTGTTCGTTTATTTTTGGTAAGTACATTTAAATAAATAAATACAACGCTATCATAAAAGAGTAACCATGGAGTTTCTTGCCGGCTCTTCTCCATATGAATCAACAAATTGGAACCGTGAACCTAGCTTCTGGCGTTTCATAAGTGCACAAGAAGGTTAAGTGAAAAAAAAAAAATATTGCTTTCTAATTTTGAATTAATTCCTTGGTCAGACAAGATCACATTTCATTCAATTATGTACTGTGTTTACTCACGTAACTGTTTTAAATGAAAAGCTCTTGGGAAAATAGGTAACACTGCAAACAATGTCGTAAGTGCCGTTATGTTTCTTCGTTAAGAAAATAAGAAATGTACCAATATCGTTGTAGTGTGATTAGTATGTACCTACGCAGTTTTTTTTTTGTTCTTTAAAAAACACTATATAAACACTGGAACTCTGAACGACTGTACCGATACAGTATCGTAATCGCTGAGGAAATAGGGATATTCCTTCAGCAATTACGATACTGTATCGATTTTCAATTTATTAGTACGAGAGAAAAATTTACAGTACGGTACCAATCTTAACACGTGCGTAGTCACTTCCCCAATTATTGGTGTCCTAAATAACGACGAAGTAACGTCAACATTAATTGCACAGTTCAGACGAGCGAAGAACAAACTTGCAAAACGTCTGGCT
Source organism: Aporophyla nigra (assembly GCA_947507805.1). Lineage (NCBI taxonomy): Eukaryota > Metazoa > Arthropoda > Insecta > Lepidoptera > Noctuidae > Aporophyla > Aporophyla nigra. Next base: position 14,442,464 of record OX382301.1, on the reverse strand, counting down.
GTACTTTCTTTGAAACTTGTTGTGTAGTTCTTGTCAAAAAGTATCGAAAGAGTCTTCGAGAAAAATATTCAGAGCAGTAGAACAATATTCGATAGCGTATAGTGAACCAATTTGTTATCGTTAATATACAGATAATAAAGCGGTCAGTTGCCGGCCGGCATCCGTAATATTCCGAACGCGCCTACCATCACGTCCACCACAGCGGATTCCTGCTTGAATTTTTATGCAAAAAGAAATATGAGCATTAATATACACGTCTTAAGATTTTATCAAGATCCTGCTTGTGCCAGGAACAGAACTTATTTTAATGATAAAATCTTCGCTGCCTTGTCTGTGATACGCGAGTCACGAGTCCAGGATACAGTCCACAATAAAGTCGTAATAAATTATTTATTCTCACAAGATACTGACTCATAAACATTAGAGATACAAAAAGGTTACAAACAATTCTTTCGCATAATTTCAAATTTGGTAAGAGGAAAGACGCATTCAGTTCATTCGACTTATTTAAGCTCGCGAGCCGGGCCGGTCACAATACTCACAATGAATTGGTAATACCGCGAGCAGTCATTGCCCGACCCGGCAATATTAAATTAATCAATCGAAATGATTCTCGCATTGTTTGCTTCATACGTAATTGTTATGGTACGGTATTTAATGTACGATGGCCTTCACGTAAGCTTTGGAAAGCTTAATCTTGCTTTCAATCTATGTTTCAGACTGAAAATATTGGTAGTCACACTGTGCTTAGCTGAATTACGAAGTTGTCTTATCTAAAGACATCTTCGGGTCTTGATCAAACATCTAAAAGACTAAGAAGATGTTTTGAGAAAAAATACTCTTCTGAAATAATTTAGCCAATAAGGTTTAGCAAACATTAGAAGTTTCGCCTTAATAAACCGTTGCGAGCCGGTCGTTGTACTCAAAATATTATGCAGCCAAGTTGGTTTCATAAGAATAAAATAAAAAATCTTTAAGATTTGGCAAAACTTTGTACATTCCAAACCTTACGTCAACTAAAATATTGACTAACGCCAACTTGTGGTTTTGTGTGTCGTATGTATTAAGCCGAAAAGGTTCTTGAAATACTTCGGGTTTCCCCGAAACCAGAAATACATCTCTACAATTATATTTGGTTCTAAGGAAGTCAAGCGAAAATACTCGAGACATACAAGAAAAAAATTATACTCCTTTAAAACAAAGATTAAAATCTATCAATCAACCATAAGCGTGCTTAAACTTAATTAAAGCTTCCGAAGTTCCGAGTTTTACGATGTTTTACTACTTGCCTAGTTGCTGATTATATTTTATGACCAAGATCAATAAATTAGGTTGTGAATCACATATCACAGCCACATTTAACACCTATCAATATAATTTATGACAAAAATGTAACTGGTTTTTTAAATAAAGAGAGCCGAAAGGCCATTTCTATAACCAGTTAAGAATTTGTAAAGCATATGTCTAATAATTTTAAAACTAAGATTTAGACTTTTAACTGTAAATAATAATGTTTAGATTATTTTCTAGTGTTTTATGATAATTCAACCAATAGAATATTACTAATAAACATTCCTTATTACACATTTCATTGTTATAATCAGCATTTCACTGTTGTTATTTTCATTATTTACATTTTAAAATGATTTAAATATAGAAGTGGTTCCCAATCTCAATTCGTCATGTGCATAGATGTCTAAAATATTTAAAAACATTTTTCTGAAACAATCACTGGACTTAAATGTTTAGGACACAATAAGAGGCTTTGAGTTCACAATTAGCAATAATTAGTTGACAAATGGAGGAATCCATATGTGTACATAATAGTATTCTATTCCATTCTTAAAAACAAAACTGTAAATGAGTCATCCTGTATTTGTTTCTTTATTTCTTAGAAGTCGTTTTAAAAGCGCTACCTCAAATCAAAACCCGCAGACTACCGTCCTGCGGAATATTAAAAAGGGTAGATGTGACACTTCTCTGGAATTTATTTTAATGGCTGTTTTTGTTTCTAGGTTTGTAAAGTCATGAATATGGTTCCTAATTTGAACTTGCTGCACGTAATATGTTTCGCACTGTTATTCGATCTGTGTGCGCGCACGCACGCGGAATTATTCACAGCGATAGCAGAAGTAGAACATTTGCTGGAGACACACAAGAGAATAATTGATGATTTAGACTTTTATATTAATAAGGAAGAGAATAGACTTTTCAACCTAAAGAGGTAAGATTTATTTAAATATATTTGAATAAGACATAAACAATAAGCTTTCTACAAAAAATGAATTGATTTTGGAAGGATGTAGAGTCACTAAAAGAGATAACTAACCGTAGAAATTCAGTAAGAAAGGATGTTTTCGAATAAAATAAAATAAATTGATCCTGGTTACTTATATGTTTTGGTGACCGTACTTATACCATCCGTGCCTGACGTAAAGTATAGCACCAACCGATTTCTTCCCGTGGGTGTCGTAAAAGACGACCAAGGGACTTACTAGAGAATGGGCACCAGCAATCTCAGTGCATTTTACCACGTTACTGCGATCGTAACCCGCCTGCCAAACGTGGCGATTATGGAAAAACTTCCCTTTTTGGGGGAGGCTTATGTCCAGAAGTGGACGGCTTTCAGCTGAAATGATAAAGATTTTATTTATTTTTATTTATTTATTTTATTTATTAATAAAAAAATGACTTAAAGATGACTTATAGATAACATTGTTATTTTTATTCACAGGCATTTGAATCTCTACAAAAAGGAACATGAAAGGGCAATGGAAGATATTCCTAATTACTTGGGTAATCCAATCAACGCTTTCACCCTGATAAAAAGACTGACGACAGATCTTGATCATATTGAAGATAGTATTAAAATAGGAACAGGTAACTCTTTATTTATGCTATTTATAAAATAAGTCCCACTCAAGATCATCATTTATTGTTGGAAAATGGAAGTTAGTAGATTGATAGACCATGAATATTTATATGTAGAAACTATGAACTCATACAAAATATTTAGGCCGTTTTTTACCCATTTTTTTTGTATCACCATGCGGAAATCAAGTCTGAAACTAAACGAAAATTTAAATGATAGACTGGCACAGATCGTTAAAATAAAATTTAGTTGCGGCTTCATTGATTTGATCTGGTTCAATTAGATGATATACGACAAGTTTTATTGGGATAAATCTTCATTAGCACCTACCTAACACTCGAATTTTATTTCTTTGGGAGGCCTATTCACTTTAGTTCTGTGTTCATCAGAATTCCTAAGTTGTCATGTGAGTTAAAACTATGAAGGTAACCGTAAAGGAACTTTTAACAAAGTCTCAGGGAAACAAATAATGCACATAATGGTTTTAATCAACACCACACGGTCATAACAAAAAGATAATAGGCAACTTATGCCTTGATTATGTTTTATTAAATGAGACAATAGCATTCTCGCGATCAAGAGAATCGAGCGAAGTATTCACCATCATAAAAGTTGATTAAGGTTGAATTATACTCCCAAAGAAATATCAAGTGTCACAATAGAATAATACGTGAATTATGTTTTACACATAATCTGGGAACTATGAAACTTTAATAAGGTGTTATGGTTTCCCACGAAAAGTAATGAAGGTGACGGAAACTGTCCGTTTTAATATGTTTCCTAAAGAATAATTGCAATGTTTGGACAGTTTTTACTGACCCAATTAATGATGCATTTGATTCCTTGGGACGGATAGACAAAAATGTAGCGAGAAGTTCGGATAATAATGAATTTTAAGATCTTATTTCTATGAAACTCGTCTTTCATGAATCATGATACTGAGCTTTTAACGATGATTACAGAATACATAAAGAATATAACAATGAACCATGAAGACGTGAAGTATCCCGCTCTGGAAGACTTGACGGGGGCCGCACAGGCGCTCACCAGACTTCAAGAAACCTACCACCTGGATGTAAAGGACCTCTCCGAAGGATTACTCAACGGGGTCGCTTATAGGTAATATTTAGCTGATCATTTCTTCACGCAACCATAAAAGCGTTTTTTTGGGTGTGAAATCATCAAATCACTTCTCCCACTCTGGGGACTCTCGGGAGCGCGTGTCAAAGTTTTACTAACTAAAACCCACCCGTGTTCCTTCAGTTGCCTGTGTCAGGGCCTTGGTAACTCTATCGAACAAATGCGAGACACTAGCAGGAACCATAAAGGCTGCCTCTCCATTAAAGCAGGAAGAGTAGAGAAGTGGAAACATAAGCTAATACAGGTCCGGATTGGCCATACGGGCAAATCGGGCAAACGCCCGATGGGCTGGAGGCCCAGTGGACCGGTCGGTTGCTGGTTATACCAATGGTTTTCCTTTACGAATGGCAGAGGGCCGGTTCTCTGTGAAATGCCCGGACTGAATTAAAGCCCTAGTCCGGCCCTGAGCTAATATAACTCCATAAAGTTCACTTCATATGTATTTAAGACAAATTATTGGTTATTGTTTTCAAACTAATTTAAAATTAAGAGTTTTTGCATATTAACAGGTCAGTAGAGATAAGATAAGAAACTCCAGAACTAAGGAGCTTCCTGCCAGTTATAACCATCACTCAATCATATTTGTTTTAATATAAAAGACAGCATAAAATACATTGCAATCTTTCAGAGGTTAATTACTATTTATCTTTTAAAAATTGTTTCATTTGTTAAATACCTAACAGTCTACATTGTTTTTCGTTTGGCTGATAGTGAAACTAAAGTTATTATGCGATGCGCTATGTAACTAATTCAACAATACAATTATGCCTTTATGAGCGTGAAGCAAGATTATTAGCGCTTTAGCTCTGACATTATGCCAAAAGGTGTACAGGTACACTGCTCCATATCAACGTATAAATTTCCAGTTTAAGCTGACCTCGTATTGTACAGGCGTCTCGTATAATGAGAAGTCAGCTTATACTGGAAATGCACAGCTAAATTTGTACAATGTTTGTGTAACTAAATATTATTTGTGTTTGCATAATAACTTACATCATGTTAAGTAATAGTTTAGCATGTCTTTAGATATGGTTGTCAGCTAATAGATTTGAGTTTGTAGAGCGTAGACATTTATTTCCTATTGCAATATTCCTATTACAATAGGAAGGAAATATGTCATAGTTGTATGTGACACTTTGTCATCTGCTTACAGTACGATAGATAAAATAAAAGACATAATTTAAGTGACAAGAACCGTGATATATTTATTTTCCACAAGCTTGCGCCCGCGTTATTGTCGGCAAATGACACGGTAATGTACCACCAGAATAAAAATAAATATCCTATGTGTTAAATCCATCTTGTACAATATTTATTTTCATGTATTGCCTCTAAATACCTAGGTTCATCTGTATATGCGTGATACAGTTACAAACATACATACTTTCACATTTATATTATTAATAGGATTGTAATAGATTACAATAGGAAAGTTAACAAAAGTATTTAGTTGTAGGTATCCTATTATAAATGGACATTCATGAAAAGAGTATGTGATCTCAATTAAATATAACATCGTCACACTCACAACTCATTATTCTCTTGTCCTTCCAATTTATTTGGGGTCAGTGCAACATTTCTTCTTCTATACTTTTCTATAAGTCGTCATCTCAGTAGTCACCCGCTTATCACCTCGTGCACCTCTTTTAGCCATATCATTTTTCACACAGTCTATCCCTGTTTAGTCCACATTATATTAATATTTTATGTTCATTTCAGTTCTCCAATGAGCGCAGGCGACTGTTACGAGCTCGGGCGCGCATTGTACAACGAGAAAGATCTTACGAACGCGCGCGCATGGATGGTGGAGGCGTTACGCAAGTTTAAGGAAGAAAATATTCCCTATTCCTTCACTGAAGCTGACATATTGGAGTACATCAGCTTCTCTTATTATTTGCTCGGTAAGTAATCTTTATTTTCCTTGGAATGTTAGAAAACAAATATGACAGCATCAAATGATCCCTGTCTCCAAGAATCGATATATGTATGTAGAGTTGTATCTGTGTCTTCATGATTTCAATATCCTATGTTGGGTACTTCGTCTTAGCGTGTCGATAGGAAACTAAATATCGTCAGCCCAGTAATTGGGTACGAGCTTAGCACTTCCACTTTGGGTACTTTTTTGAAGGTACATATTACTTTCACCCAATTTTTTTTTTTGAAAAGATGATTATAATACAATAGGATTGGCATATTGGTTCTTCTGCCAATATGGCATTACTACAGTTACTAATGCAAATAACAGTATAAATATCTTTCTGACAACGTCCTAGATTGTTTGCTTGTATACAGGTGATACAATAACATATAATTATTGTTTCCAGGCGACACAAGAAGTGCTCTAGAATGGACACAAAAGTTGCTAGCCGTAGACCCCAAGCACACCCGCGCTAAAGGCAACGTGCCGCACTATCAGAAGAGTATCGCTGAAGAAGAGCAGAGACTCAGAAAGGAACGGCGTGGGGTACGTGCCATAAATATGGTATAACTAAAATCTTTTATTCTAAGATTTAATTCAAATCCAACCCAAAAAAAATCTCATAACCTTTTGGATTAAGTATAAATTGGAATGACATCATTCATCATCATCATTTCAGCCAAAACACGTCCACTATTGGACATAGGCGTCCATTGGGGGGGGGGGGGGGGGGGGTTTGCCATAATCGCAACGCTTGGCAGGCGGATTGGCGATCGCAGTAGTGTGGTAAAATGCATAAAGAACACTGCTGCCCATTCGCTAATCAGTCCCTTTAGTCGCCTCTTACGACACAAGAAGAAATCGGATGGATGCTATTCTTTACGTCTAGCACCACATGGAACATCTATTGTCAAGCGAGATTCAACAGTATGAACATTTTTGCTAGAAAAATAGACCAATATAATTATGAGAAATAAAAATTTCTCGTGCGACACGAGACTATTGGTCTATTTTTCTAGCAAAATGTTCATACTGTTGAATCTCGCTTGACAACAGATGTGTTGGATGAAGTAACTTGTTGAACTGTTGACATAGGTCTTGCTAACGAATATTAACTGTTAGGTTCTATCACAATGCGGTATGTTAGCACGTGTGCACGTAGGTTATGATAGCGACAAGGTCACCTTGTATTTATCTATGAGTGCCGACTCTATAAATCATTTTATGTATTATCGTGGGGAACATCTCTCGGGCCGGGAATAGATCCCTAACAGTGTTATTGCTGTATGTAACGTGACTATTTGTTAGCTAAACAACTACTCTTTGACATATTCCTACGCAAAAAGTTTTGTAAAAAAAAGCGGCTGTGACATACTCGGACAGACAGACAGACAGACATGACGAATCTATAAGGGTTCCGTTTTTTGCCATTTGGCAATGGAACCCTAAAAACATAAACATTATGATTAATACATAACTTTACTTTTTACTGGTTCATTTCTAGTTATACGGGTCAATAATATCGATTTCGTTTGATTTATGAGAATACGTCATAATAACAGAAAATTCGATTTAAAGGTCAATAACTTGTTTTTATACCTAAACTAATATCACTAAGCGAAAAGATTTGTTTTTTTTTTTATGTTTGTTACGGTTTCACGCTAAAACGGTTGAACGGATTTGGATAAAATTTTAGCATATGGGTAGACCATTGCATGGATTAATTAGGCCATTGAATACTTTTTATCCCGATATTCCCACGGGATGGAGACTTATGCGTCAGAAACTGCGAGGCGCAGCTAGTATAGATAGTTCAATCCACGATGACGCGCCGCTCTGCGCCCATTTCCTTTGTTTTTAACCGCTCTCAGTACAATTGTCAAAGAGTGGGGCGCGTCTTCATGGCGTGAACTATCTATATATGGTATAACAATTTGAATATCCACAAGCCGTTTTTATATTATTTAATAGTTGACTTAACAGCTTTGTTTTTGCCAACTAAAAAAAAAAACCGAATAATTAAGTCTAAACTACAGAATTTATCGAGAATGGTAACGGATAATGTTAAACCATTTTTCCTTAATGATCAAAATACCTCGCAGAAACAAGAAAAACAAGTCTATGTTATTGAAACACATTTATATAAATTACCATTATTTAAATTAAGTCTCAAATCTAATCTAATTTTGTTATAAAATATTATTGGTTGGTCTACAGGAGACTGGTGCGGAGCAACAAGAGGAAAAACCGGTTGAATTGACCGGCTATGCTAAGGAGAGAAAAGTCTACGAGTCACTTTGTCGCGGCGAAGTCGATATACCTCTCGCTATTTCTAACAAGTAAATATATTTTTGATACTCTATTATTCTAGAACTAAACCATACTAAACATGAAAACATGTTAATCGCAGTCATAAAACTGCAAATAGGACTGTGAATATTTAAGTCATCTATACTAATATTATAAAGCTGAAGAGTTTGTTTGTTTGAACGCGATGATCTCAGGAATTCGTCCGAATTGAAAAATTCTTTTAATGTTGGGTAGCCCATTTATCGTGGAAGGCTATAGGCTATATAACATCACGCTATTACCAATAGGAGCTGAGCAAAAAGAAAAAAGTCAAAAGTACGAAGACCTCGCACGGGCAGGCGATTCGATGCGACAGTGAGGGACTGGGAAACAAGATATTTAACGCGGACGAAGTCGCGGACAGAAGCTAGTATTAAATGTTCACCGTCGTTTTTACACTTTCATATTTGCACGCTCCGATATTATATGACCCCGACTAAAACAAAGCTATTTGTAAACCATTGCAAATTATAGTGTACGTTATAATATCTAGATAGATACTGGGTGACTTTTTTTAGCGTCTTGAAAAAAAATGGGGGTAATAGGTGAACGGAGTAGAAGCTTTTGGCATAGACATTTTTATTATTTTTATTTTTGAATAACATGTAATTAAATTGATCTAACAATAAATACTACACATTTAAAGTAACATTTTCATACTAGAACAACAAAAACAGAAATTTGGAAAAAAAAAAACAACAAAATATATTTAAATCTATCGAAACTCAAATCATACGCACCCGACTCAATGCGCGGCATGTATCATTGATTTTGGAGCGCGGTCCTACCCTTTGAAGCCGGCTGATAGGTGGCCTCATTGATCTTTCGCAGGCGCACAAGCCGCACACGCATCCCTGTCCACCCGCGTCCCGCGCTCCTTTAGTCACCTACGATGAATCTGAAGGCCTTCCTGCCTTCTATTCTAGTTACACAACACACCATATGAAGGTCGAGACGGTAAAAATGTCATCCGGTATATGTAATAATACGTGCACCGACAAAAGCTATATGCTCCATGGCTTTTGTCCGCAGCATGGTCTGTTAAATAACTTTTTGACATGGACGATAAAATCATTTGATTGGTAGTAGTTATAAGAATACAGATTCCCTTATCATACATTTCCAGGCATTTTTTATCGCTCGCTTTTCTGGGATTGTCTGGGAAGTCTGTATTGGAGACAACCACTATACAGGATAAGTTTTTATCCAGTGCGTAAATTGTAACCATGAATTCAGCATATCATTCTAGACCCTCTTGCGCAGAAATTTTTCGTCGGTTTAAAAAAAATCAACTGTTTCATAGAAAAATGCAATACCTACGGGGTCAAAATGTATGGAACAGCAGATTTTTTTTTTTGTATATCCGACGAAAATTTTCTACGTTACTGTAACCATGAATTCAGCATATCATTCTAGACCCCCTAGAATGATATGCTGAATTCATGGTTACAGTTTGCGCACTGGATAAAAACTGATCCTGTATATTACTGCATGCAGATAATGCTTCGTTTAAAATATTGATTCAACTTATTTGTATTCTCATGGTCGTCACACGATCTTCAATGTTAAGCGATTGCATTTGAAATGTAAAAATAAACCAATCTGAATGACATTACATTGACCCCGCCTCATTTCAACCCAACATTCGGTGACTTCGTTAAAACGATTCCGATGTTGTATCTATTGAATATTGTGCACCATCATGCATCGTTTAGAACATTAAGGCATAAAAATACAATAGCTATAAACTAAATACATGCATGAACTCACGCCTTCTTCTCGTGGGGGTACACAGAAACTACACAACGCCACCTGCTTATGATCCTTACATACTCCTTTTGCGTTCATTACGTTGAACATCTACATCATCGTATCGTTGTACATCTGCACCCTAATTGCGAAACGCACTATTTATCAGAATCTGAATGGGATTGAAGATTATTTCTAAACCATTGCGTCATTTGTTCGAATAAATTGTAAGCTCAGCAACGTAAATAACGCAATGAATGTTGTTTAACTATTAACATGAAACCAATTCCTACTGCTAGCAAGTTACGCAATTACCCCTCTGGTCATTCACGTACACCGGTTACGGATACTGCGCACCTCACCTTTCTTTAAAATAAAGCATAAATATAAAAAAATTACATTATTATTTCAAGTACCATATAACCCATATTAGAAAACAACTAAATTATTCAATCATTGTTCAGTGAGTTCAAAATCACACATAAAAAAACGAATAAATAAAATATAATAATAATAGAGCATCAGTCATTAGCTTAATATACTAAATATTATATATATATATAACTCATTACTTCATTAGCTACATACAATTATATCACTCGTCACTGTCAGTTTGTATGTTGATCAAAATATTATTCGCTACCGTAAAATATATAACTTCACAGAATAAAAATCATTCATTTGATATCTGATATAGAATTTAAATCAAGAAAGTTATCAATAATACAACTCTCCAAGTTCATTGAATCTCATCGAACGACTTTTTATGCAATAGTCAACCAGACACTGTCCTGAAAATAGTTTGAAATTTAAAGTAAGAAAAAATTGAATTTGGCACATTACCCTGGATCTTCTAGCTTAAGGTTTACTTAAAATAGTTATTAATCAAATGAATGTTAACTCTAAATTCTGTAATAACATTGACAATGGAATAAAATAAAATTTTCTAGTATAATACGTTACAATAATTATAATGTGAATAAAAACAAAAGTAAAACAGACACAGCTGGTTTCGTAATCATATATATTCATTTGTTGTTCTATTCGTTTGTGTATCAACAATTACCTGGTCAACACTGGTCAACTATGTGTGAACTTCCTTTTGACAAGGTAGGTCAGTACACTCAGTACCTACGCTCCAGTTAGCATAGCCCGAATTCGACTCAGGGTCAGTGAGTACCCGTATCCTGTATGTGATGTTTTTCGTGACTATAGGTAGTTTGTTTAAGGCCAGATAGGTAATGTTTTTTTTTTTTGGGGCCACGCATGTCGATCGATCAAATTAAGCTACGCTTGTTAGGCTTCTCCGTGGTTGGGTGTCCATTTTACATACTAAGACCACTTCGTGTCTCGGCAAGCACGTTAAGTCGTCGGTTCCGGCTCTCATTTTTGGATGTTGGAAATTCGTTACGGGTCTTCAGAAGCCCGAAAGTCTGACGACCGATCTTACCATCGTCATCATCATCATTTCAGCCGAAAGACGTCCACTGCTGGACATAGGCCTCCTCAAAGCTCCGCCATTTCGATCGGGTCTGTGCTCACCGCCTACAGCGGATTCCTGCAGCTTTCACAAGTTTTACCAAGGGTCATCGTATTACCCAGTAACTGGGTTGTGAAGGTCAGATAGGCCATCGTTCCATGTAAAATATTTGTATCCAGCTGTATCTGGTTAGACTGGAAGCGGACCCCAATATAGTAGGGAAAAAGATTGCAGATGATGATGGTGAGGTAGATTTTTATATTAGTGTGAGTAGGTGTCTTCCTCTCATCTGGGAAGAATGATTCAAACAATGCGGTTAGCAATTTTAATGTCGAAAACCGGGTTTTAACATTATGCTAATACATATCGTACCATATTTAAAACGCTTTTTTTTTAGTTACTTTTGCCTGTGATTCACGTTAAAGTAGCTAGATGAAGTTAATAAAATTATCATAAAGAACTAATTCTATTTTTATGTAACTGTATATGGTATGGTTGTCTTCCCACGCATACAGTTAGAATGTAAAACCTGTATTTTAAAACCAAGTTCCACTGCATTAGGTAGGAACTGTAAACCATGACTTATATCGTTTAAATTAATGTATGATGGTTTTCTTCAAACTCTTAAAATGTACGTTAAGACGAAATGGTATCGTGGTCACGTATGTTTCGAGGGGGTGAAGCATACGCGGGCGGGTAAGTGGCACGCGGGGCCCCGCTCTCTGCCGCACTCCGCCAGCAAGCTATAGTCCGACCGCTGTAAGCGTGACCCTCTCTCGTGAACCAAAATATTTCTGCAGAGGATCGCGCATACGGCAATCGGACTGTCGTGGCAAGTTGTAGATTTACGTGATACTAGTTGCGCAGTTTATAGAAATATATTTATTTTCTCAAAGTATGTAATGAGTACATAATATGGTGCAGTAAATAAATGTAAAATAATATTTTAATTAGGCGCATACACTAGTGTTTTTATTATTATATCTATTTACATACGAATACTGGCCTACTTATGAGTTCCTATAATAATTCCAATTAGTTTGTTGTTTGAATGGGTACTCGTATTAAAGATGAATCCAAACTGGTTTTCCAAAAATCGGTTCTTTACACAGGATATTTTTTTATCACTACCCAAATTTTCATAGGGTGCTCTATCCATGAATATGAACAACTTTTACTATGGGACCAACTCTGAAATCACGGAAAAAATCTGCTGTTTTTAACAAAAGTTCAATACATACTCGACCAAAATGTATGAATTAGCAGATTTCATTCATGGGTAGAACAACCTATGAAAATTAAGGTATTGATAAAAAAATTGCCCTGTAGAAATAAAAACAACTAATTAAAACAACTTTTATCCTACTAATATTATAAACGCGAAAGTTTGTATGTATGGAGGTATGGATGTTTGTTCCTCTTTCACGCAAAAACTACAGACCTGCTTTAGATGAAATTTGGCACACAGATATTTTATAACCTGGAATAACACATAGGGTACTTTTTATGTATATATATGTTCCCGCGGGATAATTTCCGACCTCCACGCGGGCGAAGCCGCTGGCAAAAGCTAGTATATCTATACAAATAAATAAAATTGGAGTGTCTGTTTTTAATATTAAGATAACCACTTTTTACTAAGTGTATATGGATGTATACACTGTACATATACCAAAACATTTTTTTTTACAATTTTTGTCTGTCTGTCTGTCTGTCTGTTTGTTCCGGCTAATCTCTGAAATGGCTGGACCGATTTTGAGGGGACTTTCACTGGCAGATAGCTGATGTAACAAGGAGTAACGTAGGCTACTTTTATTTTAGAAAGATTCTTTTATTTTAGAAAAAAATAACTGTCTTCGAAAACTACGCTGACATACGTTTCAAAATTCGAAAAACCCTGGCTGAATCCTACGAATTAGATCAAAATAATGTACTACAGTATTGTACACTTTAAAAGGGCCTACAAAAATGTCCGCAATAGTATATGTGTATCTCTTAGGGACAACCCACAATAACCATTTTATATCTTTTACTTTTGACGAGAAATAAGGGCTTATTAACGAAGCGATTTTAAGCAATACAGCATTAATCCTTATCCAATTAAGTACCTTAAATTCATTGTACATTTAATATAGATCAATATGGCCCTTTACAGCATGTAATTTAAATGAATATCTTAGAAAATATTAGAGAATTAAAAAGCGGGCGCAGAGCAGCTGGGGGGTTGTACGTCCGTCCCGTCCATCCGTTGGCAGCGGCCGGGTAGTACAGGATAAGTAGGATTGTAATTCATATTACTTTGGCTTCATAGTAATTGCGAATATCATGTGTTTTTATTATACTCAAAATAAACCTAATAGTATTATTCCAAGTAAGAAACCGCGAAATGGCTTAGATGTTTAGATTTTGGATGTTTGTTTCTCAATGATGCAAAGACGGCCAAACGGATTTAGATCGAATGTGGCACAAAGATATATCATGGATACGTAAGAGATAGGATACCTACTTTATCCCGGTAGTAGGTTCCCGGGTGATATTTTCCGACAGCTATACGGGCCAAGCCACTGGCAAAAGTACTATTCCTATAATTATGTTCGGTGTCTGGTAAATTATTGAGTGTCTGTATAGGTAAAATAGGAGCGTTAAGAAAAACCAGGAAGACTTATATTCAACTAAGCCCTATGTCGCAGTCTTCTTACTCTGAATACTATTACTTTTATTTTAAAAACACCAACACACATGATGTTCTCATAAACTATGAATCCTAAGTAGTATGAATTATAATCCTACTACTACTAATATTATAAATGTGAAAAAATGTAGGATTGGGTGTTTGTTTCTCAATCACGCAAAAATGGCTGAATGGATCTGGATCGAAAATAGCACACAGAGTCTATATTACCTATATAACCTGGAATAACACATTCTTATCGCGGTAGTACGTCCTCTTGCGTTAATTTCCGACATCCACGCGGGCGGAGCCGCGGGCAAAAGCTAGTAATAAAATAAAATCATTCATAATGCTAGCGGGGTTCTATAACGGGTCCACTATCGGCTCTAAATTCTTTGTCAGAGCCTCTCAAAGGCATACCACGGTTTCGGCGGGAATCTACCAACTCTGGAAGAATGTGTTTGTGATAAAAGTTGACAAGTTTTGGCACCATTTTATTTTTCCAAAAGACGTAATTTTTTTGGATGTTTACAATTTCCATTTTTTCATCTTCTCCTCCCCATATCCCGAAAATGCATTATCGTCGCATGCGTCGGCCGCCGCTCGCTTTCATGATTTTATTACGATACATTGTAGGTAGACGTTATTTTGCGCCCATGCTATACTGATATAAAGTCGGATAACAAAAAAAAAAAAGTTTTGAAAAAAAATAAATGCCAATGTGTTCTATTACTTATACTGAACCAGCAAAAAAATTTGCGCACTGGTAAAAAAAAAATCCTGTATGTAGGTATTCCATGTACCCTACACAGAGGTTTTAGACCATAATATCTATCTCTATTACAAAACGAAAGTTGTGTGCTTATACAATAAATACGAGTTACTACGTCAGTGTCAAATGTCAAAATTGGTGTTTTATGTAAACAAATAAATATTCAAATTCCTAAATTTCAGCTTCTTGAGCCTCAGTCTTGAATATTTTTTTATTTTATTGCGTTTATTCACCATTTTTGTAACTAAAGTATCAGTTTACACTTCAATGTTTGCTTGAGTAGTCGGCGACAACGGGCGTAATAAAGTTGTACACGGGTGCTCTCTAAGCCGCGCTGCGGCCGACTGAGAAGGTGCGGGAGCGGAGGGATGTGCAATATCATTGCACGCTTTTTATAAATATTGCTTTTTTTAATTCTATTTGCTCTGTTACATTAAAATAAACCCATAATCCCCTAATGTCTTTAATGGTGCACGTATAGACGAAATATTATTGAAATTGCTTTAATTACAATCGAATAAAACCGTTTTTTTCTAATAAAAACGCTAATTTTGAGGAAACTTTGCGATTTTTTTGTATCGAGCCAAATTACATCTATCGTGTATTGGCCCTCATAATTCACTAAAAAATATCTTCAATTTTAATAATCATGAAAAAAAAGAACGCAAATTTGTAGTTTTTGACGACAAAAATTGATTTTGCGTGCATCCGAAATGCGTCAAAACATCTTCTTTGAAACCCATTTCGTCTTAAGTGCACTTTTTATCCCAATAATTAAAACTACTTGTTAATTACAGCTCAACATTTTGGTGAGCCAAATAACATTAGTCCAGTTGTTAATAAGTTGGCATGGAAATAAAGATTTTTTGCGCACTGGAACTTCAACGTACTGCTAAGCGCCGAGAGTTGAAAATTGAAAATACATACATACAATCACGCCTTTTTCCCATGGGGGTAGGCAGAAACCACGGAACGCCACCTGCTACGATCTCTACACACTTCTTTTGCCTCGTTTAGGTTCATACAATTGGTTGAAAATTGAACAATGTGTTTTGTAACGCGCTGCGAGGCACTTTATTTTATTTTCGATGATCGATTCTACACCGTGAGTTAGAAATCCATTGCGCTATACAAACTTGATACGACAGAGGGGCTTTCCTTCAAACTGCCTATACTAGGCACCATGTTCAAGCCCTGTACCAAAAATCAATTAAATAGGAGCAGTAGTTTAGTTGCAAATGATTGTTTAATATTTTGCCCTGTTTGAACACGATGTATCTTTTCTAACAGCTGATTATGCCTATACGCATAGGTCATGCACCTTAAAATGATAAATCTGAAATGCGCTGTTGCCGCTCTGATCCAAGTCACAAGTAAAACCAAATATTTTCGCTAAAAGATGGCAATGCAAACAAGGAAGCAATGAATACACACACTTACACTTTTATTACGAGAGTGACAGTTATACAAAAAAATCCCGTGCGTAAAAGAAATAGAAATAAGTACGTCACTGTTTTGCTACTGCATCTAAGATCCTTGCGATCGGCCTAAAAAACTTGTTTATTCAGTTCGCCGGCGCGATCCTTCGGGAATGTGCGTTGCGTAACACGCTTCCGCGCAGATTTTGTTTTGTGGAACTCGGGCGCTGACAATTGTGATTTTTAGTTTAAGACAGACAGTATTTCTTTTTTATTATTGTGACAGTGTCCTGTAACGTAACGTAACTTGGGATTATTATTATTCAGTGTTAGTTTTTTTTGTGAAACGACACGACTGTTCCACGATCATGATCTCCAGACCTCACTCTCATGGATTTCTTTTTGTGGGGGTACATTAAGGGTGAAGTGTATGCCTCTGAGATAAATACAATTGTTGAACTAATAAATAGGATTTTTTTAGCATTTTACAAAATTAAAGTGCTTAGCGACGGACAGTGATGTAATTAGAAAAATAAATACCTAACAATATTCTCCGTCAGTATAATTTGTGCATTAACGTGAATGGAGGACACTTTGAGAATTTAAAAATTTAGTGTTTTTGTTGTGACTGTTGTGCGCGTATTTCAAAACCTAACATAAACCCAGCGCGTCAGCCGCGCGGCCGCCCTCTTTGATACGAGATAACACACGCCGTGACGCCACCCACACACGCGCGCGCGCGGCGTTGTCGTTCTTACCTAGGTATCTAAGGTCAGTTAAATTTATTTATAAAGGGTGGTTGCGTTTTACTCTGATTTGTAAGCTATTTAGTTTGTTTGAGATTTTTTTTTTTAATTTTTGGTGCTTTTTATTTTTATACCGTATCGAATTAATACTAAACACGTATTGTATACGTAGTGTAATTTAATGCCCCTCTGTCATATCAACTCCGTATAATCCCGTCGCTATATTTTTACTTCCTGCGATCGTGTTTTACTTCTTTTCCGCAGAAGCATAAGGAATTGGAAAAGTTGGTACTTTAAAAGCTCTCTTCTAACTTTTTATCTTACGTGTATAATTTTGATCTCAAATGTTTATTGCATTCAATAATGTATACCCTCGTGAGGCCCAAGCTAAGTTTCCCATGATGAGCTAAAACGCCCAAAGTACAATACAATGAACAATATCGTCTAACATGCTATCGGCTCCAGCACATTCAACTAGTTTTCTTTAAGGGGGATGCTCCGACCAGCCCGCGAAATTCAAAATTTCTTACGTTTTTAGCAATTTGCAGGCCAGTGCTAGGTTGTGTGTTGATTATAATATTATTCGCGCCTGTAAGACATATGTAGTTACAGAATTATAATCATCAAAATCATCAATACAACGCTCTAAGTTCATAAAGCTATAGGAATTACTTTTTCTCTTTTTTTTTGTTCTTAGGGCTTTATGAACTTGTAGGGTTGTATTGGTGATTTTGATGATTATAATTCTGTAACTACATACGTCTTACAGGCGCGAATAATATTTTAATCAACATACAACCTAGCACTGGCCTGCAAATTGCAAAAAACGTAAGAAATTTTGAATTTCGCGGGCTGGTTTGGAGCATTCACCTTAAGAACAACTTATTTTCTGGGTACTCTTAGTTAGAAAGGAATTTAATACAACTCCTTTTCCTACTTTTTATACTTTTTCTTTTTTTTTCTATTTTTAAGTCTGGGCCGGAATGCTCACTTTGTTCAATATGTTGTACGTTGGGCCTTACGAGGATACAGGTGGTGCGTATAAATAAAAATCGTACTTCAGTAAATGATTTTAAGTTGTTTCTTCTGTTGTCATCCACAGGTTAACATGTCGTTACCTCACAGAGAACCATCCGTTCCTTCGCCTGGCGCCCATCAAGATGGAAATGATGTACCTGAAACCTGACGTAGTGATATTCCACGACGTGATAAGCGATGGAGAGATTGAGATCGTCAAGAAAATGGCCAGGCCAAGGGTGAGTTAATGGAACAGCATTTTGATATTAAAAATGTCAATCAATTGCTTTGATACAGGTCAGGATGCAAAAAAAAGTGTCCTTTTTGGTTGTCCGTATTACTAATCGAGTCGCAAATGTCATCATTCTCGCTAATTACTAGCCTTGACCTTTATAGCTGTTAGACAAAAATTTAAACACTCGTATCCTCCTTTGTTATCGTTTTTAATTCAGAATCACAGCGATCAAAGTTATTTACTCGAATTTGCAGCTTCTATAAAAAATATTCAAAGACTTAAACCCCGAGGGGTTTCCAGGGTCCCGTAGCCCGCAGGGCCTGGAGTCTGCATTTGTGCCCGGTTGATGACAATAGGTTCGCCCTCTACGACATGGGACTTATAACATAACTGGTGAAATGTGATGTACTGTTGGCACACTTCTGCCCAACCCTTCGGGGAAAAAAGGCGTGATGCTATGTTGTTGTCGTTGTAAAACCTTAATTAAAAACACAGTCAGAGAAATGCATTGTTTAGCAAAAAATACTTTCCACAGAAATAGTCAAAATATTGACATCACAACAGTTGCTATCAAATGGAACCACCATTACCATTTCCCGACTGTCCCATGTCTAATGATTTTGTATGTACACACGGTAAAATACATAGAGAAACTACTACAAAGACTTTCCTTTCGAACTCAAAGTGTTTATTTCAATTAAACCTACCTTTGAATTGTCAAGAAGAAAGGCTATCAGTGAGAAATATGAACCTAGTTGCCCATCCCAAAGCTTATTAAATACCTATGGAGATTAATGGGAAAATTTATGGAAACTGTTTTAAATTATATTGTTACAAAATATAAGTTACATCTTTAATCTTGAATTTAAAATTATGTATATGTGAGAAAGATGTAAAAAAAGATGTACGAGTTTAAGTGTCCAGAGAACTGCAAATAGGAACAAAACCAAAAATATATAATATAAACCGTGACAGCTAAGAGATGACCATTCCCAACTGATGGCGCCCATTGAGGAAGATGACGCACGGATCAGCACCAGTTCTTTTCTCTGAGCCTTGTTTTTATAACTTTTTTTTTCACTTTCTATTTAGTTCAAACGCGCCGTAGTTCACGACCCGAAGACCGGTGAACTGGTACCAGCTCACTACCGCATCAGCAAGTCATCGTGGCTTCGAGACTCCGAAGCTGAGGCCATCGCGCGCATCTCTCGCAGAGTGTCCCACATGACAGGTCTTAATATGGACTTCGCTGAAGAACTGCAGGTCGTCAACTACGGGATAGGAGGGCATTATGAACCCCACTTTGACTTTGCTAGGGTAAGTCAGTCATTATCATCATTATGAATGATGCCAGTATGTCTTGATTTCCGTGCAGTTCATGTAATTTACGTCTATCTCTTTTATGTATATTTAATGTAATTCGGTAGATTATCTTTCTATGTTGGAGTAAAAATAAATAAATGATAAACTTCTCGAATCGCATCCATATATCTCGATCTTAGGTTACTGTCACCCAGCTCCTAGGATCTACCACGTCTGTGAAGTATTAGTTTATAACTTTATGTATGTCATCCTCTGCCTAGCCTTTTCCTAACTATGTTAGGGTCGGCTTCTAGAATAACCAGATGCAGTTGAGTACCAGTATTTTACATGGAGTGACTGCACATCTGACCTTACGGTCAATGGGTCATCTTAGGGGCGGAATTACTAGGTAATGCGATACCCCTTGGTAAGATTGGTTGTCACACTTTCGGGTTTCTGACGACCAACGGCTTAACGTGGTTCCCTAGGGGCCATGGTATGTAAAGATGGTTAGGTGACCATCTTCACATACCATGGACCCTCGGACCAACCGCGGCAAGTGTACCTTAACCTGTTCGATTAAGCCATGTGGCTGTGATACTTTGCTACAAACCCCTCTCATATACCCTATGTATGTATGATATCTAAATATAACTTTATTGTCTCTAGTGTGCATTCCAAGTCTAGTCTAGGTTATTTTAATAAAATCATAATTTTTTTTGTTCACAGAAACGGGAGAATGCATTCACCAAGACAGGTGGCAACAGAATAGCTACGGTGCTCTTCTACGTTAGTATTCAAATTCAAATAATAAACAATTGTTCATATAGATTAATTTATTTTTTACAATGTCAGAAACCTATTTTTTACATCTAAATACGCTGTAGTCAACTAACAACTTGGGTGGGTGTGAATCCTAATGAATTGTAAATAAATGTTAGACAAAACTTATATCATACAGTTTAATCTTATTAATATAATGGGCAAATAACATATTTGAACTGTACTGAGATTCTTGATGCAATGAAAAACGAAAGCATTGGTATCTTACGTTGTTAAGTTGTTTTTTTTTTTTTTTAATAAATGGCACAGTTTTTTTTAAATTGAAAATTTGATGTTGAGAAGTTGTACCTAAGTCTTCTCTCAATTTGCATTACTAAGGTGGGTACCACACCTCCGCCACGAAACCATAGCAGCGAAACCGCAGTAGTTCTGCCATTACTTGTCCATTGTACGACAAGCAAAACTGCCTGTTCTATAGATTAGCGGGGTAATTGCGTAACACACTAACAGTAGGAATGGCTTTCATTTTAATAGTTCATCACCATTCATTGCATTATTGATGTTATGGAGCAGGCAATTTTTTCGAACATATTATACAATGGATTAAAATAAAACCTCCAAAGTGATTCTCATTCTGATTTATAGTGCGCTACGCAATTAGAGTTTACATTTGTTTCTATCTCTTTCCCACGTCATTTCACTGATCTGTTCGGAATGTTTGAATTGTTTTGTAATCATTTCCTTCATTGTAGCCGTACATTGAAGGAAATGATTACGGAACAATTTTGAACATTTAGTAAATTCATAACTAGAATTTGACTAGTTCTCAACTTATAATTCTCAAATCAGAAACCGGGTGTAAAACTCTTAAGGATTTATGTTGACTTAGAAAGCAAACTTGAATGGCTAAAAAAACATTCAGTTCAGAAAAAAAAAAACTTTAAACTAAAAGATAACTAGCTCACAACTTCATACTATAATATTTATTGAATGATTTCCGTTATCGCTAACCCGCCTTATGCAAGCTCAATGCCCGGGCTTGCTCTTTATTACAGGGGGCCTTTGCTTCTTCGATATTACATACTTATATCAATTACAGTTCACAACATAATAGAACAAATTGTATCTCGTAACTCCTCTCTGCCCAGATGTCGGATGTAGCTCAAGGCGGTGCCACGGTGTTCACGGAGCTAGGCCTGAGCGTGTTCCCTGTGAAGCGCGCGGCCGCCTTCTGGCTGAACCTGCACCCCTCCGGAGAAGGAGACCTCGCCACACGGCACGCCGCCTGCCCGGTGCTGCAGGGATCCAAGTGGGGTTAGTAACGTACTCTAGTCTGTTTTAATAGTCTGGTGAAAATGTAGCAAGTCTTGTCATCTGTGGATGCCAAATTGTAGTGCTGCTTTCAAATTGAGTGCTTTTGATTTGAATACAACAAAATTTTATTTTTGTCGTCATTTTTAGCTATCATTTTCATTTCACAACTGAGGTTTATTTTATAAACTAAATTTTGGTCGATGATTTTTAAATAAAATTGTTGGAAAACGTGGTAAGATATAAAATTGAAACCTTGTAGAAAACAGACCAATGAATTGTTTAATAAGTTGGGGAAAAAGTTTCTTCGCATTTTTTAAGAAAATTCAAAACATTTTTTAATAAAGTTTATTTACATTTAACTAAAGTATGTAGGTACCATTTTGTTCGACAACTTTTTGCCATCTTGTAGGTAGGGACATGATCCCATTGCTATAGAAATTTTGGGACTTCTGGTTAAAATACCGCGACAAGTGGTTTTGGCAGTCCTCTCGTGATGTTAACCTGACACTGCCTAAAGAATTCTGAAGAGACCGAAACAGGCGGAAATCTGAAGGTGCAAGGTCAGGACTATACGGCGGATGCATTAACACCTCCCAGCCAAACTCTCTTAATTTTTGTTGGGTGGCTAAAGATGTGTGAGGTCTAGCGTTATCATGATGAAAAACCACACTCCTTCTGTTGATTAATTCCGGCCGCTTTCTCTCAACTTCTTGCTTTAATCTCATCAGTTGTTCGCAGTAGAGTTCAGAATCGATGGTCCTGCCTGGTGGTAACAGCTCATAATGAATAATGCTCTTCCAATCCCACCACACACACAGCATCACGTTGGTGCGAGTTAGCCCGGGTTTCGCCACAGTCTGTGAAGCCTGACCGGCCTTTGACCACGACCTTTTTCGCACGTTCTTGTCATACGTGATCCACTTTTCATCACCAGTTATCAGCTTCTTCAAAAATGGTTCGGTTTCATTACGTCGTAATAAAGAATTACAAATGAGTACACGGTTCATTAGGTTTCTTTCAGTGAGCTCGTGAGGTACCCAAATGTCGAGCTTTTTTGTGTACCCAGTTTTTTTCAAATGCGCCAAAACTGTTTTGTGGTCAATTTCCAGTTCTTCAGCTACGTCGTAACTACTGGTATGCCGATCTTGCTCCACTTTTTCAAAAATGGCATCCATTTTATCCGTAATAGGGCGACCAGAGCGACGTGCATCTTTGACATCAAAATTTCCGGATTGAAAACGCTTAAACCAAATTTGTGCTACTCTCACAGACACTACACTAGGTCCATAAACATCGCAAATTTTTTTCGCGGCTTGCGTTGCATTTTTACCTTTTTTGTAGTAAAATTTTAAAATGTATCGAATTTCTTCATTAGATTCACTCATCTTGACGGTACGAAAAACAAATGAAAATCACACATTTTCCTAATTTGAATTTGGAATAATGTTCTTTAAAATTTAAACTTTCAATGATACCAAAACCAGCCAGATACAAATAGTATAGCCAAAGAGATTTTATTACAAGTTCATACATACTATAATGCGAAAAGACTTTTTCCCCAACCTAGTATTATCTTTAATGAGTGTTTGGTAAGAAGTTAACCTGAACAGGGTTTGGTTACACTTTTATCAGGTGCTATTTGAATGGATTTTTTTTATTTTTCTTTATTATTGATTTTATTTTTGTGTATTTTTTATTTAATAATAATTTAATTAGATTAACAATTATATAAATATTTTCACACCTTACTAGGTAATGATACAGAGCACTTAATATTTGTAACATCTGTTTATACCTACCTACCTGTATTATGCAAATAAATGATTTGATTTGATTTGGATCATACAGATGTTGCGTTTCACGAACACGTGTTCCAATTTATAACTTATAACAATTACATAAGAGTCACAGAACCCGCGCTCTTGAATTGCATTATAGTTACATCTACAGTTGCAGAAAGAAAAGATTTAGCAAGTTAGCATTACAGTGTTTAACCTTTACACCTCTTGACAATAGAATCATCAAATGACTTCTCCCGCTCTGGGCGGAGCGGGAGGGCGTGTCAGACTTTTACTGACTAAAACCCACCCGTGTTCCTTCAGTTGCCCATGTGCCAGGGTCACGGTATCTCTTTCGAACAATCTCGCGTCCCTGGCAGGATAGACATGGCTTAAGCCTATGTTCATGGTGTCAGGTTTGTTCAGATTCTTGGTGTAAGTCCGTCCTGGAAGGATCCAAGTGAAGATCCAAGCCTTGTCAACTGTTGCAGGAACTGCTTGTCAGATTGATGTGCTTCATCTCTTGAAAAATAACAATACATTAGAAACTGCCAATGCCTATCCTGGGCAAAATATCCAACATGAGAAACCATTTATATAAACCATGCTCCAATATAATTTGTTACCAAGACTTAAAAGTTAATTATATTTTGCTTACAACATTCCAGTGTGCAACAAATGGCTTCACCAAGGCGGCCAGGAGTTACTGAAACCTTGCAACCTGGAGTACCAAGAAGAGGGCATGGTCCGTCAGATCCCACTCCCAGTGCCCAAGACATCCAGGTAGAATTACCAGTCCATATTGATGAATAAACTGTACAAACAGTACTGATTAGTGCAAATGTAGTGATCTGATTAGTGCAGCAAATTGTGTATTTGATAACTGTAGAGTAGATATCCGTGAGGCCAACGATATAGAGAGTAGTGTTTACAATACTAACTTAGTGGTGCATTCTAGAAACACAAAAGTATATCGTGTGGAGAGTGAAATGCACGCGCCCTGATTGTTACACCAATTATGTACTAAAAGACGAAAGATTTGTGTTACATTTTTTCTGCTAATATTATCGATATCTTTGGTCAAAACTCAACAGTAACCCCAACACTAATGAGCCTGAATTCCATTCCTATTAATTTGTTATTTAATTTTTATATGTTACTGCTGTTGTATATACCTACCTACTTTGTAGTTATCAAATAAAACGTTTGCTTTTTAGTTAATTAAGTACAAGATGATTTACTAGCCAATGTAGTATGTATAACCGTGTTGTGTAATAAATTATGGACAAGTAATAATTATTTTAATCTTGTCTAAAAATAGACATCTAATCAAATGAAACATATAGAGGCTTCCGAGTTGCCGTTTGTCTGTAAAACTAATGTAATAATTTATTACCAGTTTAGTTATAAAGATAAGAATAGTCGGTTTAAATACTAATAGCTTTTATAGTTCAAATACGTTGATATGAAATATTTATATTATAAGTAAAAATGTTATTTTAAAATATGTATGTACAAATAATATTATGTTTATGAAAACCAGTCATTTAATTTAGTTTTAAGTAACAAAAGATACAAATTATGTTCAATCTCATGAAATGCATTTACTCAGTCTTTAAACATTAATGTTAATAATGACAATATTGCTTTACTAGAAAATTAACTAAAAATATGCTTAAATTAAGTTGGCTATAATTAAGGAATCTTTCTAAAATCGATTATACGTAAACAACCTTTGTTTTCCAGTTTTTAATTATACAATTTTCATTGAAACATTGTCTTTTGATTATTATAATATTCATATTACCGTATTTAAAAACACTGTTGTGGTTTTTGAATCCTTTGGCATTTAAATATGTATGAATCGTCGTCAACTAATTATGACTCTTATGACGTTTACATAGAGTGTTATTCACCTGCATAAGCTAATTCAAAGGAGGTGGGTAAAGTTTAGAACATTTGATATCACTTTTTTCTCAATTTTGGGTCAGAACGTCTAGTCAAAAACAATTTATTTCGAAACTTTGTTGAAGTAGACAGGAACACATTGGCACAAAAGATGAGTCAACACGGCTTTTTTCGGAATATTAGTGGTATTGTTATGGTCACCTGATGTTGATGGATAGTCCATTTTAATTTTTTACAAAAAATATTTCGAAAGTCGAAAAAATATGCAAAAGTATGAAAGCCAGCGACGAACAAGTACGACCAGTGACGGGAATGACGTCATCGGAACTATAGGCCAGTTTTGGCGCGAAAATTTAAACTGTCAATTTAAAACCGCATTTTTCCCGCTAAATTACAATGTTTTAATTTTTTAATATATATGTGGTCTATTCTACATGGAATTCTTTAAAGTGAAAACAAAAATAAAAATATTGCATGTTCCCTATTTAGACCATTGGGCGACTACAAAATAATAATTATATTAAGTATACAAAAAATACAAAAAAATAATAATAATAATAAAGTCAATGTTACCCGGTGTTAGCCATCTTCTTTCTTGATTAGCTGTGAGGAGAGCAATTTAAGACAACAAAAACGTTACATATAGAATTATACGTATACTGTACATAACATTCCTGTTGTTTATACATTACCCTAAAGCTTCTGGCTTCTTATTGGTGGAATCTTGCGGCGCCGGCGACGCTCGTTAGAGTATTTCAGAACAAACAAAGTAAGTACATGCATGGTGAACTTTAGCATTGCACACTACTGTGTTTGCTATGAAACACTCTTCTTGTCTTCTCCTGGTTTTTGTTTCTTCAATCTTCAATTTGGTTTTCGGACTTTCCTGAACAAGCTATACCTGATAAGTAACTCCTTATTTGGTTTACGATTTCTAAATATGTGAGTGGTTGACCAAAAAGGGACCTCAAGGGAATAGAATTGATTTCGAGTAAATCGCGTTTGAAGTTTCGTGTAGAAACAAGTTTCCAAGATTCCGCGGGCGGGGGGCGCGAATGTTTTATGTACAAAAACACTACAGCACCTAAAAATATTCTGGTTAGACCAAAATAAAGCTAAAAGACCGCAGAATAAAAAAGTTAAAAAAAAAACGGTTTCCAATCCCTCCAGGTCCCTTTTTGGTCAACCACTCACATATAATGTACTAGTAGTTTATCTTTAATTTCTGTGGGCATTTCTTATTGTACAGTTTAAAAAACACACAGTTTTATAAACATAATAAATTACTATCGAAACA
Source organism: Aporophyla nigra (assembly GCA_947507805.1). NCBI lineage: Eukaryota > Metazoa > Arthropoda > Insecta > Lepidoptera > Noctuidae > Aporophyla > Aporophyla nigra. Next base: position 14,415,715 of record OX382301.1, on the reverse strand, counting down.
TGTTGCTTACTATTTATCGTAAGCAACATGTTTCGATAGTAATTTATTATGTTTATAAAACTGTTCGAACTTTTAATAAGTACGGTCATCAACAGAAGTTGATTAATACTTCGGTTTATTTAATTTTTAATAATTTTGGGATCTTCTTAGAATATGTACGCTTAGCTAAAAAGCTGTTTATCGACTAATTTTGTGTCAGTTTTGATGATATATGTACCTATATGTGACAGTGTCAATCGACTGTTATTGCTGACCGTGCCTATGAACTTAATATTTTTTACTTATGTTCTATTTCCAATGTAATATTTCGTAGTTATTTATTTAATTGTATGGCAATACAGGTTATTTTCAGGAATTTTAAAATACATGGGCAAAGTTATTGACCGTGGGAGCGCCAAGAGTCAGGGCGAAAAATTCCCCTTAGGAGGTACAATACTAAAAGAGATAAGTAACAATAATCGTCGGATATAACTGAAGTTTAGTAAGAAACCGATGGATATTATCGAATAAAATAAAATCAATAAAAAAACAAACAATTCTTATATCAAATTAAATATCTTTCGAAAACATCCATCGGTTTCATAATAAACTCGAAGTATAGCCAACAACCCTGGTTCTAATAATAGTTTAAGAATGTCTAAGGTATCTCTTATACCTTAGGAATTTCTAAAAATGTATGTATAATCAATAATTTCTTCAAATAGCTACCAGTCTACATGAAGTTAACCTTCGGCGTTACATTTCATTGTCACAGTATAATGGCTCTTTGTTTTAAGGTCAATAGTGTAGTGATTGGAAAATGGGTTCTCGGGTTGCTTCTGCGGATTCCGCATTCACGGAAACGTTAATGTTTCCTCCTGAGTTCTTGATACTGGGTAAAAAAAAATATGGTGCAAGTTATGTACAGACGCCAACACCTAAAGCTACTACAATCTGTCATTAGATTTTCAACTTTATCGCTAAAGTGTTAGGTTCAAGATTGATTCGGAAAAATTGGCAGTTTCGGGTAGCTTGATATGCTGGCTTTTGTATATAGTTGCTAAAAAGCTAAAAAGTTACTGGAATATTATGATGATAGCATTTATATAATTGTAAGTAGGTAACCTTTTATTTGGGACATTACATAATAATATGTGCGTCTTGGGTTTTTTTAAAGACGCATTCGGAAGTTAAAAACATTCTCGACATTAAAAAATAAGGAAGCAAATTTTATCATTACAAATGGATGGTTATATAATGAGACATAAGGTATGAATTTTAGTGCAAGTGGGTAGGTAGTATATTTCGCTGCCCTAGTTCAACAGTAAGATATCTTAAAAAAAAAAAAAAAAAAATTGAGTTAAGTTTTGTTTCATGTGAAAAATTTGCTCTTCTGTCCGGTTCAAAAATCGGATATTTCTAAAACGCAACCAAAGTGCCTAAATTTCAATATCAATGAGACATTTAAGCATATTTTTACCGACCTTTAGTTCAAGATTCTGACATCTTAAGATATTTATAAAGTCAGGAAGGATTCCGTAGCACATCAACACATTAAACTAAGCTATAGTTTAAAAAAATCAACCACATTTCAATTAACAACGAGTGAATTAATGACACTAAAATCATAAAAGTATGAATAACTCAAAACATACTTTGTTAAACATATCTTACTGTTGAACTAGGGCAGCGATTTCTCCTTCGGTAATTATGGATTAGAGCAAAAATCACGGTCAAACAAAAAAACAACTCAAACAAGAATCTGAAAAAAAAAACAAATAGGTTAAAAATTAACATAATGTTTCAAAAGAATTCCTAACGCAGAGGAATGTCATCACCTAATCTTCGCTGCTTTTAGGGCAAAACAAAAAATAATAGAAAGAAATTAACTATTCCAATTATGACTGTAATCAATTTTCAAAATGATATGCAAGATGTTAAACTGGCAGAAGCAATGTTTAATTAAATAAATAGAAAAATATTTTCATTCAGACCCATAACGTTCATTTGCTTAGTATACAATATACACACGACTTAGACTTGTTAGTACTTCCATCTACCAAAAAAAAACAATCTATATTTATATGATAACTAGCTTTTGCCAGCGGCTTCGCCCACGTATTATACATATAAAACTTCTTCTTGAATCACTCTATCTATTGCTGAAAACTGCATTAAAATCCGATGAATAGTTTTAAAGATCTAAGCATACATAGGGACAGACAGCGGAAGCGCCTTCATTTTATACTATGTAAAGATAACCATAGTGGCATGTATGTTTATCCAATGTCCCAGCATGGGCCTGTTCCGCCTATCTGCTATAATATTCAGGATTGCTTTTGGAGCTGGCGTATACTCTGCGTATGATAGAGAAGCGCATCACTTGCACAGTAATAAACCAATATCGAAGATTTTTTTAGTTCATAATTCTGTTTGAAATACTATTTGGTAGTTATAAAATTGATAAAGATACTGACTATGGAGATACCTTACAAATGAAATAAAAATTGAATTCGTTTATTGCAGAAATTACAAGACCTGAGTTTAGAATACATTTTGAATTATGTGCAAATGTTAACCTAATAGATAATGTGGTAGCATATGTCAGTTGTCAGCTGAAACTGTAATTACATCACTGCTCCCGCATCCAGTTTGCATGACCTGAACCTGAATGAACTCCAACTGGCTCACCTTAAAACTACCTGATGTTCATAGTATAAATATCAAACAGCTGACTAAAGTAACCATTCAAGTTTTGTCGTAACCTCAGCTTTCGAGGATCGATTCTGCAAGTTTAGAAGTACGATCATCGTGAACGTACGAACGTAATGATGGCTGAAGTGTCGGTCCCCCAAAGTACGTTATAAACAGTTTGGGTTTAAGATCGATATAGTAAACCTAAATGTTTATTGAATTTTGCCCCCTACCTCTCTTTGCAGCACCTTGTGGCTATGTAATATGAACGTTACTAAAATGTTATTCAATCAAGTAAATTCAACTATCTTGCACTGGCAGAGAAGAAAATCAGAGATGTTCCATACTTACCATTGTTTGGAAGATCAGGATCGTCCAGTTCCAAATAATATTTGATCAGGTCGTTTAGTTTCTTTTCCATCTTTCAACAAAGAAAATTCAAATAAATATATGTCCAGTAAACACGTTTAAGATCGATTGAAAATCTTTAAAGATTGCGGCAAAAGGCACAAACACTTCCAATTCTGTTGTACAATAGTTTCCTTTCAAAAAAATATCACTCACCCTTTCCGAAGTCTATACAGTTGTTGTATAGATATCCTTCTTCACGGGCCAAGTAATTGTATTGAATTAAAAGCCTATGAAAACTGATCTTAATGATTCCTCAAGAATATTTTATTGATCAATAATGATTTAAATTTTTTGGGTGGTCCACAATTAATATGGATAGTTAACACTACACTTTCGAATCAGCCAAGTGCTGGTAACAAACTGATGGCTAGTGGAGTCGGTCGTCGATGGCTAATGATGAAACCGGAGCTGCGGACTGTAAACATCCACTGACTGGAATCCTCGCAGGCTGTCGACGCACCGCCGACGCTCGCGCTCGAACCTCCATAACATCTACGCTAATAATATAAATTTGAAAGTAAAGTGTCTGTATGTTACCTTTTCACGCCCAAACCACTGTAGGGATTTCGATAAAATTTTGCAAGTAGTTAGGTTAGATGACATCCTAGTGAAAGACATGCTACTTTTTTGTTCCGCTTTCCGACATACACGCGGGCGATGCCGCAGACAGAAGCTAGTTAGTATTATGGCACATAAAGATAACAGCTAGACCACCGGGGTAGTAAATTCTGTAGACAGGCCCACGACCTTTTAATTTGTCCACCAGCCATTAGATTCAGTCTGAAGAAATATTTATAGTAATTAATTATGGCACTTACCCTGCAGTGGGACAATACAGGCTAGTTAGATTAGATTAGAATTATTGAACTTAGGGAGAATAATACTACATATGCATTTTGACCATATAATAATAATAATATAATAATAATAATATCTTAGGACAACCAACACACTGTTCTCTGATCCCAAACTAGGCAGAGCCTGTACTATGGCAACCAGACAACTGATAAACATACTTATATATTTCTAAATACATACATATTATAGATAAATTACACCCAGACACAGAACAAATGATTGTGCTCATCACACAAACATTTGTCCTGGGTGGGAATCGAACCCACGACCTCAGTCTTAGCAGTCAGGGTCACTAACTACTAGACTAACAGGCCAGTCAATATGACGTGTCAACTTTGGTATATTGCGCAATATGACGTCGCCTCGTCAACTAGCTCCTATATTAGGGACTAATTTTGAACTGGATACTTTCTAGGAGTTCAGGTTTTTATTTTACAATAAAATTAATAAACGCTGTTAGACACCAGACCTTTAAAAAGATCCGGTTACTTGAGAAATTTTATACCAAACAAGGAATACCTACAGGGGTCTGTCTGTGAGCAATTTATATCAAACTTTCCAACAAAGACAAAACGTTTTATGGGTTTCCCTGAAAAGGTCAAGAGCTCCTAGTACTGCTAACGTAGATCCAAGGTTATGTCATATTTTATTAAGCATTTTTTTTCTTTCGTAGTTAAACCTACCCTAACCTACCCTGCCTTTTTACCCGACTGCGCGATAGCAAAGACCAGGTTATGTTATAAACGTGTGCAGGATTCTTACTATCTAATATATAATACTATCGAAGCATCTTATTGGTTGGATGGAAACTTAAGGTGGTTACAGATTTCGTTATTATAAAAAACAAAATGGCGAAAAGTAGTCATCAAAAGTAAAGCCTTGAAAAGAAAATAGTACCATGGTCATTGTGGGGTATCAAAATAAAGGGCTTGGGAGACGGTTAAAAAATATTAGTTGTTACTCATATTTTTCGAATCGTCTTCTCAAGCCCTAACAGCAACCTAATTGCATAGCGAACTAACCGCAATCTGTAGGTATAATCTTGAAGGGTCCATAAAGAGATATGTTCGATAAAAAAAATCTGCTCAATAATGTAAGTAATGCAATGAACGTTGTTGAACCTTCAAGTTTAAACCAATGGTACTGTTACACACACTTGAATTGTCAATTGACAGGCGCGCTGGTTGAAAATGAAATAAATTGAAAAACTTGACGGGAACTAAAAACTTCCAAGAACAAGCTCTCTTTATCAACACAATATCAAGATTGAAGTGAAATAATTGCCCCAACTGCATTAGACATCTTGAAAATCGAGTTTAGTTTGACATTTTTAGTTGCAGTCGGTTTTATTTAAAATGAAACTTTAAAAATATAGTACTTTTATTTTTAAACTAGCTTGTGCCCGAAACTTCGTCCGCGTTAAATTTCTTGTTCACCCAAACCTCCCCATCGCATAGACTCGCCTGCCCGTGCGAGGTATTCGAACTCATGACTTTTTTTATTTTTGTTCGGCTTCTAAGGATCCTAGCGTGATTTTATATAGTCTATAGCCTTAGTCGATAAATGGGCCATACAATACTAAACGTAGTTCCTAACTTTAGCGAGTTCATCCAGAGAAACAAAAAATAAACTAACTCTGTAGAGTTTGTTTTTTTTGTTGCTTGATTATCTTTATATGTATATATAATTCTACTGTACGTGTGTATGCCACTGAACTCCTCCTAAACGGCTGGACAGATTTGAATGATTTTTTTTTTATGCGTTTGGGAGGCACCCTGGATGGTTTAGATTCACAAATCAGCCCGACAGATAGCGCTGCTATCGAGTTCTAGGAAACAGGACAACGTCTTGACTTTCTAAACAAAACCAATCATCATCATCGTCTGCTTAGACTTATCCGAACTATTTTGGGGTCAGCTTCCAGTCTAACCATTGCAGCTGAATACTATGTTTTACATGGAGTGACTGCCTATCTGACATCCACAACCCAGCAAGACCCTTGGTAAGACTGGTTGTCAGACTTTCGCGCTTCTGACGACCCGTAACGACGGTCAATAATCTACGAATGACAGCTGGGACGAACGGCTTTACGTGCTTTCCGAAGCACGGAGGGATGGGTCTTGATATGAACAAAAGCAATGTTAGTGAAAATGTTTTTGTAGATGAAGTTAACAACGGCATAACTGAGGATAAAGATAGCGTTGATTTTCCAAGTGTGCCTATATAACTACAGTGCACAATTTGAAACTAAGAAATACAGAAAAATACTGAACCGAATCTTGGGGCTAATTTTCATAAAATCTAAAAGTGTATCGTTCATGTAGAGTCACTGACTTCGAGGGTTTATTAATAAGTGGGAACATATTATAATAGGGTTAACGAAGGTTAACGTTAAACGGTGAGATGAATGTCAGCGAATAAATTTACCCCATGGCCTTTAAAATATGCAAGACAGCTTGTCTACTCAACCTTGCGAAGAGGGTCTTCCCACGCTCTACGTGGGCAGCTCTAAAACATTGTGCCTGATTTGACAGCCGTTTATGGGTAACCGTCTAATCGCGCATACCTTAAATTATTATGCTATAGCTACCGCTTATTTAATTTCTTTAACTATCGTTTTGAATAGGTATTTCCTAGTTTTTAACCGACTTCAGCAAAATGAGTTCTCAATTCCCTATTAAGTATTTTATTTTTGTGTCTTCTCAACTCACTTATAAACTGATCTGATAAAACCTTTTATTGAAAGGGTATACTTATAGAGTGGTCCCATATAAATTTGATCATGTTCTGATTAGTGCTTTTTGAGTTAGTTTCAATAATACGTATTTTTTCCACTTACTACTATACATAGGTATGTTGATGACGTCACAATAACTTACTGTTATTTAATTAGCGGGTGACGGAATACGAATTTGTGTGGAGTAGGTAAACGTTTAATTTCTGAAGCCAGTGTCAAAAAAAGAACTTACAAAAACAACGACACCGACTTCCGAAATTAAGTTATTTTTATCTTTGTAGTGTATTTTTTGGAAGCCAGCTTAAAACCAAAGCGCCGTTATCGCTGAACTCTTTGTTCCTTAAGTAAACGATTGATAGTAAAGTTACTTGACATATTCTGAGGTTTGCAAGTCCCATGTTAATAATTTGTCATGTACAGCCTCTGTATGTCGTACTACTGCTACGGGTGGTTTTCGTCATTCAAGTGTTATAAATGACTGTACACCTCCATTCAAGCCTTCTGAAATAATGACGTGGCGGTTTGTGTAAATAAAATGGTACTGATTACAAATAATTATGTTGTGGGCACGCGCTTCAAATGTTTTCCAATACACGAATCCTCGGAATGATTAAACAGGATGGGAGCTGCGTGAAAACTTGTTGTTTCTTTTTCACATGTTTGTAGAAATATGTTGGTATGTCACGCGACCTGTTTACATAATATTTTCCCTGAAAAATGCTTGTTGACGCCATAGCTGCGAGGAACCGATTTGCTTTTCCATACCGTTGTGTTCTTTTTGAGAATCTTCAGTGCATATAGGTACCTGCCTTAGTAATATGATGTCTTTATAATGTTCGCTAGCCAGAGTAGCAAGTACTCGATATATTAGGGGTTAAAGTATAAAATTGTCGATTTATACTGCAAAATTAAAACTCGTTTTTTTTTTCCCAAGATATACTTATTTAATCAAAATATTAACACTCATTTATCTATACATTACTGCCATGTAATTGGAAGTTCATTTATGCCATTGCGATAGAACTCTGGGGATCTAGATTCGACAAATTGTGTGAAAGCATTTTGTACTGCCTCTTGGGAAGACAATTTTTTGTCACGTAAAAGATTGACTAAATCACGAAAAAAAGGTAGTTAGTTGGAGCAAGCTCTGGCGAGTACGGAGAATGACGTATGGTTTCTAACTGCAGCTCCTGTAGAGTAACAACGGTGTCCCGTGCAGTGTGAGGTTGTGTGTTATCATGGAACAGTAATATTCTTTGTGAGCAGTAATCATGAAGATCGATTCGATTCGAGTCGGGGCTGTTTCACTGCCAGTTTCACCATCATTGTTCGAAGTTCGGCATAGTAAACATCTGCTGATATTGCTTGACCAGACCTGTGAAAGCTATAGTGAAAAACACCATGAAGAGAACACCATACAGTTACCATTACGTTTTTATTGGTAAGCTTTGCTTTAGGGCACACTAGCGGCGTTTGACCTGGAGTCAACCATTGCATATTTTGCTAGGCTTTCGGTTATTATAAAGATCCAATACTCTTTCATTTCTATACGGAATTAACCACACGTGTTTCTTTCTGTAGATCAGTCAAATCACTAGGCACCCATTTTAAATATTTTTTTATCTTATTGTTTTGACATCGCGGCAGGCCCAGACGGAGATGGCGGGATGAGCTGGACTCTTTTAATAAAGACTGGTCCTTGGCAGCTCAGGACAGAGAGACGTGGAAAGAGAGTAGGGAGGCCTTCGCCCAGCAGTGGGACAGAAACGGCTAATAATAATAATAATATTGTTTTGAGCAAATGAGTCAATATTGTAGGTAAGGTATCGTTAAACCATGCTGCTAATTCCTGGATGGTTTGATTTGGATCGGCATCCACCATCTCCTTCAACTCACCGTTTTACACCTGTGTGGGTGGTTTCTACGTGGTTCGTTCTTCAAGTCGAAGTTTCCATTACGATAACGTTTAAACCAAAAACGCACGGTGCGTTCATTAGCAGTCTCCTCTCCAAACGCAGCATTAATAGATATTGCGAGCCATTTCTTCCGCGTAAGTTCTGCGTCGGAACTCGTACTCAAAAATTACTCGGATTTTCGAAGTATCCATCTATTCTGTCTAAGCTGAATAAAAAAAAAACAATTGAAAATCGAATGTTGCAAATTTTTACAAGAAAAATCTTAAACATCTCGGTATAATGTAAAAAAAAGTTAAAAAAAAACGGAAAGAAATGTTGAGTGCTTTTTGAGGTAATTTTTAATTGATATCTTGCACCCCACGCTTTTTTCCACTGTTTTCTACTTTTTAACCGACTTCAAAAAGGAGGAAGTTCTCAATTCGGATGTTTATATGTATATATATTTTTTTTTTTAATGTATGTTCGGCCATAACTCCGTCATATATAGACGGATTTGCAAAATTCTTTTTTTGTTTGAAAGGGGTTTATTCCGAAATGGTCCCATATAAATTTCATATAGATCTGATGATGAGTTCTAGAGATAGACACCGGAACTCTTTAAAAATGACAGCAAATCAACCGCGATTTCTGCAATCGCATAAATATGCATTGTTTGTTTGGAATTAGTGCGGGGTGGATACCACAACTAAAAATTTAAAAATAAAAACATTTTTACAAAAAAAAAAAAACAACCGACTTCCTTTAAAACACTACAAAGTGAAAAATAACTTTAATTTCGGAAGTCGGTGGCAAAAAAACCATAAATACAGATCCTAAGACACCGACTTCCGAAATTAAAGTTATTTTTCACTTTGTAGTGTTTTTAAGGAAGTCGGTGTAAAAAAGTTTTTATTGGTTTGGTTTTCTTTGGAAGCGCGTTTTTAGTTTTTTTTAACTGTTATTTATTTTCTATTTTTTAGGGTGTTTCGATTTTTGTGACGTATGTTAGCGGAGTTTTCGGATTATATGACGTATGTTAGTGTATTTTTTTTGCTTTCTGCCTTTTTTTTTGCTATCCTGGTAACCCTAGCAAGAATAACGGCACACATTTATGAAATTATTGTATTGTCATCGGTCTTTGATAACTATGGCAAATATCGAGTTAATGGACGTTTTGATGGGGGTCAAAATTACGTTCAAAGTTTCCGTTACATAGGCACATACTTACATACGTATGAAGCTAATAAAAGCGTGTTAAAAAGTTTCTCTCGAATATCTCACACCATGAAGGTTTATGTCAATTCTAAGTATCTATTACTAAAAACGATAGTTCCATACCTTAAGCCCTATTATTACTTTCCTCTATGGTAGCAAGGTTATTGAAATAAAAATCCGTTGGGTTTTGCGATAAATGAGAAGATCTGTACTTTAGGTTTATCAAATCTTTACAAGTAAGCAAGTAAATGAAATGTAGAGTAGTGAGAACAAGAACGGAACACAACTTTGAAACGCAAAGTTTTATCAACTATTTGTAATTCATTCCTAATGAGAGGGCAATACCCTCGGTCGGAACTGTATAGCGACTTATCTGGTTTTCGTTTGCTTAGCTTCTATTTGCTACTGAATTTTCTGAAGACCTTATCCCGTAAAATTGAAAATGACTATTATGTACATGACTTCATATTAGTGGTTTTGGGGGTCGGTGAGGTGTGATAGCTAGAAGCTATTTCACTGCAGAGACAAGTTATTAAAAAAAACTTTTTCCCGATAAAAAACAGCTACAAACTGAAAAATAATAACATATAAGTCAGATTTTTAATCGTTTTTTTTTATTGGAAAAGATTTATTTTAAGTTTTCAGTTACGGTACCTATTACCCCACACCAATTTGTTTACTCCTTGCTATGTAAGAAACAGTGACAGGAGGCAGTACAATGTTGTCTAGATATACTGAGTGGATTAAAAACGTATTATCGAGGCTAACGCTAAAAATACCCAATCACCTTAAATAAAATTTATACGGGACCTCCCCAGAAACATACCCTATCCACCAAAAAAATATTTCATCCACAATTTCCGGAGATATCGCGGAAAATGAATACAAATAAAAAAAAACATACCCACGAATTGAGAACCTCTTCCGTTTTGAAGTCGGGTAATAAGATTTTCCTTAAAACCTTTCCAAAGGGTTTTGTGTTTTCCCAATACCGTGGCATCTATTGATTTTTGGTGGGTAAAAGTGAGCTTCATTCAGGATACGTAATCTACTATTTTTCAGCTTGGAACAAAATTTACGTTGCTCCTGTAAAAAAGTTAAAGGCAATTACTACGCTGAGAATCATTTTGCTTTTGCGCAATGCGGTAACCGAAAACTTTTCTCAGTCCGTGGATATTTTATAAAGATACCTATTCAATTTGAATCTTTGAAGTTTTTGGATGGGTTGGAATTATATCTATAGATATCTCATACTATTTCTGGCGAGATACAGTTGATTTGAAAGTACAGTTTTCTGCTGGTACTCTCATTTTCTATTTAGTTACGCTTTCTTGACTTGCACTTGCTTGCAATACATACTTAAATATTTAGAGTCATAATGCCGGAATCGTTACTGATGTCACGAGCAGTCCCCGCTACCGTCATCATCTTGCGTGGGCAACAATTTTACGACTGGACTATCTTTAGCGACTTAGCTCGATTTTCACCTAGAATCTATAATTTTATTACCGACTGTTGGCCTGTCTGCGTTTTAGGGCCGTAGAAACATCTGGCTGTAGTTAATAGCCTCTTACCTCTTGTGTCAGACAGTATTATCAGCTACTCTGTCCCGTAGAAATTCACGAAGAATAAAATACTTGCCATTCCATATCCATCTAGAAGTTTTTATCAGTAAGTATATACTAAACGCTTTCCATTCATCCGTTTAGTTCTACTTATATGATATTTCTGATAAGACGTACGGTTGTAGAATTGAAACACGAATATGTTCAGCAAACCTTTATTGTTTTCAAGATGAATTACATCAAAAATAAAAACATCTTACACATGTTGGCTTTAGCTTTTTAAAATACTTATCGAGACAAAACATTTAAAGTTTAAAATTCCACTACCCATTTAGAACATTTAAGTACTTATCTTTTTAAAATACATAAAGTAAATACTGATCAAACATTTAACACATAATAACATTTATTTTCTACGAACTATCAGGTAACACAACATTTATCTTGGAACAAATACGATTAATGATTATATACGTCGTTAGACCATGATTGTTAGAAAGTAGAATTGTCAAGGTTGCAGAAGGTAAAAACAAACAAAAGTCCTGTCTCGCATCGTTACCCTGTATATATCTCACAACAACATCCGTTATATACTCATTCTTTTAAAAAATAATATCATACTTATAGTAAGATAAAGAGGATCAAAAATATAAATCTTCAAAATATCGAGATTCTTTAAGTAGACAATATTGTTCTATAGCAGAAATGTAATAAATCAGACTCATAAGTTTATCAGGAATGTGCACAGCTTACATCTAAGGGGTAACAGCTAAGAGTGTTTTACACTAAGACATCATTCTAAGGGTTGGGGCTCCTACATCAAAAATCTTTCCTACTTACAACAGAAATACATTTAGTAATAATACACCAAACACTCAGAAACAGTAATTATTATAAGAATATCGAGCCACATTCGAGAAACGTACCGCGAGCTGACTTGATGAATATTGTGCCGTTCTTTTATAATATATAACTTACTAATAATAATTATCCTTAATTTCTTATACAATTAATAATTTTCAATTATAACATGACTAAATTTTTAAACTTGTAATGGCAAGTGATAAATTTAACAGCCTGGTTGCAAGAAAATCACTGAAAGTGACTTGGATAAATTTTAAAAACTAAGTAAAGTAATTGGTGTATAACAAAAATAGAGATTAGGGCACAAGTAACCTCTTCAATAAAAAATAAATAAATAGAAAATAGTCCCGGGAGTTGGTCCAATAAAGTCAGAATACTTTATTAGCCGAGAGAATGGGACTATTGGTTTAGATCTCATAGTTGCGGAATTTGTTGATAACCTCAGAGGGAGGTTCTTGGTTGCCGGTTCCCCAGCGGCCCCAGAGAGCGGCGCCGCCCTCAGAGGCCCGGCGAGCGGCCGGGTTGGTGGGGCCCAGGCTCGAGGGTCCCGAAGCGCGGCCGCATTCTCCCTCCAGCATGCGATCCTTGGTGTTCGGCTTAGTCCAGTGCATGGACTGCTGCACGTGGTCCTTCATGCCGAGCCACTGCTTGTACCCCATGGAGATGCCGCTTTGGCGCCATTTGTCATACAGCGCGCGCTTAGATGGATCGCATAGCGTCTCCTTCGCTTCCTGTTAAAAGAAATAAATTTATTTATGGTGAGTGATGACTGAATGCGAGAATCATAGTACCGATTGATGTGGCCATGCGGGAGGGAGGCCTATGTCCAGCAGAGGACGTCTTTCGGCTGAAATGATGATGAGTGATGACCAGAGGTCGGAGTAGGTAGATTGAAATGGGATCAATGAACTGGCACGTATATATTAGTACGGATAAGCCTCTGGGATTCCGGTATTTTGAAACTAATTTCAAATGTTGTAATGTTGTGAAATGTTTATCCTATTGCTGTCTTTTTAATAGTACTATATAGGAGCCCGGCCTTCTACAGTAAAAAAAAAAAAAAAAACAATTTTAAAGTTTATCTATCGCATTCTATAAATTTCTAATGTACCTAGTACCTAGTTTAAAAATCCTTACTTTCACAATATTTGATTCAATCCCGTAAGTACCAAAATGAAATCCTGGAAAAAACGCTTATCCTTGTTATGATTTCTATGACTATTCATGATGCGAGTACGTAAAATCAATCTACCTACTCCGACGTCTGGTGATGACTTAGTCCTAAGAATTTTTTATGTTTAAATGCGAATGGAATTAAAAGTAGGGAAAGCCCAAAAACATGAAGTGTGCGAGGGATACGGCTGTAGGATGATAAAAATAACAATATATGAGAGGGACTACTTATAACTTTAAAAGAAATATGACGACGACTGACCATGCAGTTTTATTCGCAAAGTACCAAATAACCAATTTATTGTGAGACGAAAAATATTTTAGCATTAATCGAGTAGGTACGCGATAAACAATGTTTTATTATTCAATGCGACACTCGGATCCGCGCAGTTAATATCAATAATATCGTCTATTGCGGTTATGCCACCCACCGCGATCAATATTCATTTCAGTGTTTCAATAATTATCTTGACCACGAATGAATCGAGTGCCTATTAGGCGACCTATTCATGATAATAGTAGTAAGGTTGTATTTAATAGATCGCTTTTAGCTATAAGACCGCTCATTGTGTCACCCTATGTACAATTTATATTCTACTAGCTTTTGCCAGCGGCTTCGCCTGCTTATCTATACATCTATACAAATAAATAAAATTGGAGTGTCTGTTTTTAATATTAAGATAACCACTTATTACTAAGTGTATATGGATGTATACACGATACATATACCAAAACAACATTTTTTACAATTTTTGTCTGTCTGTCTGTTTGTTCCCGCTAATCTCTGAAATGGCTGACCGATTTTGACGGGACTTTCACTGGCAGATAGCTGATGTAACAAGGAGTAACTTAGTTATTATAACCTACTTTTATTTTAGAAAGATTATTTTATTTTAGAAAAAAAAAACTGTCTTCGAAAAACTACGCTGACATACGTCTCAAAATTCGAAAAACCCTGGCTGAATCCTACGAAATAGATCAAAATAATGTACTACAGTATTGTACACCTTAAAAAGGCCTACAAAAATGTCCTCAATGGTATATGTCTATCTCTTAGGGATAACCCACAATAACCATTTTTTATCTTTTACTTTTTACGAGAAATAAGGGCTTATTTACGAAGCGATTTTAAGCAATACAGCATTAATCCTTGTCCAATTAAGTACCTTAAATACATTGTGTATTTAATATAGATCAATATGGCCCTTTACAGCATGTAATTTAAATGAATATCTTAGAAGATAATTAGAGATTTAAAAAGCGGGCGCAGAGCGCGTTGGCAGCGGCCGGGTAGTACAGGATAAGTAGGATTGTAATTCATATTACTTTGGCTTCATAGTAATTGCGAATATCATGTGTGTTCATTATACTCAAAATAAACCTAATAGTATTATTCCAAGTAAGAGACCGCGAAATGGCTTAGATGTTTAGATTTTTAGATGTTTGTTTCTCAATGATGCAAAGACGGCCAAACGGATTTAGATCGAATTTGGCACAAAGATATATTATATCATGGATACGTAACAGATAGGATACCTACTTTATCCCGGTAGTAGGTTCCCGGGTGATATTTTCCGACAGCTATACGGGCCAAGCCACTGGCAAAAGTACTATTCCTATAATTATGTTCGGTGTCTGGTAAATGATTGAGTGTCTGTACAGGTAAAATAAGTAGGAGCGTTAAGAAAAACCAGGAAGACTTATATTCAACTAAACCAAGCCCTATGTCGCAGTCTTCTTACTCTGAATACTATTACTTTTATTTTAAAAACACCAACACACATGATGTTCCCATAAACTATGAATCCTAAGTAATATGAGTTATAATCCTACTAATAATAATATTATAAATGTGAAAATATGTATGATTGGCTGTTTGTTTCTCAATCACGCAAAAATGGCTGAATGGATCTGGATCGAAATTAGCACACAGAGTCTATATTACCTATATAACCTGGAATAACACATTCTTATCGCGGTAGTACGTCCTCTTGCATTAATTTCCGACATCCACGCGGGCGAAGCCGCGGGCAAAAGCTAGTTATACATATAAACCTTCTTGAATCACTCTGCCTATTGATGAAAACCGCTTTAAAGTCCGTTGCGTATTTTAAAAGATCTAAGCGTACAAACACGAAATGCGATTCTGTTTTATACTAAGTATGTAAGGATACGGATAATTCTTTTCTATACTTTTTTTGCAGTGACGATCAAGAAAGACATCGCGGATCTGTTATGGCCCCGGACAGAACAGTGAAATGAAAAACTACAATAGAACATTAATTGTAGTACGGTTACAATCATCTTAAAATATTCTGAATCGAAAAGATGGATACAATTAATTATTAACCATCTTTGAATCCAGTAATCCGACTGAAGGCGACGGAAAAGAAAACCACTTGAAAAGGTGAAAACCCAGCGAATATAACGCCCGGTCATAATATCTGCTGTACCGTGTCATAGAAAGAGAGAAAGAAAATTTGTTTAATCTTCATCAATAAGACGCAATTGTTCGGAAATAATAAGGTACCGTACTAATTTTGTTACTATTATTATCGAGAAATTTGTCGGATTCAAGTATTTAAGGCTCCCGCAAACAGCCGCGATGATACAGCGCGAAGCGACTCTCATAGAACAATTTTTATGAAAACTTCATAGAATTTTTTCTACAAAAGTCGCGTCGCGCCTGTCTAAAGTAATTTTTACTATATCTTTTTTAAGAGGTCAGTCACACAGATTTTGGTCAGAACTGACGAATGTGATGCTTAAAGCTACAGGGCATATTTTTCCCGCAAGCTCTTTTTCCTATTAGCGCCCATAATTTCTCGAGCGAATTCTATTTCATAAATCGTATATACCTACCTATTTCGGCCGGAGCAGGAATCTAATAAGACAACACGAATATTTTCGCGAAATTTAGAATCGTCGAGATCTAAAAGGGCAGTTCCAAATTTTTTTTTTATGTCCCGTTCGTCTACATTTCTTTCGATTTTTACGTGAAACATAAGCGGAATCATTTTAATCTAGCCTAAAACAAGAGAAGACGAAGATGGCGAGATGAGCAGAACTCTTACAATAAAGATTGGTCCTTGGCAGTCCAAAGAGGTGTATCTGGAAGGCTAGGCTTTTGCCCAGCAGTGGGACAAAAATGGCTGATAAAAAAAAAACTTGAAAAAAAGCGTGAGAAAATACAACTGTTCGATTAAAATCAAAGTACCTAAGTAGGCACTTGAAGTATGTTCATCAATTAAAGTCTTAACGAACTTAAACATCAAACTTCATAAGCGCGAACTTAACGTTTCATGTTGCCTGATTAAATATCTATGTTGAACTTTTACCCTAAGGGAGTTTAAAACGGATTAAGTTTTGAAACAAGAAGTTAAAATACTTAACAATAAATAATCGTCTTTTAACTTGGTGTAAGACTAATTGTTTTTAAGAGTTTAATTAATTTCAAACTATACCAATTTTTGATGTATTTAAGTACTAATAATTCATTAGGTACGTCCATAAGTAATTAATTGAAGTTAAGTCTTAATCGAAGCAGAATGTAATATTGAGCAGTCCAAGCAAGCTTGTATATCCTGCTTGTTGTTTCAAAAGACGTGTTCTGGTAGATAAGAAAACCAGAGTTTAAAAAATACCCTATATTTTTTTTACCTTCAGTTGCTGAAACTTGGCTTCAGCTTCCTTATCCCCATCGTTCTTATCCGGGTGGTGCTGCAAAGCAAGCACCTTGTACTCAGCAGTGATCTGCTCAACCTGTAATTAATGCATTAAATTATTAGCATCATAACATTTAATTACAAACTACTCGGCAATCACGTTTAAATTATCATTTAGTTCCTCATTAGATCTTGTTGATTCATAAATTATTACTTGGAACTACTTGGCCGCACGAAGTTTCGTTCGCAATAGAACGTAATGTAACGGGGAACTGGAAAACCCAAACACAAGGCATTGACTCAACAAAAGTTTGTTTCCCCCCAGCGCGCAATAACACCTTTTGCTTAATTAAAACTTCTACAAATGTACATTCATACACAAATGCTGTATTTTTTTTATCAGATGTAGGTCAGCTCTCAGGGCCCTCGGCAAAATAAGGTCATCGGGCAGTACTGTAGAATCAATAAACTAGGCACTAGAAATCCGAAATCGGAACATATCTGTTATTGTATTTAAATTGGGGCCAAATATTAATTTAATTTGAGTACTTACGCTTGAATTCTCGTCGCAGCCCAACAAGCCGTAGAAATCGTCGTCGGGGTTCCTTTGATAATTTAGTATTTCATCGACGCCAGTCATTTTCACGACCCTCCCGCACAAGACCGAAGTAGATACTAAATCTGAGGTAGCGCTGCGCGGCTACACTTACTAACCCAACGGAGTTCATTAGTCGACTCGCGCAAATCGATTGACTACGTATCAAACTATTTAGGCGATGTTTTTCTAAATATTTATTTAAATCGTTAAATGTATTACTGTTTTATAGAATGTATAAAGATTTTGAGGTTTACTAATCGATTTAAACGTTATTACGATTTGAATGATAGATTTTATTAAATTATAATTGTTCTAAGTAGATAAAATACCAAGAAAGAGAAAGTAGTAGTATACATGTACTCCAATTATGATATTACGAAATTCTAAAGATCTTGTATTGCTTTTTAATGTCGTTGGACTCGGGGACCCTTTTCTTATAGTATCCCCAGTAAAATATACCTTGGAAAAAAGTAGGGTGCCGTAAGGCAGCACAGTGGACTCGAGTAGCGGTCCGCTTGAAGATCTAATCTATTTCAAATCCATGGCAGTTAATGGAAGTATCTAGTGAACAAATTACATATTTTACAATGAGGGCCACTAGACGCCCCTAGAAGTAATAACAATAAAACTTACAATGTGTCTCATTCACTGTCCTTTAAAGGGTGTGTTCTTTCCTTTTCTAATTTAGTGCCAACAATAGACTGTGAGGTTTGATGGGAGTTGGTCCGGCCAACCAACCCCGATGCAACCCACATTGAGGTTCCCCTGTCTTACTCTGGTCAGTTGGATGGAGCAAGTTCTCTGATCCTGGATCTGGACAGTCGTCGTGGCAGCGTTATACAAGCATCTCAACACTTCGTTGTAGCGCCAGTCTATCCGACTACGTTATAAAGAGTCCAAAAATACTCATATTTCGATGGAGTAGAATGCTTTCTCATAGTCCACTAATGCCTTACACATCGGCTGGTTGTAAGGCTGTACAAAAACCAGGTTGTTCTAGTGGCTGTAATTTGTCAAGTCTCTGAGTGAGACTATTCGTGACGACTCTCGAGAATAGCTTGTATACACCGTGACATTTCAATCGTCTTACAACGGCAGCCCACTTCATGTATCCAATGACTACTACACATCCATAAGAAAAAAATAAACATTTAAATAACTAAAAAATAAAAATATTATTCATTATGATGACGCATGACGTAGTTTGTTTGATATTTTGTCTCATGGAAATGGACTCGTGCGCTGGGTAGGTATGTATGTTCTCTACCTTATGATACGTAAACATTATTAACAGGAAGTTTAATAATTCTATTGCATTATTTATTTTTCTTAGTACGTATTTTCTTAATTGGTAACAATTTTTTAATCACGTCTAGAGGTTTATTATGTCGGGTACATTGAGTGAGGTTGTGGTCTTACAAAGCCGACTAAAATGTCATGGTGTATATGGCACAGAAGTGAGATGGGTCTATAGATCTTCAGCAAGGTTTTGTAACCTTGCCCAGCCGGCGCCGCTCTAAGGAACTCTGTCGTTATTCCATCATCCCCAGGTACCTTGTTCTTC
This sequence comes from Aporophyla nigra, assembly GCA_947507805.1. Lineage (NCBI taxonomy): Eukaryota > Metazoa > Arthropoda > Insecta > Lepidoptera > Noctuidae > Aporophyla > Aporophyla nigra. Next base: position 14,396,497 of record OX382301.1, on the reverse strand, counting down.
TTTAGGTGCTTGAGAGCCGAATCAATCTCACACTGGTCAACATTCGGGATGTCCTCCGTGTTGTGGCACGTTAATTGGATTTGATACTCATCTGCACCATGTTCGGCTGGTTTTACCATCCGCGTTGAACAAAGGTGCTTGAACCTCGACTTCCTCGAGTATCTCGGACTTCAGAATTTGAATCGTTTTCTTTTAACTGTGTTATAAGCGGGCAATATTTGGCCGCCTGCCAAGATAATCATAGCAAAGACTTTCCCGAATAACATTGATATTTTTTTATTAAATGTGTATCATGGGTACAGTTTGACTCTTTTTCCATTACTGTGAGCGTTATTCCTTGCTGAAACTCATGAAGTTATCAGAAAATCAATTATTTCTTTCTTTTGCAGTTCCCTACTGGAAATAGGCTTCGCCCAAATTGTACTTAAACATCCGGGTTTACTTTCCGGAGCCAGTTTTTGCCCGCCTTCCTTTCAGTTCGCGATTTTTGCTGGTAGTCAAATATTCGACTATTTAAAATAGACTAATTAGTTGTTGAGGCACGCCCTACTTATTTCGCGTACATAAAATAAAATACGATCAAAACTTTTAATCACAGCGAGCAATTTGCAGAAAAAATATGTAAATCTGAGATCGCTCAAGCTATTTTCGTAATGATTCGTCAGTGTTAGTATAAAGGCCGTAAAAATAAATAATGTACTTATAAATACTAATACTCTGACAAAATCATTTTAACATAAACAACTACCTAGAATCTGATGATGATTGTCATGAATATTAATTTATATTCGTATATAAGTCGTAAACTGATCTTAATTCCTTTACAATTCTCACCCCTAGGCAAATCTACGCCGTGATCTACATATTTGTTATGCATGTATCTGTGATGGAAGATAGATAACAAAACGTTATAGTACAGTTAGTAGCACTGCTCCCCGCGCCGGGCGTTTACGGATCGATGCATTCAGGTGGATAAACTGCGCGGACATAAAATCACTACATTGCATCACCCATTCAGTGGCCTGCACTGAAAGTGAGAGAGTAGAGCTTCAAATATGAAACATCTGTAGCTACATCTGTAGTAGAAACTGCGTTATAACTCGCAAAGTATTAATAAACTGTCGTTCGCACATAAATTAACTGACTTTTATATCTGTCATCAATATTTTCGGACCTAGCTAAAGCGTTTATTTGGTCTTACTAATTTTCAGAAGCCTAGGTCTAAAGGTTTAAAGCTAGAATCTATCAACGCGAAATCCAGACACAGTTTTAGTCTGCCCTTCAATTTCATCCCAAACTTGACATTGCTGTAGTATTTACCTCACCACGGTATCTTCAAATTGTAGCTACAGTGCTACATTGTGGCTACGTCACGAACAAGCGATTTTCCCCGAAATAAAACCGTATTGTAATCACACAAAGTAAAGTTTAATTAAATTCGTTGTAAACGAACTTTATCATAGGCAATAGGGTAACGGCGTAGTTATGTAATGTATGTTTTGTATACTAACCGCAGTTGTATTATCAATATCTATTACGTATTTACTGTCGAACTTTACATAATTGAGTAGGTAATACCTACTTATCAATTCCAGTTGGATCACGAAATTCGGTCTTCTGCCTTTGGAACCTAGGTTAGCTACCGCACCAACCTAAAGAGTTATCAGAATGGGTTACGGGGCAATTTCCCCGTGTGTAATTTTCGCTCCAGCGGGGTAATTTCGTAATGTTTCGGAATGGCTCTCATTTTGACGGTTCAACTACATTAATTGCGTTATTTACGTTGTGAAACGGACAAATTTTTCGGAAATATGAAGCAGTAGATTAGCAATAATCTTCTAAATAACTCTTATTAATAGTGTGTTATTCAATTATGGTTCAGGTGTGTCTTAGAGCTGTTGGCCCGTTCTTCTCCATAGAGATCTTTGTTTTGGAATGAAACTAGATTCAACTATCTGGCTAACTGATCCCCATGAGAATTCAAAACTGCAAACTGTTTATGGTTAAATTCAAATAATTACTTTGAATTTCATAACTTAGTACTAGAAAACGTACTTTCTTGCTCTACCTTACATAAAACAAGAGGCATAATATAGGCCTTTGTATCAGGACCCAATGTCTTTCATAATTAATATAGAAAGAGTATTACTTATCGGTGAAGCAATGAATAGTTTTATTGGCAATAAAAACGGTTAAGGTAAGAGTCCCGCAAGGGTCACGCTTGGGTCCGTTCACTTTTAGCAAATCATTGCTTATCTGGCAAGCGCAAAACCCTAATCCAGTCAGTAATCTACTTTCCGACGTCCTAAATAGAATGAACATTTTTTGTAGAACCGAATTTAAATTTTTCTCCCACAAAAATATTAACCTTGGACTAACTACGTTACTTTGAGGCCAAAATATTTCATAAAATCAGGTCACAGTTGCCCTTAGAACGAATATGATGCTTAATGAATTCGCCCCAGTTTATAGACTCCAGCATATTATCCCACACACTGTTGAAGGCCCATTGCGTAAAGTGGACCCTAACTACCTCATAACGTTAAGCAGAAATAGGATGGTTCACTATATGTGGCTTTACGAGCATCCAGGAACAACAACATCGTATACATACGTACTCTACTACGCTCATATGACTAATCCCACAGGTAACTAACAGATTTACGGGCGTCTATTTTTATGTTCTTGTGTCAGCCTACAGAATTTGATATTGATGTTCCTATCGTTTAAATAAATTAGATATATATTAAAGTACGTGCATTTCATCCAATCAATGGCTTGAATGTTAAAATCTTTGTGTAACGTCTCGTCAGTTATGTGAGGCAACTAAGTAATTCGTGGCTACTGTATGCAAATGATCAGACAACGAACTGAAATTAAAATAAATATATAAGTACCTTAGTAATTACTTATCATACGTGCAAAATATACATGCTATCCATTGAAATGTACGCGCCAGTGTAATCGTGAAGGCTGACGACATTGCATATTCCGTGCATGCTCTAGACATTGGCGTCCAACGCGCTTTTGCATCAAAAATAGCTACTGAAGACGCGCTAAACGTAAGTTTACGCGGCTGAGCGGCCGCCGCGGCCGTGTGCCCCGCTCCATACACATTTAATAAAGATCACAAATCGAAGTGCAGTATACAAGTGTTGTTTTTGTGAGTTATCGGGACTAAATCACAAGTTATATTATGATTTGGAGGGGCAGCCATCAGTAGGCGCTGTCAACGAACTATTCGCTCGAAGATCTTCCATCTTTGGCAGCGGAAGTAGCGGCGGATGTCCCGGCAATGAGTGAGCGGTGGCATATGAATGCTTAACAACAATGCTCGCATCTTCGTTCCCATATTTTCTATGCGATCCGTGTCCCTGCCGAAAGTTTGTCAACCTTTATTTTTTGTTTGTATTCATTTATAGCTCTATAGGTAGATATATAAAATCCTTTTGCCCTTGCTAACCCTCGCTTAATGTTTCACTTCAGATTGTAAATTGAATTCATAAGTAAGACTTGACAAGGGTATTATAGGTGAAGCTTTTGTGGTCAATTGTCTGAACAAAAGGTGTGTTGTTTTATCAAACATCGGGAGTTGATTTATATTGTGAAGAAAAAACAGAAGTTTATTTACGATTCTCTTTCAGTGACTACCTTGAATAAAACATTATATTTTGACACGTGTGTGCGTTGTAAAATTATATTTGCGATGTTTTATTTTTAAATTATACATTTACCAACATGTGTTACGACCCCAAAAACGGTTGGAGTGGGTCTGTTCAAGTGCAGGGTCCCGGGTTCGCGGCCTCTTTAGCCTCTCATTATACGTCGTTATTGTGTCCCTATATTTCCGAATAATTTCTCATTTCCTTTGTACTTTTATTCTACATAGATCGACCTTTACCAGCCCAAAGTCTTGTATTTCTATCTCCTTTACAACTATATAATACACCTATCCCCTCAATTATAATCTCCTATACTTCAATCCGGGGAGAATCCTGTTTTATTACTAACTTTAATTTAATTTCGTAGTTGATGTTCGGATACCTGTCAGTACCAGTAATAAAATTAACTATCCACTCACCAGAATTGAAAAGCTTTGTTATGTGCTGTTAACTTTCTAACACTGATTAAATTAGCAGAGGGATACTTAGATACAAGCCCATATAACCCTGAATTCGTTTAACACTGAATCTCATTACAAACTCTAAATAATTTAGTATCGACGCCATATAAAAGTAAACAAATAAACTTTAATCAGTACCTACATCGTAAAATTAATTAGCCTACTGAGCTCAGAATAATATGTGTGACATTGACAGTATGGGGTACTGTTAACCGTGCCAAATAGATCTCTCTACGGGTACGGTAGCCGTGCCATATTCAAAGAAGGCATCAATTAAAACTTTAATATTCATTGAATGTAGCGAGACGTACTTTAACGAGTTTAGATAACGATCCAACTTTAAAAATAAGCTAATTTGTATCAACAATCGCGTCCGCTATCGGTTCACCTACTCACTTTATTACATAGTTAATGTTGGAAAAACAATACCATAAACTCATTGTGTTGTATTACAATTTGTTGAAATGATCGTGTATACCTTGGACCTATTATTTTTATTATTAAAACTACGCCTAACAGTAACATGTTTCATGGAAGAAACGCAGTCATACGTTGCGTTATAATGTGTGCATTTTGGAAATAAAGTAGAAATAGAGAAATACGAATGTGATCTGAATTCGAAATCATATGTATTAGAATTAGAACGCCTCACTACGCCATGATCGAACGAATCTTCCCGAGGCGTGTTCAAATGACGATTTTGTAACCTCTCTCCGTCCATCACTCACATTAAATGAAACGCTAAAGATTGGAAATAAAACTTTACGAAATATTTTTTCTGCGGTATAATGAACAAGCACTTCAGTGTTACAGCAGTCTCATAAAATATGTGGGTTACGTGTGTATATAAGTGAGATGATCTAAATCACACCGCGCCTGGGATGCGTTTCGTGGGATGACAGCTTGGTCGATGAACTCTTCATTTCGGCTTTCTGGGACGCAGACTACCACATCGGTGTCTGGTTATCATCATATTTCATTGTTTACAACGATTTCCTGAATACAGGAAAATTCTTAAATATAGTCTACTGGGCCAAAGTAAATCGGGAACAAAGAAATGTAAAGTAATGCGTCGGTAGGCAGTGTTATAGAATTTTATGACCGTCTGTGGGCGTGCACCAACACTTGTTTTAGGTCATTACTTAGAAACTCAGTAAAACCGGGATTATGGCCCTGTTTACGTCTCACATCTCCATCATCATTAACTAAGTGATGATCGATCAAATAGATTCTTGTGTTGAATTAAGCTGTACCTTATCAATTTGGATTTTCCTCTTACAATTGTGTCATGAATGTTGTCATTCGGATTGCCTGCCTTTCCGTATACATTTTTCAATTACATTTAGGCTGTTCTTTTCGGCATCTCTAAAAGCTTTTTGTCCGTAAATCGTAATACCTGCTGGCTACTTACCTACTATTTATTGAATTCGGTTTCTAGGCAGGTTAAATATTAAAAGGTTGTTTTTCCTTCCTGTTTAACATTCGAGGTCATTTTAAAAGTCGTGATTCATTATTCTATTTTGATAGCGCTTATTAATTATGTAACTAATAATCGCACTTCGTCTAACTTTGCTTACAGTAGTTACTTTATCTGTAGGTATAATAAGCAAAAGCCTCTTTATGTCATTTGACCTAAGTATTATGTGTGTATTGTACCGTGTGGTGTCGGACGTAAAGAATACCACCACCTCATTTCTTCCCGTGAGTGTCGTAAGAGGCGACTAAGGGACTTACTAGAGAATGGTCAGTAGGGTTCTCTACGCATTTTACCACCGTACTGCGGTCGCCAACCCGCCTGCCAAGCGTGGCGATAATGGCAAACCCCAAATTGTAGAAGGCCATGTCCAGCAATGGATATCTTATAGCTGAAATGATGATGATGACTATATGTCATATTGAGGTACCAATAACGGATACGAAGCCTTTACTTAGCAGCAGCAGCAGCAATGTTTTTTAATCGTCACTATGACCTTGATCATACACCCTCGAGATCATTCAAGATGTCGAGAGTTAGAGTCTATATGATTTTAGAACTTGTTTTAGTAATTAATTTGAACCTTAACAATACTTGAGCCATAGGCGTACTCCTACAGCGTATGTAATAAAAAATAAAAGTTCATTTATTCCCAAAATATCAATCGGAATACGACTAACCGAGGTCTTATTCCGATTGATATACGGTACTCAAAAAAATACAAAATAATCCCATTCCGAAAATAATGTGATCATATTTCAATACACTGGATTGGTTGCTTCATGTTTATTTGAGACAGTTGAGTATGTACACGTATACAGCAAATTGGTTCAAGAGGAACGGAAACATCCAATTGTATCTAAGCCATCAGTCGTCGCGATGGTACTCATACAACTGCCATACTTTATTCATGGCGGTCCCAATTTATTACTCGATTGTAATTTTTGTACTCCAAACCATTTGTTTTAAAGGCTGCTTGTGTATTTATTACACGTGTGTTTTCTTTTTCTGTAAACTGAAATCCTAACTAAGAGATAGAATATCTACTCTTTTACCTACTACAGTTTGTAATTTTGAAAGTCACTTAAGTTCTTACAGTGGACGATCTTATTGCTAAAAGCGATCCAATGCTATCGAGTTTGAATTTGATCTAGTGATATTATCATCTCGTGCTAGGGTCGGAGCTCAACGGTAGGTAGCAGGCAGGTCAATCGATCTGCGAAGAGCGGCCGCGCTTGCGCGGTCCTGTCGTCCTCTAATAGTCGTAACGGAGCGAACAGAAGCCCTAAAATCTGATACCTGATCCTAACTTTAGAATGTCTAAGAGTATTGCCTATCTCTAAGTAATAAATTGCTGAAACGAAATCCGCAGATTACAAACTTTATATGTACTATTTTGAACTTTGTACGAGTCAACCAAAACACAAAGACCATCCCTCATCTTTCAACTTTCGTAAATAGGAAAGTAATATAAAAATACGTCTCGAATTTTCGATTTCACAACCCATAATGGCTTCGGAAAATAAAAGATTTTCCTTATCTTCGTCCCAACTTCCACGTAATCCCTGAAAATGGTATGAACAAGTTTTCGTCCCGCATTTGTGTGATGTTAAATCAATAAAGCTTCGACATAAAAGCCTTTTGCCGAGCTAGTAACGTAGGTAACCTAGTTAGTGCAAGGTGCACTTTAGTACTAAACGAGTCTTGGATGGTGCTAAAGTAATTAGCGTTGCTGTAAAGCTAATTTATTAAGGCTCCATTTATCGGAATTTCGCTTGTGGCAACTACAACTATAGCACAGCGATTAATTATTCTTTCTCAAGCACGAAACCAATTAATGATACAAAACAGTCGGTTTTTTCACGTAGAAGGTTTCAGTTACAGTTACAGCGATAGTTTAATATGTTGGGCTGTTTTGGTTGTACATACCTACCTCTCTCGAAATGAATGTATCTCTAAGTAATTGAAAAACTTTCTTTTTCATCATTTTTAAGAGTCTTGACCTCTTGGGTTTCTGATTCCAAATTAATGATATTGTTGTTGCATCAGTTCGGGACTTTTTTTTTTGTGAGTGGGTAATCATCAAATGACGTCTCCCGCTCTGGGCGCAGCGGTAGGGCGTGTCAGACTTTTACTAGCTAAAACCCACCCGTGTTCCTTCAGTTGCTTATATGCCAGGGCCACGGTAACTCTTTCGAACAAATCTCGCGGTCCTAGCAGACCCCTTCAGTACTGCTGACATCTCTTTGAGGCGCGCGTGGAACACAACGCGCCGTCGACCCGAGCCTGGTCCTTACCGGGCGGCGAGCTACCCATTGCTCGCCGCCCGCAAGCACGCGCCTCCGGTGGACGGGAGTCTGCAATGGACTCCCGACGCCCGGGGTGTCTCTTCCTGCGGGGTAGAAAATACTTTATAGGTACATGTTGCATCATATATTATAATAACCGCATCTCCTTTTGCAGGTTGCTGTAACGGTTACATATTTAACAAGTGTTATTATAAGTTTTCTGTTCCGCGTGGTGCCGGACGTAAAGAATTGGACCTTTATATTTCTTCCCTTGGGTGTCGTAGAAGGTGACTAAGGTATTACGTACTAGAGAATGGGCAGCAGCATTCTCTATGCATGTTATCATTATATTTTGATCGCCAACCCGCCTGCCGAGCGTGGAAATTATGGCAAACCCCCCTTTTTTGGGGGAGGTCTATGTCCAGTAGGGGACGTTTTTCGGCTGAAATGATGATGATGATTATAATTTTAAGAAAAAAAAACAACCATTTATTGGTTTCTCCTAAACACAGGTTATTTTGTAACCTATCTAGAAGAACAGTACGGCTTTTTTAAAAATTAATTTAATTAAAATTCTCTGTAAGTTCTACACAATATCCTCTAGGGCCGCTCTTTATTCCCTTCTATTTTTTGTTTTAACGCCGTAGCTATAATGTTTACTTTACGCATAGCACATTAAAGTTTTGTCAATATAAAAATTGATCAACACGTGGTTGAAGCCACACCGCCTTTGCTTTTAAAATCCAGCTGCAGGGTAGGGTCCCTATTTATAAATGTTGTACGTTAAGATCGATTTTTCTTATTACGTCTTGAGAATATTTCTAGAGTAACCTTTACTTATTAACGCTGAAAAGACAAGGAAAATTTTACCTAAGAGCCTATAGCTGTAGGTTACGTAATGAACCCTAATTTATCTGTTCATCATCATTATAATATGGATCCAATTACGTATCCTCCGTTGAATATGACCTACATGGTTATACCCACTGAATGCTTCAGCTGCTTAATTTTTTACATGAATGGCTATACATTAAGGAAATACATTAAGGAAATATCCAATTACCAGAGCTCTGAAGAATGCGTCGTACTTTTCGATCGTCGTTTTTTACCCACCTACGCTGAAACATATAGGTGTTTCCTTTACTTGGTGCTGTATGCATTAATAATAATAAAAAACAATATTTATTCACATACAGGTAAAATATCTTCGATATAAATCTTGGAAAATATAATATTGTTGTAATCCACATGTTCTTCACATGATCCGACCAAGATTATGTCTGGACTTTAAAAGAGACTATGACCTCTTAGTTTGTTTCGACCTTTCTTCTCAGAGTAGTCAGATAGGAAACGCCGACCTCATCTAGTTTAAAAAAAAATATGATTGACGTGTAAAAGTGTTTGTACAAACCTACTTGCAAAAATAGTCATTTATCAGTAAGATGCGTAAGTAAAGGAAACCTACCACCTAAGTTCACAGTGTGGAAATGCAAATAAAATATTGAGTACAAAAAAAAGACTGGTCCTTGGCAGCTCTGAACAGAGAGACTTGGAAAGAGAGAAGGGAGGCCTTCGCCCAGCAGTGGGACAGCAACGGCAAACATCTAAACATACAAACTCACACATTTATAATATTAGTAGGATTGAAATATACAGAGTGTGGCGTAAGTAATGGTCCACCGTTCAGGATTCGATGAACCAGATAATTAACTATAACAATTAAAAATTTTAACCATTTTTACCCAATTTTTTTTTTTACAAAATTGTCTCTTGTACTTGATAGTGTGTTAAAAATTGGGGTAAAATAAGAGAAGAACCAACTTTTTCTTCAAAAGAGCTGAATTTACATAAAAAAATTACATAATTTATCATGATAGCTCTAGTATTCAGCAGTAATTAACAGAAATCAAAATAATAAAATAATGGTTTTTGTTGAAACTACAAACAAATATGTAATAAAAGGTAGAAATTTCGTAAATAAAAGACAAAAATGAAATATTTTCGGAACCCTTGGGTAAAAATGTTTAAAATTTTTAATTGTTATAGTTAATTATCTGGTGGACCACTACTTACGCCACACCCTGTATGTTACCTGAAGGCTAGGCGTATATTTTTGGAAGAATTTGTTGACACTACGACTGTGAGCTGAAGTTGCAGATTGCAATCAGTTTTTTATTACCGGAACATTGGTTTGAAATGTCAGACCGCCATTTCCTTTCGGAGGTGGGCAGGAACAAGACATTGTCACGTTTTACAATTCAAAGGTAAATATAACAGCGGATATAGTGTTGGCTCAGATGGTATTGTGCGCGCTGTAGCGACAGATTGCCATCCCATCGCCCACGAGCCGTAGGGGAGACCGGAGCTGGTTGTCTATAGGTTTTGTTGTACTGGATTGCGATTAGATGGCCAAAAACTCGGCAGCAAACGATATCGTGCTTGAAAACGCATCTCGATACCACATCAAGTGCAAAGCCTGGCATGTTTTTGATTTATCATACTCGTAAGATTTCTATTTATTTATTTAATTCATACACGTTACAAAAGTTTTATTTTAACGCAACACCGGCCAAATTGCAAAGCAGTTTGTCGGCAGTAAGTTCTTATGCATTTGTCACGAAGCTTTGCTTAACTGTACATAAAAATTAACTCTTAGTTAAAACGAAGACTATGGCTCTGTAGGCAAAGACAATAAGGAGACGTTACCCACACAACCACAGATTCTACAACCACAGCTACTACACTCAGCGACATCAACCAACGAATATCATAAACTCATGAGACCATCCCAAGACATCGTTGCCAACTTAGCACTTTATAGCTAGCCCTAGCAATTTTTCGGTGTCAGGCAGCTACAATTTAATAAAACTTTAGTAACCTAAATAAAAGTACACATCAAAATAAAATGTTGTATCCGCAGCCAGCTACATCTTCTGCTATAGCTATTTTACTTGTTTAATTTTTAGGGTTCCGCACCTCAAAAGGAAAAAGCGGAACCCTTATAGGATCACTTTGTTGTCCGTCCGTCCGTCCATCCGTCTGTCAAGACTCTTTTTCTCAGGAACGCGTGGAGGTATCAAGCTGAAATTTATAACAAATACTCAAATCTACTGTCCCTTAGAGCTGTGAAAAAATCAAACTTCTAAGCTAACGCAATCAAAAGATATAGCCGTTTATACCGCAAATTTCCTCATATTTTCGAAACTCGCAAGGGAATCAAAACCTAAAGGGTACTTCCAGTCGACCTAGAATTTTGAAATTTGGTACGAAGCAACGTCTTATAGCACAGATAAAGGAAAAATTGCGAAAACCGTAATTTTTTAGTTACATCTTATAAACAGAACAAAACACAGACAGAAATAAAACCAAGCTAAGAAACAGAACAGAACTACGACTCGATTGTCGTGATGGGTGAACTTTTAGTTTTATACCTACAGGTTTGTACGGAACCCTCTCGGTGCGCGAGTCCGACTCGCACTTGGCCGGTTTTTTGTTTATACTTCCCATTGCGGTAGGCAGAAAATACAGAACGCCTGTACATTATGTTACTATGAAATGAAATCATTTTAAGCATGTAAATATTTGTGCTTTAATATTTACATAACGACCAAATAAGTGAAAAGTTAGTCAACCAGCCCCGGTCTCCGCTACTACAACACATTTCTCGCTTCAGAACCCGGCGTGGGATGATAAACAGCTGACACTCCACTTTCATTCCACTTCCCGATTATCATTAAAATTATATTTCATGATTCAAATGGCTGACAGCCATTTTTTCCCGTAAAATTATAAGTTTTATTTCCCTGAAAACGTAATTTTCTTAAGAACTTACAAAAACACGATTAATGTTTTAGCCGAAACTCGCGAATGGCTCATCGGATTCTGATGAGACTGTAGAAGGTCATACAGAAAACGAAATGTATACTTATTTGTACAGCTTACAGAAAGAACACGTTTAAATGTTAATAATGTACAAGTATTCAGATTATGAAGTATCCTAAATATCTCTATCTAATTCTGAAGTAAAGTAGTGTCACTAGTGTAGTAATATCGTAAATGTGAAAGTTTGTGAGGATGTATGAATGTAGCTACGTATGGATGTTTGTTACTCTTCAAAAACTACTGCACGGATTGGCACACAGGTAGTTTAAAAACTGGATCAACACATAGGGTACTTTTTTATCACGGTAGTACGTTCCCGCGAGATAATTTCCACCCTCCAGTCGGGCGAAGCCTATGGCAAAAGCTAGTGACCCAATATGTGTCACAAATGCAATGAGTATTCAATTTGTACCGTTTATAGAGTCATCATGATCATCGTCTTACATGGAATATTTACTCTAAATAAATTGAGGTAAGGGTTGGAGAATGATGATGATCAGACTATGTTACAGCTCCATCCTCATTCTCACCTCCTTCCCAAGCAGTCAGCAGTGAGCGTGGAGTGAGCTATCAGTGTCATTCCACCTGATGCTAGGGATGAACAAGTATTATATTTACAATCATAATCGAGATTTTGATAATATTTTTATGCTCATTCTATTGATCATTTTTATAAAGATTTCAAAGCCAGCATAGTGTCTAAACAATACTACTGTTTCGGGAAGTTTGTCAACTGAAATAGCGAAACAGAAATTCAGTCAGAAACGCATTGTTGTTTATTTTTTCTATTTTTTCCTCGACTAGCCCTTTATTGCCTGACGCACAAGTGCGACAGGCACGAACAACAGTTTCTGTCTGAATTTCTGTTTTGCTATTTATTTGAAAAACTTCCCGAAACAGTAGTAATGTTAAGAATAGATACTTTACTAGCTTTGAAATCCTCATAAAATGATCAATTGAGTTAGCATAAAAATGTTATCAAAATCTCGATTATGATTGTAAATGTTATGTTTGGTCAATCCCTAGCATCACTGGGATGACAGTGACCTCACTCCACGCACCTTTTCACGGTGAGATTTTTGCAGAATCGACATGCAGTTCTTTTGGTTGATATCACGAAAAGATTTCATTTCCTGAAACACACGCAAGCAATGCCTCTCCTTAAAGCTTGTATAAAAATAATTGTATGAAATACTGATCATCGTATGGTGACTAATGAGGGGTTATAATCACAACGTACCATTTCTCAGCGATGAGTACGAAATACAAAAATAAACCAGCTTGCATTCCCTGAATCTTACCTCGGATTTTGAACTTCAAAACATATCGATAACTATAGGCTTTTGGTATGTGGACGTTTTCGAAAATGATGTCGTCTTTTTTACTCTGTAGCATTCTAATATGTGTTCTTTGTGGGGCCGCACGTAAAGAATACCACCATCCCATTTCTTCCCATGGATGTCGTAAAAGGCGACTAAGGGTGATCTAGGGAATGGGCAGCAGCGTTCTCTAAGCATTTTATCACTATACTGCGATCGCCAACCCGCTTGCCAAGCATAGCGATTATGGCAAACCCCCCCAAATTGGGGCAGGCCTTTGGCCAGTATTGGACATTTTCCGGCTGAAATGATGATGATGATTCCAACATGTAAGGACTCCTTTTTATATAATTTTTTAAAATTAGCCTTTCATTTTGCGCACCTACCACCTCGTTAATTTACCTTCATATTAAAATAATTGTGAGTAATTATGTTGGTACTTATAAAAAAGGGCTTCAGTTTGAATATGGCGACTGGCCTGTTAGTCTAGTGGTTAGTGACCCTGACTGCTAAGACTGAGGTCGTGGGTTCGATTCCCACCCAGGACAAATCTTTGTGTGATGAGCACGATCATTTGTTCTGTGTCTGGGTGTAATTTATCTATAATATGTATGTATTTAGAAATATAAAAGTATGTTTATCAGATGTCTGGTAGCCATAGTACAGGCTCTGCCTAGTTTAGGATCAGATAACGGTGTGTTGGTTGTCCTAAGATATTTATTTAATATGCCTTTAACTTTCAATAGGACTCTACTGACATGGCATTTAAATTCATCTCCAAAACAACTGCTTCAAGAATAAGTCAATATATAAATATCTAAGTGGGTATAGGCGTAAAGTGAACCAATACTAATGCGTACATCGCTACGCCCCACAGTGGGTCGAAACTATGATTTTAGTGACTTAGGGCTCAACTTTGCTTTTTCACTTTTTTTTTTATGCGGATGGGTAGAGCTCATTAACCTCAATAATAATTGTTCTGATGTATTTTTTCCTAAACTTTATACTTTGGGTAGAAAAATGTGTTTTGTTATTTTTTTGTATGGAGCGGCTCAAATAAACTTAAATTCCTGCTAAGTAGCGTGTGATCCCGCGTTGAAACTTTATTTTTCATATACCTTGTCTGGTCTATTATCATTTGATGCTATAAACAAATGCATAAAGTTGCAACTCTGCCAAATAAATGGATCGAAAAAAATGAAAAAATACATAGAATAAAAAGCTTCATTTTTTACTTTCGTAAGTTATTTTAAGTTAAATTTGATATGGAATAGTAAGTAAAAGCACGTAATAATACACATAATTACTTAGCAACTAACAACAATACATTTAAAAGGTCCCTAATTAGCTTAAATTTACTAATACTACATATATTACTAAATTTAAGCTAATTAGGGACCTTTATTTAAAAATGTGGATATGAAATCAATTAATTTCTATTTGTGTGTTTAATTACTGTAATTAGCTTAACCTTTTACCTTATAAAAAAACAATGTTTTTCACTTTTAGTCATTACTGTAATATTAATTAGGATAATTAGTTAATGAGGGTAGTAGAAAAATTAGTAAACATTGTTTGTCACTGGATTCTGGAAGTATAAAATGACCATAATTTATTATATACTAACTAGTGTTCGTTTATTCGTACTACTACTAACATCTCGTGATTCTGATCGTCCCTTTTTCGTTATAATGGATAATTTAGTTAACAATTTAGATTTATTTATGATTTTAAGAGAGCAGGTCAAGTCACTGTCGGATAGTCAAAAATTCTTTCAATTCCTACAACATAAAATAAACGTGACCGAAGAGAACAGTGTTGAGCTCCAAAAATTCTGTACGCGCTTTTGTTCAAATATAAGTGCAAGATGGGAACGAAGTAGTCGCACGTTAGCACAGTTTGTAAGAAAAAATGGTGATTGGTTGGAACGTGCAATAAACTGGCCCGAAGGAATGATACCTGAAGCTATGAACACTGAACAGGAAAGGCTCGAGATTTGTAATACTGAAGATGTCGAAAATCTACCACCATCTACTACAGAAGCTTCGACATCTACATTTACACCTCGAAAACCTTTCGAGGAATTGGGCTCCAGGCAAAAACGAAGACGCGTTGATCAAATTAACCAATCGCTTTCGTTATCCCCGGATGAACTTAAAGCTACTACAATTGCTAGTTTAAGAAACACCGGAAATGAGGATGTAGGAAAAATTATGAACCATTTACTAAATCACCCCGAAGATCTAGAAAAAGTTAAAGAGTGTTTAAGTACAAGTAAACCGAAAAGTAGTACATATTCACCCGATAAGGCACTGTCTTTATTAGTTTCACTTAAATTAAGTAAGTGGCAGTATATAAGCCTAAGAGAAGCAGCAAGTGAAAATAGGTCTGATTTATACCCTTCTTATTATAAAATAAAACAAGCGAAGGCAAAATGTTATCCAGGGAAAGAAGACATAATTATAACTGAAGAAGGAGCTGCTATTAAACTGCAAGCTTTACTCAACTTGACGGTATCTAGGCTTTTAGAAGTGATTACTTTAGATTTGGATTCGCCAACTGAGTTACTGCTAATAAGCAAATGGGGTTTTGATGGAGCCTCAGGTCAAAGTAATTATAAACAAAAGACTGAAGCAGAGTTTGATGACTCAACTATCTTCATGGCCAGTCTAGTTCCTATAAGGCTTCAACAATGTGATGGAACAATTGTTTGGGAAAACGATCGACCCTCATCAACTTTCTATTGCCGTCCGATAATGTTCAAATTTACCAAAGAAACGCAGTCAACAGTGGTAACTATAAAAGCTAGCATAACCGAAGAAATAGAAAGACTTCAGCCAATCAAGTTCAATCAAGTTGAAGTTAAGCATCAATTGCACTTGACGATGATAGACGGCAAAATATCGTCATATTTGTCAGACACATCTTCAGCTGTCTGTGATATCTGCAAAGCAAAACCGTCAGAGATGAACAATTTAGAGTCACTTGCTCAAAAAGAGAACAACGAAGAAGTGTTCCAGTATGGAATGTCATCTTTACATGCCTGGATAAGAAGCATGGAGTGCTTACTTCATATCGGTAAATATAATTTTATTAGTTCATAATTTTTTTCACGTTATATAGTTACTTGTGAAATTTTTATTTAAGTGATATTTCTTTTTGTTTGCAGCTTATCGTTTGGACTTCAAAAAATGGAGTTGCAGGGGCGATGACAAAGAAAAAATGTCACTCAGAAAGAGCGCTATACAGCAAGCGTTTAAGAAAGAATGCGGTTTACTTATTGACGTAGTCAAGCAAGGAGTAGGCACAACCAATGATGGCAATACTGCCAGAAGATTTTTTAGGGATGCAGAAACAACAGCTCGCATAACAGGAATAGATAAAGATTTAATAGAAAGGTTTCATTTGATTCTTCAGACGGTTGCATCTGGAGAGAGCGTGGATCTTTCTAAGTTTTCCGAATTTTGTAGAGATACTGCACAATTGTACGTTCACTTATATCCCTGGTATTATATGCCTTCCAGTATACATAAATTGTTAGTACATGGGAGTGATATAATTAAGCACTTTGGTGCCATACCTATAGGTAAACTGTCGGAAGAGGCAGCGGAAGCTCGTAATAAAGATTTCCGGAAATATAGAGAGAGTCATTCTAGAAAGGTAAGTAGAACGGCGACAAATGAGGATATTATACACAATCTTCTTTTGTCTTCTGATCCAAAGATCACAAGTCTAAGACCTCGAATGGTGAAACAAAATATAATGGTTCTCTCTCCAAAAGTCAAAGAGCTTCTGCTGATTTTTCCCACAGAATCCGATATAGATTTTATTGATGTAGATAATTTACAAGATAGTCATAGCGATAGTGAATAAGATTTTTTGGTAGTTTGTAAGTTTCTTGTTTTTTTTATTAGTTTATAAATGTCAAACTCATAATTGAAAGGAAATAGTAATGTTTGATGTTGTTTATAGTTAGTTTTTAGTTTGCTTGTGTTAGTTGTAGTAATGTTAGTTTACCTTTACTAATTTGTATTATTATGTACCTATCTTTACTTACTATTCAGTATTAAATCTAACTTAAAATAACATTTCATAAACATGTTAAAGTCATTTTAACAAAGAAATTGAAATTCATAGATCCCTAATTAGCTTAAATTTACTACTACTACATATATTAGTAAATTTAAGCTAATTAGGGACCTTTTAAATGTATTATGATTAGTGTGATTAGCTTTAAATTTACTAATACTACATATATTAGTAAATTTAAGCTAATTAGGGACCTTTTAAATGTATTATGATTAGTGTGATTAGCTTAAATTTACAAATTTACTAATACTACATATATTAGTAAATTTAAGCTAATTAGGGACCTTTTAAATGTATTGTTGTTAGTTGTTAAGTAACTATGTGTATTATTACGTGCTTTTACTTACTATTCCATATCAAATTTAACTTAAAAGAACTTACGAAAGTAAAAAATGTAGCTTTTTATTCGATATATTTTTTCATTTTTTTCGATCCATTTATTTGGCAGAGTTGCAACTTTATGCACACGTTAATAGCATCAAATGATAATAGACTAGACAAGGTATATGAAAAATAAAGTTTCAACGCGGGATCACACGCTACTTAGCAGGAATTTAAGGTTATTTGATCCGCTCCATACAAAAAAATAACAAAACACATTTTTCTACCCAAAGTATAAAGTTTAGGAAAAAATACATCAGAACAATTATTGTTGAGGTTAATGAGCTCTATCCATCCACATGAAGAAAAAAGTAAAAAAGCAAAGTTGAGCCCTAAGTCACTAAAATCATAGTTTCGACCCACTGTGCGCCCTCTGTAAATCCTTGCGGCACAAGACTGAGCTTTGTTTTACAGCAGATGCAAGTAAACACAGCCGACCCGACATCTGGTATATTTTTTTTACTTCCATTATACGAAGGGCCTATTCCTGTGTCAATCGATATGGCTCAGCTGTAAGAAATGTTTTGAACTTTTGAGGCGAAATAAAACTTCAAAGAATCATAGTCCATGCGTGCTCCGATTCTTTTGTTATCTACTGCCCTATTTATTCCTAGAGATCAATGAACTCGTCACAATATTTGATATTTGTTAGGACAACAATGTGGAATTGTACCTATACCTCAACATGATATCTTGTATCTGTATAAAGACGTAAATCCATGCCACATTGTGTACAAACAAATCATATATAATATCCCAGACCGTGTCTGCTTTCCGGCATAATCTCATTTTATGTTCACTTTCATGTATATCCTAAGCTCTGTATAGTTTATAAACTCATCTGCCCAGCCTTTTCCCAACTATGTTGAGGTCGGCTTCCAGTGTTACCGGCTGCAGCTGAATATCTAACATGGAGCGACTGCCTATCTGACCTCCACAAACCAGTTTTCGGGTAATACGATACCGCTTGGTAAGACTGGTTAACAGATTTTCGGGCTTCTGACGACCCGTAACTACTGTTAAAGATCGAGACCAACGGCTTAACGTGCTTTCCGAGGTCCGGATAGGTCTCGGTATGTAAAGGTGATCACCACGTAACCGCGTATCCACGTACCAACCGTGGCAAGCGTAACTTAACCTGAGGGGTAATTGCGTAACTTTCTATCAGTAGGAATTGGTTTCATATTGATAGTTAAACAACATTCATTGCGTTATTTACGTTATTGAGCCGACAATTTATTCCAACAAATGACGCAATGGTTTAGAAATAATTTTGAATCCGATTCAGATTCTGATAGATAGTGCGTTTCGCAATTAGGGTGCTGATCGATTCAGCCGTCCGGCTCTTATTCCTTAGCCACGAGCACTTTTATATTTTACAAACTAAATCCGATTATGTTATCATCTGGGTAGTTTCATTTGGTATTTGTATTAAAATATGTTATCTCATTAATGGAATATGTATTCAAGTTTTAATTAATCTGGTAGTAGGTAATTAATTTTCAAGCCGTAGCTCCGCACTGCTGGCTACGACAGCCGCTCGTTCACAAAGAGTTCTAAAAGTAGTCTGTTCTAGAATAGAGTTTTCTACGAGTATAACCATTATAAGTTAGACTGCACAAAGCGAACATTAACTTGCATCTGAGCTTAAGTTAAAAGCTCTACGCTCCGTAGCGCGTGCTACGCCATTCAGTTAAAAATATCGTATGCGACATTAAACTCAAAATATTTTAGTAATAGCATCCAACGTCACAGTTCTCATTTTTCGAATGGGTCGACAGACGAGCCGAGATTGAAATTGTAATACATACGTACAACGTCATGCACAACTGACTCTTGGATGTTCATTTCAGATTTTGTGACTCGAGCCTTCAGCTGTTTTTAACAGATGTAGGTGTATAGGGGTACGCAGGCGTAGGTAAACCCGTGTATAAATACTCTTTGTAGAAATTGAATAGGTATACTTACTGTATGGAACCCAAAAAAAATTAGATGTTTAAAGGACTGGTTTTTTTTAAACTTATCTAAAAGTTATACACGAAAACAAAGTTTCAATTCAAGCTCCGGATATTCAGACTCCCCCAAAACTTGTTTACCTGTAACATTCATAGCTACATCCTCCCTTACTTCCTACAGGGTCTGTGTCTATTATTAGAAGGGTTATAATTACTCGGATACAGTGTTCCCCGAGGGGTCTGTGAATGGGCGCGTGTTTACAAACACCACGCCTGACTCCTGGACGACGAGACGCAAGCACAACACACGCATAAACACTTAAAATTAAAACTGGCCACACAACTCCCCTTTTCATGAATGTGAACTGAAGCCGCCATGTTTCGACTGTGTATTGGGATAGTCCTGGCCTGAACAGTTTTATTTAATCCCTCAATCATTGATGTTTGTGGCTGTCAATACCTTGAATGCTGAATAAGCATATTCAGTGACAGATTGGCAACTTTGACTATTGGTTTCTATATTGACTTATGACTTTGTCAGGCATTTAATATTTTTAACTAGGTTCTGCCTGTAATTTCCTCCGCGTGAATTTCGGCCAACGACGCGACGCGTCGCATCCTAACGCCTACCCGCTCTATTATATCGTTTTCTAACTTTTTTCTGTTTAATCGGCAGCTAAGAGTGATGTTAAATAGCCTATAACCTTCTTCATGAAATGGGCTATCAAATGCAGGAATAATTGATGAAATCGGAGTGGAATTTTACAAGATAAACGCGTTCAAACAAACTCTTTAGCTTTACTATTTAGTCTAGATAGAGTATAAATAAGAAACACGTCTAGTCGCAGATGCCATAACAAAACTAATAGTCGTTTTTTGTTTTATCATATCAATTCACATGAAGTTGCACAGGCACAGGAAATCCCAGGAAATTAACCTCCATCCATATCGTTCAATATTCATCGATACATGGTTACAGCGCATCAGGGCTGTGTATACACCGTGCATTTCCTGTGCGCGCGTGCTATGAAAGCTTTGCTTCCTTGTGAAAGCCCGCACGTGTGCGCCTAAAAGCCGCGCTGGTTCCACCTGCGCGCGCGCCGTATCCCCGAGATACGCGCAGGCCGCAGAGCACGCCGCGCGCCCGTACAGATGTGTCGTGTTTAGTGAACATACCGTGATCTCCAACCATGGGACCCCAGTTTGACTATTGCCTCCGAGCCACCAGTGAGTTATCAATACTTTACTCCTACTTTGTTTGTTGTGTAAACCTCATTATGGAAGCCCTGGATCGAACCGCCTGCGATGTGTATTAAAACTTTTGCAATTTTCTAACGGCATAAGTTCAATAAGTTATTTAATTTTCCGATACAGAAGTTGCTTTAGAAAACTCGTACTTAATTTGTGATAAGTTAGGCTTCAATATTTTTATTGGAAATTCTCAGTTTTGAGATTTGTATTTATATTTACAAACAAGCTACGTTGTATAGGTATAAGTTACGATGGACGCTGATATGTTCATAAGGACATAAAATACATTGTTTCCTAATTAGGCATCGGTGTGTATTATTAGTGTCGATGATAACTGTTCGCGACACACCGTAGGTATTGTCGTGAGTAATTAGTATTCAAGTGCACTCTCGTAGCCGTAGTAATTAACGGTGGAAGCGTTTCTGTTCTGAAACTACTGAACATTACCAAACATATCGGTAAGAATAAAATTAGTCATTCGTCTGAAATTCTCAAAACACATTTTGGAAGCTTTTTTAAGCTTTCCGAGAAATACGATTGATTCATTAATCAAGAGGCGCCTAACTTCATTTGTTTAGACTGCGACTGATGATTGTACCTACTAATTAGAAATGTACAGAATTGGATTTTTTTACTGTACTGTTACTACAACATGAAAATCTGTTTTGTTATTTTAGTGGGTATGTAGGATATTTATGGTATTTTTTTTAAGTTTATTATTGAGCTATCCTAATTAAGAAATTAAATATTTTATCTTATTCATCGATATCGTTATCATAATACGGTATATCGTTATAAATATTTCGCTTTATCTAACCTAACCAGACCAGTGAACAAATAGTGTAATTTTTTGTATACATATTTGTAATACGTCATGCCTTGATAAATTATCAAATAAAAGGAAATTTAATCTATTACCTGTCTTCGACATCATACATTATTTTATAACTATAGTAGGTAGTACCTAAAAAACGCTTGAAGCGTGTTACTAACTGCACTAAAATGCAATCAATTACTGTCAAATACGTGATTACTGGCCAATAATGCCACAATAACAGTGAATGGCTTTGTACACCATATTTAGGAGTGGGTCCGCTATTGTTTGTCACTTGTTTTTATTTAGCCACACATGTGCTAAGGACCATTTCTATTGCCGCCCCGCGCTCCTAAAACCACCCGAAAACTCGCAGATGCGGGCACAACAAAAAATACGAATCTGGCAAAAGCTCGTCTTTCACATCCCATAGCAACAATTTAGAAACATAAATCTTCATTAGGCATCATTTATCCCATTTTGCTTTGATTTTCTTCCCTTTTTACACTTTAACGCTATACTTCGTTTACTTTATGATAGGTTTATAAATGGTTTATGATGCAATTTCTGCCTCATATTAAAGCGTACCGACACACATTCTAAAGTGCGTTAAATTCCTAAGTGTCGTTTACGACTGATGATGCTGCTATTAAAATTAGCCAAAGTTATATAGCAACCAACGCAGTTAATGTAAGTTGTACCTACATAGGTACTAGTAGCATCTATTACTGTACCACATTCCCTCGTACGTACGTGTCATGTGTGCTATCCGAATGGCTTATCATTGCACTAGTGAGACTACATAGGCAGTAGACAATGGGCGAAAATTGCCTTCAATTCGCATTTTCCGGCTTTCAAAAGTAGGTTGCTACACTCTGCCCGCACTGGACGTAATGGAGAGCCGTTAGTTCATTGGGGTTATTGAATAATTCCCGTGTGTCGGACTCGTAGAGTATTGGCCACCGCCAGCGCGCGACGTCGCATCGACCGCCTCGATGATACTCGGTATTGTGTGCCCTTTGTAGCATTTGTTATCATTGCACCAAATTGGATGGACTTTTGATACGTAACTTTGTTTATTTACAATTCTTATCTTCTTTTCAGATAATCCGTCATATTTCGCGTTGCCGAACAAGGATGTGCCTGACAGCGGGGAATCTCAGGGCTCTTCCGAGCCATGTTCCCGGTCAGCGCCCGGGCGCGTCTGGCCGGATGCTGGCCGGCCATTGGGCTCCCCGCGCCGCAGGGAACCAGAGAGCCCCAGACGCAAGGAGTTCAGGGCTCTGCTCAGATCTCTGTCTGCTCGCGAGCCAGAACAAGCCGAAGCTTTTCTGAAAGGACAGCCGAGACCAGGAGATTGCGCTCCTGGAGATATGAGACACACATTTACTGCTCCGCGAGTCAAGTAAGTTAAAAATATGTTGGAAATATCAAAGTAGGTACTGATATCGGTGTTATGTATTGACATATTCATTTACAACTTCTTTTGTTCTACAGGAAGGGTAAAATAAGCACAACAGTTGTAACAACAGATGGTCCACAGGAGCGCGAAGAAGTATTCTATACAATTCCCCTTCAGGGTAGGAGACGACACTCGGTTGGTGGGTATTTGACAACGGGCGCAGCCGGGGCTGGAGAAGTGACCGCAGTTCCCAGCGAAGTACCAAGAATGCCCCCACCAAGGTTCAACCAAAAAGATGAGGACACCATAAAAAGAAGAAGACCAAAGAATTTCTCTTTCAAAGGTTAGTTCTATAACAATGTTTGTTTGTTAAAAGTTTAGACGCGTTGACGTCTAACTTTCAATCGTTATCTTCAAACTAAACATGAGGAAATAAACGTATCGGAAACATCCATAAATAAATACATATATGTCATGAGTTATCTTAGCCAAGTGTGAATTATTTGAGGAACATATGAAATATTTACATAGGCTGTTTGCAATCGATCAAAACTCTAATACATTTGACTGAAGATTATTCCAGAGTGTAACGTAAACTATTATTGAATGGTTTATTTGCCATGACTTATTTACTTTAGAATGATTTACACGTAAACATTTACTTACATTTTATGCGGCTTGTATTTACTTGGCAACTAGTTAGCATTCTTTGGTTAATTGTGTGGTTGGCATCACCTACTTATTGGTTACTTAAGGTAATTAATGTAGATGTAGTTAGTCTTAGATATTATCTAACTTAACGTGACCAGGATGTGATAAAATTACCATTTAAATCTTTCTTTGTCTTCATATTAACTTAATATTGAAAGTTGAAAGCGATAGTAGAGGAAGCGGCCGCAGTAAAATCTATTCTGAGATAATAATGATACGTGGAAGTGAATAATAATGATAAACGGTCATAAACAAGTCAATCGAAACCTAGGACCGATACGAGAGAACAATGCTCCCGACGGACGAGCCGCCCTTCGACCCTCGCCGATACTTGCGCTGCACGATACAGATGCATCGCCCAAATGTCCAATAACCTCAGCGGCGCTTTTGATATCTTCATATCTCACTTGCCCTTTTACTAAAAGCTATCTTAAACAGGGATGCGATGCAGTATGTTTTATCAGAAACAATAAAAATTTCAACCGTTACGTAAGATGTCAAACCAAGCGTCGTTTAAAAAAAGATTTGTCTCTGAACTTCGATATCATCAAGATTACGTCAACTTATCAATTTTCAGGAATCGTAATATTTCGCCGATTAGGCGTAGGTATCTGCGAAACGCGTACAGAATATAATAAAAAACGTTTTTCGTGTTTACCATCTCGTATTTGGTCGTCGATAACGCTTGGGGAATATTTACACATGGGCCCAAATTTGTTTTGCAAGATTAGGTGGTTAGGCGTCAGGGATGGCGTTGCGACATGCGATTATCGTTGTCGCGCCGAGCTTTTAGTATGCGAAGTGCGTGCGCTTGCGCCGCCGCCTGACGCCAGCGCGCGCGCAGTCGCCGCCGGCCGCGCGCCACATGATCGCGAACCGACACTTCTCGCTGTCACAGTTCTGAGGGCTCTTGTATTAGTTTCGTGCGCTTTCTAGTGCTCGCCTGCAGTTCAGTCAGTGCAATGACAAGCGTTTAACTTGAAACTGTCGGGAACAACGGCTTCTCTCACTCGCGTAGCTATGGAGGATAAAAAGAGCGAAACAATGGCTGACACAAGTGAGTTTTGTTTAAAATTTAAATTTTTTAATTGTTACACTTTGTGCTTTAGATTTTTTTTGTATGTTAACATCTTTTACAGTACACGTTACTGTATTTTTTTTTTGTCATGAAGTGTGAATTATACTTACAATAATTTAATTAATTTGAGTGCGTTAGTGCGAACTTCTGTTGTTTAATTCACACGTAACAAGCAAGTCTCCTAACTTGAGACAAATACGCCGTAATTACTTACTTGGCAGGCAGTTAAGCGGATAAGCTAACTAGTAACTGGAAAGCTCCACTAATATATGAGAGATTACAGCATTCCATATTAAATATTTGATATTACTTGCTTAAGTAAAGGAACTTAATTATAATTCTAATTACCTTACATCACGACTAGAGATAGATATTATTAATTAATCTTTTACCACATTTTCCTTCATATTGCTGCTACGAGTCTACGCGGGAAAGCTTTATGCTTCATTTCCACGGTCCTTAATTTAATGTCTCCGTACTTTCGACGTAGAAAATGTGTTATTCGGAGAGCTTATTACAGTTATTACATACACGGTATGGATTTACGCGATCCCCTTTTATTAACTTAGTTGACAGGTTGTTATGTTATGTGTGCGTTAGTTGATACATTATTGGATGAGTATATAGTGGCTCAAAGCCTCATACAATGACACTATAACACTTGTGCATGGCGACCAACACAGCTCCCTTAATGCGATAGATAATAAGCCATTGTCTTCGCTAAAGACGTCTTCAGCGGCCTTCACTTTACTGAACTCAACAACGTCACACTTTGTAATTCGAAAATGTCCAGCTCCATCCAAAATCAATGTCAAAGAAACACCGTACAACATCACCAAATTAGATTCACCGTTGCCATGCAGATGTTTACACGATAATGAGCTTTAAGAGCTAAGAATTAGGATGGAGCCCCATGGGTTGGTTGGCACCCGAGTTGGTCGCGGCGAACGCATTAAATATGCAGGGTGGCATGTATGGCTGAATAAACATAGTGTAATTTACATGCATCGAAGCAACTCCCGTAATGTACTCGCATTGGGAATGTAAATGCGTAAACGTCTTGTATAACTTGTCTATATTGTCGGTAGGATCGCTCCCACAGATTGTGTTAACTGATGTAGAGACGGCGGACAATTGTTTAGGGACAAAAGATGGAAAACGTCGGCTTGTTGTTTAGTTTCAGCACAAAAGGTGCGAAACATAAAGCTTTGACTTAACCATCTGACGTTCACGAGATCCAAGAGATAGAATTAAAATATGATCTGAAGATTTTTAGATGGACTTGTTAAATGAACTTAACAATGGTGAAAGTGTAGTTAAGAGGTCATTTATTCATTTAAAATATCGAAAAAATGCGGTTATCTATAAGTATTATTGTAGAACATATATCTATTGTCTCCCGAGCTGTTGTCATGTTATCAGTTGGAGCATTGAATTATAACTTTGTTTGTGACGTCTATCGACGTTGTATCGTGATAAAAACAAGACGAGACAAGGCGTTATCACCAACGACCGCATACAAGGCTATTATTAGTGAATACGAGGAAATTATCTAATGACATTCTACTCTTGTTCAACATCTACACCGAAGAACAATGATCCATTCAAACTAACTCAAAAAAATTCAAAGTCCTCTTTATGAAGCTCAAAGGGAAGTCCTATTTATCCAATTTTTTAATGAGTCAGTAAGCGGAATTTGTTATTTAAGCCAACATGTGTACGTTCGTAGGGCTTGGAACAGTCTGCTTAATGCTAGTGACGGTGAGTCAACAATAAATTATTAATATAAAATGTATCTTATAATTAAACCAGAAAGTATGATTTAGCATCGAAGAACTGACAGGAGCCAGAGAAAAAGAACGTTTATTTTGATTATGATGAATCACATGGCGTCGGAAGCATGGCAGCACACATTCACTATTTGTTAGCGAACATGTTTCATATTAACCCCTATTTTGGCAAACAATAATATCCTCTTGTAAGTAGGTTATAAACATTATCATAATCGAAACTAACGCAGATTGTTGAAATCAATTTCAACTATAACATCTGTTAATGAATGAGTAAGGAAGTGTAGACACGGTGTAGATTTCTGAATTACTCACTGGTTTTCACGAAACAACACGTACTACATACAAATTTTCGGTGAGGTAGTTTATGTACCTACCTAACTGCAACTGCTTGTATTTAGTAGCTCCCTAAAATGTGATCTCATTCTGACTGACTTTGCTGGAAATCCACGGTGCGTTTCCTCGTAATTCTTAGAAACGTCTTTTAACGAAATGAATAGGCAACATCGTGTCGCCCACGTTCAGTCCCACTGAGGAATATTGGATGTCCTATTTACTAACAATGTACGAGGGCAGATGATACAATATTGTCATCGCATTATGTGTCTCACAATTATTTTCGTAACAAGACGAGTAGATCCAAAGGAAACTAATCTCATAAGGATATTATAGTTCGGTCAGTAATTACATTTCGGGTTCCAAATCTTGTCCCTTTTGCTAACAGAAATCGAGCTATACCTTTCTGGCTTAAGTAAAGAAAATACTGATTCAAAAGCTACCTGCCATATTGGGAGGCGTTGTAGGGCTACAATATTTTACTCGGAACATCAAAGACGTCCGCGGCGGCCATTGAACTGAAAACTGAAAGCGGTGGAGCAGCGAGCAGAGTCCCGACTGTGGCTCAGTGTACCTGCTTTGTTCTACTTTCAAACTTGCGTAACGTCCTTATTGTGGTGATAAAAATAGGGCTTCAAGTGTAACCTGACGGAAGACATGCTGCTAAGGTTTTAGTTCAAACTGAGAACTTCGTACTGTAAAAATATTTTTAAAGAAGCTACTCATTAAGTTGGTCTACATTTTCGGGATTTTTATTTGTTTTTTGACTTATGTAGACAGTAGTTAAGTAGCTAATAAATGCAAACTCGTGTAAAAATAACGTGATATAACAAATATTCTGGTAAATCAGCAAAGATTTCATGGTAACCATGGCAGCCAGAGTTTAGGCATATACACAGGACATGCTAATGTCGTATCTATAAAATCATAATCTCACACATTTTCTGCCTACCCTAACTACTAAAGCAAGTAAATAAACGTAAACGAATTCTATTCTAATTCAAAATCTTTCAAGAAGGCACTTCCGTTCTACTTGAGCAGAAAATAGTCGCATAGCAACACATAACTGCATATCGGGCGTCATATTCAGCCCTCCAGTTCTGTTACTCGCTGCATTTAATCGGCTATAGTTATTCCGGGCGACGCTGATAGACGTTTGTCTATTTAGGAAACGGATATTACATTTAGTCGGGTCTTCATTTGGCGGCAGAGGTGGGTAAGTATAAACCCGTACGAGTTTCCGGCGCGCGCGCAGTGCATAGCATATTTTGTAAGCAGCCGATGCGTATGCGTGGCACTGGATGCAATAAAAATTTTAACAGCGACCGTATGCTTTCATTCATACGCTAGGAAAGGCATATATATGTTTTTAGGACAGCGTTGAAGCTTTTAACGCTCTTACGCCTAACTGACCATCACGCATTGTGTAATGAAAGTGAAAGATAATGGTTCCTGGAAATTAACGCAATGTTTTGAAGCCAAAAATAAAAACGCTCATAAAGATTAAAGACGAATTCCTTATAATTGCTAAGAACACTTGACTTTCAGGCTTTTTCTGTTCTATGTCGATTTTAAATGCATTCTTTAATCAGTAACGGTCGATTGATTTCAAGTGTCTTTACGATTAACGTAGGGACGCACTTAACATTAATTAAAACTGCATCATTACACGCACAATTGGCTTCTTTATGAGCTGCATGTATAATATTACATTTGAGATCCTTTTATACAGATATGAGTAACCCTTGTATGCACACATCATTAAAAATAATGTGCGATTTGTGTTTAAGTTTCTGAACAAGGATTTAAATTCAGCAACATGTGTAGAAAGGTTTATGTAGCGTCCGCGCGATCCGTGAACTTCGATCCAGCCAATGACCCCCATCCGATATCAAGTGAACGACATCGTTTATGCTTTGATTATCCCTTGACAACACTTCCTTTCAACGTTAGGTATTATATTAGAGCTCGCTACAGACTTATTTATGATGGCGACGAGTTACGCTTATTCACATTTGGAATATATCAGGTACTGCTTATTACGCGTTCACGTTCGCGTCGCGCTTATCGAATTTGGGATGATTATTATTTGTGAAGTAAATATTTCGGGGAAATGGAGTGTTACCTCCGAACAATACGGTGAAAATTTCGAGATTGGAAATCAATAGTCTGTTTAAAGTCAGTCCGGCTGAATGATTGATTAATTTAACAAGCTGCCAATATTGGTTAGGTGGGGTCTACTCGATCGTAAATAGAAGACGTTTCAGTTGCAATGAAATGTCAGTTACATTTTACCAGTATTGATGATAAATATTTTTATTTTGTCTTTGTTGCAGAAATGGAGGACATAGCAATACTGTGGAGCTCCGGGTCTCCTGAGAGCGCGTTATGGTCGGACTACTTGGTCGCTAGCTTTGATAAGATTATGTCGCAACGAGCCAGGCATCACTACAGGTACCTACCACTTCATTCATAACATTTACTACTTACTCATCGAGCGTGATAACCTTGAAAAGTGCAAGGATACCAATTTATCAAAGCGATAATAACATAGATAAGATTTTCCTTTGTTTTTATTATTATTTATTACCGATATCAGGACTTAATAGCCCATATAGAAGGTTTACTAACCTATATATATTGCAGAGTAACACCAATAACCGCGGAGGAGTTGCTTGCGGCAGACTCGCAAGAAAAAGTGGACAAACTGACGAAGGCGCAGTTACAAATAGTGATCCTGTGTCCAATACTTGCTACCAAGTTAGCTGATCTGAAGAGAGATGTCAACGGAGACAGTTTGTTCAAAGTGGACAAGGTTCTAGTTATGTTGCTTGGAGTCGAGAAGAACCAAGTCATCTCTGGTAATTGCGAAGGTATGTTTAACGAAAATCTAATGCCCTAAGCTTCAACATGGAAACTTCTAAAATTCTTGGAAAATGGAGTTTCGTCGTCCCATTAAAAAACAACATCGCAGAAAATCAAATTTGCTAGTTCATTTGGTGTTTACACTCAATTGGAATTTGATTTTAATTAGAAAGTTTAATTGATTGAAAAATAGCTTTTACCTGCGGCATCCCCCGCGTTATATAAACCTTCCTCTTGAATCTTACTCTGTCCATTGATGAAAACCGCATTAAAATACGTCCGTAGTTTAACAGATCTAAGCGTACAAACACGAAATTCGACTTTATTTTATGCTATGCAAAGAGACGTATTAAAATGTTGTATTTTTCACAGATTATCCGACAATAGACCAGTGGCAAATGATGTGTGTGCGGGAGAAAGACACGTCTTTCGTGGACACATTCCTGACAGCAGCCGTCGGAATCCTCCGAACCAAAGACTGTAAAGACACGGCGACTGACAGAACAAGCTTCTCAATCGTCCCCAAGAAAGTTAAAATCGTAAGTACAACCTAATTACAAGTAAAACTAATTACTATCAACAACTGTTTATCTTAACCAAACACAAGATGGCATACTTCACTGCAAGCATGCCACAAATTCTTACGAATCAATTTAAACGTTTACGAGGAAATCCCAAGTCCATTACCGACAAATTAGACCGTTAGGAACAAACGTTTCTTGAAAGGGCCACACAATTTTCCACCTTAGAAACAAAGCTTTAGGGTTCAAAATTGCGAAGAAGGGTCTGCTGTGGGACAAAGTGAACGCCTGTTTACCTTAACAAAATAAATTCACAACGTGAGTTAATTAAAGTCGTTTGCACGCAGGGACAAAGTCGAGTGATAGCGCTCCTCAACGACCCTATTAGAGACGAGGACAGCATAAAGATAATGGTGGACAAGAAGGGGGAGGTCATTAACATCCCTAGCTTCAAAAAGAGGAACCCTTATACTCTTCAGTTTGATATACCAGGTAAAGATACTTGACTTTTTTTATATACAGGTTGACCCATCGCTATGCCACTTAAAAGCCCCGCGAATGAAAGATCCATAGAGAATGATGTCCATTTTTAGAATAAAATCTCTTTTCAAAAATTCCTTTTTTTTGTTTCCCATATTTAAATTACATTCCCTTCAGTTTCAATCACGACTGGGGGGTGCCTTAGTCAACTGCGTATTTTCGGCAAATTTAATTTTAATATCTGCGTATTCTTGGCAGATTTGAGTTCATGTGAGAATATTAAAATGAAATTGTTTATTACAGAGTCATGTCTGGAAGTGTCAATGCTTGTATGGGTACGTGTGAGCAAAAACGGCCAGTCACTTGGGCGAAGACAAATCAAGTGCGAAAGTAGACTCAGGGAGTTGGATCAGCTGTTAAGAGCGTCGGACCATCCCCTGGAATTTATGTGCCAAGTAAGTATCTGTTTAATTTTATTATTGTGGTACTTTTGGAATACAGAATTTATTCACTGCCATCGAATTTTCATCTATAATTCATGCAATTGGTAAAATATCTGAATAACAAGAAGACTCAATTAAGCTTTTGCATAATTACATACGAACTCATAAGTAATTCACTTTCATATGGAAAAAAAGAAAGAAATTAATTTTATTTGCGGTAAACATGACGCAAAGAAAGACTGAACACAACAAGAATATAAAAAAGCTGGGGGAGAACATGCGTCACATACACGTGATACGGCCAATTTTATTTTCTCTAATAATATATTTCTTAACACAGACTTTGGGCTTCAAAACAACCAGTAAGGAACAATTGGACAGTTGGATGCTGAACGCCTTCCAAAAGAATATACCACCCCATTTCAACCTGCTGGCATCCACTGAACAATTTAACCCGAAAGCTGATATGTCAAGTAAGTCTCCTCTTTCATTCAATTGATGATTACAGCTTATTAGTATCGAGTTTCAAATCATTTCTTTGACAGGGAAATATGTTTGTAATGTAATTTTTTTAATAATAAATGATAGGTGGCGAAGAATACCCAACGTTGCTACATTGGGCGGCGCGGTTCGGTCTGGAGCGTCTGTGTTGGCAACTGCTGGAATGTCCTGGAGGGGGCGCCGCCGTCGCACTGCGGAATGTACGACAACGTACACCTGCCGACCTCGCCAGGGACCACAAGCATTACGCACTCGCTGACGTACTAGCTGATCATCTCGTAAGTACCTTTTCTGACTGTGTAACAAAGGAAATTGATCATGATATAATATGTTATGGTGCTCATTTGAACACTTCTTTACAGAAAATAAATGAATTCTCCAACATGTACTATTATCTGAAAAACATGTCTGACAACGACAAAGAAGAGAGCCAAGACGAAGCTAAATCAGATGACCTTCGAATTGTTGAAACGTGTGACACGGTCGACTCACCAGTACGTGATCACACCTCGTCCGATCCTTTCAGCGAAGCGTGCACTCAGAACCTAGAGAAAAACATCGAAAAGCCGGACGATTTCGAAAAGAAACAACGACCAAATCTGAGGCTTCCGAAAATTAAAGAACAGTTTTACCAAAACGAATTCCCGCTTCACGACAATACTGTAGACAGGATCCAACAAGCCCTCGAACACGATTACTTAGTTCAACCTTCCAATATAAAAGTAGAGAGCCCTAAGTTCAGACCAAATAACTTGTACGCGAATAGTTCAAGACTGATGCCGCAGCAGTCAGACATATTCTTGTACTCGCCCACCGAAGAATCTAAGACTTTTACCATTGACACTCCTACTAGTGATATAAGCCAAATAAACCTAAATACCAAAGACGTCCGTAGCAGTGGTAGTGTGAAATCAGGGAAAGAAACCTGTCCACTGACTGGCCAGGAAGAGTTAGCAGAAATAATAAACGATTTCAAAAACAACGTTTTCACGATATCTGAAGTGGAGAAGTTGGTGATGGAATGGAAGAACAGGAACGAGACTCAGCAGTCACTGAAGGAGAAGCAAGAACAGCTGAACAAAATGAGGGAGGAATATGATAGGATCCAACTGAAGATAAAAGACAACATGAAAAGACCTACGCCCTTCGAGAGGGTGAAGAAAATGTTCTCTAAGAGCAAAAATAAACGTGAGTACTGACAGTGCAACCATTAAAATAATAGAATTTACTTGAGTTTGCATTACATACTTACGGTTGATCATTTCAATTCCAGACAACCACCACGATAACAACAACGGAACCATTGAAAAACGAAATGGAAACACGAGACCAAATAGCAGTCTGAGTGAAAGTAAGATCACCAAACCAAATTAAATAACCAAAAAAAGTTAACTCATTAAAAATAAATAAATTCTTAACCCTTGCATTTGTTTTATCAGGTTCTTCTTCATCGGGACGCCTAAGTACGGTCAGTGGGGGCAGTGTAGCTGAAACAAATAGTGTGCAGTCCGAAATCGACGACAAAGCTAGATCTATCGTAAGTATAAAAAAAACTCACCCATTATTCTATTCAATCTCATTCTTCTTTTGAATACTCTCTCCTTCTTATGAGAATCTCTTTCCTTTCGAATTTTCAATCCCTTCTTATTTTGAATCTCGTTCTTCTTTCTGTTTTTGAATATTTGTCTTGTGTTTATCAGATATCGTCCAGCACGTTGACAATGCACTCTGCGTGTGACGGTGAGAACAGAATGGACGACTACTTGATCCCGCCGCCGCCGCGACCTCTGAACGGTGGCTGCCCACAGTTCACTACTTTCGGACACCCCAAACATGATAACAGGTAAACAAAAGCAAATTAGATTAGGTCATATAAGTTCAATTCGCTAGTAAGTAAAACTGCTGTCAAATCCTATATTAATAACTTGCATCTGCCCGCGACTTCGTCCGCATCATATTTTTGCTCCCCTTACCCTTCCCGTCGTTTTCGTCCATTTTTCGTTGCTGCTCCGCTCCTTTTGATCCTAGCGTGATGTTATATAGCCTATAGCCTTCCTCAATAAATAGGCTACTCAACACTATTATACAATACAATATTTTTTCAATTCAGAACAGTGCACGAGATTATCGCGTTTAACCAAACAAACAAACTCTTCAGCTTTATAATATTAGTATAGAAAAGAGGTTGAAGTGGACATTGCTATTCAAGCAATTCCTGTTATTTAAAAGCATACTGAATAAAAAACCTGAGGTCCTTGCCGTAGTCAAATCGTGGATGGGTAACTGTCCATAACATATCGGGACTCCTCCGTGCCTCGGAAAGTACATCTTTGAAAGCGGTGTGGGTAGTCAGAAGTCCGAAAGTCTGACAACCAGTCTTACCAAGACGTATCGAATTAACCAGTTACTATGTTGTGGAGGACAGATAGACAGTCGCTCCGTGTAATAACTGATATTCAGCTGCATCCGATTAGACTGAAAGCCGACCCCAATATAGTCGGGTAAAGGCTGACGGATTGATTTGAATGAATAAAAAACCTACTAACCCAATTTCTATTTTTCAGAAATCAGCACATGGCTACGATAGTAGAGCGTGAAACGTCAGCATCTCGTGAAACGCTCGACTGTGACGCAGACACGCGCAACGGCACGCACTTACGACTAAACTTCGGTTCCCGCGACCGATCGCACCCGACAAGTCGCTGCGACGATCGCGACGGCGCACACATGTATATGAACATATCTGCCACTCACACGTAGTTTATATCTTTAGCTGTATTCCAAATCACATGACATTCGCGTATTTTTTACAAAAAAAATTCATTGTTGTAGGTCACTCGGTAACAACGAAATGTTGACATTCTGAAATAGAAATGACTTTTTCTCGTGGGTGTCGCGTTAATCCACGCGTAATTTTTGGATTTAGAGACCGTGCCAAATAATATAAGGTTAGTCATTTCGTAAAAGAGATATAAGTCTCTTACATGTATAATAGAGATAAACTGACTAGGCAAACGTTTTAGAGTAGCAGTTTCAATATTAGTGCCAAAGCACATCGAATTAATAAAAGACTCACAGGCTCCATATAGCAGTTTTGTATCAAAATTCGAATAGTGCGATTTTCCATTAAAATATATAAAGACTGAAAAGATGCATGTAAATATTGTATATATTTTTTAATCATTTAAACGTAATATCTCTATTTATTGTCGTCGTCGATTTTAAAGCAGATACGTAATATTTTAAATAGTACAAAATATATTCACTTTTAGTTAATGTAGCCAAAATTAAGTTATTATTTAAGCATTTACCGTATAGTTAAGAAAAAACGTTAGCATACGAGATTCTTGGCATATTGATCTGCATGAATAAAATATTGTATACCTATTAGTACTTTTGTATGAAATCGTCCAAGATGCATTTATTGTACCATGTATACTATGTATTGTGAAAATAAATTCAAAATGCTATATTTTTTCTTGTATTCTTAAGCCCTCACCCTAGTCTGTGCCGTTTGTTCTTTGGCTAAAAATAGTTCGCTCTAGTAGGGGACCACCACAGGAAGAGATCTTCCTGTCGTTTAACAGACTGCAACTAATCCGGTTTATAAGACGTACAGCATCCGTTGATAAACTGATAAAAACATAGCGCGAGGATATGGATAATCATCCGTCAGATCATATAGATGTCCGTTGTGCTTGTTACCCCTTTGATCGTCTGTCATGGTTGACTATTTCCGTATCAATTCAGTTACACAAGATCTTATCAATAGGAAAGGATATAACTTTACAAGCAAACACATTTAAATATTGTTAGTATTTTAATTTGGCACCTACTTCTTGCAGGCAATAAGTAAGTCACCAAATGGTAAATACAGAACCGTAATTAATAAGTAAAACATAAATTAAACGAACCAAAAATAAATGATACAGTTTTAAGACAGTATTTGTCTATTGCTAAATTAATATAAGCATATCAAATGCACAAAAAATTTGCTAATTATTTATAACATATGAACAACATAACTTAATACTCTTTCACAGTTTCATTGGTATAACAATACGTAGGCAAAAATAAATGCGTAAGTTCTAAAATAATCACATGTAGATACGCGTTCATGAATCAAAATTTGCTATAATTTGACAACTATTTCGTCGAAGATAAGTGCATCTCACGCCTATCAGCGAAAACAGTACATTTTCCATGTAATTTCGTATTGAAAAAATTAAATTATTATATTCCAATTCCAGAAACACTTCACCAGAAAATAATAAGTCATATCTTGAAGGCTTCTCAATGAAAGCGTATCAATAGAATTATTGCTAACTAAAAATAAGCAAACTATCACAAGGACGACAAATTAAAACAAATCTACCTACAATTCGTTACTAGAAATTTATGTATAAAATACTTAAGAATACCATTATTGCCACCTATCTCAATAAATAAATCAAACCGTAATGTTTCACTGGTTTACTTCACTGACTCGATTTAGTCTTTATTTGTCTAAAAGTACCGTGCATGCGGGCCTCTAAGGCTGTTCAATAATTGCGAAGCTTTAACAATTCGACAATTTCATTGTTCGAAACAAAACCGACCGTATAGAATTTAGGTAAGTACATAATTTAACAACTTAGGCGGTAATTTCTAGGCATTCTATCCAATTTACGTACGAAATGTCAATCAGTTCATGTCGATGTATCAAAATGTAAAAATCTTATGTATTAACTGGAGTTTCGTTTGTAGTACTATAAGTGCGATTTTTC
Organism: Aporophyla nigra; assembly: GCA_947507805.1. Lineage (NCBI taxonomy): Eukaryota > Metazoa > Arthropoda > Insecta > Lepidoptera > Noctuidae > Aporophyla > Aporophyla nigra. The sequence goes on along the minus strand of OX382301.1, from coordinate 14,360,028 downwards.
TTTGATGTGATGTGGTAGTCCGTTGGCCACTGGTTGCGGGGGCGGAGGCCTGGTCAGGATGGCCTGGTACATGCTCCACACGGCGAGAGGTCGCATGTAGGCCACGGAACGATGGTTACCATTCTCATACAGAGCCTCTGGGGTTTCGAACGACAGACCCATTTGTGTTAAAGTGTTGTATAAGCCGCCGGCAGTCACGAATGCCTCTTCATGCATGCCTGAAACGAATAGTTGATTTTAGGCATCATAACATAAACATAAAATATATAGCATACGAGGAACTTATAATGTACTTGTAATCCAATGAAATGAGTAGGTATTTTATGTGATATGATCAAAATAACTACAAGCGATATATTTTCATATAATCAGAACTCGCAATACTTGATGAATTGCACGTGTTTTGATAAGATTACCGCTATTGGGAATACCTTTTAGCTCGTGTCTACTATCTTTTGTAGGATTTGTCTACTATAGCATTTGCTTTTAGGTCTTTTTTACGACAGTAAAACTAAACTTTGGACAGGGTGTCAGGGTCACTAAATATGGCCACATGGCGGGTACGATTGTCGCAAACCAGCGCAGGGCACGCCACAATTGCGGCGGTAAGTCCCCTCTTTGAGGAGTGGATAGAGAGGCGCCACGGCGTCCTCACCTTCCGCCTGACGCAGGTTCTCACTGGGCATGGGTGCTGCGGTGGGTTCCTGTTCAGGATAAAGCGGGAGGAAACGCCCGGGTGTTTCCATTGTAAGGATCGTCTGGAGGACACGGTGGAGCATACGGTGGAGGTGTGCCCTGCCTGGGCGGAGCACCGCCGTGTCCTCGTAGAGGCGATCGGCGGCGGCGTCCTCTCGCGTCCGGCCCTGGTGCGAGCCATGGTACGGAGCGAGAGGGCATGGGAAGCAGTCACCTCCTTCTGCGAAGCAGTAATGCTCGCGAAGGAGGAGGCGGGGCGCGTGAGGGAGTGGCAGTCTCTGCGTCCTCACGTCCCTAGCCGCCACAGGAGGAGACGCTCCGGGCGTCGGGAGTCGATTGCGGACTTCCGGCCACCGTAGGCGCGAGCTTGCGGGCGGCGAGCAATGGGTAGCTCGCCGCCCGGTAAGGACCAAGCTCGGGTCGACGGCGCGTAGTGTTCCACGTGCGCCTCAAAGAGATGTCAGCAGCACTGAAGGCAGGGCTTGGTAACGTTACCAAATTCACACTATAAGTATCGTTAAGTAACGTTATTTTCATAAAGTGAATTTTTTTACGGTAACACGGGTAACGATACTTTGGTATCGAATCCAAAAAATAACGTTACCATTACCGTTACTAGTATCGATACTTTTATCGTTACTTAATGCGTTGTTGTCAACCCACGCAACCTAAGCGACACGCCATGGGCGGCGGCGCTCTACGGCAATATCGCCAATCAAACGATGCAAATGCAACTTCGTTAATGTAGACGACAGAAAGAGATGAAAGAAAATAAATAAAAATTTAACGTTACTCAGTTACCGGTAAAACGTATGCCAAGTATCGTTACGAAGCATAACGTTACCTCTACTAATAACGTTATCTTCGTCCGATGAAAGTAACGATACCAAATTTTTAACGTTATTCAAAGCCCTGACTGAAGGGGTCTGCTAGGACCGATGCCTGCCGGGGTCGCGTGATTGTTCGAAAGAGATACCTTGGCCCCGGCACATGGGCAACTGAAGGAACACGGGTGGGTTTTAGTCAGTAAAAGTCTGAAGTCTGAGTTTGTCTGGTCTGTCTCCGCCCAGAGCGGGAGAAGTCATTTGATGATTTCCCATCCAAAAAAAAAGGGGCACTAAATACAAGGAAAATCCGGTCAAATGCGTATCGGACTCCGCAGTATTCGGTAGTTGAGATTAATAATTACGCATGCACATTGATTTTATCGATCCCAAAAATATGTTTCTTTTTCATTTACTCTCGAAACGCTATTGTCACCGAAAACACCTCATTTCCCAAAAACTATTGACCAAAACCACATTCTTTCCAGTTTTTAAAGTTAAAATGCAATATAGTCTTCTGAATAAAATGCTGACTTCTGAACAGACGCCTTTGCTGAGTGGAAGACAGTGAAATCAAAACTCCTTTTTCATTTATCATAAATAGTCTTAGTGTATTTAAACAGTAAGAGAGTAGTGGTGGCCTAATGGTAACGGCTCCAACTTACGAGTTGTAAGTCGTAAGTTTGAACCCAGGCAGGTGCTTTACTTTGTGTAAATTATTTCACTACCACTACTCTCATAAACGGTGAAGGAAAACATCGTGAAGAAACTGGCATGTCCCAGAGCTAAAGATTCGAAGACATGTGACATCTATCAACCCGCACTGGGCCCGCGTTGTGGATAACAGCCCACTCCCTCTCACCGAGAGGAGGCTTGTGTCCCAGCAGTGGGAACATTATAGGCTGATGATGATGATGATTTAAACAGTTTCCTACCTTCATAAATCATAGTCGCGGCAAGTGCATAAGTGACGCCGGTCCACACCTCCTCGCTCTGCAAGGCCGTGGGGTCGACATGTCCGCGCGGGCCGGTCACCCAGCCGTTGATGGCTCCCATCTTGCCCCCCTTGAACTTCATCACGTTGTTCTCGAACACTGTGGCCAGCGCCTTGCGCACGTTGGCCTCGGGGAACACTTGCTCGCTCCAGCCTGATGAGCGCAGGAACCTGGCGGGAACAGCTCGGGTTAAATAACTTTATAAACGGGTTGAAATCAAATGCTGAGCAGACGATAGACAATTTGTCTGTGACGATAGAATGGAAATGGAAATCTATGCAATAACGCACACATAGAAAAAATAAAGTCTGAAGTTGAGTAGGCGAAATAGAGCGTGCATTAATGTCCGGCGGGCAAATAGTCCACCGTCTGCTCTGCGCTTCAGAAGCAAGTTGAAGAGATCGACGATAGCCCTCTTAAGGAGTTTTTTACATAAATCACGATTTGACTACGACTTAGCAAGCTGAATTTTACTGCTAATTAAAATTTCTGAACGTCACAATTTAACTGTAGTTGTGTCAATAAAATATTGCTTCAATCAGTTCAGCATATCGCACTCCACTGCTGGACCTGACCTGGCCTGGCCAAGCCCCTCCCATGCTCCACCATAACACCAACATATTACTTATGCTTCATCTAACGTTAAATAACTCACCAGTGTCCCGCCAGCTGATCAGCCATCACAACCTTACTATTGGCAGGGCGCACGTCGAACTTGTAATAGGAGCCGTTCCACAACTTCTCTTCAAACGACTGTTTCGCTTGCTCCAGCAGCTTGGCGAACTCTTTCTCGTCTTCTTGATGACCTAGGATACGGGCCATTGCGCATACTGCGCTTACTGACGCTACCCATAGACCACCGCAGTATGCACTGAAAATGGAAGGTCACGTTTTAAAATACGGATTGATGGCCAGAAGACATAATTGACAACATTTCCAATAAATGTTCCAGTAAACTTTGTTGTTTTTCGCTAGGGCGACAATATCGAAAATCAGAGTCCAGCCGTCTAAAGTTCAGTGATAACTACAAAACCAGCAGGTATTTATAAAAAGCAATTAAGCAATTTTAATCAAGTATTTATATATTTATTACAAAGCGTGCAAATGGCGATTTAAGATAAGCAACTTGACTGTTACGCACATTTACCTTGAGACGGTAAGACTTGAGAGAGAGAGAGAAAAGTATCAGAAGAATATGATAAAAAAAGTCGGTAAATAATTACCTAGGTCCAGCCATGACCCAAGCGTCGTAGGTCTGGTCGGGGAAGCCCCCGTTCTCGATGAGCCCGTCGTGGTCGGCGTCCCAGCGGCGCGCCTGGCGCAGCAGCGCGGCGGCGGCCGGGAACATGTCGGCCAGGTAGCGGCGCGCGCCCCACACGGCCGCGGCGGGCGCGCGGGGCTCCGCCCCCCCCGCCGCCTGCGCGCCCGGGGCCTCCGCGCTCCTGTACAACATGTCTAGTATATCCCCCATCCCGTACGGCTCCTCTTCGCTCGCGACCGGCGTCGACTGCTCCGTCAAATCCGGTGAGTCAGCTGTCGTGTCGTCTTCCATCTCCTCGTCGGCCTGCTCCGTCGACCGCGAGTATAAGTCATCTTCCGTCCCCTCCTTCACGTCGTCTATAAACGCCATCGTGCGGTACCTTTCGTTGCCGAACGGCGCCGTGTGGCCCCTCAGCAACTGGTAGTCCCGCACCACTTGCAGTATGAACTTCAGATTCAAATCCTTCCAGTCGCTCACATCGTGGATGTTGTATGCGTTTATATGGTCGAATGGGACGTCATCTGTAAAATATATTTGTTACTCAACGAGAAAGCTCCAGATCAAAGACCTGCAAATTGCAAAAAACGTAAGAAAATTTGAATTTCGCCGGTTATCCTAGCTAGAACCTCCATCTTAAACATGAGTTGTAGCTAATACAAAGTACAGATGTAGTCTCCTAAACAAATTTAAAGTTGGAGTTCAGGATTAGAAAGACAGAAAAACTCGTTCAAGAATTAAATTCACTAAATTTAGTTTTTCTAAGACGAAAATGGTCGGTGTCGTAAAATATGCGCTAATTTACAAGTTTCAGTTTTCGTGTAGTAGCTTAATCAGGCATCGAATGTATTTTATTTATCAAAACCACTTTAAATGATCAGCAAACAGCAAAAATCGGAAATATGACAGTTGAGAAGTAATGTTCAAAGTGTACACCCCTTTGACACACACACACACACACAAAGGGGTGTACACTTGGCACATTACTTCTCAGACAGTTGAGAAGTAATGTTCCAAGTGTACACCCCTTTGGGACTCCAAAGTGTGCACTCAGTGTCTTAATTCCGAACCCGTCAGTTGCAACTAGGGATGGTTGATGGTGATGTTACAAAATTAGCACCATTTGCCTATTTTAGCTGCTTTAACTCAATATTAAACTTTTTAGTAAGGATATAAAGGTTAACTTTGTCTTTAGAAGTCTTTAAAAAATCCACAGGTCTGGACAGAATTTTGTATAATATTCTTCAACATATTTTTAATTTATACATATATACTTTTAGAACAAAGCCGTTCGTAAATATTAGATATTATATTGCGGTTTTGACCATCCTTTTAAGGATGAAAATGTAATGTTTATTATACATCCAATAATTTAATGATAGTAATTTGTTTTCGAAATGAAATATTATTATGTTCTTAAACAATCTATTATAAAGAAAAACAACAGCTGCTTAGTTTAAGTGTCAGTTTGTACATATTTTTAAGTTTTTTAACATTGTTCTCAAGTAAGTGATGTTTTTTTTTTGTCATTTCTTATTGAGAAATAAAATTTCTTTAACCATAATTATATTTTTTTATATGCATCCTTGCGAAGCTTTAGTTGATTATAAGTAGTTAATATTAATATGACGCTGGACTGGACTGGACAGGGAATCAGTGTGAACGGCGAATACATCTCACACCTTCGTTTTGCCGACGACATCGTCTTAATGGCAGAGACGCTGGAACAGTTAGACCAGATGCTGCATAGCCTAAATGGAGCCTCACGGCGGGTAGGCCTCGGCATGAACTTGGACAAGACGAAAGTCGTGTACAATTCACACGTCTTGCCGAGTCCAATCCGCATCGAAGGGTCGCTTCTCGAGGTTGTGAAGGAGTATGTCTACCTTGGGCAAGTCATACAGCTTGGTAGACACAACTTCGAGAAAGAAGCCGACAGGAGGATCCAGTTGGGTTGGGCAGCATTTGGAAAACTTCGTCAAGTCTTCTCGTCGCCGATACCGCAATGTTTGACGACCAAAGTCTTCAACCAGTGCGTCCTGCCCGTCATGACATACGCTGCCGAAACGTGGACACTGACGGTTGGGCTGATCCACAAATTTAAGGTCGCTCAGCGCGCTATGGAGCAGGCTATGCTCGGAGTTTCTTTGATGGATAAGATCAGAAACGATGTTATCTGGAAAAGAACTGGAGTTACCGACATAGCTTGCAGGGTAAGCAGGCTGAAGTGGCAGTGGGCTGGCCATGTTTGTCGAAGGACCGATGGCCGATGGAGCAGACGAGTCCTGGAGTGGAGACCGCGTATTGGCAAGCGTAGTGTGGGACGCCCCCCAGCTAGATGGACCGACGACCTCAAAAAGGTGGCTGGGACAGACTGGATGCGGAAGGCGGAGGATAGGGTGTTGTGGCGCAGCATGGGAGAGGCCTATGTCCAGCAGTGGACTGCGATAGGCTGATTTGATGAATATTAATATGATTATAATTACTATGTGTATGACTGACCGGGATCACCAAGATCGTGTGGAATTGAATCTTTTGTTTTGAACTTCACTGATTTTCCATCGTAAAGTGACTGTCTACATTTATCAGTTTCTAATGCGATGGTGTCACGGAACATATATTGTAAGACCACCTGAAAATAACAGAAGCATTACTTTAATAAATGAACAATTTGACTACTTTTCTAGTAAAGGTAAAGAGCGCTACTTACTTGCAAATTAGGCCATAGTTGAGCTAACGCGAAGGAAGCATAAAAATGTACATCATACGTATTATACATTCTATATTCGTGGCCTTCTAAATACCCGAACAAACCAAAGTCATGCCTAGAACAAAATTAGCAAGTTAGAGAAGACTCAATGATTAAAACCTTTAACACTTCATTTAACACTGCTATAAACCTGACGTGTACTGAAACCTAATTGATGAGTAATTACCTAGGATCGGTTTCCGGAAATTCGTCATGGACGTCAAACCATATTGTGCCGCCATCAGCGACATAATAAAGCTCATTCATTAAGGCACTTTTTAACCAGTCTGGTATATTACTGTGGAACAAAAACGGATTAAATGTCAACATATTATTACTTTATTCATTGAATGACAAGAAATAAGTAAATTATAGAAATGAAATAGAGTATTACTTATTATTAAAGATAGGGTCCTGCCACTCTGCGAGTAGTTTCTCCCAATTCTCATAATTTCTAAGCGCGTACGCAGCTATGCTGGTACCGGCGATACCGTCGCTACCAAAGTATTTCGTATAAAATCTGTAACAAACAAAATTAATGTTTAAAAGATCCAACAATATGATACTATAGGAAATATAAATGAGAAGGAAGACCTACCTCTTATGTACTTTTTTATCTTTCTTATATCTTATAACAGGCATGTCCCAGGCAAGACAGAACTCAGTGGACCCCGTTCCTCCCGGTTCTATAGATATAACACTAGATAGTGCTACCGAATCACCTGCAATAAACAAAAATGATTGTATAAAATCCCAAAAATCAATTGTCACAGATTAAATAAATAAATAATGTCTCAGTACATTTGTAAATCTTTTTTTGTTTTTCCTTTTCTTTCTCTTTTTTTTCCTTCTCTTTCTCTTCTTTTGTTTTGTCCTTGTCTGGCACTTTCGGCGGTGGCGGCGTGAGGCTCGGATCTGGTGTTAGCGTGCCGTGCTTCTTGAGGCAATCCCACACGTAACCAGAAGTCTTCGCGGCATTCCAAAGACAGTAGCCGTCGTGGATTGTCTCATTTTTATCCTTCCTTTTGGCAATAGTGAAGGTGCAAGGAGTCTCGGCAACTTTCTGTTCCAGAGTAACGCCACATGTATGATCCTCTGAATATCGCTCCAAATCTAGTTTGGCTGGAAGAAATAAACTTGTTAATGCTACTGTTTATTGAGAGATTTTTTTAAGAGTCTAGCAAGATAAATTGTATACCAACCAATAGATTTCTTCTTGTGAGCGCCTCCGAGTACTTCAGTCCATGTAAACGTAATACTAACATTTCGCTTCTCATTACTAACATTAATAGCTGTAAATACAAATACTGCGCATGGCAGACTGCTGTCCTGTAAACAAATATAATTTTCATCAAAAAAAGCAATAGTCATGTTTTAAAAGCGGAATAATGAATGGCCAAGTCCGCGTAGGTCGTGAACGAAGAAATGACGAGCATGACTCAGATAACACGTCTTTCATAGGCAACAGGGAAAATAAATACTTTAATTAGACATAAGAAACATTTATTTATCTCTACTAGAGAGGAAAAGCTTTGGTTTTTAGAATAAATTATATGCATTGCGTAGCATTACATTACAGCAATTGGAAAAGCCCATGACTGCATAGGAATTCATGTAGATCAAAAAATTGGGATTGAATTTACGATTTTTGAAGTCGTAATGTTTACAGTACCTTGTAATTATGAGGTATGACAGGCGAGATCTGTCTGCAAACCAGCTTTATTCCATACTTGCTGAGATCGTACGTGGTCCACGCGCGCGGATAAAGAGCTGTGTATTCACAATCTGCACCATCTAAGTTCCATTCCCACGTTGGTGGTGCCTTCTTTGGTTTGCTAAAAGAAAAGTTTAGAATACAATCTATGTAGGTCCCTTTATCAGACTCAGGATTCATCCCATATTGCAGGTGTGTTAATTACGGAGATATTTTGTTATCAGAGCATGGTAACATTATCATTCAGGTGCATTCTGCTACCTGATAAAACTTATTATTTAACAAATACTGTTGTTATTATCTTATTAAATCCCTACCTATCACATTAATTCATAGATAAGATTAAGGAATCATGAACTTGATAAACATTTTAGTGACTACAAAAACCACTGACTACAACTAATAAAATACCTATACCTACACTAAATTAAGACATTTATAGAATACAAGATTTAATGTTTTTTGGCATTAGAATATTCATGCAAATTACATAAGTATAATGGTGGAATTTGAGTAACTTACTTATACGTTGACAAAACTGACTGGTAAATTGTTTCATTGCTGGCATTTCGTATGTTAACAATGAACTGACATTCTGGCACTGTCACATACTCGTATATGCCTGGGTATAGCTGGAAGCGACAGAACTCGCCTTTGAACCCTCGGCCTATAGTCCCACCACCGATACCTCCAATAGGACAGCCTACAAAATACATAAATATTATATTTACTAAATACATAGCTATATAAAAAACTTTTATGTGCAGGAGCAAGTGAAAAAACATTTTTTTATGGTAACATTGTTGTAACATGTAATACAGTGATGGGTGAATTAGAAAGGTCTAAGCAAGAATGTGGATTAGATTAAAATTAAAATAAAAACAATCCTACCACCATATGGTTACCAATATACCAATAATATATAGTATACCAATAATAAATAAGTTATGATAGTTGGCATAATCCATCTGTTATGTTCCCACTGCTGGGACACAGGCCGAGTTAGGCCGATCTGGGGAGGGAGTAGGTCATAATCAGAGGTCGGAGTAGGTAAACTGAAATGGGATCAATGAACTGGCACATATATATTAGTACGGATAAGCCTCTGGGATTCCGGTATTTTGAAACTAATTTCAAATGTTGTAATGTGTAGAATAAAGAATATATCAATATGAATAAGAAATGTTTATCCTTTTGCTGTCTTTTTAATAGTACTATATAGGAGACCGGCCTTCTACAGTAAAAAAGAAAAAAACAATTTTAAAGTTTATCGATCGCAATCTATAAATTTCTAATGTAGTACCTAGTTTAAAAATCCTTACTTTCACAATATTTGATTCAATCCCGTAAGTACCAAAATGAAATCCTGGAAAAAAGGCTTATCCTTGTTATGATTTCTATGACTATTCATGATGCAAGTACATAAAATCAATCTACCTACTCCGACCTCTGGTCATAATCCATGCAGCCCAGTGCAGATGTCACATGTCTTTAATATTTTGGTTCTAAGACATGCCAGTTTCCTCACAGTATCTACTTTCATCGTTTTGAGTGTAGTGGTGATGAAATGAAATAAAGTGCTGGTGGTTTGAAACTCACAAGCTGCAGCCTGCAACAGTCGGAGCCAATACCACAGGGCCACCACTAAATATAAGAGAGATAATAAAAAGAGACCCTTTCTTCATAGTTTTAGGGTTCTTTACTTGCTTAGAGATGTTTTGCAGTAATGATATGTAAATGTATTACATAAAAATAAATACACCAACCACCAGTAAATCAGCCAAATTTTGCTCTCAAACAAATTGGCTAAAGATGTAAGAAAAGTTGCTTACAATGATTTGGTAATCTACAATTCTTGATAGTGAGATTAATTAATGTTACTAAGCAAGTACTTCTATTATTCGTTTTGGCATGAAAAGAACCACATGTGTTACGCTATTTATTATTGTAAATCTGCAGGATAACATTTTTCCAATGAGAATGTTAATCATAGTCTACTTTTAGTTTATCAATAACAGTAAAAAGTCTTCAAGGATAATTTAGCACTACAGAAGTATACAAAAAGTAGGACATAGCATTTTATTAAATGTTTTCTTAATTTGAAATATAATTGGACATAGTCCATGTCCTTCAACAGACTTTTTAGATGACAAACTTTTGAATGACTGGAAATTATTCATAATTTTCAAGGGTAATTATTTTTATCATTCAAGAATTTTCAAGGGGTCGGGTTTGCCATAATCACCATGCTTGGCAGGCGGTTGGTTTAAAGCATAGAGAATGCTGCTGCCCATTGTCTAGCAAGACCCTTAGTCACTTTTTATGACACCCACAGAAAGAAATAGGAAGGTGCTATTCTTTTTGCATCCGGCACCACACGGAACATTCCATTTACACTGGAAATTATTGATTTAATATAATTGTGTTTAAGAGAACTTACCATACATCCTTTGAGCTGATACCATGTGAATGTAATCCATTATGGGACGCTTTTTATTGAACCTCTTGCCAATGTAGTATTTCAGATATCTGTAATAAATATAACAATTTAAATGCTCTTTAATACATAAACAATTTACATGCTGAATGGTACAAATACACTGCTGGGATAAAAACATATACACTTTAATAAACTTCTTTTATAAATTTTACTACAAAACTATTAAAATGAGATCAACTGTGATGCTTTCATGAGTTAGGGAAACAAATATTTAGTTGCAAAAATGATCGTGGCTCAAGCTAACACATCAGGGCATCATGTGAATAATAAAAATGTTGCACAAGAATAATAAAATCGGTTCTTCAAAAAAATATTCACCTGGCAGTCAATGGCATCATGTCGAAAACTTGACTCGGTCTTGGTATGATAATTTGTTTACTTTGTAAGGGAAATTCATGGTTTAACGGTAATTTTAGGCCGTATTTAGGAGGCTCGTGCAGGCCTAGCCCGACGTCGCCAACTGTTTCCATCTCCATGATGTTGAACAATTCTAGAACGCCTGGAAGAGTTTTCAAGACGAAACCTCTCTCACAGTCTTTAAATCAAGTCACATTATCTCTCTGTTTCGTCCCAAGATACGATAGCAAATCAATTTATCAAATTAAGATGGAATTTCAGCGTGACACTTTAAATTGAATAATCTATAATACAAAAATGAGACCTCACTTCAGACAATAATCCTGAAGATATACTTCTCAGACAGAACTATGTCAGACTAACCAAATTAAACTAAATTGAAAATCGAAAATAGTGACACGAGAACGCATCTTCACCATCACAAATCACAATGCAAATGACACTTTGATTTGACTTGACTTGTCACTAGAAACATTGACAGCTTCCGTATCGGTGCTGCCAGATTCATTCCAGATTCCTCATTCTACATTTAGGGTTAGCGCGCACTGCCGTATAATGGAACACGCTACGTTTATTCTACACTACCGCATGGCAGTCAGGCATCCGCGGCGAAAAAAAACGCACGATTCAAAAAATAAAACAGAGTTTAGGGAACAGTTTATGGATATCATCCCTAGTCGGCCTTAATGCCTATTTGGGTCTAATTTTTCGCAAGAAATTTATCGGTACCTAAAAACAAATTCGGACATTACTGGTTATTCGGTTTCTCGGTGCGTTACTTTCACCGCAGTGGCAGTGCGCAGTACTTCATATATCTCTATGTGATACAAAATACATGCGGTGGATTGCTCGCAAATTTGCAGCGGGAAACCCACTGTGAATCAACCGCATGCGTTTTTTTAATCGCAGTGCGTGCACTTCTGTGACATTTCATACTTCACAGATTTACGGTAAAAAAACGCACGTCAGTGGGCACCAGGCCTTAGAAGATTACGTGGCAATGTTGCTAGTCTTGGTCACGTTTCTGGATGCGGCGATGCGGACGAGTGCTTCGACACAAAATATAAAACACCTTTTTGTATTTATTTTATATATATATTTAGTTTAGTTAGTCATTATATTTGTATTTGTTTGATAACATTTTTGTGATATGTAAAGATTGTAAAAGTTATACAATACAAAATCCAACTTAAAAGGAAAAAAAGATATATGTATTTCATCTTTAAGTATATGTAAGAAAAAATATATAATTATATCCCTATAATATAAGTTTAATATGAAGTTATAGTTAACGTTTTAATCGAAGCAGCGTTCCGTGCCACAATTGCGGTGGTAAGTCCCCTCTTTAAGGAGTGGATAGAGAGGAGCCACGGCGTCCTCACCTTCCGCCTGACGCAGGTCCTCACTTGGCATGGGTGCGTTGGGGGCTTTCTGTTCAGGATAAAGTGGGAGGAAACACCCGGGTGTTTCCATTGCGTGGATCGTCTCGAGGACACGGTGGAGCATACGGTGGAGGTGTGTCCTGCCTGGGCGGAGCACCGCCGTGTCCTCGTGGAGGCGATCGGCGGCGGCGACCTCTCGCATCCGGCTCTGGTGCGAGCCATGGTACGGAGCGAGAGGGCATGCAAAGCCGTCACCTACTTCTGCGAAGCACTAATGCTCGCGAAGGAGGAGGCGGGGCGCATGAGGGAGTGGCAGTCTCTGCACCCTCACGTCCCTACCCACCGCAGGAGGAGACGCCCGGGCATCGGAAGTCAATTGCGTACTCCCAACCAAAGTAGGCGCGGGCTTGCGGGCGGCGAGCAATGGGTAGTTCGCCACCCGGTAAGGACCAGGCCCAAGTCGACGGCACGTAGTGTTACACGCGCGCCTCAAAGAAATGTCAGCAACAACTGAAGGGGTTCGCTAGCACCGATGCCTTCCAGGGTCGCGAGATTTGTTCGAATGAGATACCATGGCCCTGGCATATAGGCAACTGAAGAAACATGGGTGGGTTTTAGTCAGTAAAAGTCTGACAAGCCCTTCCGCTCCACCCTAGAGCGGGAGAAGTCATTTGATATTTTCCCGCTCACAAAAAAAAGTATCGTCTCGTTTTCGTCCCCCTATGCTACGATACTTTGATCAAAATATTAACTATATACGACTTCTTTAATATACTTAAAGACCAAATACATATTATTATTTTTTACTTTTTAGAGGTTTTTGTTTGTGTCGTATCCGGCTATTTAACACGCTAACTTAATAAGTAGACATGCTACAATCGACACAAGCCTCGCATAAATCTTTTAATCTCTATGTATGTTTCCCACCACCACAGTAAAGCTACGTACACTGGTTCTATGGGATAGGCAGCATCATTTAATTTTCCTCTACGTTAGTGCTGCCCTTTGGTTCCAGGTTGCCAGATGCAATAAAAATAAAACGAGTTTGCTTGTGGGTATGTAGACTGTGGTCCATTGAATAAAGAAGACATGGTTTCGGCCTTGATTATATTATAGAAAGACAAGAAAGAAAAGAAGAATTGGAAGAAAAAGAAAACTAAATCAGACTTGGCTGTATGGGCTCAGCTCCCTTTGCCTGTCCCAAAGAGGGACGAAAAGAACCAAAAAAAAAGACTGTGGTCCACTCCACAGACCTTATTACTGGCTGGTGGCTGTGGTCTATGGTTCTGTGCAGCAAAGAGTTCTGTGTATTTATCTATGAAAGTTGTTAAGAAAATCAATCAATAGAATTTTCGTTATAAAAAAGAGCCAAGTTGTACTGATATTATTGCAAATAGTCAAGTTATTTATTAAAATAACAGTATGGTGTCAGTGTTTCGCACGTTAACTTGAAGTGGTTGTAAGCCAACATATTTGAATCGAATTCGTAAACAGTTCATCAAGATGGATATCCCAGTGCAAATAGCTATAAGGCTGAAGCCTCCAAGTCTAGAAGACTCATCGCAGTGCATATTTAGTAACCCTGTGACCCAAATAGTGATCACTGAGAGCGGGCAAACATTTCACGTGAATAGGGCTTTGCCAGTTGATTGTACACAAGCGAATCTCTTCAACTCGTTCATGATTCCACAAATTAACTGCTTTTTGGATGGTTGTGATACTTCAGTCGTCGTATTCGGTCAGGCCAAGACAGGCAAAACCTACACTTTATTTGGACCAGGTCAGGACAATAGGCAGACATGTTTTTATTAGTATTGATTGTGTATATATTTCTACTCTAAAGTTACTCAACCTTTTCTTGGGTCCACACAGTCATCACAAACGGCATAAATATTTTTTTATCCTTTCCATTTTATGGAAACTGTCATAATCTGGTTACATGTGAATAAACAGTCAGTCAACCAATATGGCCCAATGTTTTGCAGTTATTGAAATATACAAAACAAAAGATAATAATTTATATTTTATTTTAGGTTTTGAATGCATTCACAGTGAATGTGACCAAGGTATCGTACCTCGGTTCTTGTCTGAAATATTCCACAAGCTGAACCAAATGCCAGAGAGGGAATTTATATTGCACATTACATGGATGCAGGTTGTCAATAATAACATATTTGATGTACTGGGAGCAGGTCTGGTGAGGTGCTGCAATGTTGAGGAAGCCTTTCAGTACTTACAGTTGGGATGGCGACAGAGGTGTCAAGGAAACAACCACACTGTGTTCACAGTCAGCGTGGAACAGAAGTGGGTCAGCACAAATGGAGTACTTAATCATAGAATGTCCACTGCCAGTTTCTGTGATCTAGCTGCATACCCAGAACCAGGGCTATTTGCCTTAGAAAACATAATAAAAGAGCTGTTAGCAGGCAATCCACCAAAGCAAATAAATTATGACCAGTGTATTCTCACTGCTATGCTCAGAGACTCCTTTGGGGGCAGAGCTTTTACCTGGGTAATTGGATGCATAAGTGCCGAACCTGAGGACTATCAAGACACTTTAAAAACGCTAAACCTATGTTTATGCTGTAGAGGTATTAAGAATTTTGTTACAGTCAACTTATTTGCTGACAATAATACTCCTGTTTACACAGATAAGGCAGTGTTACCACATGCAGACAATAATTTTAATTTACAATTTGCTACAACTCAGTGGATTAAATTGGTTTCAAATGCAGAGGGGCTTTTTAACAAAATTCTTCAATCCAAGTCCTTGTCTGAAGCTGACATTAATCAAGTCAGTGAATGGTTGTTTTTAAAGGCTGAGTGTGATGAATGTCTGAATAATGATGCCAGTGTTGATAATAAGGATGCAAATATAAAGCAAGGACTGCCTAGAATAGCTGAGGACACAGAGCCAAGTGAGCCTAGTGAGTCAGATGTTGACTCGGACTCAGAGGAAGATACTCACTCTGACACAGTATTCCAGGATAAACTTGAGAAATTTATGGAATATTTTAGAGAAAAGAATGACCAACTGTTTGCCGACAGATGTGAAGAATATTTGAATCACGTTGATTCTGATGATATTACAATTTCGGAATTAAGTGGATCACAGTCTTTGCCTGTTATGACATCCCAGTCAAACTCTGGGCGGAGAAGAACAATACAACCTGGTGAAAGTTTGTCAGGAGCAGAGTTGGAGCTGCTGCGAAAAGTTGCAGCTAAAGCAATCTCACCTGAATCTCAAAAGATACTCATAGAATCTCACAAAAAGGATGTTGATCCAGAACCTAAATTAATTGAGAGAGAACTACTTAAAATGATTGACTCCCCAAAGACTGAAGAAATATGCAAGAAATACAAAATGACGAAAGAGAAATACACTCAAAAGCAAATACTGGCTAGAAAACTGTCAAAAGAAATTGGTAGCAGCCAGTCACAACTAAAAGAACTGATCAACCTTTGTATAGCCAAAGAGCGACTGATAAATGACTTGTCTAAATCTATGTGTCATACACAAAACAAGCAATATTCTGATAAGATAGAATCTAGTTTAATTGATCAAGATACTATGAGGGAAATAAAAAGGCATGAGACAAATCTTAAAACTTATAAAAAACAAATTGAACAAATCAAAAGACAGATTAAGAAAGACGAAAAACGTAAAAATACATTAGATGTAGAGCTTGTCAAAGATAAGTTAAAACTAGATGAACTTTCAGACACATCGGTAGATGTGAAAGACAGGAAAACAAACTCATTGAAACACTTTACGCATAGAATAACACAACTCGACAGTATTTTGAAGGAGAAGACAAATGATTTGGAAACATTGGAAATGTCCAAAGAAAAGGAGTTGTTATTGAGGAAAGAAATCAAAAACCTAAGAAAGACCAGAGAATGCTTGCATGAACAGAGGTGCAGTTTAGGACATAAGAGAAAAATATACAAATCTCTTTCAGATTCTGAGGTAAGCAGTTCAATAATTGAAACTTTAAAAACAATTAAATGCATGTATTCCATTCTTCATAAACCTTTTGTTTTTTAAGGAGCGCAAGCTGCTGGAGTGTGAAGAAGCTATTGAAGCAATAGACACGGCAATAGAATACAAAAACAATTTAATCTGTGGGAAATCACCCTCAGCTTCTCTGTCAGACTCTCAGGACAATAAAGACTCGAGGAGTAGGGGTGAGCAAATGTTGATGGCGCGGCTCGACAAACTGTCGCACGATGAGATGAAAACTTTGCTTTATAGGTATTTCCAAAAGGTGAGACTGGAGTAATTTTTGTTTTTATTAAGAATTGAAAGAAATAATTTTTCTCCTTTACATTTCCCTTACATTAAGTCAGTTGAATAAAGATTTATTTTGATTTCAAAGCAACCTTCACTTCAATAAAGTGCCAGTAGTATCAACTATAAATAGTATGTAATTTATCTGTAAGGCACAGGTGTTGCTTATCCTTTTTAGGGTTCCGTTGCCAAATGGCAAAAAACGGAACCCTTATAGATTCGCCATGTCTGTCTGTCTGTCTGTCTGTCTGTCTGTCCGAGTATGTCACTGCCACTTTTCTCCGAAACTATAAGAGCTGTGCTATTGAAACTTGGTAAGTGGATGTATTCAGTGAACCGCATTAAGATTTTCACACAAAAATAGAAAAAAAGCAATAATATTTGGGGTTCCCCATACATAGAATTGAAACTCAAAAATTTTTTTTTCATCAAACCCATACGTGTGGGGTATCTATGGATAGGTCTTCAAAAATGATATTGAGGTTTCTAATATCATTTTTTTTTAAAACAATAATATTTGGGGTTCCCCATACATAGAACTGAAACACAAAAAAAAAATTTAATCAAACCCTTACGTGTGGGGTATCTATGGATAGGTCTTTAAAAATGAAATTGAGGTTTCTAATATCATTTTTTTCTAAACTGAATAGTTTGCGCGAGAGACACTTCCAAAGTGGTAAAATGTGTGTCCCCCCCCCCGTAACTTCTAAAATAAGGGAATGATAAAACTAAAAAAAATACATGATGTACATTACCATGAAAACTACCAACGAAAATTGGTTTGAACGAGATCTAGTAAGTAGTTTTTTTTAATACGTCATAAATCGTAAACCACAATTTACCTTTCATTCAGTCAACTCAAATATAAAAATTAAAAAAAAAAACATTTAATTTCATAAACGATGATGACTAATGATGATGATGATGACCTGCAGGTTTGTACGGAACCCTCGGTGCGCGAGTCCGACTCGCACTTGGCCGGTTTTTTGTTTATTAAAGATTTTAACATTTGTTATCTTGAATGGCGAGACAAATAAACGTAACATTTTAGTTTTACGTAATTAAATAAATAAAAAATACCAGCATTCCTCGATCGCTCTTCTGTATTCACCTTGCATTTTGATGAACATTTGGCACATAACAATATAAAAATGTAGTTTAACATTGTAATGAAATCAAGTTCTTTTAAGGGTTCCGTAACCGCAGGGTAACCAACAGGACCCTATTACTAAACCTCCGCTGTCCGTCCGTCTGTCTGTCATCGGGCTGTATCTCATGATCCTTAATAGGTAGACAGTTGAAATTTGAGTCCGTTTCGACTGCTCGGACATGATGTCGTAGAAGGAAAACGACTACGTCAACATTACGAAGGAATTTGTAAAACACTAACAGTGAAAATCGCAAATTCGTAGATCCAATATTCAGAAAGTTATAAAGGTTTAACTATGGCCGCGCGATCGGCACATGGTGAACCGCGCGGCCACGCAGTTCTCTTAAACGGAGCTTAGTAGAGGTCCCATTCTTTTTGCTAACCACTGATACCATTTCGAAGAAAATGTAGACAGTATGCATAAAGCCCTAATGTCTGGACTTCATGACCTACAGACCTTAAAACTTACAATGCAATTTAGAAGAAGGTTGAGCTTAACAGGAATGTAGGTTAAGTTAATTTCAGAATTATTATTAAAATTAAATTTTGAAAGTGTAGCTGAAACTAAACTTCTGAGCCATGTTTTCGCAAGGTGGTGGATTTACGTGGCGCTTGCGCAGCGCTCGAGGTTGGCGTGGCGTCGGCCAGCGAGGAGGCAACAGTGTGGCGCGCCCGGGCCGCGGCCGCTTGGAGGCACGCACAACGTCTTAGACCACATGCTCATTCCAGGTAAGGCAGAGGGGCCTCTTCTCAGAGAGTTATGAATAGTTGGAGAGCAGTGATGGCCCAGTGGTAACGGCTGGAAATTACGAGTAGGTCGTGAGTTCGAACCCAGGCAGGCGCTTTCTTCAACTTAGCGTATCGCAGTCCACTGCTGGACATAGGCCTCTCCCATGCTGCGCCACAACACCCTATTTCAGGCAGGCGCTTTACTTTGTGTAAATTATTTCATCACCCTTGCTCTCAAAACGGTGAAGGCAAACATCGTAAGGAAACTTACAACAAGAAATTCGAAGACATGTGACATCTACCAACCCGTAATGGGCCTGCGTGGTGGTTTATGGCCCACTCCCTCTCACAGAGAGGAGGCCTGTGTCCCAGCTGTGGGAACATTATAGGCTGCTGTTGATGAAATAAATAGAACTGGTGATGTCAGACTTCTGCTTATCCCACAGAAACTTGAGGTTTGACGGTTATTTATGCACATAGTTACTATTAGAGAATTCAATGTGGGAAGACAATCTAGTTTTTAAAGTTTTATATAGTAAGTATATAGTCTTTAGGGCAATCAAATAGAGGGAATAGTCCTAAGGTCTACACTCCTAAAAATGCATGTAGTTTTTTGCCCGTTCTTTTACTTTCGTTTAGATTTCGAGACATAGAGCGCGCGACTCAGCACACGATGACTTTTCTAGTTTGATGATTAATGGATTTATAATGTGCGTGTGCCGATTTGTTGCAACAATTATGCATAGTGCTGATATATAATTACTAGCTACTGTCCGCGACTTCATCCGCGTCAAATTTTGCTCCCCTGACCCTTCCCGTCGCATCGAATTGCCTGCCAGTTTACGTCCATTTTTTTTTTGTTGCTGCTCCTCTCCTTTTAATCGTAGCGTGATGTTATATAGCCTATAGCCTTCCTCAATAATTAGGCTACCCGACACAAAAATATTTTTTCAATTCAGACCAGTAGTCACTGAGATTACCTGTCTTTCGTAGATCTTAGACTGTCGTTACGAGTCGTCAGAAGCCCGAAAGTCTGAATACCAGTCTTACCAAGGGGTATCGTATTACCCAGTAACTGGGTTGTGGAGGTCAGATAGGCAGTCGCTCCATGTAAAATAATGGTACTCAGCTGCATCTGGTTAGACTGGAAGCCGACCCCAACATAGTTGGGAAAAGGCTAGGCAGATGATGAGTTACTGAGATTACCGCGTTCAACCGAACAAACAAGCTCTTCAGCTTTAAATATTAGTATAGATTACTTAAGTAAACGTCCTTTATGTTTCGAGTTTCGATTGATTTTTTCTTATTGACAAAATACATTTAACACGATTTATAATATAAGTGTCGTTTAAGAATTTTTATTAAAAAAATAGTATTATTTTAAAATCTAGGCTAAATCTCGAAAACGACATCGATGCCGATCTTGACACCTGACTAAGCACGCGAGATCTCAAGTTGCCAATCTCGACTCAAAATGCATTCCCTAGGAACTATATATAAGTGTATAAGGTAAACTACGTACAAGTGTATAACATATATACTTATGATGTTTCAGACACTTCCAGTCATTCCATAGATGTCTGGATGGAGGCAATGCAGAGAGGGCGTTGTCTCTGGGCATGACGACCGATTCAGAGACGTCGGACGATGCCATGAGATTGGTGGATCGCATGAAGCAGCTCGCGCGGTGTCCTCCGGTAAGTTTAAATTAGTCACAGGCTGGGTGTTACATGCGAAATGAGAGCAGTGGTGGCCCAGTGGTATCGGCCTTGACTCACGAGTTGTAGGTCGTGGGATCGAACCCAGGCCGGCGCTAATTTCATCAGCACTCCTCTCAAAACATCGTGAGGAAACCGGCATGTCGAAGAACCAAAAATTCGAAGATATGTGACATCTACCAAACCGCACTGGGCCCGCGTGGTAGATTACGGCCGACTCCTACTCACCGAGGGGAGGCCTGTGTCTCAGTAGTGGAAATAATATAGGCTGTTTGTGCGGGGTGTAAAATTACTACACCGTACAATAATAGCAGGTGATATATGTAGGCGATTCCGTTTACAAATTCAACTCGCGACTCGGAAACATTTATGGGTATATTCCATCAGCTTTATACATAATATAATTTATTTATGTTTTCAGCCCCCCGTCATACCTAGTCAAAACCTGCGCCAGCTCATGCCAGCGACAAATCTGCCTGTGGCCAAGGTGACAAAGGAAAAGAACAAACTCATCATAGTACAGCAAAATAAAAAGCACTGATATTTGTACATTATTTTATTTGCTGTTATCAATTCTATATTCATATACGTTTTCATGAAATACATAATGTTGTTTCTTGATCTAGCAATGTATTCATAGTATGTAATTTATGAATTCTACTGTAGTTTTACTATTTACTATGCTACTTTAACATCACAGTTTTAAATCATGTTCTGTAAATAATTTTTATGTAATTCGTATTTACAATCTTTGTATATATTTTTGCCAATTGATACTTATTAACTGTATAAAAATATATTTATCAACATTCAACTAGATTCGAGCAATTTAAGATCCTACTATGTGTGTTTTAAAACAAAAATATAAAAATAAATTGATTGATCTAAATATCTACATATTTGATATTATTTACACTATTTAAGGCAATTAGAGAATCCAAGTCCTAACTCATGACTGGAAATTCCAAGGTATGCATAATATCCCTTCTGATAGAACAGAGTAGTAATGGGTTATGTAGAGGACTGTTCCATGAAGTTTCTGAAACAAGGGAAAATCTATATAAGTAACGGTTTGAAGAAGAATCTGGACAGATGGACCACAATCATTACGCAGTGGTTAATAGAAGACTTACGTCGTCAATCGGTTGAATGAATTAAGACGCAAAAAGCAATTTATTTATCACACGAGTATTCGTTGGGACGCGACTTTGTGGGCAACCGCCACGCCCGCGTCCCACGGACGTAATAATATCGCGGTGGGATTTTTTCGCGCACTGAGGCTTTAACGAACTGCTTAGCTAATTAGGCACGCCATAATTGCGGCGGTTAGTCCCCTCTCTGGAGTCCTCACCTTCCACCATACGCAGGTCCTCACCGGGTATGGGTGCTTCCCCCCAGGGTTTCTGTTCAGGATAAGGCGGGAGGAAACGCCCGGGTGTTACCACTGTGTGGATCGCCTGGAAGACACGGTGGAGCATACGGTGGAGGTGTGCCCTGCCTGGGCGGAGCATCGCCGTGTCCTCGTGGAGGCGATCGGCGGCGGCGACCTCTCGCGTCCGGCCCTGGTGCAGGCCATGGTATGAAGCGAGAGGGCATGGGAAGCCGTCACCTCCTGCGAAGCAGTAATGCTCGCGAAGGAGGAGGCGGGGTGCGTGAGGGAGAGGCAAGCTATGCGCCCTCACGCCCCTAGCCGTCGCGGGAGGAGACGCCCCGGGCGTCGGGAGTCGATTGCGGACTCCCAGCCGCCGTAGGCGTGGGCTTGCGGGCGGCGAGCAATGGGTAGCTCAAGCCCGGTAATGACCAGGCCCGTGTCGACTGCGCGTAGTGTTCTAAGCGCGCCTAGAAAGATGTCAGCAAATTGAAAGGGTTTGCTAGGACCGATGCCTGCCAGGGTCGCGAGATTTGTTCGATAGAGATACCGTGGCCCTGGCATAGGCAACTGAAATAACACGGGTGGGGTTTAGTCAGTAAAATTCTGACACGCCCTTCCGCTCCACCCAGAGCGGAAGACTTCATTTGAAGATTTCTCACCAACAAAAAAAGCGTTGAGGGTTGAAATTCCACTGCGCGATAAAATCACACCCGATTTTATTATCTTCTTGTGTACGTCAACTTATCGGTATGAAAAACCTCAAGTGGCAAAATTACCCGAAAAAAAAAAACAATATTTACCGCATGTAGTTGTTCCGTACGCGTAAGCAATCTTTGACAGCAAGAGATCATATATGCAGGTGTGATGCTGTCATCCTTTTGCAGGTCCAGAAGCCCGAACCTTTGCACAACTTCTTTGTGGAGAGCTTTCTCTACATGCTTGTTTCTGTAATTAATTACAAACTTATTTCGTTTTCACATAGTCATCAGCACTAAACCTTTTGTGCAACCAAATTGCGATTTTACAAAGAATAATGGAATTACCACAATTATACGATAATAATTAACATAGAGACCGTTACTTTATCGTAGTCTTAGCAAAATTGGTCGACAGCTCCTTTCACTGTTATAGTATTTTTATTTCACGAAGCGACGTGCGTGCTTTACTTGAGACACGCTGTGAATGTGTGTTGCCGCCTGGTGGGCATTCCATGTGGGGGCGATTGGGAATATTCGTTAAAAACTCACATGCTGTATTCTGTCATCAATAGGGTTGCTTCGTCTAAATTCTTGGCAATGAAGGCTATTAGTTCTTCAGCAGGGCAAGACGATGGGGTAATGAACTGACCCGTAGGCGATACCATTAGAGGACCCGCCTCACTGAAATATGAACAAAACAGTTACTTAAATTTTGCAAAATGTTTTAAAACTTGAAAATTAAAACGATAATGAGGGTTTAGAAATTTGGTTTACAATAATTTGTATGCAAAACACGATTTTGTTTTTGTATGAATTGTATAGACTGAATTTCGTATTGACAACCCTAGTGTGTAAAAGTTTTATCATTTGACCCAAATGTTTTCTGTGAATTTCAAGTATCTTTTTGGGTTCTGATACAGACTAGACTTATATGATATACAGAATTAGGCATGCAAACAAAGATATCCTTACGGTTCAATAACTATTTCGTATTTCTGTAGAGATTCAGGCACCTCTGACGGGAACTTGCTGCCTCTACCATAGAAATCGCCTATGGAAGTAATCAGCTGTCTCAAATGACTGCAGTACTGATGTGCTGATACTTTAGGCATGAACTTTCTGAAAAAATAAAAATATTCTTTAAATTGGCTCATGATCAAATAGAGAGGAGGAATCTGTGCTCTGCTCCGAAAATAAATAAATGTCGTACTCGCGAAGACGCGATCGCGATAATAAGCGGTCGCCAGAACTTATAGGCTCCGTCGGCCATCTGTTCCAGGAGCAATGTGCCCTGCCCACGGCCACTTAAGTTTGGATATTCTACGGGCTTATTCTATTACCGTGGTTTTCCTACGGAACCCTTCATGCCTAATTCGATTACGTAGGGAAAAATAGCCCTTGCTTTTGTCCTTAAATTACACCTAAATAAAGAAATCGTAAATCTTACCTACGACATATGTGTATATCTCTCAATATACTGGACAATGATTTCTCATAATTTGGTATCATTACTAAGGCACTATCTTCCTGGCTCACTTTTTTTATAAGCTGTAAAAAAGGATAATCAATATGAATGCTAGGGCAAGTAGTTTTCTGCGATCAGTCTGTATAGCATCATCTGTATGCCTATCCCAAACGGGTGAAGTTAACGTAACGAAAATCGTAACAATTTTTTAATTGGAAACGCTTGTTTCGCATATTATATTGAAATAGTTTTTAGACTTTTTCACGTGCATGGGCGACACTAATTGGGTTTGACATTTTAAACAAAAATCCTAGACGATAATTGTATTTTCCATTCAAAAATCGTTCACGTATCGTTACGTGGAATCCGCGCGTTCTAGCACCTAGCCTACAATATTTGGTAAACATTGAACAAGTTGGTGCTAGAACATTGTATGCTCACCGATATCCATTCATTTCGCACGTCCATTATACTGAGGAACACGTCGCCATCTAGACTGACTCCAGTAAACTGTCCCAGCGCTATGGTTCGACCTGAAATTATTAAAAAGAAACTAAATATAAAATATTTTACAAGGGCTAGGTCCACGAATAGAATTATCATTGTGTGTATCTGTAACACTTTTTTTATGACTATTGGCTATTAGAGCAGGCCTTGGGAGGATACCGCTAATCGGAAAAGGAAAACATAGCGAGGGTGACTCCTTAGTGAGACGAACGACGAGCGTCTGGGACAGCCTGGACGTGGAAGGCAGAAGAGTATGTGTCGGGCCGGCTTCGCAAATTGGGAGAGGCCTGTCTGCCGGAATGTGAAAGAGTGAGCTTCCTGATGCCGATTTGTAAAAACCTTAAATTATTTGTAATATATTAAAATACTAACCTTCTAAATTAGTCATAACATTAGGATGCTGCGACGCTAAGGCAGCTAAGCTCTGCAGGGCCCCTCTTATATGGCTCATATTCCAACAACTGTCGTATTTCACCTATAGCCATATAATAAATACATGTTATTATAGTTTTATCTGCATACTAGCTTCTGCTCATGACTTCGCCTACGTGAAATTTCGGCGCCTTCGCACTGCGTCAAATCCCATCGTCCGCCGGCGCTCTTATGTACTTTTTCTGGCTCCTAAGGGCGGTGGTGTGTGAAATAGCTTATAATCTTCTTGAAGATTTGGGCTATGAAAAGCAAAATGATTTTTGACATCCTACTGATAGTTCTAGAGATTAGCGTGTTCAAACCAAAAAACAAATAATGTCTTCAGTTTTATTAATAGAGTTGATGATAAAGTATTTTTATCTTGGATTCCGTACGTAAAATACGCGCTCAGACGTGGAGTTGCGGACACTAGCCTGTTGTACCTAAAGCATCTTTGGAATGTATGTCCTTTAGATTCATTAGGATTTTGGTAAGCTGTTTCCTGTGTATGATCAATAATAATAATTATGGTTTTTTTTCACAAGTGTCCAGATAAGCACTATCCAGATAAGAAAAATATGGAACAAGTCTGTATGAAAATGTCCACCAGATTACTTAACCAGAACTTTGAGGTGGTAGAACAGGCTTTTACTGACTTATGGTTGTTCCAATATGGTAACTATTATAATGCAAGCTTTTGATGCAAAAGCAATGTCAATGAATTTGTATGATTATTGAATGTTTATAATGTAGTGTACCAACTTGTTTAATACCATAAGTTTTGCAAAGGTTGTCAATCAATGAGCGCACTTGGTCCCTTATTGCAGATGCTGACTGATATTTGTTCTTCGCATCACTGCTGTTTGCAAATACCCATTCCCTGCAATATTGTAAAATAAACAATTAATAGCCACTACTCAGAAACTTTTAAGCAAATACTAATTACATATATATGGTTTATACAAGAACCTGCAAGTTCTTGCAATTATACACATTATTGCTAACTGCTAAATATATCTTATTACCCGTATAGCGTTTGACGAGTTGGGCTGGTTTCAGCCAGGGATAATGATGGGATCATCAGTGTAAAAAATATATACTAAGGAACATGGTGCCTCCTCTTTTTTTTAAGCCCATTAAAAAGTTATACATCAAAAGGTCTGAACATCAAATGTACTTTAAAAACTTATTAGAAGGCTTTAATATTAAAGTAACGATTTTGAACAAATATAGGTGAAAACTCTGTATAATGGTATAGTTTGTATAGATTTAACTTACACAATATTAGCAATAGCCTTTTTCTCTGCCATTTTCCTTTTCATTTGAGATACATCAAACTCTTTTTCATATTGTTCATATTTAAAATCATATTTTTCACCTTTGCCGAAACCTGATTTGCTGTAAATTATACAAGTATGATATTATTACAAGTATACTATTGTTATACAAGAATAACAGTTTGTTTGCCAAAAACAATTACAAACCAGTGCTTTGCATGAGATTATTAGTACAGATAAAAGTACTGCAATTTTTATACAACTAAAAGTTTGCAGGGAAGCTCAATTTGGGAGAAATAATATTAATATCTTATCATAGGTTTCTTGTTTGATGTCATTCAACTTTAGAATTTAAGCCTTTTGTGAGTGTTTACAGATTTAAAACAAATACATGATTAGATAAAAGATAGGTTTGGACAAGCAAAACATTTGCATTCATACCTAAGGTTGGATAATTTTGGTCTGTCAGGTATCTTATCAATGTACTTGGTAGAGATAGCACAGGCATTCAGAACTTTGACTACTGTCTCCCTCACATTACTACTATTTAGCTGAATCTTTATCAGCTTAAATTCACCTAAAAAAATTAAACACATCATTTAGTTTACTAATTTAAGAACACAGCAGCTACATGAAATTGGAATGGACTGACACAAATTCAAAATGCTGTACAGATTTTTTTTAATGAAATATATAAAAGCATGTAGTCTCCAAAAGATACTCATTGACAGACTAACCAGTCATTGGGTTTTTTGTAAGAAACATGAAGTTAGTCATGAACTTTATCATCAAGTTCTTACTTATCTGTAGTAATAGATATGAAAAAATTTGATATACTAAAGTTTCTTACTAAACTTCAGGTGTATCTAATGAACCTGGTTATCTCTTTTAGGGACTGTCATATTTTGACTGTAGTGAGAAAACACAGACTTAAAAATAAAATAAATAAGTAGCATTTTGGGTTGACATAGTTCAAGTATAAAAATAAAGATTACCATCGGGCATATCCTTTTGTCGCAAATAAAATGGTAATGGCGGTACAGATATTCTTTTGCTGGATTGTTGTGCTTCTATAAGAGCGCTCAGCTGCTGCAGGGAATGTTCATTGATTTTCTGAAATAAATTTTGATCAGTAATCTGAAATGTAGCTGTTATAAATCATGTTGAGTATCAGTCTATTTCTCTTATTGGCTTAGTAATTTAAAAGATTATTTTACTTAAACTTCTGCTTAAACTTATAGATTATTTACTTCTCCTACTAATCCATAAATAAGTAAATTTAAACATTTATTTTTAATTGTTTAAACAAAAAATCTACAAAATGCCATTTTTCTATCCTCAGAGACATAAGCTGGGTGTCCGTTGGTTGGTTACACAACTAGAGATTGAATGTTTCAGTTGGCTGTGAAACTATGTATGACTTGAATGTTTAGCTGACTTACCCTTTGTGTAGGATATTTTCCAAACAGATCGGGATGAACGCTGAAGTAAAAAGGACGCAGCGCAGTAGACACTTCAGCAGAACTTAAATATCTACATACCAGACCACTGGTACATCTACCACTGTAACATTATACATTTATTTATAAACTACAATATAATATTTCATAGTAACGATCGGAAATAGAGTGCTTTTACAGTTTAGTAAAAACCATATGTTTGAATGTAGAAGTTGTAAGTAAGCCAACAACTAACCATAATTTCGTTCTGCTGTACATTTTGAATTAATTTATTTATTACAGAAACACATTGAGTTGTTTTATTTGAAATTTGCGCATTGGATAATGCGGAAATTAACCCTTTCCTACATTTTTTCTAAAACGGCCCTGAACTTGATGAAATATTTTCAAATTGGACTTTTTGACTTTGGCAGTGACAGTCGTGACAGGTGACATTTTTGTTGGATGATATTCTAGATAGTCTTACGAAAAGTTTGGTTTTTCTGCATGAAAGTATGAAATATGAAATGTTTTCAAATAAAAAAATATTCTGGCTTTAGAGAATCTATTAATTTAATTTATAAAAAAAAACATCTCTTAGAATGTTTTCTTCTGGAGCCGAGCTAATTCTATGCTTGCAGCGTAGAGAAGAACTCTAGCACGAAGAATAAGGATAATGCGGTCAGTACCTTGTAGTAATCTGATGAGATTGGAAGTGGATGAGTGATGGTTCGGTGGCTGTCAGTAGGAACCGTAATTTTAATTCACGAAGTGACGGACGGTGTACTTATTGTAACCACGTGTACAAACACGGTATAAATGTACCCGTGAAGATGAGTAGCGTCAGCACATGACGCAAACGCATACTCACTTCCAACTCCGACACTGCTTCGGATGATACCGAGAGCTCGTGCGCTTACACACACATTCAGTGTGTTGTACACATGCTGACCACAAGTAAAATGCGTGTCACTTCGTGAGATTAAAATACTGTACCTATTGGCAGCGACCGATATAACACTCATCCACTTCCAATCTCATCATATTACTTAGTTGTGGTGCACCTAGGTCTCCTCCTCAGGCCTACCTACTTATTAGACTTACGCGAAAGTAACATCACCTTTGTTAACCCCGGGGGTTGCATTACAGAAGTCAGTTTCAGCACTTACAAGTCACATGTAATAAGGTGTAGGTAGAGTTTGTTATTTACTGGGCGTAAATCCAGACTCCAGGGTGCTACCAAGACTGCCAGCGTCGCCAGAGAGTTAATTTGGTCTTGGTATATGGGCAACTGATGGAACACGGGTGGGTTTTAGTCAGTAAAAGTCTGACACGCGCTTCACCCGAGCGGGAAACGTCACTCGATGATTTCCCACCCACAAAAAAAAGGGTACAAGCAAGATATTCATAATGAAGAAAATCAAATAACTAGGTAACACGTAGAGTCAAGACCTACGCTCCAGCAGTCGTATCGTGTAGTTACGGTTTATTGACAGTTGCGTAGTATGGCCGTGTAAAGGTTTTTAATTATATTATTAAATAAATTAATTACCTGTTTCTGTGATTCGCGCTTAAACTAGTTTTAGGCGCGACGATACTTAACAAGTTTATAATGGAGTGTCCTGTCGTTTCATCAGTTAAATACAGTCCATCAGCAGGTTGAACGTTTGTCTTGAAATATACAACCTAAAAAATTAAAGTTGTTAAAACAAGAAAATCACTTTATTAATCAGCAAATAAATGATTGTCCGATATAAACGATGGCTCATAAGCAATCATTTTGTAAGCTTATATTTTCATATTTATCATCCTTAGGAGGTTCAGGTAGGTATATAATTATTAGCACCCCTGCAGTAGGTTTTCAGTACCTAACTTCGCTTAATATTCGGTATACGTATACGTACCTACGGTCAGCAACACAACACAGGTCCATTTAAATTGTCACTTTTACATAGGTCAAAATTAATCTGCATAACTTTTTCCTAACTATGTTGGGATCTAATCTGACCTCCACAACCCAGTAACTAGGTAATACGATACCCTTTGGTAAGTAC
This sequence comes from Aporophyla nigra, assembly GCA_947507805.1. Lineage (NCBI taxonomy): Eukaryota > Metazoa > Arthropoda > Insecta > Lepidoptera > Noctuidae > Aporophyla > Aporophyla nigra. The sequence goes on along the minus strand of OX382301.1, from coordinate 14,330,442 downwards.
GCAAAATACGCGCTATGTTGTGGAGTTGCGTACACCTTCCTACGTTCCCTTTGGTAAGACTGGCCGTCCGGGCTTTTGACGACTCATAACGACTGTCATAGATCCCCCAATGACAGCCGAGACCAATGGCTTAAGTATTTTCTGGGACACGGAGGGGTAAAAGGCATTTGGTATTTAAAGATGATCACCCATCCACGTACTAACCACGCAAGCCGTGCACCAAGCGACTGTTTTTAGGGTTCCGTTGCCAAATGGCAAAAACCGGAACCCTTATAGATTCGTCATATCTGTCTGTCTGTCGGTCTGTCTGTCTGTCTGTCCGTGTATGTCACAGCCACTTTTTTCCGAAACTATAAGAGCCATGCTGTTGAAACTTGGTAACTAGATGTATTCTGTGAACCGCATTAAGATTCTCACACAAAAATAGAAAAAGAACAATAAATTTTGGGGTTCCCCATACTTAGAACTGAAACTCAAAAATTTTTTTTTCATCAAACCTATACGTGTGGGGTATCTATGGATAGGTTTTCAACAATGATATTGAGGTTTCTAATATCATTTTTTTCGAAACTGAATTGTTTGCGCGAGAGATACTTCCAAAGTGGTAAAATGTGTGTGTGTCCCCCTGTAACTTCTAAAATAAGAGAATGATAAAACTAAAAAAAATATATGATGTACATCACCATGTAAACTTCCACCGAAAATTGGTTTGAACGAGATCTAGTAAGTCGTTTTTTTTTAATACGTCATAAATCGTAAACCGCAATTTACCTTTCATTCAATCAACTCAAATATATAAAAAAAAACATTTAATTTCATAAACATAAACCTTATGCATAAACCGTGAATACCTACAGGTTTGTAAGGCTTAACCCTCGGTGCGCGAGTCCGACTCGCACTTGGCCGGTTTTTTTACTTAGCCAGAAGCCTTACTTATAGGTACAAAGGTATATAATGACAATTGTCACAAAATAATTCTATTAAATACCTACCTAAGAATTAGTTCCCTTTAAAGTTTACTTATGTTTCGACCATGAGAAGAGTAAGCTTAAAAAAAACTATAGTGTTAATCGACTTTTGTTGCTGACTGTACGAGTTTGTTTGTATTGTAATGCATAACGTAGCCATATAGTAATTAAGATGATATACCGCGGAAACAGAAGACAGGAAGATATCGCTAAATGATGTAAGTTGGAGGTTAATGTTTAAAATGACTATAACAGGTGAGCAGCGGATTGGCTGTCGGCTGGCTGAGATAAAATCTGAAGGCTGCGCGTGCGGCGGCGGTGCTGCGCGGCTGTGACGCAACGCGCCGGCGCAGACGCGGTAGCGCCGCGCGCCCTCGCCAGCGCGCAGCCTGCCACTCGCAGAGCTGCTTTATAATTGTTACACAGACGAGTTCAATAATTAAGCGATAAATATACCAGCAGTGGCGGTGAGAGGAGGGCGGCAGTCGAGCGGCGGCCGCGTTCCGTACCACACACCCGCACCGAGTGATGGACCCGAAGCTCATTCGACATTTTTCTATCGGACGCCGTAGGAATCTCACCGGACGGGTTCCCGCGCAATGCTGCGTTAGTGCGCCGCTCTGGTGAACCCTTTCGCTTGTAAATGTGCCGATATTTACATATGCGCGCTCGATCTCGCGTCGAACTTTCGATCTGCGCCCGCGCCTCGCGGCTGAGTAGTGAGCCCCGCGACCTGGCAGCCGCCGGCGCCTGCGAGCCGCCGCCGCCGCCCCAGCGCGCTCAACTGCTGCACAACGTGCGATGACCTACGTATGTCAACACCTACTTATCACACACTGTTTACACTATTTTCATTCAAAGATAAGCTTATTGTCTACGGATCACAAAGTAGGTAAATAAGTTTTCGAGCTGTACATTTTGCTCGCTGGAAAGGTAAGCTTATCGATTGGAAGTAACTCTTACTTATGTTAATGATATCCTTGAGAGTTAGTAGTGAAAAAATCGAAATATGTAAATGCGATCAGATTAATTGGGCTTCTTCTACAGTATGGTGGCTACCAAACCCTACATACTGAATACTAATTTGCATATTTAACAAACAAAAACAAAACGAACGTAAGTAGGTATTCAACACTTCAACGTATTGAAATATAATTACTACCACAACTAAACACGTTATAGAAACATTACGTATAATGTATACGTGCGCAAACAAATTCTGAGAAGATCCAATGTCCATTCGTATTGATAATACACAAGTTATTAGATACGAGTATGTAAATTATTACCTTGTTCCAATTAAATCACTAACAGTCGGTATAACTGGTGACGTTTTTGGTAAAGCTGCTATCGGAGTGACTTCGAATGACGTACCTTCAAGTAGGTACCTACAGGAAGTACAGGAGGCTACAGTACACAACCAGATGTAAATAACAATTAATAGAAACTCAATTTCAATGAAGTATGCAAAACAGGAAAACGAGGAATGTTGATATAAATAAATGCTCTACATACATTTGCATGTCCATTTGAAAAACGGTCCACCAAGTCGAGTGATCGGAATTCTTGGGATTGTTCATCTAAACTGTGTTCTGAACTTCCTAATGCAATATATTGCGGTCTATACGTTTTGAGCGATGCCTACGCTTTGGCAGTCTTATCTGTACGATGCGATGCCTGTAGAATACACACAATATGATAATAACTCCGTCTCGTCTAGTTTTGGATATATCATGAACTGGATTGCCCGCTGCACATGACATGTGATTGTGCATGATAGTTGAGAAATAATGTAGATGTTTGTGGTATCAACTGGTTTTTAGAAGTTGTAGAAGTCATACGAGGTGAATTCGTCGTTATCATAGCTGTTTCCAAACATAGATTGCCCATAAACAATTTGTCAATCGACGCTTTTTTTTTGGTCCATTTTTTCATTTCCTCCGGTCAAATGTATGAGTTTAGGTATCAAGAATTGACAGCTACAACCTACCCTACATGACCTAAAGATGGTATGGCTTATTTAAACGAAAGAAGAAGACACGTGCAGGGATATCTTCTTAGCCTGGGGTTCGTAAAGGAAAGCTTTACGGGCATTTAATCTTTTTCAAATATATTTTTGCTGTCCATGATGTGACCATTTTTCACAAACCCGAATCAGGTGACTTGATGGTCAGTACTTAAAAAATGGTGCAATCAACAAACCTACGAACGAACAACTTAGCAATTGCCCACAACACTCTACTTAAGGTCGTGAACGTGTAAAAGCAGTACTATAATCAATTATGGTCATAGTATTCTATTATGTGTAAACTCACAAAGATCTGATATAACTATGTGTGTTTGAACGAGGATCAACTGCTAGTTATTCTTTGGTTTATCATTATTTATTAAGTTTTTCGTTTATTAGAGTTACTCATTCCAGCTTTTTTATGGTTACCTACTGACAATTAAGACTCGCAAGACTGGTCACATAAAGAAGGCAAGTAGTAGGAATCATTTATCCTGTAAACTATGTTTCCTATGCGAAGCCTGAGCTGAGGGTGTAATTGCGTAAAGCAACCACTAGGAATTGCTTTCATTTTGACAGTTTTGCAACAATCATGGCGTGGTTTACGTTGCTTAGCAAACAATTTTGTTTGAATATATGAAAGAATGGATGGCAAATAAGCTTCAAAGTGATTCAGAATAGTGTTTTACAACATATCTTATTAGGTACCTTTATTGAATATCTGGTAGAACTGTTCAACCTGTACTATCGTGGATTTTTAAGGCTCTGCAAACAGGCGCGATGCGACTCTAGTAGAACAATTACTATGAAAACTTCATATAAGAGTTAATTTGAGTTCTATAAGAGATGCGTGTCTGCCTGTCGCGCCTGTCTGTCACGCGAGTCTTTAAGTTCCAATTAAAGGCTCGTGCAGAATAACAATTTCTATGACCGTGTCGCGGCGCGACAGGTCGCCCCTGTGTGAAATGTCGCCCGCGTTTTCATAGAAATTGTTCTACGGATATAAATCGCCGAATCGCATGCGATCGTCGCGTCGCGCTAGTCTGCACGAGCCTTTACACAATTTTTTAATTTGATACTTAATTGAATACTTAGGTAGGTACTTATAGCAACACTATCGTTGTAGACACGGCTACACAGCAAACTATACATTTCCAGTTTTAGCTGACCTCGCATTGTATAGGGTTTTCGTACAGTCAGAAGTCAGTTTATACTGGAAATGTACAGTTTGACCTGTGGCCGTGCGTACCTATTGTTGATAATGTTGCTAATTTTAGAACTTCTTAAGTGACGTATGGGCTTGTGTCACTTCAGTTTAGAAGTCATTGCGTTCTGCAACGCATCCATACCTATATCGACAATATAGAGTTTCACGCTGCACCTTTGAGGCTTGAACTTAGTATCATGAAGCACCTGCTGCAAAATAATCCACACACCCTAATATGGCATAGGTACTAATAGCAGCTTTGCTCAATATGAGCGGTTGAGATTTACACACTAACAGAAAATTATCACTGTATTTCAATTGCCGTTTATACAGCAATATCATCATAATTTTCTAGCTCTTATCCCAATTTATTTCGTGTTGGTGCAGCTCGTCTTCTTCCATACTTATCTATTAGTCGTCATCTCAGTAGCTACCCCCTTTCTAGCTTCGAGTATATAATGTTTCACACATTCCATCCATCGTTTCTTTGGTTTTGGTTTTAAAACTTGACTAATCATCATTGTTTCGTGTGGTGCCGAACGTAAGAATAGCACCATCTCATTTCTTTCCGTGGGTGCCCTAAAAGGCGACTAAGGGACTTATCAGAGAATGGGCAGCAGCGTTCTTTATGCATTTAACCACCATACTGCGTATAGCTGTGGACGTTATTCAGCTAAAATGATGATGATGATGAAACAGTGGGATGGGATGGACTTTCTTCATTAAATGTTAAAAGAAATCTATCGTAACGTTGTGGTTGATTAAGATTTCCAAGTGATGATACACAAATATCTTAAGGAGAAAGTAAAAGCATTTTTTTTAAATGTGTGGTTAAGTGCCTATCATGGAAATGACGTTAAGCCCTGTAGTTAGAAATGGTTTTGTAGTACCACACAGGTTTCAATATTTTTTATCAATTGCTGTTAATGTAAACCAAGATTCTTCAAGAGCATTGTGTATATAAAATACCCTAGGTCGTGTAGTAGGTAAATCTGTAAATACCTAGACAGGAAAATTGCTTTTATGTAATTAACCCCATTGTTTTAAGAACGTCCTAGAAGAATCACTTGCTACAGGTGTCCAGATAGGTATGAATGAAATGAGGACATCAATGCACCATAAAAGAAACTGACCCTTGGGATTGTTTCAGTCTTTAAAAAAACAAAACTTGTGTAATCCGGGGGTCACACTGAAAGCTTTTAGAATAGGCCAGTAAGAAAAGCAGCCGATGATTTTTTTTTAAATTTCAAATTAGGAACTCTTTGAGAATTTGTAGGTGTCTAATGACACATATGTCTTTTGTTTTTACAAATTGGCGGCAATTTAAAAAGTGTCTGTGGTGCGTCGAAATTGATTTGACTAGAAAAAAAAAATTCGCGCAATGATTTATTACGACTTTCGTTGCGGTCTTATTCAACAACCATATTACGATAGACTTCGATAAGCATTTCATGACGAATCCCCATCCCGTGCCAATGTTGACATCTAGTTTAAATGTGGTCGAAACATATTCACTGGATGATTCACGAGAAGGACGTTCTTCTACGGTGATTACTGACGGTAACGTGAGTGCTGTGCGGCTAATGATAGAAGGGAGACATATCAACAGATTCGGGCAGCTTTAGGCATTGGTATTTAGGCGTCAGATAGTTTTGTAGGTACTAGATGGATACCTCATAATTTGACGGAAGATTAAAAACGCCGGTCGTTTAGATTGGAAAAGACAATGTGCAATGGATGGTTTCCATTCGAAGATTCGCCAACAAAACTCAACAGAAGTCAATTGAAAAAGATGATTGCCTCATTTGATGGACGGACGGGTCATTCGGCAACAATTGTCCGAGAAGATAAAAGGAATGTTACTGCATATTGGTATGTCAGTCATTGTTTACCAGTTGTCTTGGAAAATGTTACAAAGCAGCGCCCAAGAAGAAGGATCCTCCTCCGCCACGACAACGCTCCACCTCACTCCGCCAGATGGACTATCGAATATTTGTCTACCGAAGACATAGAGTTAGTGAGTCCGTCCTCCTGACAGTCCCAACCTGGCACCTTGTAACTTTTATTTATTTCAAAAAATAAAAGATAAACTTAGAAGACACCAAACTATATTGTAGCATCTTCGGAGATCCGTGGTGAAGACGTTTACTTTTCAAAAGTTAGTAAAATTCTGTGACTCTTGCTGATAAACGGAATTGCACGAAAGCCGATTTGTAATCGCAGTTCTATCTATCCAACCAGTTGGTTGGACACAAGAGGGCTCTGGTGTCTTGGAAACAGCTGATGGAGCTAAACCACTACGCGCAAGCGACTGCATACACTGGCTCGCTCATGGAAGACTTCCTCCGCAAGTACAGTGTCATTTATAGCCTTCCACTTTGCCCAGGCAGTTAGTATCTATGGAGATTTTCAGATGACACAGGATTAAAGATGTCAAGAGTACAAGTAACATCTGCATGCGCTAATATCAATAAAGAATTCTTCTATGCTTTGATAAAAACTCATCTGTGATTGTAAAGCATCATTCTAATGAATCTATAAACTTACCTAATTGCCTACATTCATCTTTCAGTATCTTTTAAATATAGGTAGGTGTTCAGCTGTGGCTTGGTGTCTATATTGGTGTAACTTTAGTTGTGAAGATATTGGTGCCGATTCTGTTGTAAAAAATTCTCTAAACTAAACTAAAAATCACTAAAATTTGGTTTATTCCTTTCAAACGACGATTTCCTATTCTGAAATAGACTAAAGTGACACAACTTAACTATATTTTAGTTTGACAGCACTAAGATTGCACTGAGTTATTAGTTTAGTGAAAATGACAATTTTGCTATTCTGAGTTTACCGGTTTTCACCAAAAATTTTGACTATAATAATTTATTTTGACTAAACCTGACTAATTTTAATCGCGATTAAAAAGGTGTGGAATAAAACTAGTGGTCATGAACAAAAATTCACACCAACGCCTCGCCTTCACGTGCAAAAACAGTGCTGTATTTTTTATTTTTTTATTTTGCTTATATCTCGAAAATGGCGTGTCCTACCGCAAAAATAATGAAATTTTCGACCCCCTTTATGAAACCCCGGAACATTTAAATCTCAACACGTGGGTATTTTTTTTTTTTTTTCAAACAAAGATTGAAAAATTCCATATAAAACACGTCCAGGACTCCAGGCTGCCCCCTTGCGCGCGCCTTCGTCTTTAAAAAATTCATTGCGTAGCGCACACAAGTACCACGTTGCGAAACCAAAAGAAACAAAAAACCACGTTGATTGTCAAATTCGTTTTTAGTCGTGTCAAAATCATTTTTAAATTTAGAGATTTTTTCTTGCAGAATAGCGTTAAAATTCTCATAGCCAAAAGTAAGGAATTTTAGAGATAGTTTAGTTAGTTTAGTTCTGTGTACAACAGAATCGGCACCATTGTTTATTGATTGTATACTCTTTTTGTTTCTAACGAGATCATCTACTTAACCTTTTCCCAAATATATTGAGGTCCGCTTCTAATCAAATCAGATGTGGCTGACTACCAGTATTTCACATGGAGCGCTGCCTATCTGACCTCCACAACCCACTGACCTCCACAACCCAGTTACTGGGTAATACGATACCCCTTGGTAAAAATGGTTGTCAGACTTACAGGCTTCTGACGATACCTTATAACTGTCAAAGATCCACGTATGACGGCCGACATCAACTTAACGTGATTTCCGAGGCACAGAGAGTTCTTGGTTTGTTAAGATGGTCACCCATCCACGGACCAACCTCGGCAAGCGTCGCTTAACCTGATCGATCGACCCGAACTTAACCATAAATTTAAAACCTCAGTTACGGTTTCCTAAAAAAGCGGTGACATTAATATTATAACGGCCGTCATGAAAATTCTCACCTGTATTTGACATTAAAGAAGAAATAAACCAAAGCTTTATGTAATGTTGCCTTCATTCATACTCATGTGAATGCAAATACAGACACGTAACACCTTTGTGGTTTTTCTTGTCTCCCTATTTTTAACCCTATCTTAAAACACCCATAAGGTCTTGTTTTGGCTCAATCTTTACGCCTTCCGGTAAAATTGGTTCATGTAAAACTAGCTATGATCATGGCCAAAAAGTGACTGTGAAATGTTAAACCTGTCAGCAGCTTTAGCACGCTTTGGTAGATCGGCTGTCAGTCTATTTTTTATCGGGGGAACGCTGGTTTTGGCATTCCAGGGATCAAAAAGCTGTGGCAATGACTCCTGTTCTAGGTAAAAAAATCCTGGCTTGCTTATGACTATTAGGGGTTCGTAGCTGAGTAATAACAACCTCAGGCCTCGATCGATCAGGTAAAGCTGCGCTTCCCGCGTTTGGTCCATGGATGGGTGACCATATTTATATATCGAGATCCATCCGTGCCTCGGACAGCACTTAATGCCTTAATCAGAGACCCGAAAGTATGGCAACCAGTCTTACCAAGGGGTATTGTATTACCCTGTAACTTGGTGGTGGAGGTCAGATAGACAGTTGCTCCAAATAAAATACAGGTATTCAGCTGCATCCGGTTAGACAGAAAGCCGACCCCAACATAGTTGGGAAAAGGCTAGACAGATTGTTTATGGCTATTTGGCATAGATAAGAATCTTAGATATCCATATAAAGAAAAGAAAATAATGTTTTGTGTTTTGTGGAGTCCTCAATTAAACCCATTAAGAAGTATATCTTTGACTATCTAAGTTCTCCACGTAATATGCTGGATCATCAGGATAAGAAAGGGTCAAGATGAAGATCCTTACAAACAAATTATAAGTGTCAGGCATTATGGCTGTTTTATTTTTATTTTGTACGTTTATTTATTGTGTTCGTACATGTAAAGTAGGTACAGAACTATAGGACACTACGCATCTACCACTTAGATGGTAGGAGTACCTACCACCTACCATAATGTGGTTATGAAGAAATGTTGTTTGTTGCTAAGGAAATAATATTATTTTATTATTCAGAAATTACATTAATTTGCGAAACATAATGTATTTAGGTAGGTGAAAAAAAATTTTGAGCGTTGACTGTTCGTCCAATTAATTTAGTAAATAACCTATTTTGTAGTACAATTCAGTTTAAGAATTCTGATTAACTACAAACGCGGACAATACCGGTGGATCACTTTTCACTCTTATGCCTTAAGCAAGGCTGAAAAGTGGTTAGTCGCCAATGTCTGCGAAAAAAAAGGATTCTTATTATGATATTTACTTAATTTTACTAGCTTCAAGTGTGAAATGTGGACATAACACGTAATCGTGAGTAACGAAACGCCAGAGTAGGATTGGTGAGCAGCAGACCGTAGAGTCAGAAGGCCTTCACGTCCATGCTTCGGTGGTTCCATTGACGCCTCCTCTTTTACGCAGACAATTATACTAATATGTACATAATGCATGTACGTAGTTGTATTTAATTGGTGTGGTAAATAAGTGGGTAGATTTTAACTGGGAATATTATCTGATAGGGACAAGAGTGAGTGCAAATGTCAATAAAAGAAAAGTTGCGTATATTTTTGTTTATTTCTCATGTTAATAACTTGTTCAATAACAGTTAAACTAACCAGTCCTTCTATCCAAATTCACAGTTAACTATTAAACACAAAAACAAAATAAACAAACTCTACCAATTATATTCGTGGAGTGTAACGTGTCAACAAGTGGACGTGAAGTAGTTAGAAGCCCTTCGCAGGCTTTGTCTCAGCAAGACAGATCCACGCAGGTTCTGAGGAGGTTTGGACCTCGGCCGTGTAGCAACAACGAGCCAGGTATGTGTGTGTGTGCCATACTCATTTGTGCGCGAACCGGTCCTATAGACTCAAGCCACCGTTCGATTCAACCACATAATTTAAATAAATGATAAAGTCTCATGCTGGGTTTCACAATTAAAACTATTAAGGCCGACGGAACGCTACGATTTCGTTTGCCCGTTACATAATTAGAAAGCAACAAGTGACAGAGAAGTAACTCTATAAAACAAGAGCAAGTACTGGCGGGTAAACATGAACATTGCAATTCTAACATCCTTTCGATCAGTTTAGAGAAATCTATGTAATTTTCATTAAGCTAATGGCTTACTACGTTTTTACTACCTTGTTTAACGGGCGGGGTTTATAGATTTAACTAAACTTTAGAGACGTGTTCATCAGCAGTTCTGTGTTTAACCGTTTCATTTATCAGCTTCCGTCTTTATCTTTTTATCTGATCTCTCGCGTGTGCGGAACCAACCTGTCCAGACGTACGGTACATGTTTTCGTCATTATGTGATACCGTTGGTACTTGGTATTGTTGATACAGATTACCGTATGAATTAGAGTACATTGAGTTACAACACTTTGTTATTCAACGTAGATCTTATCTTCGCTAACGGAGTGACCTGACCTGTCAAATTAATTGAACGCAAGCATTAATTCATTCTTAACTTTTGTTGTTGAGGTAGGATCTTCAGGATCAATATGTAATAAGCGTAAGTCATAATACTATGTGTTAACAAATACTAGGTTCACGTTATTTTCCGAATCCAATAGTAACATTTCTTCTTCGATGATAATTAAATCATCGTTTATGATCTGAGCTGAACACGCTTGGAAAACGTTACAACCTAGGAAAAGTTTAGCATATCATTTGCAACAGTAATGTTCTGGAGCTAAATGTCAAAGTGTGCATAAACAGTAGTTTGTAACTCATCGTCTACGATCAGCACGATAACTTGTTTCCTGCGAGTAGTCGTTGTTGGATATTGTAAGGTTCGCGAAAATGTAGGAGTGGATCTGAGAAGTATTTTCCACAATATTTTGAGTTTTTCTCATACTTTTAATAATTATGCTACTAGCTCTTAACTGTGCGTAGGTCCTTTTGTGACTACTGTAGAAGTAAGTATGTGTATCACCAATCAGATTTCTATACTGAATTGTGGTTATTCATATCGTTCGTCTAAAAGGTCTATTGTGCTATTAAGAGAAGAAAATTTTAAATTGCTTGTTTCATGATAATGTGTAAGCTTAGAAAGATACTAAAATAACAAATGGGACTAATAGATAGTAATTAATTTGACGACTTACTAGGCTCTTCCTAGGAACTTGTTATAATTTTGCCTTGAGTTGACATCTAAGGTTTGACATTTTGCAGACTTTTGTTGGTCAATTAGTTTCACTTCCAATGTAGAGCTTTCTGTGTGTAGTAGACAGTTGTACTCTAATATCTAATTTCCAAATTTATTAATCTGAATTAAAATAAAACGTATAGCACGTATTATATTTACTTACGTTTAGGTTTTTACAAAATGTTTTGCGGTTGTATTTTTACTACGTTCGATCACAAACAGACTTATGTTGTTTCAAATAAACTAAGACTTATCTAGTGTGACATTAGCTGTTAATTTTCAAATTTCTTAATATTGCTCTTTGAATGGATAAAGTTTTATTTTCGGTCGTGATATTATGTTTTAGCATAACGAGTTCTTCAAGGTTGAGATGGGTTAGACGCATTATCACTTGACAATATGGATGTCCCCCTGTCATTCAGACGAATTATACCTTTTTTGTCGTGTTGTGTTGTAGAATATTCGAAATCTTATCAGTTATCACGTTTGTTGTAAGTGATTAAGAGGGAAAAGGTTATTTTGTTATTTAATTGAGTGAACGATGATTTTCTTTAAGGCATCTATGATCTCAGAGTGGTGATATAGTAGTATGGGTCGTGTTATGTCGCGCGGACACTAAGAGAGTCAACTGAGGTCAACTGTATGGTGCTAGAGGCGACACGAACTATCCGCACCGCGCCGTACAATGTTGCAGTCTTTAGATAGTGCACCTTACGACCACACATGTCTCATGGAACAATAGGCGAAGTAACTTAACATTTTTATTAGTACTTTTAAAATTTTTTGTCACTTTTTTAAAATAGATTTCGCTACCAAAATACAAAAGAAGGAGTACAAAAATACTTAGAAATAGAATCGTACGATATTTAAAATGGAAGTAAATTCTCTGGTTTTACGAAAAATTACTATAACATTTAAAACTGCAATCAACAGCTAAATGTACAAACTGACATTCCCAACTTTGGTATTGTATTGTAAATTACTTATAATCAAAAACAAAGACTTCTTAGTAAGTTCACCTGATACTAAATTAGATACCCGCATTTCAATAGAAAGCAAATATTGCATGATTAGCACTTAACTTATTCAAATACTAAATGATGTATTTCGGCTCGTTTTCTTTGTGGGAACTTGGCGTTATTATGTTCTTAACAAGAGTCTTTGACAAGCTCCTAATCTACAATATTATATCATCGCTTTAATTATATCAATGGCAGTTTCTAAGAAATGTTAATTGATGTAATTGGCTGGTGCAAAGTAGGTAATCTTTACGCTATTAGCGACTGAGTATTACCCATTTTATTGTGGAAAGAACTACTAATAAAGAGTTTTTCCTTATTTTTAAAACCTGTTTAATATGACAACATTATTTAAATTATATTAGCAGGCAAAATAATTGTCTGAATCAGGTATTATCTCCATTTTTCTCTTAATTTCGTTTCCCTATTTATAATACGCAAATACCTACATAAGTAGGTACCTCATAATCAGGTGTGAAGTAAAATAAAATCGCTTCTAGTTAATTGGTTATTTATTTAAAATCAAAGTGATAAGTAATTTTTCATGCAAATGTAGGCTCTATAAAAATCATCTCACGTGAATAAGTATAAAATATAGTTTGGCATAGACTTATACAAACGTTTAAGCACGAGTAGGCTCGTGGCGCTACGAAGTTCCGTATGAAACATTAATATGTGAAAATTATAAGTATCGGTACAGATGTACAAATTTAATGAAAAATTGAGACAGAGTTTTTTTTTTTTTGGAATATCTAGCCCATGACTAAATTACTGTTGTCGTTTTTCTGTCTTCCTTTAGAACCCCACCAAGTAAGCCTCTAATTATAAATTCCAACAAATCTTTGATTATTTATTCATACCCACGTGACTTTGATGAGTTACCTGCCGTGGAACAGAATTAATAATAGATAAATTTACAACACGTTCTGTGGCGCCGTCGAAGAAAAAGACTCCACATCTATTAGCTTTTCTAAACTTGCTACCGGTGTGAGCCAAATCGTTTGAAAGCTTATGTCTCCGTAATCGATTCATTTAGAATCCATTATTATTTGCCACACAGTGGGGGCAATGTTGAAGAACTACTAATAGCTAATAAAATATTAAACACTAATTTATAATAGTTTATATTAAGCTTTGGCAGTCGTTTCAGGGACAACCGCATGATTTAAGTATTAAGGCTTATCAAGAAAAGACATTTAGCTAATTAAATTTAAACCGTCACAAGCCGTTACTTCGGCAGATGATGATATCTGCCTAGCCTTTTCCCCAACTATGTTGGAGTCAGCTTCCAGTCTTACCAGATGCAGCTGAGTACAAGGACTTTACATGGAGCGACCGCCTATCTGATCTCCACAACCCAGTTACTAGTAATACGATAGGCCTTGGTAAGACTGGTTGTCAGACTATTGAGTTTGTGACTACCCGTAACGACACACACATCCACATTACATTAAAAAGAATGGGAAAACAGGAAAGACAAAAAATGAAAAACAAAAAGAAAGGCAGAAAAAGAAAGGGAAAAGGAAAAGGAAGGAAATCACATTTCCTTTATTTTTCCTTTCTTTTTCTTTGTATAGTTGGATGTTTGGATGCTGGTTACTCAATCACGGCTGAATAAATTTGGATGGAATTTGGCTCACAGATGCATTATAGCCTGTTTTAACACATGTGATACTTTAATGCCGGTAGTACGTTCCCATAGGATTATTTTCAATCTCCACGCGGACGAAGCCGGTGACAAAAACTAGTTAGAAATAATTATTCAGACCGAAGACCGGTAGCACTAAGCAGTGCTAACGAGAACTGCTAATTGTTAATAATACACATAATAGTAATTAATAACAATCTTTAGAAAGCTTCAGTAGCTACTGTAGGCATAGTTATAACAATTTACGTGGAAATTTATTAGGCAATTATAACAGTTATAAAGTTTACGTGGAAATTGTTTCTTATTTATCGTGAAAAGAAATTGGCGGGATCTCGAAAAATCTTTTCATTCTATAATTTTCTAAAGAGATTAGTACGTAACTAGAAGTTAGTAAACCAGTATTTCATTGATACTCTATTAGGGGTTACCCATACTGCAGAAATTGTAGGATCTGCTAGGGAAATCAGCACATTTTCTATCGGTATCTTTATATATACAAGGTGGCCGTCATCGACAGGGAACGTATGTTCGGGTATGTTTAAGAGGGTCCTTGGCTGGTTTAGATTCACAGTTAGACCCGATAGGTGCCGCACAAAGAAAACGTCTGTTTGACCGATGTTATATTATAAAATGATAATGATGAATTGCGTACCAAAACCCAGAATTGATAAATATAGTTTTCCAAGGTTTCATAACCATTTGGATACGTCAAAATAAAGTTGTTTGTTAGAAGTTAATTATCACCTAGGCCATGTATGAATGCCTCGTGCCAATTTCTGCGTTTACGGCCTTCGATCTTTCTCACGAACCCTATACATGATATGACAGTACAGCATTTTATCCACTTCTGCCAATGCAACCCGAAACTTAGCATGCTACAATGTAACAACTATATGGACTGGAATTTAATAAAACTAGAATTACTTCTCAAAGAGATTGCATAAACGTGTTTCTAGCTTTAGAGATCTGTTTAACTTATGAAAATGGAAATAGGTTTATCGAAATATGTCGGTAAAGTATGTATTCGTCGATATTAAGAACAGAATTGTCGATAAAGTTCCTACATGATATTGGTTTTGCGACAGATATTTATGGACGGCTTTTGTCATGTCCGCTTGATATATTAGAGGTTTACTAAACGTTAGGTACTGTGGTAGTTTAAGATATCTCCGGTTTTCTGGTAAATAATATAGCAGCTTGTAACTGTCTCATTGCAAGGTAACTAGGCTGTGCCGGACGTAAAGAACAGCACCATCCCATTTCATCCCAAGGATGTCGTAAAAGGCGCCTAAGGGACTTACTAGAGAATGGGTACCAGCGTTCTCTTTGCAGTTTACCACCATACTGCGATCGCCAACCTGCCTACCAAGCGTGGCAATTTTGGCAAACCCGACGTCTTTCGGCTGAAATGATGATCAAATCAAATCAAAATCAAATCAAAAGTCATTTATTCAAACTAGGCTGAGAGTCAGCACTTTTTGAACGTCAAAGTCACATAAGACAGTCCCCCCAAAACGCCCGTCCTTCGACACTTCCTAGTGCTTTGGCTGGGAAGAAGAAGTGGCGGAACAAACTCCCCAGCAGCACTGCTGTCTGTTAAGTTAGAAGAACTTGATTCTGTACAATATTGTATAAGTTATTAATATAATAAAACAAAACATACATTATTCGCCATATTTCAGCTAGCACACGCCATTATGATGATGAGGTCAATTCTTATACTAAGCAGGAACGAGCATTGGGTCACCTGCGTGGTTAACAAGCTGCTTATGTTAGTGAATCCAGTAAATAACAGCAGTTATAGGTTTTCCACGTAATTTTTAGCTGACACATAAAATAGAGTAAGGGAGCTCTTAGTTAGGTAGGCACTTTAATCTAGTAAAATAAGGTCCTTTCTTCAGGTGCTACCTTAGCATTCGGTTTACTTTCCAAAAATCACGCTACTACTTATGTATATAAAAGGAAAACTGACTGAATTAAATATCAACGCACACCCGAAATAACTGGGACTAATAATGTGAGAATTTGGACACGGCTTCTTGTTATAATTTAAGGGAGCACTAAGAAGGGGTTTCTAGAAATTCGACCTATAAGAGAGTGAGAAGGGGATTTAGTTTGTATGATAAATCTTATTCCTTTAGTTAATAAATGTGAAACTTTGCATGAATGTGAATTTATTTAAGAATATAACCTTATATTTTTTTAAATGGTACCTAACCTACACGGACGAATGATACACAACGCATGAAAAGAGCAATAGGTTATATTTCGTTCAAACTGCGTAGACTATTCGAGCACTATGCTCTCCTAAGCAAATCAAAATACACTCCAACCGTAGGTTAGTGTTGTTTAGACAACCCACCAGATTCACACATCATTCTGTTCCAATATTTGAACATAAATTGTTTATGTGTTCCAGAATTCTAATTCAGTGAGATTATTTGTTGAGTGGGCGATGATTGGCGTAGATTAAAGTGTTATTTTCACGAATCGTACAAAATTTTTCTCATTCGAAGTAGCTTCCAGAATATACCAGAGAAACTACGAACCGTTTGTTATCTTTGAACTCCATTAAGCCGGTCCGTGTTAAAAACATTTTACACCAATTAGAGTTCTCATAACCCTTATGAAAAAAAAAAACACACAAAAAGCAAAAGGCAAAGTGACGTGTCGGTGTTAATTTCCTTTAATCCAATCTTGAACAACGCTAGACAAAAGGAGAACTGTCAATTACGGTACGGTATAACGGGCATTTTATCCTGGGTATCATTGAAACAAGGAGGAACATAATCTGCAGCTATTCCCGACGGTCGTTGATCTAATTGAGCATTTGAGCGGTGCGTGCGTGCTAATGGGCTAATTACGTGCATGAAGCCGTGAATTGGTGAGTCAACAGCAGGACGCGGCGTCCGTGGGAGGCAGACGGCGTGGCTCCGACACTCACACCGCTGGCATACTTCGTTATCGTAAAACGTGATTTAGACTTACTTTGATAGTAATCAATAGTAAGAATAGGCGCTGTGTAGGCTGGTGGGACTTGCAAAACCATACGGTTCCTCACTGACCGGTTCAGTAGTTTTCAAACGGTGTTGTAATGTTTCTTGAAACCGATTTTAATGGTATATTTATCTGAGGGTAATGGTTTTACTACAATTGACTCTTTCCTCAGTCTGTTTTAATCATTTTCAAGTTCCTTGCACTTTGATACCTCTCACAATAAAACGAGAGAATCAATTCTGAACTTGGGAACATTGAACATGAGTATCATATATGGGCACTTTCATTGACTCTGCGTTTTGAATTGTTTTTATAGTTATGTGGATGGCAGTTCATTACGTTCAGTTCTTCTTTGAAAACAAAAAATAGGCTCAGCCCATTAGTAGAATAGTGAAGGAATATGCGATGTGGAGAAGTTGTAGAAACCAGTTGTGTTTTTAATGGTTAAGAGTTACTGTTCGCAGTTCATCTGACTTTTGTTATTTTAGATAAATGAGTGATTTATACTAAAACTAACTTTTTATAAACTAACCTACTTCTTAGGTATTCAAGTCATAGGTACTTGCAAACATTTTTGCAGTATCTATAAGGTTATGGTTAGCTTAGGTAAGGATTATAACTTTCAGATAGATATTATTGTTAATCCTCACAGTATAGTGTTATTAATTACTTTAAGTTTGGCAAGTACCTACTATGGAAAACATCTTAAAACTATAAGTAGATATTCATAACGATTGGTGCTTCCATTCTAGCAATGCTCATCTTTCGAGGTGTATACATTTTAGATCATCTGATGGAAGCTGCTTATCGGAAACCAATCAAGTCATCTTTCTTAAGTCAGAAAATATACAAACATAAATGGCGATTAGCATGGTGAACTCAAGAATTAAGAAAAAGCAGACAAGTTTTTTTTTATAAGAAGACCTCTGATTCTACAACTTATTTATTCATCTATAGTCAATTCAAAGTTCAAACAGGTTGACAAATCTTCAAAATACGAGCTCTACAAATCATGTTCTATAATTTTATGCTAGCAAAGTAAGAATACTGAACAAGTTTTGATACAAAAGTTATTAAAGCAAAGCTAATGTTGGCAATGTTTCTAAGCCAACGGCATACGTCGCGATAGATTTAATATCAATTATTATTCTATATCTTCCGAATAAAAACTGGTATAAAGTGATTCTAACTTTCGCTACCGTCAAAATACCTCATATAACGGCTCCAAGAGACACGCGCCAAAAAAAGAACACATAGCCGACAGAGCATTAGTTATTTGCGCGTAACGGCGCAGGCGCAACTCCGGTAGCCGCGGTGCCCGGTAGCACTCAATAAGCCGCCGAATTTCATGCTCACAATAATTATTGCGGTTAGGTAGTATTTATGAATACTCATACTAAATAATAATTGAGGTTTATTATCGTTAATAAACCACATTGTACCGGTATCTCTCTTTTAATTCTCCATTCGATATAGACCGTGCAAACTTCGAGATGCTCGAATGTCTGGATCTTTTAGTGGAGCGTTTCATTGGGACGTAGATGAAACTTTATTCGTTTTGTGAGATATTTATTTAAGCCTTCGTTAAGAATTTATGTAAAATATTGCAGATAATTCAGGTTACGATATTTTAAAACGAAACATGAATTATGTTACGAGTTTGTGAAGGCGCGGGCGACGGGAAGACTTCCATAAAAATATAACGGTATTCAACGTGAAGTCTGTTTGACATTTGTTTATCTTCACTGTTTAAATAATTGACTTATTGAAGTGTGAATTTACGTTTGACTCTAATAGTAGTTTTATAGCTGTTACCTGCTCGTAATTCGTGAGTGTTTGATTGTTCTAACTATACAAATAAAGTTGTAATGTGGCCACAAAAATGTCTCACGGAATGTCTAACAAAGGTATGATGTTGTTTGATCACGGAAGATAGTGTTCTTTAAATATAGAAAAGTTTTTACAATACAGGTTCCAAATAATTTATAACACAACTTACACAATTATATTAAAGCCACATCATATTTTCATGTGGCTCTGACTTAAAGATTTACTGATACAGAATGCCTCGTGGCATTAAGCCCACTTTTTGCGCCACCTTGTCTATAATTAAATAAATATTACAAATAGAATTATTGCTTTAGAGTAATGGCTATTTGTATTTCAATTCTATGCATCATATATCATGTCACAACTTCACATCTCGACGATACGAATCGCACTGTTCATTTCACATAATATATAAGCGCAATAAATGTGCCCAGAAAAACTTGACCTATCACACTCTCTTGCGTAACGCAATTCAAACATAACTGTGTTAATTTTACACCTGTTTCATAAAAATATGGTTGAGATGTACATCTGTGAGGGCACGTGGGTCAACATGCTCACCTGAAACACTCGCCCATCATTGTTCACGACACACTCATCGCTAAGACTCGCAGCTTGCGTTTTTTCTTCGCAATATTTACTCAAGCACATCTCATTGTTATAACTTTCGTGGCAGCTGCGTCCTGCATAAGAGAAAGGTATAAAAACATCTACGCATCACCCATTATCTGAAATACGTGAAAAAGACAACGTGCAATGTATTAGAGGAAGCGCGTCGTAAATGATAAGCACTGTTGTGACTTCTTATCACTGGAACCGAGTTTGGTGAGTGACTAATGCTTTTGTTTGGGGTCTAAAACGTAACACTGATTTGACAGTTCCAAAAGTAGTTCAAAAGGAATGTTAAAGAAGGTATTACCGGCCATACTGTGGGCTTTTGGACATTGTTTCGTATTTCGTATCAGCTACGAACGAGTTGTTTTAGTACTCCAACCAACTGTTTTGCACTGTTACTATAGTAGATCGTGCACCTAGCTTCTGACGTTTCATAAGTGCCCATGTAGGTTTATATGAAATAAAAATATTTTGATTTGATTTGATTTGAGTTATTTTATAACTAAATCCTACTACCAATATCTATAAATGTAGTATAAGGAATTGAATAGCTATTCTATTTGGAATCGCATATTTTCTGAAGGTAGCGTCGTTCAAGTTTAAATTTTGTCAATTTCACAATCACTCCCGAATCGATTTCGTCGTAGCACTCGTAGCACCGTAGACCCAAAATTACAAAAATAGATTTATAGTTCGTAGGCTTTTCGTAGCACACTGGCTACTTTGGTTGCATGCGTCGTATTGTATTGTGGCTCAAAAATTTGAAATTCCTGAAAAAGTGTAGTGTCACGGCGTGATAAGTGGATCTACGGTTAGTATTTACACGTAGCCAGCGTAGCAAATAAACAGAACGTCAGCGTAACTAATGGTGGTACACTACTTCTGGTACTGAAACGTTCTGATTTTGCGCCCCATTTTGGAAGAGATATATAATGTTAGGGTTTGACCTCGAATGGCTGTATGGAGAATATTTTAACTTTTTGACGAATGGAATGGTGCTGACGCTTTGAATGAGTGGGTGGTGTTTTTAGGTAGCAGTGGTAGCAGCTGCTGTTGTTGTTGGTGGTGGTGGTGGTGGTGGTGGTAGATAGTAGTGAGGGTTGTTCCCGGAGTGGCAGGCATGTTGTGAGAGGGGCGGGGCGGTGCGAGAGGGCGCGGGTCGGGGGGCGGGGCGGGCACGCCCGCACTCGGCGGCGCAGGCGCGGGGTCCGGACGACGCCGCCGCGTCTGCCGCGCCCGGCGCTCACTCGGGCCGCGAGCGCAGCGCCGCGAGCACGCCATGCGCTTCACCTCTGTTCCGCACGCACGAGCGCGCGACCACTCCCGCGCGCCTGTCCGACACAGTGATGTTACCAGACTCCGCTGTAATGTGCCATCGGTTCGTTCGTGAACGAGTGCCACTCCATCTGTTTCCCAAGCGTTGACTGTGCGATTGTTCGAGGATATTGCGGATTTTGCGTACCCGTCGACGTTGGATGCGTTAAAATTTCGGGTGAGTGAGAGAGGCGAGCGGTCGTGCGCCCGCGGCCGGTTTGACCGCATTATTTTCGAAATACGTACGCCGCAATCCGGTCGACCGCGCTAGAACGATCAAAACATTATAACAAAAACATATAAATTCGGTGACGTTAATATACATTTCCAGATCAGCCAGTATTTTCGTGATCTTGAATACTTTCACAAAAAGTTGATTTTGTTTCAGAAAAATGTGTGTTTGTTTGGCATATTATATGATTTAAGATGAACTTGAAGACAATTGTTAGATTCAGGATTTTCTCAATGTAGTTTAATAAATATAAATAGAGTCAAAAGATCAGTTCGAGCTAAATGATCGTGATTAAATAATGTCGTACAAACTAAACAGCGCGTACAGTTATTCGTAGCAGCACGAAACGCATCCCGTTGATGTCTTTTACTGAACGCTTTTGGAAAGTGCTTGAGCGATATAACCATGTTTATATTGGGTGTTTGTGTAACATGACATGTGATTTTGGTTTCTCTTCATTTTAATATGGTGTGTATCGTCAAACATGCATTTTTAGTAACATATTCTCCAATTTGTGTTTTAACTTGTGCTACGTAGAACGATGTTCATGTCTGATAGTGTATTAGTGCTGTAGATAAGAATACAAAGTAAATGCTAGTTAATTTGTAGAATTTCATTGATATTTAGTTTTTATAGAGGTTGTAACTCATCTACATTTGAATGTATCGCGTCACATGGTCACTTGTATTTTGATAATCCCCACCACTTGCTACGCCGCAGAGATAAGTCATTCCGCCATAGTTTTAGACATAATTATTTACTTTTAGAAAACTGGGTTAGGTTTATAAACTCTCTTGTAATCTTTACATAAGTAAAAAGCTGCAAATTACTGCAAAATACAAAAACATGTTAAATCTCATTGCATCCGAAGTAGATTCTGGTTTCTGTCAGTGTTGGGTATATTCGCGTATAAATTACCGGGACGAAAACATTCTTGTACACAAATGCAGGGAAATTCCGAACGAGTAAACAAATAAACGATATGATTATAAGCAGCTGTGTTGTGGTTTGGCGTTGTATTGCGGTGATATTTGTTTATGTGCTAATCTTTTTCTTACTTTTCTCTAAGCGTGTGTAGGAGGACTGTGTGTAGTGGTTAGATATATTTGAAATCTGAATCCAAAATGTAAAACGGATAAACTCATTTAATACAAACCTTAATTTGTGTCGCCATTGCCAGAAAAATGGATATAAGTTATAATTGCTGCTAGAGAGTTTGTTGCGCTACTTCTTTCCAGCTAAAGCACTAGGAATTGGTGAAGGCGGGCGTTTTGGGAGACTGTCTTATGAAATTTTGATGATTGAAAAGGGCTGGACAAATTGATTTTGAATTAAGCATAGCATCTTATGAAGGCTGCGACAATGTGGAGGGCATTTAGCCCTCAATACATTGACCATAAACTTCCAATTTGTGGGCAGAGTAACACGATGAAAACACCGGTGATAAGGGAGGTATTTGACCTTTGATGTTGGATCGTCATCGCCGGGGGGCGTGTCCTAGATCTTAAATAAAAATAGTCATCATCGCCAACCACTATCAGTCATCGTTTACCTCCGGTCGGAAACGTGCGCGTCTATTGATGTCCACTTAATAAACACCTCTCGTAGGCGTATGTTTACTGGATCTTGCTCATTAATTAATAATTGCCCATCAATTTTTCACCATTCAAACTACGTTGAACAGTTAGTGACCTAACCGATGTTTATTGAAAACTATCTTTCATTCATAATATTGAAATAAAATTGGAAGATATTGGAATACCGATGGTGTACTCCTATGGTTGGCACTAGGTAAGCATAAGCTTGTACAGTTTTACTTAACAGTGACAAGAGGTTCGAAGCTCACTTTACCACTTGTGCATGTTGACCGGTACATGTACTACTCAACTGAATTAAATATGCATGAGTATATTACAATGTATGTTAGTGCATTCATTAGAAATACACCTAGAGATAAAACAACTGCCGGTTGGACACAGTGTCAGTCTTTGTTGGCTAACCAATTACTAGTAAACTGCATCAGTGTTGTAAGTTCCTTGGAAATTCTTACTCAATTAGATTACTTGTGTCGATGTGCAAACCTCGATAGCCCTTAGGTCCCTGTGTTCAAATCCTCCTTCGGTTTAATTCATCAAAGACTCTAGCTCTTTATGCATATTATAAAACGCAAGGTCTGTCCGCTAATATCTTACCTTCTATTAAACAGATTTTAATTAATTTTGTATTGCTATAGTGAGGTCGTTTATTGATTATGATTTAATTTTATAAACCTCTCTGCGCCATGACATAAGTGAGAGCAAGCTCTACTGCTGAAAAGCTGATAGTTTGATAATACTGGCTAATCTAGAAACCTATCGATTTTTAATCTTCACTAGTAAAAATGTTGATTACTTTTATATGTCATCTGTAATTTCAATGAATTTACGTATGCTGTTGATTTTATATAAATAAGTAAATGTGTAGTAATTAATTGCCAATGTTAACGTTCGTTTTTGCATCTTTGCAGGTGGGTCGAGGAGAATTATGCGTGGGGCGTGCGCATGCGCGGTGGTGTGTGCGCTGGTGGCGCTGTGCGCGTGCGCGGGAATGGACGAGCGCACGCGCGGTGCCGCCGAGCGCCAGCTGCTGGCGCTGCTGGGCCTGCCGCGCCGGCCCGCGCGCCGCGCCGCGCCGCCGCCCGTGCCGCGCGCCATGCGCCTGCTGTACGAGGCCGACGGCGCCATCCCCGCCGCCGCAGCCAACACGGCGCGCTCATACCACCACACTCCCACCGAGCTCGACCTGCGGTTTCCCGGCGAGCATCGATTTCGTCTCTACTTCAACCTGAGCAGCATCCCCAGCGACGAGCTCGCTCGTGGAGCCGACATCACGTTTCAACGGGTCGACGGAGTCGAGGGCGCCCAACGGCTGCTCCTGTACGACATAGTACGGCCGGGCCGCCGCGGCAAGACAGCGCCTATCCTGCGGCTGCTGGACTCAGTGCCGTTGAGGGCCGCTAAAGGCGCTGTCACAGCAGACGCGCTCGGTGCAGCGCGCCGGTGGCTCTCGGAGCCAGAACATAATCATGGACTATTAGTGCGTGTGTTAGAAGAGGGTGAGCAAAATATAGACGCTAAACAATCTCATGTGAGAGTGCGGAGACGTGCCGCGGAGGAAGACGATGAGTGGAGCACGCGACAACCGTTGCTGCTGCTGTACACCGAGGATGCGCGAGCGCGCGCCGCGCGGGAGAGCGGCGAGACGCGCCTGGTGCGCGGCAAGCGCGCGACGCAGCGGCGCGGCCACCGCGCGCACCACCGCCGCAAGGAGGCGCGCGAGATCTGCCAGCGCCGCCCGCTCTACGTGGACTTTGCGGAGGTCGGCTGGAGTGACTGGATCGTGGCACCGCACGGCTACGAGGCCTACTACTGCCAGGGCGACTGCCCGTTCCCGCTGGCCGACCACCTCAACGGCACGAACCACGCGATCGTGCAGACTCTCGTGAACTCAGTGAACCCGGCCGCGGTGCCGAAAGCGTGCTGTGTACCTACGCAGCTCTCCTCTATTTCCATGTTATATATGGACGAACAAAATAATGTGGTGCTCAAAAACTATCAGGACATGATGGTGACGGGCTGCGGCTGCCGATGACGAAGGCGCCCCCCTCGCCCAGTGCGGACCTAGTGATAACTCGTGGACCCAGTGTACATATAGTGACGGCCTCGAAAAATTGTAAATACTTATTTGTGTATATATTCGTGTAATTATTATTTTATTAAACTGCAGATGTAATAAATGATGTAATTTTAAATTGTATCCGTCTATTATTCATTATAACGTTTAGTAACCCTTGCTGAAAATTACGATTAAATTACAAGTAAAGTGCAGTAGATAAAAATCTGTTCAGAAATAATTTCATAGCTGTCGGTACCATGCTAAGATGTATAATAGTTTTAAGTACATAATAGTCATCATACATAGGTAAATATACACATTGTATTTGTTAGGAATTAGCTGATATTTACTCTAAAAAGTAGTGATTGTGCAATGTGTAGCTCCAGAAATGATTTCTTACTATTTCTATATAGATATCTTGTATTTCTTTTCTCAAAAGATTAATAAAACAAAGTATAACCACGTATTTGTATGCGTAGGTCAGTAACATATCAAACGCTCCGTATACAGTAATGTATAGCCATACGCCATTCACAAATGACGACTGTACAGACTGCAACCATAACCTTAGCTAACAACTTAGAGAAACAATGCCTTTATACATTAACACAGTTAAAATGACCTACAATACGATCCAAATGTGCTACGGGTTCGATTGTCACCTTTAGGTTCATGTTATGCCTACAGCCGCCGATATACGGTCATGCTCAAGTCGCAGTCAAAATAAGCCTCATTAGATGAACGTTACGGCAAGCTGGGGTCGTCTAGAGGTGTGTGTCACAGTAACCTCGCTGCAAGGTTACTTCCGAATGAATGAAACACCTGTTACGAACTTGACGGATATTATATGGATGAATTCTTCCGCTTAGAAAATTCTAGCTTATTAAATGTAGTTACATTTCAATTTAAAAGTTACTTTTACCTCTTTTAAAACGAGTCAGGAAAATCCATACATTCAATGCTCGGCTCATCAAGGCATCTTTTAGTTGAAAATACTAACAGATAGAATATGGGAAATGATTTCTTTGATAGTAATTTTAAGAAAACTTGTTTGATACTAAGGAAAATTAAATTTATTTTCAATCCCTTGGTATGCAGGGTAAATGTATTTATTTATTTATCTTTGTATCAGGCACATAACCCATAATTTTGTTAGTATTACTTAAACTATGTTAGTATAATTAATTAATAAAAAGGTACAAACAAATCAGGAACAATAAATTACACTAAAAATAGATATAATAAATAGGTATAGTATTCCTCAAGTTACACTGTTTTCAATGCAACGTAAAGCCAACCTTATTGAACCCACAGAAACAATGCAGTACCTCATAATATTATTTGTCCTGAACGCTGTTTAAGGCTTAATACAAACTCTCTGCGTCTCCTACTGTGAACAACACAAGCGGAAGAAGAAAAATCAAGAAAATCTTCAAACAATACAATGCGGTATCTTTTCAGGAAAGGTCTAAAAGTAAACACAAACACAAAGTAGATAACAGATACTTATGTTTCTGGTTATATTCAAGATTCGGACATCCAAGTCTCATAATATCACCACAGACATACTGTCTACAACGATATTTATGAAATTTATACACCCTACAGACTATATTTTACTTCCATAGTAACCACTCGCCTTAACAGTTTGACCAACTTCCAAGCATGTTGTAAATACCTATATAGCAACAACAACACGATAAAAAAACACATTGAAACACATACGTCAAGCAATGACAACTTAATTATTCATATCGATCATTTATAATGATATAAAGCTAGACTTCCGCTCGGAAGTTCGCGGACTCAGACTGGGCGCCATTGAACTGGCTTCTAAGCTTAAACCACACCTAGCAATAACATAACGAAAAAAATCCATCGAACGCATTCTAAGACACGCACACTTCGTAAATTCGTTGCAAAAACGAAATATAAATCTTGTAACAGAGACGTCAATCGTACCATAAACAAAATGGTTCGAAGTCTTAGAGCTTGAATCACTGGATACATAATAATTTAATTGTCCAAGAGTGTAGAGTTTATTCTTGGACGCTCCGTATGCCGTATGCTGTATGCATACGGGGCCGCATTCCGCCGAGGAAATTCATCTAGTTGAATAATTGTATAAGGTTAGCTAGGCGCATGACGCGTGCGCTCGGGCCTTTCTTTTCTCATGTTATCTTCTTGCAATTTAAGTCCACATCAAGCTATAAACAACCATCTGTATGTACGCAAACCGTCGTAAATATTGTAACAATATAACTTCATGCCCCACATTCATTCTCAAAATATCATGTAAAAGCTTATAAAGTCGTCTGAAAAGAATGTCAGAGATAATATTTAAAGTGGATTCCATTTAGAGTGTGGCGGGCAGGTCTCCGAATTTCAAATATTTCGTCACAAGGCGGCTATATATCATGTTTTTGCCTGGACGCAGGAATGCGCGCCGTATAATTTGGCCGGCCACCCGGTCGGCAACTCCGCGTCTGCCGCACCACCCGCCCTACGTCTATATTATCAGTAGATAAATTCAAGCTTTGTCTTTGCCTCGTATTTCGTCCTCTCGAGATTTTGCTTTTGTTTTTTTTCGTTCGCTTTGGACGGCAACAAAAAACTGAGTGGAGGCGAACGAAGTGGGTATAATTTATTTTATAGTCGGCTCGCTCGTAACTCGGCGCTGGACGGCTGGACGCCGATTTATCCCCATCTCGGCGTAATTAACGTAAATGGATTGGTCAGCGTCGGTGCCTGTGTGCGCGCCTCGGAGCCCTCCGCCGAGCCACTCCCTGCTCATCAGTAGCAGCCGGGGCCAATCCGCGGAGGGCAGTGCTATTGCCTCCAGATAATGCACGAGGTGATCCGGCTTAATCCAATTAGAGTTTTTTCAAACCGCAAGCCGAATAAGATACGAAAGTAGTTTGTTGATTACGTACGCTCGGTTCCCAAGGAGCGCGACGACTTATCCCTAAGGGAATTATAATTGTTTTGCATTCTTGCACGGGTATAAAAACAAAAGGGCGAGGAGCGGCCCCCCGCGCTGCTGGACTACAGACCAGACTAAAGTCTGACGACTTACATTCCCTTGAGACAAAAAGCTATAAATGAATTGGAGCGAGCTTTCGACTCAGCCTCACGTGGAAAGTGATGGCGATGTTTCAAACATCTACCTACTTATCTATCTTTTGTTGTTCAACAAAATTCTTTTTATTGATAAAGAACATAAATATAATCACCAAAGCCACAAACAGATAATAAATAATAGTCAATCAGTTTTTATTATTGTTAAATAAGATTATTGTTACTTAGTAGAATTAAAATAGGCCGTCCAGTTGCTGTAACTTTGAGTTCGTTGAAACTGAAAGATAACAGTAGAAGTTAACAACTTTTTAGGGTTCCGTTGCCAAATGGCAAAAAACGGAACCCTTATAGATTCGCCATGTCTGTCTGTCTGTCTGTCTGTCTGTCTGTCCGAGTATGTCACAGCCACTTTTCTCCGAAACTATAAGAGCTGTGCTATTGAAACTTGGTAAGTGGATGTATTCAGTGAACCGCATTAAGATTTTCACACAAAAATAGAAAAAAAGCAATAATATTTGGGGTTCCCCATACATAGAATTGAAACTCAAAAATTTTTTTTTCATCTAACCCATACGTGTGGGGTATCTATGGATAGGTCTTCAAAAATGATATTGAGGTTTCTAATATCATTTTTTTTTAAAACAATAATATTTGGGGTTCCCCATACATAGAACTGAAACACAAAAAAAAAATTTAATCAAACCCTTACGTGTGGGGTATCTATGGATAGGTCTTTAAAAATGAAATTGAGGTTTCTAATATCATTTTTTTCTAAACTGAATAGTTTGCGCGAGAGACACTTCCAAAGTGGTAAAATGTGTGTCCCCCCCCCCCCGTAACTTTTAAAATAAGGGAATGATAAAACTAAAAAAAATATATGATGTACATTACCATGAAAACTACCAACGAAAATTGGTTTGAACGACATCTAGTAAGTAGTTTTTTTTTAATACGTCATAAATCGTAAACCACAATTTACCTTAAATTCAGTCAACTCAAATATAAAAATTAAAAAAAAAAAACATTTAATTTCATAAACGATGATGACGAACGATGATGATGATGACCTGCAGGTTTGTACGGAACCCTCGGTGCGCGAGTCCGACTCGCACTTGTTTTAGACTACTTGCATTGCAGCCATTTCCAGCAATGCTCTACATGTGATTAATAATGGTAGGTACATCATTTTAAGTGTCACTGAAAATGCTAAGCTCGTAGCCAAATTTTGGGCAAACTCTATTTAGATTGAGAAGAAACTAAACTTAACTAAAAAAAAGTGTCACTGACATAATGCTGAAAAAAATACGAATGATTTTCTCTTTATTCAGATTTCATTCAGCGTTCCTGAAACGACTGTTAGTTGAGAATTAGTTTATTATACCTACAGTATTAAAGAGCTGTATAAAATACTTCGATCTGTTTCATTTTCATAGTATTCATGGCATCAACAGAACTAGCCTTAACATTGATGATAGCTATATCAGAAACAAATTTAACATAATAGCTAACATGTGTACTGTATTGCACAGTATCGCGAAATTGTATAGTTTACAATGTTTTCATGCAAAAGTAATATGAAGAAAAAACCAGTTTAATTTGTGCATGCTTGGAATATTTTAGAGGAGGCGTGCGGTCGATGGCCGTGCCGCGGCCGCGAGTCTCGCGCAGGCGCACCACGCCGCACGCCCGCGGATGGCAGTGTGCGCACCCCGCAGTACACAGGTACCTTATCTTATCAAGTGCACACTCAACATACGGATACCATCTGGCCACACGCGCCAACAATCAAATTGCACGCTTTTATTACCAACCTTCATACACTTTTTGACGGTTTAGCTTATCTTAATCACAAGCTTTTTCATTTAACGTTACCCAGAATTTTGCTCAAGACATGATTGTAATATTTTAAAGATTATATTTTTATTCATATTTTCGTACAGTATCCATTTACGTGGCAACCCTAACAACTACTTGCGTTACGTTCAAATTATAACAGCGCGTAATCCGTCTTCATTCTTCGGTTCATTTCGAATTTTCAGAATTCTTGTTCATTTAAATGAAAAAGAATAACGCGCGCGACGCGGCGTGAAATATTTAACACGTACCAGTGACTTGTTTGCGTTTCGAATTTGAGCATCGGAGCGCATCTCGCTACCATCAATTTGTCTGTCCATCACACTTTCGACCTTTCCCCCCGATGCTGAAGGTTGAAAAAGGAACATAATTATTTTGTCGATGTAAAAAATAATATAGTCGCGTGCCGCAGAACTCGCACGCCTCGCATTTTGTTTGTCTCGTACGCACCTCAATCACAATCGACTTTCACCATAAGGGCAGCGTCACATGGACCACAGCCGTATCAGCCATCTTGAGCCGAGCAACACTAATGCGAGAACAAGGTTTAATTTCTTATAAATTAACTTGCTATGCAAAGTTATTTAAATCAGCCAGTATGTACTCGGGTTTATCGTCAAGTGCAGTTTGTAAAGCGTGTCACTCAAGCACACAGCTATCACGCTGAGCTGAGCTTTTGATGTACGCCCTTAGCTCGTTCGCTGTTGTACACTTTAATCATCCCGTTACAACATGTAGCGAGCTTTTCTGGAATGGTGCTCACATTATAAACGCTATTAATCACTTTCATGGAGAATAACGTTTATAAATACGTTTACATTTGTTACAAACAATCGTTCTAACTTTAATTATGCGATTAGAAACCTAAAACGATCAAAAAGTAATATTTGTTGAGTGAGAGTGCAACTCTAGAGAACAGTTACATGTGAAGCGAAAATAAAGTTAATAAGCGTGGATGGTAATCCCACTAGTGGTGTAGTAGTCACGTGTCGGTATAACGGTGATGACATATTTAACCGGCCAGGCGGCCAGGCGGCCCCGCCGCTGCATGCTACAGCGCATCTCTCGAAGTCGTCGCGACAACACTAAACGAGTATTTTGTCACCACTATAAATGCAACGTAACATGAAATTCTATACAAGACTGTTGTTGACGTGCCCATTACAGTTTAAAGAATTTTAATTTGGTATTAATTGCTGGTAGGTAAAGCCCTTCGGAATTCTTTAGGAAGAGCTATATATTAAAATCTTACCTTAAAAGGTAATTTAATTACACGTATGCAACATAGCACACAATATGTGTCGTTCGAGTGCCATAATCCATGCCTTATTAAGTCATGCGCACTAACAACGTTTTCATAATACTTGTATGTAATTGGCACAGAATTTGAAACTGTTGTTTGAACTCTACAAATAGCTGCAGAGAGTAAATCTAAATAAGTAAACCTCATTTGTGAACTATTTTCTTCCGCCTTTTCCTAGTCAGCGAGAAAGTGGCGAGCGTAAAAATTGGGCCACAAAACATTTAATTTTATGATTTTAATTAATTTTGTTTTCTAGATGAGAACCGTTTATTACGAAAGTATGCCCCACGTAAGTGTAAACATTGACGCTCAGCAAATAAACGTAACAGAAGAATTCTAGTTCACAACATGTTGAATATAAATTAGCACCTTATCATACTTATTACCTACTTACTGGTCTTTTGTTCGCTCGTAACAACTTAACACGTCCGCTGCGTTACAGACTTATTAACCGATCGTGTTAAGTTTCTTGTAATTGCGAAAACCATATATCTTTGTTAGCAACAGCTATAAAGGACATGTCTAGCCTCGTTAGTACTTCAAACTTATTTATGTAAGTAACTGTCACTTAATGATTACCATGCAGTGCACTGGGATATAGATTGAATATTAAAAAAACTTATTTATTCTATCAGCTGAATTCGAAGGCAGAAAATCTCTGAATTTCTTAAGGTAAGTTAAAAGAAGGTACAGTTGCAAAAAGATAATAAAATCATGCACTATTAAAAGATTAATACATGTTAAACATACAGGGATAACAGCATTAGAGCATCGTTAAAAAAAAAAATGCCCAGTATGGGTTTTGATTCGCGGGCAGTGCGCGCGGCTCGGAGTGTACGCTAGACAGACATAAACAGCAATTTATTTCTGGCAACGAACCCGCGTCCTTGGCGCCGACCTTATTGCGCAACACCGGTTTCGAAATGCGCACACGCACGATCTATGTGTACCTATGTGCTTTGCTCATTACAACCAATGATACATAAACTTATTGATTCTTGATCCTAGACAACATACGCTATTATTTGGAAAATATTTTCGGAATTTTCTTGGATTTTCTTTTCAGAATTATTTATGTTTCTACTTCATTTAAAATGAGTATCACATAAAATTCAGATGTGGAAAATAAAGCCTATTTAACTTGGTGATACAAACCCACAGATTACCTACACCTGTAACAAATTCGTAGCAAAGCGAAACTAATTTCTGTATACCCACCAACGTTTAAAACATACCTTCAGGCATGTACGAAGAATTTATTAAGTATGTGTGTGTGTGTGTGTGTAAGTATGTAGTGAAAAAACTATCAAAACAAGTTGCTAGGTGCGAGTAGGCACAAGTGAAAAACAAATTGTGTTGGCACTTACGTATTGTTTTCAAGTCAGATTTTTTCTGGTAAGAGTATGAACCTCCAAAATCATAGACCTACGAATTATTGGAGGAGATACTTCTAATCATATTAAGTACCGTTTCTTTTTACTTTCGCCTGTTTTGAAGTAAATAAGGCTACAGCGTGGTTCATTTTTTAAAGCATACCTACTTCACAGAAGCAAAGTTATCAAGTTTTTTAGCTGGATCAGAAGTTGCTTTAACAAAGATCATTGAGCTTTGAACTAAAACACTTTTTGCTCTATAATTTGTTGAGAAAAATGCCACATCCACGCATCTAAAATAAGGTGTTTATGGATGCGCGTGGCGGTGGTCGAGTGAAAGTGGCAGCAAGCCTCTTGTCTCCGCGACCGAAGGCCGCCCAGAACGAGACCGCTCCGGCTGCGACGTCAATAATATCCACACAAAAACTGTTGCACTAACGCTAAACTAATCCATCATAAATTATAGCTAAATTATTTCCGTTTTCCAAATAAAAACGCCATTACGTGTAAGGAAAATTACTCAAAGGCCGCTCGATGTATCAGGGTCTTCTATGAATCTTGCCTTGAAGTTGAGAGGATTTTGCGGTAGGAATGTAGGACAAGCATCCATCGTTCCAAGCTTATCTTGAAACATAACTTTGTAGCTTAGCCCATAAGTACACATAACACACTTAAATCCAGGTGATATGTAGAAAAGCTAAGTCTCAATCCCTTCTTAGACTTCGTTTTACTCAGTCCTTACTGAGATAGGTATAGTCTATGTACAGGTGTAGACGCTGTCTGAAAATAAAAGACCGCTAAAATCTAGTATCCAGTTGTCATATTGCAGCTACCAACAAGAATGCATAGAACTGTGGAGCTTGCTTAAGAAAAAATCTGTGCTTTAATAAAAACATCTATTCAATGACCTGCAAATTCCAGCCATCGTATTCGAAACTACCTACCTACTTAGTTAAATTCCTTTCTATATTTTTTCCTCAGTCTATTGCACTTAACTCTGAACTGAAGCTGTTACGATGTGTCGCTATTTTGTACGGTTTTTACACATAATTTTAGATTACATCTTTGGTGATCGATGGTCAAAAATTCTTATCATAAATGCATTACTGTCATCTCTTTTACTATCGTCCATCGCTCGTCTCTTCGTAGACTATGAAACAGCATTGATTAATAATGCTTTACTCTCACATTAGCTAAATTATATGGGTAAGTATAAGTATGTAACACATGGTCAATAGTAATCAGCCTAAAAAAACCATCATACATTGGCATAACCTTGCACAGCGGCCGACATTCTGTCAGTATATTAGGCCGCCAACGCGCACACAATTTTTTTCTACTACTACCGTTATCAATGTAGTCATAAATTGGTTTGATGACGCTATTTACTGCTATATTTGCAGTGATATAAATAAATGTTTATTCCGAAAATGTTGCACATGATTGTGATGTTTTGGAGTTTAAGAATAAAATTATTATTTTCTACTGAGAATGCAATAACACGCAGTTATTTATATTTTGTATTATGTGTAACTCATTAGTTTCTAGTTATAGAATCCGGATGTAAATAAATCTTGTAGCAAAAGCTTCGTTCGCAGTGATGTGTGCGCCCGCAGCCGGGGGCGCAGAGCGGCGCGCGCGCTCTACAATTACCGGGCGGCGTGGCCCGCGGGGCATTCCTCACAACGTTCAGCCTAATTAGTTCAGCGCGCGATGAGCCTTTGTCTAACAGTTCAGTTCACCTTGCCGAGTTTTTACGACTGGCATGCATTCGCATATTTGACCTCTGAGCTAAGGACACGGCCCTTTTTGCTTTTGTTACGAGAAACGTACTCAAGTGATGCGCTATGATCTGTTGGCATAGATAAACTATAGTAACTTGTTGACTCAAAATATTTCCTCATCCAAAGCTAAAGTATGCATAGCATAAAGATGAATAGGCGGGCTCGAGGACGATGACATCGAATAATGAAATACGGTTGAAAAAACTCTAGGTGTTTTATCGATGAGCGAAAAAATCAATCACATTTTATCTTTTAACTCGAGATATGTACGAGTATATTAGGGCGCGACTAATGTGTTGGAACGGAGAGCGATGAACAAGAACTAGTCGGTGAGTAAACATCGGGTCGTGTGTGTCGTGTGCTGAACACCGTTTGGTGTGTTTACCGACGACGAGAGCGCAGCCGGCGGCTGCCGACATCTGAACACTGTTACGTAAACATGTCGAACACATAGTGCACAAACACCGGCTGCACTGATCATTAAAAATAATATTTATTCAACTACTGGTAGCAACCTCGCCACCTCGCCATCTCACACACTCCTCTCTATCGGAGATGAAAAGCTCGCACCTACCAGGTGTGTTTGTTATTACGCTGGCAATTGTAACTATTCTTGTTATGCAGATACATAAAAACATTACGGAAAATTATAAACAGCGATGCTGCGCAAAAAGCAGGTAAACAATATATTATTGGGTGTAGTATAGCTACTAAGTATTGTGTGCTAGAATTATGTGTTGGGCGCTATAGAGTCGTAGATAAATAGCAATGCATTGCTACGAGCTAACATCTAGAAGGGACACTCCTTTGTTACCACATAATGATACATATGAAACGATTTCGTAAATAAAACCAATGTTGATTAATTGGTATCACATTAGCTAAACTGTATCAAAAGCTCTTGAGGGAGCTTTATCATCCTATGCTTGAAATATGTCACGTGCAGACAAAGTTTTCCAGCTCAAGTGCTAAATAGAACCTACCTAAAACAGTGTTACTTGAATGATACAAATACAAACAGTATTGTTAACACCTTTACTAGTACTGCCAAGTTTAAAAACTTTCAAACAAGGAAAGCAAGCGTGATAAGTGACAACACTGTAAATGGTACATCGTTCTAGTCCAACTAGTGGTCTGAGCGTCGTAGGCAGAATGACAGAGGTTTAAAGTTGAGGCGTGTCGTAAGCGAATGAGGCTTATTCTATGTCGGAGGTACGGTCTGGTTTATAAATAGCTCGCGGCGCGGGCAGGTGCTGCGCGCTCAGACGGGCGGTCGCCGCGCGCTCCGCTTCCGCGAATCTCCTCACAGAATATCTCAGCACGCTACACTTGATCATGCACTCGCCCTTACCGCCTCACCTATATCGCCTCGCCTCACGATACCCCCGGGACGTTCAACATGTCTACCCGTTAACGTCCACTGATACATGCCTTCTAAGACCGCTACAAAAGGCTGTAGCGATGTTGATGTAAACCTTAGGGCAGGCTTCGAAAATGACTGATAATTACAAAGCTTTTAGACTTACATCTTAGTCGCCTTTGATGATAATAATGATTGGGTAGGTTCTATTCAGGGTAAAAAGTAACTTGTACCTCCAAAACAGAATATAGTATCTACGCTTTAAAGGCGTGGCGTGCTAAAGTAACCAAGGTGCCTAGAAATGTTCGCCAGGTGTGCTCATACATTTAAACCACTTAAACTATAATAGCCTCGTATCTAATCCTTATTTTAATAAACAAGATACCTATAAATGTCGATAATAAAATAAATGTTCGTATCTATCGATATCATATTTCGAAAATTAATGATAAAATATTGATTCTCGTTTCAATACAAGCTTAGATCGTAGAAAAAAGGATGAAATCTTACACCGATGTTTTAGTTAATGAATAACGATTTAATTCTTTCCTTTGGCCGCGTGTTCCGAAGCTTACGTCATGAGAACTTTATTATACAGATGATTTGGCAGCGGAACGGATTAATTAAATGGAGGATCACAAAACAAAACCATTTAAAAGTTATTACGCCTACCGTCATTATTGTGTGGTTTATTTTTTCCTGTTTTATGATATGGGAACGTGTGTTTAGCTTAGCATAAAAAAAATCTGTCTACCTTTGAGAATTATTGTTATTTCTTCAGGTTTATATCTATATGTCATAGCATAATCATCGCTAAAATATACTTTTTCCCGAAAGCTTTCTCGCCAACGCATTTCTATTTCACAATAACTTCACAACAGAAAATGCATGTTATTGAACTCCACATTATTTAAACGAACAAGAACGTATGCTGAGAAAAACCTAAGCTGATATTTATACACCTAAATATAAGTACGAAGGTTCTACAAGTCATAAAAGTCGCTTGCGATGCTGGGCGCTTCGCAATGCGCCTGCGCACACCAGTCGCAGGAGATCGCTGGAAACAGAAAAACATCAACGATACGTATAAATGGAATCCCGATGCAGTCGGCCTGCACCCGATGCGCGGACTTAATAAATAAATATTGCTTTCGAGTCCCATCCGCGTTCCTTGCGAAGTAAAAAAGGGTATCGGTAACGGTTGAAAAAGTTTCAGAATTATATTAATTTTATTTAACTTTTTGTCCGGATGATACGTGTTGAAAGGAAATACAGATAGGATTAATTAAATAGCGCAACGTACAACCTGGTGTTTATATTGCAAGTAGCAATTACATAAAACGATTTTCCGGTCAATGAAAATTCCTCCGTAGACGCCTGTCATAAAAGGCTTTATTATGCAATTATAACCCTGCGTGTCTAATGAGCTTAAGTCTCTAGTAACTCAAATTTCGTTTGGGAATTTTTGCAAAACCTTATCTAAACTGTCATTATTTATTCTCAAAGCTCGACACCAAAAGCGTTTATCGGTTCAATTTGAACACTAAATATGTGCCCAAATATATTAATATCTCACGATGTCTACCTGATAAGTGGAAGTGCAGTTTGTGAAAAAGGCTTCAGGATAAAAAGGTCGAGTGGTAAATAATGTTTGGATGGGAATAATGATAGGCGGTCGGTAGACGATAGGGCGCCGCGCCGCCTGACCGTGTCGCGGTGACGCCGCGCCGCCTGACCGTGTCGCGCGCGCCTACACACGGCCGCCTCCACCACTCAACTTTGAACTGAGCAACATTGAGCTTATCGCTGCTCCAGTTTATTGTACCCTACTATTCAGTATCTATACTTAATATTATAAAGCTGAAGAGTTTGTTTGTTTAGTTGAACGCAGTAACTTAGTAACTACTGGTCCGAATTGAAAAAAAATATTTTTGTGTTGGGTAGCCTATTTACTGAGGAAGGCTTTAAGGTATATATTATGCTACGATTAAAAGGAGCGGAGTAGCAACGAAAACTGGACGAAAACTGGCAGGCAATTCGATGCGACGGGAAGGGTCAGGGGAGCAAAAATTTGACGCGGACAAAGTCGCGGGCAGAAGTTAGTATCTTATAAAGAAAGTGACACTACGGTTGCGTGACAGGTGCAACTTAAACATCTCATTCGGTTCATTAACAAGTCAGGTGTCACCGAGGCGTTAAATTACAAGTGGATAATTAAGAAATCATTACGCAAAAATAAAAAGTGCAATGATAAGTTTGGTATCTTGTTACGGTCCTAATGAGTTGCATAAGGTAGCGCTGCGTTGCTGGAGGCAGCGCGCGGCCGTAGCGGTCGGGTTACCGTGCACGTCCCCACCTGCGCCCGCACCACCGCCACTTGCGTCATTTACAACTTTAAAATAATAAAACTGGTTTTGATTGTGATCTATACGATGGTGTATCACGATTAATGTCCCAAGCAGCGCACCTGGCAGCCGACCCCGTGCTGTCACGACACTTGATACCGTGTAACCTGAAGCGCCTGATGTTTGTACAACATTACATCCATATTCATATCACAATGGCATTAACCAACTAGTTTACTGCCCGAATCTGACATAATCGTTCTTAATTATGTATCGAACTTGATCGCTATCGGCCATGTTGAACATGTTAATGACAATTAATATAGAGATGACGACTGAGTTTTCTGAGCTGCAACTCGTTTTTATGTAGGTTACGTTTTGATAGGCTATTAATGGTATATTTTGGGTGCAATGTCTCGTATTGACACCGAAACTACTGAAAAAAAGCAGTTATGTAAAATATGCATCCGACGTGCATGAAAGGCATTTCTCCAGAGAACCTTCGTTTTCTTTTAGACATTCATAAAAACGAAGGATTTCACACATGATTAATTCTCAGTTGATTTTCCATACACGTACGTTCATACATATGAGACGAGTGTTATTTTTTTAAACAAAGAAGACAACGACGGAGCAACGACCTGCCCTTATTTGGAGAATACAACATATCGACTGCGGCTGTTCTTTATGAAGTGCCTGAACACAGATAGCTCTCCTGGACGTGTTGAAAACACTAATACCAAAATAGAATACGTTGAGTTGAATCAATAGAAACCAGATAAAACTGGATATTGTTTGGAAGATCGTTGAAACCTTATATACTTTTATTAAAAACGAGCTAAAAAGTTAGCAAAAAATATTTCTGGAAAATTATTAAAACGAAATAAGTTTGGTCTATTATCGTAGTTGACGTGAGCGTCGCCAGGTGCCCAGGTGTAGCAGCAACCTGTTCGCTCTCAGTATCACGTTACACTAGGTTTCACATTAGGAAATTTATACGACGGCTCATATGACTACTGACTGTTAATTATTGTTTTATTGACGAGATAAATTATTATAATTATTAATCGGTTCCGAGAATGTACTGCAAAACAAGGTGATTCATCCGCGTTTATTTCGCCGTCGCCCGCGCAGATGTGCGCCCGCTCCACGGGGAGTGTTGATTAAATTAAGTGACATTTCATTTTAATTCACCGACATAAATCTCGGACATTACGAGTGCCATTATCGTAGCTCGCAGGTGCCGCGCCCCGCTAATAAGCCAAAGGTCTCAGCACGATAAACGAACTGACACAATGTCTGAGGGGCAGTCGAGTTGTCGCCGATCATTATAAACTTATTGTTATTGTTCACTCGCTCGCTACACATAAACAAAGTTAACTAACCTTATATCAATCGTTTATTGTTGTTTTCATCTATTTTATGTAATCGCGTGCTAAATGTGATGTAAGCAAACTTTATATAAACAAACACTGAGAGTAATTGTTTGCTCTCATACGTCAGTGTAGCGTATCGACCCTAAACCCATTCTAAGAAAGGCAATCTATGAGAAGAAACAAACGTTTATGTACCAAGATTGGATTATGAACCTTTCTATACATTCTGCAACTGCTACAGTGTACAACAGGTGTAAAAGTGTATTCATTCAATTCTGTTTCAGACTTAGGATATATTTAACCAGTGATTAATTGGTAGCAATTTAGAGTTCCATATCGCTGCAATCATAACCTAATGAATATGTGATTTATTAAAATAACTGGTGTATTTACTCAATGCCTCGTAAAACCGAGTATTAATTCAAACAACCATTTACCCAGAAATAGAGTAACCGTCTCTCGTTTTAATATCAGTAAATAACTTTGTAAATCGATGCAGCGCTGCACATAAAGCGCGCGGTGTTGTGTGTGGAGTCCCTTACGTGCCTCCGATGGTAGGCACCCAGTCCCTGTCACTTTTATGCGTCCACTTCATATATTTCCATGTATATTGTTTGTCAATATGCTGCATTTGCATAAGCGAGCCGGAGGAAATATTACGAGGTAGACACCAAGTACGAAT
This sequence comes from Aporophyla nigra, assembly GCA_947507805.1. Lineage (NCBI taxonomy): Eukaryota > Metazoa > Arthropoda > Insecta > Lepidoptera > Noctuidae > Aporophyla > Aporophyla nigra. Next base: position 14,290,680 of record OX382301.1, on the reverse strand, counting down.
GTGGCCGGTCCGCGATGCGTTTCCATTTTGCAATACAATCAGCGCTATGATACGTACGGCAGTACCACACCTTATTATCACAAGTATTTACGAGCGCGGTAAACCAACACATTTATGTGTTTGTACTTAGCGCATTGAAGATTAGGCACGGCCGTTAATCGTTCAGCTATAACAACCATTAAATGATGCATTAGCTGATTTATGTTGTATTTACTAATAGCGTTGAGTTATAGTGTTGTGTCGCTGTCGAGCGCCATCGAGACAACGCGGTACTTAGCACTCGTGTCTCTAACTAAAAGCATGCTTAGCGTTGGAAGGGTTAACAGGAGAAGTTGACTTCGGATTATACAACTTAATGCATTTGTTTCCTACTGTGTACTGAACGTGAAAATTTATATCAATACAGAAATTGAATAACATAAATTATGTTCGATCGCTATAGGTATTACCAGAAATCTGTTAATTTCAACTCTTCTTGATTTTTTCCAATAGTTTTCTTCTTTTCTTTCCTTTATCAAGGACAGAATCAATTCATCTTCTCGTCAGAAGATACCCAGATTCTATATACCTTTTATAGAATCTGCTTATTTTAGAGAGATACGCCAAAGAAAGCCTTTTCAGTGATTCACTTGAATTTTCATAACATTTTCCAATTCTCGGTTTCAACTTCATTCTGTCCTTCGTAATGTCATGGCTTCTCCATCGACTTATGTTACCAACCGCGAATCACCAACAAGTTTATCTCTATTTTGTACAATGCTCTCTATAACGAACCTATAAATCGACGAATAAAACTTTCCTATTCTTGTAATTATGACTAATTTTACGTATGCTATTTCAAGGTAGCAATTAATAGGCTTTAATTTAATTACGTGCGTCAAGTTTAAAACCAATTGCTGTTGATTGACAGTCTCGTGGATTTAATTTAATCTTATTAATTTTTTTCCTTCATTACTTTTGATAAACATCATTTTCATTACATACGTAAAACTTCACTTATACTAACCAGTATTGCACTTATAATTGTATAAACTCAAAATGTTAACTTTAATTAAAGAGTAAATCATCGCAGCCGTTTCTTAGACGGATCGTAGACGTGGCGTAGCAGCGTCGTAGCGTTTTCAAGGCCGTGTCCTGGACGATTCATAGGCGCGGCGTAGCAGTGTCATAGTAGCGTCGTAATGGTGTCATAGCCCTATCGTAGAAGAAGCCGTGTCGTGTCGTAGAAGTGTCGTAGCAGCGTCGGGCGGTGTCGTAGACGTATCATAGGCGTGGCGTAGCAGTGTCGTAGCAGCGTCGTAGCGTTGTCATAGCCGTGTAGTAGACGACTGCGTTGCGTAGAAATATCGTAGCGGTAGCGTAGCGGTGTCGTAGACGTCTCATAAGTTAATCATAGGCTACTAAGAGCAATAAAATATTTATTAGACGCCTTCAAAAGCACATCTGTGTGCATTTAATTGTACTACGCCAAAAAGCACCGAACAGTGAAACGTTTTATTTCATTGCATTTTGATCTGGCCAAGTGAAAGAAATGACTTCAGTCATAAAACGCGGTGGTTAGTACTGTACAATTAATTGCATTTTCATGTTTTGTAATGAGCACTCTGGTGATTCACAGATAGAAGTCACTGAGAAGACATCACGTAGGGAAACAGTGGTGAAGTGGTAGCGACGTGGTGCCACGAGCTGTGGCGTGGTGCGGCCTAGTGCGGCGTGGTGCAGCGTGGTGCGGCGTGGTGGAGTCGCGCTAGGTCACGCATGCGCAGTGCAGTAGCCGACCTTGCGGCGGCGCGGCGCGGGCGTCTCGGGTTGCGCCCACATTTCTGCCGCTCGCCGCGCGTGCGGTTCAATCCCGCGACGGAATGCCTCCATCCGATAGCTTCGACTAACATTTGATATACTCTCGACGACATTTCTCACATGCCATACACGCAGCCAATGTAACTGTACGAGAATCAATTGATTTCGTGTCACCGCGAAGAGTCGACGAGATCCTACTCGACTTTCTTGGAAAGTCTGAATGTCTCTTGCAGATGGACGAATGAGAAGCTGTGGCCCGATTACACTAACACTCGCAGATATATAAAGGATTTTCTCGGCGATTAGGAAGGCAGCTGTATACATTTGTCCCTATTATAAAGTTAAATGAGGTCTAATCTAAACTTAGATCTCATTATATTCTTGGTATAAATCAGACGTTTAAGTTTGAACATTGCTTGCAACATTAATAAGCTTACTGCACAATGCATCGCTTTGTTCAATTGACGTTATTTCACACACAAGGAGCGTTTGACGTATTAGATAATTAAATCTATAATTAAGTATTTAATCTGCGAACTCGTATTTGTCTTGATCTAGCCGCTTGTAAGCAAGATAATCGTGTTGTGACGTGACGATATTTATCATCAGCTACGGAAGCAATGGAAATATTGACAGTAAACATGATTATACACAGATATCGCAAGAGCCGTCCGCAGGCAGTATGTAGGCCTGCGGAGATACTGCGCCAAACACGTGCGCGTGACACCAATCCCTATCTGACAAATGCAGCTATTAAAATGTATGTATCCACTTCTATTAATACCGCAGATACTGGATGTAATAGCGTGGTTCGCATGATTTTACGGCGGCGTTTACACGTCCCTCCACACCGCGCGCTGCTCTAATTGAAACCTAAGCCTGCGTTCGAGAACTTTGAATATTCTGTTGCTGCTTAACTAGTAGTCGAACAACTAATACCTCTAGTTAATATGCCAGGTTACAGCCCGCGCAGATCCTAATAGACTTCGCCACATAAGCCTGAATTGTTAACGAGCTGGTAATGCTATTCATTTCATTAAGGCTGCTGGTGACATCATTATTGTTAAAGGATAAGGAAATACTTAGTGCGATTGCGATATAGTATTCAAATACTGTGAGAAAATATACCTCTCTCGCGGCGTGTATTACAGGTGCTCATTTACCTACAGAGCTAATTACCATTGCAAATGATAAGCCTTTGAAATATGTATGCTTTTACTAAAAATATACCGACCGTTAAGTAAAATGTAAGTGGTGCTTTAGTTCTGAGTATTTGCATCTATTTTTAGTCCGGATTGTTGGTCGAGCTCGTAACCACAGGCGATAAATAATGCAAATAGAGCTTTTTGCATTGACATAGTATCTTAACTGGAAGCAACTCCCGATAAATTGTAAGGCGAACCCTGCGTTGGATCGCGACGACAAGTGGACTATAACGTTCTAAGTACGTAAGTCATTATGGTATGTCTCCGCAGCGTGCTCTAGCTTATTCTAAGTAGATAGTTTCAAATAGAATTGTGAATTCCTTCCACATAAACACTTAGCACGTTGAAGTTAGCACTTCAACTTAATCATATTCTTGTATTGTGTGAGGTCTAGTTTGCACATTGTCCTTTAAACATTAATTATCAACATGTCAATTCAAGTTAATTTATATTAAATAAGACAATTTAATAACTTATCATCGAGCTGTTGAAACGGGAATTTACGCCAATACCAATAACAAATCGTATCAAATGTGGAAAAAACTGATTGTGTTTTACAAAAACAAAAGTTACTCGAATAAGTATGTTATAAATATAAATAAGACTGTGACTTGTTGGTCAGGAGATAAACAGATGTTTTTTGTGACTGTTTAAGATTTTTTAAGATGTTAGATGAAAGATAGACTTGAAAATATGTAGTTGTAGTTTTCTATTGAGTGGTTTGTTATATATCTCCTACAATGTATCTTGTTTTGTCAATTTCAGGTATTCATTTCTTTATCGTGAGTTGCTAAAACTTTACTGTGCAACGTCTAAGAATAGTTTAAATCTCTTATGTTGTAAACGTATCGAATAAATAAATAATCAACGATTGTCACTTCAAAAAGTTTATATCTCGTAGCGCATGTTAGTAACTTTTCCTCGGTTAAATGGAAGTTAAAGTCGCTATACAAGATAGCCCGGCACGCCAGGTAAGGCAACTTACATGAAAAACTCACCTGACTCGCTGACACGTAAGCCTCGTTGGAATCTATCGGCTGACAAATTCAGCCACCTTTCAACAGGTAGGTGATCGCACCGCTACGGCTTACTCGAGATAACTCGTGTTTTAAAGTCCCCAAAACAGAGGTCTAACGATCGATCATTAGGACTTATTTGTTTTTTGACGTTGACGGGACACCGACAGGGTTAGTAGTGGACGCGTTTTTGTTATTATCTATGGGTTGCATCAGGCCATTCGTCATGCTGTCAGAGGAACAGGGCCCAACGAGACAATCAAAGTGACCGCTTGATAACGGCGCACGGTGACGCTCAACACTCTCCCACTGTGGGGCTCTGGTATGGCTTGCGTGAAATGCTTGTAGCAGAATATGTTTTAAACTATATGTCATAAGATGAGAGGAGCCACTGAATCCATAACGCATGTTCTGTATCAGTTGTAACATTTGATTTATTCAAATAGTATAACGCGATAACTCTTGGTAGTCCACATAATTTTCTCTGAAAAGTCGTTTGTCTCATACTATTTATCTAAAATTAAATTTAAAGTACAATTTGTCACTGGAATGATTGGTCATTTGCGTGGTCTATTCTTGTTAACATGTCCAAAGACATTTATTCAATTCTATTCTTAACCATTGACCACAAACCACAATTTATATCATCGCACTGAAGTGCACGGATTGCAACAGGAGTTCCATGTAACTAGGAAGCGTTCCTACTTCATTCACAACAGTGTTTATTTTTCCCTTGGCGTTTACAAATTTTCCTAAATATGTAGGATACAATCACAATGAGCAAGCACTTCGCGTCGTGACCTGTAAATCATTATAACTTAGTTCATCTTAATAGTCTCAACTAGGAATAAAATGTGCATATTATGTTAAACCGCATTATACATAAATTAATAGTTATGTTCCAACTGCACTTTGTACCGATGAATAGAATGGTCACCTTAGATCAATAGTGTTCACCACTCTAGTCTTTTGCTTACTTCAAGATTGATGCATGTAGTTTTTAAGTCTTTTTTTAAGCCTATCCTACTAATATTCTAAACGCGAAAGTTTGTATGTATGGATGTCTGGATGTGTGGATGTTTGTTCCTCTTTCAAGAAAAAACTACTGAGCCGATTTAGATAAAATTTGGCACACAGATAGTTTATAACCTGGAATAACACATAGGGTACTTTTTATCCCGGTAGTATGTTCCCGCGGGATAATTTCCGACCTCCACGCGGGCGGAGCCGCTGGAAAAAGCTAGTTCTTCATATGTACATTACCAATGCACATAGGAACCACTTCTAGAACGTTCAAAGACAACATTCCAATATCTTCATCAATATTTAAGACAAACTTATATCCATATTAACTCTGATTAATGTTGATTCAACTTTGTATTCGAACTTCAAGTGGTAGTCGTTTTAAAATCATAATCCAAACGGTTGTATGTGACACTGGAATATTTGCAGAAATAATAACTTATTGACGTGGACCCGTCGACGGAGACCAGTATCTGCTCTATCACATAAATACATACTGATATTAGTTTTAACATTCCGTGACAACCTTATATGCTCCTCTGGGGTTGCAATAACGGCTATTGTGGCTTGCAACCTCATTGATGAACGGCAAAGTTATTTTTGTATTGGCGTACGTAAAATTATCGAAGGCAAGTTTTGCATACCGCAGGCCACTGCCATAAAATACAATACATTATGAGCGAGCCAGCAGCTACCGTATTACGTGATACGCGCTTCTAAAAGAATATCAATGAATATCAATAACTATTAGACACTTTCTTATTAATTGGGCAACCGTTCGGTTCTAATTTTTGGCATAAAACGTTGGGTTGTGAAATTGTTTACAGTTTCATTCGATCATGGCTTTGTTACGTCACTAAAAAGACCTAGAGTGTTAAAGGCTAGGTAAACCTCCATAACTTCGTACCCAGGTTGTAATGAACGTATAAACATTCCATAATAAAGTGACATCTCCACTTAGACCCCGATAAGTTACCTTTCGTTTCAGATGCTTATCTCAAAATGCCATAAAATTAATTTAAAGAATGTCTAACCGACGTAATATTAACCCTACAACTGCCTCTAAGGTCCAAATGATACGTGTTCAATAGAAATGAAATGACGTTTGATTACTCTCATTCATCGGCGACATCATAAACGACACAAATCCCGTCCTAAAACATTGTTATCAGTGTTCCCACTCTAATCTTAAGGCAATAAAATTTCGATGGCCCAAGAAAAACGGGGCAGCTCGATAACCATAAATTTGGGCCGAAACGGATGGGACAAATTTTTATAATGGGCCTCCCCCATTTGGGCGCTGAGTCGCGTTAATGACAACCTAACAGTTTGTTTTAACATCATTATAGGAGCGTATCGGGCATTCCATCACAGGTACCTGCGAGCACACCCGCGCGCATACACATGTCTCGACTCCCCAACTTGATACATGAACCGATTATTGTCATTCTCTTCCCGAATCAAACCGATTGTAATCTTACCAACTCAATTCGATAGCGCTGGGTTAATTAATTACATTCCTAAGAAATATCAAGTCGAATGTACTTTAAGTACCTAAATAAAATCAGGTCAAGTATGATTGGCTTCTGATACCATGGGTTCCCTATAGTAATTCTTTTACATTTGTATATTTTAGTGGACTAGTGAACGTTAGCTGTGGCCCAGAATTCACTTACATGTGAAGCTTATACTACTTAAATTATATTGTGTATTTTATCTATGGGCCAACGTTGCCTGATAATAAAGCAATTATTATAATATATTAAACATTTTAGTAAACTAGTTCCAAACCACGAATTAGGTACTAACATTGATTATTTTTCATTTCTGGAGAAAGGGTGAGCGAAATGATTACTAACCAGTGCTAACTAAGTTTAACGGGTAAAATCAAGTTTCCAACAGTCACGCTTTTTCGTTTTGCTAAATCGTGGAAAAAGAAACGACCGATCTTTAAATGAGGACTCTGTTTTTTCATTTCAAACACAGAACCCAAAAAACGGTAACTGCCACTAATTAGAAACGGCTATTAAAATATTCCATTTTTTATATTCATTCCGACTGTCGTTCTCAATTATGTCGTTGACCTTTTGCGGCATTCATACATAGGACAACAGGAATTATTTGGAAATGTTGGTTTTCACGGTGGTGAATGTTAAATGTTCACATATTTAGGGCTCAACAAGCATTTAAGCAAAGGGTTGGACGGAGGTAGTGGTACGGTTAACGGCAAAGCGCGGCGTCCCACAGCAATATATCCCGGGGACAGCTACACGCATTCACAATTACCTTATCTCGGTCTGTGCCGGCTCCTGACATCACGCGACAAATATTCGTGATCACCGCACCAGCATCGACCAACTGAGATAGGTATTTATAACATCCCAGAGTTCCTAGTTCTCAATTCGCTTTCACTAATGGTAATGTTGCCTACTCATCTGCATGCACGATTTTCCTCGTATTTTCCACAACGCTAATTGACTTCATTCTGTCAGGGAAATTCATGTTAAAACTTTTTCAATTAATTGACAAGCTGATAATACTTTGTCAGTCGGCATCTTAATTGTCGTACACCACGTACCATCTCATTCAACAACAAGATTATCTTTTAGTATAAAGAGTGCGCAGAAAATTAGCATTTGGCTATAAAAAAGACAATAGAGCACTCGGCAATCGGAAATAAAAGTAAAAGGCGAAGTTTTTAATTGATTTTAGGCTCGCAGGACGTAAGGTAGGAAATTGACATTTCAATAGCAAAAAAGAAGAGTAGCGTGGTACAGTCACAACCAAAGTGATTTAGCGCAGTCGCAGACAGGCGCGGTTCCCATGGGAAAGCGCCCGCAAATATTGACACTAAGGCAACATGTTTATATGCACTTAATGCATCGCTCACCTTTTTATATTTTATTTGTTCTGAGCGCGCGAGGCAGACGAAACGTCGGCCTCTTGTTTAAGTTGTTTTTCTCGTAATTTTGTTTAACAGGTAGTGTCTAATGCCGGTTATAAAAATGTTATTTTAGAATAACGAAACATGTGATAGACACGTTTTTTAATATTTAACCATTCACAGTTCAATATTAGGATAGGCTTCTCGTAAACATTGTGTTGTAGTTGTAGAGACCGTTACAAAGTAAGAAAATCAATTAATTTTCAGGCCACAACTGGGACCGGATAGGCCCCAAATTATAAACCGCAAACCATAAGAAATTTTGAAACACGGAAACCAACTGTTGAGACAATAAATAGCGAAAGGCACGCTAAAAGCATTTAGTTAGTTTTTCTCCTATGTTGCTGCTTGTTACACCGTAGCGTAACAAAAACATCCGAAACTGGCAATAAGTGTGTGCCAGTGTTTTTCTTTAAATGTTTATTCAGATTGAATGAATCTAAGACAAGCAGAAGTACCGTGTGGTGTTGGACGTAAAGAACAGAACCATTCGATTTCGACTAAGGGCGACTAAGCGCTTGCTATAAGGCTTACTAGAGTATGGGCAGCAGCGTTCTCTATGCATTTTACCACCATAATGTGATCGCCAATCTGCCTGCCAAGCGTAGTGATAATGGCAAACTCCCTAAATTGGGGTCGGCGTATGTCCAGCAGTAGACGTCTTTAGGCTGAAATGATGATGATGATATTGATGAAGCAGAAGTTGCCAACACAAAGTTCATTGCATTATTTTTGTCCGAAATAGTAGTAACAAGAAAGAATGGATCCAATGATCAATATTGAATGAATAAATGACATACGTTATATGTCGTTGGCTCTGGAATGTCCATTGTCTATACAGCTTTAATAATGATTTTGTTTACGTTGATTTAGTAGTGTATTGTCTAGTGTACTAGTGTAGTGTAGACCTTTCCAGCACCTAATGGAAAATGTCCCTTGGGCCTCGGAAAACACTTTACGGTCACTCGATGATTATATCTTTAATTAATGGAACCTTGTGTCAATAATGCACTTTTTCTGGCGTGTTTAGCCTCTTACACATTCTCTGTAGAAGTGGAAGTGAGCCAGAGGGAAGACGTACAAACCTTGTAGCTGTAATTTTGTGTACAAAACTTTTTACTACAGTTGTCATCATTATTATTGTTGTCATGATTTGTCTTTACGCTTTGAGTAATAATCAGGTCAAAACCTATAATGCGAACCTAGTAATATACTGTGATTGTTTCCTGTTGTCCTTTGCCTTTTGAAAAAATAAATATCAAAATGTATTTTTTTTTACTTTTCAAGTTTATTCATTACTTTTGGTCAGGCCCGCGATGGATACGGTGTGACTACAGTCAGTTTGTGGTCAAAATAATGGGTCGAAATTACGTGTTATGTCCTTGGTTGTCCATGTGGGAATGCGCAACATGATGCGTCACGTCCCCCTAATTACGTGTCGATGTGGATGCACAAATTATAGGCTGCGACGGTCCTGGAACAAGCCACCATCTCGATTGGAATGTCTTTGATACGTTTCTGGCCTAATCATTTTGTGTGAGACAAAACCACCGGCGATTTTTTACATGATTTATTGATTCACTTAGGCAGTTAGGCCCTTGTTTTTTTCCACGACTTAGATGCGGCTTCAAATGTCTTTTTTTAGACCCGAACATATAATATTAGGAGACGAAAAAATTATCTTACCTTTATTTAATGACTGGCGAAACTTTTACGATTCATGTAGAGTAATATAGCGGCAATATAATGGATTTTTATTACTTCGTCATTTAAATACTCATACCTACCAATAATATTGTTTCGTCATTTTCCCAAGTCAGCTAAGGATATGGGAAGGAATGTGTAATGGCAATAATTAGATAACAACATAAGCTCTCAAGTTATTAGACTCAACGAGGAGCGCGGCGCTCTTTGAGCCGCCAACTTGTTAACACTTGTACGTTAACGTTATCTCTTTTTGTTGTTTTATTCCTGACTCAAACCTCTTCGAATACATCAAAAGAGAAAAACATCACATTCTCTATACTTTATATTCAAGTCAAAACATATTCATTATTCCTTGACATGGAATGTTCAAAACATAAAAGTAGGCAGCGTTTGTAAAAATACATTTCAAAACATACAATCGAGAATATTTTATGTTTAAGACATCAAAATCAATTATTATTCCCCAACTGGACCTATCCTTTGGGTTATTTATCATTATGATCTCGATCACAAAAGGACAACAACACGGAATAACTTATTTAGTTGGTTCACACAACTTTATGCCTTACGGGCTACGGGCGAGGTGCGTGTATTCTTTTATCAGCGCGTTTGATGCTCGGAGCGATTTCGATTTGGGATACATGAAAGCGTGCAAAGGATTTGGACTGTTTACGACTACGTGGGTGGTTGTGGGCGTGGCATCCTGCATCCTCGTTCCTCCAACTGCATTTTCATATCTCTGTCTCACCCGCGGCCGCTCCCACAGGACCTTTCTTGTTAACGTATTTTTTGTTCCTCTCAGCTTGCTTTATGGAATGGTCAGGCGAGCAAATATTTACTCACGATTTTGAAAATCTTGTTTTCATACTACCAGTGCTTAACGTATAGATGATGACTGGTCAGTTTACAAGGATTAGGATCCTTTTTAACATTGTATGTTTCTTTATGTAAAACATAAACTAAACGGATTATGTTCTTACAGTAGTATTAAGTTCATTGTTCTCATAATTCAACGATTGTAAGTGGAATTCATTAGATAGATACTTGAAACGCAATTAAGAGATATAAATGATGATAAATAGCGTCTTTCCAAAAGTTCTCAGTAAAAGGAATTCGACAATTACTTCCTGACGCTCTCTTATTAAACTTTATTTCCCACAGTAACATTTATATGTGTTATAGATGTGTGTGTATATATAAATTTTATTTCCCTTAATTGAAAAACACTTAGGTAGTTTGGGTAGGTGTTGGAGACTCGGCGGCATGGACCAAAGGCAGGCTCGGACCTCACGCGCGCCCTCTGCCAACGATAAAGAAATTATCCGCTTTCGAGCATCTTTCGTACTAACGACCGCCAATCCGGCGCACGGTGCTTAATTGGTAGGTACCGACAGTACCTACCTATCGAATCGAAGCCTTAAGAACATAATTATGAGCAACTACGTCATAATACGTTTTATGCTGTAGATCCATCATTTTCCCTGTGGAAATGGCCTTGTAATGATGAAGAGAAAAACTTGCATAGAAAAGATTTCAACGCGCTCGGAATGAATTAATAGTTTTTTTAGTTTAGTTTGGCAAATTGAATCATATGTACCTACTATAAATTTTTAATACATATTTTATGTCTTTTTCAGGTTTTTAATTATGAACTAACTGTAGTATTTAGTGGAATTTCATTTTGAAACGTATTCTTCTTCTAACAATAGTAGGTATTGTCTAAGTAACTAATTAATGTCTTGCAAGTACACTTTTACCGGTTCATACTTGTTCGCAATTCTGAAAACTTGCAAAACTAATGACCATACCACATCTCATTTTCAATGAAAAGGTTAATATTACTGTCGCTTTTATGTTAAACAAAAGCTGTCGAAAGGAGTTATTAACGTTTTGAATAGGACTACGTAAAAAACATTGACTCACCAAACGGGGAGCATGAATCACGCCACGTTAACCGCTATTTCATAACATTTTACTGATAACACGATAACGTTAAGAGATCATCAATTGTGTACAAAATAAAAAGACAGTAACACCGACCTCGCACAATAAAGTACTTCATTTAATCCTACTATTTTGGACCTAAATGTTCAAGTTAAACAATTGGCTTGACTAAAGATAAAAGCAAATAGTTCTAAGTACAGAAGCTTGTCTGCGATGCCGCTGGCGCTTGCAGGACAATGGCGATTATCTAACGCTCAGACGAATACAAACAGTACGACATTACACCGCTGTGAAAAAATTGACAGCGGCGCTAAGGGAAAGTCAACAGGCACACAAAAGCTGGCCCACAAAGTTTTAAGATAACGCAAACACGCATTTTGTGAAATATGCGGCGTACGGTACCCTTTTGTGTTGGAGCACATTGTTCGATACTTGTCCTGTTACATTTCTGACGATGACATCATAGTTCATGTGACAATTTCCCTCATGTGTGCATTCTGAAGACAGAAAACCTTGTTTTACGTTCAGCTTGTTCACGTGAAAAACTCTGAATTATCATATGACATCTGATGCTATCAAAATAAATTAGCAATAAATTCTATGGATAACCACAAACTTTATTTTCATCCGAGAAATTATTCCCAATAATTTTATTTACCTACATTTGTCTTTAAACAAAGTCGACCGATGATTAAACTTTACACTACACGGTAAACAATACACCTAATTATTAAGTAAACCCATCTAAAAATAATTAAACACATTAAAACATGTGTGCACATCGATTAAAATTTGCGTTTACACAATCCATATTGACGGCATACCTCTGGGGTGACGCATTTACGAAGAGTGCTGATTTTAGAGACGAGAGTGTGAGGCGGGGTGGCGCTATCGCACTATTTTGGCCCTTATATTAAATCTTTTGTGTCGTAAAGTTAGCGCCGCCATAAAAACTGTACCGACGGAAGTAAGCTCACAAAGCGAATGCCAGCGAGCAAAAAGTTCATGAAAAAAACTGCATAATGCGGTCGAGAGGCAGTGTGGCCACTCGACTGCTCTTGTAAAATTTATAACAGCTCTATTTTGTTTACCTGCTTGACTCCGCTTTATATTGTGCTGTAATTGGAGGCATTTGACGATGACTTATTAATTTATTGACCATAGTTTCGCTTCAGTTTTTATGGAGGTGCTAAAACGTTCTTCGCTCGTTTTTGTTTATGTAGGTAGAGGTTTTTGTGCAACGACAATTTTTATTTTTTATTACATTATTGTTTATGAGATGACGTAATTTGTTGCTATTGTATATTGGGTAATGTGAAGTAAGAAATGCAATGTGGATTGTATAACGTCATTCAACATTTGTTAACAGGTATTAATTCATTGATCTTTGTCAGCAGTCGTTACGGAAAGTCGAAAGCCCGAAAGCCTAACAAACATCGTTACCAAGTGGTAACATATTACCCAGTAATTGGGTTGTGGAATCAATAAAAAGCGTTTATTTCAATTAAACCATTGATAGACACTTTTGAACTGTCAAAAAGTCAATCAGTTCGTCGAAAAGTTGAAGCTAATTGCCAATTTCAAAACGTAGCTCTCGATGCAGACGAACGGGCAAGATGCTCTAAGGACACTCTTTTACATCAAGATAATTATTACAAAATCCTGGGAACTTTAATCTTGTTGCTTCTGTAACGAGAAAAATGTAAAACCAATGTTGAAAAAAATGAAAAAACTATTGTAAATCATCATCATCATCATCATTTCAGCCATAAAACGTCCACTGCTGGACTTAGGCCTCCCCCAATTTGGGGGGCTTTGCGATAATCGCCACGCTTGGCAGGCGGGTTGGCGATCGCAGTATGGTGGTAAAATGCATAGAGAACGCTGCTGCTCATTCTCGAGTAAGTCCCTTAGTCGCTTTTTACGACAACCACGGGAAGAAATGGGGTGGTGTTATTCTTTACGTCCGGCACCACACGGTACCGACGGCGCCTGTTCACGAACATAACGCGTGGATCAGCAACATCCAGCTCAACCATTTTGTAGGGGACCGAATGATCCGGGAGGTAGGTTAAGGTATTTGCTCAGATAGGCAGTCGCTCCATGTAAAATATTGGTATTCCGCTGTATCCGACTAACTGAAAGTCAACCCTGACATAGTTAGGAAAAGGCTAGGCAGATGATGATGGTTCTGATGGCAGCCCAATGATTTCGCGGACTTGAGAAAAGTCGCCTGGAAAAATTAAACGATCAAGCATTTTCTTGGCGCCTTTAACCAAGTTTTCAGTCAAAAATCTTCTTAAATCCGGGACATATGTCTTGTGAATGCGTGCGTGACGCGCCTGCAGACCTTCACACAAGACTAAATTGTGACTATTTGATTATGTATGTCAGTGTTGCGTATTGTGACATGCTACAAGCTCGCGTGGCGGCCGCATAATATCCTGGACGAGTGCCCACTTGGCTCGCCCCTGGACACATCGCTTTCTACACTAAATATAACTTTAAGCTTATGCAAAGACTCTTGCATAAATATGTCCTTACAAGCATTTACCTGCAAAGACATGTTTAAACATTCCTGAGGGAATTATAAAATCGGCTATGCATTAATGTGTAATATTTTTTGCTTAATAGGTAGTTACTCTTGGGAAGTTTACTATAAAGAGGCAAAGGTTTTTTTAAACTTTAACTTGCATGTTTCTTATACCCTTAAGAATTGAATGAACTAATATAATTTCAATAAAATCTAACCTCAGGCTGTCGTTTCAAAAACTTAATAAACACGTATATGGATCAAAATTGTTGCCTTGATTGTACGCTTGTTTAACCAAGTAGTAAGATTTCTCCCTAGTTTTGCTATACTCATTTGTGATCGTCATTATTTTTAAACAATCAATGGAACATGTAACGTTTGTTTATCATCCATAGTTATTCCAAACAGCCAAGTTCGTCACAACTCAATTTCGTAGGGTAATTTCAAATAAAGTAATTAGTGAACTATCTATTTGCCGTCATTATGATTATAAACAGTTTGGTGTAGCCGGCGCAGGCGCAGCGTGGGTAAGAACGCGGTTCCAGCTGGGATCGAGCTTACACACGCGATCACTCGTGTTACACTCTTTGTATTTGACACCAAAAAATATGATGTAGTACATTTTATCAAAAACTTTTTTACAAAAAAAAAACAACCGACTTCCTTAAAAACACTACAAAGTGAAAAATAACTTAAATTTCGGAAGTCGGTGTCTTAGGATCTGTATTTATGGTTTTTTTGCCACCGACTTCCGAAATTAAAGTAATTTTTCACTTTGTAGTGTTTTTAAGGAAGTCGGTTGTTTTTTTTTTTGGAAAAAAGTTTTTATTTTTAAATTTTTAGTTGTGGTATTCATCCTGCACTAATTCCAAACAAACAATGCATATTTATGCGATAGCAGAAATCGCGGTTGATTTGCTGTCATTTTTTAAAGAGTTCCGGTGTCTGTCTCCCGAACTCATCATCAGATCTATATGAAAATTATATGGGACCATTTCGGAATAAACCCCTTTCGAACAAAAAAGAATTTTGGAAATCCGTCTATATATGACGGAGTTATGGCCGAACATACATAAAAAAAAAAAAAACATATAAACATCCGAATTGAGAACCTCCTCCTTTTTGAAGTCGGTTAAAAATAAAATTTACTACTTAATATTAGTTCTAAGGAGCAGCCCGTAGTCTGGATTTGTGCCCAATTCAACAGGCTTAAACATAAATGGCGAAATGTGAGTGTACTTAGGTATAACTCAACCCAATCCTTCGGGGAAACAAGGCGTGATGTTATGTTATATTTTATTGGTTTATATCATATCATATCTACTTAAAACATACCAATAACATACATGAACAACTCAACAGATGTAGATTACCGTACCTGTGCTGCGTAAGCCTCAGAAAAAGTTACTTTTGACATTTACATGTATTGCTGTATTGACAATATTTTCATTTTTCCATAGAACCGCAAAAACTTCTTACTATGCCTATTCTTTAAACAATCTGCTCAGAAATGGATCACATTCTACAAAAAGAAAATGTATTATTTGTTTTCCCTGTTCAGTTTCAATGTACAGACGGCACCACATCAAGCTACCCGAAACTGTCAAATTTTCTCAATCAGTCTTGGACCTAACACTTTAGCGATAAAGTTGAAAATAGATTATAGAAATTTGACAGATTGTAGTAGCTTTATGTGCTGAACAAGAAACATTTTCATGCAACATTTCTTTTAACATTTTGTTTTGATTCCTACATGATTCAATTTCAAACCAGTTTTCCTACAGTAGTCATAGTTTAGTAAGGATTTCTATGTAGGTAACTGGAACTATGTAACCCTGAGCCCGCATAGAATTCACGCAAAATAAATGTCAATTAATATTCATGAACCAAATTTTATATCGTAATTTTGCAACCTTTATAATCAACCAACTTAATAGCTGTCATCAAGCAGAAATGTTTTCCATTTCGGTTTAATTATTTAAATAATTAATTATCGCAATAACGTTAGAGTTTCTTTACAGAAATTCTGATTGTAAAGAGTATCGAATGCCACTTTGTTACTCGGAGTACACTTCACAGCAGCCTATCAGCGGGCTGTGATTCTGTAGGAATTTGTGCCTTCACTAAATGATTATTACCTTTGTTTTGTTTTTCATCCGCGCCTCGACTCGTAATCTTTGAACATTATTATGAGTTTTATGTTGTGGGAGTCTGTGCTAAGGCAGGCGGTATAGATTCATGAATAATGTCGTGACAGAACACACACGAAACATTCCACATGTTTGTAATATTCAACTCGTTTTTTTCTTTTCTAAAAACCATTAGCATGTACGTAGTTAGAAAACGAATAAAGTTCGCAAACTCTTACGTTTCATTCTAGCGAAGAAAATGGCCCATAAGCAGGAACCGTGAAGTTTGATTACTGCCTAATTCCATTGTTTGGAATATGGCCGGAAAGTAATGGAGCAATTAAAATATCTTTACCCGGCCGCGACTTCGACGGCTACGACATTTTATTGATGGCAGGAAAACGCCTCGAGGCAAAATAAATTTCTAGTTTCTTCAGCGGAGTCAGGAATAATGGCTAGCTGATTATCATAAATCGGAACTAAACTGAACCTGACGCTTCGGGCTAGTTGGCCCTTAACAGAAATGACTGCATAAACCACCAGACTATATTTCAAATGAAGCCAAAACACCCGTGAGACCGGAGTTCGGTTAAAAATCTCCTGCATGTATTCTCATGTATCGATATATACTAAATAGTATCAGTTGCATTTCCACATCGTCTGAGCAACGCTGTCGCCCGCGTGTCTCGTACTACTTACACCTGTGACCTTCACCAAAACATGTCAAAATCTCTCACTACGCCGCGACACCTTTTGAATGGTAATTACATAACGCCGAGAAACACTGGCGCCCTGCTACACCGTCGACTTTGAGGCGGCAATGGATATGTGACACACGAAATGTGTTATTCAAATGGTATGCGTGGTGCAGCACACAATTCAGGTTCTCTACGGCACCTGTAGACGAATGTGCCATTTACATTGTAATGCACGCGCACTGCTTCCAACCAGTTCGATTAGGAGGGGAATGCTGTCCACATCACATATCTAATACTTCGGTTTACAGATAAACTGCTATTGTTCACTATTTTTAGATACTTGTACAGTTTAATGGGTACCTACCTGTAGGGTTTTATCTACAACGAAGGTGCCTAGATATGAGTTGAAAAAAGTAGAGTGATTAAGAAAAACAATTTTAACCATACCTAATTAAATCATTTGAGTGGGGTGGGTATATGTATCGTTTAATAGTCTCATTTAATTGATATAATTGCTAGATGTGTATGTATATGACAGCAAGTACCCATGTGTACAGGTACTTACGTGATTGATCCCGGCGTGGGGGGAGTGGGGAATGCGCTGGCGCAGCGGCAGTGACCGCTGCAGCCAGGTGCGTGCGGCCATCGACACCATAAAATTAATAACCCGTCGAGCCTCCTAACCAATGCACTCTTGAGAATCATGCGCACTTCACGCAAGTATGGGACTCGCGATGAAAAAATGACAATACTTTAAACTGCATTAACAAAGTTTGTTGGCTAACTAATTTACCAATTTCGCACGATTAAAGACACATCATCAGAGACACATTTGTCATTCACCTTAGGAATCATTAATCTTTCACGACTTGTTTTTTATTTATACGTTATATCATAGACCGAGATAAAATACCAAGAAAATCATTTTCCCTGTATGAATGGTCTCTTAGACTCCATCGCATTGCACTAATAGGGAGTTCTCAGAGCTATGTTTGAATCCAGTTGCCATTGATATTTTTTCTTCAGATGCTTTTTACTTATTAAAGTATTATAAAAATAAACCTTGGACTTCTTCAATAGTAATTGCAATATATGCAATTACCGATAGACGCTTTATTTTATTCTGCTTTATAAGAAGCAATGGCTTTTTTAATGTTTAATATAAGTTAGCAATTCTAACTGAAGGTTCTGCTGATTGTAAATAATTACCACATTAAAGTGTGTGTTGGTGTAAAACCAACGCATAACGAGACAACACGAAATAGTGTAAAGTTACCTACATTATAGTTTAGAACTGAAACTCAAAGCATTTATTTCAAGTACTTTTGAATAGCTGAGGTAAAATTGCAAACGTATCATCTGTTTGTGTTTTATGAATATTTTATTTATTGTCATTGGTAGTTTAAAAAGCAGTACTAAGCCCACTTGCACCAGAAGTCACTAATTACGTTTAACAGTGAACATATTTGGACCATCATTCTGTCTCACATCACCTTCAAACAGGATTTTCCATTTTCATTTCCTTTTCAAGGATAGAATACCTGAAGAATTGAAACTAACATAGACTTAAATCTAAAGTTGTCTATTTGAAAGATGTAAGTAAAAGTTTCGTATGTTACATAAGGAAGACACAAGAGGTAATCTTCATGTAAAACTACTCCTTTTAAATATGAGTATATTTTATCTATACAGAATAAAATAAAGTCGTAAAAGATTTCTATCCATAGAGCGTTAAAAGGCTTATACAATTTATAGTACACATAAAATATTTCATTCGTTCTCTCACAAATTGAATTATCATAAATGGATCCTTTCAACGTATTAGGCTTCATTCAGGGCTGATGTTAGATTCGGATTTAATGGCGGCTCAAGGAGCGGGGCGGCTGCGGCTGCCCGTGCGCAGACGGATCGCCGCGACCCGCGGGTGGTGGCAGGAGGGGGGAGAGGAGGCGCGGACTTCGTCGAGACGGTGAGTCTGCCTGATAAAGGAGGATTTTATCCGCTCGATTTAGCATGAAATTGGAACACAAAGTGAATAAAGCCACAAGAAGATTGTAAACATTACGAGGTTCCCTTTTTTTATTGCTGGCATTCGGCTTATTTACGGTTCTCTTTTTATTGGTCACCGGTGTCTGCCTCGAACCCTCTATTTATTACCTTGTTAAACTCTAGTTAACGAACTGATAGCTCAGTACCAGTTCGGCGCTTGCGATGCACTTAATTGGAAATTTATCGCTTTACCCCAACAGAGCTTAATTGATTCGCGTTGTTCGCGACTGTAAACGGGGCTGTGCACCATTTCAGTAACTAACTTCGATTAAAACAAAAAAAACGAAAGAAAATTTAAATGGACAGTTTTCAAGTGAAGTTAACTCGATCGTTAACGCGGGTGTAACTCTCTAATGTGATCCGTTCCCACGCGAGAGGGTAACTTCGTATCCACCGGAATGAATGACTCACTAAACTTAAAGCTCCATTTCCACAAGTCATAGTGCAATTAATAATATGCGGCATCCTGTCGAATTATCTCTCGTCGTGGCAGGGGTCCGGGCGGCTTTAATTTACCACAATGGAAGTTGGTTCTGAGAAGCGTTCGCCGGCGAGGCGGGCCGACTCTTCGACGAAAACAAACAGAAAATAATTATCATAAAGATGAAGAGCGGCCGCTCGAGGCTCGCCGCTGCTAATGGGGGCCCACCTGGCAGCCTGGCTCCCTCCCTCGCGTGTGTGCGCACCTACCTACGGGCCCACGGCCCACCGGCCCACACATTCCTGCCGACAGACCAGCGCAGTCATGTTCCCGTCTAACTAATAAACACATGATTGGTTTTTGATTGCGCCTGCTCATATCTGGTAAAGTTTCGGAATACCTAACGCGTCCGTACCGACGCGTTTCGAACTTGAATCCATTAAACCTCAATACACGTGCCTACGTAACCTTAACACTTATTACTGTTTACTGTAGAGAAAGTTCGATGCGGAAACTTTCAATTTTAATCAACGGCTAAACTACGGTATTTTTAGCTCTTATGTCATGTTATATCAAAATATGAGTCTCTAAACTAAACCACTAACGGAGCTATTTATATATTTATTATTAGATCAATTTTTTTTTTACTATTTTTGTTCACACTTGTATAAACAGACATGAAGAAAAAAAGCAGAAAAATAGATACAAAGACGATGCTTATTTCTAATGAAATCTCTTCCAGCATACGGCATAGCAGCGATAGAAAAGTAGATGAAGAGATATAAATTGTGTATGAGAGTTCCAAGTGGTACCGGACGTAAAGAATAGCAGCATCACATTTCTTCCCATGGGTGTCGAAGAAGACGACTAAGGGACTTACTAGAGAATGGGCAGCAGCGTTCTCTATGCATTTCACCACCATACTGCAATCGCCAATCCACCTGCCAAACGTGGCTATTATGGCAATCCCCCAAAATGATTGGGAGGGGGCGTATGTCCAGCAGTAGACCTCTTTCGGCTGAAGTGAGTGAGTAAGAGTAAAAGAGAGAAAAAACGTAAAATCAAAAATTGTTCAATTAATGAACCAAAACAAGTAATCTATGTAGTTTTTTCATAACATTGTTTATAACATTTCTCCTATGAAGGGTCGTACCGACATATACAGCTACTAAAAATAAGTCCACAATTTTGTCTGCAATCAATCCACTTTATTGATTTTCCTTTAGCTATGAAAACTTCTTTACAATGATCTAACTGAAAGTCATCATAGCTACGCTTATCATCTTTCAATAAGGAAAACTTTAACGTCAGGTTATATGACTTGTACTTACAGTCTTAGAAACAAAACATTGGATTGGATGGCTAATACAAAATATTGCACACTTTATTTTCACACCTTGTGATTAGGTTTATTCATGATGAAATGAAAATCGTATTACCTTAAACTACGTTTTTTCCAAGAATATGTGATAACACGTTGGAAAGGTTTTGCGGTACCGCTATCAATTATTTTACCTATTCAAAAAGAGAATTCTTTTGTAGTTAGCGCTCTTAACAGAAGCACCAGACAGTTAATGTGTCACTATCCTTTGTTTACTTTGGCGCCGATATTGTTCATATTTACAGTTACCTAAATTTTGAAACGGTTTCACTGATAACAGTTCAACATTGTTGTATCTACAGTAGGTGCACTTCCTAGGAGTCACCTACTACCGTCAATGTTAACATTTTTGCGATCTTTTGAACTTTGCCTAACATTGAGAAGTAATGGGAACGGACATTTTTATCTCAGTATTCAGAAGGATGGTTACGGTACTTTCTCTAAACAATTAAAGCAGAAGATTGCTGCTTAATAAAGAACACTTAAAATAACAGAGCTTAGGCGAAAACCTTCGCCGAAAGGCACAAATTATGACGACATTCAAAGAAAATAAGTCTACGAATACGTCTAAAGGGTCTCACATTACGTCGATAAGTTTGTCTCGGCAATAACTTAACACTGGCCGCCATCGAACTGTGAAAGCTCGAGATAAAATACTTTGACGAATTCCTCGGCTGCCTACCTCAATGGCGAAATATGTTGTTTTTCGTATCCTTTTTCCGATGCCGATATTTCAGAACGGTTTTTGCGTGGATGCCGCCGCGTATCGGTCGGTGGTCCATTAAACGTGAACAATGGACCACTCAGGTTCTATTTGCCGTTTTATCTAACTTTGACGCACATTATGTGAATTTTGTCGGGACGTTTTTTGTTTACTTAATGACGCTCGCCGGCTGATGACTAATTAGATACACGTTCCAATTTTTGGGTGATTCTTTGCACTTAGTTATTCACTTGTAGCCAGTTATGATGTGTACCCATACCTACCTATACAATAGAAATACCTACCTAAAATGTTTTTTTAAACGTAGAGTAAAACAGGCTTCGATGTTAACGGAAAATAATTACACCGTCAAACTGCTCAATTAATTATAATCAGAAATTGATATTTCTATAGTTTATGTTTTATGTGTCATTCAATTAATGCCGAATAAATTAATATATTCCTATTAACGAAGGTGGGTCTCTCAAATGATAAAATAACAGGTACGTTATGTTAAATAAATCACTTGTCTATTTATAAGCGTATCGTAAGTAGGTAACAAAACGAGTGTAAACATACGGCATCATCAATGAAATAAATAATATCAAAAAAATATACAGAAAAAATGAGTCACTTCTTAAAATAGTAAAACGTCGAGAAGAAATTGAGTGGTGTGTTGAGAATTTTATCAATTATATATGCTCCGAAGCCCCGGGCTGCGCCCCCCGCCGGCTTCAACTTTAGCCTTTAACGTTAACATGGAGACGGCTTCTTTATAATATGTAATTAATTTAAATTAATTTAATAATGTTGAGGTGTCGGCATGTAATATGATATTGTTGTAAAGTCAAACTGTTAGCAATATCCATAGATCGTTCAGCTCAGGTGTTCAACTACAATAATTTATTGAAACATAAAATTATTTTGCGGTGACATTAATACTCCTTACACCTGCAAAATGGTAGACGAAGCTGACTATTACGACTTATTTTTCATTATAAATTAGTAAATAATTGCTTATGCTTCTATACATGTAGGTAATGTAGTATAGGCAAGCAATTTACTTTACTACTTAGGTGTTTAACCTAAGTGCATATTTTAATGAGTATTACTGAAATATTACGCGCAAATTAATCTTAGAAATGTTGGGACGAAGGAGAATGGAAAACTTTGCGTTTAAGTCATTTATTCAAATTATGCTGACGATCAGCACTTTTCGAACATCAAAAATACATAAGAC
Source organism: Aporophyla nigra (assembly GCA_947507805.1). NCBI lineage: Eukaryota > Metazoa > Arthropoda > Insecta > Lepidoptera > Noctuidae > Aporophyla > Aporophyla nigra. The sequence continues at coordinate 14,267,887 of OX382301.1, read as the reverse complement.
AGTCCCCCAAAACGCCCGCCCTGCATCACTTCATAGTGCTTTAGCTGGGAAGAAGAAGTGGCACTACAAACTCCCCAGCAGCACAGCTGTCTGTTAGATAAACTTTTCTAAACAATAGTATGATAACTATACTCAAACAAAAAATAAATGTAAACATAGGAACACCAATACGTAAAACCAAAATAAAAGCCTCCTGGCATAAAGGCCAGGCAAGGCTTTGCCTAGCAGGGCTAGGGAGACACGAGGTAGCCTAGCAAAAATAAAAATAAACCGGCCAAGTGCGTGTCGAACCACGCACACTGAAGAGTTCCGTAGTTGGGATGAATTGATCCTAAAAAAAACGTAACTTTTAGTTTAAAAATATTCTCTTATATATCGATATACGTCACGGTTAATAGTCCAATTAAAAATGTTAGATTTTAATCGCAATAAAAAGGTTTTGTTTGGTGATAAAACTACACACAAATTACTTTTTCCTTTACTTGTGCTGTGAGACCTTGGTTCTTGCCAAATTTCATGATTCCAAGTTTGATCTAGATGCGAGTATTAAAAAAAGGCCTCATAATTGACCGTATTTTTTTATTGCGTTGACTTGATTTTTTTAGAGCTTCAAGAGACCGTAAACCGTAATGGATTTATATATCAACTTTATACCACAACGCGTTCCCAAGAAAAGGGTCTTGATAGTCACAGTAACAGACGGAAGGGACGGAAAACAAAGTGATCCTATAAAAATAAATAAATAGTGTTTTATTGCAGGCTAATACCTGACTAAAAACTAATGCCCATATACAAAAATTCACAGTAAAATAAAATGAAAAGGGAAGGTGGAAGAGGGGTGAAGTGTTTCGTGTTTTCCTTTTGAGTTATTGAACCCTAGAAATATTGGGATGCTGGCGAAATCTAAATAATATGCAGTAATACAAGTCATCACAATGATTTTTTATTTAACCGACGAAAAAAAACGGAGGAGGTTATCAATTCGACGCGTATATTTTTTTTTTTGTTTTTTTTTTTTATGTATGACCACGCATAACTTTTTACATAGTAGTCCGATTGTGATAATTCTTTTTTTTATTGGAAAGGGTATACTCCGAGGGTGGTCCCATATAAATTTGGAAAACAAAATCAAACCCTAAGGGTCAGAAAACAGGGGATGATTGATTGTTCACTCACTGATTGTTATGTTTAACCACGCATAACTTTATACAGAGTAGTCCGATTTTGATAATTCTTTATTCATTGTATAGGGTATATCTTGCCAAGTATTATAAGTATATTAAAGCCACAAAAAATTATAAAATAAAAACTTTTTACCAAAAAAATTAACCCCCGAAAAAACTGAAAAGCAAAAAATAATAAACCTTAAAATTATGAGTCGGCGCTGGAAAATCAATGAACAAAGATCACTCAAAGCGCCGACTCATAATTTTAAGGTTTATTATTTTTTGCTTTTCAGTTTTTTCGGCGGTTAAATTTTTTGGTAAAAAGTTTTTATTTCGTTAAGATATTTAAATAGACCATTCTGAATATCTTGCTCTGTAGCTGGTTGACGAAACATGAACTCTAAGTGCAGAACATTAGATTCGTAACACACTATCAATCATAATCTGAATCATTTTGAAAGATATTGCTCTTCCATTGCTTCATATGGTCGATAAATGTGTCTACTCAGCAACGTAAATAACGCAACGTATGTGATTGAACTGTCAGAATGAAAGACTTTGCTACTGGTAGTATGTTAAAAAGTTACCTCGCTGTACTAACTACATTATTACATGGGGTTTACGAGTTTATAATAAGATTAAAGACCTTTACCGTTGAAAACAGTAGTAACAAAAACGAATAAATTTTTTCGGGTATGTGTGTACAATTTTCCACACTTGTAGGTAGGTAAAATTTTTACTGAAAGACTGAACTATCACAGTCGCACGTCGGTCAAATTTGCACTTACCTATTACAGTTTTAGCTCTGATATTTCAGCAATATACTACGATCGACTATCGGAAAGCTATGCTAATTTTCTGCAAATCTCCTAAATACTGATGGCATAAGATAAAACTATTTCAAATTACTTAATTGAGCTAACAGCAGTTAAAATTATATTTTTCCATCTCTACATACCTTCGTGTGTTCTTTGAACGTTATAATTATCTAACAAATTATATTTTTCGTACTCGGTCTTTATTAAGATCGAATTAAGTTAATTCAAAATGAAAGCGTTCGCCGTATTATGTCATCTACGAAACTATTCAAAAGCAAGTGCTTCGCGTGTGTTCGGGACTTTTACGATTTCTTCTACATTCCACAGAGCAGGGCGGACTAGGTATATGTAGCAACTGTACTCATGTATTGTGAGTAGGTACACTTGACGCTCGCTTATTTACAAATAGGTATGTATAAGCTAATTAGATATTGGTTACCTACAATTTATGCTTCATTGTATACTAGTACCTACATGTCAGTACTTAATATGTATTGTAAAATGAGCTTTATTTGTCGAGCCTATTTCCTAAAAGCACTCTTACTGCGTAACTCACTTTCAATCACAATCTGAATCATATTGCTAATCCATTGCTTCATATGTTCGAATAATGTGTCTGTTCAGCAACGTAAATAACGCAATGATTGTTGCTGTTAAAATGAAAGCCATTCCTACTGTTAGTGTGTTACGCAATTACCCTGCAGATTCTTCTTACAATTCTACCGTCGGCAAGTTTTTTCTGCAACATAATTTGGAAAATATTTCTTCTTATTTAGAAATATCTAACTCTTCATTTCGTTGAACTCCGTTTTGCACAATAAAATCTCGCAAATCATCGTTTACTTCCCAGAGTGCAGGATCTTTCGACGGAGTAATAAAACTCTCTTCTACTAACATTTCTTCTTCGTTGAAAGCGAACTTACCAAGTGTTTTTCTGTAAATAAGTAGTGCAAGGGCAAGCTCAGCACCCCTTCAATCTTTGATCCCTAATTGGCTTGTGGATAAATAAGGCCCTGTCTGTGTTAAATGGGACTTGAATATGAGTGGCGAAATGAGGTTGTACTAAAGGCACTGCCTAACTCTTCGGGGATAAAAGGCTCGATGTTATGCTATATTATACTGAAATATAAATTATACAATTGATATTCGGCTATAAAAGCCAATGATGACTCACTAATCAATATAATACATTCTTGCAACGAAAAACACGTTTACCTAATTGGTTTGAGCAAATCAGAAGTTAGGTACTTTTTAACCGACGAAAAAAAACGGAGGAGGTTATCAATTCGACGCGTATATTTTTTTTTTGTTTGTTTTTTTTTTTTATGTATGACCATTACTTTTTACATAGTAGTCCGATTGTGATAATTCTTTTTTTATTGGAAAGGGTGGGCGAGGGTGGTCCCATATAAATTTGGAAAACAAAATCAAACCATAAAGGTCGGAAAACAGGGGATGATTGATTGTTTACTCAGTGATTGTAATGCATTACCACGCATAACTTTATACAGAGTAGTCCGATTTTGATCATTATTTTTTCATTGGATAGGGTATACCTTGCCAAGTATTATTAGTACATTAAAACTACAAAAAATTGTAAAATAAAAACTTTTTAGCAAAAAATTAAACCGCCGAAAAAACTGAAAAGCAAAAAATAATAAACCTTAAAATTTTGAGTCGACGGTGAAAAATCAATGAACAAAGATCACTCAAAGCGCCGACTCATAATTTTAAGGTTTATTATTTTTTGCTTTTCAGTTTTTTCGGCGGTTTAATTTTTTGCTAAAAAGTTTTTATTGAAGAAAATCAAGTCATTAATGGATTTCAGTCTAAATCTAGATGTCTTCGTTGACATGTGAGGATCTAATATTTAACACGTTAAAGGGAAACTTCCAGGAGAGCCTACGAAATCTTCTTACGTATTTTTTCAATTTGTGGGTCTGGCAGGCTGTTTGTTGATTCGCGACTGTATCACTTGTATTTACAGAGTCCCTCTAATTTAATTTAAACCATTGAATGACTGCTTCATGACAAATTACATTTCTCATCAGGTCGCGAAACATATTTTAATCAGGATACCTACAACCTGACATTTGACCTGCAAATTGAGAAAAACTTTTGAAAATTTGTTCAAAGCGCTAATGCATTTTTCTTACCTAAGTTAGGCATAGTGATCTATCACTTCTCCAACGGCAGGCACGGAAAAAATACTTTGGGATTTCATTATTATTTATCGAAAAAAAGTTTATCGTATAGGTTTAAACTTTAGTCCAATCTCTTTGGATGTACTGCTTGTATCTGGCTGGTTTGATGCCACTCTATGGATGACGTTTAAAAAAATAAAAATAAGAAGAATAAATGATTTCCCACCATTTTTCAATTGTTTTTCTGTCCGCCAGAAAGATTGAGTCCGCCTTTGTACCTTTTTTTTGTGTGCGAAAAGTTTAAATAAATAAATAAATAAATCGTACGAAAGATTTCGATACATTTATAAGTTTTATTTCAAAATGAAACATAAACTGCGAAAAAACTAATGTGACGTTTATGGACTGAGCGCAGTATCAACGCAGTGTAAGTAGCATAAACTTGGTTCAAGCTTTTTCAGTAAGAGAATTTTGATGATGTCAAATATGCAGCTCGGTCAGGTCGCCCATTTATGGATAAAGTCGATACCGATTTTTTTTTAAAGTGGAACAATATGTATTTAGTAGTTACTCAACTCACTTAAAAAATTCTGGATATACAAAAAACCTAGATATTTGGGTGCCACACACGAGCACCCTGAGAAAAACCTAATGAATCGCGTACTCATTTTCAAATGGCTATTGAAACGTAATGGACTGAACCATTTTAAATATATTGATCACTGATGATGAAAAAGCACCTACAACCAGAACATGCGTAAAAGATCATTGTCGAAGGGCAGTCAGGCTCCACAGACTATAGCGAAAGCCGGATTATCTCGCAATAAGGTGATGCTGTGTGTATGATGGGATAGGAAGAGCATCGCTCATTATGAGCTTTTACCGTCGGACAAAGGTATCGATTCGTCTGCTGCCAAAGACTCAAGCAGGAAATTGAGAAAAATCGACCGGTGTTAATCAGCAGATACGGTGCGGTCTTTATTTATTATTATTAATATTTATATATATTTTATTGTAATCCATAAAAATACAAAACAAAAAAAAACATTACAATGACTACAAAATACACAATGGGCGGCCTTATCGCTTTATGCGATCTCTTTCTCTCTCTCTCTCTCTCGCACTCTCCTTCTTTCTCTTTTCATCATGATAACGCCAGATCATACACATCTTTACTTAAACAGCCAAAATTTGAGATAGCTTAGTAAGGAAGTGTTAATAAATCCACCATATATCCCTGACCTTGCACCCTCAGACTTCCACCTTTTTCGGCCTCTTCTGAATTAGTGTTAGGATGACATCAAGAGAGGATTGCCAAAACTACTTGTAGCGGTTTTTTTTACCAGAAGTCCCAAAACTTCGACATCAATGAGATTTTGTCACTAACATACAAAATGGGCAACAAGTTATCGAACAAAGTGGCGTTACCAAAGAACTTTTCCCCAACCTACTATAATTACAGTGATGGAAGTCTGAGGGTGTACACCCAGACTGTAAGTAGGTAAACCAATATTAGGTATTGAATTAATGAAATGATGTTTATTTCTGCAAATTATTTGTAATGTTCTTACATCTTTTAAGACACTTTTACACGTAATTGTTTTGGTCAATATTTTAAAATGACATGATAGATGGTCCTGACATTTCTTAGTTGACTGATCCCTTAAAAGATAAACCGCAACAAATGTCATCACCGGTTTTGCATCCTATCGCCCACCCGCGCTATTACTTAGTTTCCTGTCTTTTTTTCGTTTTGATCGCCTTCTAAAAGTCGTATCGTGATGCCTTAGCCTGTAGCCTTTCTCAAAGATTGGACTATAGAAATGGAAACATTTTTCTTTTTAATCAGCTTGGTAATTCCAGAGATTATCGCGTTCAAACAGACAAATTTCTCAGCTTTATTATTAGAATGTACGTATAGATTATACTTGCAGCTAATATGTAGTTGCAGCAACAGCATGTAGCCATATGTGTTATTGTATTATATATTATAATGTAATCACTAAGCTTTTACACTGGGGACTAAAGTTTGATGGTCTCATTGTGAAATATTAAAAAAACTGCCACTACCTACTCGCATATCGCATTAGGCAGCCACCGGGAAAAACTAGATGAAAATCTACCTTTAGTTTCCCATCCTGTTTTCCACGTACCTACAGAATATTGAATTATCCTTATAAGCTGCTGTTTGGGTACCTAAGTAATTTCCTTTACAAATATCTTGAAACGAATTTTTGCCAGTGATCTACAGTGTCAGACACTTGCCTATGAGACAAAATAGGTACCTATAGCTACCTTATGTAACCTTGTATTGTACGTATAGTATTCATGCTATACTTACACTTTAATTCATCATTCCTAATACCTATTTATCATACTTTTTATTTGTTTCTATGTTTACACTATTCATGCTATACTTACACTTTAATTCATCATTCCTAATACCTATTTATCTTCATTTTTATTTGTTTATATGTCTACACTCAGCAAATCGATCTAAATACGATTTATTAACTTAAAAATAACTGAAATAAAATATTAACTTAAAAATTTTCATGTTGTGACATGCCAAATTGTCAAACTGGCAGTTACTTTTCTGCTTAGTCTATGAATAGAAATACTTTTTGGTGTATGTACATAATTTAAATTATTTTTATCAATATGTCTAGCTATTGATTTGATTAATTGTTACGATTGTTTACTAAATAACTTAACTTAAAATTATATTTATAAAATTCTTGACGCACTCATGGATAATTATGTCCTGGCCGACTACACTTGTCAGATGAGATGATGAAACTAATAATGAGAAAACTAATATTTGAAAAAGGAAGACTACTTTTAAAAAAAACCGGCCAAGTGCGAGTCGGACTCGCGCACCGAGGGTTCCGTACAAACCTGCAGGTTATCATCATCATCATTCGTCATCATCGTTTATGAAATTAAATGTTTTTTTTTTAATTTTTATATTTGAGTTGACTAAATGAAAGGTAAATTGTGATTTACGATTTATGACGTATTAAAAAAAAACTACTTACTAGATCTCGTTCAAACCAATTTTCGTTGGTAGTTTTCATGGTAATGTACATCATATATTTTTTTTAGTTTTATCATTCCCTTATTTTAGAAGTTACGGGGGGGGGGACACACATTTTACCACTTTGGAAGTGTCTCTCGCGCAAACTATTCAGTTTAGAAAAAAATCATATTAGAAACCTCAATTTCATTTTTAAAGACCTATCCATAGATACCCCACACGTAAGGGTTTGATTAATTTTTTTTTTTGTGTTTCAGTTCTATGTATGGGGAACCCCAAATATTATTGTTTTAAAAAAAAATGATATTAGAAACCTCAATATCATTTTTGAAGACCTATCCATAGATACCCCACACGTATGGGTTTGATGAAAAAAAAATTTTTGAGTTTCAATTCTATGTATGGGGAACCCCAAATATTATTGCTTTTTTTCTATTTTTGTGTGAAAATCTTAATGCGGTTCACTGAATACATCCACTTACCAAGTTTCAATAGCACAGCTCTTATAGTTTCGGAGAAAAGTAGCTGTGACATACTCGGACAGACAGACAGACAGACAGACAGACAGACATGGCGAATCTATAAGGGTTCCGTTTTTTGCCATTTGGCAACGGAACCCTAAAAACGAGCGTTCGAACCGCTGGAGGGAGTCTACTCTTGGAGCTGATTTGAAAAGCATGAAAAAAAAAAGATTCCTACACAACTAAGTGCGTGAACTATAAAACAAACCTAGAGTGCGTGCTAGGTAGGTTTTCTATAATTAGCTGTATTTTTTATCTCCTGTAAATATTCCCTTAATAAATTATAATTGAACAGTTCTGCTTTTATCCATTTATTTTAATAGGATTAAGCAGATTTGTTACATACCTTGTACATTATGGGAGATCTTGCTTACAAAGTTCAAACACCACGGAAATTCTTTAAACTTGTGTGCTTCTTCCTCAAGAGACCATCTCAGACACTAATCTCCACATATGACCTAACCACGATTAAGCTTGGACTTTAAAAGAGACTGTTACTTCTGAGTTTGTTTCAGTCTTTCTTCTCAGAGTAGTCAGATAAGAGATATTAAAGTCACGTTTTTTAAGTGTTTTAAGTGACTTAATTTTCACTCGGCGGGATGCCTGAGGGGCAATTCTCATAATTTATCGATCGTTCACAGTTTGATCTCAGTTTCAATCTATCTATAATATTACCTCGAGTTTCTATACATTTTTGACAAGTTTTTGACACATGATTGTCGCCGATTTGAACGTTTTCAATTACGAGAATTGGCCTTCGCTTGTGTCCGATGTTGATGGAGTTTTTTTTTTTTTTGGATGAGCAACATCAGCTATGCCTATGCGGATGGCACGGTACTGTTGGCTCCATCCATCAGGGCTCTCAGAAAAGTGTTGCAAATATGTGAGACGCATGCTGCCAGTCATGGCTTGCATTCTGGCCTTGCCATTAAAGGAGAAAAAAGAGAGTTCTTGTTTTTTCTCCTAGATGCAGGAGATCGGATGTGGTTCCACCTGTAATGCTGTGTAAGACTGAACTTCGAAGAGTCAGTGCATTCAAATATCTTCGTCGTCGCATCGTAGTTACGAACTCTTTGAACAACGAATGTAATATGGACAGGGATGACGCTCAGTGTTAATATTAATCAAATTATATTAATTATAATCAAAGGACATGGGCGTGGCTATGGGGGGCAAGAAAGTTCTTTGTCCACCATAGAAAATATATCTTTCCGCGTTAAAAACTACCTCCCCTGAATAATATTATATCTGATTGCCAAACTTTATAGAAATCTGTTTAGGTATGAGCACCAGTTAGATTTACTTACTGGTTTTTTTTTTGTATTTATAATCCATAATATTTATAAGTGAAGCAAAATAATTTGTACTCCTTTTTAGGGTTCCGTTGCCAAATGGCAAAAAACGGAACCCTTATAGATTCGCCATGTCTGTCTGTCTGTCTGTCTGTCTGTCTGTCTGTCCGAGTATGTCACAGCCACTTTTCTCCGAAACTATAAGAGCTGTGCTATTGAAACTTGGTAAGTGGATGTATTCAGTGAACCGCATTAAGATTTTCACACAAAAATAGAAAAAAAGCAATAATATTTGGGGTTCCCCATACATAGAATTGAAACTCAAAAATTTTTTTTTCATCAAACCCATACGTGTGGGGTATCTATGGATAGGTCTTCAAAAATGATATTGAGGTTTCTAATATCATTTTTTTTTTAAAACAATAATATTTGGGGTTCCCCATACATAGAACTGAAACACAAAAAAAAAAAAAATCAAACCCTTACGTGTGGGGTATCTATGAATAGGTCTTTAAAAATGAAATTGAGGTTTCTAATATCATTTTTTTCTAAACTGAATAGTTTGCGCGAGAGACACTTCCAAAGTGGTAAAATGTGTGTCCCCCCCCCCGTAACTTCTAAAATAAGGGAATGATAAAACTAAAAAAAATATATGATGTACATTACCATGAAAACTACCAACGAAAATTGGTTTGAACGAGATCTAGTAAGTAGTTTTTTTTTAATACGTCATAAATCGTAAACCACAATTTACCTTTCATTCAGTCAACTCAAATATAAAAATTAAAAAAAAAACATTTAATTTCATAAACGATGATGACGAATGATGATGATGATGACCTGCAGGTTTGTACGGAACCCTCGGTGCGCGAGTCCGACTCGCACTTGGCCGGTTTTTTTATGAAAATTTCGTGCACGGAGGAGTATAAAATTTGGCACAATTAAAGTTTATAAGAAGAAGTAGAGCTAAATGCTTATATTTTTATTTAATAATTTATAAGAAATGAATTAAATTTTAAATGGATTATGGTCGTATTTTGACCACTACACGACCCTAGTGGTCGCGCAGTGGTCAAAATACGACTATTAATAGATTAAGCTATGAGACTCTTCACTCACGATTAATCTCAAAAACTAAATGACCTACGTTACTAAGATGAAATTCGGCACAGAGGTAAACTATGAGTAAGAAACATCAGCTAAGAAAGTATTTTAGGAAACTACCCCCGCAAAGATATTTCAATATGGGGTTGAAGTTAGTATGAAAGTTCATCAGTTTTGAAGTTAGGTTCTTCACAAATTGTGTTTAGGCTGACGATAAAAAAATAATTTATACGTGTCTCAGCGTCTTTGATAATTGTATTCCCGAAGAGATGAAAAAGAGCATGAAAATGTGTGGAAAGACCTTCATTTTCAAAGTAAACATCATAAAATTTATTATTTAGGCCTATGGTTGAATTAACGCAACAAAATTTCCGACATCCACGCGGGCGAAGTCAAGGACAAAATCTAGTATATAAATAAACACGTCAATTTCGTCACTGGATCACTCATCAAAACACTTCTTACAGATAAATGGTCAATATAATATCACCGCTAAAAGTAAAAGAAATAGAGAACCCTACAAAGATATTTGAAATGCCACCAAAAAAAAAAATCGTTTAAAGCAAGTTGCCAAGACTTAAATAAGGCTTCCACTGCTCAAAAATATCAGATTTAAGGCAACAACTAAGGTCAAAATTAATGCTTTGCCGTTCGATTGAGTTTTTAGACACCTATAGGTGTCTCTGTGCGACGGCCGCGAAACGGCCAAGCTGTAAGTATATTTTGAGGGAGATGTAAGGTTTTATGTAAGGTTTTAAGACTATTTAACACGTCTAGATTTTGTTGGTCAATATTTTAAGACTAGATGGTGCTGTCATTTCCTTGCTGACTGATCCCTGTTTTCTTCCACCGTTTATAGAGAAAAATTACACAAAGTAAAGCGCCTGCTTGGATTCAAATCTGCATCCTACAACTTGTAACTCGGGGCCGGTACCACTGGGCCACCACTGCTCAGTCATCGTGTAGCTATTTTAGGGAGCTCCACGACCCGTCACAAATCGCTACCAGATCTGCAGGACATATGTAGAGTAACGGGCTTATCTCTACATTAGATCTGATATTTTTAACAATGAAAGCGTTATTAAACAACCATGAAATATTTTAGTAGGATTATTTATTAGCAGGTGCTATTTATGATCTCTCATTAAATGACTGTGGGAAATTCAGCTGGACGGCTACCACACCCTCTAGCCCGTCAAAGGCTGTGAATGCTCTGTAAGTCCAAGAAAATAACGCATTAAGGATGCTGCTGAGGCTCCCTATGTTTTGCAGCGCATCCGCCATGTTCATGGAGGCACGCACAAATGGTTTCGCGGCAATTTTACTCAAGAAAGCGGCTGCTACAGTCTGCGTGTGAGTAGCAAGAACTTCTTGAGTACGATTGCGGAAGGTAAGACTGTCCCTTCTTCAAACATTGTATGCGTTTAAGTGTGAACTAAAATAGTTTTAAGCACTTTTTTACTAAACAAATGGAGCATGTTGTCTGAATACATAAATTAACCGGTAAAAGCGTTTTTTTTAAAACTAATTTACATAAAAATTTTACGTGCTGGCGCCGCTGCTGCGGCTGCTGAGACACTCAAGCGGCGCAAATACTGTAACCTTATCTACAGTTTTGAGCCGTTAGGGGTTGAAACGGGTCGCGAGATTGTTCGAAAGAGATACCGTGACTCTGGCACATGGGCAACTGAAGGAACACGGGTAGGTTTTAGTCAGTAAAAGTCTGACACGCCCTCCTGCTCCGCCCAGAGCGGGAGAAGTCATTTGATGATTTCCCATCCAAAAAACAAAAAAAAAAGGGGTTGAAACGCTCGGGTCATGGGGTCCGAGTGCGCGTCTCCTTTTTAAGGAAATTTCTCATCGACTGGTCCACACTTCACGAGACCAGAAGGCTGGGTCATTCTTTGGCCAAAGAATTAGCACTGCCATTCAACGTGGCAATGCTGCCAGTCTTCTGGGCACGTTTCCAGAAGATAGTGATGTAAACGACTACTTCGACGCCTAAGTGTCCTTTGTTTTTGTATTTATTTGTATATTATTTATTTATTTTAGTATATCTGTATTTTAGTTTTTAGCATAATTTATCAATTAAATAGGAAAGATAATCCCTTTGGATAAATCCAATTTACTCCTGGTGGAAAAAAGGGGTGTTATAAGTTTAATTCATGGTTTAATTGGAAATGGAAAATATATAGATAGGTTAGGAATGCAGTAAAATAGAAACCTTGATTTTATAACTCATCAAGGGGCAATGCTCTAAACTCTCAGAATCCCAGTACAGCTTCCTCCTCATAATTAGATGTTGTCCATGCGAATTATCCATCGTTCGACGGCAGTCAATAGGAGTTGGTAATTCCACTGTTATCAGTCTATGATTGTATCAGGACCGTAACGACCGGCCGAGAATCTGCTAGACTCCTAATTGATTTGATATAACGGATATACCTATTCAAGAAGAAAACTACTATCGTTTCTCATTTGTTATATGAGCATCAACCCTCTTGTTATGAGTAAACGCGGACTAAAGTTATAACTAGTATAAACTTCATATTTACATTTTAAGAGGTTCAAGATTGACATAATATATCTGCTATCTGTATATTCAACCTAAAGTAACTGATTGAGACATGCTGGATCAGGAAGACGGAGGACCGGGTGTTTAGACACAACATGGGAGAAGCCTATGTCCAGCAGTGGACAGCGATAGGCTGAGTTGATTTTATAGTATCGGCTATTGACGATTTGAAATAAAACCCGGACAATAATCAAGGCACTGCAGGATGAGACAATGCGTGGTCAGGAGTCAAGTTTGGTGGAGTAAACATGTATGATTCTGGCAAAAAAAATAAAGTTAAACATGAACACAGGGAGGCACGGGATAAATTTCAACAATGGAAATGATAGGCCAAGGTAAGGACTTAGTTACTTGAATATGAAATGTAGAAAGAACAGCTTTAAAAGTAGGTGTTAATTATTGTCAAAATCACAATGATCGTATAAAAATGGATAATACAGCTTTAAATTATACTCAGAATATTTTGAAGTTTTAGGTCAGCGCCATCTTTTGACCGATAGTCGAACTAATGTCGTTTTTGGTGATGATTTTTTTTAAAGTGTGACATTTAGAGACATCGTTTTATTCTTCCCGTAACCTTTACATAAACTTGTATCACATAGAGTCATTTCAGATTTTTAAGGGAAACTATGCGGACTATAACAAACAATAAAAATGTTTGAGAATGTGCAAATAAGCGCTCTTTCATATGATCTCCTACATGCCCTAATAGCCCCACTTCGAATTTTTAAGATCCCTGTTCTGTCCCTGCTGCAAAAATAAAAACTTATTTTAAAATCTTTCATAATTGCAAAGTAGTTGGGCAAACGTCATCTCAAACTATTCCAAATTTCAAGTTAATAGCACTAGTAGTTCTTGAGATATCCAGCTGTAACAGACGGACAGACAGACTGAGTATCACCATAAGGGTTCCTTTTTACCATTTCGGTACGGAACCCTAAGTCCGGTGATGTATCCGACAAAAACATTTACAGGCCTATCTCCTTAGCTATGCGGTAGTAGAAAAGGTACTTGATTGTCCGTTTGAGCGTTACCTTTACAGCCACTTAATATTAAATGATGCGCAATTTGGCTTCAGAAGCTAATTGTCGACGGAGAGTGCTATCCTGGCACTCAAACAGACAGTCAAGTATTATACGGACAGAAAGAAGTCAGTTTATGCTGCTTTTCTTGATCTTTCCAAGGCTTTTAATAGATATGTTTAATCTGAGCTATGCAGACGATATGCGCTGCTGAGCCCATCAATCAATGCACTCCCGAAATCGCTTGTTGTAATGTGAATCTTATGCAGCGACGCATGGCCTTACATATACATAACATCAACAAATTCCAAATGGTTGCGTTCAATACCAAATATGCATTATTATGTAATGTTCCTCCGCTGACTAAGCGGAATACTATTGCAGTGTGCTGGTCAGGTGAAGTACCAACGACATGTGGTTACGGAGGATTTATCTGATGATGCAGATTTGGATAGGAAGTGTAGGACGATGGCGATTGGTGCAATATGTTAGCCAGCTTATTTGCCAACTGTAGTAGGCATATGAAGGTGTGTCCTTTTAATGCCTACTGCCTAACCTTCTACACGTACAGCTTATGGGTGAAGTTTTAGCAGAGGGCCAACAATGGTGCCGATTCTGTTGTACACCGAACTAAACTAACTAAACTATCTCTAATATTCCTTACTTTTGGCTATGAGAATTTTAACGCTATTCTGCAAGAAAAATTCTTTAAATTTAAAAATTATTTTGACACGACTAAAAACTAATTTGACAATCAGCGTGGTTTCTTTTGGTTTCGCAACGTGGTACTTGTGTGCGCTACGCAATGAATTTTTTAGAGACGAAGGCGCGCGCAAGGGGACAGCCTGGACGTGTTTTATATGGAATTTTTCACTTTTTGTTTGAAAAATATAAAAAAAATATTAGGTACCCACGCGTTGAGATTTATATGTTCCGGGATTTCATAAAGGGGGTCGAAAATTTCATTATTTTTGCGATAGGACACGCCATTTTCGAGATATAAGCAAAAGAAAAATAAAAAATACAGCACTGTTTTTGCACGTGAAGGCGAAGCGTTGGTGTGAATTTTTGTTCATGACCACTAGTTTTATTCCACACCTTTTTAATCGCGATTAAAAATAGTCAGATTTAGTCAAAATAAATTATTATTATATTTTTTATTTATTTATAGTCTAAATTTTTGGTGAAAACCGGCAAACTCAGAATAGCAAAATTGTCATTTTCACTAAACTAATAACTCAGTGCAATCTTAGTGCTGTCTAACTAAAATATAGTTAAGTTATGTCACCTTAGTCTATTTCAGAATAGGAAATCGTCGTTTTTATTTAGGTTCATCGTCTTATTTAGGTTTTAAGCTCTATTTACGATTTTATTATTTCAGCTTGAGTTTAGTTTTTTTAAATGTTTTGTTCGTATATTGGCGTGTGCTAGCTGACATATGACGCATAATTTGATGTATGTTTTGTTTTGTTTTATACTATTAATTACTTACATAATACTGTATAGAATCAAGTTCTTCTAACTTAACAGACAGCTGTGCTGCTGGGGAGTTTGTTCCGCCACTTCTTCTTCCCAGCCAAAGCACTAGGAAGTGTCGAAGGGTGGGCGTTTTTGGGGGACTGTCTCATGTAACTTTGACGTTCAAAAAGTGCTGACTCTCAGCCTAGTTTGAATAAATGACTTTTGATTTTGATTTTGATTTTTGATTTTGTTTGACAGGAATAAACCAAATTTTAGTGATTTTTAGTTTAGTTTAGAGAATTTTGTACAACAAAATCGGCACCAATGTCCTACGCGTTCAGAATAATAATGGATTTAGGATATTGATGGGGCTTCCGCGCGTGGTTAAGCCGCGCTTTGCAGATGTTCGCGGATGCCCGTGTTGATGATTTTCATTCCATAATGAGAAAGCTCGGGATGCTAATGAGAAAGGGTGGCTTCAATAATGGGTTGCTTGCTCCAACAGCTTCCTCAAAACATTATTTGACAAGGTGGACAGCCCTTTTATTAGACATTGGTTGCGGAGGCACGTGCCAACCTGTGTTGACCCACGTTGTTCTTCATTGTAGTAAGTTTTACTAATATCGTTTTTAAGTCGTTGCTACTACTTAATACTATATGGATTGTGAGAACTTTCATATGTCATCCGCAATAAACGAATATATGTTTAAAGGTATATAATAATAATAAATCGGGAGATAAAGACCGACTTTACTGTACTAGCTTCTGCCAACGACTTCGTCCGCGCCTTGTGACATATCCTATGACATTCGAAAATAGCGGAGCTTTCTATTAATGAAAGATTTTTTTAAATAGGATGAGTTTCGGACATTACCTTTTACATCCAACGTATAAAGTTTCTTTCTTTGTAATATTAGGGTACATAACGGGGCGAGAGTTTTAACAGATGTTCTTCTTGAAGAGTGTTCCGTATAGATAAATAAAAGGCCTAATATCTATTAATTCCACGCTATGCTGTTTTGCCGGTATAAAAAAAAGAGTTATGGACTACTGGAGTCCTCAGAGTCCCAGCTGTATGGAATTGATCAATAAGTCGGTAGTCAGCAGTCAAAAGGTTGTGACTTACTTCCTAAACAAGCTCTAGCTGTTGAGAATTGCAAAACAAACAATTGCCTGTAACGGCTTCAGTAGTTCAGCGGAAGGAAAACAACAAAACTATGTTTACACACTTTTCATAGAAAATTATTTAATCTCGCACGGCACAAACGAAAAACAGCACACTGTTGTTTGTAAACGAAAAGACGGGAGCCTTGGGAAGTGCAGCTAACATGTTCCATCTTTAGCGAGCAAACTCACGGGCCGCGAATAAAACTCAACCTTCGACACGGGACTTAAGGAATGAAATCCAAAAAGCACCTGATTCCAATTTTCTCTTAATTTGTTCGTAAAATGTACTGAAAACTAAAATCTAATTCGAAGCTCATAAGATTCAATTTGGCAATGCGAACTCCTGGAATCTTCGGGAATCGGGCACCAAAAAGTGTTTACTCGTAAACCACGCTCATTGTTTAAGTAAACTTCTATTTCGATGCTTTACTGTGAAGCACTTGCCGCTCGAGATTCGCGCTAACCATTATTTCTCAGTACCCTATAAGAATATAACTGCGCACATTAATATGGGCAAAATAAAAAAAAAAGTTGCCAGCCATTGTGTGTAGTGTAAATGTTCATATTTACATCGTTTGTGTCGCTGAATATGATGTACTGTGACAGCAACGCCAAACTTTTAAAATCAATAAAACATCACTCAGTCGCATTTTATGTCTGTACGCTTAGATCTTTTAAACTACGCAACGGATTTTCATTCGCTTTTCATTAACAGACAGAGTGATTTAAGAGGAAGGTTTATATTGATAATACGCAGGCGAAGCCGCTGGCAAAAGCTAATTGGCAATAAAGATTTATTATTTTATGGTTACCGTAACCGACAACTAGATAACGATCTACCTACTGTGCTGTTCCCCGCCAAATCTTACCCTCTTTTTGCCATAGGTGGGTATGTACGTACTGAAATGGAACCAACGTGGTTTAAACCTCAATTGAGTGACATTCGCTGGATCCCTAGAAAACCTCCAACGCATATTAAAAGATTTCTCTGATGCTTCCATATAAGTTGGCTTGAGAATTAACATGTTCAATAGGTACCGAAGGGGATGTTAGGATAACTCACATCGGATCTGGGATGACTCACATCGGATCCGGGATGAAACGAAAGTCTTGAGATATAAAAAAATCCACCGTTTCAACCAATGGGTTCAGCCAACAATAATTGGCGTAACTCTACTAGACCGAGTGCGTAACACTCAAATCCGTCAAGAGTCGAAAGTCTACGACGTCAGAGAGCAGGGCGATGCGTCAAGTGGAGTTGGGCAGGACGTCTAGTTAGTCGAGGAGATAGCCAATGGAGTAAAGCTGTGACCGAAATGGTGGCCAAGGTTACGCCGAAAAAACGACGGCCGTCCAAAATCGCGTTGGGTCGATGATATAGTCAAAGTAGCGGAAAAGACCTGAATGAGGGACGCACGGAACCGAGAAGTATAGCGAAATAAGCCGAAGCCTAACCTAACCTAACTGTGGATGATTCCGGGCTAAGATGATGATAAAAGGTACGTACGTACACCTATTTTTAAGGTAAATTATAAGTAAGTCTTTTGCTAGTGCTGACCAGTCCTTTCTCTCGGCAATCTTTGTCTCGACCCGACGCGATGTCGTCGAGTGTTTGGTAGGACCCAATTGTTGGTACTATTAGCTCATTTGTCATCAGACATCCGGCAGAAATGCCCGGCCCAGTCCCATTTGAAAAGGGAGAGGGAGGCCTTTGCCCTGCAGTGGGACAATACAGGCTAGTTAGATGAGATTAGATAAGTAAGTGCTTACCTACGTGTCTATAAGACCTGTGTTTGCTTTTGTGTTTTGTAGGTTGTGGTGGCTCAGTGGTTAAGCCACCCACCTCTCATGCACGAGGTGTGGGTTTTTTATTTCGAATAAGTACCAATGTAACTCTTTCAATTATTAAGTACTAAATACTTCTGACTTAAAGTTTATCTTAGTCATCAGTCATCTGTGATAGAAACCATCCTGAAGAAACCTGGAGTTAGTAAGAAGATTGAATTCGCCAATCTGCTTTGAGCAAGCGTGGCCATTATTGGTCATGCCCGGACAAGGCGCTTTCGCCCTGCAGTGGGACACTTACAGTGTGGTATTATAGCTATCAGGTAGGTGCCACCGACGAGGTCTACCTGCTGTATGGTTTCCTGGTTTTGGTTAATGCCAAACAAAGGTAGCATCAATCATGTCCTATTATTCTACTTCCTACTTACATTATAAACTTTTGTCAGCGGCTCGGTTCGCGTATTATAGGTACATACAAAACTTTCTCTTGAATCACTCTATCTATTGATGAAAACTGCATGAAAATCCGTTGCGCAGTTTAAAAGATCTATGCGTACAAACGCGGAAAACCAAATTGTTCAATACTTTGTAAAGATGAAAAAGTTTGTATGTTTAGATGTTTGGATGATTGCTACTCAATCACGCAAAAACGGC
The DNA here is from genome assembly GCA_947507805.1 of Aporophyla nigra. Classification (NCBI taxonomy): domain Eukaryota; kingdom Metazoa; phylum Arthropoda; class Insecta; order Lepidoptera; family Noctuidae; genus Aporophyla; species Aporophyla nigra. The sequence goes on along the minus strand of OX382301.1, from coordinate 14,249,141 downwards.
TGAACGGAATTGGGTGGTATTTTGCAAACAAGTAGTTTATAATGTGGATAAACTGCTTGTTTGCTAACATATAGGACACACTTATCCCGTTAATGCGTTCCCATGGGATATTTTGCGACCTCTACGTGGGCAAAGCCAATGGCAAATTTGGGGGCTCGGTAGTGACCCGGCCAAGACGAGCCACGCGTAGTGCAAGGGCTTTACCTACCTTTTCTCGAAGCACTTCGTGTTTTTTTGAAGCGTCATAACTTGGGTTTGGATTACACCAGATAAACAAAATTCTTGAGATATGATTTCAATAGTAGAATTATTAGTTATTACACATATAAAGTTTCAATTATATAGCAATTATAGTTTAGATTTTATTGATATCCAAAAAACTTCGATTTCGTCACTGACTCACTCACTGATGATCATCAAAATTCTTAGCGTATTTCTGAAGTGCTAGTTGAAACTTGGTATGTAAGCAAACAAATTCTAAAACTTGGATCTTTTACCTCCCAACCCCTTTAACTAGGGGATGGAAGTTTGTACCATACTTCAGAACATTTTGATGCTAGAAATCTGAAAATTGATATAGAGACACTTTGTTACAAATAATAAAATACATATTTCAGGATATTTTGTAAATCACCCCCCACTCTTTAAATAAGGGAATGGAATGAAGCGCGCTCAAAACGCCTAATGTGTACCACCTACCCGCTGTGATTGATGATGAAGCGAACACAGCGCGGCCCGAGCTTGCCGTCCGAACAGAAATGATTGTTGCCAATTACGCCCAAAGTCAATCATCATCGTCATCAACATCATTTCAACCGTAATACGAACACTACTGGGCATAGACCTCCCCCAACTTGGGGGGCCCGAACCCAATATTCAAATTAAAAAAAAAATATTGTCATAAGCAACTTACAAAAAGAACTGAATTCCCACCAAAAACATTTTCATGTTCATATATGGCTCGCACTGCCAGAAACTTATCAGATCTCATGTATAGCCAAGCTTCTAACTCTACAAGCCCTACGTTCACAAACTATACACCTCAGTCAAAATATGTGGCTTAGCCGTTTTGCTATCGTCACAAGGGCGTAAGGTGAAACATTTATACACTGTTCATTACTTTTCTATTATACAATTGTTCTTGCAGTAACGAAACGCCCAGACCACATATTTTGACTAAGATAAAGTTTATGAAGGTAGGGCTTGTAGGGTTAGAAGCTTGGCTATACCTACATGACATTTGATAACTTTATGGCAGTGTGAGTCACATGGTCATGTTTTGGCAACATTTTACATGAAAATGTTTTTGTTGGGATCTAGTTAGCTATAAAAGCTCCGGCGCTAGCGTTAAACCTGTACACATTCATCACCCATCTCCAGTTTTCATAATTTCTAAGAATGTAAACAAATTATCGAGTGAAAAATGTGAATATCTGGAATATTCGTAAAACATACAGTGTTGTACTACGAACTCATTTGTTTTATGACTCATGTGTTTTGAAGATAAATGGTTCTTATGATAATAATAATACATTTCACGTTCATTCCATTCATAACATGTTTACCAACAGTTTTGAATATACTGGTCAAGTGAAAGTCTGACACTGTGACTAAGAAGACTAGACACGCCGGCTCCGCACTGAGCAATATGACCACGAAAAGGGAATCTTTGGTTACGTTACTAGATCATGAGGAGAAGTACCTAAGTCACATTGAAAACTACAAAAATATGTGGATAGTGTGGTGGTAAGTTAGGAGGGCCTTTAACTCTTGAGTTCACTCTGATGCTGAAAAGGAAGTCGATTTTCAGATTGAACGTTTTAGGGAAGGTTCCCATCACGCCACATTGCGGCATGAATATGCAATGCCTTCACTTTATAGGTACCTAGGTTGGTACCTACTTATTTGGACCTACAGACGAAAAGAGGACTTAGGTAATGTTAAGTAAAAATACAGTGATCTGAGACAGCAGTTGTTTTTAATCTACTAACTGGTATTTTCCGGCAGAGTTTACTTTGCCGGCAAAGACCTGGATGAAGAGCCACACCAAGAGAAATACAGGAACCCGTAGAGCTGCATGTGGAGAGCTGTTGGGCATTGGCGACCATACGGATCCCGGAAACGTATTATTCCTCATATCCTTCAACATTCCTGATCTTCCAGCTAAAGTGAACACTATCGAAAACCAGAATTCCAACCTCATTCATACGCTTTATTGGCAGGCTGAACGGAGATTTGCAAGTATTCCAATAAGTGCTAACCTACCAGCACTTACTGGAATACTTCCTTCGTCCATTCGCCCGGAAGATGGTCAAGATCCCTAGATTTTGACCATCTTCGGGGCTTCGGGATTGTTCTAATAGCCGTGGAAAGCCTCTTCACACCTACGTCACTATGCGCTAGCCGTTTCTGGGCGCCCATTATTGAGTGTGCAAGTCTTCCCTTGCCAGTTAATCCGAATATAATTGATCAGGCAGGGGACATAGTCCTTCCATAGTTGTAGGTTATCAATCCACTGTGGCCACCCAAACAAACTAGCCTCATATATTTTGTTTCCATATTCTGCATTAGTCCTGCACCAACCGGGAGTTGTCTTTGGGTGCACTTGCATAGTGTATTTGCATTAGTGTTGCAAAGGACTCGAGTCTTCGAGTATTAATTTTAGAGACTCGACTCAATTATGCAAGACGCAGTGTGCTCAAAAGGCTCGGAGTCCAGAGTCAAGCCGAGCCCGAGTTATTCTTAAAAAGGACTCGAGTCGTAAAATAAACTCTAGTCTTAAAGAAAAACTCGGAGCATGATGATGAGACTTGTTATGACTTGCTGTTGTTGTTATTCAAAAAAAATCGAATAACGTCAGATTTTTTTGTATTATAACCACAAACTTGAACTTATCACCTCTATTCGAGTCTTTACGAACGATGAGTCTCATCTTCAGGTTCCGAGTTGTTCTTTAAGACTCAAGTTCATTTTATTAAGACTCGAGTCCTTTTAAGATTCGAGTCTTTTTTAAGATTCGAGTGTTGACTCTAGACTTCGAGCCTTTTGAGGACACTGAGTCTTGCATGATTGAGTCGAGTCTTAAAAATTACGACTCGAAGACTGGAGTCCTTTGCAACACTAATTTGCATACAGGGATAATCGTCGGTTGGTGCCTCCGCATCATTTAAAATTGTCTAAGGGATCTCTCCGAGTAGGCTTCGGCCCCTTCTACGCCTTCCAAAGGTCCGAGACCCCAGGGTCCTACCCTGGGGTCTAGTTACATACGAGGTATGTTACATTTTTTTTTTAAACTTACTTAGTTTCAGGCGGCATGCACACGAAAACAATTGTGGTAGTAATCCGACTGGGGCGATCAATAGGTTAACAAATAATGTGTTATGTAGAGTACCTAATACCTGTATATATTAAGCAAAAAGGACACATGTATCGTAGTGGAAAGCGTTCCGTAGTTCTGAATACCCAGAAAGGAATAGAGTTTATGTCTTGGAATCTTTTGAGTTCCCTATTTTGCCGTAATAAGCGCAAAAGCGGTATCTCAAAAAAATCGTAAAGATCATTTTAATGCCAACGGATGCATTAAAATCAACTTTACGATTTTTTTGAGATACCGCTTTTGCGCTTAGTACGGCAGTATTGAGGCGACGCAAAGTAAAATATGAACTACTGTTACAATTGTCCCGGAAAATTTGAACACCTTATCCCTTTCACAGAAACATTTTTGGTATTGAATCTGAATTTTTCACTACGTTAGACCAGCTGAAAATTAACCCATCCTGTTGCATCAGGGGATCTACAAGAATGCAAACTGCTTACGTGGTAATTACGTCGCTGATGATGTTAGTAGATCTTGCTCATTTTTATGGACAGTATTCAGTAGACAGATTCAGTAGGTACCGAATTTATTTAAATTAAGAGCCATGTTTATGGTCTATACTGAGATAAGTAGGTACTGATTTTATTTTGGCGTATATCAGCGCCCCCTATGGGTGGAATGGAGAACTGCTGGCTAAAGAGTGTTGACTGTAGAAAAAAACTGCACCATACGCCAATTGGTACGTTTAGCTCTGAATAGGAGGAGGAAATTGAACAAACACAAATACACATAAATTGAATTAATCATATATTTATTACTTCAAATTACTACGCTATATACAAACTATTAATGTGACTCTTCTATTAGAAACTCTTTTACAGATTTGTTGTATTTCTGTGGTAATATTTCCTGTAGTTCATTTCGGGTTAACCAGTCGCCTTTAGTTTTGCTAGGTTTTCCACTTTTGTAATTAGCATAATAGAAGAATACCTGAAAATTAGGTGAAATGAATACATTACATAATATTTTTCAGTATACACTTTATCTCATACAGCCCCATAAAAATATCTGAATGATTATGTATAATTTTTAAAATAAAGCTACAATATTATTTAGAGTTGTACAAACTTTTGTCTACCAGATTCTATACTTACTTTAGCCCCTATCTTTCCATTGATTTCCGCGGGATATTTGTATTTGTAAAATCCGCATGGTGCATTTGACAGAAATTGGACGTTTAGTTCAGGTCCACACTGCTCTTTTACTATTCTTTCAGCTGTCTACAACATAAAAAAGTTTACAAAAAGTTTTTAAGGACGCTATAACATTTTTCAATCGCTCAAGTTTAGGTATCTCAGTCGGCACACAACAACATTACGCGCACGCACACACTGAAACCATTGTCTGCTCGATTTGAAACATTACTTAACTAATCTTGATCCTCGAAGGTATTATTTATTTTATTTTAGCAGTGTTGAGTAAAATTAGTAGTAAACTAACTTTACTTTCTGCATTTGGTGACAATTAACAAGTTTTATTACCATGATCATTATGATTTTTGGAATAACGTATAAATTGTCAATTAAAAAAAGAGGTGTAACAATAAAAAAACTTTAATGATATTTTCTGATAATAAACAAATATAACGGATTGTGATCATAGACTATCGTTGAAAATATACAGGATATTTCCTAAAGAAAACTCAGAAAAAATTGTGTGACGGCCGAACCTTTTTTTTTCTGGATGGGAAATCATCAAATGACTTCTCCCGCTCTGGGCAGAGCGGGAGGGCGTGGCAGACTTTTACTGACTAAAACCCACCCATGTTCCTTCAGTTGCCCATGTGCCAGGGTCACGGTATCTCTTTCGAACAATCTCGCGACCCTGGCAGGCATCGGTCCTGGCAGACCCCTTCAGTATTGCTGACATCTCTTTGAAGCGCGCGTGGAGTACTACGCGCCGTCGACCCGAGCTTGGTCCTTACCGGGCGGCGAGCTATCCATTGCTCGCCGCCCGCAAGCTCGCGCCTACGGTGGCCGGGAGTCCGCTATAGACTCCCGACGCCCGGGGCGTCTCCTCCTGTGGCGGCTAGGGACGTGAGGGCGCAGAGACTGCCACTCCCTCACGCGCTCCGCCTCCTCCTTCGCGAGCATTACTGCTTCGCAGAAGGAGGTGACGGCTTTCCATGCCATCTCGCTCCGTACCATGGCTCGCACCAGGGTCGGACGCGAGAGGTCGCCGCCGCCGATCGCCTCCACGAGGACACGGCGGTGCTCCACCCAGGCAGGGAACATCTCTACCGTGTGCTCTACCGTGTCCTCCAGACGATCCTCGCAATGGAAACACCCGGGTGTTTCCTCCCGCTTTATCCTGAACAGGAACCCACCGAAGCACCCATGCCCGGTGAGAACCTGCGTCAGGCGGAAGGTGAGGACGCCGTGGCGCGTCTCTATCCACTCCTCAAAGAGGGGACTTACCGCCGCAATTTTGGCGTGCCCGGCGCTGAGTTGTGACAATCGTACTCGCCATGTCGCCATGAGATCCTGCCGGAGCTCTGTCCGCCGTGCCGCGATTTGTCGCGGCAGCAGAGTTTCGCCCCGGCGTTTCGCCTCCTCGCGCCACTCCCACATGTGGGCGAGGACCTTTGCCTCCAGATCCCATGGCGGCACTCCGGCAAGGAGGCTCGCCACCTCGCACGAGACCGTGCGGTATCCCCGGATGACACCCGAACCTATTTAATACACAATAGGAAAATGTATACATTTTTGTATGAAGGCTGTTTTTGTACTCTATTATGTATTTATTATTCGAAATGACTTTAAAATTTTTGAGAGATGAAAAGTAAATTTAATTGAAATTCAAAAAATCCTTAACGGAGAAACAGAGCCTAAAAAAAGGAAGAAGACGAAGTGTGCGAACACGATGAAAAAAATTAGTAACATATTGGAAAATATTACAGAGTACTCTTTTGTGGAATTGTTAATGGCTATAGCTTCAAATCTTTAAAGTATTTAGACCGGTATTTTTATAGTTGATTTTTGACTTATGTTTTCGATTATTATTATTCAATAAAGAGAAGGATTTTTTGTTTAATATTTTGTATTATTGTCACTGATTATATTGTACATTTGCGTACAAATGTGTTTTATTTTGGGTTTTTATTATGTAAAAATAGGAAAGGAGGTTTTCCTTGTTTTTTTTGTAACCCACCTAGTAACTGATTACCATCTAGCAGCAAACAAGCATGCAGCAATCATGCAACATGCAAGCAAGCATGGTTTCTGTCGATGTCGATTTTCGATGTTCTATGTACCCATCGATATTTAGGACGTTCGATAGTTTGTACTTCGATATTTAGGACATTCGATAATCTGTATTTCGATATTTGGATCTTTCGATGTAACTTTTGTAGATATTTAGATTTTAGATATATTGGACGTAGGATATTTAACCATTCGATACTATAAACTTTCGTTATTTTAATTTTCGGTTTTATGGTCGTTCGATTTTTCCATTTTCGATGTTATGAACATCGATATTTTAACAGTAGGTATTTTAATCTTCGATATTCAAATACGTACCCGATTAACTACATGATTTTCAATTGATGTAAATAATGAAAGTTACGTAAAAAAAAAACAAAAAAACTTTAGAGATGTCAAGGGACACCCGGATGGAACGAAGTTCCTTTCCAGGATTCATAATAGTTATAATTTTTTAATTATTTATTATGTACAAAATACCTGTATACACTCAACAAAAATATTCTCTCTCTCTCCCTCTCTCTCTACCTCTCTCTCTCTCTCTACCTCTCTCTCTCCCTCTCCCCCTCCCCCTACCCTCACTCCCTCTCCCCCTTTTTCTGCCCCCTCGCCCCCTCTGCCCCTCTCCCCTTTCCCCTCACCCCTCTCTCCCTCTCTCCCTCTCTACTCACAACAAAAAAAAACCACAACATACAAAATATATACGGTCGAATTGAGAAACCTCGTCCTTTTTTTGAAGTCGGTTAAAGCATGTCGTGACAACTTTTCGTAAGATTTTTTTCCGTCTAGCCCCCTTTCACAACGCGCGGTAAGGAACTTCGTTCCAATATTTTGACTACATACTAGCATAACCCCCAAAATTGATACCCATGTCGACATTTCATCATAACAGTACATCCGCCATTTTAAATTAAAAATCGATGATAATAATATTTTTATAAAAAACAATACCCGCCGTATTTGGATCAAATTTGGATGAAACATTCGTAATCACTATCCTAAAATTACCCAAAGTTGATAGCTATGCCCACTTTTTATTTAAAAAATTAAAATATTCGTCGTTTTGAATGAAAATCTTGTGGGGTCGGGGGATATCCCGTCAGGAAGTATGTTCCTTAGTCTTTTTTTTACTCCGAATGTAATTTGTATGGAATTTCGGCTTCAGCACCTTCGAAAATCTTGAAAATGTCACCCATGATGAAAACTTTGAAAATTTTCGCAACCGCCATTTTTTATTTTGACCTCACAATCGGCTTCAGCACCCTTGTTTACCCTTGCCACAAGCTATATTAAAGAATTTCGTTCCAAAAATGGACGACACTTGCATAATTTAATTACCACATTGAAAATAAATGTTCATATAAGTTTTTATTGAATAATCATCCGCCATGTTGAATTCTTGTAAATGAATACATATTCATAATCATCACTACCTCTACAATTCCCAATAGAATTTAAGTTATTTATTTCTAAACCAAGTTCTGGTAATAAGTTTGGTACTCATAATTTTGGCCCGAAAAGTATCAACATTTTTCAACCACAGTATACAGAACGGCACTCACTTTATTATTATTTTGATCGTATTTATTTCGTACAAAAAAGCGATACGCCCGTGCTTCCTAGGGCGCGTCTGAGCGCGGAATGACAAGCCGCGAGTAGAAAATGTATGAAGAAACTTGAGAGCGTTCTTTATTTTTCTCATAAATAAAAAAGTTACGTATTTAATTAGAAAATATTTAGGCAAAACGTAGAAGATTATACTAGCCACAATTTCTTGTCATTTTGAAGTTAAAATATGCAGTTGGTCTCACTATACAGGTACCTTTTCAGACCCCATTATTTTTCGTTTTCTACGATTATTGCTGTGGGGAAAACGTATTTTTGTGAAAATATTATATGGGACTATACAATTTTTATGATACCAGTATAGAGATGATTAAATTATCTTTAATTTAGACCATAATCGACTTCGCAGTTCTGATTCCTCTTGATTTAATTGGTACTGCAAAACCACCGATATTTGTAGAAAAATGTTATAGCGTCCTTAAGTCAATTCAAACTAGATTTGATTTGTTTCACATTTTTGCTTGAAATTGCCATATTTTTTTTTGTCTTAAATGATAATAACTTTAAAGTTAAGGTTTTCTATATAAATGACCTGTGTCTTCACTTCCAGCTGATGGTAACTTATCTGGCAGATAGTGACACAAAAAATCTTTTTTTATTGACTTTGACAGGCAATATTTATGTTCAGCTGTAATTAATATTAACAGTCCTGCATGAACATTTGTCTGAAGCTTACCTGTCTTAATGTTTCTCCTTCCTTCCATAAGCCTTGAGGCAGCAATGTCTTCACATCTGAACCCAGCTTTATTGGCGTCACTAGCACCAAATGTCTTTGGAGGCATCGTTCTGTAGATGTTTTGTCACCTTTTTTGTCAGCATCTGAATAATAATAATTTATATTTTAATACATTAAAATTTTCTACACTACAAAAATGATAAGAAAAATTGGTAATTATGGGAAAATCGTATTAGCTCCCTTAAGAAAATATAGTGAAGTTTATTGTTTTATTATCATTTCTCATGTTTTCTATGGATACATTACCAGTTTCCACACTGGCAAATTTGAATTGAGCCAGCTCTTCATTGGCAGCATCCTCAAAGTCCTGAGCTGTAATTTTGCTCACTGCATCAATATCCACATCTGCTGATTCATTTTTGAGAAGCTCAGCTTGGACCCTTTTAACATAAAATAGATATTACTTAATAAGCCAGAAAGGTCAGGTGCAAAATACTGGTAACCACCATACATCGACTCGATGAATGAACATAAAGAAAGTAAAAAGAGTATGTAAGGATCGTAACAAGTGGCATTCTGTAGTTTCTACTTATTGCAATGGGAAGAAGGCATAAGTTTTTGTATGTATGTTAGTAAGTCATAAGAACTTGCCACTAATATGAACTATTGGGCATTCAATGAATATTACTATAAAGCTTATAAGAAGCTAAAGTAATTAATTCCCCTTTCATTTATTTTCCTTATTCATCACTGTTTGGAAAAAATGAATGACATTCACTTACTTATCATTTTCATGTCTAATTTCATGGTCAGACTTCATGCTCTTTTCAATTTCTAGGGTGTACTGTAATTCCAAGTATTTTTTATACATCTCATTCAACGGTGGGGTTACCACTGGTAGTCTCTCTACACAAACTCCTGTTACAATATCCCATGATGATCTGGTGCTAAGACCTGTAAACAATTATAGTTTGGTAGAAAAAACTCCAAATAATTATTAATTTGAAAAATAACCTAAAAGTTATTTACCTCTTACAAAAATCCGGCGGCATAAGTTCATTTCTGCCTGTATAAATGTTTTGAACAACATTGCCACCGTTCCCAAAGTAAAAGTTTTTAGATCTAAAATTGGGTATTCGCGTTTATTTTCATTTATTATTCGTTCTTTTTGTATCCAAGTCCAATTTTATTTTTATTTTCCCGGATCTGTCAGAGTCAGATGCTTATGTGTGTGTGACGTGACACTGACAAAGACAAACAGCTGTTCCAATTTTTATGTGAAATAGTCACTGATATTCTCGATGTGAATACCTAATATATTATTAGTCGACTATTCAAAAGCTTACACTAACTATTTAATGGGAGTCAGGAAAACTGCGCATTATTCTTCATAGCACGAAGTCGCCTGGTCGTCCGCTTATAGAGTGAAGTGATATTGTCAACACTTTCCATGCAAACATAGTGTGTTACAAAACTGTAACATACTTTGTGCTCTGCTGATACGAACTGTCGGTTGAATACGACAGATGTGTCGTAGTGCGAGTAAACGTGCACACTACGATACAACTGACTTAGAGAAACGAATGGCTTTGAGGGCAGTCCACGATAAAAGGTATATGCTCAACACACTTTGGAGCCACGAATTTAATTAGTACTGTCGATTCTCTTTAGACGCTGCTGGCACGATGAATCCGTGCTCAGTGATACCGTTATTAAATATATATTAAACAAAGTATTATTGTTTTTTCACAAACTCCAATCACTTTGGTTTAACACATTAATAAATGTTATAAGATCAATCGATTGGTAATATTACTAAGCTTATCGAGAATAGCTGCCGTCTGACGTTTAATAATTTTGTATACTAACAACACCTTTTTGCCGATTCTGCCTTTTCCGGCTCTTGTGTCAAAGAAAGTAGGTGAATATGTTTGTAATTGCAAAAATCCATGAAAATCTCCTAAATTATATTAAATATCGATGTGATAGTGATTATTATAAATGAGGAATATCATATAGCACCAGTTCTAAACTATATTTCATATACCAAACGTAAAACATAGCCTTCCGAGTTGACAAGTGTTACAACAAACAGGTTAAGTTCTGTAACTGAATTTTATCGTTTTAGGCTTGACCATGAAGCAAATAGTTGCGAATCAAAAAGTGAAGATCCCTGAGGGGCTCACTGTACACGTGAAATCGCGGTTGGTGACAGTGAAAGGACCGCGCGGAGTGCTGAAGAGGAACTTCAAGCACTTGGCTGTTGACATTCGCATGGTGAACGCTCGAGTCCTGAAGGTAGAGAAATGGTTCGGCTCCAAGAAGGAGCTCGCCGCCGTCAGGACAGTCTGCTCGCACGTTGAGAACATGATCAAAGGTAAATGTTTACTTGTGTTGTTATTCTACTAACTTGTGCCATAACCTGAAATTTTTGGAGGTTAATTTAGGAATCCCTGGTTATAACTTCACAAAGCCAAAGAAAACCAGTTTTCGAGAAGTTACAGTGTTATCAGCATCTTTAGGTTCACATCTCAAGGTACCTATGCTATAGGTTTGTCAATACAGCTTTGAATCTAGTACAACAACGTCTTGTTTCAGTAGCATTGATTCATCCTATAGCACCTTTAGATATCGATAGCCTTCAGAAACTGAACTGAACTCACTACCTGTGAGTGAGATACTCATTCAAAAATACTTGATTACTTTTGGACAGCATGGGCTGGCTTGGGCAGTGCAATATATTTATTGTGCCTGTTAGTAAGAGAGTAAGGGTTTTTGAATAGTGAATAGTGTAAGCACTATCAGTTATCATGAAAGTAAAGAAACTATTTAGTTTTTGACACATGATGTAAATTTTTCATATGGTAGGAATTGGATTAATGATTCTTTGGTATAATAAACAACTTCTTGATTGAGTTACACCTACAGCATTTCTGCCTTACAATTTGGTCTCATTTTGCCAGAGTAACATTGTTCTCAGCACAAAATGTCTTAAAACCCATCTTTAATTAGATTAATTTCATAAATATTGTGAGAGTCTACAAAATTAAAACTTCTGCAAGGGTTATCATTGAAATCCAATTGCTAAGAACAGAAAGTTGTATGTATTTTTATTTGAGAAAGAGACCTTGAACCAACTTGCAATAAACTGTATGTATATAACCACAGCAAAATTTAAATCATCATTTCAATGATCCTCTAATGAATTTCCGTCCACCAAGTGTTCTTTTACAAAGATGGTGAATTTGATGTGCAGTTCTTATTACCAATTTGCCCAAACTTTTAAACTTTTTATTTACAAAACATGTGCTTAAAGTGCCAGATAAAATTATCATTTTTTTTTATTGAAATAAGCAGATCAAAACATAAGGGAGCAAGTAACTGTTGGCTCTGTTATGATTTGTGTAATAACCATTTGAAACATTTATTATTTATTTAAACTTCTCGCACACAAAAAAGGTACAAAGGCGGACACAAACACGCGCGGAACATTTCATCATCATCATCATTTCAACCGTAAGACATCCACTGCTGGACTTAGGCCTCCCCCAATTTGGGGGGCTTTGCCATAATCGCCACGGTTGGCGATCGCAGTATGGTGGTAAAATGCATAGAGAACGCTGCTGCCCATTCTCTAGTACGTCCCTTAGTCGCCTTTTACGACACCCATGGGAAGAAATGGGGTGGTGTTATTCTTTACGTCCGGCACCACACGGTACACAGTAGTGAAACATTTCAGTTAGCAACAAAGATTAATATCAAACTTTTCAGGGAATAATGAGCAGTTTTTCACCTATTAAATTATTCACGTTTCAGGTGTGACCAAGGGATTCCAATACAAAATGCGCTCCGTATACGCCCATTTCCCCATCAACTGTGTCACCACTGAAGGCAACAGCGTCATCGAAATCCGTAATTTCCTTGGCGAGAAATACATCAGGAGGGTAAAGATGGCACCTGGTGTGACCGTCGTCAACTCGCCCAAGCAGAAGGATGAACTCATCATCGAAGGAAACTCCTTGGAGGATGTGTCCAGCTCAGCTGCCCTGATCCAACAATCAACCACAGTTAAAAACAAGGACATCAGAAAGTTCTTAGACGGTCTTTACGTGTCTGAGAAGACTACTGTTGTATTGGATGAGATATAAGGACATAAATAATTTTAAATTGATTATATTTGTATTATTTTCAAACCATGCACTTTAAACTTTAGATAATCAATTTGAGATGAGTTCACCACAATCTATATCTTTGTTCACTGGATTGATACAAAGTAGTGATGCATTTTGATTCTTATCACCTGATGCAGAATCATCAGAGATCTTCATATCAGAACTGCATGATGAAAAATCCGTCTTGTGACTGACGCGGTGCTATTCTGTCCGATATTTTACGGTATCACATTTAAGATGCCAATGGATTATAATTATAGATCAGATATTCAGATGCATATTCACCTAAAGTTGAAATATTGGGTAATATGGAATGCGCGTTTTTACCGTGTTTTGTGTGTTGTTTTAACTTTTTACCGTGTTTTGTTTTAACTAACACATACCACCCTACACACATGTACTTGCATCTGGGGTTAAAGATTAATTTTAAATAAATGTGATGATTCAAGAAACCCGGCTTTAATTAAAAAATACGATGCCACTTCCGTGCTTTCACAGCTAAATAGTATCATTAGGTAAATATGCATCCGAATATCTGAACACTGTATCCCAGATCACAGTGGTTTAAAACAAATGCAGTATGTAACAGCCATGGCGTCGTAAAATGGTCACTAGTAAAATAGCGCAGTGGTGGCAAGTGCTACTGCTGAGCATACGGGTCTGAGTTCGATTCCCACGTCGACCGAGTTTGTCCATCAAGAATTTCTCTGTAGGTAGGCCTGCACCCAAATTGCGTAACACTATTAATTAGACTGAATCATTTTGAACAACGCCATGCATGTTGTGCAACTGTCGAAAGTAAAGCCGATTCCTACAGATAGTGTATTTGCTCTCTGGAGTCCCCATCAAGACACGCAAGCTCAAATCCAACAGCCAATTGAATTTTCACACATCTAATTAGTATATTGGCAAACAACGATTCAGTTATTATAAAAAGCATGGTGTGCCTCTAAGACATAAAACTGGAAGGGAACAGGAAGGTAAGATTTCACCAGACAGTTGTCAAACGATCCATGCGGAGTCCAGACTGATACGGAGTACCAATCCGGATCTGTTAGTCTAGTGGTTGCTAACTGACTGCTAAGATTGAAGTCATGGGTTTGATTCCCATCCAGGACAAACGCTTGTGTGATGAGCACAATCATTTGTTGTGTCTGGGTGTAATTTATCTAGGTAATAGGTAGAACGGGCTGGTGTCCGCAACTCCACGTCTGAGCGCGTATTTTGCGGTGTATTTTATCAATAATATAATATGTATGTATTTAGAAATATTTAAGTATATTTATCAGTTGTCTGGTCGCCATAGTACAGGCTCTGCCTAGTTTGGGATCAGATAACGATGTGTTGGTTGTCCCAAGATATTATTATCTCTTGTCAGCATGTACCGTGTGGTGCCGGACGTAAAGAATAACACCACCCCATTTCTTCCCGTGGGTGTCGTAAGAGGCGACTAAAGGACTTACTAGGGAATGGGCAGCAGCGTTCTCTATGCATTTTACCACCAAACTGCGATCGCCAAGCCGCCTTCCAAGCGTGGCGATTATGGCAAATCCCCCCAAAAAATGTAACCGTCAAATTGGCGGTGCATGGAGGAGGCTCATGTCCAGCGGTGGACTTCTTACGGCTGAAATGATGATGATGATGTCAGCATGTGTGTGGTGAAGTTGTTGCGTAAGTGAAGGTCTGAGAAATTGGGTGTCTGGCTTTCAACATCCAGGAGGACGTGGATACCTTGATAACTCAGCCAGCTTAACTGCCCCGTTGATCTCGTGGTCGCAAGCGCGACTGCGGAGCGTGGGGTCCTGGGTTCGATTCCCAGGTCGGACAAAGTGTTATTGGGTTGTTCCATTAGGAGTTTCTTAGTAATAGCCCGGAGTTTGGAAGTTGGCGGTGCGATACCCCCGTGCCACGGAAAGCACGCTAAGCCGTTGGTCCTGCGCCTGATCTCTCTCCGGTCGTGTCGGACTGTGAGGGTGAACGCCCCTAAGTCTGCACACACTTGTGCACTATAATATCTCCCGCGACGATGGCTAGTCTCCGAAGATTGGCCGAAATATGGTCTGGAGGACTATATATATCTGGCGATACCACAAACTTGCGTGCCTTTCTTCCAGCATTTTCATTTTTCTGTTACCTACGGGAACAACCATTCCCTTATAATGGGCAATAAAATCCCCCAGATAAACAAGCTCCGCTTTCGGATGTGTTGGGAAGATTCAGGTTCCTCTGTAAGATGGTCAAGGAGACTCCTGATCACCGCTTTGCGACCTGTAAACACCGACATAAAAGGTTTTAGGAAAGCCGGTGTCCAGTAATAGTCTCACAGTGGAAATACCTGCCACCTCAGCAGTGGAGACTGACAGCATATGTCATCATGGATGTACACACAAACCCCAGCTTGCTTCTAAAAGTTATGCCAGTCGTCGACGGCGGAACATTTCGGGTATTACCGGAACGCGAGGTGGCGAGCCAACCTTTCACACGTGGCCGGCGTGCTAGTTGGGCCCAGTTTCTTGCGGTCGGCCAACGGCAAGACGCACTGTCTTGCCGGATCCCACTACCCTACACAGTGAGTTGCCATGACTAGATTCACTCCTAGGCTGAGAATAGGCTTAAATTCCCTTAGCCATTCCCCCGTATCGACGAAAATCAGCACGCTGCTTGACGCCAACCTCCAGTGGGGGGGAGGGTCGTGAACCACGAGGGCGTTAGCCTAACCACCGCAAGGGACAAATTCGCCACTCATGTCAGGTATAGGGTTGGACTGTCCAGGATGCGCCGAGCGCTCGGTTCAGTTGTTACTGGTGGAACAAACCGCGCCACACGAGGAGGCTTATTCATGCATCGCATAAATGATGATTACCAGCAATATTATTTTACTGACACTGTGTACAGCTTCCACTCTTCAATATTTCAAAGGCGAACTGAAAGAAAAGATACGCCACGCACGCATCAAACATATCTTTTCTTTCTTAGGGAACCTTTGAATCATGTGTCATCCACATAGAACCGGAACCGCACCGAAACGAAGAATCTATTTAAAACTGGAACCCAAATTCGTTCAATAGAAGAGTAATTAGCGAATAATTTTTTGTTACCAAAATTAAAATTGCTAGTGGTGGCCAAGCCAGTGTGAGTCACACGTGGGTCTGTCTGTGGCACCCTAGGTCTTAAACGGGTGAACCGATTTGGGTGCGTTTTTGTTTATTGAAAAGTAGGCTTTCTAGCGGTGGTTCTTAGACGTTTCATCAAAATCGTTTCAGTCGTTTCGTCATGACGATCAAAATATTATCTACAACCTGTTATTATTAAACTTAACACGTTAACTGCCATGCCATGGCTAAAATCAGAAAAAGTCAAAAAATTTACTTAGTGTCATTTCACTTTAAATAGATAACTTATTCCATAAATACATTATTTATCCCAAAAACATGGCCGCCAGACAGCAACGAAATATTCCGATTTTGTATGTCGTCGGTCATATTATCCGACAACGCCTGAATGGAACAAAAAGTGTCGGACACATAGTCCGACATGGCAGTTAACGTGTTAAGAGCTAATACGTATATTTTTGGAACGAAGTTCCTTATCGCGCGTTGTGAAAGTGGGCTAGACGGAAAAAAATCTTACGAAAAGTTGTCACGACATGCTTTAACCGACTTCAAAAAAAGGACGAGGTTTCTCAATTCGACCGTATATATTTTGTATGTTGTTGTTTTTTTTGTTGTGAGTAGAGAGGAGAGAGGGATAGGGGGGGAGGGGGAGAGGGAGATAGGGAGAGAGAGAGAGAATATTTTTGTTGAGTGTATACAGGTTTTTTGTACAATACATAAAAAATAATTAAAAAATTATAACTATTATGAATCCTGGAAAGGAACTTCGTTCCATCCGGGTGTCCCTTGACACCTCTAAAGTTTTTTTTACTTGAGGTTTTCGTTTTGGTCGGGGTATTTTAAAATTTGACTTTTGGTCCTTATGAATGTTATTGGTAATCCATTCATCATCATCATTTCAGCCGAAAGATGTCCACTGCTGGGCATAGGCCTCCCCCTAGCTCCGCCACTTCGACCGGTTCTGTGCTTCCCGCATCCAGCGGATTCCTGCGGCCTTCACAAGGTCATCGGTCCACCTTGTTGGAGGCCTTCCAACACTCCGTCTTCCAGTACGCGGTCGCCACTCCAGAACCTTCCGACCCCATCGGCCATCCGTTCTGCGAGCAATGTGCCCTGCCCACTGCCACTTAAGTTTGGCAATTCTTCGGGCTATATCGGTTACCTTGGTTTTCCTACGGATCTCTTCATTTCTGATTCGATCGCGTAGGGAAACTCCAAGCATAGCCCTCTCCATTGCTCTTTGGGTGACTTTGAGCCTTCTTATGAGGCCCATTGTGAGCGACCACGTCTCAGTGCCATATGTCATCACTGGCAACACACACTGGTCAAAGACTTTCGTCTTGAGACACTGCGGTATGTGGGACGAGAAGATATTGCGTAGCTTCCCAAACGCTGCCCAGCCGAGTCGGATTCGACGATTGACCTCTTCCTCGAAGTTGGACCTACCTAACTGGACAGTCTGTCCTAGGTACACATATTCGTCCACAACTTCGAGTGTAGCGCCTCCGATCTTCACACGAGCATTGGACATGACCTTTGTCTTGTCCATGTTCATCCTGAGACCTACTCTTTCGGAAGCTCTACTAAGGTCATCGAGCATTGTACTGAGGCCCTCCATAGTCTCAGCAAAGACAACTATATCATCGGCAAACCGAAGGTGAGTGATGTACTCGCCATTGATGTTGATGCCAGCCCCATTCCAGTCCAGAACCTTGAAGACATCCTCCAGTGCAGCGGTGAACAGTTTCGGAGAAATAACGTCTCCCTGTCTCACCCCTCGCTGCAGAAGGATAGGTTTCGAGGTCTGGTCCTGAAGTCGGACTGACATAGTGGCGTTTTTGTACAGACACTTCAGCACCTCGATGTACCGATAGTCGATCTGGCACCGTTGAAGAGACTGCAGTACAACCCAGGTTTCGACCGAATCGAAGGCTTTTTCGTAGTCCACAAACGCTAAACAAAGAGGCAGGTTATACTCTTCGGTCTTCTGTATAACCTGCCGCAGCGTATGTATGTGGTCCACTGTGCTAAAGCCTTTACGGAATCCGGCTTGTTCGGGAAGCTGGAAGTCGTCTAACCTGCGCGCTAGACGGTTCGTGATGACTCTTGAAAACAGCTTGTAGACATGGCTCAGAAGTGAGATGGGCCTATAATTCTTAAGTAGGGCATTGTCACCTTTCTTAAAGAAAAGTACCACCACACCTCTGTTCCATGCCTGTGGCGTTTTGCCCTCGAGTATGACGGAATCGTTTGTAATGGATAAACTCAAAAACTACTGGACCGATTTTAAAAATTCTTTCACCATTAGAAAGCTACATTATCTGCAAGTAACATAGGCTATATAACATTAAGCTACAACCAAGAAGAGCGGAGCAGTAATGAAAAATGTTGCAAAAACGGGGAAAATCGCACGGGTAGGCGATTCGACGCGACGGGAAGGGTCGGGGGAACACGAAATTTAACGCGGACGAAGTCGCGGGCAGAAGCTAGTATGTCTATAACGTAAGTAATGCAATGAAATCTAAAACTATAAAAAAAAACTATCAAAATGAATGCTATTCCTACCGTTAGTGTGTTGATTGAGTTGTTACTCAATTATCCAGCAGGGTGGTCCCATTCGTCGGTGTCACGGGGAATTAACGAGGTGACCCTATTTGGGAATTATAAATGAAATTTGTCTAAATTCTTAAAGGTCCATGGAAAGGTAAAGTCTACAAAAATAAAAACAATAATCGATTTTCAACGTAAATAATTTTATTCAAACTATTCTATTGAACATCACTAACTCATAAACATTGTACATCTGCAAATATGGATGTGGATTAAAATGTTAAACTACACGTTAAAAAGACATTATACACTTAATTTGCACAAACTCAATTTATTATTAAATAAAATACCTACTTATACATGATAAAATAAATAGCTTTAAAAGTAAACCATTTTCGTGACTATGGTGTTAATACATTCATATAGAATCTTAAAAATAAATTAAAATATCTATAATTATTATTATTTACAATACACAACAAAATCATAAAAAGGAATCACGACAAACGGCAGTGAATATAACTTTGTGTAAAATAGTGCTTGGCCAATATTGCTAATAAAAACAGTGTCAAACCTCTTTGGTGGATTTAACAATTTATAAGTACTAATACACCAATTATGTTTGTCGTAATGCCTTTCTTGCGTCAAAGTTTTAAATATTCTGTAATAATCGTCATTAGCATGTCATGTATGAGTTTATTAATACTTTAATATTTGCATTATAATTGAAACATATTAATAAAATATTTAAGTACCATTGTTTTTAATATTTAAAAGTATATGCATCGTATTGTTTATGCTAAGGGTAATACATAATACTCAGGGGTAATCATTACTTTGTTACTGAGGATATAATAATTAGAAATACATACGCCAAGACGTAACAACAAGTATATTGCAACTAAGCTTTACATGCTCGCTTTTTGTGCCATATTTGCAGATGAGCATCAATTATTCCGTAAGAAAATAAAATTCTCAATAAATAAATGTCAAACACTATTTAAATCGGTGAGACATTTCACACCATATAACACAATTGCTTACTATAAAAATGATCAACAAACAACTTTGCACCTCGCCTAAAGTGTCAAAGAGGACAACGGTGTGCAGAAATGTCATGAGATTCAATGGTTACGATACGATATAGATTGCCGCTTGAGCAAATAATCCTGATTCTGTACGTCTTACACTAGCCATGCGTGAGGTGGGTCCAACTACACAGCGTAACTATATCATAACTAGTAGGTATACATTTTACATAGCGGGTCAACATCACCTGTGCACGTGATTCGTCTCATACAAATCCACTATCTGAATAATGTAATTATAGTTAACTCTTAACGACGAAAATTCAAAATGTATCTAGCAACCTGAGTAAATTAACATGTATAATACCATTTTAAAAGGTTATTAAATATACAATAAATTTACAGTTAATTGAAGCACAATTAGTGGGCTTTGTCAAATAAAATTAAAATAATAATTCGATATAAAACTTGCATTCGACGAGACGTCCTCGTTCATAGATTTGCACGATGAACATAAGCGTAAGTATAGTGAACAACAGTGAATGCTATTAATAGCGAGTTCTTGGTCAACAATTTTATCCACATGTGACAATTTACATTAATTTTAGAAATAATCTCTTTAACGCTAAATTAACTCCGATATGGTCTATCTATGAAGCGGTGATAGAAGAAAGTCTGATCGTAATTCTAAAAAGACGCGAAAATTGCACGCTTAGCGCGCATATAACATGGCGGCGACGCGGGACGCTCTACTGTTTATTGCTGTCGGGAGGAGTCGCGCGATCGCGGGACTTAGTAAAAAATATGGGAGCCGCACCTTCGTACGTAATGATGGCGAGTGGACTCGAGGCACTATGATAGGTACTAATTAGGTGGTACGTGGCTGCGGGGCTCGGGCGCTGCGCTACGGCACGAACACGTACGTTACGGCACGAGCACGTACGCTACAGCTCGCGCACGCTACAGCTCGCGCACGCTACAGCTCGAGCGCGCTACAGCTCGTACACGCTACAGCGGCTCGCGGCGCGGCACCCACACGCTGGGCCCACTCTCCGTCGTGATCACGGCCTTCACCTTCGCGTAGATCTCCTCCGGCGTGTCGCCCGTCACCACAGCTGGGGGGAAAACACCAAACATTTATTAAAAGGTTCTATGCTAAAACAAGTGGTTTTTTATCGTACAAGTGGTTTTTCATCGTGCAATTGATTTTCAACTGTCGATGTTAAGCAGAGCGTAAAGAAACTAATAAAGGGTTCTCCCAGCGCGCAAAAAAATATACTGTTAAGGACACTATCACATTTTTTAATCACTCAGACTTAGGTATTTGACACATTTAGTATATTACTATTACCATTACGAAAAAGAATTTAACACCCAGCACACATTTTGTTTAACTACAGTCCATTTCATGGAATTACAAATACAAACATACATACAAAATATATTATGTTTGGTAAGAGATGAGCAATATAATTTTTTACTATATGTCTGTAATCACTAGAGATCGGATATTCAGATGCATATTCACCTAAAGTTGAAATGTTGGCTGATATGGAATGCGCGTTTTTACCGTGTTTTGTTTGTTGTTTTAACTAACACATACCATCCTACACACATATGTATTTGCATCTGGGGTTAAACATTAATTTTAAATAAATATGATCCAAGAGAGTGCTTTCGCAGCTAAATACTAACATTAGGTAAACATGCATCCGAATATCCAATCACCGGTAATCACAAATCATTCATTTTTAAGATAAATTCCGAGATCTGACTGATGGTATGTGGGAGCTGAGGAACCACATAAAACAACTTAAAAAGTTACAATCCTTCAAGGATTGTAACTTTTTATACATTTATTTACAAAATCCCAATTTCTTTGAAAATATAAAATGCGAGTTGAACTCGCGTGGAGACGGTATCGTATGATAATAATGGTACCCACCAAAAACATTTCATGTAAAAAAGGTTGCCAAGACTTACATAACGCTTTTACGGTTAAAAAGTTATCAGATCTAATGTAGAACCAAGCCCCAGACTGTACAAGGCTTTTTTGTAAAAAAAAAAAAAATGTGATAGTGACCTTAAAATTTTTAACTCTCGTCGCTTAGCAGTGGGTTATAAACCAAAGGCCTATAAAATCGACGCGTTAAAAAATCGCCTGTGGGAACCCGGGCTTAATATTTATTCTGGCGTGATAACATGTGCCTACAGTATTTATAGCAACTGTAGTGGTCTAACACCAGTGGCTAAGGTGACGTAATTAATCAAAGTATACTAACCGGTGAAATATTCAGCGAATTCCTGTTCCATTTTTAGCGCACGTTCGTAAGTTTTCTTCGCTTGTTCTTCAGTCATTCGCTTATTCATTTCCCTGTTGAAATAATTTAAAAATTAATAAAATAATTATCATAAAATATAAGTACTAGTCGTCACATCCAAATAAATATTTGTTATATACTTACATTATAGACTCTATGCTCTTTGGTTTTATAAATATGGCAATTGGGTAAAGTTGCGCCACTTGTAATCTCTTGATTGCATTGCCGCTCACATCCAAAATGCAGTGTTTACCCTGCAATACAATAAAAAATGCATGAATAGGTTAGCTTTAAATTTGAAAGGAAAGTGTAAAATCGTAACGTTTAATACCTATCAGAAATAAAACGCGTACGCTTTTCGGCGTTCTGGGCATGCACATGATATTGTCTGGCTCTAGGGCATAGCTTAGAACGAGTGCATTCTCTAACATGGGCAAGCTATTCATCTATGATGTCAAAAACTGTCATTACGAACTCTTTAGACGGTCGACCCAAATCCCATTGTAAAAATCTGAAGATCGCTTTCGAGCGGAAGTGCCTAGTTAGGGATCGTTTGATCAGACATACACATGAGCGTGGATTTACGGAAAATTTTAAAAGTTTTGTTCTATACGCCAAGTAGAAACTGCTCAGTTGCCAGCCCCCACTAAGCTCTGCAGGCTTATAAACCCCCAATGTGAAAATTATATTGTCCTATTCAGTTACTTACCTGTGGCCGGCTCAGGTGTATAGTACTCACAACCTCGTTTTTTCGGTAGGAATTGGTTTAATATTCATAGTTAAACAACATTCATTGCGTTATTTACGTTGCTGAGCCGACAATTTATTCGAACAAATGACGCAATGGTTTAGAAATAATCTTCAATCCCATTCAGATTCTGGTAAATTGAGCGTTTCGCAATTAGGGTGCAGATGAACGTTAACGAAGCAAAAGGAGTATGTAAGGATCGTAGCAAATGGCGTTCCGTTGCCCTACTGTGAGTTTCTTTAAATCATCTCGACTTAAACTGGCCCTTATCAGAGCGCCGAATACGGTCAATGCGTTAAGTCGAGATGGTTAAAAGAAACTCAGACTATGTATGTATATAGTTACGTACCTTCTCTGCGACTTCCCTTACTGAGGCGACGGATGTGCCGTACAAGTTGTCGTTGTACTGTCCCGCCTCAATGAACAGGTGGTTCTGTATGTCGCGCTCCATCTGCTCGCGACTCGCTACGAAGTGGTAGTCGCGACCGTCCACCTCGTAGTCGCGTCGCGGGCGGGTCGTGTCTGCAAAGATACGATACTTTATTAAGACACTGTTCTTCTTTATACCGTGTCGATAGCAATCTAAATATAGTCAGCCTAGAATTCGGCTACGAGTTTGGCACTTTCAGCAGCGTCCATAAACTCCAGTAGGGTACAAACTACAGGACTCAGGGTGTTAAAAGACGATACGAGATGCTCAGTAGCAGTAATACCATAATCAACCTATAATGTTCCCACAGCTGGGGCACAAGCCTGCTCTCTGAGACTGGGTCGCGTAGTGAATTCGTGGGCCAAGGGTTTAGTAATCTCACGTCTTCGAATTTTCTAGAACTTGCCGGTTTCCTCATGATGTTTTCCTTCACCGTTAGAGAACAGTGGTGATGAAATCAATTTTACGAAGTAAAATGGCTGTCTGGGTTGGAATCTACAACCTACTTGCACTGTGTATCCTTACAGTTAGTTAAAATACTAAAATAGTCGTGAAGTCAACAGAACGATCATGGTAAAAAAAAAACATTGAAATAGCCTTTACGTCGTAGTTATAAAGGTTTTTTTTAGTATATGTTTCAATCACGAAACGATTGGCCTGACGAATTTGAACTTCGTTGTACAATGAGCTGTCTGCAGTAGGCCTTACATGATCTGGAAGTAACAAAGAACTGACTGTTGGATCCAGCGATATGATTTAATAACTGTCTAGAGATACTCACGAGGTACGCAGCTGCCGAATTTCTCAGGGAACTCAGATATTAGATCGTCGTTTATTCTATCCTTGAGAGGGCCCAGGATTATGACGGGTCGCGTGTAAGTTATGGTCAACTGTTGTACGGTCTCATAAGATAGCACCGTTTCATCTTGACCTGTAAAACATCATATTTTAGTATACAAATAAAATATGTATAGTTAATTTTCTACCTCCTCGGAGAAGACAGTCAAAGTGCCCATCTATGTGCGATTATTTGATCTTTACTTTGTTAAATTACTGGACATGTCTCTCCATTATTTTACAACCTTCAATCCAGCCCAAATGATAGTTAACTCGCTTAGAGTCGTGTAACCATAACCATTTAAATGTGTACACAACATCATTCGTGCGATTTGTGCCGATATCAAGATAACGTATTACGTGCAAAACTTGTGCTGGAAAACCAACCTATTTTCATATCAAAACACAATGAACACGTTTTTGCAACGAAATCTATAGAATACTTCATATTATGGACTCACCAAAATTCAATAGTCAACACTATAACATTCTACATTCTTTATGAGAATTTATCAAAGTATCTTTCTAAACCTAATTCTTTTGAATCTGAGAAGCAAATAACCGAATAATAAAGTGTATATTAATATAATAAAAACTATAAGAGTGTCGGTATCGTTTCGACTTACTTAGCGAGAAGGTATGCAAGACACCTGCCTGCTACGCAAGATTTAATTCTGGAATAAAAGTACAGTTCGACACAAGAAATAATAATTCATCATGGCCTTTATACATTGATTTGGCGATTTCGTACGAAAACCGTATGAAAAATTATGAGAATTATTGATATATTTCTTGGGTATCGAATTGTATTATGCTTTCTTCTAAATTACTCTAAACAACATGAATCTGCTTACTACCAGCCAAGATTAAATACAACCTTATTGTCTTGCCAACATGTTTCAAGGTATGAGTTATTTAATTCTGGCTCAATATTTATGCCCATCAATTTTATCTTCAACGGAAGTATAATAAGCAAATATACACATTTCAATACAACAATTATATGTATGTCAGCGACAGCTAGGCTAATCAAATAATTACAGCATCCCTACACATCTGAAGCGATAAATACTAACTCTAAAAGAAACCAGCACAGCGTAATTTTGAAAACGAAAACAAGCTCTTATGAGAATGTCGTGAGATCGAGAGTACATCTGAAACATGCCAGTGACGTAGTGTGTTGTGTAAACTAAAGGCCAAGCGCGTATAACGGTGCGAACATGCGTGGCGCCTGAAGCATCAGCTAGTGTGACAGAGGCGGCTCTTGTGTCCTCGTGTGCTTCCAGTGGCCCACACTCCCTCCAACACCGACTAGCTAACAATCGAGGCTCGGCCGTACTCCGTACGAGTGAACCAGTGAGTGACGCCGCAGCGCCAACTAGTGAGCCCGGCGTGATTCAACAATTTAGAAACAATGATCCAAACACTTTCGTGAGCTCGATGGTATAATATTTTCGAGTGCGGAGAGGCTATTAGAGTAATCGCGTTGTATGAATTAAAAACAACTGAACATAAAGAAAGTATGACAAATAATAAAAAAAACTGGAGTGTTATTGAAATGAAAACTACATTTCTAATTGATGATCATAACCAGAATGCGGGAGGTAAGGTATCGGCTACGGCACTCGCAAGCTACGCCTCACTCCCAAAACTTACTCTCGTCCTCGAGATAAATGAGCGTTATCTCCTCCATCATGGGAAGTTCCACTCGGTACAAGATTTCCCCTACACGTAGAAAAATTAACGTTACATATATTTATAATAAACGCAGCAATATGCGTCCGTACAGAGGTACGGGACCAGGGATGGGGAACCTCCGTTCGGGGCAGAATGATCGACAGGTATGTACGACATCACTCCCTAGCATGGTTGTATAGCAGAACTCTACAAGTTCGTGAATAGCGGTTGGAAAAATAAATAGCAAATAATAAAAACTTGTCTCTTAGACGGGATGATAGTAGGATGTATCGTTGGCTTCGGTTAGGCAACTAGAAGCACGGGACGGCGGCCGACGTGTCTCAAACCAACCCGTGTGCTCGCTGCGACCACTTTTCATTATCAACATTAACTACTTGTGGAACACCAAATCGTAATTTCTAAGCTCTCATCACACACCCATGTTTAAGATTTACGAAAACAATTTTTAAGTAATATCTTGCATTGATAATAAAGTAGCAGAACCTGCTAAATACCAATATTTGCTAAGCAACACTGTTTAGTTAAAAAATTGGGCACAGATAATATTTTATGGTTGCATAAGCACATTATTTCAAGTCTTACTAAACACAGTAGTGCGATAAGAGCTGCATATAAAAAAAATAAAACTATCTAACACACAGAGGTAATAAGTACATAGCTTGTCACGGGCTCGCCGGTCGCCCACAACATCGTATTATTCGACAAGCGACAATGATATGCCGATTACTGGCAACATTGCTAGACCTATATTTTAATATTATAGGCATCACCATGCGTCTCCAAACACACTACAAGCGATAATTTACTCACATAGATCCGGTACATTTTGATTAAAAATAGATAATAGTACAATTCTCTACACTGATGTTTTAGATGTTCACACAATAAAGGTCTGTGTTCCTTGAAGATACATTTTGAGTGTTTCCAATATGATGTTAGATTTCACATTGTGATGATCAATCAAAGTATTATAAGGATAAAATACATAAAGTACAATAGAAAAAAAAGATTCAATATAAAAACTGTTTTCAAACGTGAAAATTACAAGTTGGCCAAAAAAAAAATAGGATATATACTGAAAATCAATGTACTTAGGGGCAAACAACCCGAATATCTCGTTTTGCTTACTCCGACTCGTGATGTTGTTCAATAAAAGTTCATTTTCATGATTACCATAGTAAGTATTGGATTGCCCTCAGTAATCAAAAGTGTACTCTTATTCCGTTGTATCATATGAAACCGTTCACGAAGGCTTTATTCGCTTGTTTAACATAGAACGTGAATTGGTTCTTTGGTTAGAATAAGCAAATAGCTCCAATGTAAAACGACCTAACTTCAAATAGTGGTTATTAGCAGCCGCATGAAAAAAAAACTGCGTAATGACCTACATACGATTAACAGCACAGTAGCGAAAGTAATAAATATGAGAGGACAAGGGAATGTGCACTTACCGTCCGCGTTAGCGTCCTCCTGCGTGTAACAAAGCATGAAAGCTGTAACAAAATTGTTTTATTAGTTTGTCTGTGCAGCAAAGCTTGTATTTAGACCAACGTTGCCAGATTTATTTTCAGCCAAACAGGATTTGTAAACGTTTTGAGTAAAATGCGAGATCTTTTCTTCGAAAGCGGGACATAATAAAAAAGATAAGTAATCAGTGTTTTTTCTTACTAACCGACTTCATTATGATCAACTGTGGCATCTTTAC
Organism: Aporophyla nigra; assembly: GCA_947507805.1. Lineage (NCBI taxonomy): Eukaryota > Metazoa > Arthropoda > Insecta > Lepidoptera > Noctuidae > Aporophyla > Aporophyla nigra. The sequence continues at coordinate 14,221,658 of OX382301.1, read as the reverse complement.
TTTCTATGAGCAACTTTACCGATGAGTATAGTTCTTATATCTCAATTACTAAACATCTGTATATGTCATTTAATTTCAAAGCGATACAAAAGAAGAAAATTCAACTATTTGTACAAGATTTTTAATAATTGCGATATAATTAAATTCATATTCATCTTTTACTCATAGGTAAAGTTGCTCATGAAATGGTTACTTATCTTTTTATTTGAGTTTCAGGTTTTTACAATGATGATAGATAGTCATCGAAAATGTATTTCAACATGACAACCGCACCGTCCGCAAAAACCGTGACTGAGCCTGTCCCGCGTGGGATATTAAATTTCGGGCTAAAAATCGGAACGTCCCGCCAAAACCGGGACGTCTGGCAACGCTGACTTAGACAAACACCAAACCCCTGTGACGCAGAATGCGAGGGTGAATTACCAATTACTTCGTCGCTTTTGCACAAAACATACTGATTAATTCGTCGAACTCTTGAAATAGAATCATTATCATATTACATGTACCACTGCACCATATAATACATTATTTATAATGTTTGTGAGCAGTTAATGATATTTAAATGTATGAGAAGTGATTCACGTGCTGTGAATGTGTGTACAGTAGTGAGAGGAAGTTGGAACATTGTTTGAACTTACGTTCTTGGTCTGAACCGTCTTCAGATTTGCCGTCCTCTCGACTCTTCATAAATGGAAACTTTCTGCTGAACGACAATGTTTTCTTTTTTCTTTCAAGTGTTGATTGGCTCTGAAATGGCATATACTTATAACTTTAGCTTCGAAATACATGGAGTTGAAAAATAGAATTTAGTTGAATAGTCTAGAGAGAATGAGCAGTAGCGTTCTATGCATTTTACCACCATACTGCGATCACCAACCCACCTGCCAAGCGTGGCGATTATGGCAAACCCCTCCATATTGGGGAAGGTCAATGTTCAGCAGTGGACGTTTTTTCGGCTGAGTGATGATATTTAGTTGAATTTTGAATGGTTTGATCTGTCGATTAATCGAATTAACCCCAAGATTTGAACTAGCCCTCGTTTCATGGTGCTACAGAGACCATTGCATGTGAAGTAGACCAGTGGCACCATAATCGTAGAGAACACGTGCCCTTAAGATAGGGAAGGATTTATAAGCTGTACCATATAAGCATCCTAGAGTAGGCATCGTTGAATTTTGTTGTGAATAAAATATTAGCTGTATTTAGAGCATTCAATTCTAGATTTATATTCAAGCTAAGAAATAACGTTTCCATTAAAGGATATAAAAAATCGAGTTAACATTAATTTAGAGTCAAGTTTCATCCAGTCACGACAACATTAGCATAGTTAAATAGTAAATGTAAATATTACAAAAATGTTAGTTTATCTATTGTATTTTTATTTACATAACTGATTTATTTGAAACCAACTTTAACTCGATTGTTCTCGTTTTCACAATCGGATAATTTTTGCTTGGCTTTGTCCACGGGAAATATTAAAAAAATATATACCTATACAGGGTTGTCCAAGAACCTGGCGTCCAACTGGATTCCCACGATGCCCCAAGTTCTAACAGTACTCAGAAAAATATTTTAAAAAATCCACCCCATGTACTTACAGAATTATACTGATTTCAAAAAAAAAAGGGGAAATGAGCACCCTGTGACATACTTTTGAATGCTGTGACTGCTAATGCTGATAATTTCGATATTTCTTGGAGGTTTTGTAATCTAGGGTATTGCTGTGTCTAAATAGAATGTAAAAATAAAGTACTTATTGTACCATTTTAAAATAAAATATTATTTTAACTAAAGGTGATATGGAAAACTATTGAATTTCGCAACTTTGACCGACTGTAGTGTAAAAAAAATGTACCAAAATAGTATGGCAAGTGACGTCAAATTTTGACGCGTTTATTCCTCTTTTTAAAAAGGTATAATACTTACACATTAATTTGAAAAAAAAAATTTTTGATAATATTTTTACTCAACAACCCAATTTTTACGATGTCTTACAGAATTCTTAGAAAGAAAAATTTACGACGAATTGAATCTAACCTCTAAAGAATTACTATTGTATGCTCATAAAAATAACAACAGGCCTCTCAAAAAACAGGTTAGACCGTAAGGGACGGTATGTGCATGCATCTCACCATAGTGATTCGTTATTACAACAGGAGGGAGCAAGACAGAAACTATCTTTGCGATTTGCTGGTTCTTCTTTATGGTACCCCATTATTCAGGTAAGAGTGAGGGAGAAAAAGGTTAGAGGTGCGAGTGAGATAGATAGTGACGCTATCTGGGATCGTGCTATTTAGGATAACAGTACGGTCAGTACGCGTCACTGCCTCCTGCCGTTACTACGCACCTCTCTCTTATTGTTACCATTGATCACGTACTACGATTTAAAGCTTTGTTTATTGGACTCGATTACTCTTTGTGCTCTGGACTTTGAAACGAACTCTTTACGACGACCTTTGCCTGTGTTTGGACAGTTTGTGTTTTGTGTGTGCTACCATGGCGACCTACACTCCGCAAGAATACGCAAATATGCACTACATTTATGGAGAATGTAGAGGTAATGGACGAGCTGCAGCGAGACTTTACAGAGAAAGGTATCCGAGGGCTACGCGATATCCCGACCATCGAGTTTTCATTAATGTGCACAGATCACTATGTGACGGGCGGTTCCCCAATCAAGTAGCTGGTGAAGGACGACCCGTAAATGACTTCATACGCGATGAAGTTTTAGAGGCGGTGTCGGCAAATCCAAGCATCTCTGTGCGAGGAATAGAAGCTGATACGGGGATACCGAAGAGCACAGCACACAGTATTCTCCAAAAAGAAGAATATCATCCGTACCACGTACAGCGAGTGCAAAGTCTTTTACCTCGAGACTATCCGAGCCGAGTCGCGTTTTGTGAAACAATCCTGCAAAAACATCGAGAAGACGAAAACTTTATCGACAAAATTTTGTGGTCAGATGAATCAACATTTAAGAAGGATGGCTACATGAACCTACACAACTTGCACGAGTGGCATGTGGAAAATCCGCACTTGATGCGAGAAGATAGATCCCAGTACCGGTTCAAAGTGAACATGTGGACCGGTATTCTCTGTGGGAATATTATTGGTCCATTTGAGATGCCCGAGAATTTGACTGGCGAATCATATTTAAAGGACAATGCCCGTTTTGTTAGGAGATTTGGGCCCCTAGAAAAACAACGCGGGCAACGGTGGTTTAAACTTGGTTTTGAAGAACAACAATTACCTTTCAGATCCTGAAAACAATTTTCAGATTTTCACCCTAGTTTCAGAGAAATTCATTTTTTTAAAGATGATGAAATTGAGGTTATAAAACAATATTTTTTATAAAAATATTTGAAATTAAAATAATAATATTGTTTATGTATTAATATTGTTTCCAGAATTAAATAAAAACATTACATAGCATCTTCCGTACGCAAAATACGCGCTCAGTCGTGGAGTTGCAGACACCAGCCCGTTCTACTACATAGCATCTTCTGTTGCTAGATATTATGTTGGACTGACCACCCGGCAGTCAGCATTAACTGGGCTGTGCCTTAACCACTTATTAAAAATAAATACTTACCAACGGCTAAAACCTTCGGTTAGAGGAGCTCGTGGCTGTTACAATAACCGCACAGATCTATCTCAAGTTAAGCAATGCTTGGTCAGACTGCGAATGGGTGACCATCCATTACATATTAATTCCTCCTGAGTGGCTGTTAATACATTCAAGCTGTTGGTTCTGCATGCTATATTTAAACGTTAGATACTCATTATGAGTAGCCAATTCCGCAAGTGTGATAATCTCTTACCAAGAAGTAATATGTTATAAACTTGTGTATCGGCTGTGGAGGTCAGATGTGCAGTCATTCTTTGAGCAATACTGTATGCAGCTGCATCGGTTAGACTAGAAGCCAACCTCAACATAGTTGAAAAAATGCTAGGTTGATGATGACTAAAGCTACACAGCATCTTCTGTGAGCGATAGCAACATAGTAAAATCACTATCCCGCTTCCTATTGAGTTCACTGTGCCACTCATGATTAGCTGTAGTTTATGTAGGACGGGCTTAATTATGGAGGATAAAATACAGTAAGCTTCTATACACCTGTTTAATATAGAGGAGGTTAAGATGCAGTATGCTGCTATACAGCTGTTTAATTATAGAGGAGGTTAAAATACAGTATGCTGCTATACAGCTGTTTAATTAGTAAAATAATCAATAACAACAATAGACATTTATTCTTCAAGGAATGTATCATCTAGAAATTGCACTGGGGCTATAATTGGTAAAGGAATCACAACATCTGCAATGATGTTACTGTCTATGTTATCAAACACTGGTGCAGACTCCACAGTGGGTTGCTTACTGCCAGCAATGGGTGGCCTCTGTGCTACTCTTGATGCAGCTTCCCAACAAGGATGACAAACTCATTCCAAATGCAAGACCTAAAAACAAAAATATTATATTTATACGATAAATTGTTATTCAATTACTATGAACATTAAGTTTATATAAATAAATAAGATTAAACACTTACATGTCCATCTTAGTATAACATTCCTTAGAGGACAATCTTGACTAACTGTGAGTTCTGCGACTTGCAATTGACAAGCCACATGCAAAACATATGTTTAGGTGTCCAAGAGCAGGGTATACAAGGGATAGACTTGTATTAGATGATGTGTGGTTTACTAATAATACAAAACCTTCTGCACACAGGATGTCATCAGAAAATATCTGAAAAAATAACAAAAAAAAAAAATCTGTGAATTCCTAAGTATATTAATTCATGAGCTTAAAATTAATTACAAAATAGTTTTACCACAAATGATAGATTATATTGTAAATCTTTAATTATAACAAGGGAATAGTTAAGCCGTATATCTAGAGGATAGGTCTGAGACGAATACATGATAATGACATTTTGTTTATAAATGAAATTATATGTATGATAACATAAAAAGTTCAAGTATGCAGACATAAATCTTACTTTTTACACTATATCTATTACTATTGTGTGCACAATGGCTTAGTAACGATAGGACACAGAAAGCTGCTGTCTTTTCATAGAAAGCACACTTCTAACATTGCTTAAAACGAATTGGAAGTTAGCTGCCTGAATATTTACCTGTTTTGTCAGACGATGACTCCTTGATTGACCAGGTAGGCATCGTAAGTATTCATATATATATATTGTAAATGACATATAAACTTACCAATGTAGATGTTACCCAGGATCTCAGAAGGATAAGCATTGGTTCATCTAATTCTTCGATTTGACGTCTACGAAGATTAGGCGCCAGACATAAAGAGCAATGACACACCGCTGCACCCTGTGGCTGCACCGGCGAGATAAAGAGTAGTTTACCCGATCTCTACCAGGTGCAGACATTTTTCAGGAGTAAAGCAAGAATATAGAAAACGAGTCAATTTGCTCACTTATCACTAAAACAAGAGTCCAAAGCTCACTTAAACTAAATAGAGTCAATATTTTGCTCACATATCACTAAAAAAAACAATTTGAATTGAATTTGAATGATGTATTGATTTGACAGGTTAATCTGTCTAGTCTAGGCTTGCGTTCCGAGTTACGCAAAATCTATAATATAAGCGCGCCAAACAATCCTTCCGAAAAGCGTGGCGATTTCTTGACACGCTAACAGCGATGTTATTTATTGTGATTCGGAACGCGGGGTAGGTGTGGCCATGTGAAATAATTTGTTGATCGATTTACCAAATCGATTTGATAAAAGTAGGTAATATCATTTAAGAATTGTGGTGTGACCGTTTTGTTTGTGCAACAGTTGTAAACAGTTTCTCTTTATTTTTTTAATGCTTTCTATTTACATAATTAAAGAGATACTTTTGAAAATGATTTATATTCTTTACTAAAAGTGAATAATTTCAAATCGAAGATAGAAGTGTAGTGAAATATAATTACGACACAAAGCTGCGATGTTTGATGTAAATAACTTAATGCAGCTATGGTGCAGTTTTGCCACCGACAACAGTAAATACGATTTGAGTTGGAGTACTATTTAACTGTTCATCAATTTATTACTGTTTCTACTACAAAACATGCCTTTGCTCCATAAAAAAAACTGATTGTGCACTAAAATATGCTTTATCGAGCTTTTAAAATAAAATTACCTCATAAGAAATGTTCACTAGACCCCATCATCCCATTCTAACGTAACCTATCTGAGTCGGGATGCCCCAACTCCCTCAATAATTGTAAAAGTCTATTATTTAGTATTTTAAGTTTGATGCACAGTTTAAAATATCTCTTTTAATTGCAATTAGCTTTTGATTTGAATGGAGAGTTTTAGTTTTTTTTATTTAAGTTTTAATTGTTAGCTTATGTTTGTTCTTACAGAGCAATGCGTAAGTTCCTACTTTATTTAGACCTTTTATTATCATTGAAAGTGTACATTAATTTAAATGGCCAAACGTCGATTATCGATTTTATCACCAAACGTTAATTTTTATACGATCTAGCCAGTTTTAGTTGGCCATATCATGAAATACAACTAATTCATGAAATGGCTAGTCACATTATAAAGTGATTAGTTCTACGATCTGACCACGATATATATATTCTCAGATTATAATTCTTTCGTGTTTTAGTTTATTTAATACCGATTTCTATTTTTTATTTTATTTTAGCGCGCCCGCTGCCTGTTTTAAAACGCGATTTGAATATACGTCTAATCAGTTACATGAGACCTAGATTAAGACCGGAGAAAAGTTATTGTAAACTTCTCCGATACTTTTAGTCGGCTGAATAGTAATATATCGATATTTTCAATCGATTACCATTTAATTGACATAATCTGTGGTCTATCTTGGCAACATTCAGGTTAAGTTTTAATGGCAGAACTTCCTTTGATTCAATAACATAATGATTAATTACGTTTTCTAATGCTAGGGTGAAAGAAATGTTGATAAAATAAAATTGGACTTATAAAATTACGACTTAATTTTTGAGAAGTAAATAGTCTCTGCCCGGCACCAAAAATAAGGGGCCCATTGGCGGGCAATGTCCTTTTCTTCAAAATGATTTGCCAAACTTACTAGAAGAGACCCCACCAGATATGTGGTTCCAACACGACGGCTGTCCAGCACATTTTCGCGTATCCGTTAGAGAGTTTTTGGACGAGCAATACCCGAACAGGTGGATTGGGCGATCAGGAACAATCCCGTGGCCAGCCCGCTCACCTGACTTAAATCCGCTGGATTTTTTTTCTGGGGAACTATGAAGGAGCTCGTTTATGCGAAGCCCATTAATGACATCGCTGACCTTCGTGAGAAGATAACACAAGCAGTGCAGGTGATACGTCAAAAAAGTTACTCGCGAAACATAAAGCGGTCCTTTTTAAGGAGAGTGAGAGCTTGTATTGCCGCGGGTGGTCAACATTTTGAACATTTATTGTAATAAAATATCTTTAAACTAACATTCTTTGCTTTTATTCTACTGGGAACCCATCTACCTGTGTGTATTTCCTTCTTGCTCACTCTTGGAACCGAAGTAAATAATAGTAGTAACATAACAGTTTCTAAGATAAGAAAGGGTCCGACAGTTACCGTTAGTAGGTAGGCACTTCGTAAAAATTGGGTTGTTGAGTAAAAATATTATCAAATTTTTTTTTTTCAAATTAATGTGTAAGTATTATACCTTTTTAAAAAGAGGAATAAACGCGTCAAAATTTGACGTCACTTGCCATACTATTTTGGTACATTTTTTTTACACTACAGTCGGTCAAAGTTGCGAAATTCAATAGTTTTCCATATCACCTTTAGTTAAAATAATATTTTATTTTAAAATGGTACAATAAGTACATTATTTTTACATTCTATTTAGACACAGCAATACCCTAGATTACAAAACCTCCAAGAAATATCGAAATTATCAGCATTAGCAGTCACAGCATTCAAAAGTATGTCACAGGGTGCTCATTTCCCCTTTTTTTTTTAAATCAGTATAATTCTGTAAGTACATGGGGTGGATTTTTTAAAATATTTTTCTGAGTACTGTTAGAACTTGGGGCATCGTGGGAATCCAGTTGGACGCCAGGTTCTTGGACACCCTGTATATATCTTATAGCATCGAATCGCCCGCCAGATATATACTTCGTTTTCGATTAGCGTTTTTACTGACTCTTTTTGTTTTTACTCGGATCCTGGCGTAATGTCAAATAGCCTTGCTCAAGATTTGGGCTATCAAATGTAAAAAGTTTTTTTCAAATCTAACTGGCAGTTTCGGAAAGTTTTTGTGCTTCATAAAGTTGACGATTTTATCGTCAGCTTTATGAAGCAAAAGCGTTGTACCCCTTTTTACGCAAATTAAGCAGACGAAGGAGAATGAAATTTAACACAGTTAAATTTTATATGGAGAAGGAGGAGGAGGAAGGAGAGGAGAGGAAGGAGTGCAAAAAGCTAATTTTTTGATATAGGTAATTATGCATGAAATAAATCTACACTAATATTGTAAAGAGGAAAAAAATGTATTTTTGTTTGTTTGTAATGGATAAACTCAAAAACTACTGGACCGATTTTAAAAATTCTTTCACCATTAGAAAGTTACGTTATCTGCGAGTAACATAGGCTATATAACATCACGCTAAAACCAAGAGGAGCGGAGCAGTAATGAAAAATGTTGCAAAAACGGGGAAAATCGCACGGGTAGGCGATTCGGCGCGACGGGAAGGGTCGGGGGAACACGAAATTTAACGCGGACGAAGTCGCGGGCAGAAGCTAGTTGAATATAAACATGGTCAAATTTCGACCAATGGGCGACCAATAATTATTATAGATACAGCAGTCCACTGTTGGACATAAATACTCACAGTGCTAACAGGTGTGCCTTGACCCTGGAACTTGACTTGTCGGTCGCGAGCTCTCTGCTTACGTTCCCACCGTCGTTTTGACGGGATGATGCCAATCGCGTCTGAGTCTGATTTGTCTAGCCGTCTGTAATCAAACATATAAACGTCAATATCGGTAGTAATAATAATCACAAACGAAAATTGGAACAATGTCGGTTTATTTTAAGAATAATGTTCTTCAATAAAATGTCTTGAATACTAGGTCAGCTGATTAGGTTAATGGCTAGCAACTTTTTGGTTTGACACACTTTGATAAAAATCTGTCAAATAAAAAATCGCTTTAGTATTAAAACCATACATTGCCTGCTTGAAGGCACGGCGCAACTTGTACATGTTGTGGTTTTTATTGAAAATTGTCTATAAATTATAAAAATATAAAGCTACTGTACCTAGCTTGCCACCATTCGTCGTCAGAAGCGTTGGTAACGTGCAGAATGTCGCCGTATCTGAATGGTAAACCTCTTGAAGGCAAGCCGTCGTCCCGGATTGGATCGTAGTCGAACAATGCTCTGAAAAACGATATTAATACAATTTATTACCATCATAAATATAGCTGATATGCTAAGAGGAAATATGTACCTTTTTCCTTTAAAATACTATTAATTAATTCTGTAAAATCCGAATGATTCGGTGTCTGGGTGCAGAGGAAACACAGTTTTCTCTGAATGAATTTAAAAGAAGTTTTGATTGGAGGTAGGATTATTTTGCACAATGGTTTATCCAGGAAAAATAGGTAGATTAAATCTATGTTAACAAGGATATATTAACATGATAACTCACAGTTCAACTATGAATAATCACAGAAGTAAGGAAAACTTTTCAGTTTATACAAAATTATTAATAAAATTAAATAAATAGCTGTGATCTCACCTAACATAAAGGGATCGCTTTTGGGATGTTCTCAGTAGTGTGTGATGCTGCTTCATTTCGTTGATACGCGCTTCAAACTTGTTGTACTCTTGAGGTCTATACACAACTGTTAGTTTCACGTTCTGTCCTGTGCTCTGAAAGTGTAAATTATTTATGGTGAGAAGAGATATAATACTGCCAGTCAGTTAGGGGGCGTCCATTAATTACGTGAGGCATTTTTGAGAATTTTTCGACCCCCTCCCCCCTTGATGAGATATCGTAAGATTTTCCTAAACTTCCTCCCGCGCGATCCGATTAGATATTTGGAAAGATTTAGCTTGCAGATCTAGCAGATCAGTGTTACGTTGTATGTTGAAAAATCATGTTTCGCGATCGTAACACGTATGTATCAGAATTAAAATCATCAATATAACCATGTCAGTTCTTTTAATCCCATTGAATGAAAAAAAAAAAACATTTCATATTTGAAGTTTTCGGGCTACTATAGTGCATTCATTTTAAGGGTGTTGGTTTGACCTAGTTTAACAAATTTTTATTAAGTTGTCCACACTCTAGTCATGAACCGAAAAAAAAAACTTTCTTTCAAAAAGCTTGAAGTCACGGGGGAGGTTTTTCTCCAGCAGTGGGAAGATGCACGGTGACAGTAACCATTAATTATCAATCCACATAAACATTGACCATCAGACTAATTTTATTTGGTGATATCAATATTTATCATAAGTTTCACCTGGAGGGTTACTCCAGACCCCAATAAATAACCTACAAGGCTAAATAAAATCATAACATTTCACTTTCAATTACAAACGATCAACTTCCTCAAACATATCAACACTAACAATGTCATACAATGCATCCAGTAGTTTTCGAACGACACTACAACAATTTATTGGCTCCTACTCAATGCTACTGGTATATTGATACTTTAGTAAATAGAATCATGATAATATAGATTACCTTCAAAGCTTTAGCGGCTTGTTCGTGCGTGGCGTGAGTGATGTCCACGTCGTTGACGGCGAGCAGGCGGTCGCCGCGCCTCAGCTGGCCCGACCGCTCTGCGGGCCCGCCGGCCAGCAGGAACGACACGTAGATCCCATGCCCGTCTTCACCCCCCACTATGTTGAACCCGAGCCCCTGCTGGCCCTTCTCCAGCTCCACGACCCGAGACTCTTCATTGCTATCCGTAACATCCTCCCGACGCAGCGAAACCGCTGTACTCGACGCTGTCTCAGTATTTTCGATCGCCATTCTTGTGGCTGTGTGCAATATTAAACATGATAAATAGGTAAATAATAGTTATGTAAACATTACATCAGTCTGTTTGAACTGGTGATCAAGTATGGCATTGGTAAGAGGCCCTCAGTTTAGGGCCAGGGTATTAAGGTCAGTGGTGATGTAACTCACGTGTGTTGGCGCGAGAGGTGCGGGGCGAGGGCTGTCCGTGTCGCGGGCCCGGCACTAGCACCAGCAGTACACGCTCGCCCGTCGCCTTCAGTGCAGCCACGGCATCCTCGTGGGTCACATTGTCTAGGTTCACGTCGCCGTGCTGGAAACAAAACACAGTAAAAAAAAATATGCAAAGCAACTTCAAGTTTGGTAAGGGTGTTACACACAGAGTCCTACCCTGTACTATAATGATGCGAAGATAAGATTTTCACATATATTACACTATGATACACACTATAATATATTCACACCTACAATGAATAATGTCCTTCGTGAATGCACACCTCATTTACGAAGGGCGTTATTCATCGTAGGTGTGCAAAGTAAACAGGTTTAAACGACAAAACTTACCGAAGTATTCTTGACCATTAGCAGTTTATCACCCACCCTCAAACGGCCGTCTCTATGAGCAGCACCACCAGCCATTATCTTGGTCACATAAATACCATTATCACCCGGGATATGTTGATTACCCAGCCCCCCCGCTATACTGAACCCGAGACCTGAGCCACCTTTCACCAGCTCGATCTCTACGGATTCCTCTGGCTTTATAACTTGTAAAGAATTTGAAGTGTCTTCTGTCGCGCGACGTCGTATTTTCTGTAAAGAATATAAATAAAATTTTATAGTAGCAAAGACGGGCGCGTTTAACGGCAGTGAGTCATGTCTTTCGCGGGACAATGTTTGTTGTAAAAGAGTCCTTGTATGAAGGTCAATCACTGGAGTTTCGCATAATAGTGCCCTCAATAGTTCGATTATGAATCAAAGTTGGCAAGAACTAGTGGTCGGCGATCAATTCTCCTAACACAATGACAAAATTATTCTGTCCATGAATTAATGTCACCACTTGTATTGTACCTACACATACATTTAATCTTCTGATTGCATTTAATAGTAACTCCTTCATGGCTCGTTTAATTGTTCGATACGAATCTAGTTCGGAATGCGTTCGCTTGCTGTAACACCGCGCAATAATACACGCGGCACTGTTTATTCTTGTATCGTATGAACGGAACTTGTCACTAAATCCAAAATAATAACTACTTTGCTTCCAGAATTTACTTGAAATTACACACCACACCTAGTCAGAAACTCAAGTGGTCAAGCCTCTTGGAAATATATTACGTTTTTTGTTGAAATACCCGAATGTGGAAACTCTTGAATGCTGTGCCGACCGTGTTATCAAATGACGTGAATGAGCCATTAAGCTTATAGTTTGAGTCACATATTTGCTTAATCTCGTAACAGCTGTTGTTTGAGATGTAATAAAGTAAATAAACAAACTCACCAGTCTCACAGTATTGCCAGCCTTTTTTAATGCATCGACTGCTTCAGCGTGCGTAACACTGTCAACATTCGTATCATTCACCTGTGGGACAAATTAAACAAGTTAAAAAGTAAACAAAATAGTGTACAAGGTAGTAGTAGGTTCTACTAGTACGTGTAATCGAGTGGCATTTACGCGGAGTGGTAGTAGTAAATGGAGTGGTAATATAAAGTCAATAATTTTCTCAAAGCCACAGATCGGAAAATTCGAAAGTCTGTCATACGATGCGATCCTTGGGTCATCGGCAGGTGGATTTTGACCTCCGCGGCGCGCACGTTTTATTGGAGGCGATAATAAGTTCTGTCAATCGCTTTGTGTTGTAATTTATTGATAACATCAAGGCCACTCATGGCCTTTAAGTACTTTACTAGATATATTTTGTAATATAACAAGATATGGTATTAATTACTGGGTTAAAATCTTACCTGTAATATCGCGTCATTGATCAGCAGCTGACTGGCCGCAGCCGCTCCTCCAGGAATGAGTTTAGTGACGTAGATGTGTGGGTCATCGGCCACGTGAGGGTTGTCGGAGCCTCCGGCGATGCTGAAGCCGAGCCCAGCGCCGCCCGCGCGCGACAGCACCACCGTCATGTAGATGTACCCATCCTCACCTTGTGTACGCTCTGTGCCACCACCTTCTATGCCATTTACCTGCAAAGGCTGCAAATTTTGTTTAGAATACTGATAATAATCATTCAAAATCAAATCATTTATTTCAAGTAAACCAGTAGAATGAATGGCAACATTTACAAGAACATAGAATTGATTCTTATGGTGGCCATTTGGGTCTCAAGGTCACGAGAGTGGTTAAGAAGTGATAATTATATGGGTACAAACAGGAACTGATGTTGTGACTGTCAACACATTACAATGAGTGTATTCACACATATGACCATTTATGTGTGAATACACTCATTGTCAGGACCTAACTAAACCAAAATTGTTTCAAAATGTGTGTTTTTAACACTCCATTTGCTTACTCTTCTGTGAGTTATATGGAATCTAGCTGTTGACCAGTGAAATGTGACAAAATAAGGCTTGTTAAATTATAATTCTAAATTTAATAATCAATACATTAAAATTTTAGAATATAATTAATTATCATATTATTAAATTGAATAATTACCTGCTTCATTTCTGGTGATGTGACGTGAGCCTGAAAATAATAGATAAATTAACTTTATCATAATAATGAGAGGGTTACAATGAATACTTTTAATTACTACTATAATTAATAGATCAATGAGGTGTGAAGATATTTATTTTTATGTAAAAATAAAAGGCTATGTGAGGTAGTAGGTTTCACACTTACTTAATAAATAGATAAATAAAATACTGTTTCAAGTAAAAAGTAATTAAGGAGAGCCTGAAAGAAGGCTTGTAGTTAAAAGCATCTGTGGTAATATTTAAATACACAGGTTTTTACTTATTCAAATTCCGGTTCATCCACAGTACAATAGTTTTATAAGACGAAGGACAGAGACACTTAATAATATTAATATTGGGATTTCATATTACAAATGACCTAATTGGATTTTATATACCTTCTGTGGCAACACTTACAGAAATATTTTGATGAACCACAAATTCATAGAATCATACTTGTTAATCATTTAAAGTATGTTTTTAATAATAAATATTATTGTAATTATAATAAAAGGTCAACATGTTGGAAAAATATTGCTTTAAATCAAGAATATCTGTAGAAAAGTTTAGACTACAAAGATTGTAATGTTCTAAACATAAATTATGTACAGTATTTGGTGATTAGTTATAATGAATATTAATGATAGAAACAAGAGGGTCAAACCAAACTGGTAAACATCATTCACACACAAAATATACAGGTTATTTGTACAGGGTTACGGCTAAATAAATAACGGTAATTAAATTGTAAATAGGTAAACAGTATGTTATATCTGAAAAGGGATTAGTAGATATCAAGATATTATACTCAGGAAATCAACTATATTATATAATATTAGTAAAAATAATAAAAGTTTACTTTTATAAATACTTATATGAATATAATCTGCCAATTATTAATAAATACTCTGGAAGAATAAGCAACAATATTGTCATGTGACAATGGTGAAAATTCATTAATGTTTTTATTGCCTGGTATTGAATCAAATTGAAGTCATGTCACCTACTCACCGTATCAAGATTAAACAAGGAGGAGACTTTCCGAAGGAATCCATTATGGGTTTTTTTCTTCCGTCTTTCTGTCATTTTCAAGACCAAGTGTGCATAGCCCTCAGGGAATTATTTGTTGTCCGTACTACACTATGTACACTGCATGCATTGTTAGTTACACACTTGTGTCCACTTTCAGCTTACTTGACGATGTTCAGCATGCACCATTCTCTACCTAGAACCCACAACTAACTTGCACCAAAACTTATCAAAAGTATGTGACCTTTTATAAGGTATGCGACCTCTTTTCATGTTGCAGGTAATCCCATTACATTGAAAGCTCTTTATCATGTTAGCTTGGTTTAAATTGCAGCAGTCCTTATCTAATGAATGGACGAAACTTAGCCGAGCCCTTTATTGATAGCGAGTTTAGTAGATAAATGTATGTATGGCTGGGTAATTATTAGGCGTGTTACCAACTTGTGTTCGATGATAGGATGGTATGAATGTCAAAGCGATGAACCTTAATTAGAATGTCCGTGTTACATTATTAGTGTGCAATTTATGGACACTTGATAGTATCATAGTACTTATATTGTACCTATCAACCATGGGCAAGTAACAGCGAATTGTTACAAGCAAAACTAACTCCGAAGTCGCATTAGTCTCACCAAGAATTGAAAACGTTCCCAGAGTAAAGAAATTACTAAACGTTTAAAAATAGATTAGTGTTTATTAAATGGCCTTACTTGCAACGAATACGAAATCTCGGCAGTGTGAATGTCAAAATTTTGTGTGCAATATCATTTCACTGATTATCATTTAGAGCAGTATACTTTCAGTCGATGTAGCGTTCGTACGTCATTGGCACAATTGTGAAATTTAACGGCACCGATCCACACAACGAAGAAACGTTAGCGCACATATCGCCGAAAACTTGTACTATATTTTAGGTTATAAATAGTACTACGAGACGCGAAACACCAACCATCCGCCATTACCGTCCACTTGTTGTACCTAGCGCTCCGTTCAGCCACTTTCGTAAACGTCACGTCATCAAAATAAAAAAAATGAAATCATCGCATCGATCCTCCACCCGATCCGCAACTAAAACTCTTTGGATTGTAGACTATCTACAAAAGATGGCGCTGTGCGTAATAAAGGTTGTAACAATGACCACGATACGATAATAATTTTATAGTTGTAATTGCTATTATTAAAAGAAAAGTACCGGAAATATTCAAGAAATAAGAATATCCATCAGCAAAGAATTTTCACCATTGTTTTCATGATGTTACCTGAATAGTATTTTCTTCTTCATTCATCTTCTCTATCAAAATCCTATAATGATTATTTTTTAAATAAATTACTAAAAGGGTGGAATATCACTTACCTTTTTTTCGTCGATATTTCCAGTCGGTAGAACGACGGAATAAACCTAAACAAAGAAAAATATATTTTGAATGACTTTTCTTTTTGAAGGGTTATGTCCTGGAAACACCAGGCGGTATACCCCTAATGTGGTAATTTTATTCTTGGGACATCGTCTTCATATAATTATTTAATGAATGTATACAAAATATTGTAAAACAAATTTCAAGAGTAATGCTGGAGTTTCTTGCCCATTCCTTTCCACACGCAACCTTTTAAAAGGGGGAAACTAGAAACAATTCTATTTCTTCTTGCCTATTATAATAAATTAGCGTTGACTTTGTTAGGTGTTACACGATTCCATATTCATCTGAGTTATCTCAGCTATCTATGTTGCTCATGAACACCCTGGGCTCATGTTAGTGCCGAGTCCGTACTCTTCTGAGGTTGGATTGACCAATATCCTCTACGCCATTAGCGACATCTATTGGTAGCTACCGGGCATTGCATTAAGGTCTTAGGACGCTGTCACACCTGCAGATTCAGATGATAAAGCCACGGGTTAATATCTTATCGTGATTAAGTAATGTGGCATAATACCGGCTCGAATTGCTGATTTACTTGTCTGATAGTCTAATCGGAAAACCGTCATGTACTTACTTCAGGACATATTATATTGTAGATAATAAGTTGAAGTGTGTGATATAATATAACCGTAAAGTGGTTTTTCAAAGTGGTTAGTTATCGTCAGTACTCGTTTTCCTAGGCCATGATAGGGAATCGAACTAAAGACCATGATAGGGAATCGAACCGGTGTGGATAAGGACGGTGCCATGACTTTTTCTCTACATTCCATACTTTTTAGTGTGATTCTAAAAACCTTTGATATGCGAATCAAATTTCTACCCAACTGGTCCAGAAAGAGGGTGTATGTTTTTTTAAATAAATGAATTTTATACGAACACTATGAACCTTCGTCGAATCTGGCGTGGCATTTCGCGTTTCAGATTTTCTGTGATTCTCTTGAAGGAATGCATTGGATACGCTTCGATAGTCATTGTCTTCGGCATGTGGTATCTGAAATTGGCAATTACATAATAAGATTTCAATAATTGTGAACTTTAAAGTGCATTGGTCGGCTGATATATAATAGTCAGTAACGTCAATGCTAACTTCCAGGTGGTACGACCGCCATTAAGACATTAGGGGATATAATTATAAATCCAGGTAGGTCCCATCAGATACTATATTGTCTATCTTATCTTATCTTAAAATATTTGTGTCATAATATTATATGTATATCTAGTTCATCATCTATCTAGCCTTTTCCCAGCTAGGTTAGGGTCGGCTTCCAGTCTAACCGGATGCAGCTGAATATCAGTATTTTACATGTATTCGCCACACACGGTGGCAACTAGGAATATTATTCCCTATTGCCACCAGCACGCGTAGCATGACCACCGTAGAAATGGGTTTTGTCGACGGAAGAATAGACAAAATTACAGATTGTAGAAAGATTAAAGACAGAATTAAAGATTGTAGAAATATTTGTGCCGTTTTATGCTGGCGTAGCACGACAATTCTATCTCTATTCTGCCAAGAATAGACAAAAGTCCTTTCTATGGTGGTCGTGCTACGCGTGCTGATGACAATCCATGTGGGGGTGACTGGGAATACTCGATTGATTTTCTATTGTTACTGACCTCTAGAAGGTCGTACTACAGATAAGAGGACGAAAAATAAAAGGCCCCTATCACACAGAAGCCCCAGCCTCCACAACCCAGTTACTGGATAGCACACAAGCCCCTCTATCTCACCCTAGATCTAGGTATCTGCTGTTAATTATGGCCTGTAATTTACACAGTAAAACCACGCTGGTTGCAAGGCAAGCCACAATGAAATAAAGTCAATAAAAAAAGAGCAGACATCGGGAAGTTTAC
Organism: Aporophyla nigra; assembly: GCA_947507805.1. NCBI lineage: Eukaryota > Metazoa > Arthropoda > Insecta > Lepidoptera > Noctuidae > Aporophyla > Aporophyla nigra. The sequence continues at coordinate 14,203,671 of OX382301.1, read as the reverse complement.
AATGAAATTATAAATAACCCAGTTAAAACTGCAGAATAGTGGAACAAAGATTGCATAAATCCAACAATCGAATTATTCATTTGTAAACCGTTTACACACCGTAGCGCGTTGCTTCTGTAGATCTATTTTGCGAACAGTCTGCTCTAGTTGATTTAAATAAAATCTGATGTTAATGACTAATCATTATAAATTACATTAAAAATCACTTACTTCGCGTCGCACGTTGTCAGCTTCCCATTTATTTGCGATGCGTATCGTTTCCGCAGTCTTTTGTTGAACCGACTTGGTGTCATCGAGAAGTGTGAGCTCGTAGAACTCTTGAATATCTGTGACACAACAGAATATTGAATAGAATGCCACCAATCAATCGATTTTCTCAAGAGCCTTGAATTGTCATCATAACTTATGCATTTAGTACTTTACGTAGTTTGATTTACCTAGCTGTTTCATTGCCAATTCTGATTGGTTATAGAATAGTAGTTGCATTTAATGTTGATGGTATTGAAAGAAGGAAGCTATGGATTGTATAGGTAAAAATATGCAGTCTATAAAGGCTTATCTGAAACCGCTAATCTGGAACAATTTCCGTTCTATTGGTAGGTGGGTAAGTAGGTACGAGAAAGACTCGCGTGAGTCGTGTCGTGTTGAGATCGATATCGAGCGTGCGGGCGGCGAGCCGGCGACCCCACGGTGTTTCATGTTAAAGTGGATGAACTTAGTGCATATTGTATTATGAAAATTAACCGAGTATAGGATACTCGGGTGGCCAAGGCAGCTTTGGCCGGATTTTACAGTCTGCTTCACAGTGTCTTTTGATCATAGCGCAGCGAGTGAAACTTGGAGATTATAACCGCTTGAATGCTACGCGCGCATCTTCTTATGTAGATACTTATTAGAGATCCTTGATAGAGATTTATATTCTATAAATCTCTCCACGTAAAAACATAGGCGAAGTGAGCTGTCATGTCAATTATGTAAATCTCATAGCATCTGGTGAAATGATAGGACACTTGAAGCTCACTTTTGACCGTCTGGTAGCTTAGGTATACAAATTAGTTGTAAGTAATCGTGAAATCGTGAGTTTCGGTAGTCAATACCCAGTATTTATCTAATAAGCAATACAGACACTGTTTGGGTAAAAAATTCACATCACAAAACCGATGTAGGTGGGTTAATCTTTGCGATAATGCAGTGTCAGACAGCAAAATACAACTAGGAGCTACCTATTGTATTGTTTTGTATTTTACAGAATTAACTTCGCATTTGCCTTTGCTTTTGAAATGTGGGTATTCTATGAGAATATATCGCACCTCCTCCGGTGCAACAACGTCACTTATGCAAATTTTGTCAAAATTGATCTGACAATGAGTATGAGAAAAAGTAGCTAATGTACTAATTATTAAATGTTCGCTTTAACTTTAATATGAAGTTCAAAGTTGTAGTTTAAATATTACCAGTTAATTTCTTTAGTCAATACATTATAGGTAATAGGATGTGGAATTTTCAAACGCTTCTGAAATATTACATAATTTGCAAAAGTGACGTTGTTGCACCGGAGGTGCGATATGGTACCTATTCCATGAGAATAGCCCAGCTGTCTTGTGTCGGATCCTGAGAAAATGGTAGTCATTGTAGAGTCCTACATATCTTTAGGTCTCATATAGGTAATCTTTCGTACTCTACATTCATTGCCAATTATGTTCAATGAGATTTATAATAATACTAGCCTTTCCCCGCGGCTTCGCCCGCGCTGAAGTCGGAAATTACCCCACGGAAACGAACTAATAGATTTTTGAAGAGTAATCATTCCGTTATAAGTACCTACTTTGGTTTCATTAACTCTGGGTTAAATTACGCGGCGTGCGTCAGTAAAGCTCCCTGTTTGCTGCTAGTCGGTTTCCGACATCTTTAACAATCATCGTCATATTTCAGCCAATTTATATAAAACTTTAATAAATTATACACTTAAACCGTTCTCGTTTTCATGAATTACTCCGTCCATATAGGTATACATATTTATTTGGATGGGAAATCATCAAATGACTTCTCCCGCTCTGGGCGGAGCGGGAGAAGTCGTGTCAGACTTGTACTGACTAAAACCCACCCGTGTTCCTTCAGTTACCCATATGCCAGGGCTACGGTATCTCGTTTGAACAATCTCGCGACCCCGGCAGTCCGTCCATATTACGATGAAATCTGTATGAAAATAAATGCCTTCGATAGTTTCTGAGTTTATTGCATTCAGCCAGACCCACGCGTCGGGAGAGAACTGTTTTAAAATGTTTAAACCAACATCATACTTTCACCGCTATCTGAATATTGGGTCGTGATGTTGTAGCTACTACTAGTCCTATAAAACAGCATACTGAAAAAGTTCAAATTCCACCCGTATGTATAGGCAGGTGGAAGCGGACAAGCGCAGTGTATTGTTAGTTCAGTCCTAGGAGATAGTTGCTAGGAGAGATATTCAATAAAAAAATTGTTCAACAGTTCAGCTCACATAGTTTAAAATTTCAATTAAAACATGTCGAAGAGCGAATTGTGTTGGCGAAGGCTCAGTTAAAGCCGGTGACCCGTATATAGGAGATGTAGGTCAAACAGACCAGCGCACATATTGTCGAGTTTAGGTACGAATATACGAACGCATCCGTCTGCCGCACTTCGATATGGATTGATGGATTTTATGTATTGTCAATCTAGTATGGTTAGGAATAAATAATATTATATAAATGCACTTTAACATAGCTTAGATAATAATTACTAACACTTAGTTTAAGTTTTATTTAATTCTCTACTGTGTAAACTAGTTAAGGTTGGCAAGAAATATAAGGCTTTTTATTTTTTATTATTTTATATGTATTGTCAATCAAATTTTCATATGAGGGTACTTGGGGACCCAAGCGGCGGCGGCGCGGTTGTTCAGAATGTTTTACAAACTATTTTCAAGGAAAACTATATAGGAAAAGTTTACAATTGCGAAATTGGTTTTCTGAGTTGAAAACAACAATAAGCTCAAAGTGCAGTGACTACATAATTCTAACTACTCATTAATTGAATAACAATCAGTCAGTTTTAGTGTTGTGGGTGATTTCTATTTAAACTGTATTAATTAAGTTTACCGACTTAAGTACCTATCAATGCCTTTGTAAATAAGATGTTAAGTAATTACTTATGTTATGCTAATTTTGTTGTTGTACAGATCTAGGTCCTATGTTTGTAGTTACTTAAATTACGTTATGGCTACATGGGTACTATACTACGTTCAAACACAATGGAGGATAATAGGATAACAACATCACTACAATAACTAAACAACGCACCGGTGCCATACCGCGCCAAGTGGAAAATCTTGGTGTATACCTACAGCACCTTGTTCTTGTAGGTTAGTAATTAGGTAGGCATCTCCATTCAATATTTTTATTTTCAGATGATAATGAGGGCACAGAAATATGAAATTATCTACACTAAGTACACCAAGTAGATACCTATTCATAATAACCTTATCTTAAGGTCATTTAGTATCTTTAGTACATAAAACTCATCAACAGAGGCTGGACTACTCAGTTATCTCGTCCAACTTATAAACAAGAGGATTGAAACGAGATTATTCATATTATTTTCAACTGATAAATGCATTGCGTGCGTAAGCGATACATTTGATAAATAACAGAACGTGCGTACTAAATCACACTGATCGAGTTAAAATTAGCTTCTGTTTAGAGATTTGTGTCAACTGTAAAACAAAATTTTCTGGACATCAAATACTGGAAACATTGGGACATTCCCAAATACCGACTGATCTCACCTAATAATGACGACACTATAGTTTTTGATAGAATATTCAAATACAACTTTGAGTCTTCCATCAATGGAAAACAGAAGGGTTATTTATACGAACAAGTTGAATAACTTCACGCCTGTGACTGATGCAGTGAAGCCCATGTGTGTCCATTACACATGACGCATGCCGTCAGCTGCAATCAAGTACGCATCGACTACGGGGCAAGGTTAATCCAATGTAGAGATAGTACACACGTTATAGTTTTGTTTAACTTCTAACTAAACTTGATCACAACTGACAGTTCTTATTTCTGAAGAGCGCGCCATTTTTTCAGGATTAGTCTGGCCTAATTTCAATGCCTCCAGAATTACCTGCCCAAAATGAATACAAAAATTGACTTCCAAAATTTGCACTGTACTTCTTGAGTGCAGTCCACTGCTGGTGTAAAATATTGGCAATGTTGTGGTCGTGCACGAAACATGAAAGAACCAGTTACCTTCTAAGTAAACAACCCACGTTCAGACCAGTATGGAGACTGCCGAAATAAGCCTTAGGGATTCTGTGTTGAATTAGATCGTCTGTAGAAACTCTGTTATACCTACGTTCTGAGAAGTAGGTCATCTCTTCACACCTCTTAAGTATTTATAGGTGCTTAGATTTTATAGGATCTTAATACTATACTATCAGTAAGTTTTAAGCACAACAACCTTTTTCATTAAAATTAAAGTAATTAAGCCTGACCATATTAGTCAGCACCTTATAAAATAGGTATAATTTACATTTTAAGTACCTACTTGGATTGAAGTGGTTGCCTTTATGCTTACATACGTGAACTTCATCTAGACCTGTCTGTCTGTCTGATGGTCTAGCAACATGAATGAGACTGGATAAAGTTTTCGCTCCAAGGCAAGATTTCCAGCCCACAAGAACTGACAACAAATATTATCTCAAAGTTAGTTAATTATGGAACGATTTGCCCTAGATAGAATACACACAGAAATACTGCTTACTAATAATTTACCTAACAGCGTTCTGCGGGTAGAGACCTTCGTCTTGTTGATATCAGATATACTAGACTAGTGTACGTACTGTTCATTACAACCGGCTAAATATATCGTATCACAATAGCAGTGTCGTGGTCAAGGAAGATTCAAGAGCGCCAGTGACGCGATATGCGGTCACGCGCCTGTTCCGTATATTTATAGCATAGCGAGCTGAATCGGTCCCTTCGACCACTGAACTTCAAAGTCGAACTGAAGTTCAAAGCTAAAGGCTAATTCAAAAGGGGTGTATGCTTCTTTATTGTTGAATATTTTTGGAACAGCCAGTAGTCAAGGGGGTTAGCGCTTGGTGCTAAGCGCGGGTTTTTGATACCTAACTTAAAAGTCATTCAATCTGCCTAGCATAATCAGCTACACTGTTCCCTGCTGTGACACAGGCCTCGTCTCTTCAGGAGGGAGAGGGCTGTAATCTACCACGCGGGGCCTAGTGAGGGTTGGTAGATGTCACATATTTTCGAATTTTTGGCTTCAAGATATGCCGATCTCCTCATGATGGTTTCCTTCACCGTTATGAGCTGTCAGTAGTGATGAAATTATCTAAAGAAAGTTAAACGCCTGCTTGGTTTGGAAATCGTAAGTTAGGGCCGATACCACTGGAAGCTGCCTACCCTTATCCCAAATGTGTGGGGTCGACTTCCACTCTAGCCGTATTGATGCAGCTGAATACCCGTCTTTTACAAGGAGCCACTACCTAACTGACTTCTATATCTCTGTAACTTACTGGGCAACTCGATACCCCTCGGTAAGGTTGGTAAGACTGCAATTGAACTAATAGTAAGTATTCAAGTAGGTATGTTAATGTTTTTATTTTCGTGATGATAAAAAAAAACCAACCCGCACTGAGCCCGCCTGGTGGATTAGGGCCCACTCCCTCTCACTGAGAGGAGGCCGGTGTTCCAGCAGTGGGAACATTAGGCTGATGATGACGCTAATGTAAAAAAAAAAAATCGCTTCGGTACACAGTGGCAACCTGATTCGGTCTCATTAATATTTACTCGTATCGTATGATTAATTTCATTACGGGTCCCATGACTGTACCCTGCGACACCGCGCGACATTCACAGTGCGTCGAGTACCTATCTACCCTGTAACCGTCACTGGAGAGGCTGTTGTAGGTAGGCGTAGGTATCACCCATCCACGGGACGTCACATTTTTGTCACCACTTAAAGGAAGGTATGGGAAGGGTTACGCATTCAAACGTTTTAATTAGAACGATTTTATAAAATCAGGGACTCATATAATAGAAGGCGGGAAGATTTGCTGACATCGAGTTGCATTTGTTTCGTAGCCTGTGGAGAAACCTAGAAAGGTCTGCAACTGCCGACGCGACGTCAGAGTTGGCGGTGATTCATTCGAATCACGTCAAGATGACACAGTTGATTCTGATGGCGTGCAACTTTATGGCAGTGTCCTTTCCATGAATTCTGGCTAGACAAAATGGAAAATGTCGACTGACCACTGCAGATACCTACCCGTCAAAGATCGGAACTTGAACTCGGGCTCGAAATGTATGCTTAAAAGTACATACCTACTTGATTCCACTAGAAATTAATGAAACATACAAAAATGTCAACATTCAATTCGTGTCAAGTGATTTCATTGGCTGTTGTTGTTTTAGTCCCCCGTACACATCAGTTACATGTTTAACAGTCTGTTAGCTATTGTGTCGTTGACCTTTCAGAAACTGGGTGTAGTGTATAGGTATACCAACACCTGTTTCAGTAAAAAAGTAAGCATACCTAGTTGCATGAAAACCTGACAAAGGTACTATTAATCCGATCACTATCTATAAAAGGTCTGGGTACCTATCGAACGTAAATAAACTGGATTTAGTCTGACTCATAAATAACGACAAAACACGGGATATCCTACCTGTGTCGTAACTTCCTGTTCGACTCACCCCAGAAAAAGTATTACTTAGTAGTGAAGACAGGTACATATAATACGCACATGATAATGTAGGTCACTCGAGTTATTAAAACCGGTAGATACGTATGGTAAGTATACCTACATAATACACTTGAGAGTCACTATGGTGTCGTACTATTCGTGCTTACTAGGGTTAAGTGACGTAATGTAAAGCGACCTCAACGCAGCTCATACTAGAACAATTTAGAACCTTACTCTGTGACAAATAACGTACAGCACCTATGGGTTACAAGAAAGCAATATTAATTCTATTGACTCACCAAGAAGAGCTTGAAAAAGACGTGATTTAAAAATCCTAATGACTCTCTCGATGGCAAGGCGAAGTTGTCGGTCCTGCGGCTTCACCAGTTTGCTGTGGTAGTCTTCCAGCAGTTCTAATGCTCGGTGGGCCTCTGTGACACCAACAGCAATACATCAACAACAGGCACATTGATTCGTCTTCGGTAAAAGTAGGCACATTGAAACTGGGTCATGTTTACTTCTTGGTTTCAAAATTTATAAGACAGCTATTAGTTATCAGGCAAGGTTACGGAGACAATCATGTATAAGGGTAATTGAGGTATTCTACTAAGAATAAAATTACGTAAAATGTATTAGCAACAGCAAATTTAAAGCGCATGAGGTGGATGTGCGAGTAGTGGAGTGAGTAGGCTATATTATGCTCGACCTACATTTTATTGAAACGAAGGGCATGTTTTCTATGTGGTGGCAATAAAACGAAACAATAAGAGATTTATAATTTTAATACGGGATGGTTAAATAAGAGGCAGGTGTAGCATACTCGGTATGGAACGGAGAAGCGGGTGCTTTACAACCCTCATATTATCGATACGGATCAACAAAAGGGTGCTGCGGCGAGCGCTGCCAACCCCTCGTGCAAATTAAATAATAAGTCAATGACAGCACGTCGCACGGACAAAACACGACCACTATAAACCATAAACGTCGATATCTGAATATCGAAATTCACCTTGCTTACGAACTGGCATCACGGCACCACCCCCTAAAACTAATACACTTGAGACAAAATAAAATGGAAATGATTTTCACAGTGGCAAAATGATGACACTGATCATGTTAAACGATTTTAATCACAGCTAGGATGATTTTGGAACGGCACATATTGTCGCACAACGAAAACATTTAGAAGATAAAGTACGAAGCAAAGCGCGGTAGTGATGCCGCTTATAAGGGCCATCGAATACTGCGCCCAATGGGATTGGTCGATTTTCACAGTGACGTCAGGGGGTGGAAGCATAGACAATGAAAAACGTGGTCTGGGGTTGGAAAAATATATATTGGGGATGCCAGATAGAACGCTATATCCACTTGTAAAAATCACCTAAACAAATGAGTTTTAGAGTTTAGTAAAGCCTTTTTTTATTGTATAGTAGGTAACTAGGGTAGGTACAATGTGGGGGCTGCGTTGAAGAGTGATTATGCCCCCTCAACCCCCGGTGCTAATGTGCGGGGGAACACGTCGTAGTTTTAGTCAGTAGAAGTCTGACCAAACCCCTCCGTTCGCCCCACGGTGGAGGACATCTATGAGGATTTCCAAACCATTCCGAAAAAAAACGACTGACATATCTACTATAAACATCGTATGCACGGCCACACATCAAGCTATACATTTCCAGTATAAGGTGACATCTCATTGTAAGAAAAGCCTGTACAATGTGAAGTCAGCTAAAATGTATAGCTTGACCTGTAGCCGTGTGTATGTACAGTGATGCCTACTCACCAATGTTAAAACGTATGGTATGCAAGTTTTACCATACTTACCACTTATAAAATCGCCGTAAAATCAATTCAAGAACTACTAAACATTTCGATATGGAGACGAGGCGTAGGAACCTAATCAAAACCTACAGGATGTGCTGCTATGAGAGTCCCTGTGTAAATCTATACCTAGCGAAAAATTCTTAATAATAATACATATGTATTCTCTTAACCGTCGATGAAATTATTTTTACATCGCTATAGATAAATTAATTAATAATTTACTTATAAAAGTTTTTCATTTGATTGATGCCTGAGGGGAAGACCCGTAGAGCGTGATAATTTGTTTTTTATAAACTAAGTAACCGCCGAAATATTATCTTTATTTAATGAGATAGTGCTAATCATTTTTAAATATTTTTTTCTAAACTCACTTGTTCAAGTTATCAAGACCAAAATTTTACCTAAATAGATAAATGGAACTACATGTCCCACCGCCGCGCCGCGCCTGTAACGTTTTCAAATATTTAACTTATGCAATTGCGTAACTCGTCTTTGTTTCACTATAGAAAAGAGACGCAGAATATTGGATACGAATAATATCTACATGAACAAATTCATTTTTAATCAATTGCTTGTAGTGCAAACTTGATTTCGAGTGGGGTAATGTGTGTCGCGCGAGTGTGACATTTTGGTGATAAGTTTACGTTTTATTTTACCTAATAGCAATTGTCGTCACAAGATTACTTATTGTATTTTTATTTAAAATTCATGGTTTTTCTTCACTAAATGATTAAATAAATATAGATATGATAAGCATGTCGTAACTAAATACGTGACAATGCCACTATTTTAACACAAATTATTTCTAATAATGAAGATAACGTGGAATAAAACGCATAACGGATTTTTGACAAATCGTCTGACCTTGGGCGCCCTGCGCAACATTCGTGAATCCAACCGAGCAAGATTATTGTTCTGTCGAGCTAGTCTCGACATACCTATCTACATTCTACGGTGTGTATGTAGATATTTATTAAGCAGTAGTGTAGTTCAAAATCTCCGAGTGTGGAGCGCGAAGATGCCTCTTTTTGGCAAAAAAGATTTCGGGAGGAAGTCCAAAAAAGATGGAAGAGATTCTGAGAAGCAGCCATCAATCGAAGACAAGTACGTCGTCAAAGATCTACTGGGCACAGGAGCATTTTCCGAGGTACGTTTGATTGAGAGCAAAGAAAACGGGCAGATGTTCGCTTGTAAAATTATCGACAAGAAGGCTCTAAAAGGCAAAGAAGATTCATTAGAAAATGAAATTCGTGTATTAAAAAGATTTAGCGAGCAAGCTAAGGGCGAGGGTGCCGAGAAGAAAATGTTTTCCCATCCCAATATTGTCCAGCTGCTCGAGACATACGAAGACAAAAATAAAGTGTACCTTGTGATGGAACTTGTCACAGGTGGCGAATTATTCGATAGAATCGTTGAGAAAGGGTCTTACACCGAAAAAGATGCGTCCAATCTAATTAGGCAAGTGTTGGAAGCAGTAGATTACATGCACGTCCAAGGAGTAGTGCACAGAGATCTGAAACCAGAGAATCTGCTGTATTACAGTGCTGATGAGGATAGTAAGATCATGATCAGTGATTTTGGATTGTCTAAGATAGAAGACTCTGGTATTATGGCCACAGCATGTGGTACACCTGGATATGTTGCTCCTGAGGTGTTGGCCCAGAAACCTTATGGCAAGGCTGTGGATGTGTGGAGTATAGGAGTAATATCCTATATTCTACTGTGTGGATATCCTCCATTTTATGATGAGAATGATGCCAACTTGTTCGCTCAGATCCTGAAGGGAGACTTTGAATTTGACTCGCCATACTGGGATGATATTAGTGACTCTGCGAAGGATTTTATTCGGCATCTAATGTGTGTTGATGTGGAGAAGAGATACACTTGCAAGTAAGTCTCAAAGTATTCTTCAAACATATTTCATAACAGGTTCCAATCATACTCATATTCCATATCATAATTGACCAATTATTGCCTATTCCATGTGGGCCTTAATAACTAGCACAAATGACTATGATTTTGAATATTATTTGTATGTATGCTTACAAAGATTTTTGGACAAAAAAGGGAAGTTAAGCTCAATATCATGGTTTAATTTACTTGGAAATGTTTGTCGCTCATGGTTACCATATATATTGCTGTTTGGTCTACTAAGAATAAAGGTGCATCCTAGGCAAACCAAAAACCACTGACCTGGACCCATGCCTATGTGTAAAGATTTGTAAACCACACTAAATCATAGTGGTCTATAATTCTTTAATAATTAAAATCTCAAACATAGACCCTAATATATCAGTCAAAATTTCAAATCAAAAACCAAGTATAAATATCCACATTTATAATATTTATTAATATATGTTAATTAATGCACATATTAATGAAGTAATATTAAAGGATTCATTGAGGTTTTGGCATTGTCACAATGCCATATGAACAGGTTAAATTATTATGTACCTACCTACTTCGGTTTGTACTTAATATAACTAAGGCTTGTGGTTTCACCATTTTATTTAAACTAAATGTTAACATAAGTTATAAAGATGATTGAGTTGTGGACTGACATCAACCAGGGCAGAATTCCATAAGAAAGGAACACAATACTTTATACTGCTAAAAATAATTCATCTTATTTTAGAATAATAATATTTTGAACAGATCATAAGGTCAAAACATTAGGTCAACATTAGATACCTACTTTACAGTTATTATTTTTCCCTATTGGATTTTTTTCTTATTATCATTATGTGAAACAACAATAGTCATGAGTAAATAATACAACTTGCCAAATTATTATCATCTATGTTGATATTTTAGAAATATGTAAATGAAAAAATGGAAAGAGCCTACATTATACCTGACAATATAACATGTCTCACTCTATTAATTGAGATATTAAATAAAAATGTTAATTTGTCACTAAAGGAAAATACATTAAAAATATGAAAGACACTCAAATTCCCAATCTTTTAAAATGAGGTAAAAAAATATCCTAATACCTAAAATAAAGCTATGCCTGTATTTTGGGAGTCAGCATTCAGCTATGGGCTCTCCTAACACAAGACAGCGTTTTTATTTAGAGAGGAATGTCGCCCCATAGTTTGCATGCTATTTATAAAAGTATGACTATAAGTGATATATGGAGTGGTAAAATAAAATCATGCAGTAACTAAAATATTTAAAAGAGAATGGAAAAGGAAAAAATGAATTAATAACCTGATAGACAGAGTCAGAGTATTTTGTGATGGTATAATGAGTGAGTGTGTGTGTGCTGTGCACTTGAGTGTATGTGTGGGTAATTAAAATAATTTTGTGATTGTTAGGTACTTTTGTATACATAGAGTGGGCAGGCTCGGTCCGAGGGGGGGGGGGGCGTCCTAGGGGTCATGACCCCCCTCAAAGACAGTCATGCTGTCGAAACCCTGAACGATTTGCCTGTCTTACTTGAGCCACGGAGATTCCGATGGACATTTGCAAAAAGATTATAACCTGGGACATCATTCTGATCAGCAGCGCTTTAGTCGCAAGCGCTGCTGATCTGCTGATGCTAGACCAAAGAGGATTTACCTTCCTAAAAATATTCTTCAGTACTCATGGTGACCCCCCCCAAAATGTTAGGCTGCAACCGCGCCTGAGAGTGGGGAAGATAGGCAGATATTGTAATTGAACCCTATGTGAAAAACTTGAGTAATTCATCTGTATCCTGGTAATCCACTTGTAATCTTATTTTTATTTTATGCTGTTTGATTTAGCAGTGTTTAGCTTTTTATTTATGGTTTACTAGTAAAGCTGTTGTGTTGGCGTTAAGCAAATGCAGTCAGCCAGGGTACAGTACGTACATATTAAGTGTGCCTATCTGGGTCAGGCAGGGCAATTGTTGTTGTTTCTAAACTAAGTCTAATGACTTAGTTTAGAACTAGCTTTTGCCCGCGGCTTCGCCCGCGTGGATGTCGGAAATTAACGCAGGAGGACGTAGGTACTACTGCGGTAAGAATGTATTAATCCTGGTTATATAGGTAATATATACTCTGTGTGCCATTTTCGATCCAGATCCATTCAGCCATTTTTGCGTGATAGAGAAACAATCACCCAATCATAAATATTTTCACATAATTTATAGTATTAATAGTAGTAAGTAGGATTATAATTCATATTACTTCGGATTCATAGTTTATGAGAATACATGTGTGTAAATAAAACTAATAGTATTCAGAGTAAGAAGACTGCGGCATAGGGATTGGTTTAGTTGAATATAAGTTTTCCTGGTTTTTCTTGACGCTCGTATTCTACCTATACAGACACTCAATCATTTACCAGACACCAAATCGATCATAGGAATAATAGGAACAGTACTTTTGCCAGTGGCTTCGCCCGTATAGCTGTCGGAAAATATCACCTGGGAACCTACTACCGGGATAAAGTATCCTATATGGTAAGTATCCAGGATAACCGAAAATCCAAATCCATCCAAAAATCTACACATCTAAGCCATACTTCGCGGTCTCTTACTTGGAATAATATATACTATTAGGTGTATTTTGAGTATAACGAACACACATAATATTCGCATTTACTTTGAAGCCTATGTAATATGAATTACAATCCTACTTATCCTGCACTACCCGACCGCTACCAACCGGGACGGACGTACCTACGGCCTGCAAGCCGCTCCGCCCCCGCTTTTTAAATCTCTGATATCTTCTAAGATATTCATTTAAATTACATGCTGTCAAGGGCCATATTGATTTATATAAAATGCACAATATATTTAAGGTACTTAATTGGATATGGATTAATGCTACATTGCTTAAAATCGCTTCGTAAATATGCCATTATTTCTCGTAAAAGTAAAGGATAAAAAATGGTTATTGTGGGTTATCCCTAAGAGATGGACGTATACTATCGCGGACTTTTTTGTAGACCTGTTTAAGGTGTATAATACTGTAGTACATTATTTTGATCTATTTTGTAGGGTTCAGCCAGCGTTCGCAACGTAAGCGCAAAAAAATGAGTTTATTAGTGACATCACATTAGAAACCTCTAAAATTATCAGCGTTTATTTACTACATTATGCATGTTATACGCATATAAACCTTCCTCAGGAATCACTTTATCTATTAAAAAAACCCGCGTCAAAATCTGTTGAGTAGTTTTAAAGATATAAGCATACATAGGGACAGACAGACTGCAAAGTGACTTTATTATTTTATATGTAACAAACTTTCATCCCCTATTCCCTATTGTTATTTTATCCCCTTAAGGGTAAAAATTTAACAAACTTTAAATATAATTCATAAATATAAATAAAAGCCAAATAAAAAAGTTTCATCATTCTAGCTTTAAAAATGACAATACTTCCTAACATCATTTCATCCTCCCTTTCAACCCCTTAAAACCCCTTTTCCGCAATAAAAAGTAGCCTATGTCCTTTTTCAGGCTCTTAACTACCAAATTTCATTTAAATCGGTTCAGTAGTTTTAGCAGGAAAGCGAGACAGACAGACAGAGTTAGTTTTGCATTTATAATATTATATGTGTGGATATTAGTGTGGATGTAATAAAAGCCAAATAAAAAAGTTTCATCATTCTAGCTTTAAAAATGACAATACTTCCTAACATCATTTCATCCTCCCTTTCAACCCCTTAAAACCCCTTTTCCGCAATAAAAAGTAGCCTATGTCCTTTCTCAGGCTCTAAACTATCTGTGTATCAAATTTAATTTAAATCGGTTCAGTAGTTTTAGCAGGAAAGCGAGACAGACAGACAGAGTTACTTTTGCATTTATAATATTAGTGTGGATTAGTGTGGATAGTGTGGATAATTCTAAATACATGTTATAAATAAATTACGCACAGATACAGAACAAATAATTTATCGTGCTCATCACACAAAGATTTGTCCTGGGTGGGAATCGAACCCAGGACCTCAGTCTTAGCAGTCAAGGTCATAGTCGATTTGGTGTAGCGGTATCAACACTGAGTTGAAAGTCGCGCCAAGTGTCCCGAGTTCGATCCCAAGCAACTGAAATTCTTTCACAATGCACGGTTGGCCTAGCGCGCCAGGCGTCCGGCACCAGTCGGGGATCGCGGAAGACATATTGGTTCCCGTGGTCCCCGACGTAGGTGTGGGACGGAACACCGGGGTGGTTTTAGTCAGGCCCTGGCATATGGGCAACTGAAGGAACACGGGTGGGTTTTAGTCAGTAAAAGTCTGACTCGCCCTTCGGCTCCACCCTAGAGTGAGAGAAGTCATTTGATGATTTCCCACCCACAAAAAAAGCAGTCAGGGTCACTAACCACTACACTAACGGGCCAATCATAATTATTAATTATAGCTTCTGCCCGCGACTTCGTCCGCGTTAAATTTCTTGTTCCCTCGACCCTTCCCGTCGCGTCGAATCGCCTACCCGTGCGATTTTCCCCGTTTTTGCAACATTTTTTATTACTTCTCCGCTCCTCTTAGTTATAGCGTGATGTTATATAGCTTATAGCCTTTCTAGATAAATAGGCTACCCAACACAAAAAGATTTTTTTAATTCGGACCAGTAGTTCCTGAGATTACCCCGTTCAATCAAACAAACAAACTCTTCAGCTTTATAATATTAGTATAGATAGCTGTGCCCGCGACTTCGTATACAATCTTTACTTCGTACTTCAAACCAATGACCAAAGTTGACCAAACGAAACCAATAAGATAAGCCAATACTTTTTTTTTCGACCAATTTAGAAAATCGATAAACCAAGCAACCAAAGAACTTTTACGACACACGCAAGAACTTCTAAGACACCTAACAAAACCCAATTTGCCTAGTAAACACGGTGGACGTCATTCTCACGCGGAAAATACACCGCGATTCAGAAAATGACGTCATTTGCACAACGCCATCTATCGGATTTGGATTTCAACTATCAACATTAGTACTATACTGAATTGCGTAACGTAATATTTTACTTCTTGAACTCACTAAATTAATCATATCTTTTGATAGAGTGAACCGATTTCGATGAAACAAAAACTAAGTTAAACCTCAAGTTGCGTATAATGTTTGTATATAAACATTATCAGCATTGAATTCGTAGATTTTACGTGATGTGCGCACAAACAAACAGACAAACCGACAAACAGACAAACCGACAAACAGACAAACAGACAAAAATTTCAAAAATGATGGAAATGGGTTCTGTTACTTATCTTTTCACATGCTGGCTATTTTTTGTTTCAATTTCTTCAATGTACAAAAATTATTTTTCTACAGATTTATTATATGTATAGATATTAAAAAGCCAATTCAAGCACCAACTAATAGACACTCAACTTGTTACCATGGATTCTGAATATGATTCTGAACCTTGCGGTACAGAATTTTTTTGTTGATAATTTTTTTTTTTTTACTTTTGGTCTACATATTTTGACTGCATAGGTATTGCACTTTTCTCTGATACAGCAGATTTTTACAAGCTTGATAATTATGTAAAATGTCTATGCTAGGGGTTCTACAATCTACCAGGGTCGCGAGATTTGCTCGAAAGAGTTACCATTGCCCTGGCATATAGGCAACTAAAGCAACATGGGTGGGTTTTAGTCAGTAAAATTCTGAAACGCCCTCCCGCTCCGTTCAGAGCGGGAGAAGTCATTTGATGATCCCACCCACAAAAAAAGGGGTTCTACAATAATGTGCCGAATTCATGGTTTCAGATTGTGCGTAGAATATCCCTGTCACACTATGCTATTTTGAAATTCAAGATGACTTTTTCAGCATGAAAAAATAACTGTTTGGTTTTTGGGGCCCTTTGGGTCGGTTACCACACAATGAGACATATTGTTTCCTGAATATCTTGTCTGAGCAACTGTATGCCTTGCTCGTTTGTGATCAAAATAGGTTTTTAGCAGACCTTCATTCTTCATCTTCATGTTGCTGGCATGAGAATATTTCAAGTTAAGCTGTCGCAAAACTTCGCCACTTCCTCGGCATTGTCAATAGCAGAGCTAGTCTACATTCGACAATATCAAAACGAACCGAATGCATACTTGCCTGGCTATCTATATGATTACATTTACCAATAAAAAAACATTCAATTATTTAGAGTTGAAATGCTATAACAGCCGAAAGAGATAGGATCCATTAAGATAAAAGGGGGATTAGGATGGGTTACATGAGGGTGACGCTGATCATTTATGCACAAACATTCATGCATGTTCTCCTATCTCTTAAAATTTCACACCAAGGGCTACAATGGACAGAAAATGCAGCTATTGCAAGGAGCATTTCTGTCTCTTGTAAGACTTTGTTTCACATGTTAAAACTAATATTATTGGAGTAGTTAATTACTACGCACGCTAACATTTTATAAATAGTTTCTTTTAGCCACTAAAACTTGGAATTTAACCTGTGGTTTAAAGCTATTTTGTCTTCCTGGGTCTGTGGCCTTGAACTTAAAATATATGATGTTGGTAAGACATCTATCCAGTGTTCAGTTCAGTTATAAAATAAAATCATTTTTTTCAGACAGCTAAAATTTATAAATTGTTAGTAGCAGGTTTGCTTAGAACACTATTGTTTAATAACTTAAACTAAAGTCGAATTAATGAGAAGACCACGCAACAACTAGACACACCGACAAATGGCAACATAAAAGTCTTTTCACAAATTTCCTTATTATGGCGGAGGAAGTATCTTCCGCCACAGCCTTCAGGATGCTATTGCGACTGCCTCTTATTCTGCTCAAGAGTAAGGCCGTTATTTTGCGTATGATGGGATGAAATCAACCGGTATGGGTTAGGGGCCATTCATTTATTACGTAAGTCGATTTAGGGAGGGAGGGGGGTCGACCATGTCTTATGTTTTCTTACAAGGGGGTGGGAGGGAGTGTCGATAGTTCTTACGAAAGATCAAAAAAATGCGCAAAGTTAAAATTATACTTTGAAAAAGCGCGGGCAACCTCGCGATTGCCGAGGTTCGCTCGGATCATCATCATCATCATTTCAGCCGTAAGACGTCCACTGTTGGACTTAGGCCTCCCCCAATTTGGGGGGCTTTGCCATAATCGCCACGCTTGGCAGGCGGGTTGGCGATCGCAGTATGGTGGTGAAATGCATAGAGAACGCTGCTGCCCATTCTCTAGTAAGTCCCTTAGTCGCCTTTTACGACACCCACGGGAAGAAATGGGGATGCGCTCGGATGCGTATAGGTAGGTATTTAGGTAAACGATATTTCCATTTCCATGGCAACGGACCCGCGCCACCCGCACTGCACCTCCCGGGAATTCCCCGCTTGTGGACTAGTCGTCCCTTGTTTGCGCAATAAACAACACTCGTTATTGCGTTGATGATTTTAATATTGTAGTTAAATAGTAATTGAATTATTGAATGAAATTGTGTGTGAATAGTTTCTTTATAAATGTCTTTATTGTATTTTAATCATGCATGACTTCCTTGTCAAACGCCGATTTATATAAAAGGTTATTTGATGCATACTAAAAATGTTATTCGTATTCGGGACGTTCCGGTCAAAAAATCCAAGAAGATAGTAATGTTTTGGAAAGCAGCAAAGGCGAATCACGGTAAAGATGTCAAACGTTTCCAAAACCAAAAAAAAAACTTTAGCCGTATATTCAAGGCGAGGCAAAGAAGTTTTGTGCCGCGTCGGGGCTGATGTGGAATGGGGGGACGTCAACGATGTCACTATCCTGAATAACCAACTGGAAAGCGACACCTATTACTAGAGATGTTCCAGTGGCAGATACAACTTCTGAGTGGGTTTTGAGCCCCTGGACTGAAAATCTTATGTATTTACCTACCTAGATGAATGATTAAAACCAAACTTTATCAAAACAAAAAATAAAGATTATTAGTACCTACCTTTAAAATGACAAATAAACATTTAAGAAAATTGTTACTTTGAAAAATAAACCAAACGTGTATTCATTTTTTTCTTTAGATTCTTACGTAATAAATATTAAACCGGGGGGAGGGGGTCGGCCTATTCTTATTTTTTCTTATAATAGGGGAGGGGGTCAAAAACTAGCGAAAATAGTCTTACGTAATAAATGAATTTCCCCTTACCTACCACAAACATTTCTGAGGCACTGCAAAAACGAGGCATCACAGGGCTCTCAGGTTTGGGTTAGTTTAGGGTCATTGAGGTCGTCGGTAAGAAAATGCCTTATAATATTTAAACGTAACTCTACGTATTGGTGTACCGTTTATGGCAAGTGCGACTGTACCACCTCGGCACTTACCCGGGAAACCAAAGACCATGTAACATTTTTTAGCATTATAGACCAATATTTCAATATCAGTATTTTTCATGGGACGCAGGCGCGGTCGCAGCCTAACATTTTGGGGGGGGGGGGGGGTCACCATGAGTACTGAAGAATATATTTAGGAAGGTAAATCCTCTTTGGTCTAGTAGTCGCAAGCGCTGCTGATCAGAATGATGTCCCGGGTTATAATCTTTTTGCAAATGTCCATCGGCGTCTCCGTGGCTCAAGTGAGAACAATTTTAAGATAGTAAGACAGGCAAATCGTTCAGGGTTTCGACAGCATGACTGTCTTTGGGGGGGGTCATGACCCCTAGAACCCCCCCTCTCGGACCGCGCCTGATGGGACGACTGTCCATCTGACGGACAATGACCTCCACGGCCCAATTACTAGGTAACACGATACTCCTTGGTAAGACTGGTTGTCAGACTTTTGGACTACCCGTGACGACTATCACAGATCCACAAATAAAAGCCATAACCAATTGCTTAACGTGAACGATGCACGGGGAGTCTCGGTATGTAAAGATGGCCACCTATCCACGAACCGATCGCGGCAAGCGTAGCTTAACCCAATCGATCGACTCGTGCGTCTGTTAAAAAAATAAAATAATGCCGACAATAATGTGTGATTTCCTATTGTATGATTTATGCAGTTAACCTAGCATATTCATAACATGAATAAAAGAAATCGTAATCATGATATGTCATAATGAAGAAGTTTAGCATTCTTCATACAATGTTTTGAGCTATTGTTACCGTCAATCTATTTTGACAGACTGTTTAATAAATCCAGAATTGACTCTGGCCATGAACTACGCATATTAATTTAGAATGATATACATTATTGGGAATTGATCCACACTTGCTAAAAATAAAATATATTTTGTTCCAGACAAGCTTTGGATCACCCATGGATTTCAGGAAACGCTGCCAGCAACAAGAATATCCATGGTACTGTTTCTGAGCAACTCAAGAAGAATTTCGCCAAGTCGCGCTGGAAACAGGCTTACCATGCGACTACGGTCATCAGACAAATGAAGAGAATGGCGCTTAACAGCAGCAGCAGCTCAAGTCGCAATGCTAACGCCTCAGGCAAACAATAGTTATTTGTTTGTCTGCCCATCTTCCGATTGCCATTGTTACACCTGCCTAGAAAGGTACCTTATATAGTAGGTTTTTAATGGTCTCGAAATGACTAAGTTCGACGCGATCCTGTTATTGCAGCACCATTCGGTGGAATGCTTGTTAAATTGGTAGATATCACAATTAATTGGAATTCATTGTCAAAACAGTTGCTAAGAGACGCGTCTGAGATTCGTGTCATTGCTATAATTTTATTATCGTGATGCCTTTATGCCATATTTTCTTTTAAATCAGCGCTTCTCAAAATCTATGTAGGGCAGTGCTTATAAAACTATTGTAGGCATGTTACATAATGATTAAAAATCAACGAACTGTTTAAGACATTTTGTCTAGTCATCTATCATTGCTGCTTGCATAAAGGTATATACCATTTTAATTGGATTAATAATTATGAATAATATGATAACTGTAGTCAAAGATAACAAAATATTATGAAGTTGTACTATGCTTACCTCTTCAACTCATTGATATATTCCTATTCTACATTTCATAACGCATGTATCAACTGGTTGATAGACCTATCTTTTGATGTCAAATTACACTGTAACAGCGACATGTATGTATTATAAACTCTTGACCATGAATCTTTTTACGAATTTTCACATTTAATTTTTAAATGCATTTCGAAGTGAATCAAACTAATTAGGTAGGATAATAAAATGTTCTCTTTAAAAGATACTGACTAAATAGTTATTACTTAGGTATGGTGATACTGACAAATCACATAAAAATAAGGTCTGTTGCAAAATTCATTAGAATTACAAATTAATAAAGTGACGAATATTTACATTTAAATGATAATGGGTGGATTATGATAAAGTATATTAGGCAATGAGAATGTTGAACCGCTTCTTACATCCCATATCCATTTGGAGTACCTAATTAGGTACTGGTTAACGAAATTGCTGTAGTGACGACATGTATTGTGATTATAATATTTGACCCTTCAAAGTAGTTGTTTTAAAGTTTGTTAAATGATCACCTATGCTATATCCTAGCGTAAGTTTTGTGATTCTAAAGCTAAGTCCTATATATCCACTGTCATATTCAAATACCTGTTAAGTAGTGATTTATGATATCTTACCTATATGCACTGTTGAATTCAATGTTGTTATATAATAATCCGCGTTTAAAACGATTATAAAATAGCGCTGTTTTCGCAAAGTATCATCTCATAACGTTTCCTAATTACTTGATTTAATCCAACAATATTTTGCGCAACTCAACTTATTGCTTTATCGGTAAGAGTGAAAGATCTGTACGCAAGACTGAAATTGTAAAGTGATAGCTAGTTTTTTTCAGTAAAACCCTGATGTAGGTAATTTCCGCTGCATTTTCAATATTCCATTGTTTTGAGTAAAATGTAAGGTAAATGTTAACGACGATTTATGCATTTGATAAAATATGTTGTTTCTCCGTAGCAGTAGAATAGAAAAAAAAAAAATGTTTATTGGGTATAAACGATGTAAAAGGAATTATCGCAGTAACACTAACACGGGATTTTACGTAACACATAATAAATCTTGAAACGAAGATTAGTAGTATTTGAATACATGGTACATTATTTTTTTACTGTGCCTAGCTTCCTACGTTGTTGACTGCCCAATTTATTATATAAGAGCGTATCATGTACAGATTCGATGAATCTCATTTTATTTTCTTTTTAGATACTTATGTATAAAAAAAAAACTGTTCAGTAATCACAGCACAGCCTGTGCTCTGTATGAAATCAATGTTGAAGCCAGCCTTCTTAAGCAACATTTCCTCCTTGTTATGTAATAAACTTTCCTTGCCAAATTTTGAAGTTAAAAATTAAGTTTACATTCCGCAGTGAATGATAAATATTGGCATATTTTAAATGAATTTTAAAACTTTTTACATTCCATTTCTTCAGTATATATTTATACAGGATTATTATACTTGTTTATCTTGATTTTATTGGAACAAACAGGTAGGGCTTTGTTTTATATTATTTCTTGTATTAGCGTTGATGTACTTATCTATTTTAAACATCAATGAGTACTTAGTAGATTATCATAATAGCCATATTATGTATTTGCAAAGCTTATACACAAAATTAATGAACATTCCAATTAGGATTTTATTTAGTTACTGTTTAAATACGAAGCTACTTGTGTTCATGTGATCGTTTTTAATGTCTATTTATATGGGGAAAGGTGGCAATGTGAGTGCTTTTTGGAAAAGTCCGATTTTACTTTTGTAATAACTGTTTATTATGTATCTTCCGTCCATAACTGAGAGTCTGGGATTATCTTTTACACAGCTTATTGAATTAGTCTGCAAATCCGTGCCATGGTGTTGCCAATGATTTTATAGCATTTAATAATTACATAATTATAATTGTTTACCAATTTTCCATTTCGTGTTAATGAAAATTGGCCTAATGAATCTTATAAGTCTGATATCATATTGTGTCTAAAATCAAGCTTCCGTTCCATAACAATTTATTCAGAAATGCTTCTGTAACTTGAGATAAGGCCAATCAACGCCGTGGCGCGGCGATCCAATATGCAGTAAGAAAGTATTCAATAACTATCTCAGTAAGAATCGGGACAGGAAGGTATTTTGATCGTCTTTTTTTTCTCAAAAATCGGTTTTATTCTAATATTGAAATAATTATCTTGACCCAAATACTTGATGATCTGAATTGTTGGTAATTAAGTGACGCGCCTCCGAGTTAGGCAAGAGCCAATCAACGTGTGTTATTCGTTAATGTTTTCAAGCTATTGTCATAATAAATCATCGCTTGATTGTTAAGCATGCACTGCTTTAAAGTTTTTAATAATTGTAAGTGTAGTAATGTTCAATAAATAATTGTCTAAATGCGCCTTAATATCTGTGTAATTTTAGCAGTTCTGTCAGTGCTCCTTGTATTTACTATAGTTTAAATATTAAGAGTACTAATATAGGTTTCGTCATACTTTTAGAAGCAGATAGAATTTCATTTACTTGTTGACGAAATCTTTCTTACGTTAAATCGTCTAATTTATGTAACTCCTTTGTGTATGTTTTTATCAAATTTTGGTATACTATGTAAAAGTGATTGATCTTTATGAGGATTTTTATAGTCATGTATTTTATGAATTGACATACGGGCATAGATCCCATTATAATCTCTTAATATTATAGTAATCTTCGTTTTAACTTCTACCCATTTTGTGTCAATGGCTAAATATACAAAGTGCCATTTGTCTACCAATAGGTGTGTTTTTACTACTTATTTATAAATTATGTGATCGATTTTATATTTCAATTTCCATGATCTTTTTTTTAACTGCGCACAATGTTAGTCTTAATTTTATAGGTAACCATGTTTTATGTAAAATGTACCGAAACCCGGTGTTTGAGCACCTAGTTTGCTTTGTAATGTGTCAATGATTCTGTTCCTCTTTCTGCACAAACACTTATATCCACTAAACCGTTGTAGTTCATATATAACCGAATAATAGTAGATACGCTAATGTGATCTTGCCATTGTTACACACTTTTAGCAGTATACCCGACTTCAAGTTTGCTCTCTAGGTATTTTCCATTTTGTTGTTAGTTGAGTTTTCACTGTGCCAAAACCATATCATAATCAGTGATAAATATTATACTTGTAACTTATAAGATTTCTTGTTCGTTAGACACTTTTAAAAACGAGTTTTATCGCAATAGATAGCAGATCGCAGTGCTACGCGACATTTCAAGTTCCTTGTCATTTGAATACTACTTTTTTCTTTATTCATTAATGTATGTTTAGTGTAAGAGTAATCTATAACATATTTACTATTTTTCGAAGGTTATTAACTATGTATATGTTTTAAATAAACATACACGTTTTAGTTTCTATATTTATCTAATTAAGCACAATAGTCTAAGGGCTGGGATGAAATTCAACAAGTTTGTTTATACGGTATCTGCAATGTGTTTCTGTTCTATCTATTGTTTGGGTTGTGAAATTATTTTTCTTTCAAGTCTTTACACGACGTATACTTCATCGGGAAAGTTGTAATAACTTGTTACTAAGATCTGATTAATGTTGGAAAAAATCTTGTGATTTAGATTTTATACTTCTTGTTTAAAACAATCAAAATGTATTAGTAGATTCTTAGATGTTAGCTATATTTTCAATGTCATTGTAAATAAAATGCCAACTTGTTGAGACATTTGTTTCATTGCCTATACAATAAACCACCGATCTTTATTATAATTTAAATTATTTATAACGTTAACTTTATTTTACAATATACATAATTGGGTATAATATCAGATGTGTGAGGAATGTCTACTGTATCTCCTCGCCGAGGAGGGACAGCTGTTTGAGGAACTGCGACGCGTTGGGGAGCGTGGTCGCGCCGTAGATGATCTTCCTTGAAGTGCCGCTCGTTGCTTGTTGCTGAAAGATATTATTATTTGTAGTAAAAGCATGATGAGATACCAACGTTTTTTAAAACAGCTGTGGCTTTGTTTGGTGTAGATGAGAACTCTATGAGAACTATTGAATTGGACTGACAAGAGTGCGAAGGTCGAAAGTAGGACGGAATGGTAGATTTTTCTAACTAGAATTATTATCACAAAACAAAACTGAGCCCGCGGTAGTGGCACAAAGAGCCTTTTGAGCTTGCATCCCTGTTTATACAATTTTGTACATTACGACGCTAATAATAAAGTGGATTATTCAATGAAATTTCGAAAATCATGTCTGCATTGTAAAAAAATATTCATAGCACTTCTAAGGAACTTGGGACTTTACTTGGATTCTTACTTCGTATATGTTGCGACTTTCCAAAAGCAAGCGTGCAACTTCGCTTACCAACTGGTGAAATAAAGTTCATCTGCCTAACCCTCATGGGGTCGGCTTCAAGTGTAGACGGACGCAGCTAAAGGTGAGCCTTATAAGATAAAAACAAAAGATTACCTTAGCGAAATCAATAAGATTGTGATATTCGATGTAGTTGCCTCCGCCCACGATGAACACTACGGCGTCGGTGGGAGGCGCGTGACGTGCGGATCGCGCGCGTGCTGCGGCATCAGTGCGTGCGGCGCGAGGGTCCAGCCACAGCAACTCTCCGCCCGCCTCCGTACCCGACAGCGCCGCCTCCACGGCGCGGCTTACTGGCAGCTTCTGTGGCGGGTATATACCGATGTGAATTCACGAGCTTATGTACAGACGCCAGCACATCAAGAGACGTGAAACTGTCAAATTCTCCCAATCGACCTTGAACCTAATGCTTTAGCGATAAAGTTGAAAATCTATTAAAGAAATTTGACAGATTGTAGTAGCTCGATGTGCTGGCGTCTGTACAACCAAAGAAGCATTATTTACTGCATTTGTAATTGGCTGATGATGAGACATTCAGTCTTTTATTTTAACCCCTAAAGCAAAACGAGGGGTGTTTTAACCTTTTGACCGCCAGAGTCATGTATAGATGACAAACCAAAATGTGCCCAGCACGCCACGGTCACGATTTGCTATCATGACCGTGGCGTGCTGGGCACATTTTGGTTTGTCATCTATACATGACTCTGGCGGTCAAAAGGTTAAGCTTGAACGCTATATGTGTCTGTATATAGCACTGCAGCTCTTAAGCGGCGGTTTTTTTGGGCTTTCTAGCGCTGTTTTTAGACATGTTTTTATCAAAATCGGTGCAGCCGTTTCGACAAAATTATGACCTACAACTTGTTATGAAACTTAAAGGGCCAATACGTAAGTTTTTTAAAACTTTTTATAGGCTTAACCTTTTGAACGCCAGCGCGTAAACGCATCGGCGCCCCTTCCACGCCAAGCCACAAAATCAGCGCAAATACCTACAAAAAAAAATAGGGATTCCAACAACTTATCGATAATCAATTAATCATTGCTTTTCGGTCCATTTTTTTAAATAGAAATAACTCGTAGCATTATTCTTTCATTTAATTTGACCCTATTTAGTATCATACTATCATTAAACAACAGTTACAAAGTTCTAAACAACCTAAAAGCAGACATTAGAACTACAAACTAATAAATCTAATAATAATAAGGTACATCACTAATTTCGTTCGTGACGTCATCCGCTGTCGGGATGACCCGACTCTGGCGTGGCTGGCACGACTTTTGACAACTTCCTCGCATGCGAGTAGGGATGTGACATTGTGGGATTAATCAATTTTATCGATTTACTTATAATTATTACTCTTATTCTTCGTAACTTGGCAAACTTATATCATCCAAGTCCTTTTGCTATCGCACATTTCTAACAACTTTCAGTAAATTGACATTAGTTACTGAACGTTTTTCTGGCACTCGATCCAGTTCAAAAGCGATGGGTCTTCCGAACGCCGCAAATCGTGGGTGGATAGGTCCTGGTTGGTTAAAATCCAACGGAGGTAAATTAGAGACGTCACACCTTAATTCATTTGCGTCCCATATGCTCCGTTGATACATGATTGCACTCGTTATATCTTCTGAGAAACTTGTGTTTCTTTTGTTTTCTTTGCACAAACTTGTTCGTGAAAGGAAGAAAAGAAAAAAGAAAGAAGTCGTAAAAACGACTTACATCGCTTAACAAACTTAGTGAGGAAGGTCCGACTATATGCTCAGGAGAAGACATAATTATCACTAGTAATAAAACGATAATTGTAATGATGAAAACTACCCGTTACTCTATGGTGAAATTATTATAATAAATATTATGCATTAGGAATATTCAGATTCGAATAGTTGTCATTAAAAAATTATCGTCGAAGTAATAGTAAGCTACTTTTAATAGAATATTTCATAAATTTGAAATATTATTTAGGTACCTTATTTACCCATCACTAGCTGTCGTGTCTTGACGACTGTGGCGTGGGGAAGCACACTTTTTTACGGATTTCGATTAGCAATTTTTGATCATTGTTTATTCTAGTAAAATGTAACTAATGGATATATATTTGTGCCATTTTACAATATTTCATTAATGAGAAATAAACACAGAAAACTGAAATTACTATATTTATTTTGTACTCAAAAAATGTCGTTTTCTTGTCGTCTATAGACGACGGTGGCGTGTTGGGCACGTTTTCATTCGTCGGCTATACACGACTGTGGCGTTCAAAAGGTTAATAAAGGTTAGATTTATTAGTATACTTCCACTATTTTGATAGTGTAATGTCGTACGGTATTCTGTTGAGGGGAAATGCCTCCGACGAAATGCGGCGTTCGGAGGACTCGTCGCTTTCGAATTAGATCGAGTGCCAGAAGAGAAACGTTCAGTTACTTACGTCAATTTACTGAACCTAATAAGAGTGCTTCAGCAGAAGGATCTAAATGACATACGTTTTGCCAAGCTACAACGAATCAGACTAATCATAAGTAGGTATCTAAGAAAATTGATTAAATTGTTACAAGAAGTGTTTATAATTGATATTATTTATTATATGCTAGATATGTTGCATCCCTACTCGCATGCGAGGGAGTTGTCAAACGTCGTGCCAGCCACGCCAGAGTCGGCTCTTCCCGACAACGGATGTCGTGACGAATGACATTAGTGATGTTTGATTTATTCGTCTCTAGTTCTATTGTCTGCTTTCAAGTTTTTTAAAACTTTGAAACTGTTGTTTAAATGATAGTGTAATACGAAATAGTGTCAAATTATATATAACTAGCATTTGCCAGCGGCTTCGCCCGCGTGGAGGTCGGAAATTATCCCGCGGGAACATACTACCGGGATAAAAAGTACCCTATGTGTTATTCCAGATTATAAACTATCTATGTGCCAAATTTCATCTAAATCGGGTCAGTAGTTTTTGCGTGAAAGAGGAACAAACATGCACACATCCATACATCCAGACATCCATACATAAAAACTTTCGCGTTTATAATATTAGTAGGATAATGAATAATGATGTTACAACTGTTACAAGTAATATTTTATTTCTAAATTATGGAACGAAAAGCAAGGATTAATTTGTTATAATGATGATGTTGGAATCCTTATTTATGGTATTATTGTAGGTATTTGCGCAACATTTGTGGCTTGGCGTGGGAGGATATCGATGCGTTTACGCTCTGGCGTTCAAAAGGTTAAATGGGTATCTAGTGACCTTTTGCTCACTTTTTTAATTTTATATAAACTTTGACATTTGATGATTAATAAATACACAATAACATGACTATTTACTTCGTGAAGAACAATCATCTGCAATGAGAACTAAGTAGGCCATATTTTTTTCTCTATCTTAGTGTTTAATGGTAATCTGGACGTTTGAGTTTCTTATGCGGCCTTCTTTTATGTTATTTTTTTGGTATTCTTGTGTAGTAAGTTTTGAGTTGAGCTGCACGATTACAGACAACTGCGCGCACTGACTGGGCACGTACACTTAATCTGTGTGCGTTTTTCCTAGAAGACCCTTTCATCTACATCTAATCTATGGTCTTCACGTGATTTGACCAAGTCGAGTGAGTTTGTTTCGGCCTACCTTCTCAGAGTAGTCAGATAGGAAACGTCGAGCATAAACAAGTTTTAACGACTGACTTGCCAAAATGTTTTTACAAATTTACTTACAGAAATAAAATAATTTACTTATCATTCATTTATATTTTACTAGCGGTACGCCCCTGCTCCGTACAGATGACGACAAAAAATATCGACATTACTATCCTAAATGTAATTTAACTATGTATTCTACATATAAAAACGTAGGTATGTAGTGAAAACTCTAAATGATGGTGAGAGCTGTATCAAATGTGTGCTTTAGATAAGATGTAAGTGGTCACACTGATAGATACAAAAAGGGACTTTGTTTTATTCTACAATAAGCATGTATAAGTTTTTCATTTTTGAACAGAATCGAAGAATTGCTAAGGCCTTACCTTCCGCGGCGGCAACATCAAATGGAGTGCTCAAAGTGCCAATAATAATTTATCAATGTAAAATTACATACATAATTGTGAAAAACCGTAACCTTTATGTTTTGTCGTACGACTACGTAACCATTATTTTTACAGAAAAAAAAAAACTTATGGGGTTGGGGGGACCCCGTCTGGAACGAAGTTCCTAAAATTGTCTTCATCTCCGAATGTAACGTCTTTAAAAAAAATATTTTAACTTTATTATCGGGTTTAGCACCCTCAAAAATCACGAAAACGACACCCATGATACAAACTATGTAAATTTTTACAACTGACATCTTGGATTTTCATTTTCAAGTCAGTTTCGGCTTCACGTCTTCATCATCTCTTTCTAATATAATATAAAGTCGCATGGAGGGGCATAACGTTTTTTCGTTCCGTAGCACTTTTGTTGTTACGTGATGATTTGTACAATTTTACTCCTAAAGAACTTTCTTCCGATAGTCAACTGTTAACGTTTATAGTAGTTATAAAGAAAAATCTTGACTTTAGTACGTTGAATAGAATTTGCTATGGCTGGACAAATTCCACCCTTACAATAATTGAGAAACAACTGTAAACAAAGAAACTACTTAAATTACAAGCTTATCGTCATTTTACTCACGTGTTTTTTCACAACCAAGTTCTTAACTCCCTCCATCACGAACGAAGATCCCTGAGACACCAGTTTGGAGAACATGGAAACAGTTTTTGTGCCACCACCTTCATACTGGCTGGACATTTTTGTGAAGCCTCTGCAAAGGATAGAAACATTTTTTACAAGCTTTTATTAGCTTCATACGTATGTCAGTAGATATGTGTCCATGGTACGGAAACTTTGAACACGATATTAACCCTCTTCAAAACGTCGGATTAACTCGAAATTTGGCATACTTATCAAGGACCGATGATAATACCATAATTTTATAAATTTTTGCCATTATCCTTGCCAGGTTTACCAGCACAACAACTGTCTTCGAAAACTACGATGACATATGTCACTCAAATTCCGCGCCAAAATGGAAAACAGTTGTACCAATCTAGCAACTAAAATAAATTATAGTTTTAAAAAAGTCCTTCCGTAGAAAACTAAACTAAAAAGTAGAAAATAATGGAAAAAAGCGTGGGGTGCCTGATATCAATAAAAAATACCTTAAAAAGCACCTCACGCTTTTTATTATGAATACTTTTGATAGTATGTAAAAATATAGACAACATTATCTATGACTACACTATGACAACACTAATTCATAGGGGCTACAAGAATGCTGCATAACAGGGGTAACAATGTTAAATCTTAATGATTAATCACAAGACGGCTGTATAACAGAGGTAACGATGTTAAATCTTAATGTTCACATTTTCTAAATTAAAAGATATGGATATGGTTTCGGTTTTCACCATAAGGTGTGTGTAGGTATGATAAATGAATATTAAGCTTACATAATTATGAACGTAATATAAATAAATCTAAATTATATTCGCTAAAATCGTGCTGGTTGCCTATAAAAAGTTTTAATTTTAGTTTATAAATTCTACTCACTTCCATCGCCTCATGTAAGCCATAGGTTTGATGTCACAGTTGGCGCTTACTAGTGCAGCTTCGTACCTCTTGTACTCGTCTTCAGGAATTTGTGTCGTGCACAGATAATAAATGATAAAGAGCCTCATCTTGTCTTCAGGGGTCCCAGCGCTAGGGTCCGATATAAGGTCCATTACAGCCTTGTATTCAATACCGCTGCTTTTGCTCATAATTTTTTCTTCCAATTCGAAAAATGAATCTAATCGCCTGGATTTAATTGAGTTGAGGATAGCTGGGAAAATAAAAGTGGATTTGAGTTCTTTTAAAAACAAGAATGGTTCCTTAAAAGAAAAACGTTTTTTCATAAAGGACAAAGATAGTATTCATACTCGAAATAGTAAGCACTCTAATTTTAACTTATCCAGAGAAGGTACAGACGCCAGCACACCGAGCTACTACAATCTGTCAAATTTCTTTAATCAATTTTCAACTTTATCGCTAAAGCATTAGGTTCAAGGTTGATTGGGAGAATTTGACAGTTTCGGGTACCTTGATGTGCTGGTGTCTGTACAATTTAATTTTTTCGATTAATTCGTTGGTTCTGGTGCAAGACAAAGCTGTTTTTTTTTTTGTTTTGGCTTGATGGCATGGATTCTTGTAGTAGTAGCATCTAGGTTACTTTTTCAACTTACCGGTAGCAATAGTGGTGTGCATATCGATAAGCCGTTTCTTCTCCATAAGTTGTGGCAAGGAGTTAACGGCGCTCGTCAGTCGCTGTGTGTTGTCACTAACCATGCTTAGAGCTAGATCACTCTCGCCGTCAAGTCCCATGGAGGTTTTTAACTTCTTCACTTCGGCTTCTGAACTCCTTTAAATAAGATATGGGATTATTTTAGAATGTGTTACAATTAAGTGTGTGAAATTGCGTCGATGGGTATAATGCAGTGCTGCTTGCAGACATGTGTATTGTAATTAGTGATGTGCCGGATCGTTAAAAATGTATATTCGCGGATACGGATCCGAATACGGATATTTGGTGATAAGATCCGCGGATGCGGATCTTAACTCAATCGGTGTCGGTGCGTGTAACTTTGAAACGATAGTAGACCCCACTTGACGCTTTGCTTGACAGGACACGTTTTAATGTGCATTGCGCGGGTGTTTCTTTTGTTTTGTTTATAGTTTACTAACTAAATATTTGATGTAAGAAATAAAAAATAAACTAAACGAAATTTAATAGGTCCATTGCTACCTAATCACTAATCACCTGTATATAGAATTTCATCTATGTATTGAAAATTAATACGGTATAAGATCCGCTATAAAAGTAATGGATTCGGATACGGATATCCGGCACAGCAGTAATTGTAAAGTAACGGGAATAGTGCGGATGGCTTAGCCGCATGGGAGCTCAACTCAACAATTGAGCACTGTGTGTTCTTTCGTTTCCGCGTAAAACACGCGGCTTACTGTATCGAATAAAGTAACGCGAACTGTAAGAGTTGACGCCAATGCAAGAGAGAGTCTTTGTGTGGAGGAAAACGTAACAAGTATAGTTGTCATCCGATCCATCGGAATGGACAAGACGACTTTAAAAGGCTGCTATAGGATAGGGTAGGCAAAGTACGGTGTAGGGTGGCGTCACTTGGGAGACCAATCTCCAGCAGAGGACCACGCCAGGTAGAGTTGATTGAGTTGTAGAACTTACCTGTATTTATCGAGATCTTCTTGTATAGCTTCAGCTACAGTGGGGAATGGGCTGCCCTTATGCTCCGTCCACAAAGGATCTCTGGAGTCCAGGTCACATACTCGCGTCTTTGATTTCTGCTCCTGCACTGTAGGGGTTTGGTTTTCAGGTACCACTGCTCTGAGGATAAAATATTCAGATATTTTTATACAGTATACAAAAATAACGGGTGTAAATAAACGTTTAACGAAGCCGAGAATCGCTTTGCTGGGAACCCTTCACCTTCTGGCTAAGGAGATATTGAAATTTCCTACAAAAGTTCTTACTTTGTTTCACGGAAACAACAATAACGTGCGTTACATTGCAAGCTGTCGTAAACCGAGGTTTTGTAAGCTAAAAACAAAAGTTGTTTACCAGCAATAATTCTGGCTTAATATTACTTAGTTTTATGTACAGAATGTCTAGAGATCGGCTATATGATGGTTCTTTTTACACCCTGTATAAGACTACCGAGATATCTACAATACCGAAAAAGTCGATTTACTGTTGAAATTATCAAAAAACATACCTATTCAATGATAAATCCAAGACATCATGCGCCAAAGCCTGGTATGTCCATGTGTGATGTAAAGGTGTTGCCATATCAATGTTCCTATCCAGCAATATCAACATTGGCCGAGTAAAGCTGAACGACCCTGCTTGACCAGTGTTGCCATGGAATAAATTATTTCTAGCGTCCCACAGGTTTTCACGTAGTTTTTTGTCTAGCTTTTTCGCCACCATTTCGGCAGCGTTGCCTTTGCTACTCCTTATTATGGGAACATTACCTAGAATTAAACAAATGTTTTTATTGTTAGACTGTGTTATGATTACCCGCTTAACAAATGATTAAAACTGATAAAAGTGTAAAAATCGTGGATTTATTCATCCATTTGATCATTGAAAGACAACGAACAACCTAAATCGTCGTGTCCAGAAGCATGAAATTTTCTACGAGAGTTCTCTATCGTTAGAACAAAAGTGAGAACTAAGAAAGAATTTTAGAAAATGAGGGAGGCTTTTAAAAAAAAAGGGGACGATGGTTATACGTAAATTCGTCATTTTTTCAATTACAAATTTGGAGGTTTGTTAGTTAGAAAATATTAATCCACACTAATATTATAAATGCAAAAGTAACTCTGTCTGCCTGTCTGTCCCGCTTTCCTGCTAAAACTACTAAACCGATTTAAATGAAATTATTATATAGTTTAGACCCTGAGAAAGGACATAGGGTACTTTTTATTGCGGAAAAGGGGTTTTAAGGGGTTGAAAGGGAGGATGAAAGGTTGTAGGGAAGTATTGTCATTTTTAAAGCTAGAATGATGAAACTTTTTATTTGGCTTTTATTACATAATATATATTTATGAATTATATTTAAAGTTTGTTAAATTTTTACCCTTAAGGGGGTAAAATAACAATAGGGAATTGGGGATGAAAGTTTGTACGAAAAGGGGAATGACAAGAATAGGCGGAACTACTGGTCGGATTTTTTTTTTTTGTGTGTTGGGTAGCGCATTTATTGAGGAACGCTATATAACATTACGCTACGGTCAAAAGGAGCGGAGCAGCAAACGAAAAATGGACGAAAACTGGAAGGCAATTCGATGCGACGGGAATGGGAGCGAAAATTTGATGCGGACGAAGTCGCGGGCACAAGCTAGTAACTAATAAGTGCTTTCAATGAGAGAATGATTAAGTACTTTTAATGAGTGGTAACTTTATTTAATTACTTTACTAATTATTATTATTGTTGATGTATTGATTTCATGAGTCACAAACTGATAGCATTTAACTTACCTAATGTCACAAATACTGAGAATAGACTTTCAACTATATTGTCCATGATGGCTTCCATTTCAGTGTCCTTTGTGTCACCTCTGTTGATAGCTGGAAAGAGATTTAGATATTGAATAATAAGCTAATATGTTTAATAAACCAAATCTAGTTATCTAATACAAATACTGGATATAAGACCCATTAAGAGTCATTGCTATATTTTACTGTAGCTTGCTATATTGGATACTTATTAACATTTTGTAGCTGTAATCCAGCTCCAGTGGATATCATAGATCTTCCCAAGAACACTAACAACAAAGGTTCTCCCACACAACCACAGAAGGCAAACTAATTAGTGGTTACAGTAAGTTGGGTGGAAGCACACTTTCTCATGATAATAAATAACAAATCAAAACTACCTTGGGAATAATAAAGAGCCAAGAAACACATAATTTGCATGTGAAAGTTAATTAAAAGCTTACACAATATATTGAGCAAGATAATTACCATAGTAAGATAATGCATCAGACTGCTGATGTTTCATAATAAACAGGTCATCTTCAAGACATATGAAGTTCAAATACTGGTCAAACACTTTATGAATGTTTACCGCTGAATTAGATTGGATGGCTGACGCTGCCAAGTCCTCAAGTTTCTGTCTAGTGATTGGTGAAATGAAGTTCAGGTGGTACTGGTCATAGATGCCATTGTCCAGGTCTTGGCAGATTCTGCCAAGGTTTTCCTCAGTTGGGGCACAGAAGTATACTGCGGGCACTTCTGGGATTGGATCCCGATCAGAGTGCAGTTGTCTGAAATAGGAATTTGAGTTTAAAATAGAGAACTGATTCCTTTAAAATATTGTTTAGTCATCTGTGAGGGTGTAGAAAAATATCCCAGGGGAACATACTACCGGGACTAAAAGTACTCTGTCTGTTCAGGAAAACATCTTATTATTTTCATAATACATTGTTTTCATATAACTCTATTTGGTTTATGCGGCGCATGCCAGTATAGCTTTCAATCAACATGATATTTTCTGACAGCTTCAACAATCTTCGTCAGTCAGATGTCGCATCTGTCTGTCCGCATTTCCAGACACACAGAGGGTAATTAAAAACTACATTATTAGTCTGAATGTAGTTTTACATAGGTTGTTCATAATTTATGAAGTTCTGTTCATCCTACCAGAACTCTTTTTATTATTTCTATTCGAAGTAGACATTTTATAATAAGCAGTAAAGTTGAGTTTACACAAATGTTATATTGTATAATGTAATAATATTTAAATTAAAAATTTATTTTCATAATAAAGATAAGGTGAACACATTTCCTTTAACCATAACATTCATTTATTTATAGACAGAGGCTTTTCATAGTAGTCAAGTTATTGATATTGTATTGGCAAAATCATACATTATTATAACAGCTGATATGTCTATGTATATTCTTTTTTTTTAAATCAACCTATAATGTCCCACTGCTGGGATGCAAGTCTCCTCTCAGTAGGAGTGGGTGGCAGTAATCCACCCAGTGTGTATTGGAATATGCCACAAATCTTGGAATTTTTGGTTCAAGGCCATGCCTATGTTTTCCTTCACCTCTTTGAGAGCAGTGGTGATAAAATAATTTACAAAATGTAAAGTGCCTTATATATCTTGGTTCAAACATACTACCAACAACTCATAAATCACTGACGCTACCACTGGTCACCACCAAGAAAATATTTAATTTTCTACCACCGGTCACAATCAAAATAATATTTAATTCTTACTAATGTTAAGAAATCCAATTACAGTAAATAATTACATTAAGTATGGTGACCAAATTGTGGCGCTAAAACACCTATATAATTAATTGTTTATTTTGGATAATCTGAGGATGACATTATACTTGAATATATTTTATCAGACCAGGAAGTCAGTCAATTGCAGAGGTGAAAAGAGTGATTAAGCAAGGGGTTTTATGAATGTACAACTCCTACTTGAATGTGTCACACTGTTCTAATGGAGAGTCAAGAACTGGCTACACATAAGTACCAGTAATTAGGGTGCCAAGGTACATAATGTAATGATTACTCACACATGTAGAGTCACGCCGAGCTCTCGAAGCTCTTTGACAGATATCAATGGGGATATAACATCTTGACCCACTCTGTCGTAGATCAACACTTTCCACGTAGGTTCAGATGCCACGCTCTTTGTAAGGGGCTGATTCAAATTCAGCATTTGCTTCAAAGCATCTGTAATATTATAACAAAAACAAATAATCCATAATGTGCACTACGTGTAATCGTAAATTATCATGAAATCACTGTACGCACTGAGCTGTCGTTCACGCAAAGTACTCATTTTGTTCTGTTAATTAAATAACCCTTTCATTCAATAGTAATATCTGTCTAATTTCACAACTTATAAACGTATAATTCCATTTAAGCTTATTTTTTTCGGGGAGTTGTATTTCTCCCAAATGTCAAGTTTGACGTTTGAAACAGCGACACGTCGGCCGTGAAGAGTTCGTTCAAAAATAATTCGGATACACATCCAAAATAAACGTTTGGTTATTTCAAATGAAATATGACTGGCACTTCCTGCAGAAAAAAAGCTACAGAAACCATAAAATAATTAGAAGCTATAAATATTTTGTTTTATTTTAAACTTTTTTTATGGCAGTTGCGAGAATTTTTCATAATACATGTATTACTGTATTAATTATAACTCTGAAAAACAACTCTTTCGTAGAAATACTTTTCTCTTTATATTTTAACTAAATTCTGCTCACGCAGTGGCGTGCACAGGGTTTTATGATCGGGTAGCAGTTCAAAAAAAAAAAACGTCTTTCGTAATTGCTCAAGTTAGTGAAGTAAAACTCACTAGGTGGTTTAAAAGTTTGAAATGGCGATTTCCTGATAATGCTAATAAATGATTTCGGCCACCTCAAATATCTGATCCAGGTGAGTGATAGTTGAAAAAGGCCCTTCATGTGATTCGTATATGTAAATATATTTAATAGGTAAATTAAGTACAGGTAACAGCAAAAATAATAAAGTAAACAAACTCATTTATAAATGACATCTACGCGCCTATCTTTTTTGAATATGATTTTAAACCATCGTCATAAAAAGTTGGTATGCGTCTTCATTCGACCAATAATTCTTTTTCCGTCGAAAACACAGAAAGATGTGTAGGTACTTGTTGTTGACTTTGTGTGTTTCTTAAATAGGTAGGTACGTAAGAATACGTTGTAATGAAAAACTTCTTCGTAATACTTCTCTCAATACGATAATTACCAAAATCTTTGAGCAAGCCGCGGGATAGTAATCATGTAAATCTGCAAATCCCGAACAATTCCACACTGTACTCGAACTACTAAACTAGCAAGGAAAAAAAATAATTAAATGTGTGTAAACAACAACATAGCCGGTTTTAGTTGCTTAATTATTACTATGAAACTTACGAGTTGCATTACCTCTTTGCTGGGTTATAATTCTCGTTACTCAGGTACACATTTCCATTTAGATACACTTTTTAACAAACACACATTTTCAACACAAACCTCACAATCGAACAACATTTTGAAAAAAAACAAACAAACAGCGTAGTAAGTAAAAATTAAAACAATTCAAAAAACTAATTGAAATAAGCAACAAATCTACCTAAATATTAACGTTTGTAAATGAATTAATCACAAGAAAACTCAATCAAAATAAAAACATAAAACAGCGCGCTTCACATGTACGAAATCAATATGGATCCTTTCGTAAACAAACAATTTCTAAATTTTGATAACTAAAACGTTGACAAATAAAATTGCATCATTGCGAATCGTAATGTTCCTGAGGCTACGTACATATTCAACTTGATCGCATAATACTCACAGCGCGCTGTGATAATACTCACCAATCACAGGCGTCCATGCGCCATTATTGAATGGCGCAGGGACGCCTGTGATTGGTTATCCTGCGGCAGGAATTCGATTTATGTGTGCAATGTATAGACACGAAAATGTAGAAGAAATTATCACTACATGCGTACATTTATGAATGAAATAAAGACACGATCGTTCGCTGCCTGCTTACGTTGCGATCTGTTATGAATGCGTTGCCGTAGTAAATAGAACGGTATGAACGTTGCTATTATATTTACATTAGGCGTTTAAACTTTTTGAATGGTTTTATTACTTACTGTTAGTATAATTCTTTTATTTTTGAAATATTAGTAACTAGTCCTTATCTAGGGTCTAGACCCTAGGGTCTGCAGTGTCTTTTTGCCTATATGGACTGCACGCCACTGTGTCCACGACTTCGTCTGCGTCAAATTTCATGCTTCCCCGACCCATCCCGTCGCATCGAATCGCCTGCTCGTGCGCGGTCATCGTATTCGTGATTTTTTTTCTTTTTGCTCGGGTCCAAAGGGTCCTAACGTGAAGTTATAAAGTCGATAAATGAGCTATCTGACACTAAACGTATTTTATGAGTTTAGTAGGTTCAACAACCTTTTTCAACAAGAGTTTGTTACTCTTCAGCAACTTTATAATATTATACTATTTAGATTTGATTACAATTGAAAAAGTTATAGTGACCCAACCTTAAAAGATAGACACATCATGCTATCGCGGATTTTTTCTAGAACTTTTTAAGAGGAACAATTCTGCCATACATGATTTTTGCGTTACTACCGTTTACGCAGCGTACGCAACGAAAGCTCTCAAAAGGAATAGGTACATTTTCACCGTTTTTGAAAAAAAATTTATTGATGCTGCGCTATTTTTGGTCGTAGCGTGATTTTATTAGCTTACAGCCTGTCTAGATAAATGGGCTACCCAACACTATAAGAATTTTTCAATTCGAACCGGTAGTTCCTGAGATTTGCGTGTTTTATTTTATTTTATTTGGGAAAAGAAACGATATTACATTACATATTAGATATGAAAAAGTTATATAAAACAAAATCAATGTAATAACAACAACATTTTCCACGAATTTACCAAAAGGTACTTATGCTATGGTGAGCTGAGGACACATCGGTAACGTAGTTCTTATTCCTTACAAACCTACCAGTTAGTTACCACATTATTTATCTAATTTTTTCAATATATTAATAACTTTAGTGCGAAATGCATTTCTATGTAGCATACATAAATCTATATATAGGAAATGTTCATTGTACATTTGCGTGAGACGCCGAAGAGGTGCACGCTTACCAGCGTTTGTCCGGATGGAAACCCTGATCAAACAATCGGTAATCGCGAACTCCACGACGATGAATTGATCTAGGAACTACAAGTTTAAATTCATTACCAAGGTCTATACAATTTAGCTTATTATGATAATGGTCGTGCAGTGTCATTACTTGCAGAAGCATTCGTCTCTTCTTGAGCGAGAGTAAATTATACATCTCTAATAGATTTTTGTAAGGTAGGCGTGGAAGTTGGCATCTGAATTGCAAAGTACGTAAAAATTTACTGTGGTCAACCAAACAAATTCTTCAGCTTTATAATATTAAGTATAGAAGTATAAATAATTACATTTCGGGTTCTTGATACTAGCAAACACCCTACACACTCACATTCACAACATCCTTCTCACATCTCGTCGTCACATTTCACCTGCACACGCATTACACTAGATATAATAATGTGTATTTATAACATGTTTGTTGTTTTTCCTTCATCAATTAACATTTTGGCTACAGTTTGAAAATCTGTACTTAAGAGTATATTAGTTATTACTTTAAAATTACGATATAAATACGAAAGGAACTCTGTCTGTCTGTTACACTTTCACGCATAAACCACTGAACCGATTTTGATGAGATTTGGTACAGAGATAGACAAGAATTTAGGAAAGGACATAGTCTACCTTTTGTCCCGGTAGCACGTTCCTGTAGGATAATTTTCGACATCCACGCGGGGGAAGTCGCGGCAGAAGCTAGTGTTTCTATAAGTTTGTGTTGAAATTGAAATGAAAGTGTTTCAATAAATTTGGATACAGTTTAAAAATGTTTCTATAAGGTAATTTAATGTTAGGTAATAAGATTTACCCCGAAGGGGTACGATCTCTTGCCAGGGTCGCGAGATCTGAAGAGTTATCGTAGCCCTGGCATATGGCCAACTGAAGGAACACGGGAGGGCTTAAGTGGGAAAAGTCTGACACGCCCTCCCGCTCCGCCCAGAGCGGGAAACGTCATTTGATGATTTCCCAGCAACAAAAAAAAATAAAAGGGTACACTCTCCTGCAAGAGTCGCGAGATTCGTTCGAAAGAGGTACCGTGGCCCTGGCATATGGGCAACTGAAGGAACACTGGTGGGTTTTAGTCAGCAAAAGTCTGACACGCCCTTCCGCTCCGCCCTAGAGCGGGAGACGTCATTTGATGATTTCCCACTCACAAAAAAAAGGCGTACACTCTAAGATGATCCAACACAAGTTGTCCTATAGTTTAGACGTCAGTCTCTCACAAAGGATAATTTTATGCATTTTTGTCATAACGCTATAGTTCCTGTCTCTATGTTTTAATCTTTGTGACCCATTGTGAAGGGAGAAAACTAAAGATTGTTATTATTTTAACGTTCCTTGACATTTCATTCACATTCTCGGGACCCTGGGGCGGAGCACCTGTGGATGGCGTATGCAAACTTTAAGAGGATCATGGATTCATGGCCTTGGGTGGCCAGATACCATTGTCTTCAATGGAAAGACCCTGCGTTAAGTTATACAGATAAAATGATTGGGGTGACTTAGACATTCAATAATAGGGCAACCGTTTTCGGGATTCAATAATAGGGTCCCGAAAACGGTCACGGCACATGGCGTAGCGCCAAGGGTGCAACATGTCCTGAGGTGCTAAAGAGGAATGGAGAGGTATTCCGCAGCTATAAAGACAATTCAGGAAGTCCGGTCAAGTACACTACCAGCACCTTACTGGAATAATTCCTTCCTCCGAACACGTTTGCTCTTGCGAATCTCTAATCAAGCCGACCAATAAAGGCGAAAAAGAGGTGGGAGCTCTGTTACTCGTCATTGTTCATTCCAGTCGGTCAATAAAAGCAAGCCAGCACATACTGTCCTACAGGTTTCTCTCTTGGTCTGGCTCACTGTACCGGTACAAACCCACTTAGAGTCATCCTGGACACAAAGTAGGTTTGTGCCGGTAAAGTTTAACTTTGCCCAAGCCCCACCACAACGTCAATGTAGAGATACGGTGGTGGGGTATTATTATTACGATTAATGTTTGGGTTTTGGAATCTGGCCTTAACCTTTTATTTAGATAAAAAGAACATTTGAATGAATAGGTACACATTTTGATTTTAGAGCACTTGAGAACTTTCCCTTTTTTCCAAATGGGGCGCGTCCAAACTAGGGTTACCAACTATACTGTTAAAAACAGTATTATACTGTTTTTCACTGCATTATACTTTTTACTGTTGAACAAAAATAAAGTATACAAAATACTGTTTTCAGCATCAACATGATTAACACTTATAAGTGTTAGACTTTGACGCTCACACATAAAGACTGTAAATTAATAAGCTGTGCGAGAAGCTCTCAAGAATATGTATTTAAAACATTAAATAAACAAAATATTGTTAATTTTTCTAAAATAATTTTTCATATTTTCTCAGACCTCAATATACTTTATTTCTTGTAAAAAAAGGTAGAAACACTAGTCCTAACGTTTGGGAACACATGCACTAGAATAACGACCCATGGATAGGTAAATCATCATTTTATCGAGATCGGTTAAATATTCGACCAACCATTGATCACATAGTTATAGGCACCTTCTATACATATGCGTAAGTTAATTAAACCACTGCAAGAACCTACGCGCGCAACAATGTCCAATTATGGCGTCCCTATTGCAAAATTTAGCTACATTATGAATTTAGATTATAACATGTTCCTAGGTCATTAAAACTTTTTTAATTATAAGCCCAGAATAATATTAAACGGATAAATTAATGATTACCCACATAAAGATATGCTGGTACATAGGTTTAAGGTCGTATACGAAAGTAATAATATCTGGTGACAGAGATGTAGGTGTACGTACCACAAACCTACCTTGAAGAACTCAATGCTATCTCTTAGCGGTCATGGGAATTACCGATGAGTGACCAAATAACGTGTATTTACGAGTGTTTCGACAGTAAGAACAAAAGAAAATTTTATTCAGTGTGGATACACACGAAAGAATTATAACTGCAAGGGCATCGTTAAAGAGATATCCAAGAGCGGGAGAAGTAATTTGATGATTTCCAACCAACAAAAAAAAAAAAAAAATCGTTAAAGTGATTGGTTCCCACATGGCTTAAACTTACTATCACTGTGTCAGGAGTCAGCCAACAATCTGGAATTGATTTGTCATAAGACCCAATCAACAATAACTAATATAGTAGTTTGAATAAACATATGTTCGCACGGACGTAAAAATATGGCGGCGCGATTTTTTCGCGCACTGAATCTTTAACACAGTCCTTAGGGCCGAGAGTTGAAAATAGAACAGTATGTTTTTTTGATGCGCTACCTGGTAGTCTGTTGATTCTCAACGTTCGGTTCAACACCAAGACTTGAAAATCCAGTAGGCGATAAAATCCCGCCACGAAATATGTTTACGTCTGTGCAAACGTGGTCTAATACCAGCCTATTAATGTCCCTCTGGAGGGCAGGCCTCGTCTTTCGGGGTCGGGCTTGCACGCTCCTGAGCTCTGGGGTGTGGGCCGGTAGAGTTTACTTTGCCAACATAGGTAGACCTGTGAGAGGTCTGGAGCCAGATCAAAAGAGATACAGATGTGCTAGCGACAGATTCCGGGGGACCATTAATTAGTGTGCAACTTACCCTCTACTCTACCATTCTATCGCGTATCCTACTATAATCCTACTAATATTATAAACGCGAAGTTTGTATGTATGGATGTATGGATGTGTGGATGTTTGTTCCTCTTTCACCCAAAAACTACTGACCCGATTTAGATGAAATTTGGCACACAGATAGTTTACTGGAACCTGGAATAACACATAGGGTACTTTTTATCCCGGTAGTATTTTCCCGCGGGATAATTTCCGACCTCCACGCGGGCGAAGCCGCTGGCAAAAGATATATTTAAAACATTGGTCAGGTAGGGGCCATAGCCCTTCCATCGTTCATGGTAATCAGTCTATCACCAACCGGGGGTTGTCCTTGGGTGCACGTGTATGGTGAATACAAGGATTACCGTCGATGGGTACCTCCACATCATTTAAATTTGTCTAAGGGACCTCGGCT
Organism: Aporophyla nigra; assembly: GCA_947507805.1. Classification (NCBI taxonomy): domain Eukaryota; kingdom Metazoa; phylum Arthropoda; class Insecta; order Lepidoptera; family Noctuidae; genus Aporophyla; species Aporophyla nigra. The sequence goes on along the minus strand of OX382301.1, from coordinate 14,160,575 downwards.
CCTCGTTCGCCTACCAAAAATCCGGGACCCCATGGTCCCGAGATATGTCAAATAATAATAAAAGCTTTTATTTATTCCTTACAATTACAAAGCATATAAATCATAATAGAGTTAATCAAAATTATTGCTTTTCAAAATACTTTCCAATAAAAATTTGAATAAATATTTAGATTGAAGTGTTAAGAAAAATGCTAGAAATAAATTCATTCTAAAATAGAATAAATTGAATTTTGTAATTATTATTACTGTTAGTTCATAAATTCATAATAGTTGATAGTATATTTTTTTTCAGAATTTTAATTTAATTTGTTATTGAATTCCATTATAAGGACCACTTAGTGCGGTAAAAGCATCTTCCACCTGTCTCCGTTTCGTTCTATCTCTAGCTAGTCTGCTCCATGTTTTTCCTATTTAGCCTGACAACATCACTCCTTCTCTTGTTGGGTCTACCACTTCTTCGTTATATTTTCATTTTAGTCTTAGTCTTTGTGCGATAACGTCTTTAGCCTCCATTTACTGTCGTATTGCGCTGTGTCTGACTCTATCTATTTGTTTATGACTCTTCTCTCTATCGCTCTCTGGCAAATTCTTAATTCTTGCAGCGATTGTTTTGTTAGAGGTGATGACATGTCTGTCTATGTCTACTTATACAGCGAAGGCTCATGTAGTGATCACGACGCTTGTTTTATACATAAGTATTATTATAGTATTATGTGTGGCTAACTAATACTTATGCATACATCTTTAAACTAGGTTAAGTGGCGCTTGCCGCAGTCAGTAAAGGCATAGACATTGGTTAGGTACTACTTGTGTATTTATTTTACGCTAAAAGTCTACATTGATGGTACAGTAACTGGTATAATATATCTAATAGTAGTACACCCGGCCCGGACCTGTCTCTTGGCACCATGTATAAAGCGCAAGCCACACTGGGAACGAAGCTAACTTTATGTAGCTTTGCTCATGTAGCTATCGCGTCTTTTCATACATCCTTTCATAGATCGGGTGCTATATCATCATCATACTCAGCCAGTACTGTTCCCACTGCTGGGACATAAGCCTCCTCTCTGTGAGAGGGAGTAGGCCGTAAACCACCACGCGCGTCCAGTGCGGTGTTTTAGATGTCACATGTTTTCGATTTTTTGGTTCAAGGACATGCCGGTTTCCTCACCATGTTTCTTTCACCGCCTTGAGATCAGTTATGATTAAATGATTTACACCAAGTAAACCGGCTGTTCCGTCATAAGTTAAAATCTTAGAATAAGTATCAGATATACGGAGGACACTCACACACAACCATAGGACATTGTAATAATCTAAGTAATTGGGCTGTGCTTGGAGAGTCTGAAGATGGTTTTCGATTAATGTATTGCATTGTATTATGTATTTGATCCGTATCTGGAGTTTATTCTTTTTTGCTTTTAATTTTGTAGTTTTTACTTCAATGGATGCCACAGGATAAGGGGGCCTCGCACATATTTCGCTCTAAGGCACACTTGCATATTCTTATAGTAGCCAGAATTCAGATTTGACCATACAAGTTGAGAAGATTATAACAAGAGTTTCATGACTTGGATCTCCGTATAGAAGCTTTAAGAATGATGTATGAGAACAGAATATTAAATAGAAAAACGAAGTGCCAATGAAATTCTGCAGGCCGCAGATGTAAATTATTTCATTAGTTAAATTGCCTACTATCGGTAGTAATAAGCAACTAATAAGTAATAAGTTTATTGACATGATAGCTTATTGGTAGTGACTTATGATTTGCATTATAGGTTTTCGAACTAGTTTATAAGACCACCGGATTAAAGGTTTTCCCATTTTACTTGGGCCAGATTTCAGAAATCGTGACAAAAATAGGCTCATAAAAAACTTAGGCTCATGAAGATTTCTTAGAACCACACATACCGGCGCTATGAACCCAACAACGAGTAGCGAAGCGAAGTTACATGTTTTTATGTAAGGGTCATCCTCACCTATTGCATCAGTGCCTTTCCATTTAAAAGCGATATATTGTCAATATCATTGGCTGCACACGGAACCTAATTTGACACCAATGCGGCACGTAAGCAGCGCCTACCTTTATTTGACGAATGTCAGGGGGTTTGAGGAGAAAGCCGCCCGCGGAGGTCGGCTGGTGATGGCAGCGCGCGGCGCGGCGCCGGCGCAGTGCGCGCGCGGCGGTGAAAGGCACCATGTCGATACTACACGCAGTGAACAGTGCACGGACCGCGAACGCCATGGCCGGGATACCATATATGCGAATATTACTCATTTGTGCTATTTTAATCAATGGTTTGTTCCAATTATTATGCAGTATTTTTTTATATTTGTGACCGTCTAATTCTGTGATACATCACCACTTTAGAACGTCTTTACATATAAGGAATTAAAAATCATCCAATGCGTAATTCGTAATCTTATGCAAGCGGTGCGGTGATCAATTTGTTAGCCGTTAACGTAACTGTTACAACCAAATGATACTACTTAGTGAAAGCTATGCATCGTGTTCAGCTAGAATTTTACTATTTGATACAATAATCTTGAATGTGAAAGCGTGCGAGAAAAATCTCTGTTATAAACGTTTCTCATTACTTAGTGAATAATGTATAATATGTTATATTTAGAAAGTGTCAGATGTGGCTGAATAATGGACCTAATTGTAATTCGTCTGGCACGTCCTATCTTTCACTTGACATTGAGGCCTGTGACCGGTTGCTATCGAGGATATTGACACTTACGTCGGTACTTCATGTAGTTACCTGATTTAACGTCTACTTATCTTGCAAGGCTCCAGTCCGGAAATTTATAGCTAGCCTCTCTGACTTTTTGCTGTTGAAATGTTTTAACAATCCATTCTCATTTGTTCGATAATTCCAGGATAGATAGAGGTGAGATTTTCTTATAGTTAGAAAAAACTTCAGGCAATTAAAACTCAACAAAACGACTGATAAAATTACAGAACTTTTTAAATTAACTTCAGATCTAATAAAGTCTACGCCCAAACGGTTGCACCCGTAATTTAGAAGGACTCCAAGTGTTTAGGTTTACCAAAACGAATTTCGTAAATTCAAAGCTCTCAGGAGCAAAGCGCGGCTAACTCTCCGGGACAGAAACCTGTACAGTCTACAACAAAAGTAATTAACAACAGTCAAACAAACCAAAAGAACAAACCTAAACCGATGTGTAGTTCGACCATGAATGTGCCTAGTGGAAATATTTCTTCGAATTCATGCCTTTAAGTAACTTCAAAGCGTGAAACATACATGAAGAAATTTCGATAGCTGCCAGTAAAGTACATTTCAAAACGATTAATGCGTAATTTCAGTATTGAACAATTTATTGGCACGTTAAACAGACGTATACAATCAATTCACAAGCCTCTGAAGGCCCACTAAATTTTGTAATCAGTTAGCTTATAAATAATGAATGAGGTATGCGATGTGGTTTGTCTGTTTGCTTACAGACTGTGAGATAAGCACTCAAAGATTAATCTACAATTGAATGAGTAGGAAACATTGAGCTACCAAAAACTCACAGACCTATTGTGCCTACGGGTGATTGTATTGTTATAAAAATGCTGTATAAATGAAATGAAGGAGGGCCTGTGACTAATTATTTTTTTGGTTTTTAATGTTTGTCGTTGACGTTTCGTTGATTTAAAAATAATTATTTACAAATTACCTTAGGGTAAAGATTGTACTGAACCTCAACATATTTTTAAGACAACTCAAAAGAGACGAAGTCAGTTATGAGGGTTTTCTTTGAAGATAAACTGAAATGTAAAGAACTTTGTAAACGTCTTTATTAGAAAAAAATATCTTGTTATTATGCTAAAGTGGATGATGGATATGAAAAAATAAGATAATGTAATATTTTTTTAGCATTTTCGAGTCCCTATGGTATTTTAAAGTGAGGCGTGAGGTACCAAGGCCTCAGCCGTTACAAGACGTCATTCTAACTGGCCGTAATTTGGCAAGATGTCTAGACAGCTTAGCGTCAGTCTGTTCTAATAGCTTTTATATTCTACGAATGTCTACCAGTGGCATTACATTTGTATTTTGGCTAAAATCTTTTAAATATATTTTCTTGAAAGTTTTACGAAGGTGCTTTTATCAGGTGTATTGGAGCTTGAAGCTCTTGAACGGCTCTTCGTAATTTGACGAATAAAATAGTTTTTTTAACAATGTATCATTTCACTGCCTATCCCTCAATTGTTTTTAAATAAAATATTACGACAAAATCCTTCATCAATTTACTGGGTACTTTACCAATACACATTGTCACATCCATAAAAATTAAATTCAAGAATTTCCGCTAACGCTACCAGTACGTTTATGAATTATTTAAAATAACATTATGTTCCAATAAAAATACATAATTTCATCATTAAATGATATAATAACGTCTGGCATGTTAATAAGGCATCTTGATAATTTTGTCAAAGAATGTAATAATCAGCCAGATAAGGAAGATCGATAAAATAAATAATGTCTAAGTCGTGACTTCCCTATTCAATAGTGTTCGATCAATTCGGGACTATGAAATGTTTGCGTAATAAACTTTCTCTTTTAAATATAATAGTACTAAATTGATGTCGAAAGTACTTACTAATGCTGGCACTGGCACCTATTAAAAGTTCATAATTAATAAATGAGTTTAAAAAAAAATTGAGGTAATTTATCGACGGTTTAATTAGTCACGATTTCAATAGAAATATACTATGAATTGTAGAATATAATTATACAAGATACGACATTATGTCTATTCACCCGTCTGTTAAGAAATTTTATGTATCTAAGAGAAAATTCTACTGAGAAAATCAAATAGAAACTGTTCTCAGGTTTTCCCTTAATAAAGTAAAGACTTTGTAGTCTGTGTTGAAGCTTGAAGCTCGCTATTTGTTCAGGACAGAGTTTTAAATACCTTGAAGTCCTAGAACAAGGTGACACAATGCTAACAGAGTTGTCTAGGTACTTACTTTCAGAACTATAAACTGTTATATTGATTTTCAGGAAGCTACCAGCAGAAAGATAAAGATAAGCCAGAGGACTTTGTTTGTCCTGAAGGCACCACGGGCAATGGAAATTTCGCTGACCCAGCCACGTGCAGGCGGTTTTATCAAGTAAGAATTTAGTTACTAACTTAAATGGAATTTACTTTTCATGTATGTGTTTTCAAAGCTAGTTTATGTGACCTTTGGTTTAATGTTTTCATTACACTACTTAGAAACTATGTGCCGCCTTTTTTAAATGTAGTAAAAACCACTTTGCGTAACTCACAGAAAAACAAAAAGCCCTTTTATAAGTGTTGTGATAATTGTTTAACAGTCTCTGTCGTCGACTGTACTCACGCGATGTAATTTATATAAGTAAAAATTGTATAATTGGCCCAACTGAACTTCCGTGTACCCTAGTAATGTATAAATATACCCTTCATATCTTTCTATTAAATAATTGCTTCCTATATAAATATCATGTAATGAAGATTCAACTGTTTACTTTTGATTATCAAACCTCACCGATTTAGCTTCTAAAGCGTGAATGCGATCGCAATTTCGTTGGGAAAGCTAATTTAGAGATTTACCTTAAACAGTAATATTAATGGCACAAACTGTGTCTACATTCGAAGAGTCGAACTGTTTACTTTGAGCTCAGATTTCTACCGTAGATTTACTCTGAACATCCGTAAACATACGTATGAAACAAAAAACTGCTTTAAAAACGAACAGCGTAGGATTTATCGATACCGAATTATTATTTATCTACATTATTTGATCGAGTATATTAAAAATAAATACGTAACAGTTTTATTCATCTGAATGTTTTCGGAGTTGATGAATTCAAGGAAAACACGTAGCAAATTAAATCTTTACAGTGTCTATAATATAATTATTCAGTAATGTAAATACGAGTAACTTCATTTTCCCACATACATTCACCATAATGAAACATTGTATGAAAGTAAATCAATATATTATCCATATGTCTAGACATATACGGCACTAAATTGGTTAATCAACTTAAAGATAATTCATACATCAATCATTCAAATAATTTATTTATTAGTAATAAAACATTTCGATTATGATTAGCCGTAATCATTATAATAATATTTTATTAAACAAATGGACGATACAAATTACTTATATAAAAGTCATGAATAAGTTAGTTGGATATTTTATTAAGGAAATAGTATTTATTTTGAGACTTATTGACATTTTCGAATCTCGAATTACCGGTTTTGAAGTAACCGGTGAAACAAGACCGGTTTAAGGCGAATTTGTCAGGGTAGGTTAGCGATTTGCACGTCAGTACCAGGTTGGATCAACATCCAGATATGAAATACTAGCTTTTGCCCGCAACTTCGTCCGTATAAATGTCGGTTATCGCGGACGCAGACGAAGTCACAGAATAAAAAGTAGTCCTTTCTTGGGGTTCACTCACACACAACTTACCCTGTAACAAATTTCATCAAAATCGGTTAGTGGTTTAGTCGCAAAAGCGTAACAGACAGACAGAGTTACTTTCGAATTTATAATATTAAAGGTTAGAGTATAGATGAATCCAAAAATGTATTTATAGAATTACCATCAATACCACTCTCTAAGTTCATTTAACGCTGTCGAATGGGTATTTCATGAAATCATGAAATTTGAGGTCAATAATTACTTTTTTTTTTTTGTTATTCAGTGAAGCCATGTTTTTTACGATTGCCAATTATATTTTTATTTACATACAACATGACACTGAACTGCAAATTTCTAAACACGTAAGAATATTAGAATTTCACGGTCTCCCTTAGCGCAACCCCATTAATTGAAAGAATAGTAGTCTCGCTCGAAATTAGAACGTATAAAAAAACAACAAATTTCCAAGAAAAATACTACAAAGAGAAAAATGACTTTAAATGCGGAAGTCGGTGTCTTTAAATCTGCATTATAGTTTTATTGCCACCAATTTTTGAAATGAAGCTATTTTTAACTTTGTATTATGTTTGGGAAACGGTAGTTTTTTCTTTTTAGTTAGTGTGGTACCTACCCACACCAATTTGTGTACCACTAATTTCTATGTAAACAACAGTGACAGTAAGTTTTATGACCTCATCAAGTTATGATGATGTTATAAATAAAGAGCATACGTATTTAATCCACTCAATATAGTGAATGATTTAATACATAATGAATAAAACAAACCAAGCAAACTTAATTAATTTTAGATGGGTCTACCACGGATGCTTTCTCTACCACCCGAAAAATCAAAATCGAATTTTTCAAATCGTTTCACAATTGACGAAAATATCGATGAAAATAAATAAAAAGTACATCAAGACAAAACATAACCTCTTCCGTTTTTGAAGACGGTTAAAAATGATGGGGCGAGTCTTTCGTATGCACTGTAAGTATTTATCGAGAAATATCGGTATTTGTGGTATTTTTGTATTGGTGGCCGGACCTCTGCGGGTTTTTGTTATTCACGCGTCTTTATTACCTATGGCCGTTGAATGTTAAGTTGGTGAAGGTGTGATGGCCCGCTGGGGGCTGTGACACATCTATTCTTCGACAGCTATTGCTACATAGAACTTGCAGTCGAACATCAGTAGGTACGTCTATTTATAAAAAACTAGATTCATCTGTCATCGATAATAAAAACTTTTTTACAAAAAAAAAACAACCGACTTCCTTAAAAACACTACAAAGTGAAAAATAACTTTAATTTCGGTAGTCGGTGTCTTAGGATCTGTATTTATGGTTTTTTTGCCACCGACTTCCGAAATTAAAGTTATTTTTCACTTTGTAGTGTTTTTAAGGAAGTCGGTTGTTTTTTTTTTGTAAAAAAGTTTTTATTTTTAAATTTTTAGTTGTGGTATTCACCCTGCACTAATTCCAAACAAACAATGCATATTTATGCGATAGCAGAAATCGTGGTTGATTTCCTGTCATTTTTTAAAGAGTTCCGGTGTCTGTCTCCCGAACTCATCATCAGTAGTCCATCTCTAGTGTCTGCTGAGGAATCAATTCTCGATGTCAACGAGTATGTCTATCTAGGACAAGATATCTTCTAACTCCTGATCGATAAGGAGTTGTACCTTCCATCATCAGCTCAACGGAATATAAGAATACAAGTAACGGTCTAAACGTGCCTATAATATTCAAAGAATTATCCCCTAACCTTCTAACCTTTCACTGTAAGTTCCTATATGTACTGTTCACCGATGAGGAGTTCCATGCGGTATCTTCGAAGACTATAATTAGTTCACCACGGATGGATAGATAGAACCAGCAATTATTTTTTTGATCTTTAGTACAATATCCAAATCACATTACGTGTACTGTTTGTTTTTGAGGAGTTCCTTCGTTTATCTCCCAAAGTATACATCAAATCTTCACAAAATTAATATGGGACCACCTCAGGAGTATACCCTTACGAATAAAAAAAAAAATTTCAAAATCGGTTGACAATTGGCGGAGAAATCGGTGAACATACATAAAAAAAAAAAAAAAAAAAAATACATACAGTCGAACATATAACCTCCTCCTTTTTTTGAAGTCGGTTAAAAAGTGGCGATAGTTCCAGCTAGTACTAGTTACTTTGTTTCATTAATAGGGATAACTAGCACTTGCTAGTGACTTCGCCTATATGTGTGCCAAATTTAATCCAAGAAAAAAACATAAAAATATGTAAACATTAAACATAAACTTTATTATCTCTACATAGTATACAATAAAATTACTCTCCGCGTCCGTGCGCTTAGATCTTTTGAAGTACGCAAGGATTTTAATGCAGTTTTCATCAATAGACAGAATGTTTTTTTTTTTTTTGATGGGAAATCATCAACTGACTTCTCCCTCTCTGGGCGGAGCGGGAGGGCGTGTCAGACTTTTACTGACTAAAACCCACCCGTGTTCCTTCAGTTGCCCATGTGCCAGGGTCACGGTATCTCTTTCGAACAATCACGCGACCCCGGCAGAGGAAGGTTTATATGTATAAAGCGCGGGAACGCGCTGGCAAAAGCTAGTGTATAATATTATATAGTAGGGTAGCAAGATGTCAATGTACTTACATACACAAGTACAAGGATGGCCCACAAAGTCATTGCACTTAACTCGTTATTGAGTGAATACGAAACCGTAATCGAATACATTTTTATGATTACGTTCAAAAGCTGCAAAAAAACCTGAAATAATTGCAATAAAACCGCTTGTATTCGGTTAAACCTATGGCCTTGCTCTTGATCCTCTTGAGTTTGAAGCTGTACAGCTTCAACTCAAGGGTCAACAAGTTATTAAAAATCGACAGTAGGTTTTTTTTAAAATGTTTTTTTTTTTTTACCGAACAGGTTTAGTCTTAGGATATCAGTATACCGTCTTAGTTTGACAAGGGTAAATGGCAGCTATTCCGTGCAAAATTTATATTTAGATCTGCATTCAGGTTAAACTGGAAACCGATCCGAACAAGATAAAAAATATACGCAAATGTAGAAGATCATCAACATGTATTAATACACAGGTAGGTAGACCCCGCGGCGCTTATTACAGTTCCCATATCCTGCGAAGAATAAATAGATAGACATAAGGGGGCCTACAACCGCTACATTCATATTTTTATGGACAAACACCGAACATTTTTCGCATAAAACGGTGGATTCCCTTTTTCGTATGCCGTTGTATGTAATAACGCAGGCCCGCGTGACTAACCCCCCTAGGATTACACTTGAGTTTATGTAACGTCCGCGAAATTGGACGGATTCAAAAATAAAAATGGTTGCCCATAACCGTGGCTAGGTAATATCTAGTTGTTTGTTATAGTTATTGTAGGACCTCTTTTGTTTTGTTATAGTTGTTGCCTTAAACTTCAAAAAAAAAAAGAAAAGAAAAAAAGATGGCCGATACTGATTCTGCCTTCACTCTCCACCAGTATACTAAATTGCTTTACAGTACCCCAACTGCGTAACACACTAATTAATCAGAGTCTGAATAATTTACTTAGGATATTGCTACTAAATCCATTGCTTCATACGTTCGAAAGATTTGTCTGTTTAACAACGTAAGTAAAGCAATGAATGTTGTTGAATTGTCAAAATGGAAGCTATTAGAGATTGCTTCATAACAAGCCATTGCGAGCTGGCACCGTGCTTACCATCCAAGCATATATTTCTGATGCTCTGTACATTTTATTTTACATGGTGGCAGGGACGTCAACGCACAACCATGGATTTAGTAGGTACATAATTCTGAAAACGCCTGCGTTTAAATTCGGTTATTAAATAGATTAATAGCCGTGCTTTCATTTTGACCGCTTAAGTCCACTTTTCTATGAAACAGTGTTTTTTGTTTTAACCGACGCATAGGGGTCACTATGGGGTCTACAATCATATGCTCATGGTTACAGTTTGCGTGTCGAAGTCCCGGCCACCCTGTATAAAAGTCATTTTCGTGTATCCAACAGTGCCCCAAAACTTTAAGATAGGTAGGTACTTTCAAGTGACACAAAACAACCAAATATAATTTCAGACAAAACTTCTTATAGGTACGTAAGTACGTAACTAAAACAAAACATTTTCAGGAATGAAAAGACTAGAACCTTCTGAAAGTAACATGTGCGAGGAAATTGAAGTTCATACGTGGAGTGATACTTATTATTTTATTTCCAAGTAAAAGGCGTAAGGAGCCTTCGCCTTTTGCACAGATTGATTCCGAGAAATATTGTAAGCTGTAGGTATACCTATCTAATCTAATAAAGTGTTGTAAAAACCGGATAAGTTGGCAACGGACTATGCACAATGAAGGGTTCTCTAGTTGGGATGAATTTATCCACGTAATAAAATTAACATTGTAGTTAAAAAAGATGTTCTCCCACATACACTGACGTACGTTCCGGCCAATTTGCCAACGGCAAATAAATATAATGAAAAATTACAAATTAACGATTTTCATTTTCGGACTTTTTCCAGTACTTACCCTGTGAGACCTTGATTGTTACCAAATTTCATGATCCCTAGGTCAACGGTAAGTCCCCGGTTTTGATTTATTTGCGAATATAAAAATATGGGGAGTTTGTTTACAAGGGATGGAAAGATTGATAAAGATGTGGAAAGAAGAGTGAATGCGGGAAATAAAGTAAATGGTGCTTTACATGCGATTGTGACCAACCAGTTGATGTCCGATAAGGCTCGATTGGCTGTTCACAATGGTGTACTGGTGCCTACGCTTATGTATGGAAGTGAATGTTGGGTGTGGCAAAAGAAGCATGAAAGTAGAATAAATGCTGTGGAAATGCGTTCCTTGCGAAGCATGTGTGGTGTGACTATGAATGATAGGCTGAGGAATGATGTGATAAGAAAACGGTGTGGTTTAAAAGAAGATGTAGTGACAAAAATTGAAAAATGTATGCTTAGATGGTTTGGTCATGTTGAGAGGATGAATGAAGGACGGCTCACAAAAGGTATTTACAAGGCAGATGTGAGTGGAAACACCGGGAGGGGACGCCCTAGGAGGACATATAGTGACCTTATTGGTGATGTTCTTCAGAAAGGTCAGGTGCGTAGTACTCGCAACCGGCGTGTGTGTATGACCAATTGTATGAACCTAAACGAGGCAAAAGGAGTGTGTAGAGATCGTAGCAGGTGGCGTTCCGTGGTTTCTGCCTACCCCCATGGGAAAAAGGCGTGATTGTATGTATGTATGTATAAAAATATGTCGCATAAATAGCCGTTTATTTATATTGCGTTGACTAAGAAATTTGATTTTTGGTAGTTCTAAGGGACTAGAGACCTTCGTTTCTCGTATTCATTTCAACTTGATACCTGCGTGCCTTGAGAAAAAGGGTCAAACTGACAGACAACGAAGTGACCCTATAAGTATTCTGTTTTTTCTTTTCAATTACGGATCCTTAAAAATAAATGATTTTGTCCTCGTTTTTACTTCTGTTTTTTACGCTTTGCTGTACCTATGGAAATCTATAATTACCTAGATGCTCTGACTCTGACTGCTCATATTGCAACCAGAATGCCTACTGCTACAGGCGATGATCTCATATATTTTCCTACAAAATATGTACGAGTACTGTAAAAACTGTCTGCAAAAGCCGACCATATGTTGTACAGTCTGGTGATGAAATAATTTTAGTTGTATTCGAACATTCGTACTTTTTTAGAATAAACTTTCAAATGGATTCGAAAAAAACTGTGACAATATAGACACGTTGATGTAAACACGTTCGCTTGGAATAAACCTAATAATTGTACTGGCCTGTTAGTCTAGTGGTTAGTGACCCTGACTGCTAAGACTGAGGTCGTGGGTTCGATTCCCACCCAGGATAAATGTTTGTGTGATGAGCACAATCATTTGTTCTGTGTCTGGGTGTAATTTATCTATAATATGTATGTATTTAGAAATATATAAGTATATTTATCAGTTATCTGGTTACCATAGTACAGGCTCTGCCTAGTTTGGGATCAGATAACAGTGTGTTGGTTGTCCTAAGATATGAGATATGAATGTTCTTTTGATTGAATTACTCCGGTCTGGGAGCTCGCAAGAGCCCTCACAATACCTACATTAGTATAAATGGTGTCTCCAAACTGATTAAACGAGATGTTTTAAGTACATTCATTGAATGAAGGTGCGAAAGCCTACCCGAGGGAACTGAAGTAGTTAAGTTTTGCGGCTTATACTTATTTACACTCACGACATTAGCCCGTCTCCCCCACGGCACTAGGGTCCTGCCATAATTACCCTGCTTAGTGCTTAGCTGGTGGATTGCTTGCTTGAGCTGGCACAGTCTATGTACGATCTCTGCTGTACGTAAAAAGGTGTTAATATGTCATGTCGAGTTTTTAAAAGAGACTGTGTTAAAGAGGGATGGTGCTCTAAACATATAAAGGAAAACTGTTTTCTGATATTCGACTTTTTCTAATATTTACGCTTATACAAGGTGGAAATGAATAAACGCAAGAGCTGAAAGTAGTTTGTTTCCAATTGATTACTGAATCGAATTCAGTATCTTTAAAAGTAGGTATTTTTTTCAAAAGTTATGTATTTTGCCATACCTACCGTTGATTGAGCCAAATACAATTCAATCTCATTTCAAGACAATAGGACTCAATTTTAAATGAATAAAGTAATACTAGGGTTAACACGTTTTTTAATAACAGATAGCTTTAAAAATACGTTTTGGTCATTGTATTATGCTTTTATCTCAATACTCTACTTGGGTGTATGAGATCTTGCGTTATTTATGTTACACGTATCTACATCTGTACGTCCAAGGAACGATAAACAATAGTTTTTCCCCTTTTTAACACACTTTAATAAGCTTCACCTGTATGTTTGTAACCGACTCCTTTGGACTTGATTTTGACTTCACTTCAAACGGTCAGATTTCATCCATAGAAAACTAAATTATAAATTAGCAAATAATTGAAAAAAGCGTGGGGTACCTCAAAAAACACTCAACGTTTTTTTTTTATTTTCTTGTTTTTAGTTTGGTTTTCTATAGAATCGTTTTTTTTAAATATTATTTAACCTTTATTTTCATACAAACTGTTGGCAAAGACGTCAGAAAAATAATAAGTTGCGAGGAAAAATTAGCCTTCTATTCTTTGACTGTACCTACATTGAGCTATATTCTGAGTTAACAAGCACATACTTTTAAGTAATAGTCTTACAAGACATACTGAGAATGTACTCGTATCTAAAAATTCGGGCGAGAACCAGTTGGCTGGCTGTTGACCCAACTGTGGGCGAATTCAAGCTGCGAATTCAACTTTGGGTTGTGTTTTGGCAAACATTGGATAGCGGGCTGTAGAGCTTATTATGTCCCTGCAGAGAAGGGTTAAGTTTTTTTTGTGAGAACCCATAGCAAACGAGCTGTTTCTATGAAAGGTGGATACCACCTGTAACACCAAGGGAATTGCCAACCTTGAGGACATGGTATTAGAGAAACAACTACTGTTTTTCTGACACAGCTTTATTAGCTTAGTATGTAATATATGTAACGGAATCTTTGAACGTGATTTTCACCCCCAAAACGTCGGATTAATTTGAAACTGCACACTTATTAAGGACCGATGGCAATAAAATAATTTGATAAATTTGTGCCTTTATCTTGGCCTGGGTTTTTTTTCCTTGTGATCCTACCAGGATAGCAAAAAAAAAAAAACATAAAAGTTTATAGCTAGCCGAATTAAAAAATAGAAAAACCGTGGGGTGCTTGATATCAATAAAATAATACTCCAAAAGCATCCTACGTTTTTTTCTATTATTTTCTACTTTTTAGTTAGGTTTTCTATGAAAGCGTGTTTTTTAGTTTTTTAAACAATTTTTTATATTTATTTAGTCAGGTGGTACTTATCTGTTCGAATTGAAACAGCATTCTTCATCGGAAAGCATTTAGCAATGCTGTTTATCAGTAGTATTACTTAAGAATGCTGATAGCACCTTTCACAAGTTCTCTACGATTACACTCATTGGTTGATTGATTTATTTGATTCTGTTCGTTTTCTTCCAGTGCGTCGATGGCTATGCCTACCTGAACAGATGTCCCTCCGGTTTGTACTTCGACGATATCAGCAAGTTCTGCACCTTCAAAGTTGAAGCCAGATGCGGCCCTATCGCCACAAGTAGGTACCTATATTACAATGCTTTTGTAATACTTTCTAATTAATTTGATGTTTATAATAAATTATATGGCTTAGATGTTTTTGCAAGTTGCGATTTTACTTAGGTTATCGTAATATTTTGCTAAAGCAATGATCGGCATTTCTCATAGCGGAAAGTCATGGGAGGGGGCTTTGCACAGCAGTGGAAAGACTGATTTGGTGTATAATGATAGTCATCTGTAAAATGTACCTAAGTGCATCTTGCAAAATCATTTAACAAGAGTACAACGACTTGCAATATTAAGAAACAAAAAAAGGGTGTATGTGCCTATTACTTCAGCTTAAACTGATTTCCTAGGATTATTAATACTATCCACAAAAAAAAGTTGTAAGGCCAAAACAACACAAAAACATGACATATAGGAAGGTAGACAGCACCGGTACACGTAAATCAATTAATCGGTTCGTTGATTGGTGTGAAATTGCACATCTGCAAGCAAATACCTTGAATTAAGCTTTACCTTGTAACATTTAGCTTTTTGCTACACTAATGTCATATAAACGTTGATTGTACCTAACTCATGATTTGACTTTGTATTACCTAAGTAATGTGTATCAAACATTTAGTCTGCACCTTTAGACAAAAAGGTCTTTTCATTTGATATTTTTTCCAAAAACGTACATTTATTTGAAAACCTGTTTTATTTTTTCTTTATATGTTTTTTTGGTGAGTGGCCCAGAGGTATCGGCCGTGACTTACGAGTAGGTTTCAATCCTAACAGGCACTTTGTGAAAATAATTTCATCACCACTGCTCTCAAAACGGTGAAAGAAGACTTCGTGAGGAAACCGGCATGTCCTAGAACCGAAAATTCGAAGACATTTGACATCTACCCTGGGCTGGGACATTTGACATCTACCCTGGGTGGATTACGGTCCACTCCCTGTATCCCAGCAGTGGGAACATTATAGGATGTTTATGCTTTGTTCTTTGTGAGAAACTATGCCCGTATTTAAAATTGTTATCTCTTTAAAAAGCGCCTGCGCCGATCACGGAAACGCCCCTGGACTTGGCAACAAAGTGCGACACTGGCGAGTGCCAGTTGCCTTATTGCTTCTGCTCCAAAGATGGCACCCTCATCCCTGGAGGTCTTGACCCAGATGACGTAAGTGATCAATCTATGTTTTAAAATAGGAAATGTTCTATCTGCGTGCAAAATATTATCCACATCCCATTAGCAACAAATATACAAAATACTCGCATTTAGACGTTTGCTGCAATAAATGCTGTGATACACAATGACACCTATTGAATGGTAACCATAACCAGATGATTTCCTGGTACATAAATAGGTCTATTTACGAAAAGCTCTAAATCAACTAAAATTGATTCTGATTATTTAATGTAACAGGTATCCGGCAGTCGTTATTTATTTAAAATTAGTATGCCATTCACAGAATCAGCCTTGAAAATATTCAATACTGTTAACATACATAATTAAATATAAATTCCGAGAATCTATTTAGGCTAGTAGGTATTATTTTCTGTTTAGCTCTAAACCGCAATATTAGCCTTAATGGTTTCTCATTAATTATGATAATCATAACGAAGTTGTCACACTCGTAATACGTATAACTTAGCAGCAACATCTATGGCGCATCTATAGCGCTAGTCGACTGTGACCTACAGTTTACCGTATTTATACAGATCCTGTATTGCATAACAATGCATAAAAAGCCATGTCATGCATGTTAAATAGCTAAAAGGTTTCATGTGCATAACATATTATATTGTTTTGTTCACAACTAATACTTTAAGAGCTTAACGTTTCTTAAAAATCGTAAGTCTGAAGCAAGAAAAAACGAAATGAATTACGAATAAAAAAACATACCCAGCGCGCAGTCGGGTAAAACTCAATCTAACATAAAATTGTTCGGCCTATATACTCACACTAACTCAATGTACTTTGTTCAAATTTAATAAATCTGCCTTTAGTCGATTGATAAATGACAAATGATTTTATTTCTGTAAGTAGGTTTGTACGAACACTACAAGTCAATAATATTTTTTTGAGCTAGATGAGGTCGGCGTTTCCTATCTGACTACTCTAGTCTGAAACAAACTCAGAGGTCTCAGTCTCTTATAAAGTCCAGACATAATCTTGGTCACATTATGTGAAGACCATGTAGATAGCTGTCTGAGATGGTCTTTAGAGGAAAGAACGCACAGATTGAGTGGAGCTGTCCAGTCAGTGCACGCATTTGTCACTAATCTTGCAGCTCAACTCAGAACTTAAGAAGCTCAACGATTCGACGAACAATACCAAAGAAAGGACATTTGGGTAGGCCGCAAAAATTACTTTCCACACGGACGTAATAAAATCATGACGGGGTTTTATCTCGCACTGGATTTTAAACTCTCTGTGTTGACCCGATCATTGAGAATCCAACAGAGTGCAGCGCGAGTGAGTCTCAGCGTGTCGAAAAAACAAACTTCGATTTTAAACTCTCGGCGCTGAGCAGTGCGTCGAAAATCCAGTGGAAGAAAAATTCCTGCTACAATGTTATTACGTCCGTGAAAACGTGGGCTTACATGATTATTTAGGGACATCTAACGGTCTGTGAAGACGAAAATAAATAATACAAAAAACTATAGACCAAGCGACTTGATCTTTGTGTGTCAGAGATGTTTTCATTAATATTCTGTTCTCATAATATTAGGTAATAGGTAGGTATTATAAATACAAAATGGTATATTAGGTAAATTAATGCCTAATAATTTAACGACCGTTAAAAGCTAATTTATTAATGATTTAATTTGCTGATTCACTTGATAGCTTACTTTTTTAAATAGGAATTTGTTATATTTCAAAATACTGCTATTATTCTTTTAAATGGATCCATATATAGAATAATACTATATTGCAAAACCAACCTCAATTCTGTCAACAATTCTGCGAACTTTACGTGAAAAAAGTGGTCCTAAAAAATTACGTTCTCATTTTTTCATTCGCAGACACCCCAAATGATAATGCTGACATTCGACGGTGCTGTTAACTTGAACAACTTCGACCTATACAAGAAAGTGTTCAATGGGAAAACCAAGAACCCTAATGGTTGTCCCATTAGAGGCACTTTCTTCCTGTCACACGAGTACAGGTAATTATAAAATGTATATTTCCTTCCATTCAGGGGCGAGACCAAGAGTAAATGTTTGTCAGAGATCGAAGTCCAAGCAATCGTGTTGCTTCCGCTTGGGTTCCATTTATACTGTCTATGTTTGGACTGCAATCTAGCTGCAAATGAGATTTTGTGCAGGTGACGTCATTGTTACATGTAGCTAACGTCACTGTAGCCAATTGTGCTCTACGCTGGCAGTAGGCGGCCAGTTCTACGATTGTGGTGGCTGTTCAATCTCAGACAGTTATATAAGCGTCAGACACACACCGAGATTGTATGGAGATTAGTCTCTGTATCGAACTCATGACATTTAAAAGCTTTGTATGAGTCGTAAAAATCATTTTAGTCGTAGCACAGTAACAGTTATACCTACATTAAATATTAAAAAATACGAGAGCATTAGCTAACATGATTTTCTGCTTCGGTTTTCTTATGAAAGCTATGTCCGAAATTAATATCTGGGTACCTATATTTCAATTAATTAGTGACAAACAATTTGCTAAGTTCCTGTGATTAATTTTGACGATAGTTTGGTAATTACTTACACAAGTTTCGTGTTAATTACTATATTATGTATACCTTTGATAGTACATAGTCTAAAGCTACTGTGGGTACCGTATATTATGTATTACCGCGGTTGTAGAAAATTTACTGGTAAATACAAAAAAGGTAATTGAATTTCGGAAATTCTTTTACGTTTTTAATGTTAAATTAGCACATAATACACAGAATACTACGCCTGTATACCTCGAAAGGTTTGGCAGAGGTTAACCCACACCCGCCTGCCAAGCGTGGCGATTATGGCAAAGGCCCCCAAATTGGGGGAGGCCTAAGTCCAGCAGTGGACGTCTTACGGCTGAAATGATGATGATGATGAACCCACATTCGCCAGTTATGTTTAAGTCCCATGTTATATGGGGTGAGTTTATTGCCATCAAGCGAGCACAAATCCAGATTTCGGGGTGCTACTGACAATAGCATAATCCAATAACACTTTGCCTGACCCCCAGAATCAAACCCAGGACCTCAAGCTCAGCAGTAGCGCTTGCAATCACTAGACTAACGAGGCAGTCATGTTAAATTTAATTGGTTTGAATTCGAATAGATCTGAGGACAAATATTTCAAAGATATTCGCGTAATCTTCTATGTATTCGAAAGGTTCTTTAAGATGAACTAAAGAAGATGGCAATGTGATAGGTTTTATAATGTTTTCTTTATTATTTACAGTAACTACGTGCAAGTGCAACATCTTGCACACGACGGCCATGAGGTGAGTTTTCATGAACTTATGCTATACACGTTTCGTGTGGTGCCAGACCTAAAGAATAGCACTATCCATTTCTTCCCGTGGTTGTCGTAAAAGGTGACTAAGAGAGTTTCGAGAGCCAAGCGTACTAACGCCTGCCAAGCGTGGAGATTATGTGATATCCCTATATTTTGAGGGAGGCCTGTGTCCGGCAGTGGACGTCTTTCGGCTGAGATGATGATGATGCTATGCTTATTTTAATTAATTTGTCAATGTTAGTGTGGAATTTCACCGTGTTTAATTGTTGTTGTAAATATGATACTATAATATTCTAAGGGTGGACACATCTATCATTTCTGGGTTCAAAGATCGGGTTGAGCTGCCGTGAGATATATGATCCTCGTGATTATAAATTGAGATGTATAAATTGTCCCTATATCAGTTAGCTTTCATACAAAGTGCAAAGTTTAAGCTTTGTTGAGGGTCAACAATATTTTTATTTTTCTTTACTTTTTCTTTATTGCGGTTTATAGCAGGCCAATTCTCGTAATGTGGAGGCTTGTTATTAGCAATTTTTGATTGGTTTGTTAGTCTGTAAGCCTTCTTTAAAAAATATAAATAATTTAATAGTAATTAAAAACCATCAAAATCCAGTCGCAGTCTCATCTCGGTGACAGCTAAATGTCAAAAATGTATGGAAACTCGAGGTAATTTTGACAGAATAAGCCTGAGATCAGACTGTGAACGTTCATAAAATTACGAGTATTGCCCCACAGATATCGAATATGCCCTCGAAACTTTTATCTATAAGCTAAACAGCGCCGATCTGTCATTGCGCGTCTGTATTCGACAGATCTCTCCATTCTCTCCACAATCTGTAGAAACAATCTAAAAAAACAATGCTTATATTCACAGATAGCGACAGGCACAGTGTCGCAGCAACAAGGTCTGCAAGACAAAGGCTACGAAGAATGGGCCGGCGAGATGATCGGTATGCGCGAGATTCTCGGCAAGTTTGCGAACGTGTCGCGCTCCGAGATCGTCGGCGCAAGAGCACCTTTCTTGAAACCTGGGAGGAATACGCAGTTCAAGGTAATTATGAGTGTTATAAGGAATGACTAATTGTTATCCACACTTTCATCTGGCTGTATTTTCTTTTTTCTTATTTTAATATATCAATCGATCTGAATTGAAATACATCCAGAATTAAATGATACCTATGTCCTTCTCCTGGGCCCAGACTGTCTGTCAAATTTAATCGATCACTTCAGTGGTTTAGGCGTGAAAAGGTAACAGACACACAGCGTGGCCTTCGCATTTTATAATACTAGATTGTGCCCGCGGCTTCACCCGCGCTGCTTTCGGAAATTATTCCACGGGAACGTGCTATGCGGCAAAAGGTGCCAATGTCCTTCCCCAGGATACTATCTATCTCCTCGCTTCCTTGTTGATTTTTATCGAAATCCGTTCAGTGGTTCAGGCGTGAATATACAGACAGAGTTACTTTCGAAATTATAATATGTATGGATGGTAGTATGGATTATAAATATTGGTGCTTCAATAGTATATAGTTGTTTTTTTATATTAAAAAAAATACTTTTAACTATTTAAGTATGAAAACACTACCTATACGAGCAGAAAGCTCTACCAAGTGCATACTATCTCTGCCTTTTGTCAACAAAATTATTCGCGCGAACTTCCTAAGACTGCATACTTAGAGAATAGAATTTGCGATTGTCTGCCAGACTTGCTTTGTCTTCAAACCAAGGATACGACAACCTCCACTAAAGATATTTACAAACTTCCTTCCGTAATTTTGAAATATTTTTAATGTTGAAAATGTCAGCTGATAATTTCGACAAATATTACGTTGGTCAATCGCAACTCAATGGGACTTCAGTTGACAAACAAACTTCCTGCAAAGGAAGTTTACAACACTGAAGAAACGCTTGATGCTTTTTATCTGGGTTAGGAAGGTGGTTCCTTAGAGTACAGAATAAAATATGAGACCCAATGAATTCTCTTTGTGCTGTGAGTCACAAACATCAATAAGAAATTGTACCAAGCTGGATATAAAAAATTATAACTATTGTAAAGTGCTTGCGGAAAAAATAACATATGCAAAAACGTTAAGTCGAAAGAAAAAGTATGGTAAACAATATTGATATTTTTCTCCGAAATAATAACAGCTACCTACAATCCCAATTCCGTGAAATTGACGTTGATAAGTGCTTACATAACGAAATTATATGAACTCGTGTATTTCAAATGTCAAATAATTCTGCCATCTTTTTTTCTGACGAATCCCTCGAACATTCTTTTGTCTCCAAATTGGCCCACATCGAATATCAGGCAGCTTATTAGGGTAATATTTTGACAGTCATTCGATATACTGCGTACGTCCCAAGTACGTTGCTACACTTAGTGTCAATATTTCAGCGGTGCGTCTATTCGTTACCTGACAATTACGGCCGTCACGTTCGAAATACAAAGTGAAATACGTAAAGAATTTTTTTGCTGTGCGTCGTCATCAGGGAGCTCCGTCAGTTGTCAAACAAGCCGGCACGCTCCAGTATCGACGTTTTGATAGGCACCGATCGACGAACGTATCTAAATAAAACTGATTGAAGCACACTTTGTATCGGATTTGTTGTGAGAGATGACGGTTTGTAGCGAACGATTAAATTACACGTAGAGGAAAATAAATATTTTGAACGAATGTAAACACGGTCATTGTACATAGACCCGCGGATACAACAAATTGAAATGTAAAAGATTTTTAGCAAAAAATAATCCTGTGTTCCTGTGTTTCAAAAAAAAAAGATCAAACACGGTAGGTAACAAAACTGAAACAATTTCGATTAACAAACATAAATAATTGACGGTAAGGTTTTCTTATGTATCGGTGTTTCCAGGAACAACAGTTGAAGGAACACATTCCCACACATTTATTATATATATTAGGATCATCATACGACGATGTGTTTGAATGCACTATTGTAGCAAAAACTCGTGTGTGCTTATCATCGAAAAACGTACGTTTGATTGGCCCCTCATATATATATTCCTGCCGGAACCACGAACGACGAATCCGAATAGGTACCTCAATACCCAATATGAAAACTTAATCCTCTCTAACCCATAACCTCTTTGTTCACAGGTGTTAGAAGACTTCGGCTACATCTACGACAGTTCGGTGGGCGTGCCCCCTCTGGCGATCCCCGTGTGGCCCTACACACTCGACTACAAGATCGCACACGAGTGCAAGTCAGGCACTTGTCCCACCAAGTCGTTCCCAGGTGGGTGGCAGTAACTTAGCTACTCGATAAACTAGCTAAGAACTAGAAAAGATTTGTTAGGAAGCGCAGAGGGAGCGGAAATTATAGACAAATGATGTCCTTTGTATAAAAGAGTCAGCTTAATTTGTGCCATTCTGAACCGTAGCAGTAGGTAATAGAAATCACATCTATTGTTAATTTTAATACTGTGAAGCGGTGAAAATTTGTTTGTTTCTGACAGTCCTAGCCTGAATTTCCATTTCACATTCTGTGCTAAGCTTTCTACATAGGTTTTTGCGTGAAAACCAATAGTGATCACCGCGTTCGAAAGTTTACGTATCGCGTGCGGTGTGGCGTTAGATAGATCGAGGTGCTCACATATTTCCTACACAAACGCCAAGTTGCGAGCTTCACGCGGTCGGAACAATGCACTCACCGAGTTTAATTAGAACTAACCAAAACTATGTCATCCGTACATACTTTTTTTGGTGAAAAACAATTTCAGGAGAGAATAAAACTCATGTGAATTCTCGTGTACGCATAGCTGTACATAACAATAAAGTAAACAGTCTGTTTGCACGTGCCTCTGTCAACATTTTATGAACTGCGCTATTGTTTAATGATTCGTCAGAGAATACGCAACATACCCATAAATGATTTAAAAGCATTTTTATAAACAGAAAGGTTACTTGTTTGCAGGTCTGTGGGAGGTGCCGTTCAATGCTCACTACATTGAAACGTATGAGGGCGGACACTGCCCCTATCTCGATCAGTGTGTGCTACATAATCACGATTCGGATGAGGTGAGTACACAATGTTTTGTTTTTGTTTTGTCAGGAATAGGTTTACCATTTGCAGGCATTTATCGGCCATACTGTGATGTTTGTATTAAAGATACGATAGATTCAGGGATCGATTACGTTGGTTTGTGTCCCGTCATCTATTTCAAAATGAACCATTTTGGTAGAGTTTAAGTCAAAAAGTTTTAAGAGCTTGTTGGCGAGTTAAACTAACTCGTTGTTATATAAGTTTAAAGATAGGTTTGACCATAACGAATGATAGAGATAGAGATAGGTATGACCATAATGAAACCATATTATTTTTAATCCGATTGAAATATTAAATTCACTCGTTTATTTATTTGTTCACGTAACAGCAGCAATCGATTCATATTATATAATAGTGTCTTTATTATGGTAAAATCGATGATATAAGCCCTAAAACATTTGCATAATTACGTTAAACTTTTCGAATACACAATTATTAGTTGGCATTTGCGTGCATTTCCATTTTTATAGCTAATTTAATTTGCATTACATGTGCACGCATGTTTCTATTGATCCACGTGGTAATTGTGGTTGAATCCTAATTGACAAAACTAAATGGCTGAATACGGTTTAAACTGAACGGTGACAATTACAATAATATTTCATAAGACATGTAATTCCTGAAGGTGCCTGGCCTACATTTAGCCAGTTACGTTAAAGTTCGGTGTAAAAGGGGTCAAGTCTATTACCATGAACCGGGAACAAATCCAGATTCCAGGCTACTCAGAAATTTTAGATGGAAAACTCCTTTTCCTGCAAAAACTTAAATAATACTTTGACCGACTTGAAAAACGAACCCAGGACCTCATGAGACCCCAGGAGCGCTTGCAACGACTAAACTAGCAAGGTTGTAACAATGATTTTACTCTTGCCGAGTTGCCATGGGAAGAACTCCGAAACTGTCTATTTTGCTTAGAGACATTCACTCGTCCTTGTTCCTGTAGCACCCAGTGATTAATAGGTGAGACCGCATGCGTTGGCGAATGTGTACCATGTATGCTGCGGGCTGAACTCGGGCGTATTCTTTCTCAGATCGTATTTCAGATATATCACAAAATCATACTCAACAAGAAAATGCAGATAGGTATTGTAAAGTAAATATGAACCTAGAAAAAATAATTCGTTTGTAATTTGTATTACTTGGTCGGTCCTCGGGTTTTCCGATATCCCTTTAAACAGATCTAAAACAGACTTCTGTTTGCTTTTAAACCGTATTAAATATGCTCTTTGCAATGTACCTACAGAGCTGGAGCTTTGATATTCTAAATTGTGAACCAAAATTACATATAAAAATGTTATGCTGTCGTGCTCTGAATTGTATTCATATTTTGTATAATATGCAAATTCCGATTATTTCCCAAATAGTGGAATGTACCTATATGAAATAACTAGTATTTTCTGAAAATAATTTCTCTAATCTGTGGTACAAAACGGTAGTTTATTTAATGTTAGTACGGTTAGTACAGGTAAGCAAATGTTTGTAGTTGCACATAGTTGAATCGAGAAGTGAAGTGGAAGGCGGCCGAGAATAATTTAAAATACGCACGTACGCGGTCGAGTGGCCTATTAGTTTATCTCTCACTTTAATTTTATAACCAAAGCCTGGCTAAACAAGTATAAAACAGTTTAAAATACATTATTTGTACACCAGTGTCTGTATCAGTTAGTATTAGTTTATATCTAGTTACCCTGTTCGTGGCTGCGGCCACACGACTGGTCGCCCGATTTGTTTTATGTAGATGACCGAATTACGCTTTGATATCTTTTTTAACTCTCTAGATAAAAGGAAACGCGTCGGAAATTTAATATGCATGATGGTCGCACATATACATAATTTATTATATCGTGTTGTTCTAGTTTCATAACTCATCAACGAGGTTCTCGTTTTAATGCGGTTTTCTTTGATTAAAACACATCTTTGCGCATAGTTTTAGAGACACGGAATCAACACTTTTGAGCATGAAATATGAAAATGAATATTGGTATTGAACCACAGCAACTTGTTGATTAAACAGGGTTGTTCGGTTTCGTTTTTGTTTGTTCAAAATGGTTATAGCTTCGTTTGTAAAAACTGTGGTGTTATTTGAAGCACTTGCTCTTTCGCTCACCAATTTCCGTGCCGGTGTTAATTTTACACAGAGCGTTTGAATTCTGAATTGCAATTAGTACTGCTTGCACTTTGTGTTTTCCAACTATAGTTATTTCGATGAACAATCATAATGCTTTCATAAAATTGACTAAGATGTCGTTGGCTCGATCTATGATTGGTTGTTGTACGTTTCCTTAGCCCATTTGATGTCATTTTAGAGCTACGGATCTTTCTATCGAGATCATCATAGTCATTAATAATATGTCACATTGCAGGTACTAGAATGGCTGCAGGAAGACTTTAACAGGTACTACGAACAGAATCGTGCACCATACATGATGCCTTTCCACACCAACTGGTTCCAGATCAAGGAGCTGGAGCAAGGACTCCACAAGTTCCTGCAATGGGCATCCGACCTGTAAGTACATAAACCTGAAGTTTGGTTTTCATTTCTTCAGTAGGAACGCGAATTAAGTTACATAAATGATGTTACTCGACCTTTCAAAACAATGGATTAAGTAATCAGTGGGTGTTTAGATTTATAGTTAGATGGTTCTGTGGTTTCGTAAGAGGTGGTATTACGTAGCGAGTTTTAGTAAATATACTTCTGAGAAAATTCAAAGAGATGGCTATATTAATTTGTACAGGCAGGAAAAATAATAAATAACAAAAAAAAAAAAAAAAAACACCGGAGAGATGGACAAAGATGGTCACTCACTGGATGCTTACGGAATGACATCGCCGTCGAGGTAAGATACGGTTTGCAGGGCCACCGTGACCAGAGAACGCCCAAGACAGGGAGGTTTGGAAGGAAAAAGGAAGGTCTCTGCTTAACAGTGGGACACAGTATAGGCTAAAAAAAGTGTTGTGAAGTAAATCGACTACCAATTCAAATTGCCCGGCCGTATATTTAAACCATGACTAACATTCTTTGACAGTTGCATGAAATAGCTATAATACGGCAAATCGACGTTGTTTGTCAATTGGATAAACTATCAGTTTCGCTGTACATTTAACTTATAATTAGTGATCGGATATTCGGATGCATATTTACCTATAAGACTATTTAGTTGTGAAAGCAGGGAAGCGGCTTCGTATTTTTTATTAAAGCCAGGTTTGTGGATCATCATATGTATTTAAAATTAATGTTTAACCCCAGATGTAAATACATATGTGTGTAGGGTAAAAAGTTAAAACAACACACAAAACACGGTAAAAACGCGCATTCCATATTAGCCAACATTTCAACTTTAGATGAATATGCAGCTTCTTAAAATACTTAACTCTACTGTCAATAAAACAATACATTTTGAATTGTATCCAACCGGAAACTGGAGTCTTTTAAAATGTCAATTTACATAACACGATGAAATCATATTTCAATGAAACATTTATCGTGCTTACGTATTAACTTTCATGTTATTGAGTATTCGAAGCCAAGGCAGACGTGTAATATTTCGGAATGCTTTAGACTTGAATAATTGGCTTGAAACGAAACTAAGATGGAGCGAGTTGCTGGCAAAACATATGTGATGGAATTTAAAGTGTGCGAGGAACACTCAGACATTTTTCAAATTGAGCTAACCAGCTAAGTAAGTTCAAGCCTTCACGTCGGGCATGGGCAGTTTTGTATAACCAATAATAAGTAAGACTGTACGTAGTTACACGTTTAATAAATTTAATATGTATATTTCTTGGTGAAAAATTACTAAACTATTTCTTTTTATCTTGAATTTATCTGATTTCTTTTCAAAGTAATGTGAAGTTTTATTGGCATGCAGTTTCTAGATTTTCCTAACAAACAGAGCTTTATCGGTTTTTCAAAATAAAAATACCTACAGCTATATCCAATGTTGGTTTTTATTTTGGCGCAGGTTGAATTTCAAACGTTGATTTTTTTATTCATTTTCCAGAGAGCATGTAGTAGTTTTATTTGTTTCCGGGAACAATAAAAACATACAATGTATGAACTGTTTAACTTCTTACTCAAATAAAGCAGAAGTAACTGAAAGCATACAGCTTTTCAAAAACTAATCCTATTTTCATAATTTCTTATTGTATCTTCGAAGAACAATAAACATTCACCAAAATATTGTAGATGAATATAATAGGAATACCTTTCTTGTGCAATAGTTTGCTCGTTAACACTACAATAAATTATCAACCATTAACATCATAGATATTAAACATTAAATTAATTTTAAAAGTATGGAAATGTACTTATTAATATCTACATAATAATATCACAATTTTAATACAAAATATTTATTTGATCTATGAAAACACAGTCCAAATATAAATATGTAAATAATGAGGCAGGTCAACATTCAAAGCACAAATAAAAATCAAATAAAAGACCGAGTTTACTTATTTGTAATGGCCGTTTACATTTATATCAATTTCAACATGAGTAGGTAATATAATACGGATGCTTTTAATTAAAATCATAATTATACAGAGGATATTTGGATATTTCTCTCGTGATTTTTAAAGCAGCAACATCCACCTGTGAAACACGCTTATTATGTTCTTCGATTCGCCAACTCATCATGTAACGTAGGTATTTAAAGTATTCAATTAAAAGTGCCTTCGTTTAGCATTCATTAACATGATAGTACTGATAATTGGGTAGAAAGTGAAATCTTTTTATACTGGCAATTATTACATCTGTGATATAAAAAAACAGCTATGCAGCAAAATTGAAAAGCGCTGTCTGGCCTTTGATCGTGGTTTCCTGCACTTTCTGAAAATGACGTAATACAAATATACAGCGTGTAACGGAAGGGGGGTATCAACCCTGAAGGAGGTGAATGTGCTCATGAAACTCAACAACTTTCCCCAAAGAACATAGGTCGAAATATGAAAAAAAAATTTGGCCCTCCCTTACAAAACTGACTACCAGCTGATTCATTTACTATGGGAGGGCCAATTTTTTTTTTCATATTTCGACCTATGTTCTTTGGGGAAAGTTGTTGAGTTTCATGAGCACATTCACCTCCTTCAGGGTTGATACCCCCCTTCCGTTACACGCTGTATAGGAGAAACCCCATGTCCCCATGTACAGTCTACAGAATCCTAAGCATCTAAAAACGAATTTATCTAACCGATATCTTTTCACTACCACAGGCCAGATGTATGGTTCGTAACGGTAACGCAAGCTCTGACGTGGGTAACGGACCCGAAATCAGCCAAATCTCTGACCAACTACGAGGCCTGGAGGTGTGACCGCAAGGACTACCCGCCAGCACCGTGCAATCTGTCCAATAAGTGTGCACTGTCCTTCAAGCCTGCTGACACTAACTTCACTGACACGAGGTATATGGAGACCTGCACTGACTGCCCTAAACAGTAAGTTCTTTTATCTTATTATAACATACTTTTTTAAGACTTCCTCGTTGGTCTAGTGGCCGCTAGCACTGCTGAGCATGAAGGATCCATTCCCAACTCGGTCTGTGTTATTGGGTTTTTATCTGGAATTTCTCGGTAGTAGCTCGGAGTCTGGATTTCCCCTTATTGCATGGGACAAAAAGATAACTAGCGAAATGTGTTTGAACTATCGGCGCACCTCTGCCCAACCTATCAGCGAAACATAGTGTGATGTTATGTTATATAATTATTTTTTTATAATGCATGCAAAGGATGCAAGAGTGTCCTGTTTCTAGTAGTAGCTAGCTATTTCGACTAATATGAAGCTGGTGAAAGATAAAATTGAAAATGCATGTGAATTGAAGAACATACATACATACAGTCACGCCTTTTTCCCATGGGGGTAGGCAGAAACCACGGAACGCCACCTGCTACGATCTCTACACACTCCTTTTGCCTCGTTTAGGTTCATACAATTGGTCATACACACACGTCCGTTGCGAGTACTACGCACTAACCAGCCTTTTTTTTTTTTTGTGGATGGGAAATCATCAAATGACTTCTCCCGCTCTGGGCGGAGCGGGAGGGCATGTCAGACTTTTACTGACTAAAACCCACCCGTGTTCCTTCAGTTGCCCATGTGCCAGGGTCACGGTATCTCTTTCGAACAATCTCGCGACCCCGGCGGGCATCGGTCCTAGCAGACCCCTTCAATTTGCTGACATCTCTTTGAGGCGCGCGTGGAACACTACGCGCCGTCGACCCGAGCTTGGTCCTTACCGGGCGGCGAGCTACCCATTGCTCACCGCCCGCAAGCTCGCGCCTAC
The DNA here is from genome assembly GCA_947507805.1 of Aporophyla nigra. Taxonomy (NCBI): domain Eukaryota; kingdom Metazoa; phylum Arthropoda; class Insecta; order Lepidoptera; family Noctuidae; genus Aporophyla; species Aporophyla nigra. The sequence continues at coordinate 14,131,158 of OX382301.1, read as the reverse complement.
GGTGGCCGGGAGTCAGCTATCGCACTAACCAGCCTTACCTATACATGCGGGGCTCTGTGGGGGGTCGACAGATTGTATTCCCCTGCTTTTCGTGGGAACTGAATGAGTATAAATAATAATATAAAACTCGGAGGCGGCGGTGATGCTCGCCACACACCACGTCATTTGTTTCCACGGGGCGAAAAGCGAGCAGCGGATTGTCGCTTAGCAACGCTGAATTGAAGAATCTGTCTCATAAAGTGAAACAGGGAGTTTAGTGCCATAAATTGTAATGGATAAACTTCTGGCGGAATTGAAATATAGTTATATCTTTCAGTCTATTACATCTGCCCTGGCCTCATGTCAATTGGGGCCAGCGCAATATGTTCATTTCTTACAAACTTCTCTATCAGTCTTAAAGTCAATTCAGTCATAGTCCAGTCTAAAAAACGGTGAAGGAAAACATCGTGAGGAAACCAGCATGTTCTAGAACCAAAAATTCAAAGACATGTTACATCTACCAATCGGCACTGGGCCCACGTGGTGAATTATGACCTCTAGCAGAAAGGACGCCTGTTTCCCAGTAATGGGAATTTTACAGGCTGATTGTCTGTTGTGTGAGTCTTTAATTAAAACAAAACTACATTTGCAGCAAAAGTATACCTAAGGGCGTAGAAATGTCTGAAATCCTTTGACGCATTTCCAGCGACAGCGATAACACTCAAGTTTTGTTATTACTCGTTCATTTTACGGCGCATCACGGAAAGATGATCTTGCTTACTTTGATAAGAGAGTTTTAAATTTTAAAAGTTTTTTAACACGGTGTCAGGGTTCCGTCTATCGCGGGTTGACTCAGCCCTCACGAGCGAAGGGGGACGATGTGATTTTGTTACATCGTTGTGTTGAATAATTTTGGTAGGTTCACGAGGTGAGCTGGTATGCATAAAGTAAAATGTGGTTAGAAAAGCTTCATTTACCTCAAAAATGGTAGAGCTGTGTTTATTCTGCGATATTGCGAAAAGCAAATGTGGCAAGGAGATTTGGTTACATTTGGTCGTTCATTAGCGAATCTAATATCCGCAAATGCGACATTTTAACAAATAATATCAAATGTAAACTTTAAAGATGAATTAAAAAGATAGAAAATTAACACCAGACACTCTAAGGGGCGCAGCATCGGAAAAGCCTATGTCCAGCAGTGGACTGCGATAGACTGAGTTGATTGATTGACTCTAAGGGATTCCGAAAACTTTTAAGATAACGGAACACTCACCAAATACCTTTTATTTTATGGACTCCCAAATCAAATGATTAAAAATCAAAGACACTGTAATTTAAATACAAACAAAAACTTTAGTTTGAAATATTTTAAAAGTGTAACACTTCCACCCTTTTCTTTAACTTTTGATGTGAAGAATGAAATTACTTCACAGTTTTATCCATAATTGCTTTATGCTTTTCCAAGAATAAATATTTTCGCGGAACACTGGTGACTTTTCTACGGAGGAGGTTCCGCGGAACCCACTTTAGAAATCTCTACTCTAAGGAGTCGGTTATTTCAGATGTACAAGATAGATTTGTTATATAATTATTATAGGGGCCATTATAGTTTAAGAAACCTACATTCCAGCAAATAAATGAATTTGAATTATTTTCAGGTACCCATGGCTAGGCGACTCCGGCGGGACAGGCATCCCCGGCAAAGACAACTACATACCCGACAACCTCAGGAGGAGGTAGTCAGTATACGAGTAGTCCTCTATTATCCCTGTATATGATCTATTCAGTTCAGTCGACTTTCATCAGGGTAGTCAACACTTCAGTTAACATTTCGCCTGAAGCCACTCTTTAGTTAGACAGTTTGACATTTATAACATGGGTAATTACTTATTAGTGTAGGATATTACAGAGCAACAGTTTTCGCAGAAATCCTCTGTGTATTGTTGGGTTGAACCTAATCAATCTCGCTTTCTGAACTGTAATAGAGAACTTGGAACTAGGTGAGAGAGTATTTCCTAGAATATTTACGACGTTACGCATTGTTTGTTTTGTAAGATCTATATAGGCTCGAAGGCAATGTTTGCCTATACATCTATCTAAACATATAAACATATATTAGTATGTGCGTATATAGTCATAGAAAGAAATAATTAAAAATTGAAGTGTCTGTTTTTAACGTTAAAATAATAGCTTTTCATTAAATGCATATGCAAGTAAATACTCAAAAATCAATTAGTTTATATCTTTTAAGAAGAGGCCAATTTAGAAGTAAATCTTCAGCATTACAATACAATGTAGAACGCGTCTAGTCGAAAAGTCTTTGATTTTTTTAAATCAACAAATGAAAAAGCTTCAAAGTGGGTTGATTATACCACTTCCGGATCCTGTCCTGAATAGATTATATTCAAGCATTTTGTATATATTACGTTTTGTAAGTAATTAAGGCATAGTGACTAGTCGTCGCAATTTATTATTTGTAATAATTATGATTTGAAACTTTCTAGAACTTTGTGATGAGACAACTCGAACAATTTATTTAATGATTTCTAAGATATGAAATTTCGTGTTATTATTATTGAACAGTTGCCATGTCTGAACCAAAATACTCCTTTTAACAATGACACTATCGAGGGCATGTAAAGTAATAGACTTGTAGACTCTTGGAAACTAAAGGAATGCTAAAGGCAATTAATTCAGACTATCTTTTTCGAAGAACAAATTAAATTAGAAGTATAAGTTTTTATATCAACATGTTGATTAAATTCTAAGTTTTCAGTCTGTGTTTTGAACTTTATCTCTCGATGTTGTTAAACAAATACCTCGACATACTCCTAGCTTACATAATATATATATATCTTTGAAAAACTTTGGTGCTTTGTATTAAATGATAAGTGGAATAACTGTTTTAATTGTTAACGAATAAATATGAATATTTTTACAAACGCCTGTTAATTTATTACCTGACAAACGTAGGTCACCGGTTTTCAGCGCCCTTTGTGGTATTTATGGGAGGCCAATTTAAAATGTTTTCACAACACAAAGAGAAAACGTATTTATACAGGATGGTAGGAATTTTGAAGTGCAAACTGAAACCATGAAATCAGCACATCATTAAACCCAAAAGTAGAAATTTTTCGGTGGTTATAAAAAAATAAATATCAGTTGTTTTATAGAAAACTGTAATACGCAGATCAATTTTTTGTTACAATTGACGAAAAATTTTAAAGCCACCTGCGTTGAAACTTTTTTTTCAGAATCATGTACTGAATCCATGTTAACAAATTCTGAAATAACAGTCTTAAAAGAAAATATCACAAGTAAACGTAAACGCCGTGGATCATCATACCTACTGCTACCTAATTACACGACTGTATAATTAGAATCTCCGAAGGAATAGCTTGATGGTTACAATGGATGTTATGTTACCAACTATTCCGTTGGTCTCTTGGGGTATTGGATTCAATTTCCAGGTGTGGCAAAGTGTTTTTGGGGTTTTCCATAGTAAATTTCTCCGTAACAGCTCGGAATATGGAAGTTGGCGGTGTGATATCCCCGCGCATCGGAAAACACGTAAAGCCACGGGTCCTGGCCTGATCTCTTTCCGGTCGTGTCGGATTGCTGTTTTATCGGACTAATTGAGAGTGAGGGAAAAGTGAGTGCCTTTTAGGGTTCTGTTGCCAAATGGCAAAAAACGGAACCCTTATAGATTCGTCATGTCTGTTTGTCCGTCTGTCTGTTCGAGTATGTCACAGCCACTTTTTTCCGAAACTATGCTGCTGAAACTTAGTAAGTAGATGTATTCTGTGAACCGCATTAAGATTTTCACACAAAAATAGAAAAAAAAAAACAATAATATTTGGGGTTCCCCATACATAGAACTGAAACTCAAAAAAAAATTTTTCATCAACCCCATACGTGTGGGGTACTTATGGATAGGTCTTCAAAAATGACATTGAGGTTTCTAATATCATTTTTTTCTAAACCGAATAGTTTGCGCGAGAGACACTTCCAAAATGATAAAACTAAAAAAAATATATGATGTACATTACCATGTAAACTTCCACCGAAAATTGGTTTGAACGAGATCTAGTAAGTAGCTTTTTTAACCGACTTCAAAAAGGAGGAGGTTTTCAATTCGGATGTTTATATTTTTTTTTTTTTTTTTTATGTATGTTCGGCCATAACTCCTTCATATATAGGCGGATTTGCAAAATTCTTTTTTTGTTCGAAAGGGGTTTATTCCGAAATGGTCCCATATAATTTTCATATAGATCTGATGGTGAGTTCGGGGGCAGACACCGGAACTCTTCAAAAAATGACAGCAAATCAACCGCGATTTCTGCTATCGCGTAAATATGCATTGTTTGTTTGGAATTAGTGCGAGGTGAATACCACAACTAAAAATTTAAAAATAAAAACTTTTTTACAAAAAAAAAAACAACCGACTTCCTTAAAAACACTACAAAGTGAAAAATAACTTTAATTTCGGAAGTCGGTGGCAAAAGAAACCATAAATACAGATCCTAAGACACCGACTTCCGAAATTAAAGTTATTTTTCACTTTGTAGTGTTTTTAAGGAAGTCGGTTGTTTTTTTTTTTTTAAAATTTTTTATTTTAATACGTCATAAATCGTAAACCACAATTTACCTTTCATTCAGTCAACTCAAATATAAAATTAAAAAAAAAAAACATTTAATTTCATAAACATAAACCTTATGCATAAACCGTGAATACCTGCAGGTTTGTACGGAACCCTCGGTGCGCGAGTCCGACTCGCACTTGGCCGGTTTTTTATATCCTGCCTAGTTGGATAGTCTGCGCTGAGACTGGGTGCCCTGGCCGAAGGTCAGTCTGGAGGACTATTATTATTATTTCCATAGAAATAAAAGCTACTCGTCCTTCCAATGGCAAGTCACTTTCATAGCAAGCTATGGTGAACTAAACTTAGTTTCACACAAAACGTAACTGCACGATGCGGCATAAGTTGCAGTGCTAGTATGAAATAATATGCAAGATGCCACATTCAGTGCGTTTGCACGTCAAGAGCAGATAGCGAACGTCAGCGCAATCTTGCGCTGTATAAACACATAGAGCGTTACTGTAGCGCTGCAAACGTGTTGCATTGAGTGTGTCCAAGCTTTAAACGAGACCACAAGGTAAGTGTAACCACACTTTATTCACTACTGGTTCCTTTGTAGGCAGTGTTTAGGATTCAGTTAAGCATGAACAGTATTCTAATTAAATCCATGTAGTCATTACTGCTTGCGTGTTATATCTTTGCAGTTATGGCCACAGTGCTTTTGAGATAGTCTGAAAGACTAGATAAACTTGTACATGGTGTAATTCAATAAAATAAAATAAAATAAAATACATACTGTATTCATATACTCAATGAAATATAAACATTCAAAGCCCAACAGGAACGAAAAAGAAAACCCAGGAAAAAATCGCCAAAATTGTAACAGTACGCAAACTTGTCAGTATTTAGAATTTCACCTGCCACCAACACGCGGGAGCTTAAAAAACAATTCGTGTTTAGCCTTATAAACAGCTTCGTGGTCTATACATTACCTAATAAAAGTCCCGAAAAAAGACTATTGTATACATATTTTATAACGACGGCTGGCATTTCGCGTCTCCGACCCGCCGGCAGATTTAATTTGAGATTGCGCTGCGAATGGCTGCTCGGAAACTTTCTCCATATTCACATGCATTAGCTCCTATTACAGCGAGTTTTTGTTATACATATTCTGAATGGGTCCCACCCCATCCTCGATGTCTTCCTCTCAGAATCAATATTCTTAGTTACTGTTTAAGACGATAGATAAGGGCGGCGCAACTTTGGCAACCGAGGCTGTAAAATGTAATTTGTAAAGTTGAGATATAGACGTATCTCGTGTCATTCACACGTAATTTGAAGACGTGTTTTGGGATTTAGTCGGCAGTAAATGTTGAAGTTCCGCATCGTTTTGGGTTATTTTATTAGGGAGTGGGCACATGTATAGAATTTCGGGAATATGGAAGACAAGAGCTACTCAATAGAAGGTCTCTTGTGGCCCAGTGACCGACAGTGTTCGAAAAGAGTCTGTTCCAAAGTCATTATTTTATTTAGGAGAAATAAAATAATTACTTTGGAACAGGCTTTTTCTGTTAACGATTTTAAAAGAACACTACCTACACTAAGACATTTCACTTCATATAAACAAACGATGTAAAAGCAACTAAGGGTCAAAAACAACATCTGCTGAGCCTTTTCCCGACTATGTTGAGGTCGGCTTTCAGGCAAACCGGATGAAACCGAATACCAGAATTGTACATGAAGTGACTGTCTATCTGATCTCCACAACCAGTTAATGGGAATCCTTTGGTAAGACTGGTTGTGTGACTTTAGAGCTTCTGACAACCGTAACGACTGTCAAATATCCACGCATGATAACCGCGATCAACGGTTTAACATGCTTTCCAAGGCACGCAGTGGTCATGGCATGTAAAGATGGAACCCGTCCAGGGAACAATCGCAGAAAGCGTTACATAGCTTGATCGATCTGTCCGTGCGGCTATTTTAATTAAGTCACAAACCACTTTACCAGAGGATGAAAGTATCATCTTAAATCATTCCATTTCCAAAGTCTCTCCATCTCGTGCTTGTTTATGTTTTTAGCAAAAGAATTTCTTCGTAGGCTCCTAGCATCGTCGCAGGAGGTCTTACTAGTAGACTGCTACGAAACGACAGATATCAATTTTCTCTCTCTCTTTCGTTTTAGCATAGAAATACAAAAGGGCTATGAAGCCCTTGCACGCAAGTTCCTAATGTGAAATTATTAATGCTATTGTTACCAAATAACTCGCAGCCATAAATGTGCAAAAATAACAGCATCTTGGCACGTACAGAAAATAAACACTTTTCCTCAATACGGGGATACAAATCACGGCACATACGAACATAAATACTAACACAGAGGGTAATGTAGAAAGGTGGTAATAAGATCCAGCGACATTGTCGCCGAGTGGCGAACATTACAAATCCCCTCAGGCATGCAAGGGAGCTTCATAAAATATAATAAGACCACGCGAGCCCCCGCTGGAAACAGGTCAGCCGCCTCAACGATACGAAATAGGCTGAAACACCCATTTCTACAAGGTATGTTTATATTTGTGACCGCAAATAAATTAGATTTACTATGTATGTACGTACATCTGTAGGCTTTCTTCGCAATTTTCAGCATTCACAAAAATGGTTTATATGTTAATAATGTAATGACGCAAGAACTTTATGAGCAGCAAAACCTCTTTGATTTATCGTGAATATCTACCTAGGTAATATAATTTTATGACGACGACGGCTGGTTACTCTAGAAATCCATTTCATGCGAAAATTATCCAAGGATTCATCTGTCGACTATGAAGTCGGCCGTGAAACTTTCCCAAATATGTAAATGGAAACATTGGAAACAGAGAAGACAGAGTTTACGATATGGGACAAGCGAAGCCAATAGTCATACAATTCCGAAAAAATACTTTTCTGATTACAATCTCACCACGGATAATCACATCAGACTTTATTAAGTCGACCACAACAACAAGTTAATCGGAATCGATCCGTATAAGTCTTCTCATTATTTTCCCTTATCAATGTACGTACGCAGATAAAAGCTCCAAGTTATTCTCTTGGACGACATTTTTATGTCGTAAGAATAGGGAAATAACGAACTCATAAATGGCAGTCGGACGATAAACAAGCCATAGCCTCTGAGATAAGAGCCTGTTCTCTCTGCGAAGTAATGTGACTGCGAAAACGCGGATAATAACTATACTACCTGCTTTACATACGAAAAGCATATGAGTGCCGAGGGTCCTCTGAACGTTCGATACATGACGTCATAAATTACTTAAGATTAGCTTCTTATTTGGTCTCCAGTTGATTTTATTATACCGGTGTTTATACAACTGAGAATTGTGGCTGTTCTCCAGCAAATATTTCAGGCGTTAAACACTTTTTATTGTAAACGAAAACCAAGCTGATATTACTTTCCATAAAGAAGAAACGTAACAAGGGAACGGGTTCCAGTTTATAGAGAAGATGGACGGCTAACCTGTGAGTTGAACGAATGTTGTTTATAGCCTCAAGCGGTTCAGTAAGACATGGGTTTCTACTCACCCTGTGCTTTATAAAACTGTAGCGTGCAATCACACACACGCACAGTAATCTACAGTCCACAAACGATCGATTTTCCATTGTTGATAGTATAACTAAAGTAACTATTGTGTAGAAGTAACCCCAACATCTGGACACGAATAGCACAAGTTTCAAGTGAACACGGATCCAAAGATGTCAAGAGTTGAATTTCAAAGGAGCTCGCATTTCCTTCGTGAAACTAACAAAACATAATTCTACTGAAGAAATGTTAAGGAATACATACATTTTACGTTGATGTTTAAAAAAAATTATAAAAAAGCGTGTTTTTTAGTTTTTTTAAACTATTATTTATTTTCTATTTTTTAGGGTGTTTCGAATTTTGAGACGTATGTCAGCGTAGTTTGTGACATATGTCAACGTAGTTTTCGAAGACAGTTTTTTTTGCTGTCCTGGTAACCCTGGCAAGGATAATGGCACAAATTAGTTTGTGACGTATGTCAGCGTAGTTTTCGAAGACAGTTTTTTTGCTGTTCTGGTAACCCTGGCAAAGATAATGGCACAAAATGAAATTATTGCACTGTCATCGGTCCTTGACAGGTATGCAAAGTTTGAATGAAATCTGGTCTTTTAAAGTGGGTCAAAATCGCGCTATAAGGAGTCGGTTACAAACAAACATACAAACATACAAGTGAAGCTAATATAAAGCGTGTAAAAATGTAGAAGTATAAACATGAGATTGTCGTGAGGCTTAGAAATAGGTCGGCTGCCGGTGACGTCTGACCCGCAGGTGACATTCAGGTAGTAGGGTCAATATTGGGCGGACAGATACCGGATTCACCTTGACAACATCACTCGTTCAAGTGTGCTCATTATGGTATTATTTTTAGGAGAGCACATACAACGTACCTACGTTAGGTTTAGATTCAGGTGGGCGGGTGGTGCACACTCTAAATATGTACAAAAAATATAAACTTGGGTATCTAAGCATATTAGATGTCCCGTTAGACAAGAAGGAAAAAGAAGCCAGAATTGTATGTTCGGGCATAAACCTACAAGAAAAATATTGTCTAAATTAAACCCACTTTTTTACGGCTGCCTTCTAAAATGACTCTTGTATAATATATTTTATCGCAGCTCTATATTTCGGACAGTGTTTGCCTTAAGTAGCATATAGCGTGCATTTTTATTGGATCAGGGACATTTTGTATTCCTAAACAGTTCACCAGCTTTGGCGTGTCCGGACGAAGGCATTTGGCTGACTTTTGTATTTTCCTCAAGACAAATAACATGTTTCATCTGATAAGGGGCTGTCGTCGGCTCGTCTGTCTACGGAACCAATCGCTTTGTGGACGCTCCTTGTTATTCCATCTTGTTTTTATTGCGCAAGCTTGAGCGTTTGTTTTTTGAAAGCCTATTAACGTCTCTCCTTTTGTAATAAGAAAGGATTCCTAAATCATTAGTGTATTTATGTGAAGAAATACTTAGGTTTATTCCTTCACATTTGTGTGGGAAAGGTTGAAGGCATTAGGCCAAGGTTTTATTAACCAACATGTAGGTGTATCTATTTCTCCCACAGTGAAAGACAGAGGAATAGCTCACTACTGGGGTGGACTACGTATACATTTAAAGCATGAAAGAAGGCGAAAGAAGTCGGGACAGGTATATTGGCTTAGTTATTTAGATTAAATTCAAATTGTCCGAGGTATATGCCTGTAAGCACAGAATGACTGAACGCTGCACGTAATCGCCGCCCGGCTGCGGCTGCATTATGAATTTGTACTCTTTTGTCCGCAGTTTTTAATTCTACCGGTAAAATGTATTGTTCATGGAACAAAAGTCTCTAGTGTCATTGTTGTTGGCCAAAGTTCATTTAAATTCCGTGCCCGTGAGAGGGAACAGTAGCAAATATGAATTCCTTTGCTCCTATTGTCAAACTGCTTTTGCTCGCTTTGGTATAATGCTTCTGAAAGCCACATTGTGTTTTATATACATGTAAGAACACAATTCCATTTGAATCTTTTTTAGTTAACAAAGAAACAATGTGATGTAACAATATGAAATTAGCGTGTTTGTGTAAAATAAAGTTTAAAACTTGAAGGCAAGGGGAAGTGTGCTAAACTGCTGTTGCTGACGGCCGACTCCTTTTCCCTGGCTTACTTGCTTGTAGTCGTGAATAATTCAAAACGTTGTACTAATTAAAATTCCGAAATGCACAACAGGTAGACGCTTTATAAAGGAACATGTATCATTGATGAGGCCAAAAACCTTAACTGAAACCTGAAATGCTACAATATTTTTAAAACAATGTTTTATGTGTAGCGCAGTAGTAATCGAAGCATTGCAAAGTTTCGATGGCTAGCAAGGAAAAAGAAATGACCGCTGCGCACTGGCTCCAGTCCAGATCCGTCGCTTTTCATCACGTTTTACAGGCGTCGCAACAAGTTATGGGCCTCTTTTTGGAAACTCTCCCCCATCATACTTGAGGAATAGCGTGCAATACGGGATATTATCAATTCCACATTACGTACTTCACCGTTTTTCATTCCATTACGCTAAAACTCGGTGTTTATGTGTCAGCCATTAATGTAAATGTTTATTTAGATAACCGTTCTGACTTATGACAGCAAAAAATGGACGGACTTGACAATTCTTGGCCAGGAGGAGGCAAACAAAAATACTAAGTTATAAAAGACAATGAAGAAAATTTATAGAACCTTTTGCAGATGCGGAAACAACAGCGCTAATTACAATTAAAAAACATTTTTATACTTTTTAATGAGACAATTAAATCACACAGTTTCAAAAAATTTACATAATTTCTTTAGAACCCAAGTAGCAGTACCGAGCTAGGGAATAATTTGATTCATGTAATTATTACAGTCAATTTTCATCATTTCTTGGTTTAAATGACGGGTTGCGGGGCCGAAGTAATTTTGTTCGGGCCAACAGAAGTTGAAAAAGGAAAATTACACAATTTGCTAATGGCCACGGCACGGATAATAATTTGTTGCGCGGTTTTTATTACTAGGAATGATATTAATGTGAATTGAAATTTATATTTATGACTTATGATTGAGTTACGGGGCGGTGAATGGGGAATTTATGGACACTCTTTTTATGTTCATCGATGAAAATATGATCGTTGAGATAGTTATCTACATGGGCCTTCCAAATGTCTTTCGCGTCAATGAAATGGATGAAATACAACGCAAAATAAGATCTTACCCAGCATGGTGTCTTCAGTAGGTACTTACGTCTATCAGCTAGACTTTATCGCGGGAAGCATAATATTTTATTATTATTTATTTATATGGTATCCCTCATAGCTTTCCCCTAATCCTTGTGCATTACCTTTTGATATGAGGAAAAACAAACCAATATGTGCGATGAGTCGCACAGTGCGCTGGATTAGTGAATTTCGACAACGGACGGATACAAGTCACTGTGAAGATGAATGGTGGACCATGGTGGAAATACTTAAATAAAAAAAAAACCTGTAGCTATCCATCAGGTATTTGCGTCGCTTGCAGCAGCGGCGGCAACACAGCTTGCCATGCTTGGAACATGAGATGACGCAAGGGTGTCGACACAGGTTGCGTCCTGCATCAGACTGGGTAGGCTACCCATGGCAAATAAAAACATAAATCTTTTTTCCAGTAAAAAAAATACGTATATACGTACGCTAAATGACTTCCCCCGCTCTGGGCGGAGCAAGAGGGCATGTCAGACTTTTACTGACTAAAATCTACCCGTGTTCCTTCAGTTGCCCATGTGCCAGGGTCACGGTATCTCTTTCAAACAATCTCACGACGTAGGCATCGGTCCTAGCAGACCCCTTCACTGCTGCTGACATCTCTTTGAGGCGCGCGTGGAACACTACGCGCCGTCGACCCGAGCCTGGTCCTTACCGGGCGGCGAGCTACCCATTGCTCGCCGCCCGCAAGCTCGCGCCTACGGTGGCCGAGAGTCCGCTATCGAAGCATAGGTACAATTAGTTGTTACCATAGTTACAATAGCTTGTGTCTCATAGGTTTATAAAAGACGAAGTAAAAAACGTAAAAAAGAAGTACAAAAAGATACAACCGAATTGAGAAGCTCATCCTTTTTTGAAGTCGGTTAAAAATAAAAGGGAAAAGTAAATCGCCCCCTCAGCCTAGTGTTGTGTTATACGCTTCGACTAAAGAACCTCCTTCTACATTTCTTGGGTTAGTGAAATAGGTATTGCATCGATAACTAATCTAATAGTGAAATAAAGAAAATACAACTTCTTTCTTCCCGTCTTTTCTAATAATGCTCTTCCTATCTTCCGTCAATATCTTTAAAAACCAAACTTCTATCAATAAAGGAAGTTAACAAAACAAATTCCATTATAAATGAAAAAGTTTCGGTTAAGTAGTTTAGTAACTGTGGTAAAAGACCTGGCACCAAGATACAAAGACTCCATCGACACTAACAGAGTTGCACAAAAAACTTTCCCATTCAATGTAGGTTAAAATAAAAACAAGGTATAGTCCGCGGGAATTCTGCCACTGTCAACAATGCCCGCTGCAAACAGAGGGAACTTTGGTAAAAATGCAATGTAATTAAACTGGGCGAAATACAAAATACAAGCACTTTTGAAGGAAGTCCGGCCATTGTTGCCTATCCACACTCTGTGGACTGGAGCGGCGACGCCTCGTGGAAACATTTGATGAGAGCGGGCTTGGACTTGTTGTTTGTAACTAAATTATCATGTGCAGAAAAAGGTACGTACTTTATTTCATTTAAAATTCCTTCTCTACAAAAAATCATTCCAATCGCAGGTGCGTTTTTAGGGCTTTCTATACTTCCATACTCATAACACCCAACTTCATACTGTTTGCTCCGAGCTAAACGCGAACCCGTTACTTCGGTATAGAGCCAACCAAGCCAGCAAGAAATCCACTGCCTATTATAGTCTAAAAGACCACAAAAATAAAGTAACGTAGGTACGTACTTACATACAGTTTCATGGCTCCCGTAACTACGAGACGTTATTAAAACTATCGGTAGAACCATCCGAGGGAGTTCAATTTTTGCCAGGTCCGTAACGAAAGCGGTTAAAGGCATTTGAGGTCAGTCGAGTTGTATAAACGTCCAATTCGGCGGCAAATTTACAACTTTTTCTCACTTCCCTGTCTCAACTCGGGGCAGTAAACTGGGAAGCAATCTCGCCCCGACTACAGAGTTATTTCGCAGAATATTGCGGGGCGAGACTAATAAAATGACAAATGGCTGGTGTTTGTGCACTAGAGAGCCGACATGAAGCAAGATGCATGCGGCGACATACTTTCCAAATGTATTTGCCAATAATTTGCATGTAATGCCGTCTTACTATCAATATTGAAATATATTGCGATCATAAGATGTAGGTATATGAATGTGTTCGCTCGTAGTTCCAGTCGGGTGAACATAATAGTAGTGTGTTCAGTGTAACCGATACCTTGGAAGGCGGGCTCGCTATGCTCAAATTCTTGAGTAGAAGTGCTCTTACCCACAATATCGGCCGGCCTCTCCCAAACGTCTCGATTTCACCTCGGCTGAGGACGTCGATACGTTCTACCTGTGGAACCCTAATCCAATCTGTCCGTGTCTGTATGCACGTTAACGTACATAGTGGCTTGTATGTAGGCATCATGTTGCCAACTATTGGTTTACATTTTGTTGTGGATTTAAATAATGGTCGTATTCACATACTACACTTAACATTTTCAGATTGTATGCCTTTGTGATTTAATTCTTATTATGTTTACATCAATTTCTACATAAGTATACAAGATCAAGTTTTGGACAATTAATTAACGTACCTATAAAGAGTTTTCCAGGCCTCCTCTTTTCGAGAGAGCTGCAATCTATCACGCAGGCCCAGTGCGGGTTGGCAGATCAAATAAATAATAATAATTATCATTTTACAAATGAAGCTATCAACAGTTTATCAGAACGTCGACCTACACATAATAGGTGTGTAACTAAGGCACAGAACATTCCTGCCTAAGCCCTGTCTAAACCTTATAAATAAATCTAGGTAAACAATCGAATTATTCAGACTAGAGTAGCGATTAATAAAGCCGAGTTCAATCGCTGTTCATTCGACCTCCGATTCCGTAAATAATTATGTCCTACATACATACGTCAGTCACAAAGAAAACGTGCCTAACCAATAAAACGAAACAACGAGGCTATCAGAAACAGACGCAAGCGTCACTGCCGCTCTGACATTGACAAATAAGCCATTCTGAAAAAGATCCCATTTTCCCCAAGACCCCTACTACGTACGACTATTAATAACAATTAAAGAAACGAAAATAGCGCTAAAATGCAAATTAATGGTAGGAATATTTCAAGACTACTCGTTATTAAATTTGTGTCTTTATTAAACTGTCGTTGCGGCAGGTTTTTCACAAATTTATATTTGCGCAAAGAAACGATCAATAATTTTCCCAGTCGTTCGTGATTGGATTTAATTTGACTTCATTTGAATTTCTATTACTAGGTACTAGAACATCAACAGACGACCATCTTGTTCGTATTATTCCTCCTTGTTAACATATTCATTAACATTTCTTGAAATAATATCGTTGTTTTCAGATTTCATAAATTCGGGCCAAACGGCTTGCCGTACAATACTACCGGTTTTAAAATGTATTATCTGAACGTGTTGAAATGTAATTTCGTTCATATTGATACAATGTGTGAACTTTATATTTTTATGGAGTGAACGTGAGGCTATGAAAACGGTATTCAAGAAACGAATGTTCGTTAAAATGGCTTAGCAATAAAGATTTTGTGGCCGCTAATGTGTTTAATCTTGTATAGATCTAAAGTTAACGATACGTTCAGGTAGCCGGGAGACATTAAAATGCTATTTCGAATGAAGCCACATAGTAATAAAGTTTAGATCTAAATCCGTTCAGTCGGTCAACAGACCGTTTTTGCATAGCGATAGGCGGGCGGATTCCGAATTCGAATACAATCTATTTCCTACAACGTACGTCATGTGACGACTTTGTAGGAACGTTAAACCTCCACGGGTGATATCAAAGGCGCGGAACTAATGCAGGCGGTAGTCACCCGGTGGTAATATCGAGTTGCATGTGATTCGTGGACAGAACTCGATATCTGTTAACGTTTACGCAAATTCCTGTAGTAGGCGCACTGAATACGGAACTGAGCCAAACGGAAGCCGTATTACGAATTTAATCTCGCAGAAATGTGGTATCGTGGAAATTGCTGCAACAAAGCCTCTGTTTACGACAAACGTCTAGAAGCAATATCACCTAGAGGAAAAATTTAGAACAGCTGGATTATAATATTTTCTACATGAGTTTTAGATGAAAATCTTAGAGTTCCGTTGGTAAGGCGGCAATCTTATTCGTTTCGATGGTTCGACCTTTGCTCCAATGGTTTCTGTTCTCCGGTAATTCTAGTAGACTTCTTACATCGATTTCGTCTATAAATAATATTGTTTGCAAGTTTTATTTTCTTGCTGTGGAATAGATATTTCATTTCTAAGACATCATAACTAGCACTTCGTTAGATTTATATTCTTGCTTTACAACCTTTGTGAAACTAAAAACTGGAGTTTAAACAAAGACTTCTGTTCACTTTACAATTTCCAGATGTTTATTGCAAACTTGAATAAATAGGTATTGCTTACTAGTTACGGTAATATGAGAGCCGCAGTAGAACAGGCACAGAGCAATAGCACGTTGCAGCGTGAGAAGTTTTCCAATCTAACTTCATGGTACATCAGGAATTGCTCGCTTCTTACGTGCCGGTCTCAATGTAATTTTGTGTTTATATCCACAGTTCAGCCGGCGGCGTAGCGTTCTTGCATCGCACCGGCAAATAATTTCGGTAATGAATACTGTGTGAAGCGGGCTTTTAACATTAACTCTTTTACGAACCCCCTTAAAAGAGAGCTTTTAGCATGTTTTTTCAGTCTATTTCTATAGACGAATGGGAGCAGGGATGCTAGTTAGAAGGTAGCTGCCGACTATTCTAACGTAGCGAGATTAAAGGATGGCGTTATTCAGTATGTCAAGTCGGCAAGCGAAATGTTCTGTATAAATAATCCCGAATAAAGCCTTCACACAAAACGGGCGACACAAGTGGGGGGAAGGAGAGATTTATCCTCTTGAATCTAATCTTGCGGATGGCGAAAAGAGCAGTTTCTACAAAAAAATTGTCTGAGTTGTCGCGTCTCGACCCGTCTCGCGACTGTATTGAGACAATTCCCGCCGTCTGCGCTCAACTCATCTAGCGTCCTGGCGGTGATGCCATCTGAGCGCTCTTTAAAAAGTCGTACAAACGTGAACCTTATTTGTTGGTAGTATCTTCACAGCCACATCAAAGTTAAGATAAGAAAATAGCGGCGAATACTCGCTTAACATGGTCTTACACTATTGCCACACTTTTAATTTAGTTTTTTAATCTTTGTAAGCATTTAATGTATTCAGAGCAGCAATTTAAATTTAAACGAAGAAAGCTAAATTTTAATTGACATAAAAGTCATAAAAACGATCCAATTTTCATATTTTCAATAAATTAATGAGCCCCGAACCCACCAGTATAAACGTCCATTGAAAGGGATTTCCGTCCAATTCTCTAGTTAATGAAGGAAGTTTTTATATCAAAAATCCGATTTCCAATTTACCTTTACCAACAAAATACTTTAATAAGGCACGATATCAATTTTATTTTATTTTTGGTCCACGTGGTACGCAGGTTTAGTCAAGAGCAAAAGTTTCAGACAAAGTGAATAGAGCAGTTTTTTGATGCCCTGTGATCATTTTGTTTTCACCCTGCTACGGTGAAGCAAAAAGCAAATTTGTATGTTACATGTATGTTCATCTGTTCCCTCATAACTTCTAAACTCCTTATCGTAATTTGATAAATAAGATATTATTGGAAGCGATTCGATCGTCCGCTGGTTATAGACTAAGTAACGCCACATTAAATGAATGTGCCGCATATATGGCACGGCGAGGACATAAAGTGACCAACTTAAAACAAAATTGTTCAGTGGTGCCTTGATGAGTATCAAATGAAAGGGCTTAATTTTAATTTTTATATGTCTTATTATGACACCGTAACAATACTTATGACAGTAGCAAGCGATTATAAGCTTTAGAGCAAAGTGGTGGTACGACCACGGCTTACAGATGCGAATATTTTTTTGTTTCATAGTTTTTAGAAAGTGATTTTTCGGTAGTCAGAAGCGAATTATTGTATTTAAAAACGTTCAAAATCTAGCCACGGTCTCAACTCGGTGACAATCAAAGTCGAGAACTTGTCAAAAATGTATAGAACTTGTCAAAAATGTATAGAACTTGTCAAAAATGTATAGAACTTGTCAAAAATGTATAGAACTTGTCAAAAATGTATAGAACTTGTCAAAAATGTATAGAAATCGGAAAATATACTTTTAACAGATTAACACTGTCTTAAAATTACGAGAATTAACCCTCTGGTTTAGCATTTGAACTTACTTTTTTGAACATACTTGTACATACTATTATATTAACTATAAAATTACCTTTTACTTAACTTTTAAATAATAGAGCAGTTATATTGTAAATTGTAATACATTGTAGGAAGACAACTATTGCTTTGCTCGATTCATTGTTGCCAAATAAATGAGATAGAGAATTCTAAAAACAAATAAGATCTTGAATGTTTTACACACATGAACATTTATAGTTATTTCCTCTACTTTTGTTGTCGAATGTACGGTTACTGTTCGACGTAGGTACTCCAGTAGAATTGTTTCCGAGTTAATTTAAGATTAAAAGGAAATAAAGGTGCACAGTGAGTTAACTCGCCCGAGGTGAACCAACTTTGTGATTAAGTGGACCAACCCCACTCCACACTAATTTTGTATGGATGCTCTGAACTCTGGATTGGTTTAAAATGTTAACGGAAATATTTAATTTAAAAGTTACGTATTTAACTCGATTATGGCTGTTAATCAATTTTAGTTGTGTTTGAGGTTGGAGTGTTTTTCGTTTACACAGTTACGAAAATTTAGGATATAAATATAGCTTTAGTGTTTAGTAATGAAAGTTGAAAAGTTGAACATTTCATTTATTTTTTCAATTAATTTCGCTTCGATTATTAAGTTTAAATTTTATATTTTTATCCCAGTGGCTATGCGTTAGTAATGACTACTGTTACGTTGATCGTAAAGTCTAGAAACATCGTGCTAACTCCATCTCAGAAAGGGACAACATTACGTAGATGGAAAAGTCTAGAAACGTCACGCTAATTCCATCTAAGGATGGGGCAGTGTTCGAAACTTCTAGATACGACACGCTAACGCCATCTGTTATTAGGTAGCAAGTACTACGAACAATTGTATGTAGACGCCACCGCCATCTATTGTCGAATAGCGGGATTAAACAGTAAATAGATGTCTGTGGAAGGTTCTCGAAGTTTCTAGTCTACTTGTAAACTGTGGTGTGTTTCGATAATTTTGGCTTAAATTAATTTATCCCGAAACCCAGCTCGTAACATTTGGTGTCAGAAGTAAGGGATAAATTATGCCAGTTTTACCGAAGGAGGACACGGAAGGTATTCGTACCAGGAGTCAGCGCCAGCAGGAGGTGGATCAGAGGCGATTTGAAGGACCTTCAAGACAGACATCTGGGGGTAATCAGCCGACGACGGAGCCACTTTCCTAAGCGTCTGGTGTTCCTACAGCATCACCAGCCATGGATCTTTCTGCTCTGATGGCGATGGTGCAGGAGCAGGCCCGCCGACAGGAAGAACAGGCCCGCCGCCTACAGGAACAGCTGCAGCAGGACAAGGAGGAACATGCTCGCCGACAGGAAGAACAGGCTCGACGACAGGAAGAACAGGCCCGTCGACAGGAAGAACAGACCCGCAGCCTACAGGAACAGCTGCAGCAGGACAAGGAGGAACATGCTCGCCGGCAGGAAGAACAGGCTCGTCGACAGGAAGAACAGGCCCGCCGCCTACAGGAACAGCTGCAGCAGGGTAAAGAGGAGCAGGTTCTCCTTTTGAAAGATCTACACGCGACATTTGGCAAGGACATCAAAGCCATGAAGGAGGATGTTCAGGTACATGAAAATCGTATCTCCGAGGCCGAAGTCCAGATCGCTGATATAAGAAAAGCGGTTGGAGTTCTGAAAGCTGGAGACCGGACTACGGCTCCGATAGTTGCTGCACCTTCCGTGCGCGGGTTTAAAGTGCCACCCTTCGACGGAACATCTTCCTGGTCGGCATAAAGAATTCAATTTGAAGCTGTCATGAATGCAAATGGGTGGACAAAAGAGCAGGCCATGACCGCGCTTACTTTGGCCCTTCGTGATCAGGCCTTAACCGTGTTAGAGGCTCTCGGCAAAAATGTTACCTACGAGCAGCTCGTTGAGGCGTTAGAGGCCAGATACGGTGACGCGCACCTGGAACACGTTTTTCGTGCGCAGTTGAAGGATCGTGTGCAGCGCAGTGGTGAAAACCTGCAGCAGTGGGCCCTAGAAATAGAAAAGCTGGTTCGAAAAGCGTACCAGTCAGCGCCTGCACTCATCGATGGGACTCTGACTCAAGCATTCATAGATGGCATACGGGACCTGGAAGTAAGGGCTACTGTAAGACTTGGACACCACGAGACACTCAAGGATGCCTTGGCCCATGCGTTGGAGGTGGAGGCAGTGAGGCATGGTCATCGAACCCATCGCTTCAGGGAGGTTGTGGAGTCACCTGTTCGTGACCGTATTAGGCACAGCCCTAAATGTTACACTTGCGGAGAAAAGGGCCACCTCCGGTCGAATTGCCCGAAGCGAGACACTGCCACCGAATATCACACCCAGGTTAGAAGGGTGTCTGATAGCACAGTGCAGCAGCAAGAGAAATTCGTAAGCGATAAGATTACAGGGCGAGTATTGGCTAGTGTGAATAGAGCCCCAAGGATTTCGATGTCACAGGCCAATGACGGCATATCCCACGGTAACGCGGACACTTTATCAAGAAGAACTTCTCCTGAAGAGTACAAACAATGTGTCAGACAGGAAGCTAAGGAAGTAGTTCCTGTCAGGGTGCTAAGAACGGACCTTCATGACAAATGGAAGGAAACGCTACGGCATGCCCAGCAGCGTGATACAGATATCAGGCCAATTCTCGAGTGGATTAAAGCTGATGCTCCCAAACCGAAATGGTGTGATGTTGCAGCGATGAGTACCACCACAAAGAATTATTGGGCACAGTGGGAGAGCTTGACGCTCCAGGATGGTGTCTTGTGCCGTAAAAAAGAAAATGGTCGAGGGGATAGCTGTCACCTGCAAATGGTCGTCCCGAAAGCAAAGGTGCCAGATGTTTTACAGCACTACCACAACGGTTGTTCAGGAGGACATAGGAGTGTAAAAAGGACTCTATTGAAGATCAGGGAACGTTTCTACTGGATCCACTGTCGACAGGATGTTGAGGATTGGTGTCACAAATGCACCAGCTGTGCGGCGGTAAAAGGGTATGCGCACTGCGTCTAGAGTTGTTCATGTGGATGGATTGGCGCGATGTTGCGGGAATGATGATGCTCGGGACGAGCATGTCTAAGGAGGGGGCAGTGTTACGTAGATCGTAAAGTCTAGAAACATCGTGCTAACTCCATCTCAGAAAGGGACAACATTACGTAGATCGAAAAGTCTAGAAACGTCACGCTAATTCCATCTAAGGATGGGGCAGTGTTCGAAACTTCTAGATACGACACGCTAACGCCATCTGTTATCAGGTAGCAAGTACTACGAACAATTGTACGTAGACGCCACCGCCATCTATTGTCGAATAGCGGGATTAAACAGTAAATAGATGTCTGTGGAAGGTTCTCGAAGTTTCTAATCTACTTGTAAACTGTGGTGTGTTTCGATAATTTTGGCTTAAATTAATTTATCCCGAAACCCAGCTCGTAACACTACTATCAATGGGTCTTTCTTAACAAGGCCGTCGCAGATATGGCCCTGCATTGTTATACTCACATAAAAGCCAAACAGTTAAATGTTTAGACTTTAAAAGAGATCACGACGTCTGAGTTTGTTTCAACATTTCTTCTCAGGGATCAGTCAGCTAAAAAGTCCGCTCCGTTTAGTTCTAAAATATTGACATTTTAAAGTGCCTTTAAAGATCTACTTACACAAACAAACATTTCATTTAATATCTGCTTAGTGTCTCTCTGATTCTTAGAAAAAAATATTACTATAAATTTTAATTATGGTGCTTTTCAAAGAAGAGACATCTGAAAGGACAAATTTTCTAATGAAAAGTTCTTCTTGATAATTAAGTTTCGTATTTTTGCATAAAGCCATTCTTAATTTACTTAGAAAAACCTGCAGTTTTATAAGCAAGGCAAACGAAAGGAGAGCAACGCTTCCTTACTTTCCTGGAAATGCAACAAAGTCTGTGACATCGTGTAACGTTAAAGAATGTCACGAGTTTCCAAGAATTTTGTTAACTGATGCATCAGTTAGTTTGAGAATTTTTCATGTTTATGGTTATGCTAGCTTTTGCAAGCGGCTTCACCCGCGTGGTAAATTATCTCACGGGAATGTATTGCCGGGATAAAAAGTATCCTATGTTTTCATATCATCATTTCAGCCGTAAGACGTCCACTGTTGGACTTAGGCCTCCCCCAATTTGGGAGGCTTTGCCATAATCGCCACGCTTGGCAGGCTGGTTGGCGATCGCAGTATGGTGGTAAAATGCATAGAGAACGTTGCTGCCCATTCTCTAGTAAGTCCCTTAGTCGCCTTTTACGACACCCACGGGAAGAAATGGGGTGGTGTTATTCTTTACGTCCGGCACCACACGGTACTTGTGTTTTCATATACCGTGTGCCTATATTGTTCTCACTGCTGGGACACAGGCCTCATTTCGGTGAGAGGGAGTGGGTGTAATCTACCACGCGGGCCCAATGCGGGTTGGTAGATGACATATGGCTTCGAATTTTTGGTTCTAGGACATGCCTCACGATGTTTTCTTTCACCGTTTTTGAGAGCAGTGGTGATGACATTATTTAAACAAAGTATTGCGCCTGCCTGAGTTTTAACCCACTACCTACAACTCGTAAGTTGGGGCCAATACCACTGGGCCATCATTGCTCTCACTTATCCTATGTTTTAATCCAGGTTAATCTAAATCCGTTCAGCCGTTTGTGTGTGATTGAGTAACAAAACATCCGTTTGGATGTTTACCTAACCATCTAAAATCTGTTGCATGGTGTCTCTTTAACTAACAAACATCCAAACATCTGAGCATCCGAAATCTCTAAAAGATTGACGGAAACAGAGCAATGTTTTAAAATCGTGTAGCGGTTTATGCATTTAGTCATTTATGGTGCATGCCACTCTAGAACATCGGAAATCGTAGTCATAGGAAACGACAAATCATCCATAAACATTACAATTCAACTCAAAGCATTCAATGATCCATCTATGTACTCTTATCTCCCGAACGAGTGCCTTCAGTCGACAACGGTTGATACTGAATTAAAATTGATGAGCGGGAATTTATTCAAGCATCTTGATTTCAGCATAAACCATAAATCATGCGGCTTGTAAATGTTTCGCGTTCTTGCAAATTTTGTAATGGCGGATGAGAAAAGTCCTTTTTCAAGGAGGTATAAAGCTTTTTGAATGAAATAAATGGTGTTTGCAATGGGTGCACATTGTCGCGCTCTGGACCCTGCTTCGAAACTTTAGTTTCTCCAGATTTCGTTTTTCGTTCTAGATCTTGGACCGATTATCTTCCAAAATGGCTTTACTACGTATTAAACTTTGTTGATTCTTTCTTTTAATCTTTATTTAATATAATAAAGCTGAAGCGTATGTTTGTTTGTTTGGACGTCTAACCTCTGGAAATACCAGTCAGATTAAAAAAAAATCTGTTTGTTTATGATAGCCACTTTCATGAGGAAACCTATAAGCTACTAAACATCACGCTAGAGTACTAAGGTGCTGAGCAAAAACTATAAAGAGTCAGAAAGAATACTTAGCGAAACCGAAGTAAGAAGGCAGGCGGGCAATGCGATGTGACGGGGTGGGTGAATAAGAAATTCACGCGGGCGAAGTCGCGGGCAGAAGCTAGTTGTATTAATAAAACATTTCCCATTTTTTAATGCTTGGTCAAAAATTTGGTAACAAGTTTTATCAAGCCAAAACAAAAACACATATAGTACTTATCTACTAAAAATTAACGTGTCTGGCATACAGTTTTAAACACGAGCTGAATAAAATCCTATAAATTGCTTGAGTGCACCTATACTAAAAAGTGACAAAATGTCTGTATGTTTCTAAAAGACTAACCTAAACAATCGATCTCACTTGAGCCGTCAACAGCACAAGCACCTACACAAGTGACTTTGTTTCCCTGTCTTTCCCAAATCGGCAAGAAATCATACAACAAATATACGTACATAGCAATGTGTCTATTTGTCACATCCATTTCGGTTGAAAGTAGAACCCTTGGGGGATAAAAATAACTTTTTTGTTTTACGAATTCTATGTGAGTGACGCCCGGGGCGAAAGCTTATTATAGGTACAACGCTGAGTACCATGTATTCCATTCTCTGTTTATGCTCACACGAAAGGGCGAACACAATCACAATACCTTAAGTAAGGCGTTAAGCAATGTAATAGTTTCTCGAAAGTTGTGAAAGTTAAACGAAGGTTCTCTTTGTGTTTTACCAAGTTAATCTGTTTTAACCTTTAATTCTGGATAAGCATCTCGTGTGTTAACAGTTGGAATGTTCGAGACAGGGCCTTCGATGCGTAGTTCTGCAAGTTTGCCCGGTTCGTAGGGCGGTGGGTCGGCGTCGAGAGTCAGATATATTTAGTCACGTAACATTCAGTCCGAACTCGGTTCTTTCGCGTACTTTCTAATCTGCTATCAAACTAACTTTTTTATTACTTGGTAACTAGTAAACAACGTTGCAGGAGCGTTTGTTTCCCCTAATGTGCGTATAACGTAGTTAGGAACGTTAAAAATGAAAAAAAAGTAATGAAGTATTGATGCTTACTTAAATTAAATTAGTTTTTAAAACCACTTCTGCTCACTTAATAACTCAACACGAAAAGTTCTTCAACTACACTCAATCTTAAAGAACACTTCTTCACCAATCTTTTTATTTATTACGCGCTGAAAAATGTATAGGCATCATCTATTCAATAAGTAAAAAGCCTCTTCGATAGACTCTAAATAGCCCCTAATCGCCATTGAAAATCGCGGCAGAAGAAAAAATACATGATTGAAAGTAATAACGTTTTCCATTTTAATCATGATTTTCCTAAGGGGAGCGGTGAAAAATTGTGAAATCGAATCACGATTGTGGACGTGAGAAAGTAATCAAAATTTATTATTCTTCTCTTCAATGTCGGTGACGTTACTTACAAATCGAATATAAGATTCATCTGTGTTTTACTTTTTATATTTCTGCGTACGCAGCGCTGTGACCTCGTGCGGAGCCCCTAAATGAAAATAGCACAGAATTACTTCGCACCACTAATTTTGGTAGTAGAGTGGTGTTCCATGTTTCTCTAGGAAACGTCAATACAGTTTGGTTTTTCATATATTATGTAAAGGCAATTTTCTTGCTTTTAGTATGAAATTTCCCGTAAGTGGATAGAACCTCGGCAAAAGTGCTTATTTCCCTATTTGGGAGGTGACAATAAATATTGAGATAGTATAAAGTAGTGCTAGGTAAAGTTATAACTGACTTGGAACTGATTCTACAATAGAAGCTCTAATAGAAACTATAATTTAAAAACAAAAGACTACAGCCTATGTAGTTACCTAAATAAGCAAGAACAGTGATCAGATTATGAACTCCGACAGAACAATCGAGAAAGTTGTGATCAACGTATTGTATACAAACTATTACGAAAGGTTTGATACGCAATCGGAGTCGGTTCATGAATAAAATTATGTAACTCGTCGAAATATTCAGCATTATCCGTCGCCGCAGCGTAGGGGCTGGTATTGCTCTACAGGGTGTACTTACTTTCATTTTAACTTCCACAACGATGTGAAAATATTTCTCGAGGCGTTTATTGCTAGCCAGAGAGTTGCGGTGCGAACTGGAGCCGGGATATAGTTATTCAGTTGAGTTATTATAACTACTCCATGTAACCTTCGGGTTATATTAATGCAGGGTGTGTTTTTACCTGGTTTTCTTTGCCAGGGAAACGTAAATCGGCTTATCGCAAATGTTTTGTTGGGTAGATAGGTTCTTGTTGAGCTTGTTTATGAAAGGTTTACAAAGCCCATGGGTGTGGTAAGGATGACTATTTCTGGTATATACTATACCTACTTACTTGTAATATCAGTCAGTTTACTAAGTATTGTAGAAGAAAATAAATCAACTAACAGTTTCTGGGGTCGGTGCCAAACTGTAACGAATTGAAATGAAATCAAATTGAAGGCAAGGCATCGAATTGAAAACTTATTTCCTTATAAATTGAGTTTCTTTTTATTTCTCTTACAATCTAACACTCGGCACAAATCATGGAAGGATTCTAGACTGCGACTATAATGTATGACAACTATAAATCAATAGGCCAAGAAAAATCTAGGAAATATAGAGGGAGAATAATGTTTAAAAAAATGAAAATTGCAGTAAAGTTGTCAGAAAGACAAGGATTTTCTTGAGATGCGAGAAACATTTTATTTCAATACAGTTGGACATGCAAGAAGAATACCATTCCCTAGGGCATACAGAACTATCACACAATTTAAATAGGTACTTGTTTACTTAAAGAAATACGTTAGTCTTTTGAACACAGAATATTCTATTATAGAAAGTTTCACTGTTGGATAGTTTTCTTAGAGCCAGTATTGCAGATGACCGTTTTCAAAATAATATAATAATAGGTTGGGGAAAAAGTTTCTTCGCATTTTTTAAGAAAATTCAAAACATTTTTTAATAAAGTTTATTTACATTTAACTAAAGTATGTAGGTACCATTTTGTTCGATAACTTTTTGCCATCTTGTAGGTAGGGACATGATCCCATTGCTATAGAAATTTTGGGACTTCTGGTCAAAATACCGCGACAAGTGGTTTTGGCAGTCCTCTCGTGATGTTAACCTGACACTGCCTAAAGAATTCTGAAGAGACCGAAACAGGTGGAAATCTGAATGTGCAAGGTTAGGACTATACGGCGGATGCATTAACACCTCCCAGCCAAACTCTCTTAATTTTTGTTGGGTGGCTAAAGATGTGTGAGGTCTAGCGTTATCATGATGAAAAACCACACCCCTTCTGTTGATTAATTCCGGCTGCTTTCTCTCAACTTCTTGCTTTAATCTCATCAGTTGTTCGCAGTAGAGTTCAGAATCGATGGTCCTGCCTAGTGGTAACAGCTCATAATGAATAATGCCCTTCCAATCCCACCACACACACAGCATCACCTTGTTGCGAGTTAACCCGGGTTTCGCCACAGTCTGTGAAGCCTGACCGGCCTTTGACCACGACCTTTTTCGCACGTTCTTGTCATACGTGATCCACTTTTCATCACCAGTTATCAGCTTCTTCAAAAATGGTCCGGTTTCATTACGTCGTAATAAAGAATCACAAATGAGTACACGGTTCATTAGGTTTCTTTCAGTGAGCTCGTGAGGTACCCAAATGTCGAGCTTTTTTGTGTACCCAGTTTTTTTCAAATGCGCCAAAACTGTTTTGTGGTCAATTTCCAGTTCTTCAGCTACGTCGTAACTACTGGTATGCCGATCTTGCTCCACTTTTTCAAAAATGGCATCCATTTTATCCGTAATAGGGCGACCAGAGCGACGTGCATCTTTGACATCAAAATTTCCGGATTGAAAACGCTTAAACCAAATTTGTGCTACTCTCACAGACACTACACTAGGTCCATAAACATCGCAAATTTTTTTCGCGGCTTGCGTTGCATTTTTACCTTTTTTGTAGTAAAATTTTAAAATGTATCGAATTTTTTCATTAGATTCACTCATCTTGATGGTACGAAAAACAAATGAAAATCACACATTTTCCTAATTTGAATTTGGAATTATGTTCTTTAAAATTTAAACTTTCAATGATACCAAAACCAGCCAGATACAAATAGTATAGCCAAAGAGATTTTATTACAAGTTCATACTTACTATAATGCGAAAAGACTTTTTCCCCAACCTAATATAATACAAAATGCTTAATCGATAAAGTTAGGCACACAAAAGTTGCAACCCTCACTCCTAAACTAGGAATACTTATGACTTAGGAGTCAGTGTTCTACTGGCACTTGGACACTATAAACTCTTTTGAAAAGTAAGAGTTAGTAACCTGTTATTATACAAAAATAATGTATTATTAATAATAAAAACAAACTCTAACATTCTTAAACGTATACTTCTGCTACGTATATATCCACTCGCGGTTTTCAGTGTCTGTTCAAGTCTTACAATTTCGTTAGATTTAGATGCCATAATTTCGGAAAAACGAGGGATGAAAACTTTTATAGCTTCAAAAGCTTTTAACGCAGGATGGTGTATCGGGAATGCTATAATTTTAAAGTATGTTCCCTGTTACAGCCCGAGGAAAGTTTTAGTGTGTTTTCTTTTGTTACTATACTTATTCTTGCTCATAAGAAACAATTTCGACTGACAAGTCTGATTAATATTGCAACAGTAAATAAAACACGACGTCAAAGTACCACAATAAATAATAGCTTTGACTGAAAGAAATTGTATCGGTTGTAGATTGAAAATCTAGTGGTTGTACCCACTATATTATCGATAGGTACTTCGTTATTATGCCGCCTCACTGGGCACCAAGTACTGAGCACAGCTCCGTGGGTAAGTACTGGATTCTCGACAAAAAATAGAAAAAATATTGCTGTTTCATTCAAAGCGTACCAACGTTGATTGTCGGTGAGATTCTTGTAAAGAAAAATCACTGGCAGACGCTGCAGTCACAATTCTAGTCCAACACAGTTACCCACGGTGGTAAGAATTCCTGGAAAGTAGGTTAGATAAAAATTATGTTAGAAATATATCGGGTTCCAATTTTGTTTATACTTTGTTTTTATCATTAAAACTTGTAATCAGTTTAAGACTTAAATATGGAGAATTTTCTTTAAGTTAACAAGGTAGGCAAAGTAGCGTTTAAACATACTTTTAACTCTTCTTGTTCAACAATTCTGTGCTTAGCAAATGTTTAGTGCTACTTATAAACCCGAAATCACCTTTAGGTGATTCGGATAAAAATGAGGATTTTAGTATTTTTTTATTATCTTTTTATAACATCTCATAATCATAATTTTTACCATCTTTTCTACGATCATGGCAATAAAAATCACACAGGAGACTGTAAAAATATATGAGGCGCCGTTATCACGATTTAAACCACAATCAAGTTTATACACAGAGCGCCACCGCCAAGCTTTACCAGAAATTAAAATTCCACACTTAAGCCAAGTACTAAAACAGATTCGCGGCAACTTCGCCTTAATTCTCTTCGCGTGCCGACTTACCTACGTCCTAATTTATTGGAACAGTGGAACAAGGAAGAGTTCGATCGGTACAATAAATTTCAAATTTCATTATTTGAAGAGGAAGTCGCGAGTTGCCAATTGCAATTTGGTTTTCCGATCACGTCTCCATACTATTGGTGAGGATATTCGAGCCACCTGTGCCCGTACTCTATGAGGCTTTAAACGCGCCTCTGCTCTTTCGATAAACCGAGTGTGAAATATTCGCGGTGTACGCCAGACGCCGCATTTCCTTATGAATGATACATGCCACACCGCCACACCGGTCGCCGTGCTCTAGTTGCAAACGTTATCGAACCACTCGGATCTGGCAGTCAGTGCATAATTCCTAACTCCACTGTGAAATCTGACTCGGTACCAAGTGTTCAATATAACTTAATAACTTTGTATAAAGCTCGCCAAGTTATTTGTCACCTCTGGTTGTTGTCCGCAGGGTGTAATATCGCTCTGTCAGAAATATAGTTCGCGATAAATCTCATAAGTTATTAATAAGTCGACTAGGTAACTGTTGGCTATTGTTTGGTCATCGATATTGGAGATTATTCTCGACTAAAATAACATTTGCGTCTAACTGGAATTTATTTCTTATCGTAAACCTTGCTACTCAAATTACTAAACAGATCTATAACATAAGATATTTATATTGCACATCAAGCTACTACAATCTGTCAAATTTCTTTAATCGATTTTCAACTTTATCGCTAAAGCATTTGGTTTAAGATTGATTGGGAAAATTCGACAGTTTCGGGTAGCTTGATGTTCTGGCGTCTGTACTTCTGAGTGCCTAACGATGTCGTTTCATATGTATGTTATTCTTGTTATTTAATTCGATTTCTTTATTTGCCTTTATCTTTAAACAAATTATCATAACGATGGCATATCTGATCATCGTTCCAATTCGAAATGACAACAAGCCAATTCATTTTTAATAACTAAATAGCTAAGAGAGAATGTTGCTAGCTTCTCACTCAATATATCATTAAACTGTTGGCTGCTAAATTGTGCCGAGAGCAGTATTAAAGTAATACAATGGCAGCTAATTCTGTGTATAGTTACGTAAAAACTTGGCGACGGCGGCGTGTGGTCGCGACCGTATCTCAAATTAAATCTCACCAACAAATCTTCGCGGGGGGATGAACCGCGGCGACCTCTACCATCGACCTTTTATATTCGCTTTGAAGTCTCCTTAACTTTATGTTTGAATATTTTGATATAGAGTTGTGTCTTACAAATAGTATTAGGTATGCCAAAATAAACCGCAAACTAAAAGAACGTTTAAGAAATATGTAAAGATTAGCGCTAAGAACTAGAGGAGGATAGATATATGGTTTTTGTTTTGTTTTTCTCGTCTTCCGTACCAGAGGTATCTGCTGAAAGAATGACTTTGTAACACCTTCCAGAACCCTGAAACCCTGTAAAGTACTTACACTAAAACCGTCATAATATTTCGTCGTGTCACAGTGTTCATTTTGTCGCCATGTTCAGAACAGTTTGTGTACCGTGGTAAGGGCTTGAGCTCGCGTCCTGGTTGCCTGCGAACGTTCGGAGTCGCAATTTGTTCTCGTACGGCCTTAAAAATCCGCATTTTATTGTTCTGCCTCTCATTTCTACTTGAACTGTGCTCGCAATGGTCTCAATGAGCTCACCCATGCAAAACTTTTGCATTTTTTTTTTGTAATTCATTTTTTGTTAACCACGTGGAGAAACAATAAATAATATTCTATTCCAAACGATTGAATGCTGCTTAGGGTGTAAATGTCAATGAATAATTAATATTAGTTGAACTTATTTATGTTGAAATTCAACAAATTACACCCGCGGGTGTGTCGAGTCTACACGCAACACAATTAGAATTTGAACGGTTCACAAACAAAACTTTAATTACTCGTCTATTGAGGTCAAAGAATTTTGGAGATAGAAGTTAATTAAACCATTTGTGAGCCATCTAGCGCCAAAGTAAATTTTGATGTTAATAAAGAATGTTTTTCCAAAGACTTGCGAAATTAGAATATAAAATTTGACAATAAAGAAGTCGTTTTGTGATAATGTTTCAAGGAAGTAGTGGTCGTTTTGTTAAATGATTTATCTAAGAATTTAGATGCCTACCTAACCCTTGATCGTTCAAACGATTCCTTTTATTTCTAATAAATTTTCACGTCTATACTTTGTAAATAGTAAGTTTACTTAAGAACTTCTTATCAAGCATTTAGCATACAAATTATTTACGTAAGTAATAAATTGTATAGTCATACAAAACTGGATACAGACGTCAAATCGTCTGATTATCAATTATCCAATGACGATATTTTCAGGTAAAAGTCACGCTGCAGGTCAAAAGGTTACTCAATGGATATTAATCCGATAAAAAATCCGATTCCAGATTTCATACGATTCATTTTCAATTTATAACTTCCAATGTGTTTTCATTTTCGTTATATCATTTTAAATTTACAAACAGATTATTTAAATATCTCGATGCAGGTTAATCGATAACATACGTACCTATTTTGTTTTTAAATATAATTTTCCGCAGAATAATTTATGTATAAATAAAACAAAATAGCATAAAATGCATTAGTAGAGTTACTCATTAAACAAACATAATGTCACTGTATTCTCCGATGGGTTAGGCAGGAAAAAGGTACTTATACACCCACATCCTGTAGTCGTACGCTACGCGTAAGACTATGACCTTAGTTCTGGGTTCGGTTCCTGGGTCGGACAAAGTGTTAATGCGGGTTTCCGTCGTGAAATGCCTCAGTAGCAGCCCGGAGCCTAGATTTGTGCCTGGTTGATGGCAATAGGCTCGCCATTTATTTCCTAATAATAATAATCAGACTGTTTTGTCCCACTGCAAAGGTCTGCCTTTCTTTTTTCCAATCAACTCTAGCCTGAGCCAATAAGGACCAATGCAGGCGTCGAGTTCGTCCCGCCATCTACGCCTGGCTCTTCCGCGATGCTGTTTGACGTTTTCGGGAACCCATGTTGTGGCGGTCTTAGCCCATAATGCATTGGACTTGCGGAAAACGTATCCGAGCTTATTACATGGGAATTAAATAGAACTGGCGGAATGTGTTTATGATAAATTAAGAGAAATAAAAAATACTTATTAATTATCCTGTAATAATATATAATTCAAGGATTTTTATCTGGTCTTGTTTATAATAGGTCTTTACCTATGAAAATGCCGTACGTAAACGAATTTTTTTCATGTATTTTTTATTTGTATTAATCGAAATAATCACCCATGCAATCAATGCATCTTTGCCAACGCAGTGGCAGTTTATTGATGCCCTTCTAAAAAAATCAGCTGGACGGGAGGCAACAAATTCTTCAAAGGCATTTTGTACTGCCTCTCGGGTATTGAATTTTTCTCCCGCCAAGAAGTTATTCAAATTCTGGAAAAAGTAGTAGTCTGTAGGCGCAAGGTCTGGTGAGTAGGGCGAATGACGGAGAGCTTGCAACCCTAGTTCTTGCAACTTGGAGACCGTCTGCTGTGCAGTATGAGGTCGCGCGTTGTCGTGCAGGAGCAGCGGAGACGAGCGATTGACCAATGCTGGTTGGAGATGTGCCAGCTTCTCCATCATTGAGTTCAGTTCTTCACAGTACACATCTGCAGTAATGCTCACCCCGTTTGGTAAGAAGCTGTGATGAATCACACCGGCGCTAGACCACCAAACAGTGACCATCACTTTTCTAGGGGTAAGTTTTCGTTTAGGGCATTGTTTAGGTGCTGAACCAGGATCCAACCAACTTGCTGAGCGCTTGCGGTTATCAAACAGAATCCATTTTTCATCGCAGGTAACAATGCGGTTCAAAATTCCTTCATTTTTGTGTCTGTTGAGCAGTGCAAGGCACGTCTCGACGCGTACTTGGCGCTGGCGATCATTGAGTTCGTGGGGCACCCATTTGTCAAGCTTTTTTACCTTGCCAATTTGACGCAAATGGACCAATATTGTTTTGACGCTAACGTCGAAAGCTGCTGCTAATTCAGCCGTAGATTGTGTATTATCAGCTTCCACAATCGCCTTTAATTCGTCATTGTCGATCAACGATGATGTCTTCGGACGACCGCGAGGTTCATTTTTCAGGTTGAAATTTCCAGAACGGAAGCGAGCAAACCAATAACAGGTGGTGCGTTGGTTTGTAGTGTTAGCTCCGTAAACGTCGTTGATGTTGCGTGCCGCTTGTGCCGCGTTGCTGCCACGACGGTACTCATATTTCATAATTACTCGAATTTTTAACGTATCCATGATGACGAAAAAGATAGAAATGCGATGAAAATGTAACACTAATCAATAAACAAATGACTACTTTTGGAAAAAGAATTCCATGTTTTTAAAATAAAATTAATTTGAAATTAGAATTCTTAGACAAACAAAAATTATTTTGATTTGAAATGGCCAGTACTGCAGAACGGCAATTTCATAGGTAAAGACCTAATATCTGATGCATGCATTATATAATGGGTCGTAATACTGTGGTACATAAAGTTAGAACGTAGTGCAAATAGAGAAGTCATCAATCTCAATCTGACTGCTTTCTGTTCCCAGAAAATGGTTTCACTGCTCATTATTACATCTGGCATATGCAGAATATACTGTGATTCATTATGACGTCACACTCAGGATACGCATTTGCAACGGTAGGGGAATAATTAAAGGATGCTATTTACATACGAATTCTACACAATTTCGGGCCTCCAAATGGAACATAAATTATTTGTAGATACAGTTTCGCGCACTGCGTCTGTTATTATTTTACTAACTAATTATTTTTGTGGAGCAGCTGTTACTATTTTAATCTTAGCAAATCTTTGTGAAGTTTTCAAGCATATTATTTGGACACCGGCGGCAGATGGTTTAGCTTAAGTAAATATTTTTCGTAATAATAAATTTAAATTTCGGGTAGAATTTCGATGTTCATAGCCATAATATGTTTGCAGGTTAGACAGCCAGCATATTCAGCATATAATGTTCCCACTGCTGGGACACAGACATCTGTGAGAGACAGTGGGCGAACCTAATGCACCACGCGGGCCCAGTGCGGGTTGGTAGATGTCACATATCTTCGAATTTTTGGGTGTAGGACATGCCGGTTTTCTCGCGATGTTCTCTGTAACCGTTTTGAGAGCAGCAATGTTTAGTATAACTGTTTCCGAGCATAATGAGCCTATAGTATGCCCCTTACTTACCTACATTAGCGCCGCTAAACTTTCCCTCTATCGAGCGAATGACCAGCTTGTTCCACTATGAACCTTTTATTCCAGGCTCAGTATGATAAATACACGAATAAGTAGCACGGTCGAGTCTCGCTGACACACAAAGTGAAATAAATTGTATGAGTTGGTAGTTGCGTGCGATCGTCCGCGCCGCCCGCGCCGGCCTCGCCGAACGTGCACCTGTCAATTCGTTTCCCAACTTTTATTTTTCTTGATTCTATTCAGCTGGCATTTGGAATCGAAAATTTATGTCTATGTAGTTAAGAATGGCGAATTTTAACGTGGTAACAAATCAATCATGATCTATTCGGTTGATTCAGCTGGTTTATCTGTTAAAGATTATTAAGAGTGATCGTGTTTGGATGAAGCGGTTTTTAATGTGTTGAATTTATTGTTGATAAGTATTAATTCATCATTGATTTTTCAGTCTCTGATTCTTATTTCAAATTGATCTTGTTTTTATTTTTTTAATGAATGTTAACGGTTACGACTTTGGACAGTTAAACCTTTTTCGATCAGTTATCGACACGAATTTCGACAAAAAATATCAATTTTCCAAGACTCGTTTAATCGTTTCGGCTGGACATTCTAACAATAGCCCTCAGTGCGCATTCCAGATAAAAAAACTTTGCTAAAAAAGGAATGCATACAAATGACGTCATCATGAGAAATAAAATATTAAAATTGTGAAAAGAGGCCGTATTACGCGGACGTTTCCCGCCGAGATTCGGATCGCGCTCGGAACAAACAACGTCAGTGGGGCCGTGCAAAATGGAGCGGATAAAACGCGCCTATCACAGCGTTCTTCAAGTACCTCTACATAAATTGCCTGAGCTTAATATACCTGCGGATTTTTTTGTTAATTGCAAAAAAAAAAAAAAATTGTGGTTGATGTTTATCGGGGTTATTCACAGTTCCACAGACAATGGATTCAACATGAGAATTTGGAGCTTTGGAACACGTTTGATATTTGGTAGATTATCTTAAAAAAAGTTTATTAAAACAGCCGTCGCCCAAAAAAAAAACACCACTCATTGCAAAGTAACTTTAATTTCGGGAGTCGGTGTCTTTGGTTTCGCATTTTAATATTTTTTTAATAAACGTTTCACTTTTCAGTTATGATACTCCTCAGAAATTCGTATATCTTTTTTTTTTTGTGTACAACTGTAAATCATTAAATGACGTATCCCGCTCTGGGCGGAGCGGGAAGGCGGTGTCAGATTTACTGACTAAAATCCACCCGTGTTCTTTCAGTTACCCATATGCCAGGGCCACGGTATCTGTTTCGAAAATTCATATATCTTCACTTACTAAATAAATAACAGTAGGAATGGATTATAATATCATCTACATAATATACTAAGCGGTAGTTTGGTAGGTATACCCTTTCCAAAGAAAGGATTTTAAAAAAAATGGGCTTATTATGATGGAGCTCTGAGAATACAGCCAAAATGAAAACCTCCTTTTTTGCAGACGGTCAAAATAATTAAGGTGTGGCTAACAATAAGGTAAGGCTTAACAATTTACGTGGTTCCAAAATCGGATACCTGTGCCATTATGACATTTTCGGTGTTAACATATTCGTTGCGGTACTTATCTACCGTAAGAAAATGAACTTACAGTAGGTAATAATAATAATTCCGAATC
This sequence comes from Aporophyla nigra, assembly GCA_947507805.1. NCBI lineage: Eukaryota > Metazoa > Arthropoda > Insecta > Lepidoptera > Noctuidae > Aporophyla > Aporophyla nigra. Next base: position 14,095,647 of record OX382301.1, on the reverse strand, counting down.
CAGTTAGCTATAGTACAAAAGCACCGATACTGTAGCAAAATTCCAAATATTCAACTGCCAAAAACAGAATTTTAGATTTCCTAAACTTTTAGAATCGAAAATACACGGGGTACGATGAAAATTTGATTAAAACTCGTTCTGTAGTATTTCCAAAGAGAATACGATCAAGTTCGAATTTTCCATGAACGCTTTCCCTGATCCTATGATTCAATGGAACCACATTTTTGCAGAATTACCTATCACGTAAAATGTGAGCGAGTGAAATTGACTTCTTTATTATTTCAATTTCGAACACTCTCGAGTCACGGCTCTATTCCTTCCGAAAAAGTTATAAGTATTATTTTATTACATCAGCGCTATATCAGCTCGCAGTACAGTCACGAACAGTCCCCTTAACCAAATTAAAATCCGGCAATAGACCTCGAAAAAGAAAAAGACACCATTAATAAAAGTTCCCCCGCCATGCTTCGTTAGATAGTGTTGCCATCATGAAAATTAATTACCCCAAATCATCAGCGTAATTTTTAACTGGCCAGAAGTGTTGCCAGCTGTGACAGATGTAATTACTTATTGGCGATGCGAACTCGCCATAAATGTAATTGGCTTCATCGTACTTTAATGGACTCGCATTAATACAAATGGATTAAGTGAGATTTTATGCATCCGTTGCGGATTTAAATATTAAATTTTGCGCTGATCTATAGCTTGTCATGTGCTGTGATAGCAAAACCAGTGTGGGTGTGTCACACATTCGTATAGATTGATTTTGAAGTTAATTGATAAATAAAAATTGTTAGTTTAGTGAAATTGTATAATCGATGGATCCTAAAACGACCTAAAACGACGGACCTAAAACGTTGCTTACTTCGTGGTTATTGTTCAGTGACGAAAGAATAGGCTGAGAAGAGAAACCGAGACAGAGTTTTTTTTTTTGTCAAATTATTATCTGGATTTATAGATATAAAATCCATGCTAAAGAGAGTTGAAATGTCCAATAACAATTTGGGATTAAATCCAATTTGTTTAAAAATAAATCAATTCTTGCCACTTCATTTATAGTTCCTTTCAAAGACACTCTTCCCTGCTTCAACTCCTCTAGTTTGACATCTTATTAACTTCAACATAATTAGAGAGCGTGGCTATTTTAGAAGAACTCGCAAGACTACCTATCGTCCTGCCAGGGTCGTAAGTTTGTTCGAAAGAGACACCGTGACCCTGGCACATGGACAACTGAAGGAACACGGGTGGGTTTTAGTCAGTAAAAGTCTGACACGCCCTCCCGCTCTGCCCAAGAGCGGGAGACGTCATTTGATGATTTCCCATTTTTTTAAAAAGACTACAAATCGTTCCTCAGGTGTACACAATATAAAAGTCCTCTACAATATTGTGTTACAACGCCTAATTACTGTCAGGCAGCAAAGAAGGAAGAAAGTGTACACCATTGTAGTTACCTTTACCTTAAGTGGTCGTTTTTGTTCCAATCTACGTAACAACTGGATTCAACTAAACGCAGAGAAGAGACACTTTGTTTAGAACTTGTTTTACTGAATATTTCTGAAATTACATAAAATCGATTGTATTTAAGACACTTCATGTTTGTTGCAGTACGTAAATTACCAATTTTTTATTATATTTTAGTATACGAAGTTTTTCTCTCTATATTTTCTTTTACCAACCATAGGCCCTCTAATGCCTATACTTAGCATACTGATATGTCATTGCTGTTTTAATCGATTCTTGTAGCAGATTATGATAAGACCTAAGTTTATTGTCTTTGTGTACAATAATATCAATGTATGAAGACAATAATTCCTAAAAGTTAATACGGTTGAATATAGAAGTAACAAAGTCTTAAAATTTGTATTATCTTCTTTACATAGTTCAAGAGGAAGGTTTATATGTAATCTACGTGGGCAAAGCCGCTGGCAAAAGATAGTCATAAATAATGAACACTCGTTTGATGGTATAATTCAACCGCAGGTAGGAGAACTTACCTCCCTAAATAACTAAGGACCTAGAGGACGGAACAAACATACGCCACCTTCAGATGGCTACAGTTCCTAATTAGAGCTAACGGCTCCAGGTCAGAGTAGATATTTACTTCCTGCGAACTGCGTATCAAAGACGACTGCGGAAATTAGGGGCGGCACACACACGCTGCACAAAGTGTTCACACCTCACTAATGGCGCCACGGAAACGATACCCCACGGCACTTCCTAACGACTATATTATCAACCAAAAGATTCCACTCATTATTTACTTAAAGCTCGGTTATCGTTTTGCCATCTACACAATCTACCTCCCCCATTTTCTCAGGCAATCTCTGTGTTATCGATTATCAATAAGAAATAATTGGGTAACGAAAATATCTAACAACATCGCCAGCTTTTAGTACTTTCAATAACAATAGTCGTTTAAAAACACTCCTACAGAATTGTACAGCTCTCAAATCAGGAGTCTTTATAATTATTATGCTAAAAGGAGGAGTGGAGCGAGTCGCGGATTCGTAAAATTGAAAATAAGATGTTGAAGCAGACCCATATTTTAGGGGACGGCCAGCACAAAAAATGTATTTACTTTTTTTTAAAGACATTTAGTTGTTTATAAGGCGGCCATTGGCCGGATCCCATTCAGTTCGGTCTCGTCGACTACATTAAACTGATTGCTGCAATTAGCGAATGGTGTAATTCTCGTTTTTCAAGCGTCTCCCGTCGCTGGGGCCCGTCGCTGGGCCCCGGCCCCTCACCCCCTTTAGGAAATTACTTGAGCCCCGCAGGTCGTGGCGACTTTCCTGGGATTAAATAAAATTGAAGAACTCGAATGAAATTGTTTTGGATTTCTCGTCTTGATCAGTTAGGTTTGTCGGCGTTCAACTTGGAATTGTGGCCTTAATTATAGTAAGTGGATTGCTAATCGCATTTATTTCGAGATTGTGCGGAATTTCTGCGAATTGTGGCGAGCTCGATTTGGCGACAGAATTATAGTGGTATTACTTTCATTGTTACCGCTCCCACAGACATTATTATTTTCAGGCGCAGTTTACTTAAAGAAAGGCTGGGATAAGGCTAATGTAGTCCAACCTAATTTAATTTATTCCTTAGAAATTTTCATTAACGTTTTTATATGAATCTTCTTACTATCTAGTCTTTCGTTAAATAAGCTTGAGAACTCAAAACTCTTTCTTACGAATAAAGTGATACAATTTGTATTTCAGTGCAGTCGAATGTATCGTGCGAGAGAAAAACGAATGTCATAAAGATAGCTAACTAGAGTCACATCACTGGCTCATAGGAGCCGAGCCAAGCAGTATTCTTAACAAGATGCAGCATTCGCCAACGAATCGGCTCTGAAATGAGGCAATACGAGAATTCAAAGGCGACGGTAAAGTGGTGAAATGATATATTTCTGGCATGTATCGCGAGGACAATAGCGGATTGTGTATGGGACTGTTATACTAGTTTTGTATTATGGAGGGGGACAGCAATAAACAGGACGATTGCACGGCCGGCCCTCGTCCCTGCTATATACGAGTTTATGTACGTGTACACTGTACATGTACAATCGCTGACATTGGTTATACGATCTAATAAAAATATGTCTTTTACTAGTATTTTTCTGATATAAAATATTGAGAGGAAGCGCGATTGAGGGGTGAAGTTTCAGAGATTGCAGGCATATCACTTTAATGAGGTGGTTTATTGCTTCACGATGCATAGAAGTAAGACATCATCATTTCAGCTGAAAGATGTCCCCTAATGGACATAGGCCACCCCCAATTTGGGGGTTTGTCATAATCGCCATGCTTGGTAGGTGGGTTGTCAGTAATGTAGCTAAATGAATAGAGAACGCTGCTGGACTTTCTCTAGTAAGTCCCTTAGTCGCCTTTTACGATACCCACTGGAAGAAATGGGATGCTGCTATTTTTTTACACATATATTACGTCCGGCACCACACTAAACAGAATGAACACAGAATACCAGAAAGTAATTGAATGAACTTTGAACGTGATCATTAGACGAAAAATGTCATAGAAAGGCAAAAGTATAAATCATAAACTTAGTCACCAGATAAATGTCTATCTACACACATGACTAAGCATAGTTCCCAAAGTTGAGGGGGTGACTCAATAGTATTCTATAATGTTACTCCAGTATACCGGACAAACAAACTTTATGGTCAAACGGTCACGCGTGAATTGTTCAAACTGCTATTAAATCTGCGACTACGTTACTGCGATGTAGTGTGGTGACGTAACGAAGTTTCAACCGCTCTCGCCCCTCGCACTATATCGACGGTAAAATGTTACATAGTGGCTAAAGTCGGAGTTAAGAGTGATTCATGTGGTACATACATGCAAATAAAATACCTCATAGTTATACTAATGTGAATTTACAACGAGACGATGGAGGAAAAATTGTTGCGCTAGCGTTTTAATAAATTCTCAGGTAACTACTGTTATGGACGACTGTACGCTCGCACGTATCATGTAGAGCATAAATTAATGATGCAGTCGGACACTGCTTTATATAACATGCTTACGTACGAAGGAAATGAGAATAACATTTATTTTATTGCAGTTTAATGACCCCTCAATAGCCACCGAATGTAGAAAAGAGCCCGAGTCACGCATCAAGACGTTAAGTAGCGTTAGGTAACAAAATCCCTCCTATAGGTGTACCGCCCAACTATTCCAAGTTTCGCGAAACTATTCGAGAAGTTATACAGGAAAGACGTAGTAACGTTGGAGGTTATTAGGCACATAGCTTACCCGAAACAATATCCTAAACATCAGGCGTAACATAGTTAGCTGTCAGTTTCGTATTGTGTGGGAGCGGTTGGGCTGCCCAGCCATAAACATAGATATATGAAAGTTAATAACATTTACCTAACGCAATAAAATATATTAATGTCAGTCCCTTGTAAGGCTGACCGACAAAGCGACACAGCGGCGCAATATGGCCTGTTTTCGTACGATCAAATATGGCTCCTTACACACGTACGAATAATTCATCGCTACGTATTGTTAATCTCTCACGCATCACTCTCACCGCTAATTGTTTCTTGTCGTTTGCAGATAGTCATATAATAATTAATCAGTTATTTATTGGTAATACGTTGTTATCGGATACTTCGTTCGCTTTATCTAATGGAAAAAGATCTTCATGATAACTTTGATCTTGATCGGCTTTTGTCTGCTTTCATTTTTAATGTAAATACAGCGTATATGTAATATTGTTGTTCCTTTGAGACTATGAGCCTTATTAAATATTTTCAGAATAATGGATTAATGCTACTTACGAAAATTAACTATAATAACTAGTTATGTACTTATCTACTTAAACAGATTATTAGTACTAAGGAGTAAGCTAAAAAATACCTTCATTTGCTAACATTCGAATCCATATTGGTTTCCGATATTCACACTTTTCACGTTCGCGAATTTTCGCAGGTATTACGCTTAAATAGAATAGGCGTGATAAAATAAAAAAAATTATGACATTGCTCCGGCGAATTGCTTCATAAAACGCAATTATCCCAGGAATAAGGCCAAGCTAACGATATGGGAAGGTTATTGGTTAGTTGCGAAAGACAAATCTACTTTGATTTCGGTGAAGTGCCTTTGTAATGCTGTTCAGGGGTGTAACTACAGGTCTTCAGTATCTAAGTATTAATTACACAGTAATGCATTTTTTAAAATTCTCGAAATAGTATGCAGAAATCACTTTTATACGTTTTATAAAATGTCCAGATATTATCTCGGTCAGGTAATGTGAAAACAACGTAGATTTAATGCCTTAAATGGTATTTTGAGGAAAGAACCACACATTACTTAGGCACCTAGATATAGCTTCGACGAATCATGTGTAAGTATTTTCCTTGTACTTTTAATATAAGTAATGAAATTCCGTATTAAACACGTTAACTGCCATGTCAGACTATGTGTCCGACACATTTTGTTCCATTCAGGCCCTGTCGGATATATAACCAACAACACATACAAAATCTGAACACTTGCTGCCTGGCGGCCATGTTTTTGGAATAAATAATGTATTTATGGAATAAATACTCTATTTAAAGTGAAATAACACAAAATATTTTTTTTTGACTTTGTTTATTTTTCTGATTTCAGTTAACGTGTTAATGTGGTAAGTTATAAATTTGGCGGCAGATTGTAGAGATTAAAGTTTGTCATGAAAAAGAGTCTGAAGGAAAAGCCACGACGGTAAAACTTCGATTAGGTCTATCTAAGTTGACAGTCAACAACGTTATCAGTAGACAGCAAATCGCAATTCGTTGTTGGAAATAGTTATGTCCCAAAAAAATACTGTCACGAACTCGGTCTAGAATCGGTTATCTAACATCGAACTGGAAATATTTAGGCTCTACATAAAAACTGGACTGGTCAAAACGATGGCGCTGGCTATCTGGGGTTTACCGACAAAAATAATTGTGATGTCACTGAAATTATTGACTTTTTTACCTACCGATAAAACAAAAACGGTTGGTTTCATAGTGACCTGTTCGGTCGCCGGCAACGTGATACTTTGGCAAAACCTTGTCTTCCTGGAGTACCTAATACTTCTGCTGTTGTACCTCAGAATGGCTTTTTTTTGTGCTTCGGAAATCGTCAAATGTCGTCTTCCGCTCTGGGCGGAGCGGGAGGGCGTGTCAGAGTTTTACTGAGTAAAACCCACCCGTTTTTCTTCAGTTGCCCATATGTCAGGGCCACGGTAACTCTTTCGAACAGATCTCGCGACCCTGGCAGGGTGGTTTTCTATCCCCTTTACTTTTCAAGGTTTTTATTAATCAAATCTCCGACTAAGTAAATTCTTTCTAGCATCTTTATACAGATGATTTATAAATTTAAAGGCGAACTCCTCTTGGAAATCTATCCGAACCTATCTAAACGATTAATCATGCAGTATCATAACCCTTAAATGCGACTGTAGCACGAGATATGGTCATCCCCATAAAGACGCAGGTTGTAGTGGTTGACAATTCTAGGACGGTTTCAAGAATCAACTGGACGACTGTTCCCCAAGTTTGATAACTCAGCTATCTCCTTCAGTGCAAAGACTTCTCTTGGACTGCCCAGCTGCGGGATATTAGCCACAAGGTATTTGTAAACGCTGTAGTTTTGAAGAGATCACGTTATTTTCTGCCACCAAGACAGCCATCAAGATTGCACTTGCACAATCGATTCTTCTCCTTGACTATGTTCCAAACGGGCTTAAGCACGCTCAACATTGAAGTAATGAATATTATTCACCATTGAGACTGAGATTTGACTACGAACGTTTCTAAAAGTTAGTAGAACTGCCCCTCACAAGTCTAGTTACTACGGTTACGTGCTCACTAAACAAGGTGTGAGGGTTTTATAACAGTTGCATAATTTCAGAACAGTTGCTGATGTATACCGTAACTAAACAAATATGTTTTATTGGTAGTGTAAGCGTTATACGGCATAGGGGTATACTCCGGCTTACGCGGTACACGTCGTGTGTAAATCTTTATTAGTAAGGCTATTAATATGTATGAATATATCTATTATTTAAAAAATGCCTATTGTAAAGCCTATTGTAATTTTTTGTTGAAGTGTTTGTTTTTTTTATATATTTTTGAGGTGTACCATAAAGTACCTATACCTATATGTGAAAATAAATAAAATATCTTTAGCTTCACTATTCTTTAGACAGGTACATACAATAGACAATACAATAGATTTAGGATACGCAGACCTTTGTCGCTTAAACATATAAACTGGAATAGACCGTGAATAATCTAAACCTAGTTAATAGTACCCAGATAGCATATTTTCCAACATCATTCGCAAATAGTTTTTGCATGGTCTCAGTTGGCTATATGTTTTTGTGCTTAAGAAAAGGATTTAGAGGGTCCATCCTGGCTCTAGTCCTAATGTCACTTTGATTGAAACTGTTTCGTACGTAACGTATATTCGAATAAAAAAATAGGTATTAAAATGATTTTTTTATATGTTTGGACTTTATTATTTACTAGCTTTTGCCCGCGGCTTCGCCCGCGTGGATGTCGGAAATTAATGCAAGAGGACGTACTACCGCGATAAGAATGTGTTATTCCAGGTTATATAGGTAATATAGACTCTTTGTGCTATTTTCGATCCAGATCCATTCAGCCATTTTTGCGTGATTGAGAAACAAACACCCAATCATACATATTTTCACATTTATAATATTATTAGTAGTAGGATTATAACTCATATTACTTAGGATTCATAGTTTATGAGAACATCATGTGTGTTGGTGTTTTTAAAATAAAAGTAATAGTATTCAGAGTAAGAAGACTGTGACATAGGGCTTGGTTTAGTTGAATATAAGTCTTCCTGGTTTTTCTTAACGCTCCTATTTTACCTATACAGACACTCAATCATTTACCAGACACCGAACATAATTATAGGAATAGTACTTTTGCCAGTGGCTTGGCCCGTATAGCTGTCGGAAAATATCACCCGGGAACCTACTACCGGGATAAAGTACCTAGGTATCCTATCTGTTACGTATCCATGATATAATACCTATAATTATCTTTGTGCCAAATTCGATCTAAATCCTTTTGGCCGTCTTTGCATCATTGAGAAACAAACATCCAAAAATCTAAACATCTAAGCCATTTCGCGGTCTCTTACTTGGAATAATACTATTAGGTTTATTTTGAGTATATAATGAACACACATGATATTCGCAATTACTATGAAGCCAAAGTAATATGAATTACAATCCTACTTATTCTGTACTACCCGGCCCCTGCCAACGCGCTCTGCGCCCACTTTTTAAATCTCTAATATCTTCTAAGATATTCATTTAAATTACATGCTATAAAGGGCCATATTGATCTATATTAAATGCACAATGTATTTAAGGTACTTAATTGGATAAGGATTAATGCTGTATTGCTTAAAATCGCTTCGTAAATAAGCCCTTATTTCTCGTAAAAAGTAAAAGATAAAAAATGGTTATTGTGGGTTATCCCTAAGAGATAGACATATACCATTCAGGACATTTTTGTGGGCCTTTTTAAGGTGTACAATACTGTAGTACATTATTTTGATCTATTTCGTAGGATTCAGCCAGGGTTCGAATTTTGAGACGTATGTCAGCGTAGTTTTCGAAGATAGTTATTTTTTTTTCTAAAATAAAAGAATCTTTCTAAAATAAAAATAGCCTAAGTTACTCCTTGTTACATCAGCTAACTGCCAGTGAAAGTCCCGTCAAAATCGGTCCAGCCATTTCAGAGATTAGCGGGAACGAACAGACAGACAGACAGACAAAAATTGTAAAAAATGTTGTTTTGGTATATGTATCGTGTATACATCCATATACACTTAGTAAAAAGTGGTTATCTTAATATTAAAAACAGACACTCCTATTTTATTTATTTGTATAGATGTATAGATTCATCGGAGTTTGTTAGTTTTCTAGTGCAAACTGGCCTGAATTTTGACTGGCCTGTTAGTTTAGTGGTTAGTGATCCTGACTGCTAAGGCTGAGATCGTGGGTTCGATTCCCACCCAGGACAAATCTTTGTGTGATGAGCACAATCATTTGTTCTGTGTCTAATTTATCTATAATATGTATGTATTTAGAAATATATAAGTATATTTATCAGTTGTCTGGTTGCCATAGTACCGAGGCTTTCCCTGGTTTGGGATCAGATAAAGGTGTGTTGGTTGTCCTAAGGATATATATTTAGGATATACATATATATAAACATGATGCCTAAATATTGGATGCTACATTGGCTTCAAAAAGATCTGTCACCTCTTGAAATGCAATATTCAGTTAAATTTTGATGAATCCTCGTTGTGATAAAAGTATCTGATCTCAGTCTGGCTGCATAAAAATTCACTGTATAAGGTTTCTACTTTTTTCGTTGTAGGCCACTGTAGACCATTTTCTATTTTATTAAGTACCTGGTACTTACTGCCCAGCCCACACTGTTCTCCCATACCTATTAACAAAATTTTATTAAAAAAAAATTGATTTTCATTCGATTTTTTTCTTTAATGTAATTATATGTAATTTAGTGCAGCTCATATTGAAAAAATATGTGACATCCCACTGGATGCGTAAATATCAGGTAATTCTTTAGTTGATTTTGGCGTCGCTTGTCTCGTCAGATAGTTTTTGTGTTCCTTTAATGACACATATTTGTGCTGCTACTTGTCTGTGTTGCCTTCCACAAATGATCACATACATATATTTGCCGTCATCTTGATGGCAGATATTAATGTGTGAATCATGAAATCAGATATTATTGCTGAGCTCTCCACAGTAATGTATTATTGCTCGTAACATGTCATAGTATAGTGTTACGATTTTTTTTAAAGTGCAACATATGTTTTGTAAATAAAATCGAAGTAAAATGTATAAACAGGTATACACAGATACTTCGGTAATTATTAATAACAATAACAAAATCATGGTCATCAAGACGACCAATCACTATAAGCAGCATTTGGTCACGGTCATAACACAAAGATACTACCCCCCTCGCCATATTTGAGGGAAAGAGGCAACTCGACCCCGACGCTACCGCAAGCAGTGACATCTAAGGGAACCCGACGAACTTACTGCCGGTAGCTCAGTCAAGAATATAATGATTAACTGTCGAGGTCGCTAGCTAACCACTCACCATCTCATCATAGAAAACATTGTAATTAGTAGATCATGTCAATAAATAAAGAAAAGAAAAAAAAAAGTTATACAGCGAAATAAAAAAAAATCCTTATAATCACGATACGTTAATTTTAGAGAAAGAACATAAACATTGTCTTGAGTTAGTCACAGCGATTTAAATAATCGTTGATGGAATACAAAGGTTGGGTTGTAGTTTTCAATTTCTGTCATGCATCCTTTATATAGGTCGATGATAAACCAAAATCCTCCTATAACTGGCCATTCGAAGGGCTAGTAAGTTGAGTAAGATTTTTCGTTAAATATAAACCGGTCATATTTTTTGTTCGAATCAAATTCAGAACCTCCTCTTAGTGCCAATTCCTTCATTTATTTGAACTACTAATAAAGAGCATAAAGCGGAGCGCAGTTCAGTTTTAATAATTATTAATAGTCAAGTATGCAATAAACACGTTTTAAGATTAAATTCGTTTATGAGTCCTAAAGCTAACGATAATGCCTCGTAAAGTACGCTATTTATTAATAAGTTTATTATTTTTGGCACAGCACCACAGGTTGATTTATGGTAATGGAATATTATGTGAAACGGTGGTTTTAATATCTGATAATTATAATACTCGAAAACAAAATGATTCATAAAAGAATTCTTCACGTGTTATCACATTTTTTTAAACCCTTAATTAAGCAATCAAAACGGCAACAAAAGATGACAACGATTCTCATCAAACAGGTCACCTCAATTGAGAACGAACTTTATTTACCGGTAAAAAAACAATCCCACAAAAATCTATCCCACATTCACTAAAATGGTTGAAAATCCCGCCGGCTGCACTTAAAAATCGCATATCTCAATCCTTTTGTTAGCTTTAACAATAGGTAACTGAACCAGTTGGCTGTTGAGAAAGAAACAATGGGATACAAATTTATAATGCAGTCTGGAAATGAATCACGTCATGCCTGGGTCCTTCGGGAGCCGGCCTGAATGAAAATGAACAACAATACTGATTCAACGTGGACATGAATATAAAATATTTTCAAATAATCCATCATAGAGAGAATCTCTCTGTTGGCTTATTTTCAGAGAAACTGGCAATCCGACATAACTTTGTACTGGGATGCTTCTTTTACTTGCCTTGTTTAGATTGTTCGTCTGGATTATATTTGTAGTTTTGCTAGGGGAGCGTACGGGAGGCGGGTAACTCACACATCAATCTTTATACGGGCGGTGCATCTTTCTATTGACTGACGAGACTTTGACGATCGACTGATAGCGGGATGATTACAGAAGATCCATCCAAAATACATGTAGGTATAGCATCAGACTCACTGAAGCGGAACAGGTGGCTTCGTGTATCACCACCACAATTGTACGATAGCGCGACCTCAATAACGTTCGGCTGAACAAATAGTCCTCTAGTTGCAATTGACTATCAATTCATGAAAGTTTGTAAACTGATGCAGTTACAATAATAGGTGAGTATGGCATGCCTCTGAAATCAATGCTGCGATCATGCTCAACATGAAATACAAATTAACATTGTGTGTCGCAGTTATGTTAATTTGGCTTCCAATTAACAGTGATGTACGATATTTTAATTATAATTATTGTAACTTGTTATTAAAGAAGGAGTTCGGACTTTTATATTAAATACATAGTATAAAATAAAATCGTTTTCATGTCTGTTTGTGTGAGTGCTCAGTTCTTTAAAACTACAAAGTGGATTTTGATGCGGTTTTCGCCGTAATTTACAGAATTTATTCCGGCAGGTTTATGTGCACAAACCGTGACATATCAAGCCATATTTTACCAGGTTTAGCTGACCTCGCATTGTATAGGGTTTTCGAACAATTAGAAGTCGGCTTATACTGGAAATCTATAAGTAATTTGATTTGTCGCCATGTGTACAATAAATTAATATTCAACTTAGATATAGTATAGAAGTTTTAATGTTTTTCGGCATCTTAGCAATTTTCGTGAGAAGTAACTTCGGATTGCTAGTCGCTTAAAACAATTATTTCCACCTTTTATTCATAAATCGTTGGTTTTCGTGTATTCTGGTTCAACGGCTTAAAAAATATACACGAGAATAATCACACAAGTTCAGAAATCCGGTGGGATTTATGTACCTATATATGAGTTATGGATAAACTACCACTAGGTACTACTATTATGTAGATTCCCCTGTGCACGAAAGTTTTGTAATAACACTCCGTGAAAAAATGGAAGTTGAAAAATTCCACGCACTCAATCAAGTGCAAAATCGTTGGATGGGTCCAAAACAAGAGTCATCCATTTTGTAAGCACTGCCGGCGCACGCTTGACTGGTTATTAACTCCATTACTGCGTAGCTTACTTAGATATTTTATAGGTTACGCCCACGTAACTTGTAGGCGTAGGCAGAAATCTATCGCCTTAAGTTTACACTATACTGTTAATAAATTCAAGCGAAGATTTCTGAAGCTACCAGTAGGGTTTGGAAGAAAAATAGATAGTCGATTCTCGGCAACTCCCATCCAGCTGCTACCAGCCACCCTGCGAATATCGTCGCTCCACCAAACCTACCTTACGTTTACCGATTCGCGGTCTCCACTCAAGAACACTTCTTCCTCAACGGTCATCGGTTCTACGGCTAATGCGGCCGGCCCATTGCCACTTCAGTTTGCTAATCCTATTTTTGGTGGAGTTCCAGGTCCAGTTTGGTGGTTTGTGACCTTAAATGTGATACTGATAGAAGCTGCCTACTCATTTTACACAAGTTACGGGGGGGGACACATTTTACCACTTTGGAAGTGTCTCTCGCGCAAACTATTCAGTTTAGAAGAAAAATGATATTAAAAACCTCAATATCATTTTTGAAGACCTATCCATAGATACCCCACACGTATGGGTTTGATAAAAAAAAATCTTAATGCGGTTCACAGAATACATCTACTTACCAAGTTTCAACAGCATAGCTCTTATAGTTTCGGAAAAAAATGGCTGTGACATACACGGACAGACAGACAGACAGACAGACAGACAGACTTGATAAATCTATAAGGGTTCCGTTTTTTGCCATTTGGCAACGGAACCCTAAAAATATATGACGTGATGACCCGGAAGTTTAGCGACTACGTTTTACCATGAGGTTACGAGTTTGAACTTGGTAAGAATCAATGTGGCTTTTTCAAAATACTGATTAGGTATGTTCTTTCTAAATATAATCTTGGACACTGATCTACAGTGAAGGAAAAAGTTGTCCGAAAGTTTGCAAACAGTCTGAAATCGCCAGCCAATGGGCCAAGAAGGACGTTCATAAACTTATCTGAATATTAATTCAAGATAATTACTTACAGAACTGTGAAAAAGTTTAAAAAATCAATTCGTTTAAGCAAATTGTTTTAATTAAAATAATATACGTTTAAATGAAATTCGGTTGTTACCAACATGACTCCATTTATTGCATTGTTCTCTTTTGAATTAATAATATTTTAAATTCGTAGAATTGCTTTTGAAATTAATTTTAATCCTTTTATTGTGTTTTTAAAATTATGTTGAATCAAATAATGAATGATTTTATTTCTGTAAGTAGGTTTGTACAAACAGTTTTACACGTCAATCATATTTTAAAACTAGATGAGGTCGGCGGTGCCTATTCTAAAAAGAGAATCCTAAACAAACTCAGAGGTAACCGTCTCCTTTAAACTCCAGACATAATCTTGGTCAGATCATTTGAGGACCATGTAGATTGGTGTCTGTAATGGTCTTTTAAGGAAGGAACTACACAGACTGAGTGAACCTATCCAGTCAGTGCACGGATTTGTCAGTAATCGTGTAGCTCAACTCAGAACATAAAGAGCACAAAGATTCGACGAACAATACATAAAGAAGTTAAACTAACAGATTATAATAAAAACTAACTGAGAAAGAGATAAAAGTAGTACTCACATTCATAATAATTAAAACAATGATATTATTCTTCTCAAAATAAATGTTCATGTCATAGTGCATATATAAATAAGAAATAAGAGAGGCTTGTGGCTAAGTTGGTCCGTGGATGGGTGACTGTGACGTGATGGGTGGGATCTTTACATACCAAGACACTCCCGTGCCACCGTTGGTCCCAGTTGTCTTTCGTAGATCTTAGACAGTCATTACGGGTCGTCAGAAGCCCGAAAGTCTGATAACCAGTCTTACCCAGGGGTATCGTATTGCCCAGTAACTGGGTTGTGGAGGTCCCAACATAGTTGAGATAAGGCTAGGCAGATGATAATTGTATACAGGATGTAAGTGTAAACACCGTTGTCATTTAACCCATGGGTAGTTTGACTTAAATATAAAATAACATAGGGAGTTAAAAAAATAAAAATAAAATATTTTCCTAAAAAGGTTTAGAATTAATTTACGCGCGAGAAATGAGCGACGCTACGACGCGGCGTTACGTGCGCTCGCTAGCGACACTGACAGCTGGCTGACTGGGATCGTGACCCGTGCGTCGGCGTCGGGCAACGCGGCGCACAGTGGGCCCATACTGAAAATTAGTGGACTTAGGCAACAACGTTACCATATCGATGCGATTTTTTTTTATATGACGTGTTATAATATTCCTGACAACTTTTATTCTTATAAAATTTCTTCTAAACTTGATAATTTGTCTTGAAAAAAATTTATTAGATTTTTTTGTATGGAGCGAATCACGTTTAATTTTTTTTCTTCAATTGTACTAATATGTTGGGTGTGTGGCGTGAGTATATGATAGCTAGGGTCATTCTCTATCCACGAAAAAAAAATCAGCGCCGGCCATCTGCGGCAGCGCGAGTAATCATTCGGTAAAAAAATAATAATTTGGAAGATTTTTTTTGTCATTTAAAATAAATTCAAAGATTTTTGATTTTTTTTTTTTTTCGAAGATTTTTTTTGTCTCATTTGGCTGTTTTCACCTTCTTTTTAGTTAAATAAATAGTTTTAATAGCGCATACGTACTTAGAACTAGTAATTCTGGTAGAGATTTAGTTATTATTGCATGTTATCGGTACAAATGAGTCATCAATCACAATGCAGGTGCTCTGCATTGTGATTGATGACTCATTTGTTTGTGCGCGCATAACTAATGAGTCATCGAAAAATGCTCGTCTCTGATTGGCTGTGTTATTTTTTAACTGCACGTTATCTATTGTTGAATAAATATATCGTAATGTTTCAGGTTATACTAATTTTGCTAATGATAGGTGAAATAATTTAAATTTGTACGGGCAAGTCGTTGATAATTATCTACATAATCAACTGTATGTATATTATTATAGTATAAGTTATCGTACGTATGATCAATATGAAACTGTGAAGTAATTGTAGCCCTGAAAAGGGCTGTTTGTCATATTCCTGACCCTGATGGGCTTTTGTGGGAATAATTTAGAGCCGGATCACATTATTTCTTGTTCCAGAAGTGCTAGTGGGTCCGGCAAATTTTCGGACTCTGCTATGAGGCATTCTTCTTCCTCCATAATTTCACTGTCACAGGGAGGCTCAGTAGTCTATAACAACTGAGTTGCTTCAGGCAACAACTCATTATGAACCTGTTTCATTATTTTAGGCCTTATGTAGGATATGTGGGGATCAGAGCTTATTAGAAGTCCATGGAGGATGTCTTCGTTTGTTGCTATTCTCCCCGTTTTCCGAGTGTGCCTCTCCCTGACGTTTCTGAAGTCCTTATTACGGGCTTCCGAAGCTTCTTCAGATAAGGTACCTAAAACGAATAAGTACATACATTTTAATTTCAAAACGCAATCGAGTCAAATAATACATCAAACTATATTTATTTTTTACTTACCGATTGGCAAAACACCAAAGTGGTTACAGATGTCTGCACCGTGCATTAGAAGTTTATGTACACTAACTGGCATGTAGTACCACGAATAGTGTTGCACGTACACATCAGTTGTTTCTCTACAGTATCTTCTAAATTTTTCACAGTCAATGTTTTTGCCTGATGATATGGCTTGTAGAATAACGGAAAATCTAAAAACCAGATTTTCGTCAATTCCCGTTATTCTGGAAGATCTTTTGTAATCTTGGAAAAAGCGCCTCGCTGTATTCCCGTCGTTTGTAGTTCCAAAACCCTAAAATGGGAAAACAATACTGTAATATACAATACATAGAGATATAATTCACAAACAACATAAAGAGAGCGAAAATTAAATACATACCTGTTTGACTATATCAATCAGCATTCCAGTTTGCTCACGAAACTCTTGCTGTGTGGTATTTTTTTTAGCTTGTTTCAAAGCCTTATGTTTGCCGCGAGCAGTCCATCGATGAAAATCCAGATTATAAGATATATGGAGAAGACATTCCATACACCGAATCTTCATATGCAGTGAAGAAATTCCTTGTTTGTAAATTTCTTCACGAAGTGGTTTAGAAGTCAAAGCGTCTAAATTATTCATCTCACTCGGTTTTGCCAAGTAAATGGGACACGTTGCATATGATGGTACTCCAGCAATAATATTGGCCACTTTTCCATCAATCATGGTCATATGCAATTCATGTGATACAATAATATTTCCACACTGTGTAGATATTCGTTCATCAATTTGTTTTTTCATCTCAGACTCTTCAGACTTTATTAAGTCAGCTGTCTCCGAAGTGAAAGTGAACTTCACTGGTCGACAGTACAGAGTTGAGCAAGGTGTGGGGTTCTCCCAAACTAGATTTTCATTCCCAGATGATGGCCTAGTGGACACTAGCCGAAGAGGGACGATGCTTATCATGACTACTGATGAATCATCGAACTCTGTAGCTGTGTTTGACGTTTTCTGTTTATAGTTACTCTGCGACGAAGAACCATCAAGTCCCCATTTCCAGGTCAACTTGAGTTCTTCATTTTAGACCTATCAACAGTATTTATATCAAGTAATATCCTCTCCACAGTGTGGCCCAATAGCGCTTGCAATTTAATGTGAGCTCCGTTTTCGGTAATCTCCATACTCTCTTGTGGTGGGTAACATCTTTTCTTGGCATTTACAAGCTTTGGATAAGATGGAATGGCAGCACAGTTTTCTTCTTTCAGAAATTGTCGAAGAGCTAAGTACTTCCATTTCTAGAGCGCAACTGATGTATAAAGAGCTAAACACTTATCTTCAGAGACAGTACTTAAGCTCTGCTTTTTGAATAGTCTCTCTTCTACTTCGGATAGCGCATCTGGATTATTGGAAAGGTATTCGACCACTTTTGCCAGATTCGTTTTGCCGTTGTCTTTCAATTTTGTTATGTACCAGTGCTGCAACTCTTCCTCGGAATTTTCTTCTACTATGGAAGTAGAACGTCTTTTTTTTTTGCTTATTACTTAACTCTTCGAACGGTTTTCTGTGCTCCTTTTCTGTAGATGTTCCCGCTTCCGCAGTACATACTGCAAGAGTAGGAACATGGCAATCTATATCCACAAGCTCAGATAAGGCTGCGTCCGAAAATCCCATCACACTTCTCAGATCACAAACAGGCCAGTTGATGTTTTTTTCCAACCACTTGCGATTAATTACACGATTCATAAAAGTTTTTTGATTTCTACTTGACTCTATCCACTTTTTATTTAAATTTACACAAAAAAGTCGACAGAACTCCTTGATTCGGTTCTTGTCTTCTTCAGAAACTTCGGTAGTCAAGACAGAAATGATACTTTCATACAGAAACATATGATTTTTCAGATCACCGCCACTTCTTAATTTCACAAAAAGATCTAGGTTGGTACAAAATCCAGCCATAGTTCTAATGTAAATATAAAAATACAAGTATTTCACTGTGTTCACAAACAAGCGACAAGAGCGAAACTAGATGGACTTAATGAATGTCTTTATATTTATAGTTAGTGTTAATTACTCAAGTAGTGGACATAACAGTGAGTGAAAATTATTCAGCCAATCAGAGACG
Source organism: Aporophyla nigra (assembly GCA_947507805.1). Classification (NCBI taxonomy): domain Eukaryota; kingdom Metazoa; phylum Arthropoda; class Insecta; order Lepidoptera; family Noctuidae; genus Aporophyla; species Aporophyla nigra. The sequence goes on along the minus strand of OX382301.1, from coordinate 14,077,070 downwards.
AGCATTTTTCGATGACTCATTAGTTATGCGCTTAGCCGAGTGCACAAACATATGAGTCATCAATCACAATGCAGGTGCTACCGATAACATGCAATAATAACTAAATCTCTACCAGAATTACTAGTTATAAGTACGTATGCGCTATTAAAACTATTTATTTAACTAAAAAGAAGGTGAAAACAGCCAAATGAGACAAAAATATGCTTTGAATTTATTTTAAATGACAAAAAAATTCTTCCAAATCATTTTTTTTTTACCGAATGATTACTCGCGCTGCCGCAGATGGCCGGCGCTAATTTTTTTTTCATGGATACAGAATGACCCTAGCTATCATATACTCACGCCACACACTCAACATATTAGTACAATTGAAGAAAAAAAAATAAACGTGATTCGCTCCATACAAAAAAATCTAATTAATTTTTTTCAAGACAAACTATCAACTTTAGAAGAAATTTTAGAAGAATAAAAGTTGTCAGGAATAATATAGCAAACCATATAAAAAAAATCGCATCGATATAGGAACTTTGTTGCCTAAGTCCACTAATTTTCAGTATGGGCCCACTGTGCGGCGTATTGAGACGCAAGTTTGTTGCCCTCGCGCATAGGGTGAAATGTTCTTGAGGAAAAATGCAGATTTTGTTAAAAAAAAGGTTGTTTTTTTTTCATTGATTTTACGTTCTATTAATGAAACCAAATCACTGGTTTCAAGGATAATGGTGTTAACCCTTACACCCTGTATAATCATCACCAAATGTAAGTTAACAATTTATCTATATGCCCCACTGAAGCTTGGCATCCAAAGTTAATTCCAGTCATAATTATAAACACCGAAGCGTCCATGAATTGTATTGAAACATTTTAAAAGAAACACCTTAATGTTTATCGTAAAAAAACGTAACACCTAAACAGAACTGTAAACCCTAACACAGATCGTTGTACCATTTGCTCGCAATTAAAACAGATTTATACTAAAAAAGCAGGTTAGTGTCCCGTATATGTTTTGTAAAACCATTGTAAAAGGCTTGGGTTCCGTAGCTAAGCCGTTAAGCCAGCGGTTAGCTAGCTCACGACGCTACAGCGACACAACCATGCCGCGTAATTGATTTTACACGACTAACTGCGAAGTGCTAACCCTGGTGAAGCTGACGCGAACGTTGCACTTCACGGCATTCAGTGACACGCACTCGCATGCGTCAAGAACGTAATTGTGTCAGTAGGGATGCCCCGAAGACAGGGTTGAAATGTCGGATGATAATTACTGTTCGTGTTTACGCAGCTTCCTTTGTTCTGTGTACCGCAGCTGGGTACGACATTATATTTGATAAGCTGGAATGATCATTAGTAGTTTTTTGTTTTCTTTTAAGTAAATTACTACAGAAATAGAAACATAAATGTATCCAATGCAGTTTTAAAATGTCAAAATACTGCTACTACTGTTAAAAGTGATGTATGTCAGATTGACGCTACTGATGAGCTTTCGGTCCTGGGTTCGGTTCCTGGGTCTGGCAAGGTGTTATTAGGTTTACTGAAATTTCTCAGTAGCAGCCCAGAGTCTCACCTCTGCCCTACCCTTCGGGAAAAAAAAATGGCGTTATGAATATCTTATGTTACTGCCAAAGTCTCAAATTACACGAAACATCGTGGTGAAATATGTACCGCTGTCTGTACAGCGTTAATTAACACAATAAATAACGCGATAGTTATCTAATAAACGAATTAAAACGATACTCGCTGTTGGAGTTTTACAAGGGGTAAAAACACCGCGTAACGGCACTCGCCGCTGTCATAAATCATTGTAGTACGCAAACTTAAGTAAAATAAACATGGTGGAAACTAATTAGTGTAGAAAATTCACGTGGGACCAAACAGGGTAATATGGGCGAAGCACAGTTTGATGTTGCGCTCACAAAATTAGGGAAGTTTAGGGCCAAAGTCGCCCCTGCCCGGAACAAGTTAATTTAAACTAGCCGAGTAATTTGCACAGAACCGTGACACTAATTCAATTAGTTACAAGGTATGCAAACAACGCGTGGCCTACACAATTGTTCTGAATTTTCACCCAAACCCACGCATAACTGTTATTATTATTGCCGAAATAATAAAACGTACGATAAAACATTGGATAGGGAAGACTCACTTACACATAGGGAAGCCTTAGTTCTCACAAAGTTTTCTCTCTCCAATAGAAACAGAACGTATCTTTACTTAAAGAATATTAACATATTTCTTCACATAAATAGGTATGTAATGATCATTTTTGCCATCGAAATATTGCTTCCGGAGATGAGGTTCGCCAAGAAACTCGGTAGTCATTTTCTCAACACGTCTGATACTTCGCGAACTGCCAAAACCTATAAAATAACTGTTTCCACAAATGGCTTGTTCAACCTATTTTGGTATAACTTTAATGATTTATAAATGAACTTCAAATCATGAAAAGACTTGTGTAAATGTCTAGACGGGCAGCCATTTCTAACTTGTTATTTCGAATTCTCTGTATAAAAGTAAACAGGTATTCAGTTTTTCGAATTCTACATGTTAAAATATTCATGAAGGTGGTTCAACGTGTAAGCGTTTAAGAGTTAATATTCTTCTGTAAGACGAGACGGCAAAAGCCTCTCCGAACCACGTAGGGATTTGGGAGGTTAACCCACTTTCTGTAGAGGTAACTTTAATTTAGTTACGTTGTTGGTCGTTTGTACCTTTGTCAAATTACATATCTACGTAATTTGTTCGTTGGTTTCTTGTTTATTAACCATGTTGTAACCGTTACAATTTCACGAGTGGCCAAATTATAATTAAGGACTTGTGTTTCTTAATGTGAAAAATTTACTTCAAGAAAGTGGACATCGCTGATGACAATTTTGATTAAAATATTCAGTTTACATCTATAGTATATATATATTATATATTTATAGCTGAAGAGTTTGTTTGTTTGTATGTTTGTTTGTTTGGTTGAACGCGCTAATCTCAGGAACTACTGGTCCGAATTGAAAAAATCTTTTTGTGTTGGGTAGCCTATTTATTAAGAAAGGCTATAAGGCTATATAACATCACGCTACAATGGAAACGCTGTCCTTCCGAGCTTAACTTGAATGCGTTCAAGATACTGCGTAATCGTTGTAGTCGTATGTGTAGAGATGCAAAGAAACGCTACTTTCACAATTCTCTCGACAATCGTAACTCTTCAGAGGTCTGGAAATTTTTAAAAACTGTCGGCATTGGTAAGTCTCCAGTTATTTCCAGTAACGACACTGACGTGGGTGCTCTCAACAATTATTTCTCACATCCCCCTGTTACGTTGGATCCTCACGTCAAATCAGCTACTTTAAATAAACTCTCCTGTATGCCAGCGCCGCAGTCTCCTTCTTTCGAATTCAGGCCTGTAGATGAAAGTGAGGTTAAAAAATCTATTAGTGCTATCTCTTCTACAGCAGTTGGTAACGATAATCTTTGTTCAAGAATGATTTCTCCTATCCTCCCCACTGTACTTCCTGTTTTGAGCCATATTTTTAATTTCTCCTTGTTTTCTTGTTCTTTTCCTGAGGCTTGGAAACAAGCCCATATTATCCCCTTATCTAAAATTTCAAACCCCGTTTCACCAACCGATTTCCGACCCATTTCTATCTTACCATTTCTCTCTAAGATTCTTGAGCACATTGTTTATCAGCAACTTTCTGCCTTTTTATCTTCTAATGACGTTTTTAGTCCTTTTCAATCTGGTTTTCGACCTGGTCATAGCACAGTAACGACTCTTTTAAAGGTTACTGATGACATCCGCTGGGCTATGGACCACAAATCTCTCACCTTACTTGTACTTCTGGACTTTAGCAGTGCCTTTAATTCTGTTGACTTCGACATCCTTCTTGCGATCCTTAAATCTCTCAATTTCTCTTCTTCTACTATTGGGTGGTTCGAAACTTATCTTAAGGGCCGCTCGCAGCGGGTTTGTCTCGAAAAGTGTTCTTCTGACTGGTGCTCTCTTGCTGCGGGTGTGCCTCAGGGTGGCGTTCTCTCTCCCCTCCTCTTTTCTATTTTTATTGACTCTGTCACCAGACTCATCTCTTCTCACTTCCATCTCTACGCCGACGATCTGCAGCTTTACACTCACTTCTTGGCGCAAGATGCGGATGCCGCTGTATCTGCCATGAACAGAGACCTGGATGTAATTAGTGAGTGGTCGCGGTCTTTTGGACTGCTGATCAACCCTAAGAAATCCCAGGCCATAATTATCGGCGGCAGATATATGCGGAATAGGCTCAATGCTGCGTCGTTGTCTCCACTCTGTCTGAACGGAGTTCAGATAGAATACGCGAAAACGGTTAAGAATCTGGGGGTGACCATGGACTCTTACTTATCGTGGAGTGCCCACGTTGCTCAAGTCAGTCGCAGAGTGCACTTCACGTTTCATTCATTGAAATGCCTCCAGAGCTTTCTGCCCTTCAACACCAAAATTTCCCTTGCGCAAACTCTTATTCAGCCCATTATTGACTACGCTGATGCCTGTTATTTGGATGCCAACGAGGAGCTTTTAAATAAACTTGAGCGTTTGCAAAATATCTGCATTCGTTTTGTTTTTAATCTTAAAAAATATGATCACGTTTCTAACTTTCGCAAAGTTCTCAAGTGGCTCCCTATTCGACTTCGCAGGAACTCTCGGATATTGTGTCTGTTATTTAACATTCTCCACAACCCAAAGACCCCATCCTATTTGCGGGAACGCTTCTCCTACGCCCGTCCTTTAGATGCACCTTGCAGGTCGCATCTTAGAAGTCTCCTCAAGTTCCCTCCCCACTCAACCGACTTCTACTCCTACTCCTTCACCATGCATGCGGTTCGGTTATGGAATGCACTTCCGCCTGACATAAGGAACTGCCCTACTATTGCTGTATTTAAAAGAAGAGTGAAAGAACACTATCTCTCCACTTTGTCATAATTGCTCATGAATGTTTTTATTTCAATTACATTATTAGTATAATATATATTTAGTGATATTTATTCTAGAAGTATTTATGTATGTTTGTATGTATGTATATTTTTATTTTGTATGTTTATATTTAAATTATGGTATTATTTTTCTTCTACTATTACACACGTTGTCTACATCTCTTTGTATATTCTCTCCTATTGCAGGTATGCTGGAAGAGATTTCTATAGAAATAAGCATTACCTTTGTACATATTTTTCTGTTCCTTTCTTCTTGTCTATTTATATGTGTGCATAAATGGTTAAATAAAATAAAATAAAATAAATATGTTGAATGAAAATGAATGAAATGAAAAAAAAAGATGTATGATTTACTTAGTGTCCGGTAGACCAATTCTGCTTACCCATTCAGGTTCTTGCTTAGTTTGTAAGATCTATGGGCCATTCGAGCCTGAAATTATTGTTTTATAATTTAATGTAATATTTGCGTCTACGATTTTCAAATCAGTCGTTTATTCTGGGAAATAATATTTGCAAGTTACCATTAAAAGTGTGGAAGTAGGTAAGCATCTGCTGCAAAAATAAATACTTATTTAGTTCTGTTTTAAACATACCAACAAATTCATAAACTAAATTGCTCAAACTTTTCATATTATAATTTGTAATCGTATTCGCTCTGAGAAGTTTTAATTAATGCGTTAAACTTAAAATTAGTTAGCTATTTTAATTATATTCTTAACAATATAGGTAACTTTTACTACTCTGCTGTAAAGTATAATGAACAACTCCAAAGGAAACTTGGCAATGAACTACCATAGCAATTATGATTTTTACAAACATCTATAATACCTACGTCCATACGTATATGCCTATATGTCGACTCCGTTGTTGTAAAAACCGTTAGCTGTTTTATAAAATATATCCATAATGTGAAACTGCTGAAGAATGTTCAGGTGGATTGTCATTGCGTTACGTTTTACAAAACTGCTAATCACGTTAAGACGTACTACGGCTTGTATTATGAAACCTGTCAGTGACTAACCAAGGGCATCTTGACCAATTAGCTTAGGTTAGGATGGAACAGTGACTAACCGCGCGCGAGCCGAGCGAGCATTACGTCCAAGTTGGTCACAGTTCATAAATGCCTTCTGAATTGATTATTATAGTAACTTTTAATATGTATTTTTTTTAAATGTATTTTGCGATACTCACCGTCGATTGAGCCAAATAATATAAATTTTGGCTCTAGACAATAAGACTCAATTTTAAATGTATAAAGTACGTGGGACACTCAGAAAGTTGTGCAAAAATTAAAAGAAGTGTTCTATAGGTAAATATTTTTTGCTAGTATACCATTCGGCCTTGACGCTTCTTTGGTTCCGTAAAGGGATAGACACCAAGTAGCCAGTCAAATTGAAAAATCTCGCGATCAAAATCTTCCCCCCGCTTCTAGATCGCTTCACTTTGGTAGGCGTTGATTCGTTTTGAAACTCCCAAACCTTCGACTGGCGCTTCGTTTCTGGATCGTATTGATAAGTACAGGACTCATCACCTGTAATAATATCGTAAACACGCCGAGCCTGCTTCAAATTTGTTTATCATATCACGGCACCATTCCACCCCGGCTTGCTTCTGAGCTTCGGTGAGGTCGTGCGGCACCCAGCGTGAAACTATCCTCTTCACTCGAAGATGCAAGTGTAGAATCTTGTGAAAGCTTCCCGATCCGATCTGCAGTATGTGTTGAATCTCCTGATACGTAATTCGCCTATTGTTTTGGATTTAATTTTTCACTGCTAGCACGTTTTTCTCCGTAACAGCCGTCAAAGGGCGACCACTTCTTTCTTCATCCCCCAAAGTCGACCACGTTTGAATTTGTTATACCAACGATACACAGTTGCCTTGGAAGGGCCTTTATCCATGAATGCAATTTGAAGTCTATCGCATGATTCGTCCGGTTTCAGGCGACATTTGAAATCGTAAGAAATCATAGCGCGCAAAAGTTCCCGGTGCAAATCCATTTTCCAATGAGACACGATAATTTAATTAGCTCGCAAAAATATGGAGGAAAATTTTGAAATTGGGACGTACCGATTTTTACTCATAAATAATCTTTTTTTTATAATAGTTTATAACTGGCCAGTCTCTCATACAAAAAAACTTTTTTTCGCAATACTTTCTGAGTGGCCTGGTAATGCAAAACGATTTTCTTAATATTATAATAATGGTCAGCTTTAAAAATAAGGATGGGTCGTGCCATATATCTATCATATGCATCTAACTCAATACTTCGGGTTTTGAGTTGGAGTGTATGAAGTATTGCAGTAATTATGTTACATGTTGTATATATCATTAGCATTGTAAATGTGAATGTAACTTGGTCTATTTGTCTGATACAGTTTTACCTCTTAACAGCTGAAAAAAATTTGATAAAATATGACACATGGATTAAGGCATAGGTTTTTATCCCTGTAGTCATCTACCGTGGGATTGTTTCTCATCTTCTACAGGGCGAAACCGCGGGCAAAAGCTAGTTCAATATAAGATAGATAGACTATTGTATTGATTCTTGTAGAGACGTTCTCTTTTACGAGGCGTTTACGAATACAATAATATATTAATCTAAAATACTATCAATTTGTAGGCTCTTGTGGTGTAGGAACTCCTAGTACAAGAGCCAGGGCTACACTCAACTGAGATTCAACTCAACTCAGAGTCGCGAGATTAGTTCGAAAGAGATACCGTGGCCCTGGCACATGGGCAACTGAAGGAACACGGGTGGGTTTTAGCCAGTAAAAGTCTGACAAGCCCTTCCGCTCCACCTAGAGCGGGAGACGTCATTAGATGATTTCCCACCCACAAAAAGGGCTACACTCAATTGTCTTAAACTGTAAATAAATAAATAATAATAATTATTATTTAGATGTCTTTGAAAAATCTCGGGACCCCGGAATCGGACCTTTAGAAGGCGTACGAGGTCCCGAAGCTAATTCACAGAGGTCCTTTAGACAATTTTAATTGATAAGGAGGCGATTATTCCTTCACGGACTATGCAATTGTACAGTTATTGTCAGAGATTTTCTGAAAAAGAATATTAAATAATCCCTCTCTTTGTTCTGCCTTCGAATTAAATAACCCACTACAATGACATTAGACAGCCCTTCTTAATTCACTCATTACGGGCAAAGAAAACGAACCATTGTAAACAAAAACAATGTTTTTTATGAGCCATGGACGGTACGTTTTTTATCTCGAGGCGAAGGGTTCCATCCTGTGTTGGTGTTACAATAAGACTGAAGTCCGGTTACTGTATTTTACCAACCGTTACCAACTGGTTAAATTAAACTATGAATCCTGTATTTTAAAACATCCTCATTATATTAAAAAAATACAAGTTGACGTTTTTCGCTTTTTTAACCGACAAAAAAAAACGAAGAAGGTTTTCAAGTGGACGCGTATTTTTTTTTAAGTACGCATAAATTTTTATAGAGTGGTCCGTCCGATTTTGATAAATCTTTTTTTTTTGGTATCGATGTCTCAAGATCAAAACACTTGAAATACAACTTAGATTTATTTGTCTACTTATGTACTTAATTTAAAAAAAAATTAACTATCCGAAGGCTTTTTAGGCTTTAGTGTCGTAAGATCAGTGGATTAACTGCATAACTTACTAACAGTAGGAATCGCCTTCATTTTGACAGTTCAACAACATTCATTGCGTTATTTACGTTGTTGAGCCGACAATTTTTTCGACCGTATGACGCAATGGATAGTGCGTTACGCAACTAGGGTGCAGGTTTTGGTTTCAATACAAGTACAAATATTTATTTTTCTATTTCTATTGTGTTTATAGAAAACTCCTTAACGGAATTTTGGTGTTACTTTTACAAAAACTTTTAACTGAGATTGAAATCGATTCCCCGTTTAAGCGGAAGAAACGTTCCCGAGGGAAATTAAAAATAATCGTTTGGGTATCGTCGCAGGTAATACTTATATTGTAAGTGATTACTTTAATATATTAGGTAAAGTTCGATAAATGGTAAACATTGAAGGCCTTTTTAATATAGGGTCTGCACCCTGCGTTATATTGAATTTATGAAAAAGTAATTTAGCATTTTATAAATTGATTCGTAAACTTGAAGGCTTTTGAGCGTTCGACACTTTTATGAATGGTTGATAATGTTATAACTAGCTATGTGCCATCGCTAAAAATGATTCGCTTCAGATATTAGCCAGAACAAACAGACATAAGGACACAATACAACAATTTTAAATGATTTTTGATGTAAGTACCGTATTATTTATACGTATATATTTTCATATGCATTTAGTGAAAAGCTGTCAATTTGAAATAACTAACAGACACTTCAATTTTATTTATTTGTATAGATGTATAGATTGTCAACTCTGTCGATATAGCGTCGTTAAGTATCAATTATGTAGCTATTACACTGAAAGAGATCGGTTGGTTAATTCTTAATTTGATCTTTGAAACCGAATTTTATGTTCGTAATATGATCATAATACGTCGTTCATAAGACGTTCTCTGGCAGAAGTTGTCTGATACTAAGGTGCCGCCGGAGCTCGTCTCAGTTCTACGATACTGGTACATGAATCAGGAGAGTCGGGTGCGCTGGGCAGGAGAGCTCTCAGAGTCAAGCAGGCCAGAGTGTGGCGTGAGGCAGGGTGGCCTGACATCACCTTTGTTATTTAGTTTATACGTGAATGCACTGATCGAGCGCCTCAGCAGCACACGAGTCGGTTGCTTTATTGATGGAGTCTGTTTCAATAATTTAAGCTATGCAGACGACATGGTGCTGCTGGCCCCCTCGGTCGGTTCGCTCCGTAAGCTTCTCGATGTCTGCGAGTCGTATGCTGCTTCTCATGGCCTTGTATACAACGAAGGCAATTCAAAATACATGGTCTTCAAGTCCGATACCAAGGGTCCCTCCACCGTCCCGCCTTTGTTACTAAACGGTGTGGAGTTGCACAGAATGTACTCTTTTAAATACCTGGGTCACTTGGTCACGGACGACTTGAAGGACGACGCAGATATGGAGAGGGAGCGCAGAGCATTGTCGGTTCGAGCTAATATGCTGGCCCATCGGTTCTTCCGATGTGCGGCGGCGGTCAAAATAACATCGTTTAAAGCATATTGCACGTCGCTGTACTCGGGGAGCCTGTGGTTCAGCTACACTCAGAAGGCCTACAATGCTCTGCGGATCCAATACAACAACGCATTTAGAGTGCTGTTGCGGCTGCCTCGGTTCTGTAGCGCGTCTTCCATGTTCGCTGAGGCACGTACCGACTGCTTCAGTGCTGTACGTCGTAAGAAGGCGGCGTCGCTGCTAAATAGACTCCGTGGCAGCCCCAACAGCATTCTACGCGTTATAGCCGGGAGACAGGACAGCCCGTTGGTGACGTCGCTTGTCACCTGTACACTGTCTGTGTTATTAGTTAAGTACTAACATAGGTTAAGACTATTGTTACTAACCCAATGGATTTTTGTTATCCGATCAAATAAAAAAAATGTTTTTATCCGTATTTACGTCTCTAACAAAATCTCCGGTAGCGTGTGTTATTTTAAGCTCACGTAAAAACCTAGAATTTCTCTTTTCAAACCGAATAAAACTTTGCAAGTTTGATTAAAAGCAGAAAGTTTTGTACCTTAGTATACGTACTTCTTACGAAGTTACAAAGTCTAATCTACATTCAATCCTAGCTATGTACACTTGGGTGATCAAAGCAAGTCACTGGGAACATTGTAGTTTTGTTCAGGCCACTAAAAGGTCACTATGAATTTTTAATGGTAACTATTTCCCAAGAAAAGCGAATCGTATTATAGTCCTCGGGTCAAGTCGGGTCTCTTAATGTGACCGGAGAAAAGTGTCCATAAATAAATAAAAAAAAAGTAGCAACAGGCCTTTGTGCTACGAACAGCTACGGGTTGCTACGAGTTACAGTTACGAGTGCTACGACAGGAACAGAAATGTATTTCTCTTGGAAAATGTTACAATTAAGTCAAATAATGAACTTGTTTATAATGTAACTGAACGTGATGAAAATTTGTTTTGTATTTTATTATTTTAAAATGAATTAAAATTAAAACATGCTGTTCGTAAATGTATATAGCATTTTTATCTTCGTAAGCGGCGCGCGCTTTACTTTTGGTTACTAAGTGTACAAATGCGCAGGAGTTCTCGGTACCTTCTGAGACAACTCCCAAAGTTAGAAGTGTGTGTGGGTGTGTGTTATGTGTTAATGCTACTTATCATCACGCACACATTCACAACTTGTTTGTACACTTGGTTAACATAAATAAAGCTCGCGTCGTTTCATGAGATAAAAATACTGGTAACTGACAAAGGTGCACCTTTGTTTTCAGAAGCTAAGTTAATCAAAAATAATTAACATTATTTGAACAATGATATATCACAAGAGCCAGTCTACCCGCTATGCCTACCACATTCATCATTTTACCTAGAATCAGACGTTCAGTAGTCAAAGGGATACTGCATTAGTCAATGGACGGTATGCAATCTGTCTTTACATCACAGAGATTGTATCAACTTTGTGGCATCTCCATTCGGTGCCAAACGTGGTTTCAATTAGCTCTTTGTGTACTAATTGTGTCTTTGCTTATCTCGTGAAGTATCTTAATCCTGGCTGTAGATACGGAAATGGGTATTAGGAAGTGCGAAATGCTTCCTATATTCTAAGAGAACTAGTTAAGATTTTGTTCAAAATATTCCAGATTTTACTGAGGATCAAGTCCTTACTACCTACCTTCTATCAGTAAGAAAATTATTTATAACTAGCTTTTGCCAGCGGCTTCGCCCGCGTGGAGGTCGGAAAATATCCCGCAGGATCGTACTACCGGGATAAAAAGTAGCTTATGTCCTTTCTTAGGCTCTAAACTATCTGTGTACCAAATTTCATTTAAATCGGTTTAGTAGTTTTAGCAGGAAAGCGAGACAGACAGAAAGACAGAGTTATTTGTGCATTTATAATATTAGTGTGGATGTGGATTAGTGTGGATTGTCAGCTAACAAACATTTAATTTTGGTATAATCTGTTCAAACAAGTAGGTACCACGGGTGTATTTTGAAGAGTAAGGTCATGCCGGTGTAGGTATCGTGAAGCAATTAGGAATTAACAACAATTTCTATCAACTATACCCTAATAGCGGGGATTAACTATGTAACCTGAAATATTCAATTCGGATATCCGTCTTTCCCATAATCCGGATCAATCCCCGATCACATAATTCAATTTACTTTATCCCTTGCCGAGAAAATGGCTGTGTATTTTCGTCGATAACTAAGTTAATAATTTTTGATGACGCCATCATTTCTTCGGAAAATCAACTGCCATTGTACGAAATTAATACCTTGTTCTCCGTTACCTAACTAAGTTCAATTGTGCTTGAAAACTTTATAGTCTGGAAGTGAGTTCACGTGCATTAAACTGCGCATTTGTGCAATTTAAAAATTCACCAAAGGCAGCGGTCAAACTGAGTATAGAGCTAGACCCTGTTGTGTTGCCGGTGACTACGGTATTTAAACCTATTCAAAGATAAATAAAATCAAAATATTTTTATTTCAGATACGTTTCTACATGGGCACTTATGAAAAGTCAGAAGTTAGGTGCACGGCTCCAATTTATTGATTCCAATGGAGAAGAGCCGATAAAAAACTCAATGGTTGCTCTTTTAAAAATAATTGGCTTTTATAATAAGTCGTATGAGTAAGCATTTAATCAAATCAAAAGATTATTGAACACTCCCGAGTTTTGAATATCAATATTTGAATAGAATATTGAAAATAAAAAGATAAGAACCCGTGAAATGTCCAGGGGGTTCACAGACGCGAGATCATTCGATAAGGGGCTGAGCGCGGAAAGACTGCGATGTGAGCGGTTACCCAATCCTAGACAAATATTTGAAATATCAAGCAAAACAGGGAAAATAGAAAACATTGTATGGCAATGATATCTCACATAGAACAGAGGGTTATATCATCAAAATCCGATCATTGGGGAATAATTGGGATACCCATGTTCGAAAGTGGGCAACGTGAAGAAAATTATGGAAATCTTTTAATTATGAAACTACATATAACTGTTTCCAATCTCATCAATTATTTAAAGATATTGAGGTTTACATTGTGATCTATGTGTATTATTATAATGGAAAAACATTTGAAAAGAATATCAAAGTCAACTATTTTTATTTCAGTTTTATAGCAACAAGCAATTCAGACGTAAGTGAAACCCCTTTGAAGAATGGCAACACATATATCTCAGGCAGCGAATTCGTTCTGAATAGGTGGAGCCGACACCTCCTGCCATCATCTCCCCGAGTAGATGCAATAACGGCAACGTCGCCAAGATATGTGACCCATTTGATCATCTCAACGTCACACGATTGAAGGAAAAAGGTAATAAGGCATTACAGCCTATATATTATATGGGCTACTTATTAATTAGGGTAATGTGTGTAATATCCTGGTAGTGGTCAGGACATGGTATACTTTTATATGATGTAGTTACTTTAGTTAATTAATTTTTGCGGTTTGGGCAGACATCGAAGTCGACGATCACAAGTTTATTTGGTAAATTGGTTTAATGCGACATAGAAAAAGCATAAATATCCAACTTTTTATAGGAAATATTAGTACAGGATGCAAAATCATCGGTATATTTCTAAAGCAAATCTGACTCTATAAATAAAATCACTTACCAACTTCTAACAGTCAAACATACTTCTTATACTGATATCACCCTAACCGTTTCCCCCCCACTTAACCCTTTCAGGGGATGACAAGCAGCTAATGCACTACGTTTTCCCCTCAAGCTCAGTAGGGGGTAATGTGACGTAATAATGTTAACAATCTTTATTATTTTTCCCAGTTGTTTTGGACATTTTTCGCATTGCCTGTCCATTATCAATAATGGTACATAAATCACTTAGTTGAAGGCATTACCTTGAGTGAAAGCGCTCCAAGCTGTCATTACTACTCCGAAATGAAAGTCGTAACCACCATTTAACAAATTATATTCATTTATTTAGGTGATTTGCCAGCGGCAACATTAAGTACCGTTCTGTATTCAAAATGGATGTTTATTAAAAAATTCTATTATTTCTCGAAACAAGATTACAAACAATCTTTTATTATTCATACAAATGTAAATGGAGATTTTTCGTGGAATCATTACAATTAAAGTATCAAAAAGTTTCTCACAAATGTGGAGCTTACAATATCGCTTCAAGTTATGGCGGTAACACACAAACAATATTAATTTATTGTCAGAGAGCAACGTCTGCCCCGTTTCACTTTTATTTTACTTAACTTGCGAACTCTAATGAACGTGCAGACAACTTTACAACTGGCTACCTTTTAACTACAGAAAGTCTTTCAATCCGTTGCGTGATAAGTCACTGTAAACACTTGAAACAGACGAACTATTACGTTTAATTATACAGTAACAAAGACTTATGCCGGCTTATCAGTAACCACTCCAACTTAACAGCTATGAACCCCAGTGGCTTCTGTGTACAAATTATATCGTTCCACACTTTAATGGATACAGTCCCGATAGAAACGTGTTTTGTGCAATTTGATATTAACTACGTTTTTTTAATTGTATACATCGCGGTTTTATACGTGGAAGTGCGCTTGCATGATATTTGAATCAAGATTTTTTTAAAGTAATGTGTGGGTCTTGAATTATAGTGAGGAAAAATGTTTTTCCCACTGCTTTAAACTCAATAACACACGCAGAGAAGAACGAGAAGTAATGAATTTTCCTGATGATCAAGTAATTACACGGTACCCGTCTTTCTGTAAACGATTGCTTGACAAAAGGAATCATGTATTTTTTTATCTCCCTTATTAAACTCACCTTTTTTCGATTACGCCTCACGTTCAAAAGGGGAATTATGTACGCGCATAATATTCCTTTACGTAACCCAAAGTAGATCGGAATGTCAATACTCTCACGTAACGCTACTTGTTCACGTAAAGCTAATAATGTAATTCGATCATCTTTTGTTCAATATTTACTTCCTCCTCGTGCTGAATACCTCTAAATTGTGAAGTTGAATGTCTTTTCAATGTATGGCTTTATGTGTGAAACGGAGTCAAAGAGAGAGATATCGGGAAGTGCTCTGTGACGCCGCCCGCGCCGCCCCCGCGCCCGCGCCCTGCTACGAGAGAGATGGCTTTCAATATCAAATTGAATTCCGCGGTTCATTGATTTTCAATTTGTTAGGGAGTACTCTCATCGTTTACCATAGACACACTGGAGATCCGACTATTGTAAATCTTCCGAAAATTTTCACGACGAACAGTCGTCCATAACTTTTCTTGAATGCAGGAATTTAGGAGGGTGATAAAGTTTTCGTTTCCCCTTTTAAGGTATATTTCAATTTAATCAGTTAAGAGTTCATGTTAAAAAGGCGAGTAACCTCATTCAGCTGGCTGTTTATCTTTCTTAGAAGCTAAGTGGAATGTAAAATAAACTAACATCCGATTTAAAATATGGGATTAGCTCGAAAGAGGAAAACCTTTTACTCTTGCGCTTTAGTCTTTTTATAAAGTAACTTTGTTGAGCACACAGAAGGTGGAGAAGTTGTGCACTCATCTTATAGAATCTGAAATACTGAGTGGGAACAATAGATAATATAATCCATATTTACTTCGTTGTGAAATGTGCAACTGCTGAAAGTACTTATAGCAAAGTTTCAGTTGTGATTTAGTTAAAATCCTCAAACTCGTTAAACTTCGACTGCGACTATGCGTCGGGAGACGTTCCCATTTATTCAATTTTGTGAAATTAATTATTTAATGTTTCATTTTCTGTTGTTGTTACATTGTTAACTGCTAGATATATTCCAATTTAAATAATTAAAAATCAAAGGTAGATTAGCAAAATATTCTTAGACAATATTTTCTATAGATACCCTTGTCTACCTGTATAAAAGTCATAGTGAAACAAACAATTACAAAACAAAGAACGGACCGAATGTCTCTTTATTTTTTCAGACCTTTGCAAATGTCTTATGTCAGTCCACCATTCGGAAGGGTGGAGCCGAGCCAAAAAGCCATGTCCGTTAATGACAAAAAAATCATTAGCTTTGCAGCTGTATACACAATCGGCTTTTATTTATCAATAACGTTGCAAAGAAAAGTAGATTTTGCCCTAAGCATTTTGTGGAAAGGAAATGTGTTTCCCATGATTTATATCCCGAATGGGGGCGTGAGGTGGCCGGCTCATATGAAGCCGGCTGCCCGCTGGCGATAAGCTGTAGCCTTTCTATACACTAACAAAGAAAATAAACAAGTTGCCCCACAACCTTACGCTCCGCCAATAATCTCGGAGGGAACGAATAACATTGGGTCGTTATATAACTCTTATTACAGACGAAACATTCACGAAAGTATCGCTTTAAGTGCCTATAAACTACGAACTCCATAAAAAGAAAAGGGGTTTTCAATTAGACTGTAGCGCTCTTTGATTTTTATATCTCATAGTATATTAACTGACCGAGTTCCGCGATCCCTTTATTGGTTTACGATTCCTCTAAAAAGGTACGTGTATACTAAATTGGTCGATCAGTGTTTCCAGTTTCAAAAAGACGCCTTGTTCCGTATTTTCAAAATTCGTCGAAGAACGTATTAAGTTATAACGAATAAAACCCATTTCTGAAACTCACGAACCCCTAAAATACACGGTAAATTGATCCCCATCATATAAATATTTTGCGTGTTTAACACCCTGAAAATGATATACCTTCGGAAACATAAGCACAGGAATTCAAGGCAATAAATCAAAAGTAATAACTATCCGCTTTATCTGATCCCAACGAGTTTTATTGCTTTATAAAATTTTATAACGAGAAAACTAATCCAATATTTTTCTAGATACGGTGAGGCAAAGAAATACTTCTTATATTGTGAGTTTTATATGAACAAGCGCTAGAGTACCAATGTTTAATATAAATCTGTCTGTAGGTACGACTAGAAAACAATTATTTAGCAATTTTAGGCGAAAAGTTTATACAAGCCCTAATTTATAGCACGAAATAAATTAGTCCGCCTTTTCAGACCCATTTTAGACCTCATGTCAGTTAGGTACTTGTGGTATCAAAATGAATAAAGAACTTACCACTTACTTGTTTTATTCGTGTTGAAATTTCAAGAGACTAACAAAATAATAGTGTCGTCAACAGCTAGTATTTATTAAGTGGGAATGTGGTATTTTGCTATACAAAATCAAAGCTTTTATGGGATTTGATTTTAAGTATGAATTTGTTTGACTTCATAACATTAACTTCCATTTATTATGATTTTGATCTCTGTTACCACTGAAAAGCAAATTTTTATACCATTGAAAAATTAATCTAATAGAAAACAATAGTCTTTAGTATGTATCGTTAATACGACACAACTATTTTAGTTTATTATGGGAGTGGACCAATATCTGATATTGTAAAATTCAAATATGTTTTGTAACGTTGCACAATATGCGTCACACATGTCGGTACATGGGTTCACCATACCTTACAGCATCTGCAAATAGTGATGAGATATGCAGTCAAGACCAAACAATAAATAGACTGTTCACGCAGAAAACTCCAGGTATCTCAGTGAGAGCTGCAATTACTGAGTTGCACAAAATCTGTTGCCCGAACACATATTTGTGTAAATCAGAGTTAGGATCTTACATAGTTGAACCTTTTCAGGTTGACGCTACAGTGTTCCGCCATTATATCCATAGCTTTTATACACACATCACGCTTTTTCATTCTCATCATCATCATTTCAGCCGTAAGACGTCCACTGCTGGACATAGGCCTCTCCCAATTTGGGGGGCTTTGCCATAATCGCCATGCTTGGCAGGCGGCATGGCGATCGCAGTATGGTGGTAAAATGTATAGAGAATGCTGCCGCCCATTCTCTAGTAAGTCCCTTAGTCGCCTCTTACGACACCCACGGGAAGGAATGGGATGGTGCTTTTCTTTACGTCCGGCTCCAAACGGAACGCTCAAGCTCACGCATTTTACTTTGAGTCAATTAATTTGGTCACATTTGTATTATGTTTTGACCAACCAAAGCAGCCACTGTCACAAGAACTGCGAACTTCCCTTTCTAATTACATTAATAAAAGATTTCACTGGAAAATAAATTGTAAACTTCCAACACCCCTCATAAACGAAAAGCTTTAACAAATTAAGAACTTAATATAAAATAATGTTTCCGTAAATTATTCATCGCATTATCAGTCTGCTCCTAATAAGCTCGAACGTTGCCAGAATTAAGATGAACGCGGCAAAGTAAGGGTTAAATTGAACAAAAACATTTCTGTGCAGGTGCGTTCTCTGTTATCTATGACTGTGAACTTGATGGCATGTACCCCAAGTTGTTATGCAAATTCAGCCAAGATATTGTTTATGTCTTCCTCTAAATATAATTTTCAAGGGATTTTTTTTCTTTTGTCGCACTTGGTTACATTTGCAACTCATTCAAGAGAATTGAAACGAATAACGCCCTAGGAGAACATATAGTGACTTTATTGGCGATGTTCTACAGAAGGGTCAGGTGCATAGTACTGGCAACCGGCGTGTGTATGACCAGATGTATGAACTTAAACGAGGCAAAAATCATATGTAAGGATCGTAGCAGGTGTCGTCTAGTTTTTGCCTACCTCCATGGGAAAAAGGCGTGAGCTTATGTATATGTTTCAAAAGAAGGTTCCCTTGAAGCAGGAACTGCCAACAAAATCAACACCCTAATAGAATACGATCTATTAGTTAGATATGTAGATGTTCGTAGAATGCACATCAATTATGATTAACTCTATTTCATTATGGATTTAATTAATTGAGATTCCAGGCGCGATGATATTGATTTATGATTAACTATCGAGAAGGCAAGATGTTATAGCTGTATGGGGAAGTAGGTGAGTGGTAACTGTGTCATATAGGCCGGGAGCTGACGTCCGGATATCATTTTTGCGGAGATTGCGGAAGTGGTGCTGTAAGTCCACGCTGGAAGTCTGTCTACCTTGGACAGTGCAGAACGGAGGCCTTCTTGCAAGTCAGTATTGTAATACATTTATTCACAGCTGTTCAATTCAACTGAATCATTTATTTCGGAATTCATCCATATTGTATTAGTATTTAAACTTACAAACTATGTCAGCAGCTCTAAAATTTAAAACTAAAAATCTATTTAAATATCTTTTCTCGCGTCTCTATCGTTTTTGGTACATATAATTTATTTACAGTGAATTTTGAAAAAGTTTTTAGATAGTCACTTAAATTGTCAGTTTCATTTCAAAGTGCTGTAAAATAAGTCTTTAAAATTAAAATATTACATACTTAAAACCGAATTTACATTACAAAACTAGTTACGCAAACTTAGTTATTCATTGATAGATTCACGTATAAATAATTATCTATTTAGCGAATATAAACGTCTCACCTACTTTCTTATGATTCGGTCAACTCAGAACAGGGTTCTTGGAATACACAGCGTCAGAATTATTTCTGGCGGTGACATTTCCATCTTTCTTTGTTGTGGTAAACACAATTCATAAATATTTTATTTACTTCAAAGAAATAATGACCCCTGGGAACAAAAGAACTTGCCTGCCAATTTGAAATGAGTTTTTTTTTTGTTTTGCACCTACCACTCAAATCTATAGGCACATTATATACATAAACATAATACTTAGTACTACACACACAGTACAAAGTACAGTACGTAGTGTACCCATTGTTGAGACGCCTAGGAAATAAATAAATAAATGATAAATAAGTGTCACTTTTTATAAAATGCGCACCATATTTTTAAATGATTTTAGTGATCGGCAGCTGGGTGCAAAGCCTTAAAGTGTTGACACAGTTTAGATCATTATGAACCATTTGTCTTCGATGAGATACGACTATTATTTAATTGTTGTGACAACACCGATCTCAGCAAGTTTCTAAAATATTTTATGACGGGTAAATCTTATTTGCGACATGTTTGTTAAAGCTAATTTACAGAATAAACGTAATTTATCATTTAAAGGCTACTGAAAATACCTACAAAATAATTTATACGATGCGCGATGTGTGTATTCGTATATTAGCAATTTGTGCTAGGTTATAATGCCGAAATAGAGCAAAACATTAGTATAATTAATCGCTGAAATGCAACATAATCTCTCAGGGGAATGACAGGAATTCCGCCTTCCTCCACTTGCCCGAATAACCCCCTAATGCATGGTTAAACTGTTAGGCAATAGATTAGCCTAACACCAAGTGTACTTAAATATTAAAGAGCCGGGATAATTTGAGTGTGAAGCCGTCTAGTTTTCTTCGAAAAATACTCGTGTGAGATAGCTGTTTATTTGAATAATTTCAGGAGATGTGAGAAAGACATTTTGTATTTGAGTGAGTTATTTCGTATTTGGTGCCTACACTTTATTCAATTTATTGTGTAAAGGATTTCTTATGTTATCAAATTAATTTGATGTTCTGAGATTACGGTTGTGTATGAAATTACGCCATAGTACTTACGGTACGTACGGAATTTCCTTAGACGTACCCGTGGCATATCAAATTTAAATTAGCGCTGTCGAAACTTAAACTTAAGACAAACTCTCAATTAAAATTGTTAGCGCATTCTTTGTTCCAAAGGAAGTCAAAATTGCAAAGAGAAATACCGCAGATACCTTTTTAAGAAATTCAAGGTAAATATTCTTAAAAAAATAACAAGATACCGTCAATAAAAATTCCGGTGGAGTTTCATTACGTCCGGGAAAATTATTAGGCACAGACATGACTTCGTTCGCACTTCTGTACTTCACTGTTCCTGCGATGTTCTTTTAGTGTAGACAATAAACTGGATTATGCAAAGTAATCCTGTATTTGATTAATGTTTTCGAAAATAAGTTGTGATGGTTTAGGAACTGGACATCAAAATAAAAAATAGGCCTTTATGTGTTTTAATTATGACGAACTAGTAGATTTTTCTCTGTAACTAAACAAACCACACGGAGGTTGTCGTTCTTGATAGATAATTTTGGTATGAAGATTATGTTGAAAAAAAAAAAACTTGATTAAAATATTCCATACTAGCTTCTGTCCGCGACTTCGTTCATGTGAATTTACATTATTTGACATTTTATCAATAATTTAGACCTCAGAATTTTTTTAAAATTTTATGATGCTATATTTTTTGTCAATTTCGATGTATTCAACTGTATAATTTAGATTTTTCTTTGCCGTTAGTAACCAATCTTTTACATTGGTTTTAAATGTATTAAATTGTCTTGTGTCTATTAATAATTACAAATATTTTTTTGCATGCCTTAATTGGTAGGACAAAATTAACTGCGCATCTACTCAACATCCCAAAATGTATTTTTTTCTATGTTCTGTAATAAATGAATTGAATTGAAATTATGGCCCCCGACCTGTCGCGTCGCATCCCATCGCCCGCCCTCGGTTTAATTTGTTTACACTTAAGGGCCATCCATAAATTACGTCACACGTTAAGGGGGGGAGGGGGTCGACGAATTGTGACATTGTGTGACAAGGGGGGGAGGGGCCCTAAATTTTGTGACGTCACATTTCAAAATTGAATATGCATATTTAAAGTACTGTTCAAACACGAAATATAAACTATGAAAGAAAAATTTAAAAAAATATTCAGTGTCGTACAATTGCAAAATATGTGACGTAACACTAGGGAGGGGGGCGTCTCATAAATGTGACCAGCTGTGACAAGGATGGGGGGGGGGGGGGGGGGTCAAAATATCATGAAATTTGTGTGACGTAATTTATGGATGGCCCCTTAGCGTTCTTTTGACTTTTAATGATTTTGTTCGCCTCGTAGGGGTTGGAGCCTTGTAGCGTGATTCATTAGCGTGTCCATAACTTTTTACAAGAATTGGGCTATCAAAAGGAAAAATAAAATTCAAATAATCCTGGTAGTTCCAGAAATTACTTCCTACAAACAAACTCACAAACTTAACCTCTTAATACTATTGGTGTAGAAATCAATCTAATTTGTTCAACGACAAATCCAATAGGAACATTTACCTGTTAGAGGCTGTATCTATTTGATATTTTGTCGTGTCTATAGCTGAAAGGTCAAACGTCTACTCATTTCCATTGAAATGACATGATTGGGCTTCTAGGCTCGTAAAAAGCCCCAATAATGTACGTTATGTATTTATTTACTAAAAGAGATATTGGTATCTACTAGTTATCAGGTAAACAATTGAAAATGTGGCATAAATGAGAATGGCTTCGCAAGGAGTGTTGACGATGAAAAAAACACCTTGGGGTACTGCGAAACAGAAGATACAGGGTTTAACTAAGAATTGGACGAGTAAGGGTTGGCTATAAATTATATTATAGTATGAATGTATCTAAAATATTGTAAAAGATTTTTAAAAGAGTAATTTTGGAGTTTTTTTTGCCCATTCTTCTCCATACGAAACCACCTTTTGGAATGAGCGACTAGAATCAGTTCTATTTTAATGTAAATGTTGACGTTCATAGGTGCCTTTTGTGTGCCACATGTGTAAATGCTTTGACTTTGGTTTTGAAAGAAATAGCAGAGTCGCAGATCTCTTGACTATCCAGAATCCATGTAACTCATTGGTTTTTAGGGTTCCGCGCCTCAAAAGGAAAAAGCGGAACCCTTATAGGATCACTTTGTTGTCCGTCCGTCCGGCCGTCCGTCCGTCCGTCCGGCCGTCCGTCCGTCCGTCCGTCCGTCTGTTAAGACCCTTTTTCTCAGGAACGCGTGGAGGTATCAAGCTGAAATTCATATCAAATGCTCAAGTCTACTGTCCCTTGGAGCTGTGAAAAAATCAAACTTCTAAACTAACGCAATCAAAAGACATAGCCGTTTATACCGCAAATTTCAAAACTCGCAAGGGAATCAAAACCTAAAGGGTACTTCCAGTCGATCTAGAATTTTGAAATTTGGTACGAAGCAACGTCTTATAGCACAGATAAAGGAAAAATTGCGAAAACCGTAATTTTTTTGTAACATCATATAATAAAAATATGTTTTTTACGGAACCCTCGGTGCGCGAGTCCGACTCGCACTTGGCCGGTTTTTTTTCACCCGCAATCATTGGTTTTGTAAAGGCGCGTTTTCATAAAAGTTGTTCTACGGATCTAAATCGCCGATTCGCGCGCGACCGTCGCGTCGCGCTAGTCTGAACGAGCCTTAAGGACGTCATCAGAAATCCAAAGTCTGTCTTCAGTCGATACTGAAGACAGACTTTTGATTTCTCATGAACTTTAGCAATTCAATAAGATTCTATGTGTGTGTGATAATTCTATTATTTGAACTACTAGTAGCCTGAAATAGAGAATTTATGCATTCTAAATACTGCTTATACTTCTACCAAGCTAGTGAAATTATGCATTTTTCAGGGGCACAATGGCAGCGAACACTTACACCAAGTACTAACAATTTCACGGAGTAAGCTCCACAAATGTAGCTCACTTTTCTTTAGTAAGTATACAGCTCAAACGACCAAATTGTTTTAACCCTCGCTTTAAAGGAACTCTGAGTAAGAAAATTGCATCGTCTAAAGGTTCAGGAGTAAGCGGGCTTAAGAATAACGAAAGGGAGAAATGGTACGGAGCGCGTTGATTTTGACAACGCGCCCCGCGCCGCGGCATTATCGTAAGCAATCTTGATTGTGACGCTAATTGTGGGCTGGGAGATTGCGCGCGCACTTTTATCATATACCCGGACTTTCGGGCCACTGTCACAGTAATAAATTCAATATCTACAGCGTAGTAAATTAACTTGTTCGATATAATGCTCACGGCAATATTTATGTCACGTGGGACAATGTTATGTCAGCCGAATTTAATGGCTGGCTGGATATTTTTGAAGTACCCTTTTCATTATTCTTTGTTTAAAAATTGACTTGATTCCCATTTTTCAATTCGATTTAAAAATCAAATCCAAATATAATAAACGACATAATTGAATATCTGGGAATGGCTTTCAAGCAATTATCGTAGAAGTATTAAGATGGGAGAGTAGGTACTCAAGAAATTATGCGGGTAGATATGTGGGGTACGTTGTAGCTTGAAAGCAGACACTATTAATAAACTTAGTGCCCAAGAGGCGCAATTAAATGGAAATGGTGAACTACATACATTTAAACTTGACAACTGATTCAGTTTACAATTGTCACTGTGTAATACGTAAGGATTGCATTGGTAGATATAGATCCAGGACAATGCTAATTAGAGTACAATATTATCGGTTAACAATTAATACAGTATTATCTTATTGAGAACATCTCTGTTATCAGCATTATACAGCTTTCAATTCCGTTTGTGATGATGTGACCGTTTGCTACGATTGTTGTTAACTGCATCTAGACCATGTTTAGACTTAGAATATTTAGGCTGATCTAGTTTTCA
The DNA here is from genome assembly GCA_947507805.1 of Aporophyla nigra. Lineage (NCBI taxonomy): Eukaryota > Metazoa > Arthropoda > Insecta > Lepidoptera > Noctuidae > Aporophyla > Aporophyla nigra. The sequence continues at coordinate 14,052,685 of OX382301.1, read as the reverse complement.
TTTTCATTTTGGATCCCTCTGAATCGTTATGTGATTTTGTACTCCTCATATCAAAATCAGCCTATATTGGTTCCACTGTTGGGACACAGGTATCTCTTTGAGAGGGAGTACGCCATAATCCACCACGTAGGCCTAGTGCGGGATGGTAGATGTCACACGTCTTCGAATTTTTGGTTCTAGGACATGTCAGTTTCCTCACGATGTTTCCCTCCACCGTTTTGAGAGCACTGGTGATGTGAAATGAGAGCCAAGCTCAATATTGTGATACATATATGCCTTGGTTGTTGACTTCAACGACAAAAGAAGTTAGGTCTAAATGGGTGCCAAGTTCAATGGTCAGTCCTGAAATTTATTTATATTAATATTTTTTTATTTTTATAACTTAGGATAATACATTGTAGCCTAAGGTCTGACTTGGCTTAAAGCGGGAGGAAACGCCCGGGTGTTTCAATTGTGAGGATCGTGTGGAGGACACGGTGGAGCATACGGTGGAGGTGTGCCCTGCCTGGGTGGAGCACCGTTGTGTCCTCGTGGAGGCGATCGGCGGCGGCGACCTCTCACGTCTGGCACTGGTGCGAGCCATGGTACGGAGCGAGAGGGCATGGGAAGCCGTCACCTTCTGCGAAGCAGTAATGCTCGCGAAGGAGGAGGCGGGGCGCCTGAGGGAGTGGCAGTCTCTGCGCCCTCACGTCCCTAACCGCCGCAGGAGGAGACGCCCCGGGCGTCGGGAGTCGATTGCGGACTCCCTGCCACCGTAGGCGCGAGCTTGCGGGTGGCGAGCAATGGGTAGCTCGCCGCCCGGTAAGGACCAAGCTCGGGTCGACGGCGCGTAGTGTTCCACGCGCGCCTTAAAGAGATGTCAGCACCACTGAAGGGGTCTGCTAGGACTGATGCCTGCCAGGGTCGCGAGATTCTTTCAAAAGAGTTACCGCGGCCCTGGCATATGGGCAACTGAAAGAACACGGGTGGGTTTTAGTCAGTAAAAGTTTGACACGCCCTCCCAATCCGCCCAGAGCGGGAGAAGTCATTTGATGATTTCCCATCCAAAAAAAAAAAAAAAAAATTGATGGGATATCATTACTTTTTGTTCATAAATTATTAGGAGGTACTTATTTATAACAAAATTAATACCAAATGGTTTTTGTTACAAGTGTTCTTAATAGAACCAATGAAGTGAAAAATTATAAAAAAATACCAGTTTCTGATTTATTCATTTATATTCACCTAATAACCTATATGCATGCCAAATTTCAACTTTCTAGGTCACCTGGAACTGGGTTAGAGTTTTGATCTATAGGTCAGTCAGTGATAAAAATGACGATTTTTGGACGTTAATATCTAAAAAACCGTTTGAGATGTGTTTATGAAATTTGGAGCACATATGTCATCAAGCAAGTCAAGTCTCAATATATGAGCCAAATTTGACATGTTTATGTGAAATAGTTTTTGAGTTATGAGGGGGTCCAAATGGTTCGTGTAATATTACACACGGTGCTGCTCGCCAGTTCTATTACTTGAACTTGGCTTGACACGCTGCCGCGTGTCTAGATACAAAGTAAAGCGGCAGCCTGGGTTCGAACTCAAGACTTACTACCCGTACGTCGGGCCAATACCACTGCTGAATTTGTATTATCTGGTACAATTATAATTCCAGTTGTAACATGCGATTTTCAGTGAGCTTATAAGGATCCATTGTAACAATGCGTTCTCAGATAAGACCTCTCATCTATCTACCAGCAGGCTTTCGTAGTCTATTCAAATATAGCAGAACAATAGCAGTTCAATACGAACGGTTGTATTATGAGCGCAGTTTTTGCAATCTACCAAGAATTGGGTCAAATGCCAGACAATATTGTATGAAGGTACTTTTATTTATGGCGACTCATAAAGCTGTCGCTGAAATCTGAATAAATAATCAACATGAGATATTTTAAAATACAGAGAGTATTTTCGTGTTTGTGCTTGATGAGCTGCGTCAACGTTATATGAGTTTCAATATAATCTTTTCCGCGCGACGCTAACGCATATGTATGCGCGTTAACGCGACGATGACCAACGCCTGAAGTAAATGCTTCCTCTTTAACCTCTGACCTATACCTATTATGGTTTTCAGGACCATTGTTATTTACAATAGTTGATTAAAATCACCATTTCCTTGCCCTTTATTAGGGTTCCGTTGCCAAATGGCAAAAAACGGAAACCTTATAGATTCGTCATGTCCGTCTGTTTGTCCGAGTATGTCACAGCCATTTTTTTCCGAAACTATAAGAGCTATGCTGTTGAAACTTGGTAAGTAGATGTATTCTGTGAACCGCATTAAGATTTTCACACAAAAAAAGAAAAAAAAAAAACAATAATATTTGGGGTTCCCCCATACATAGAACTGAAACTCAAAAAATTTTTTTTCATCAAACCCATACGTGTGGGGTATCTATGGATAGGTCTTCAAAAATGATATTGAGGTTTCTAATATCTTTTTTTTCTAAACTGAATAGTTTGCGCGACTCTTCCAAAGTGGTAAAATGTGTGTCCTCTCCTCCCCGTAACTTCTAAAATAAGGGAATGATAAAACTAAAAAAAATATATGATGTACATTACCATGTAAACTTCCACCGAAAATTGGTTTGAACGAGATCTAGTTAGTAGTTTTTTTTAATACGTCACAAATCGTAAACCACAATTTAACTTTCATTCAGTCAACTCAAATATAAAAATAAAAAAAAATAAAAAAATAATTTCATAAACATAAACCTTATGCAGAAACCGTGAACACCTGCAGGTTTGTACGGAACCCGCGGTGCGCGAGTCCGACTCGCACTTGGCCAGTTTTTTATTGTCGGCGCAACATTTTTTCGATGACAGTAAAGTGGGTTGAACGGATTTTATTGTAGTAACTTGATAAAAGAAAACATTTATCAGAAATCCTAAATAAACTCATAATCACCTGTAGAGATGATGACTTGACTAATCCTCAAGACAAATCTATAACATCGAGCAGACAAACAAAATGGGACTTCTGTAACAATACATTACGAGTAACGGCTGATGTTCGCACTTCATCGTAATTAGCAAGCGATTCTGCGAACAATGCGATATCTCCTCTAATGATTCTGTGGAATCCATCAATACTGAGGTATTATAAATGTGGGATTTAATCAATATCGGATGTGATTAATCAAAATCCATGCACAATGAATATTTGATCGCAAATTCATATGCTATTGCATATTAAATTGAGTGCACGATTCGTGTCGCTTCATAGCTCTAACATTTAACAAAGTCTACTTATATAATCAGCTTATAATGTTCCCACTGGTAGGACACAGGTTTCCTCTCTGGGAGAGGGAGTGGGCCGTAATCCACCACGCGGACCAGTGTGGGTAGGTAGATTTCACATATTTTCGAATTTTTAGTTTTAGGACATATCAGTTTCTTCACGATGTTTTCCGTCACCGTTTTGAGAGCTGTGGTGATAACATAATTTACACAAAGCCTATCTTGGTTTGAACCTACAAATCGTAATTCACGGCTGTTACTTAAGTAAAAAAAAAATGTGTTCTACTCAAAGTCTACTTGAATCTTATTACTCCTGAGTTTTATACATTTGAAAATAAGAAAAGACTATTTTACTGTTCCCATTTCACTTGTCCAATAGCCGTAACTGTCACAGCAATTATTTAAATTGAGCGTGCCATTCCGCACAAAGTGACATTTCTTAAGTACTTTTGTTCTGACATTATTCTAGATTACCATCAAGACTTGGTACCACTTCAGTACAAGAACAGACATAACATAACATTAACAAAAGAGATAACATAACGTGCAACAACGGTCACAGCGCGTGGGCTTTAGGCTGCCTTTCCATCAGAAATATGCTAAGCTGAATAGCGATGGATATGTCTGTCAGCTTCTAGGATAATTTGATGTCCATAGCGTAACTTGGTTTAGCTCTGCTGGAAAAGGTTGTGAAACAGGTAGTTTTTGGAAAGAAGATCTTTAATGCAGCTTGCGGTAGGAGCAGAAACATACATACATACACTAACGCCTTCTTTCTTCTTGACCTGGTTAAGCAGAAATTACATAATACCACTGGCCGCGGCTGAAAACCAGCGCTGGGGCTCTGTCTCGCATAGGGTGTCAGCATTATGCTGAGCGATGGCCGTTTTGCGTGGGTGTGACGCATGTTTTCCCCCAGCTTCTTTTTATACTTTTTGTTGTGTTTAGCCTTTCTTTACGTCATTTTTACAGCAAATAAACGTATTTACTTTCTTTATAATAATAATAATAATCGTTTATTTGCTAAGATAGTAGGTACTTTCTTTCATTTTCTACCTGCTACGATACTCACATACTCCTTTTGCCTCATTTACGTTCATATATCTGGTGATACACGTACGCTATTTGCGAGTAATACACGCCTGACCTACGCGGTGGGAGTAAACTAATAGAAATCGTTTCGTAACGAAAAGGGGTTATGCAAGATTTCGCAGCTGCTTTTTTGGATTTTTTTTTTGACTTCACTATCGGTTTTAGCATCGTTGAAGACTGCCTTTTTCTGTGTCTTTTTCTATTATAAACGAGTATGTGTGCGTACGAGTATCGCATTCGGGATTTTGTTCCTGACAGGGTTCACCAACCGCACACGATTTTAAAATACGCTCAAAGTGCTTCTTCATTTACTCACTGCGCTACATAACTTAGATCTATTTCTTGTTCTTAGCTTAGCTTCACCGCTTAACTAACCCGCACATGTTGGAAAGGCAGCCTTACCGACAGTTTGGTCCCAGAGCCATAGCTTGCGTCAAGTCACGCGACGTTCAGGTGCCTGCCGAAGTTTTAGATGAATGCCCACCAAAGTTAAGTCGTGAAGAGTTTACTGAGTTACGCTCCGTCGTACGTGCTAGGTAGCGTCGAACAACTGCACTTAAACAATTACTAACCTAAAATTTTTCGACGTGGAACGTTTTTTTATCATTATTAGTTTATATTTCTAAAAGATTATTAGTATATTTTAGGTTTAATTTAATTACAACTAAAGTACAATAATAATACTAATAGGTTTAGACTTGGAACGGCCTCAAAAATTGTGTTTTTAGATCGGTGAACATTCGAATGGCAATGGCTAAAAAAACTTTTTCAAATCGGACTATCCAAATCAACATGTATGCCATAGTGTTTTATGAAATTGCGTAGTATGAAAAATTGCTTCCCGGAAAATGAAAAACATACACGCAATATTTTGATAGCTCGAAGTAAATTGACTCGCTCTGGTTGTGTACGATTTTTTTTTCGTTTATAACGCATCACTTTACCGAATAAAGTATTTCACAGAAATATGAAAAATATGGACGGATTTAGCGGAATGTGTAAAGTGGCATTCAACCAGACAAACGAGAAATAGTCGGTAGGAAAACTCTACCAATTATTTCGATATCGGGCCTAGGTAACTATCCAGGCCAAACAGACAGCCTTTAAACCTGATATTCAGTCCAATCTGTGAAAACTGCAAGCCGATCGCAATATACTCGGGAAATTCTAAGCTGATGACGGCTTTGATGCCAAATAGGTGCAATCCAACTACGTGAGACAAACGAGCAATCAGTTAAGTGCTCGTTATGTACGACAAGTCGTATGAATGCAGCCAGCCTTAGATGACGTCATAGATTCGGATATGAAGTTACATTCGAGTCGGAGTTAGGAACCTAAATATAGTTACTTTGAAATGTTGCTGTGTGTTAATAAACATCGAACATACGCTATGTTGTAATATATGTATATATTAATACGTGAAGCAATAACTTTGTACGTCTTTGTAGGAAATTTACGCGAACGGAAGAATATGAAATTTCGCACTGTTAAAATTTGTGTAGAGGAGAAATGCAGTAAGGTAATATTTTTATATAATAGAAGAAATACATTAAGTTTTAAATGAAGTATGGTCGATTTTCAACCACTAGGTGACCAATAGTTTCTATAATCCCTTCTGTATAAATTTGTTGCAGAACATTAATTAATATGTCTAAAGTAAAAACACGTACCTATAATTTAAACAGGCAGTAACCCTTGATATCATTGACTTTTTGCCTCTTATCACAGATAACATTCAATTAACACCTCAGAAAGTCAATTAGAAAAGACTTAGAAAGTTTAGGCATAACATCATCTCAGTACAAAAGGCGGCATGATATACGATCGGCTAGGGATCGAAAGAAAAACAAAGTGAATTAGCCGCCTATCGGAACGTGCGAGTTTCCAAAGTTAACTAAAGGCCACTGGTTATTGGGTTTTCGACAGGTAATGCATTAACGTTGCCTATGTTAAACACGGCTTTAAGCATTTATTCGTTGCCTTTTGCTCATATTATCTTTTTAATTTATTAAGTACATTAAGTTTAGTATGTTTATTTAAAGCTTTATTTTACTAGCAACCCGCCCCTGCTCTGTACTGATTTTATGACTTGACCAAACATTTATATATCAGAAGAGTTATGAGTATGGGATGTCAATTGACAACGAAACGCAAGCGTGAACTTGGCGCGCTTCAACAGAGTCTAGCCTGACGTTCGTGCGCGTTGACAAGAGCGGCTACAGGCAGCGTGGTGCAACTCTCTTGACCATCTGACATCGTGCGGGTAACAAGTGTCTAGAAACTGTCCAACGTTGCATTAGGCAAGTTCAAATATAACCTAAAAATAAAGTATCATTATCAGACACTTTCTTCTCACCCGTAACACACACACATTTACGCCCAGACATATAGTTCCTTTTTTCTGTGTGTTTAATTGTGTTTTGTGCAGTCCGTGGATTAACTTCACTTGGTGGGATTCCCCAATATTGCGGAGATGGATGCAGCTACACGCTGAATTTTATCTGTATATTTTTATCTGTGTCTGCAAGACACAAACACTAGAAAACCAATAACATTTTTACTAACCCTAAAAATTACCCGAATTAACCCGAATTGCCAAAAGCATCGCGAATTGTTAAAGGCGCAGGAATTCATTGGATGCGGAAAGTACGGAATCAGTCAAAGTGACGGAGCTTGGGGTGGCCTATGTCCAGAAATGTCTTTCAGTGGAAATGATGATGATAATATGTTATTATCCCTATCGACTGCTCCGTTGGTCACGTGGTCGCAAGCGCGACCGCTGAGCGTGGGGCCCTGGGTTCGATTCCCGGGTCGGACAAAGTGTTACTGGGTTTTTCCATTAGGAATTTCTTAGTAGCAGTCCGGAGTTTGGAAGTTGGCGGTGTGATACCCCCGTGCCTCGGAAAGCACGTTAAGCCGTTGGTACTACGCCTGATCTCTCTCCGGTCGTGTCGGATTGCCGTCCCATCGGACTATGAGAGTGAGGGAAGAGTGAGTGCTCCTGTGTCTGCGCATACACTTGAGCACTATAATATGCCCTGCGCCGATGGCTAGTCTCCGTTGAGATCGGCCGCCGTGGCCGAAATTCTGTCTGGAGGACTATAATTATTCCTATGGACTTCGGTCTGAAATAAAAGATTTCTATTCTATAAATATATTAGGTTCACATTTCCAGTATAAGCTGACTTCTCACTGTACGGGAAGCCTATACAATGCGAGGTCAGCTAAAACTGCAAATGTGTAGCTTGATGTGTAGCCGTGTGTACACATATACTTACGGAACAAATCGCATTGATGGGAAAACAGCATCGAATTCCGTTGCGGACTTAAGAAGCATAACGTGGTCGTACAGACAGACACAGAAAGTGACGTTTAGATATTTTTCTTCATTATTCTGTAAAAATCATATTTTATCTGTTTGACTTCATGCAATAATGACATAATTATAATTAATATCTTTTACATAAAAAAAAATGTTTCGTAATTTAAATAAATTCTAATGGTTAATAACTAAATCTTAATGTAATAATGACGACCCATAATTTTAATGATTAATAACTACATTTTAATGTAAAGATGACCCATAATTTTAAAACTATATTGGTACGCAGGAAACGGCAGAATATTTTGAACGTAATAATCCACATTTCGTAATAATCATATTCTGACAAATAAATGCTTTTTTTCTTTCTTTTAAAGTATAGTTTAAAAATACCCTTCTTTATTTATTACTTTCTTAAATGGGCAAAACATTTAAGCCTTGCAAACTTATTTAAAGCAATTTAAGTCTTTACAAATCAGTTTCTTAGAAAATATTAAATCACGCGGCTCGCACCTTTAATCGAAAACAACTTAAGCCGGCTTAACTGCGTTCGACGATCAATAAGCATTAAATTCCCGATTTGTACTTACATATTTACTCATTTAAGTAAATGGCAAACAACTTTAGAGCCGCATAAAACCGAAATCAAGGCTCGGGTGGGGATTTTCTAGGAAACAGCTCTGCCGAGGCGTTACATTAAAGTTTCAGGCACCAAGTCGCAACGCGGCTGGAGCAGCCTCCTTCCTTAGCACATTTTATCCCGTGTAATTTCACACTACAGATTTTCAGATAACGACGTAATAATGTTTCCCTTCGTGTGTCTTGCTTACTCGATTGGCACACACCTGCCCGCTAAATATGTAAACCCTATACATTTATAATATTGTAATTCGACCCTTCGCAAGGCAATAACATTTTATTGGCTTTCCGGTTCTTAATATAAATAAGGTTTGCTCCCAAAAACCGGATCTATGTCCCGAAACAACCGAAGCCCCGAATGTTAATGGTTATAACAAGTGCTGAAAACGCTTTCAGACTCATAAATAATAATAAGGCCAAAGAAAGCTTACAATAACGCGTGATTTGGCATAGCTACGACCATAATTAAGTTCTAGCGAGCGGAAAATTTCTTGCAAAAAAGAAAGCAACATTTTACGTCAATTACCTACAACGTTTCAGGATATCTTAAAAATTAAACTTGAGTGCTTCTCAATGTCAATTAGAAAAGGAATTGTCTCAGAATGCCTTCATTATAAAATAACCATGTTTATCTTTAGCTTCGTCCACCTAAAAAGGAAGCAATTATTTTGCAAACTAAAAGGTATTTTATTTTCCTTATTATAAAAGTACCTATACATTGAAAGAAAAATGTACTATGTATTTTATTTCATGTTCGGTTTATATTTCACTAGCTTTTACCAGCGATCTACATACAAACCTTCCTCTTAAATTATTCTGTCTATTGATGAAAGCCATATGAAAATCCGTTTCGTCGTTTAAATGATCTAAGCCTACAGACGCGGGAAGCGACTTTGTTTTATACTATGTAAATATTATTTCATCAAGGTAAATGCTTATTTGTACACAAGCAGAATCAATCCCAAGGCGCCAAAATTACGTCCCATAAGCGACCACCTAATGAAGATAAGTCCTTGTTACTCCTGACTAATTTAAAACAGCTCCTCAAATAAATAGACATGCCGCAATTTATAACCTATAAAAGCCACTAAATTCTTCACTGTGTAAACAATTTCGTATACTAGATTAATGTTAAGTTAGGTATTGTTAATTACGTTTTACGTTAACAAGCAGTGCAGTATAAAAGCGATTTGTTATGGCTCGAGCGACGGTGCACACACTGGGGCAACTAACAATTGTTTTGTGTTAGTTTATGACCATGCTTAACAATAGAAACTTTACTCATTCTGTATCATAATCTACGCTGTAGAGCCCTTTGAGAATAGGAACGTAGCATAGAGGGCGTTAATAAAACAACTGAACGTCCACTGTGGTCTTTGTTTATGTGATTCTGGACAATAAGTTTTGAAATTGGAAATGTTTTGATAATTTTGATAAATATAAAGTACTAGCTGACCCGACAGACATTGTCCTGTCTCTTTGATGATATTTGAGCACGCATTCTGTCAATTCTATGTCAAATGTCATAATGTTACATTAAAAATAATAGTTTTAAAAAAGTAAAAAACACGCTTCCATTGTTAACCAAACTAAAAACTACAAAATAATGGAATAAAAAGCGTGGGCTGCTTTTTAAGGTATTATTGTATTGATATCAGGCACCCCACGCTTTTTTTTCCATTATTTTGTAGTTTTTAGTTTGGTTAACAATGGAAGCGTGTTTTTTAGTTTTTTAAACTATTATTTATTTTCTATTTTTTAGGGTGTTTTGAATTTTGAGACGTATGTCAGCGTAATTTGTTTTTTTTTTTTTTTTTACTTTATAAAGTATCACATTAGGTGATACTTTGTTCACATTACAATCTAGCCTATTAGCTAATAAGTAATTTAAATATAACTTAAACTGCTAAGCAACTATAAAACTAAGAAATCGTCCAATAACGTCTTTCTTACTCACTGACAGTTAAGGGGAAGGCACTTGATTAACGTGTTCTTTATAAAAGTTAGCACTTTCACTGCAGTTTGTGTTCACTTACACTGCACTACACTAACTCAAAGGGTTTAACCCTTTTTAGTCTTCGCACTAATTCAGTGGTGTCAAGGGGTTGAATCGCCTCGACATTCACGTGATGAGGAAGTCTGTGTTCATGAGCTTCTGCATATTTTTGTATTACTTGGCTTACGACATCCATTTTGAGGTCCCGATGAAGGTCGCTGTTTCTTATGTACCAGGGCGCGCTGACTATATCCCTAAGTACTTTGTTTTGAAATCGTTGTATGATTTGACGATTACTTTGGGTGGTGCAGCCCCACAGCTGTATACCGTAGGTCCATACTGGCTTTAAAACTTGTTTATATACCAACAATTTATTAGGTATTGACAATGGCGACTGTTTACCAAGTAGCCAATACATTTTTTTGTATCGAATATCTAATTCAGCTCTTTTCTTTTTGACATGCTCTTTCCAGCGCAGTTTTGCGTCCAGCGTAATTTGTGACAGTTTTTTTGCTATCCTGGTAACCCTGGCAAGGATAATGGCACAAATTTATGAAATTATTCCATTGTCATCGGTCCTTGACAGGTGTGCAAAGTTTGAATGAAATCTGGTCGTTTAAAGTGGGTCAAAATCGCGCTATAAAGAGTCGGTTACAAACAAACATACAAATATACAAACATACAAGTGAAGCTAATATAAAGCGTGTAAAAAGTTTACATTGTCCTCTTACATGGTTGTTAAGTATTCTTACATTTTCTAATTTCCCGCGCAATTTTTTTTTTCTTTTATAAGAACCTTCTCCTAACAATTACAAACAGAACAACAACAAAAAAGTGAAATCGGTCCAGCCGTTCACGCGTGATGGCGTGACCAAGGGAAATAGGGATTCATTTTTATATATATAGATAGATAGATGAAGCTTGTTTAGGTCAAGGATTCTTGACGAATTGTTGTTACGGACTTGCATGGAGGACTTGCAGATTTAATTTTAATGTCCAGTTTTAGCTTCATTTCCGTAGGGAAACGTTTTTAAAACTAATTATTATTTTAAATTAAAGTTGAATGTATTTTATAGGACAACATTCGTCGAACTCTTTTTCATTTTGAAATTGTAACAACACAAAAACCTCATCCAAATTTTCATCTGGGTACTATAAAAAAAACACTTTACATATTAAACAACGTTGTAAAAATAGAGAACTCAGTTTTAGAAAGCGCGAGTAAGTTTTCCACTGAAAAAAAATGAACGAGAAAAAAGGGTGTAATAATTTTAATACGTTTGTAAGGCTCTGAATTTAAATCAGGGTAAGAAAATAAGTTGCCGTTTCTCACGACACGGCGTATTAAATGTTAGTGAAATTTGTTTACCGTAGCTACTGTTGACATTTTAGGCTGAGAAAAGTGGATTAAGGAAATTTTATTCAAGTAGATTAAACTTTGTTTGGTTTTTCATGTATTTATGTACTTTTTAAGAGTATTTGAAGGGAATGAGAGTGGCTTAAAAATGTGCTTAAGTCAGGCTAGGGAAAATCTAAAAAAAAAACCAGCGAAAAAACGCCCGAAAATTCACCATGTTTTTCTTTTCAGGAAGGCCGAAGTTACGGGCATTTCCTACTATGTACTATACCTACACGTGTGGTGCCGGAGGTAAAGAATAGCACCATCCCATTTCTTCCCATGGGTGTCGTAAAAGGCGACTAAGGGTACTTACTAGAGAATGGGCAGTAGCGTTCTCTATGCATTTTACCACCATACTGCGATCGCTAACCCGCCTGCCAAGCGTGGCGATTATGGCAAACCCTCCCAAATGCTATGGGAGGCTTATGTCCAGCAGTGGACATCTTTCGGCTGAAATGATGATGATGATGACTATACCTACGCACATAAGATTAGTTCGGGTCCAAACTAAAAATCAATTACAACACTATTTGACAGTTGTCTTTACGCCCGAGTTGACCGTTTGCCCGATAAGTTTGAGTTTCAGTTTGCCCGATGAGTTTGTGTTTGCCCGATGAGTTTGAGTATGCCCGATGAGTTTGAGTTTGCCCAATGAGTTTCAGTTTGCCCGATGAGTTAGATTTTGATTTTGTTCGATGTATTTTGACCTGAAAAAAGTTAATTTGTCGGTTTATTGCGAAGATTAGAACTATTATCAGACGACCCCCATCTTCGTCGACGGACTTAGAGAGTAACCCCCAGATTTCTTGTTTACTGACATTAACACACTGACATTTATTCCAATAAATGCCTACTACATACGGAAACAATTTAATTAAATCCATACATAATTGCTTAATAACGTATACACTTTTAATTAATTGATCTGAAACGGATATTATTATTGGTTGCAGTTCTACACGCAAACCATAATAAATGCTGTGAACATTTATAATACCTACTGACAAATTGTGACGGCCATCATTATATTGAACGACATTGTATTCGATGTCTGAGTGCAACAAGTTTGAATTGGATCCTAACTAAATCTTGCCTAACTTCGATCTATTGACGAACGAATAGACATTGTAACAGGTCCAAGTAAGTGTATTGGAAGTAAACAAGAGCATCTGACAATCGCTTTTGTAACGACATCAAGCAGAAAGGCAATTCTCGTAAAATTCAAAATCTAATCGCAGCGTCATCTCAGAGACAATCAAATGTCAAAAACTTGCCAAAAATAATGAATACTCAAGTTATTTTTAACAGATTGAGCTAGAGATCAGACTGTGAATGTTCTTAAAATTACAAGATTTGCCCCTCAGGCCAAGAATAATCTGCCAGGGTCGTGAGATCCGTTAGAAAGAGTTGCCGGGGCCTTGGTACAGGCAACTGAAGGAACAAGGGTTGGTTTTATTCAGTAAAAGTCTGACACGCCCTCCAGCTCCGCCCAGAGTGAGAGACGTAATATGATGATTTCCCACCCCAAAAAAAAGCCAAATAATAATAATGCAGAAGTTTTTGTAATATTTAATGTTTAAATTATAGTATAGGTACTTATACAAAGAAATAAACATAAATAACACATATATTTAGTTACTAGTTTCTGCCCACGAGTTCGTCCGCGTCAAATTTTTGCTCCCCTGACTCTTCCCGTCGCTACGACTTGCCTGCCAGTTTTCGTCCATTTATCGTTGCTGCTCCACTTCTTTTGATTGCAGCGCAATATTATATAGCCTATAGCCTTCCTCAATAAATAGGCTAATCAACACAATTAAAAAAAAAAAATCAGATCGGTTCCTGAGATTACCGCGTTCAACCAAACAAATAAACAAACTCTTCAGATTTATAATATTATAGTATAGATAAATAAAGAGGGCTTAAAACTATAACACAATAGAGGTGTACCTATGGTACACTCACATTTAGTCTATGTTTAAGCGCTATGCAATAGGGGGCGAGCCTATTGCCATCAATCGGGCATGAATGCAGAATGAGGGCGCGTTCACATAGAACGTCCGTTTTACAGGATCCTTTTTAACTGATCCGTCGCTACTGGAGGTATTAGTTCACACAGCATTTACAGGACCGATTTTAACAGATCCGACTTTCGTTCTTCAGTGTATCGCCTACTTTCTACGAGGATGGACGTTGTCGTGTTGTATTGTTACTATCGTTGTCCGCGTCGGAGGAAGCCCCGACGTTAAAGGATACATAAATTTTTAAGGCACATTTTATTTCCGTTGTGTGTGGGTTTTTTTTTTACTGGATTCGGAATACTGCCATGTGTGTGAACTGGTTCATACAACTACATACGCTAATAATATATACGTTTAAACGGACCTGTAAAACGGATTCCTGCTTATTTTGTCGGATCGGTATTTTTACTGGATCCGGAATACTGTATTCTGTGTGAACTCGCTCATACAACTACATACGCTAATAACATACACGTTTAAACGGATCTGTAAAACGGATTGCTGCTCACTTTGTCGGATCGGTATTTTTTACTGGATCCGGAATACTGTATTCTGTGTGAACTCGCTCATACAACTACATACGCTAATAACATATACGTTTAAACGGACCTGTAAAACGAACGTTCTATGTGAACGCGCTCTGACTAGAGGATTTTTAGTGAAGGGAATTTTAGTTCATAATACATATACGCATGCAATGCTTGAAAACGAGCAGTCATACCTGTCCGCTATCAAATGCAGAATGTTGAAAAAAGTATTTAAAAAAAAAAATGTGTTAGCTTTTACCTACACTAAAATATTATTTTTTGTCGAAATGCTTGTTTAGTTAAAAATACGTTCTAATACGTTGTTGTGGTGCCGGACGTGCAGAATAGCATCACCCCATTTCTTCCTGTGCCGTCAAAGGTGACTAAGGGACTTACTAGAGAATGGGCAGCAGCATTCTCTATGCATTTTAATACCATACTGCGATCGCCAACCCGCCTGCTAAGCGTGGCGATAATGGCAAAGTTCTCCAAATTGAGGGAGGTTTATCTTGCTGGAGATGGACGTGGACGTTTTACGGCTAAAATGATGACGTTCAAATACCGCTGATACATTTTCTATAATACGTTAAACATCGGCGGAACCTGATACAATAACGGGCAGGCAGGATATCTACTCACTATTTTCCTAAATGTTCGTGGTCATACAAAAACTGTAGTGCTTTTTGCAAAGGCCGTACTTATACAGCCATCGACTACCATTACTACTGAAGAATGAAATTATAGCTTCTCCATGCACGCTGATGAAAACCGCTTTAAACGAAAAAGCACTTAGGTACCGTGGTATACGGTAACCGACAATTTTGACACAATAACGGGCATAAACAGTTATCGGGTTTTTAAAGTAACGGCTATGCCCGGGTCATTAGAGCAATGGAACAAAATGAAAGTGGACACCTACAGAGAATGAATTTCAAAGAGGTTTTAAAAGGAATTCATTTGACAACGTATTTCTAATTTTAAAAGTGCCTAAAGGTAAATTTATGCTACAGTTCATGTTAGTATTTTTTTCTTCAGTACGATATTTTGCGATATAAAGTAGAGATACACACAGTACAGTACACACGGTTAAAATAAATGCATTATGAAATTGTCATGATAAGATCCCAATAAAGATATCGTACTGAACAACACCGTGTCATTGTGGCTTTATCATCATCTGCGTAGCCTTTACCCAACTATGTTGCGGTCAACATCCAGTCTAACCGGATGCAACTTAACCAGTATTTTACATGGAGCGACGCCAATCTGACTTCCACAAACTGGGTAATAGGATCCTCTTGGTAACTGGTTGTCAAGCATTCGGGTTTTTGAGGACTCGTAACGACTGTCAAAGATTCACAAATAACAGCCGGGACCAACTTTCCGTGGGAGTCTTGGTATGTAATGATGGTATATCTGATGGATGGGTACGGATTGACCCGTGCTGCTGTTATTTCTTAACCACAAGCCCTTCAACGAACGTGAACGTGACTTTATATGAATAGAAAAAATTACATTTTTTTTTTTTTTAAACTGTATTGTTTTGTCGAAATAATGGTGTGTGTTTCTGGAAATCCGAGTAAAAGCGGCTTTGTTATAGTACTCAGCTTCAGACGAGTAGACTGACCACATGGTCAATACATAACTCTGCTATGGCCACTTTATCAATACATAACTCTATCGCTGGGAATATCAAATGTTCCAGAGCAGGCGAATTTCTGTTTCAATTCAAAACGTTACAACAGCATGGAGTCAAAGTTGAGATGAAACACAATAATCTGTGTACGTATTCCGGATTTTATGTCCCTATTTTATTTTTGCCCGCTTTTGCTCGCGTAGGTTTAGTACAACTAGATTTAACATTTATTACATTCGTCTCTCGTATTACATCGCGAAAATATTCAACCACAAATGTTTGTTGAAAATCCACTCATAAAAAGAGGATTTATTTGAACATTCTAGTTATTAGCACAATGGTTCGTCTGACCTCTGTGTAACATTGAAATCTTCTAACGGACTCAACCTCCATATGACTCCAAAAAGATTATACTCTCATTTAATAAAGTTTAGCACTACTGAAGTATTTGCCTCTAGCACTATAATTTTAATTCTGTCTGCTGCCTTGTAATTGGAGAAGAAATTTCGAGCGTTAATTACGTTTCTAAGTTTTTTCCATTTACAGCGGCTTCGTCGCAACGACTTTCGTAAGCCTGTGCATAGCAACTGCAATAAAGCTTAGGTCTGGTAAAGTTAAGGAGTTTGGAAGAGATACAGCTTCCAAGTTACTCTCAAAACGTACAAGTAAAGTCGAACTGCGAAGTACCTCAAGTAAGACGAAATGTTTTACAGAGATCCGTGCCGTAATTTATTTGAGTTTTATAATTTTGTGCTTTCGTGTGTACGAAAAGGTATAAGAATGTTGTTCAACGTGCCTAAGTTAATATGTTTAGCTTTTGAGGTACTTAGTGTACTTAGTAAGGGCTTGGCTTTACGAAAGTTTTCAATTGGCTTTATACAAAACCGATTGAAGCATGTAAACTTTTTGTAGCAACTAAATATAAAGACAAACTTTAAAAAGTTGTAGCACTTAAAGACAGAACTATAAAGCTACAAATACAAACAATTGCGGATAGTTTAAAACCGTTTCCGAAGCGTTAGTAAAACACACGCGCACAGAAAGGGCCCGCATAATGAAATAAAGTTGTTTGAAGCATCTGGCGTCTCGTGGACAGTTGTAATGGTAATACGATTCAACGATTATAGCGGGACCCAATGTTCCCCTCCGTAGATGTTTGGAATAATGAAAATCTTAACGGTTTGAGCCCCAAATTAGTTCTGTATATTACACCTTACAGATGGAGGTAGGCACGAAGTAAGGGTAATGGTTATGGAAAAGCAGGGGAACTTTTCCAATTGAGGGGATTTTTTTGACCTCATCTAATATAAAACTTCAAATCTTCCCTCATACCCGACTATAAGATAAATTACATATTTATTTAAAATGTCTAGGTGTATACACTTTAGTTATTTAAACAACTTGGTCCCAAACCTTTTGAAATGAAATATTTTAATAGTCTTCACGTTTACTTTGCTACACAAAAGATGATTAATTTTCAGTGCCTTTAATTATTGTCGCCTGCTAAGCCTTGAATAGGGTTGTTCAAAATATAGAGCAACACTGTTTTGTGCGAAATCGCGTGACTAAAGCAAATATCTTGGCAATTGGAAATAGAAACGCTTCTATTTGATTCATTAGGTAACAAAATTTATGCCAATGGTACTATTCTATTAAAAGAATATTATTATGATAAAAAAATCCTAGCTCCCTTTTAAATCGGTCACAAAGTCTTTCCCGAGGCAAGATTAATATTACAGTATAAGATTCTTCGAAAGTCGCTTCGGCTCAAAATATAAAAACATTATCAAAAGGAATACAGACTGAGCCTCTGTGTGGGGCAGAACAAAGCGATCTTGTTTCTTTACAACTCGAAACCATTTCTATAGCTTTCAGTTAAAAACTGCGGTCGTCTCTAATAAAATATCTATTACACGAAGACGGTGAACAAAACGGCTAGAGCTGCTGGGGACGATATCTCGCCTCAGTTTCGGGTCATCGAGTAGGCAGACACTTGGTACGCGCTCAGAATATATCGCTAATCGTTTTTATATTTTATTCTCATGTTCGCAAGTAAGTCATGGTACCTATTGTGTAATACACCGGCACCTTGTGGGGTATCGGGGGTAAACGCTAGCGAACGTTCCCTCGAACAAATTGAAAAGCAATGAACCGCGGAATTCAATTTCATATTGAAAGCCATTCATCTTTGCCGCTTCTTCGAGACCGTCTGAAAGCGTTACATCTCGACTTTGCCACTCTGCTTTATCCCTTAAAAGTTCGCCTTTTTCTGAATTGTATTGAGTAACCAGGTATAGCATAGTGATTTGTGGCAAAGTATCGTTGCTATATTTTTCTAAAAGAGCTGTAGGTATGAATAGTTTCTTTCAAATACAATAAATAGTTTTAGTAACACTCTATTGTAGGATGAATTTGAATTAGCATTAGATTAAGCAGATGTGACCGAGTAACCACATCTGGCGGAACAAGAAACTGAACACAACAACGAGGGAAAAGGGTATCTTGTCTGATGATTGAATTAATTAATGAGATCCTATGTTTTACATGGCTAGGTCTAAATTGAAACGCTGAAAAACTTGACCTGAAAGCTTAACCACAACTGGCAGCCATAAAGCTGTTGTAAAAAGAAATCACGGAAAAATATTTCACATACAGCCAGTATAACAATATGCGCAAAATTAATAACACAAAGGTGACTTTTACATTAAAAAGTTATAAAAAAAACCTTTCAGCCTCGCAATCATTATTACGAAAAATATTAAAAGTAACTTTGATAATTTGAAGTCATTTGTGGCTTTATAGCTCCCTCCTTTATGGCAGTTATTACGTAGGTACCTATCAGTTGTTATTTTTCGCGTAACAAACTTACTTACATTAGCACTAATGTGCTACCGTAAAATGGGAGTTACCTTAGCGAAATAATTACCTTACTTTTGTGAAAGAGGAAAAAGTTTTAGCTCAGTGTATTCATTAGAGTATGGACCATAGGTGAGCCTGATGCGTAAAGCCAGAACGTAATAACAGAAATATTTTTGTGTTGTCTGCACTTTGTGCGAATTATGGAAGTTTTTCTCAAACGTGAAAAGCGCTATGCATGAAAGAATGAACATAATTATGATTTGATTTCAGGTTAGTGTAGTCTGCTGTTTTGAGTTTTTACGGTAATCTCGAGTGGAAAATGAATCTCAAATCGTGCAAGCTGCCTGTTACACTATCGAGCATTTTAATTGAGTAATTTAGTTATGACTAGCTTTTCCCAACGGTTCTCCCCACGTGGAGGTCGGAAATTAGCCAACGAGAAAGTGCTACTGGGATAAAACGTACCCTATATGTTAATTCAAACTATCTGTGTGCCAAATTTCATTTAAATCCATTAAGCCATTTTTGCGCAACTGTGATGTTTGTTACTCAGCAAACATCCAAACCTACAAGATTTGACATTTATAATATTAGTAGGAAGCAGGATTCCACGTTAGACGAGCACGTGCTGTACCAAACCTTGATTGTATTCATAATTACACAGTATATCCACATAGCCAGTGATCAAACGGTGACCGAAGTTTTGTTTGTAGTAAACAGAACTTTATAGATACTTGATAGTTGCTCCGGAACTGTTGATATTGCTCGGTACATACATACTAAGTACCTGTTTGGATCTTTACAGTGCATAAACAGTTGCTAGCTCGTCGCTAACTTAATGGTATGGTACTACATGCAACGTTAGTTAATGGTTCAGGGTCCATTAAGCGCCTTACCTGTTACTTGAAGTTCTCTTTTATTGAATGCACTTGTGTGCCATGTTTGTACACGTATTTATACATGAAAAGGTACGTATTAATGCTGTATTTTTATCTCAAGAACCAACGCGCGTAATAATGTACAAATACGCTGTGAATGTGTGTAAGCGTAGCTCTCGGTATCCTTCGAGACAATGGCGAAGTGGTAAGTATGTGTGTGTGTTATGCTCTGACAAAGTCAAAGTATTTATTAGTGTGACGCTACTCATCTTCCAGCACTCAATCACAGCGTGTTTGACTGTTATATTTTGATACCACAAGTAAAGCGCGCGTCACTTCGTGATATAAAAATAGTTTAGGCACTCCAGTTTTAAACATTTCAATTACCTATACTATCAAAGGGTCAATTCTCATAATTTTAAGAAAGTGGCAGTCTCATCCGGCGACAATTAAATGTCAACACCTTATCAAAAATCTATGGAAACTCAATCTGACAAAAATACCTTGAGTTTCCATAGATTTTTGATAAGGTGTTGACATTTGATTGTCGCCGGATGAGACTGCGACTAGATTTTGAACATTTTTAATTACGAGAACTGGCCTTCAGATCTAAATAGGGTAATTTTTTTATAATTACGACATAAATCGGAATTATTCATCATACTTAATTCCTATTAGTAACCTTTTAACATTGTGAACACCTGTAATACGTCAAGATTTCGTTATTAAAAATGAAATAGATCCTATTTTCATCATGTAGCGTCGGATTTGAATAAAACTAACGAGTGTTTTATTTCTGGGAAAAACTGTAAAACTCATTTCACCAAGTAAACTTAAATGGCAGAATTATGAAAACATCATGTAATTACTGTACGTGTGTTTTTTAACGTACCTTTTCAATGAGGATGCGTACAAAATGGCTGAAACAAGAACATTATGTGTTAAAATATGTTAACAGTTTTAATAAGTAAGTAGTGAAAGGCGCCGAAAATTGAATGGGAACACCGGGTTCCACCACATAATGTTTATTACCCTGCATAGGGCGCTTATTAATAAAACCCCATAGAAAGCAGGCAGCGCGCAAACACGAATGACCCATGAAAAGAGCTAGTGAACGCTATAATGTGTACACAAAGGCTTACAACATCTAACGTTTCCACCCATTATGAGGCGAGACCACCATTCAGGGGCTCAAATGAGTCTTAATGAAAGGTACGATACCATTATGAAGGCAATCGTGAGCTCATAAAGGAAATTAAAAAGAGACAAAAAGCCCACGCTAGTTCCGCGCAAAAAGGAATAGCAAAAAGGTGTGCGCGTTTTCGTTGAGAAGTGCTTTACGGGCGCATGAAAGAAACTGCCTTTCACCCCGTCTCATAATAATGATGAAATGATTCCGTTGAAAAACAATAAGGGAACATGAAGCTAAATTATTAAAGCAAACGCGATTGAAGCTATTTTTGGCTTAAACATTGATTTAGGCAGATTTGTAAAACGTGTTTACAATGTTCAAAAATCCAACTACTGAAAGATCACGTTCTAAGAAGTATGAAACAAAAAAATATTCTCATCTGAATGCCGTAGGCATCGTATGCCACTTTGCCTTAAAGGTAATGATCGCTTACTACTGTTAGAATATATTGTACTGTTAGGCAAACGACCCTATTTAATGAGACGTCATATAGTCGCAGCCAGTGGACAATCAAAACACTAACAATGGTACCTCATTTTTTAAACTATGAGAAGTAGTTTTGAAGTTATGAGGGATCAGATGATTATACATATTTACCCACATACATAAATACATAGGTACTAGTCAAAATCTTAACCTTCCTTTTTGCTTCGTCGAATAAAAATAAGGGTTATGCCAAATGCTTACAGAACCAGATTCCAAGCTTTTTAAACTTGGATAATACTTCGGGCCGGCTCTGAGCGTTTGCTTCTCTGATAACTGGAAAACACATACCAATTGCAAATTCAAGTAACAGGTTCGAGGATAAACTAGAACTTGCCTTAATGCCTCTTAAGGCAGACTTGCAAATTACTGTTAATCCAGTTCAAAAATTATCAAAATGCTTAATCAGTTTGAACATTAACATTAAGGCTTCCATTCTTTGCTGCTGACACTGCATAATTCCCTCTGCCAAAACTACCCTCATTAACTTTAATAGATAGGCCCTAGTTAACTAATTAATGTTACGTCGTCTTTATCTTTAATTGTATCATTATTAAGTTTCAAATTGTGCGTAAGATTACAACTTTGTTAAGAACTTGTCTTGTCTCCAGTGGCCACCAGAGAATTGTGGTTGCTTAACTGTTTCATTACTACGAGTTAAAATTTAATGAATTATTCTCTCTATGTTAGTTTGTGAACAATATGAACGTGTGGAAACTGCGAGGTTGACAATACACAAGACGTCTTTGTTTAAAATCTCTGGATTTACGACAGCCATTATTCATATTTAAGTTCAAGAAAATGGCTTTGTTAGCTAATTATAATCACTCTTTCAAGACATAAAATTACCTTAAGCAAAATATTCGTCTCGGTAACGATGGTCCAATTATATGTGCTACGCTTTCGTAGCCATGACGTCAGCAACCTGCTACGTCGTAGCAACCATGGAAGCTACGCTGTTTGAAATAATTATGGTTAACGTATGATTTTAATAATCAATAGTATTAATAGTATAATCGAACGTAAACGTCAAATTTAAAAGTTTATAATTCGTCTTAAGACCCGCTCACTCACTTTTATTCATAGGTCATCATCTCATCATTCGTCTAGCCTTTTGCCAATTACTTGGGGGCTTAAAAACTAACCCGATGGAGCTGAAAACCAGTATTTTACTGCTCATAGGTATCAGAGGTATCGTTCAAATGTGTTATGTAAAAATTATTTAATAATTTGACTGGCCTGTTAGTCTAGTGGTTAGTGACCCTGACTGCTAAGACTGAGGTTGTGGGTTCGATTCCCACTCAGGACAAATGTTTGTGTGATGCGCACAATCATTTGTTCTGTGTCTGGGTGTAATTTATCTATAATATGTATGTATTTAGAAATATATAAGTATATTTATCAGTTATCTGGTTACCATAGTACAGGCTTTGCCTAGTTTGGGATCAGATAACAGTGTGTTGGTTGTCCTAAGATATTATTATTTAAAAAAAAAATGTTGTTTCATGGTCGCTAAATTAGAACAGCAAGCGATAGCACTGCACGTAATGGAGATCGATCCTGGAATTACCTTTCTCAAGACCGAATAAGCCGGGTGATTTGAGATGCGCTCAGTGTCGAGTAATTATTATGGCAGCTCTAGATTTCACTAGTCTAACAACGATTGGAGAAGTTTACTATTGATATTAATTCTAGGATCCTTGTTGGTACAGCTAACTGATTACCATCAATTTATTAGAAGTAACCGACTAAATCTAACCTCAATTTTGAAATAGGAAAGTCAAGTAATCTATCTCCCTTGTCATCTGCGTAGCCTTTTCCTAACTAATGGGGTCAGTTTCTAGTCTAACCAGATGCGACTGAATATTAATATTTTGCGTGGAGCAACTGCTGTTTGACCTTTATAGCTGAATTGCTCGGATATCGTTTTCTAAGGACAGACCAGCTGTTGTTAGACTTTTAGGCTTAATGCCACTCAAAACAGGTGGATTTTCAAGACACGCAAAGATCCCAGAATTATGTAGACAATGGGGTAAAAAAAACTTTCTGAAGCTAATTCATATATCGCGCTGATAACAGCCACTTTGGGCTTACTCATAATCCGGCTTACAATAATTTGATTTGATATTGGTATTCCAGATGACCTGATAGACACTCCCACGTTCACAGAAAGGTCGCCTTTTGTCTCAACAATGTGCAATGACGACATTATAAACTGGTTATGATTGGTTTTTCCAAATTAAGCCGTGACGCGTGTCAACAGTATTGGTACCGACTGCCTTATTTGAGTGAGACAATCGTTAATTATTTTACTTAAAGATTGTGTGAGCCTAGTCGCCCATATGTAACAAGTTGTAGTACTTGTTTCCGACAAGTCGTGTCAATAGTCCTGGTAAAACATGTATAATTCATGTATTGACGTTATTTCATATATGTATACGTATGTGATCCATTTTGTTCACCCTATTGACATTTTTGACAAGATTTGTACAGAACTAGTCTTTGTGTATTTTTTAACTTGTTGAAGGTGTAAACGATTACCGAAAACAGTAGAGGCAACATGTAGAATACCCGTTTTATTCCTTAGCGTAAAGCCGGTTAATAATGGCTTTCCGCCCTTTTCTAAGATTATCTGTTTTGTGGGGCTTAGCTGCGTTTACCGTAGAAAGTTAACCTGCCCATCGGTGTCGAATGGAGCGGAAAGTAGAAGTAAAGCTTGTGACACGTTAAGCAAAAGAATTAACTCTGCTTCAATGGAGAGGGCTTCAGCTATAAAAGAGTTCTTAACAACTGAAAAGTCCTATTCGTCAAACATTGGGTACAATTACGAGTAGGGTAGCCACTTCTGTTTTACTGTTTCATCTGCAGCCAGCCTTTGAGCTTTAATCAGATTGGTTGTATGTGCACTGGCAGTTCAAGATTGTTCACTTCCTGCGATGCTTCATCTTGTTATTACATTTATTAGTGTTGGTTAGAGGCCTTCTACACGGTCCGGACCAACCGCCGACCATCGTAACCTTGGTCGGGTCAACCATTTTTTGTATTCGTTCTACACGGTCGGTGGTTGACTCAACTTATCTCATTTTCTCATTCATTCACGGTCGGTGGTTCACTTGTAACAAGCGCACATTGAAGCGCTCGCGTCGGGCGACAGCGTTCCAGACGGTTGGGGACGACCACGGACGCAGCCTGTCGCGAGTGATGCGCTCGCGACCAAGGCCGTTGATATCAACTAAATATCGGTCGGGTCAACCAACTTCTACACTGTCCATTTTTATATCAACCCGACCAAGGATACGATGGTCGGCGGTTGGTCCCGACCGTGTAGAAGGCCTCTTGAGATTGACGCTTTTTATTCTCATTTAAGTCTGTACGTAGAGTCTGAGGATTTTACGAGAGTAACATGTGGAATGAATGAGCTCACTGTTCATTCTAGTTGGAAATTAGTGTCCGCAACTAGTAGTTTGGCATTTTTGTTAAACTGGGTCTTTTTGGCACAGCCGTGAGGCACACTATGTATATTACTGGTTTTTTTATAAATATATTTTATTTTTATATAGGACTAGGGCGTACTCCACAGGCGATGCACAAGGGCAGCACCCGGCTCCTATGGGAAATGGACAAGGGTTGTCGCACCAGAACGGGCGGGTGCGACGTAAGATGCAATCTCGGAGTGGGAGGGATGTTAAGTTTAGATGTGCGAGCTGGAATGTAGGTACGATGACTGGAAGAGGAAGGGAGCTAGCAGATGTTGCAAACAGGCGAAGACTGAACATAGCGTGTCTGCAAGAGACGAAATGGAAAGGCGCAAAGGCTAGAGAGATAGGAGAAGGATATAAGTTTTATTACTGTCGAAGTGATAGCAAGTGCAATGGTGTGGGTATGGTTTTGGATAGTCAGTTGAAAGAATGTGTGGTGGATGTTAAAAGAGTGAGTGATAGAGTGATAGCTGCTAAACTGATTGTAGAGAGTTTTGTGGTTAATGTAGTTAGTGTGTATGCACCCCAGTCTGGGTGTGAGGATAGAGTAAAAGAGCACGTTTGGAAGGACTTCGATCGTGTGATGATGGATGTGCAAGATAGTGAGGAAGTGTATGTAGAGGGTGATTTTAACGGGCTTGTAGGAAGACAGAAGAATGGGTATGAGAGAGTGCATGGTGGTTGGGGATACGGAGACCGTAACTGTGATGGCGAAAACCTGCTGCAAGCTACTTCGGCCTTCGACCTGGCAATAACAAATACGTGATTTGAAAAACGAAATGAATATCTCATAACTTACAAAAGTGGCGGCCACGCGACATAAATTAACTACTTGTTGGTACGACGGAATAGTCTTAAATTGTCAAAAACTGTAAAGTACTCCCAGGTGACGATTTAGTCTCACAACATAGACTAATCATAATGGAGGTAAAAATCAGTGTTTCGTCCAGTAGAAACTAGGAAAGACCCCCACCCAAAACCAGATAGCGTATGATAGAAAAAGAAAAATGTGCCAGTAAGTTTAAGAGTCAAGTGGTAGATAAAATGATTGCAATGAAAGATATGCAAGAAAAGTCCGTGAATGAATGTTCGAAAGAGCTGGCAGATTGTAAAAGGAAAGTAGCAAAAGATGTGTTCGGAGAATTGAAAGGTTAAGGTATGATAGAAAAAGATACATGATAGCCCGAAATACTGGATAGCCCGAGAGGCCAGAAGGAGCTCTACCGTATTACAAAAGCAAGAGAAAGGAGAACGAGAGATATAATCCATATAAAATGTATGAAAGACGACGCCAGTAATGTTCTGTACAAAGATGACGAAATAAAAGAACGATGGAAGGTTTATTTTGAAAAACTAATGAACGAAGATAATAAATGAAATGGTGTGCTCGGAGAGGTACAAATCAATATGGGTTTGGTGAGAGAAATTAGCATGGATGAAGTAAGACAGGCAGTTCAAGGTATGAAAAATGGCTGTAGGCTTGCACCAGGGGTCGGCTCTAAGTCCTTACCTCTTCCTGTTGATTGTTATGGACGCTCTGACGTCGGATATACAGGAAGAGGCATCCTGGTGCATGCTGTTTGCCGATGACATTGTTCTTGTCGGTGACGATGTGTCTGAGATTCAGAGCAGATTGGTGAAGTGGCAACAGAAGCTGAAGAATGTTAGCTTGAAAATCAGCAGAAACAAAACCGAATATATGTTCTGCGATTTCGGTGGTCTCTCCAGTTCTGGAGCCATAGCGCTTGATGGTGTGCTTCTCCCGGTCTGCTCCGACTTTCGGTATTTCGGTTCACTTGTGCAAAGCCATGGCGAATTAGATCGAACGGTTAAGCACAGAATAAACACTGGATGGATGAAATGGCGGTAAGTCACAGGAACAATCTGCGACTCCCACATCCCTCTTAAACTTAAGGGGAGGATATATAAAACCATAGTCAGACCTGTTGTCTTGTATGGGTCAGAATGTTGGGCCACAAAAAGGATGAATGAAAGGCAATTGCATGCAGCTGAGATGAGAATGTTAAGAGGGATGTGTGGTGTTACACGAGTGAATAGAATAAGAAATGAGTACGTAAGATTCCTCTTAGACTTCCGTCTGAAAGTAGCACCAATAACTGAAAAGTTGTGTGGGAATCGGTTGTCATGGTATGGTCACGTGATACGGAGGAATGAGGAAAATGTCGTGAGGAAAGTGTTGAGTATGAATGTCGGTGGCTTTAAGAGTAGAGGGAGACCAAAGAAACGATGGATGGACTGTGTGAATTATGATATGGGTGGAAAAGGGGTGACTACTGAGATGAGGACTTATAGAGAAGTGTGGAAGAAAACGACATGTTGCGCCGACCCAAAATAAATTGGGATAAGGGTAGGAGAATGATGATATATTTTATTTTTCTTTTACTCTTTCCTGCAGTATGCTGTGCTAAATAATGTTATTTCTTTCTACCTTTTATTTTGATGTCGTTGGAGTCTTTCCTCATAACTATTGTAGGACCTTTCTGCAACGACCTATACTATAGAATCCTCTATACCATATGTCAATACAGATTTAACGATTATGTAAAATCAAATACACTTATACTTAACTTGTAATATTGGTATCCTAAGTTCCTCTGAACAGATGTTTTAGTTGTTCTTTAAGTACTGATTTTTATTGACATCTTAGTCAAACTGGAACTTACCTAAAACATATCTGAGAAAGAGACAAACTGCTTTAGATTTCAAGCTATTGAATATTACTTTGAAATAGCTTTCTAAAATAGATCTTTTCTACAAGTCAAGAGAGGAATAGAGAATAAATTTTGCAAAAGAGTTCTTTATCTTTCAAATACATTCGTATGAACCAGACAACTGCCTGAAGCGGTTCTTTCGAATAAACATTTCACCCCATTTCACCCCATTTCACCCTTACACGAATCTTCCGTAGTGGGCAGGTTTAATATGTAAGTTTAATAAACGTCCCAGCAATTTGTACTTTAAAGAATTTCGTGATTGTATGACAAAATTGGTTATTTTGAAATAAAATTAAAAGTTTAAGGTACAATATGTACAAGTATGTATTGGTGGCCCATTTCTTATCTGATCTCTTTCAAAGTCATATGTTATTTCTAAGTTGTTTTTTTTTCTTAGACATCATTGTCTCACGGCGAAAGAAAACATCGTGAGGAATCCCTGGACATCGGTTTGAAATCACGAACCCACACAAAGCCAGCGTGGTGATCAAGCTCATTCCTTCTCTGAATCAGAAGTGGCCTAAACCCGACACCCGGCACATTACTGGCAAAAAACTCGAGTTGTAGGTTGAGAGTTCGAACACGGGTGGGTTTTAGTCAGTAAAAATCTGACACGCACTCCCGTTCCGCCCAGAGCAAAAGACGTCATTTGAACATTTCCCACCTAGAAAAATAAAAACTTTTTTTCAAAAAAAAAAAAAAAAAACAACCGACTTCCTTAAAAACACTATAAAGTGAAAAATAACTTTAATTTCGGAAGTCGGTGTCTTAGGATCTGTATTTATGGTTTTTTTGCCACCGACTTCCGAAATTAAAGTTATTTTTTACTTTGTAGTGTTTTTAAGGAAGTCGGTTGTTTTTTTTTTTGTAAAAAAGTTTGTATTTTCAAATTTTTAGTTGTGGTATCCACCCCGCACTAATTCCAAACAAACAATGCATATTTAAGCGATAGCAGAAATCGCGGTTGATTTGCTGTCATTTTTTAAAGAGTTCCGGTGTCTGTCTCTGGAACTCATCATCAGATATATATGAAATTTATATGGGACCATTTCGAAATAAACCCCTTTCGAACAAAAAAAGAATTTTGCAAATCCGTTTATATATGACGGAGTTATGGCCGAATATACATTAAAAAAAAACATATAAACATCCGAATTGAGAACCTCCTCCTTTTTGAAGTCGGTTAAAAAATAAGGCATATACTTTACTTTGTGTGTTTAATTTCACCACTACTGCTCTCAAAACGGTGAAGGCAAACACTATGAGGAAACTCTTTACTAGCTACATTCTAAAACCATCAACCCGTACTGGGCCCTCGTGGTGGATTATGGCCCACTCCCTTTCACAGAAAGGTGGCTTATGTTTTAGCAGTGAGAACGTTATAGGCTTATACTATGTAAATGATTAATCCTGCCTGAATAGTATGTCTCGATTTAAATAAGCAACAGCAGAATTAGGGACTAGTGGTGGGTCGTTGCCGAATTTTTGACGGACGAAACGCAACCGTTTTCCCGACGACGGAAACGGTTGCAGAAAACGGTCGTCGTCGCAACTGGTTTGAAGAGCCGTCTTCAAACCAGTTGTTGCGACGACGACCGTTTTGTAAAAGACGAAACTTACCGAATATGGAACAGAATTGCGTTTTCGTTCCGTGAAATAGTTGCAGTTTCTTCCAAAGTTACAACTACTTATAAATGTCCAATTACACAACTGACCAAAAAAATGTAAACAAACATATGACGAGCTCACCGGCTCGAATTCCAAGATATTTATAAACCTATTATCCCAATTCAATATGCCGGGCGATTTTGCACTTAACGGCTATAAGCTTATACAGGTTTGACCATCGCATCACGAACGACAGTATAGAAAAGTAGTAATAAAATATAGACTCTATACCATTGACAAAAAGTTCACTTTTGACTGTAAGAACTGTTTTGTGAACGAACGCGGTACGCTAAGGACGACGTCGCGACGAGTGTGATAGTTGAATCAATGCGTTCTCGACCGTATTTTCTTAACAGTAAAATAAAAAATCGCATCAAGTAATTCGAAGACTGGTTTGTGTAACGAAAACTGTTTCGATCCAAGACTTAAAAACAGTTTCGTTCGTCGTAGTCGTCGCAGAACATAAAACGGTCTTTGGAACGGACGGACTAAGGACGACGACGCGACGCGACGCGAGTGTGATAGTTGAATCAATGGATTCTCGACCGTATTTTCTTAGCTGTAAAATAAATAATCGCATTTAGTCATTCGAAGACTGGTTTGTGCAACGAAGACTGTTTGGACCCAGGACGTAAAACGGTTTCATCGTTGCAAGGCATAAAACGGTCTTCGGAAACGGTTCGTTGTCGCAACGCCCACGACTATTAGGGACAGCATAAAAAAAATGTTGATGCTTTTGCCAACAGACGGGTAGATCAAAAGACAGAAACTTAATTTGGTGTTGTGAATACTGTTAGTTAATTTAGTTCCATTTTTAGGTATTTTAAGCATTTATGTTTTAACTAAATATAACATATTAATAATATTAATGTTAACCCACAAATTTACCATAGATGCAACCCATTTTAGGAAATTGTT
Organism: Aporophyla nigra; assembly: GCA_947507805.1. Lineage (NCBI taxonomy): Eukaryota > Metazoa > Arthropoda > Insecta > Lepidoptera > Noctuidae > Aporophyla > Aporophyla nigra. The sequence goes on along the minus strand of OX382301.1, from coordinate 14,022,568 downwards.
GCTCATTTCGCTTCCTGTGAACAAAATCAATATAAATTAATTAAGTATGAACTAAAACCTGTTTATTGTAATTAATTATCCAGACCAGTACACACGAGTACATTTAATGTGTATTACGTGTAGTACTAAATCATGTGCAAATAATTTAGTTCGTGACAAACTGCTGAGTTTCTTGTTACTGGTGTTTGAGCATTATTTTAATAAATGTTTTTAGGTATTACCACCTAGTTGGTTTAGTGGTTGATTGGACAGGCAAACTGTTATTGGGTTTTCAACATTTATATTTATAACTTACAAGTCTTCCTATTAATATTATAAATGTGAAAAATTGTGTGTTTGAATGTTTGTTACTTAATCACGCAAAAACCATTGAACAGATTTGTATGAAATTTCGAACCCACTTTATAACTTCCTTTTTTTCTGTGGGATAATTTCCTTCACCCAAGCAGGGTAAGACGCTGGCAAAAGCTAGTAAAGTTATAATTTTAAAATTTACGTGTATTATAAGGAGGAAGAAATTATTATATGACATCAAAAAAATCGGCTGCAACGCTATCAACGAGAAATGTGCTCAAATGCTGGCAGCATTACCAAACGCCGAAGCCAAGCGTTGAAAAACGATGCTAATTCTTTGGCCAAAAAATTGTTCAGGCTTCTGGTCACGTATAGAGTCTACCAACCGTTTTGTGATGTCCCCAAAACACTAAGTGGACTCCATGGCCTTCGGACCCGCAAATGGTATCTGCCCCGACTTACGAGTTGTAGATCGTGAGTTCAAACCCAGGCAGGCACTTTAGGTATTTATTTTCATCACCACAGCTCTTAAAACGGTGAAGGAAAACATCGTGAGGAAACCGCCATGCCTTAGAACAAAAAAATCGAATACATGTGACATTTACCAATCCGCACTGGGCTGACGTGGTGGGTTATGGCCCAATCCTTGTCACAGAGGGAAGGCGTGTATCCCAGCAGTGGGCACATTAAAAGTTGTTGATTCTACACACGTGAAACCCGCAATTCCACATACGCTGGACGCTGTAATCTTCGGCGACAACCTTTATAAATATACAAACAGTTACTGCAAACGTATAAACATTCAACTCCAATTGCCTCTATTGTATACAGAGGAAAAGGGTTTTGACCAAATCCGCTGAAACTTTTTTAATGAATTTGTAATTCCTCTGTCGCAGTCCATGTTACAGGTTTCTTTTACTTTTTGATCAAAATTTTATTGTCAGCGGGGAATATTCACAGAAAATCTGCCGAGAGATGCCAAATAATGAAATAGGGTGGCTTTCGTTTTTTATGTAAGTGTCCTCCGTTTAATGGTTTCATTTTCTGTTTATATGAATGTTGGAATCTCTTAAAACTGTTCTTATTTGAGGATCTTGGGTGGAAAAATTAATTCAAGATTTTCATATTGATATTTTATTTTTGTATTCACCTTTTATATGGATTCTTTGGAGTTTCGTTAAAACTTAGTTCTGGTGGAGAGTTATTCTCAAAGGATTCACATAGACATACAAAGTAAAAACTTAGGTATAGTTTCAATTCGTTAAGTTTGTAGAGATTTCCACAATAGATTAACTTTAATTTAAGTAATGTTAGTCTGTCTGAACGAAGAGATTACTACATTGTTCCAGTGATATTGAGAAATTCACAAGTCAGTGTAGTGTAAATACTCAAACTCGGCTAACAGTACAGGAAAGTTCTACATATACCTCTTACATAGTGAGATTATTTAATCTAGGACTCAGCACGTTAAATTTGAAGTTTGTTAGACTAAAGCCTTGTCCAGATTATGTAAGTTCGGTCGTAAGGTTTAGTTTCACTTACAAACTTGTAAAGTTATTTAGAAGTTAATTTACATACATGCATGTATCTTATTACGTATATTTTGAGTTTTGTGGTTTACTAATTGATATATCAATCACAGAGCTCATTTGCGTGACACGTCGGAGTTTGCAGCTATACATATAAGGCTAGCCATATAAATCCATCTCAAATACAGATTGCTAATATGTATGAGAATACATTGAAGAGATTGCGCATATTTACCCGGCCTGATTCGAAAATTCAAATTCGAAACTATTAATAACCGCTGAGCCACTAAATTCATCATCGCACGAACATAATCAACTCGATCAAAAACCATAATAGACATTGAATAAACAAATGGTAACCAAACAAATCAGACTAATAACCAATTTTAGTAGAACAGACAACGCTACAGTTACACAATAGAGTGAATAATGGTTTGACGACACCAGGTAAAAAGTAGGCAATAAGAGATCCGACGCAAATGGTTGGAGCATTGTCGCATTAGTCATCACAATGCCGACTTGGTGACGTTTGGACAGCCCTGACAAATGATACCTTTTATTGAATAATTATCGCGACTCGACTGTCATAAAGCTAGAGTACATAAATATATGGTAGTACGATGTATTGTACCTAACGGAATTATAGCTAAGGTCAAACGTGTTTGCTTTCACTCAACATATGCAGAGGGTACATTAGTTTATTATTCAACGGATTTCATTTGGTTAATAATCTACATAATGTTCCAAATAATATTATATTGTCGTCACGATAAAGCTTTTGATGAATGAGGTTAAACATGTCCGAAAATACTGAATGACACTTACATCATTACGGGGGTGTTCCGAATTATATACCAAACTATGTATTTTTATAACCTAGCCATCACAATTTCTTAGGTTACTCCCATGACAACATTAGAAGAAAAACAAGATATAGGACAAACTGAGGTCCCTACTAATAGGACATTGATAGACAGGTCTAAAGGCTGCCACTATTAATATTTTTTCTTTGTACTTTCGGTTTATTATTCCTTGTAAGTACACCTTTAATTATCTGTTTACATAGAGTTGGCCGAGCACGTTACGGTATCCAAGACAGGTATACCTTTCTCGGTATCCTTTCCAGGCTCTGAAGGGTATGTACGTGTCTGTGCAAAATGTTGCTGTATTATACACGTTCAGCATTGTCTATATCTGTATATTGCCGAAATAGTAGCCTTTGGATACGGAAATAGCTACTCATCGTTGAAAAAAAATATTTTACAAGTATTTTGGGTAAAAACTTTCACAAAGAATACAAAAATACTGATTACAGACCATCTGATTACAAGCAACTCTATCTTTGCCGTGACTAGTACTTTGTTTACACTCAAAAAAGGCAAAGGGCTTTTGGTTTCAGTTAATACAAAGCCTTCGTCGACTCAGGCGAGTTTTTTTGCTAGTTACCTCTCACAACGTCTCCCGTCCCTATGGACCATTTTACTTTTGCTTCGCTCTCATCTTTTCGTCGAGACTTACAGGTATTAATTATCTTGAACTCGAATTCGCTTCGTTTGCGATGAGAAACGTCAAACGGCAAATCTTGGAGAATAAAAAACTTTGAAGTTTTTAATCAGTGGAAAATGTAGAGGTGCATTTTCGTTTTTTTGGTCGTTGATTGGTTTACGGTTAGTAAAAGTCTTAGATAGTTCTTGGTACAGATCTACTACATACTATACTATCTTATTTATAAAACCTTTACAAGAGTGTCCTATTGGAAAACTAAAAAAAAAACAACCAGTTGAGTGTGTGTCGGACGACGCACAAAGGGTTCCATAGTTGGGATGAATTTATCCCGAAAATCAACTTAGCATTTTAGTTGAATTGCGTGCACCGATAATCGTCACGGTTAATTCTCCAACTGCAAGTGCTTTAAGTTTGTTATCGCAATTTTTTTTTTGTTTTAAAACTACAAGTTAACAATGTTCGGTCTTTTTCCTTCATTTATGATGTGAGACCCTGCTTCTTGCTAAATTTCATGATTCTAGGTCTATGGGTAGTATCCTATAGGTTTTAGATTTATTTGTGAGTGTCAAAATATATAGCAATAATGGATGTATTTACAATTGCGTTGACTTAGAAACTTGATTTAGAGAGCTAGACCTAGGGATTATAGACCTACATATTTGATATCAATTTTACCTTGATAAACCCACGCGTTCCTAAAAAAAAAGGTCTTGACAGATTGAAACCCAGACAGAGAAGGGTTATATATCCTTTTCAGGTACGGAACCCTAAAAAACTAAAACGTGCTCTAAAATCGTTTAAATCACAACTAAACAGAATAGCTTAACCGAACACACTAGTTTATACGTATAATGTGATGCATTAAAGCAATGCTTGCCACAAACCAGTGCAACTGTGTCCAAATTGCTTATTTTGACCGGCTGTATTAATTATGTATGAGGGTGCGACACTCCTGTCCGCACCAGATACGACGTTCTACGTAACTATAAAAAGATTGCCAGGACATTTTCATAGTAAACACGTCTAGTTAATTTTATACATGGAGAACGGACTTAAACTCGTTAAAATGTATATGAGGATAGTTACTGGTGGTAATTTTCTGTTTTGTGGTTTAGTACTGGTTCGGAATTAATTATAATTTCTTGCTGTAAAAAAATTTGGGTATGTAGTTTTTCCATGTGGTGCAGGAGTTCTGTGTGGCACCAGACTTAAAGAATAGCACCATCCTATTTCTTCCCGTGGGTGTCGTAAGAGGCAACTAAGGAACTTACTAGAGAATGGATAGCAGCGTTCTCTATGCATTTTACCACCATACTGCGGTCCCTAACCCGCCTGCCAATCATGGCGATTATGAAACCCCCCCAAATTGAGGGAGGCCTATGTCCAGCAGTGGACGTCTTCCGGTTGAAATGATGACGATGTATTTTTTTATTTAACAATTAATATTGCAAATATTGATTACAAAGGAACACAGAAGAAAATTTACAAAAAAAAAAAACCGTTCGAAATACTCGAATATTCTCTCCCAAAAATATTTTCCTTGCAAACCTTCCGGATTAAGTAATCCGGAAGGTTTGCAAGGAAAATATTTTCCAATAGTTTCAGGGAATTCCCATTCAGTTTAGATTTCATAACAGCTGCTGCTAGTTGCAACAGCTGACGGACAGCAAAACCTTACCACGATGTTCGCATATAACAACAAACACGGCGCTCTTCAAATCTAATACGTTCATAATTCCGTGAACTATATTGTATACCATACGTATTACTATTCTGGTTAGTGCAACTATTAGTCCTTTTGGCACGACCTACGCTTCAGTGTTCCACTTATTCACTACTCCATAAACTGTAAGCGATGCCTTTACAACTAACTGTGAATCATAAACAAGCTTGTTACTCACGTGGAACTTTGTCCGAATTAAGGACGCTGCACTCCATTTAATACGAGTTTTGTAATATGTAAGCAAACATAGATTACACTCATAACACCGGCTATAGATTATAGCAGATACGACTTTTTTACCGCTTCAGTAGATACGTCAAAAGTTACGTCAACTCAAGGTACTAAGATAATATAAGTTTCGCTCAAGTTGCCCGCATAAACAAAGATACACAGTTCGCTGTAGTAAACTTATCTCAACTTCTAACATATAAGAGAAAATATTATGAACATAGTCACTCACGTATGAAGGTAAGGAGTCAGATTAGCAGGACGCGTGTGACTCTCATTACAGGGAATTGCCGTAATTATGAAGATTAATCCTGAAAATGAGGCATTACACCAACAACGTAGATATAACGGCACAAATCTTCTTTGTGTACGTGAGGGTTGGCGTTTAACAGCTTTGGCCCCCTTCGACGAATGTCGACTTCAAACAGTAGTTCAACTTTTGGTCGTTAGTGGCTGAGATTTTGTAGACCCTTTAGGTGTTCGTTGGACGAATAATAATAGTCTGGATAAAAGTTGTGAAGCGAACAATAGATAAAAGAGACGGGTTCTGTAGTGCTCGGAAAAGAATAACAAACTGTATGTGCAGTGTGTGTAGGATCATAATGCGGCCAATCTGTCTATCGAGCGTAATGGGTACGTGAATATTAGGTGGCTCATTTATTCTATTGTGTTACATTCGCACACGAATATTTGAGCTGTTATGTTGGCAATTTATGGTACAGTTTCAGAGAAATATGAATATTGTTTGGCAATATTTTGCAAAATTAAACTTCTGAGTTATTAATCGCGCAACAAAGGTTCACCAAAAAGGATAATTTTGCGGACGCATAATTTGAGACGTGTTTGTTTACCCTGTTGATAAAAAGTAGGTTTGTTCGCAATAATCTGAACATATTTTTGACTGGCCTGTTAGTCTAGCGGTTAGTGACCCTGACTGCTAAGACTGAGGTCGTGGGTTCGATCCCCACCCAGGACAAATCTTTGTGTGATGAGCGCAATCATTTGTTCTGTGTCTGGGTGTAATTTATCTATAATATGTATGTATTTAGAACTATATAATTATATTTATCAGTTGTCTGGTTGCCATAGGCTCTGCCTAGTTTGGGATCAGATAACGTTGTGTTGGTTGTCCTAAGATATTATATTATGATTATTATATAGATATTATTATTATTATATTATATAACATACTAGCCAATGCGTGGCATGCGTGCAAATGCCTTTATTTTGTTGTAGGAAGTCCGGGGGTTTTTGTTGCACATAACAACTTACCAACGTATGATAACAATCAGTCGAGTCCTTTTGGAGTTTTTGCGAGACTAACGCATGCACTTCACTACAATCAATAAACGTAAGTGGAAGGTGGACCATTTTTTTTTAAACATTGCGGCATCGTAACAAAACAAAAGGACAAAAAATCCCGTTCCTGGCACAACAAATACGATAGATTTTGACCGCTCTTACCTGCACTATGGAAAGTGCAACTTAATTGGAGAGCTCATTGAAGTTCATTCATAACATGAAAAAGTTTGTAGTGGTATGTGTTGGATTGTTAACATTTATTATATAAAACCAAACTATTTAACCCATGCACATACCTACAAACGCAAAAATATTTATTATAAGTTATTCTTTTGCAGTTCAAACGAAAATTAAAGTAACTATTGGTGACGACGGAGTTAAATTTAATAGCTTTCAAAACGACGAAGAAGAACATTGTGAGGGAATCGGCTTGTCCGGCAACCCGCACTCGCATGGTGAATTATGGTCCTGGAGGAGTCCTACGGCTTAAGGTGCTTTCCGAGGCACGGAAGGGTCTTGGTATGTAAAGATGGTCACCCATCCACGGACCATCCGCGGCAAGCGTTACTTAACCTGTACGATTATAGGTTGATTATAAGCCACAATTTTCTTAAAAATCCTTTCATACAAAATGGAAAAAACTCTTCGACTTTATTTCATAAACACCTTGTAAAATCAATAACAACAGAGAACGAAGGAAGGAAACGAGAAACTTTACAAATGCAGATATCATAGAGATAAAAAAAATACCTAGTCTACGTCTCGGAACGTATTGAACTATTCCTATTTCTTTTGTTACGTTACAAGTTTGAAAAACAATTCTATTGATGCTAGGCCTCCACTCGCTGTTTGTTCCAATGATAATTTTATTTGAACTCGATAGCTTGTAGTACAATATTTTTTGAGCTTTGCAGAATTATATTTCTGTTATTCTCGGAACTTCAAAGAAGAAATACCATGTTGTTCGTTGTGAGCCAAAAATGTTGGTTTAGGTATAAGTCCTGCAGTGGTATAGAACACGAGTTTGTTACTATTAATTATTATTTTAAAAGATTACTAAAAATATGGGTTGCACAACTACATTTCAGCCCGACTTGCACCACATATTACTTAATTTACTAACCCATACCTTAAAATGTATAGAATATCATTTGGTGCTTACACACCAAAAAATAAAACAACGTGCATAAAACAACTACCCCATAATCGACGTAGATCCGCTCGAGTATGTCAGATGGATCGCTACCGGACCACATTTGCTACCCACCAATATTTCATCTTCATCATCATCATCATTTCAGCCGAAAGACGTCCACTGCTGGACATAGGCCTCCCCCAAGCACCGCCACTTCGACCTATTCTTGCTTCTCGCATCCAACGTGTTCCTGCGGCATTCATCTTAAGTTCCAGATTATATAACAAGCTAGAAATCAAATTAACAATAAATAGTCTTACCTCTTTTGAAATCAAACGCAAATTGTTAACTTTCCTCTTAAGCCTAAAATAAATAATAGTTTAAAAAAACTAAAAAACACGCTTCCATGGAAAACCAAACTAAAAAGTACAAAATAATGGAAAAAAAGCGTGGGGTGCTTTTAAGGTATTTTTTTTATTGATATCAGGCACCCCACGCTTTTTTTCCATTATTTTGTACTTTTTAGTTTGGTTTTCCATGGAAGCGTGTTTTTTAGTTTTTTTAAACTATTTTTTATTTTCTATTTTTTAGGGTATTTCGAATTTTGAGACGTATGTCAGCGTAGTTTGTGACAGTTTTTTTGCTGTCCTGGTAACCCTGGCAAGGATAATGGCACAAATTTATGAAATTATTGCATTGTCATCAGTCCTTGACAGGTGTGCAAAGTTTGAATGAAATCTGGTCGTTTAAAGTGGGTCAAAATCGCACTATAAGGAGTCGGTTACAAACAAACATACAAATATACAAACATACAAACATACAAGTGAAGCTAATATAAAGCGTGTAATTACTCTGATACGGAGGAACTCATCCTTTCTACTACCTAACAACGAATGTACCAACATAATATATAATAACATTCATAAACTAATTAATTATTATGATTACTTTTCATTTCTTTGACAGATACTTTTCCAAGCAAACCACACTCAAACACATACACACACACTCACACACACACACACACACACACACACTCCTCACTATTATCTCATAAGCCTTTTTAATAAAATGTTCATCAGAATTATTACGCAATTATATATATTTTTGTAAAAATGTGTACAATCCAGCTAAAGAACACTGTCCTTTAAGATACAGGACTCTCCTGGTTTGACGGGCAGGGGTCTTACTCATATGTAATAGCCATACCTATCTATAACTGAGACAATACTGATGTTACCTAGGCTAAGTGTTTAGTTAAATAAAAATAATAAAAAATGATTACTTACAGTTTTGTGCGTTCGTAATAATAATGGTCACAGTACCAGTAGTTATGGTTATCTGCAAAGAGTGACATAGAGTGACTTTACTTCATATCATTATAAATAGAGAAGATTAGATATTTTAAATTCATTTAGTGCCAAATGCATTTAGTAATTTGTTGGCCTCAGCCTAGCAAGCTAAATATTCTAGTACAACGAGTAGGCATCAAACTCACAACCTCCTCTAAAAGTTTAACCATTGTTTCTTAAATATATTACTAGCTTTTGCCCGCGGCTTCACCCGCGTGTATGTCGGAAATTAACGCAAGTATTTTTCTAAAATAAAAGTAGCCTAAGTTACTCCTTATTACATCAGCTACCTGCCAATAAAAGTCCCGTCAAAATCGTACAAACTTTCATCCCCTATTCCCTATTGTTATTTTGCCCCCTTAAGGGTAAAAATTCAACAAACTTTAAATGTAATTCATAAATATATATTATGTAATAAAAGCCAAATAAAAAAGTTTCATAATTCTAGCTTTAAAAATGACAATACTTCCCTACAACCTTTCATCCTCCCTTTCAACCCCTTTTCCGCAATAAAAAGTAGCCAATGTCCTTTCTCAGGCTCTAAACAGCTCTTTGATCTGTGTACCAAATTTCATTTAAATCGGTTCAGTAGTTTTAGCAGGAAAGCGAGACAGACAGACAGAGTTACTTTTGCATTTATAATATTATATTATGTAGTGTGGAGGTGTGGATAGTGTGGATTACCAAACACTTTTTTCTCCACGTAGAAGTGTTCGTAGATTCACATTAACGAAGCAATTCATAAAAGGCATTAAGTGCACTTCCTCTTTCGTTTAAATAGTAGTAACCAATACTCATATACGAAGTTGTTTGCGTACAATCGAGGTAAGTACGCTCATAATTTCCTCGTAACAAGCCAGGGTGTGGTATGTGGTCATTGATTCAGATTAAGACCCCAGTCAGGCGAAAGATTAGGCCGATTGTTAACCTCCAATTTGACTGCATTATATACGCTGATGTGTACATGTCTTAATTAACTATCCTATTGTATCCTCTGGTTAATTTTCCTTTGTCTCAGATCTTTTTAATATGGAATTATGATTGTCATTTATGCGGTCTATTTAAGCCTATTGCATGCCATGATTGGACAAAGACGTTCTTCACATTGTTCTGGCTTAGAGCCTGTGTGCGAAATAATTAGGGGATAAAAGGACTATTTTTCGGTTCTGATAACTATACTAGCCCGGTTAGTTGAAAGATAAACCTTTAAAGGCAATTTCATCTAAAGACTACTAGATCAATGGGATAAATAGGTACACACGGCTATACATCAAGCTGTACATTTCCAGTTTTAGCTGTCATCGCATTGTATAAATTTTTCGTTCAGTGAGAAGTCAGCTTATACTGGAAATGTATAGCTTGATTTGCCGCCGTGCGTACGTTACTAACACAGCATTTTTTGAGACTGTATCGCCGCACAATGGTGACATGGGCTAAATGCTTTTTTACCTATTACAAAAAAGTATTCTTTATTAGCCACTAGTTTTTGCCAGCGGCTTCGCCCGCGTATTATACGCATAAACCTTCTTCTTGAATCACTCTATCTATTAAAAAAAACTGCAACAAAATCCCTTGCGTAGTTTTAAAGATATAAGCATAAATAGGGACAGCCAGAGGGAAGCAAATTTGTTTTATACTATGTAGTGATTAGGCATGAATAGGAATATTACGGTTCGATATCGGCAACGTTAATAGAGAAACAGGTGTTTGGTAAGCCATAGCTACTTGCAACAGCAACAGCTATATATTCGGGTTAGTCCCGCTATGGTATGGTCCCGGTATGGCACCCTCTTAAAATACCTATCAAAAAGTCCCGCTATGGTACCCATCTTTTAGATCTACGTTAGACAATAGAAGGTACAACTGAAAAGAAAAGTGTATCTATAAATAAATACTTTTAGGAGTGTATCAATAAAACGTCTGTTTGCGATATTAAATCAGTCTTTTATTAATTCAAAATATTTATAAAAAAATATCAAACAGTAAAACGAAATATTAATTGCAATGTAATTTTTAAAATAATCAACAATATTAATTACCAATAATCAACAATAAAAAAAATATAAAAAATCCACATCTCAGAAAAGTATTACTGTAAATATTATAAACTACAAATAAAAACAACATCCAGACATAAATATTAGTTACAAATAATCAACATTGAGAAAAGGCAGTAATTGTAAATTTATATAAACTACAAAAATAATCAACAACCAACTAGACAAATATATTAATTACAAATAATCAACATGGAGAAAAAGGCGCAAATTGTAAACATAAACTACAAAAAATAATCAACATCGAGAAAAAGTATTAAACATTTTAATAGGCTAAAAACAAAATTAAAATAAACTATTTTTTTAAATGTTCTGATCGAAATATTGACTTTGATATGTTAATCAGAAAATCACCAATGGAGATAGCTTTATTTTCGTAACTTTTTGTTAGCTTTTGAATCTGGCGGTCGATTTCTATACTTGTTCTTTTTCTTGAATTTATAGGTGATCTTTTTAGTCGAAAGCTATAACAAAAATCATCAGTTATTTAAGTTAAGCTATATTTTTTTCAGTAACCGTCTGTAATAGAAGGCGACAACCAATAATATCTACCAAAATAAATAAAATCAAATCCATTTTCAAATTCTTCTATGTACTCGTATTATGTAAAAAAATATATATCTGCTTTTAAAAATATTATATCTGCTTAAAAATATTGTCTAAAAAATACAACTTACTTGGCTTGTTTTATATCAAAGTGACATGTGTCGTTGCCAATTGTTTGCAGAAACAATAATAAACTGGGATTTTTTCCAATAATTTTGTTGAATCTGCCATTCCATGATTCCGCCAAGTTAGTTGTTCTATGGCGTTCATTATGGCAACACCAAATGAGGTCTGGATATTCAAGCCACTGAGTGACAAAATAGTCATTGAATTTGGTCATAGCTTCATCGTCGAAACTGAAAAAAATACTTATTAAACGTTCGTACTTGTAAAGCAATGAAATTAACAGGTCCTTACTGATATTGTTGTTCTTTACTTTTTTGCCATATAATTAGAGTTAAGTACTCAAACATCATTTTGGAAAGTAACCAAGATATTATACCTATTTTCCATTATATGCAGCCAGCCGTCTTCAATATCTTGTTTTGGCAAAAACGCCAAGCCTAAGCATTGCTTAACATGGTTCGAGGACTCTTCGTGTTCCATGAGATTTAAAGATTTCGCTTTTTTGATAACGTTCTTTTGAAAATGTACGTTACATCCATTTATTTTGATATCAGGAAAAATCTTCGCTGCTGCATTTATTACTCCTATTTCATAATCGAAGGTAAATTTCGATGGACGCCATTCAGGCAAAGTTTGTTTAATCAATTCGAAAACTTTTTCATAAGTTTTCCCTTCTTTGTTTTTTAACAGAATATAAAATAATGGTGCTACATTCGTGGATAACTCAGTGCTTCCCATGTGTCCATGAATGACATAAACTTGTTCGAATGGGTTTGGGCAGCCGTCGAAAGTGCCATCACCAAAGTAATGCGTTACACATTTTATATATTCCTTTACTTCTGTCGAGGAAAATATAATTATTCGATTACAGTCTTCATTACAATAATCAGCCAATACATACTTATTAAATTCTTCTGGTATTATAATTTCTTCCACATTCTTAAATTGTGTTTTTGGTACGTTCAACGACTTATTTCGGTGTCTGTATAATACTGTTTTTAATTTTTTATAGTCAGGAACATTTCCTGTAAGGTGTAACCCTTTGTCTTTTAAGTTACCCATGTGTTTTTCGAAAATTTTCTGTACTGATCCGTAATTTGAATTTACTTCTTTTTTGCACTCACTTATAGCCATTTGAACTTCATTGTCTTCAAAATGTGGCACGCACTGATCACTGTGTTTATAATCTTTAATTATTGTATTATTGGTATTCTCAATAGTTATATATCCACTACATTTAATACTATTTCTCCTATTTACACAATGCCAAGTACTTGAATTTTTATTTTCTCTGCGTTTAATATATTTATGTCCGGCACGTAATAAAGTTTTTCCACCGCGTCGACTGTCAATAATTATTAAATTTACACCACGTGAACTACTTGACCCAGACATTGCAATAGATAAACTAACAAGCTATCCTAATTACTCATATCGCAAAAGTACAGCTGCAAATAGCAAACTAAACCCGGAATAATACTGTCTCTCTCTATTTTCATAAAAACAAAAGGGAAGAGCTAGATACGAATTCGAGGAAGGGCTCGTCTCTATTGTTTTACGAAAAAACCGGTTGGTCAGGCAACTACCTGAAGTGAAACGACAATTACCGAGCGTGATTTGTTTAAAAAATAGTATTAATAAATATTATCTTGCTTAACTATAATAGTTAAGAAAAGATATTTTTTATTAATACTATTTTTTTCTTAACGCATTGTATAACTTTTCTTTACAACAGTACCAAAAACTGAAGGGTACCATAGCGGGACTTTTTGATAGGTATTTTAAGAGGGTGCCATACCGGGACCATACCATAGCGGGACTAACCCATATATTCTTATTATAGCTATTTTTGTATACAGCTAACCATTTAGGTTTATTAAGCTCAACAGTGTGAAAAGTATTATTATTTGATTACTTTAGGCGATTAAAGATTTCACACAGATTCGGTCCAACTTTAAATTATTTAGTATTTGGAATTAATATTGCCATTCAAAGTTGCAATGCTGGCAGTCTTCTGGACACGTTTCCAGATGACGGCGATGCGGACGAGTATTTCAACGCACAAATGGCCATAAAACAAAAGAATGTTCCGTAGTTATTTGTATGTTGATAGTTAGTCATTTTTAATAAATTAATGCCTAGTATAAACAATAAAGAGGTAAATTAAATAAAAAAACTAAAAAAATAGTATCTACGAATTTCGCTCTATTTTAAAACATGACCAGACGATAAAAATTATACATTTACTCGGATCAACTTGTACAGTAACATTTTATATATTATCAAACAAATAAATAATAGTTTAAAAAAACTAAAAAACACGCTTCCATTGAAAACCAAACTAAAAAGTACAAAATAATGGAAAAAAAAGCGTGGGGTGCTTTTTAAGGTATTTTTTAAATGATATCAGGCACCCCACGCTTTTTTTCCATCATTTTGTACTTTTTAGTTTGGTTTTCAATGGAAGCGTGTTTTTTAGTTTTTTTAAACTATTATTTATTTTCTATTTTTTAGGGTATTTCTAATTTTGAGACGTATGTCAGCGTAGTTTGTGACAGTTTTTTTGCTGTCCTGGTAACCCTAGCAAGGATAATGGCACAAATTTATGAAATTATTGCATTGTCATCGGTCCTTGACAGGTGTGCAAAGTTTGAATGAAATCTGGTCGTTTAAAGTGGGTCAAAATCGCGCTATAAGGAGTCGGTTACAAACAAACATACAAATATACAAACATACAAACGTACAAACATACAAGTGAAGCTAATATAAAGCGTGTAAAAAAAGTACCTCATTAAATCAACGTTTATGGTCTCGAAATTAAAATTGTTATACAACTTTTTCGTGTAATAAATCCGGCTTAAAGTATTTATACCAGCATAAAAAATAAAATTCGGTGCACTTTCATAAAAGCAAGATGTCATAAACTCTGTTATGAATAGGTAGGGGATTGGGGGCGGGAGGGGTACGGTGTAAACATGCTGTAAAAACAAAAGTTTCAGCTACTATCTAACGGATACAGATATAACCCGCTCATGCATGGATCATAGTACATTTTCCTAGATTAAATAGAATATTGTGTCGCTGGTCTTATGGCCTTGTTTGTCATTCTGTTCCATTTATGGTCTATGATACCGTTTATTTACTAAGCGAAAGAGTAACTGTGTCATCGAAACCCCGTTATTACTCGGAATTGTTATTGTAAGTACTGATACGTAATCATTATCATTGCAACCGGAAGATGTCCACTGCTGGCCACCTACAAGCTTCGCTACTTCGACCTGTTCTATGCTTCCCGCACCCAGCGGATTCATGCGGCCTTCACAAGGTCATCGGTCTACCTTGTGGGAGGCCTGCCAACTCTATGTCTTGCGGTACGTGGTCGCTACTCCAGAACCTTTCGGCTCCATCAGCTATCTAATATAATAATAATATAATATCTTAGGACAACCAACACAACGTTATCTGATCCCAAACTAGGCAGAGCCTGTACTGTGGCAACCAGACAACTGATAAACATACTTATATATTTCTAAATACATACATATTATAGATAAATTACACCCAGACACAGAACAAATGATTGTGCTCATCACACAAAGATTTGTCCTGGGTGGGAATCGAACCCACAACCTCAGTCTTAGCAGTCAGGGTCACTAACCACTAGACTAACAGGCCAGTCTCTCTCATCTGATATGTTTATGTATACAAAAATCTTGATCAAAACTGAGGCTGGTTTTCTGGCCGCGTATGCAGGCTTACACACCTCTGTATACCATCCCT
The DNA here is from genome assembly GCA_947507805.1 of Aporophyla nigra. Taxonomy (NCBI): domain Eukaryota; kingdom Metazoa; phylum Arthropoda; class Insecta; order Lepidoptera; family Noctuidae; genus Aporophyla; species Aporophyla nigra. The sequence goes on along the minus strand of OX382301.1, from coordinate 14,006,990 downwards.
TAGGGAACAAAAACCCATACATTATATACAACAACTTTTGTTACATAAGACGGGGCAGTTATCAACTTTGATGACAAAGTCATTTATGGGTCACCCTTTCAGTCGCATCAATGGCCGACTCTGTACTTGTAAATTCATTACAGAAACTTTTGGATCACGATACCATTTGAACTTCATCTTTTGATGCAAGATTACTTCATAACTTTCTGGAGAAATTCAATTACTAAGCCATCCAAAGGACGAATTTGTTCACAGTAGCCCAACAAATCTGTGATTGCAAAGGAATGGATACGTCAATAACAGTCATATGGGATTGACATATATCTCGCCGATCAATCTCGTTAATTCTATCCTAGCAACTTATATAGCTATCTCGTTTGACAATGTATGGGTGCTTCGGAAGTTAAGGAAAATGCATACTTATATGTCTATAGATTCAGCAACTACTGCCAGTGACTTATGATAGCTTGTTGTTAATTTATTAAACTACTGTAACATAAAATCGTTATCAGAAAATATGTAAGTAGTAAAACCTTCGCGTACATCTTTCTTCATTTATTTCCCTTGGTTACAATTTCAATGTTACGACGTCTAAACGTCTTGACTGAACTGTATATTACATACGTGACAAAAAAGTTAGGTAATGCAAAGCATCGCCGACTTATGACTAAATGCCCCCCACTGGGGAGACGGAGGCAGGCAATATTAATATCTACATACGTAATACGCTCACTTCGTCTTCATAAGTCGACCACGTACATATTACGCAATTTTTATTACGTTCCGGCCTAGCTCACCCTTCTTGAGGAATTTACTAAACAAGAAACTGCAATTTCCTGTGACTAATTCATTGCTGTTATTAATCTTGTGGGTTGTATTCTTATTTTGTGCTGGAATGTGGTCAAATGTTTATATAGTTGACCGTTTACGTCCACATTTGTATGGACTTTTTATGGATGTTTTGTTGTTTCATGTCCATTTTCTTGGACAAGGGAGCTACTAAGATTTGATGAATAATAATACAGCTATTTAATCTAATATTATCATAAGCAGTTCATTTACGTAACCGAAGTAAGGGGTCGGTTACATGTGCAACTAACCTTTTTATTTTCTCAGAAGCTCTAAAGATTGAGTTATACATACTTGTATTTAACCCTTGATAAATTACGAAACTGACTAGATTTAACAGCATGATCATCATCTAAGTACCTAGTTTTTTCAGCTATGTTAGGGTCGGTTTTCAGTCTAACCGGATACAGCTAGATACTTGTATATAACATGGAGCGGCTGCCTATCTAACCTGGACCACTTTGTTATTGAATAAATGATACGATACCCCTAGGTTATCGGAGTTTCAGGCTCAGACTACCCGTAACGACTGACACGACTGGCCGAATCTACAAATAACAAGCACCAACGGCTTAGCGTCCTTTTCGAGATACGGAGGTGTCTCGATGAATGATGATAATACGTCATTGGTCTCGATGATCAATGATGATAATACGTATTTTGGTGTCGATCAATAATTATAATACGTCATTGATCGCGATGATCAATAATGATATTACGTCATTGGTCGCGATGATCAATAATGATATTACGTCATTGGTCGCGATGATCAATAATGATATTACATCATTGGACTTGATGATCAATGATTATAATAAGTCATTGAACTTGATGATCAGTGATGATAATAAGTCATTGGTCTCGATGGTCAATGATGATAAAACGTCTCTGATCTTAATCAAATATGATGATAAGTCATTGGTCTCGATAGTCAATGATGATAAAACGTTACTGGTTTCTATCTATGATAATAATAAGTCATTGGTCTCGATGGTCAATGATGATGAAACGTCACTGTTCACAATTAGTGATGATAATAAGTCATTGGTCTCGATGGTCAATGATGATAAAACGTCACTGGTCTCGATTAATGATGCCAATACGTCACTGGTCTCGATCAACGATGATAATAAGTCATTGGTCTTGATTAGTGATGATAATCCGTCATTGATCTCAATCAATGATAATAATGTCATTGGTCACAATGAATGATGATAATACGCCATTGGTCTCGATGATCAATGATGATAATACACCATTGGTTTCGATCAATGATGATAATACGTTATTGGTCTTGATGAGCGATCTTAATAAGTCATTGGTCTCGATGATCAGTGATGATAATACGAAATTGGTCTGGATGATCAATGATGATAAATGATTTTATTTCTGTAAAATGTTTTGTAAAAACACTTTTACAAGTCAATAATATTTTTTTGAGCTAGATGAGGTCTGCGTTTTCTATCTGACTACTCTGAGAAGAAAGGCCGAAAGAAACTCAGAGGTTTCAGTCTCTTTTAAAGTCCAGACATAATCTTGGTCACATTATGTGAAGACCATGTAGATAACAGTCTGAAATGGTCTTTGGAGGAAAGAAACACACAGACTGAGTGGACCTGTCCAGTCAGTGCACGCATTTGTAACTAATCTTGCAGCTCAACTCAGAACTTAAGAAGCTCAACGATTCGATGAAAAATATCAAAGAAAGGACATTTGGGTAGGCCGCACAAATTACTCAAACTGCCAGACCAAAATCGAAAGTAAAATATATACATAGTTCTCATAACATAGTCCTCAAATTCACAGTAATTAAAGTAATATGTATATACAGTAAATATTCATATAGTTGCAAAAAAAGAGTAAAATAGCACAATAATATAAAAATCAACATTCAGTGTACAATTATTGGAGTAGCTCAATCCCAAGCCGTTTTATTCTCAATATAGTCTTTGATAGAATACGTAATTGTTCGATAATACGTAACTGTTCTCGATCAATGAAAATAATAAGTCATTGATATCGATCAGTGATGATAATACGTCATTGATCTCGATCAATAATGATAATATCTTATTGGTCTCGTCTCGATATGATAAGATAACATATGTTGTAAATTCTTAACTTGTTCTCATTGTTAATTTCAAAATTGCGACCGACGCACAAAATTATATTAAAATCGTAGTTAATAAAGCACCGTACGGGAACACGTGTTCATAAAATGGTAACGGGTGTAATGCTGTGAGAACGATAGATCACTTAGAGTATGGGACACACCGGCGCAACGTGCATACATTGAGTTAAGTGCCACTTAGTTAGTAGCTAGAACATTTCTACTACACGTGCAGCAAGTGTATTGGCATGTCTTCACTTATGCAAATACTTCATAATATATTGCAGTATCTTATATGGAGTCGTGATAATACCTACTCTGTTCTTCGAGAGGCTGAATAAGCAGTTGATTTACTCAATTTGTAACAGACAATTCTACTTTATTTATTTATTTTCACTTTTCCGACTAAAGTCAAAGTATTTTCCGACAGATTTGTTTTTTGTTCGTTATTAGTAATAATTATGGGTAATGTATTAACGCAATAACTATATGTAATTTTTATGATCTTTCATAATGAAATCTTTGTTCATAAAAGTCGTCCAGGTGGTACCGGCCCTGACTTACGAGTTGTAAGGTCGTGAATTCGAACCCAGACAGGTACTTTTTCAGGGTGATATGAGCCCGGAGAGATGGCCAAAAATCGGACTCACGGACGCCTGAGGAAGGACATCGCTGTCGAGGTAGACCACGGCGGAGGTAGTGTAACGATGTGTTAGAGTTTGCAGGGCCCATATGGCTAGAGACCGCACAAGACAAGGAGATTTGGAAGGAAAACGGGGAAGGCTTTTGCCTAGCAGCGGAACACAATATACGAAAAAAGCAAAAACACCAACGACGAATGACGTGTTGATGGACGCCAATAACTACAAATAAGACCTATTTTGAATATTGTCTAAGATTACCAAAAGACAAGGAAACTAACAGATCCATGATCCGAATTCAAAACGATTAATTCCACGTCAACGAACATGAAAGAGAATTCCGAAAAAAAAAATCCCAACTTCCGCTTTTCAACCGCTCATAAATAGAATAAAACCGTGATCAATTTTATGAAACAGAATTTTATTTATTATTTTCGTTTAGAGCGATCAAGTGTGTAAAGAAAAGAGTCTCGCTAGAGATTGTTGGCATGAATCATTTTTCAATTCAATTTAAACGACACAGTGTTGTTGTTGCCGATACGGGGCAGCTCGCAAGGCGTCGTGACTACCAGTGGATACACCACATATTTTTCTTTCCTATTTATTTCCAAAGAAAGAAAGTATATTTATAAACGTTTGAAAACATTGTATGCAGTCGAACATTTTTACTCTAGCCGCATCAAAACAAAACTGATTTAATCGTTGTTCGAAACTTTGTTAGTATTTACACACGTCGTTTATTGGTTTAATGTCAAAGTAAAATAAATTATTTCAAAGTTTTGGTTTCACCACAATATTTATTAGTTCACTTTAACATTTTAGTATTTACTAAAGGTTGGTAATTAATTTGTTTATGGTATCGCAATTCGAGCGGTTCAAATATCGTCGCAAAAATATGAATATTTTATTGATATAGAATTTAGAGTTTTATCAATACATCATTTATTTATGTACAACAGTAACCGTGAGTTGCAACTATAACAGAATTTGCATTCCCTTAAACCTACAATGTCAGGTCCACTCTACTGCAACGCGCCCCAAAGCAATTTCGGCTTGCAGTTTATCAAATCCAACATTTAAATGACCAAAGTCGGCTTCTACAAACAACTTGTTTGGTTGATAGGATGGCATCGGGTCGTATTGCATTTGTTTGGACCAGTTTGGACCTATAAATCTGTCTCTAACTTCTTCTTAACGCGTATCTAGTGTTTCGGCGTCGGCGTCTCGTTTCGCAGACGCTGGAAAACCAATTTTAGTATATTGCATTAAAAGTTGTTGCCAAATGCAGTTTGTGTGTTGATTTTCTCGTTTTCTCACTCCGGCCCCGTTTCGTACCACATGAATACGCATTAAAGTCCGACTCACACAAATTGGAATTCACTTACCTACCGCTGTATATTAGAATCAAACGGCAATGGAAAAAATTTGCGTTTGATTTCCCGGAATAGACGAGGAGGCGGGAAATATTTTTAACGGAAGGTTTAATGCGATATACTTACAAGGTGATTTCATGGTTGTGTCGCATGTTTATTGCCCTTTTGTACAGACGCCAGCGCATAAAGCTACTACAATCTGTCGAATTTCTTTAATAGGTTTTCAACTTTATCGCTAAAGCATTGGATTCAAAATGGATTGGGAAAATTTGACAGTTTCGGGTAGCTTGAGGTGCTGGCGTCTGTATTCATAATAGGCGACACCTATACGCGTACAATTGGATTTTCAACTCTCGGTTTGGCAGCGAAAATAGAATGTCCAACAGCGTGCTTAAATTTAGACAAACATTAAAATGGTAACAAAAGTTATTATGTACCCTATGTGCCTAACTAAGTTCGTTTACAAAATAGATTACGTACTCGAAAACTTACAAGCTTGTACCACAACTCCAGCCAATATGCCGCAATACAGTCGTAGGATCCAATATGTCGACGCGACTTTTATCTAACATCAAAAACGTCCCACTTTTACTGGCGGCCGCTAGTTCACGGATAATAACATTCAATTTTAGTCGAAGTATTTACGCGTCCCCGCTAGGTCCCAACGCGCCAGATATTTATGGAGGTCTGTAGCTGCCTTCCCAAATTGAAATACATTAATATTTTACCATAAATGCGACACTTTCATGCGGAACATAACGTTATCGTAATTGGATTCTTCCTTCAAAACGATAAACGTCCACATATCATGTGAAAACTACCAGTTTAAGTAATTATATGCGAGATATGAGTTATTTATTGTATTGAACATGGTAGTTTTTGCATAGGTAGCAAGTATTAAACTATATAGCGTAGTGAAAATAGAATTTCAGTTAAAGTCAATATTAGAAATTTAGCTTCTCGGTGTTGATATAAGTACTTCTATTGGAGAAAATATCGAACGATGGTAAGCTCAACTTTGAACTTTAAATATAGAATAGGTGTTGCTTAAAGCTCTATTTTTCTTTTTTTTTCCTCCATCTTTTATTCTAGGCCACATCCTCATGAGAAATTGACGAGCCCAACTTGTAGAGACACAGGTACGCTATTAAACTTAGGGCCCAAAGTCACGAGACGATAAATAATGCAAGACAGAGCCTATAAAAATACACGCGCCTTGTCGCACAAAAGTTCTGTGAATTTCTAGTCACATGTGAAGGTACACTTACGGACGTCGCGCGCCGCTGGTACACTCGCCGCCAATATTGTTGCGTTCGCAATACTTTTTAATACAGTAATGGTTTGCTCATCCATTCAAATACGAATACGCAGAGAGATCTTTTTATCTCGCACTCAAATCGAATTTTCGTATGTCGAGATATTCCGCAAAGATGCAAGCAGAAATTCCTTTGTGTTTTCTATATGTATAGATATGCTGATATTAGGGATATAAGAGATGAAACTGGAAAAGAACATAACTCTGTCTTCTCTGAATCGGGGTTGTCCCGAACGATAAGCCTTACCTACGTCTTCATTTCAGCAAATTGGAAGATTCCTGTAATGGACCGTTTTATAAAATAGCCTCTTTGTCTAAGGAAATCGATTGAACATACCTTGAATAAGCCCTTTGTCCGTTGAAGAATACCCGTAGAGATAACAGAGAAGAATACTTTTATATCGGTTATACAGCCACTACGGGTCTGTGATAACATTGGTAAATCAAATATTTTCTAGAACATCTCCTGGCATATAGCGATCAGAAAATATTATTATTCTTTATTTAAAACATGAAGTGATAACCCATGAGTTGATAAAAAGACCAACATGTCTTTAACAATGTTTTCAAACATACTCAATACATCGTTATGAGTGAAATCATCAAGTCAAACAGGCAAAAAATGTTGTGCATGCCTCCCTACATTTAATAAAATTTAAATTATGGTCAGCTGTGTTTTGTACTGACCCTAGCAAATTGTAAAAATACTCATCAGCCAGCACGCTGCCATTAAATCATAATTAGCACGGTCGGATCGTGCGACGGCAATTTTCTCATTTTCCTTGCAAAATTATTCCGGCGAAATTGTCATAAACATTTTTGTCTCTTGTGCTAAATATTTCACTTTTATGCCCAGACTTTTGTAATCAACGTATTATTGTGTTTGTTAATAAGATTTTTATACCCTACTTGCACATCTGGGGAAAATTATATAATTTTCTCGAATATCTACCATGTTTTCGTGTATTTAGTAGAATAAAGCATCTAATCTTGACGAAAATAACAAACGAAATATGTATCAACATTTTTGAAAGCTTTTTCAAGAAATATTTACCTTCTTATCTATTTAAATCACTCAAGAATTCCTCGTCAAAAATAAAAACAAGTATGGATACGATGTTTAAAAATATTTTACCAAAGCATTCTAAAACGTCGTCGTGACAGAATTCCCAGAGAAAAATACTAGTTTCAAAAGAAAATGTGCGATATATTTTATTTTTAAGGTCAAGCAGATCCGCCGCGGAGGGCCATTAAATCACAATTAGAAGTAATGCGGGTGGATGCGTGAGCGGCGACCGGAGGCTTAGCGCGGGCCCTAGCCGTAGGGCTTTGTTGGACTTACCCTCTTGTCTTTTAATACTTATATTTCACGCCTCCAATAGCCATTGTTGCTAGAAATGCGTCTTATTAAAGCTTCTCTCATATGAGCTGAATAACGTCCGAATTTATCTCTATTGCCAGATAAAACTTTATTATAGCCGTAACATTTAGGTTACATTTAGAACGGATAAGTAATGAGACGACGGTGGCTATTTCGGCAAATGTACGTGATGTAGCAGACAATAAGATGGACGTCTGAGGTAACGACTATATTCCTTGAAAGCCGTAGGGTTATTGAGAAACCGACGGCTCGACTCGTATGTCCCAATAGTAGGTCCCATCGGTCGGCCCAACAATATTAGAGGTCGTAAGGACCGATGTGAGAAACCATCCCGGGACATTGGACAAGGTGGAATTGTGAAAAATTGTGCGAAGAAGTTTAGCCATGTCGCGATAGTAAGATAAACGCGAAGACGAGATTCTTAAAAGACTTATTACGGTCGAAAAATTACTGAGTATAGGCACTAAATCAATAGATAGCACTTTATCTAAAAAGTAGAATTATTGCTTTTGAGATAAAGAAAGTATTTACAACTTAAAGTTTGGCGGTGCTTAGAAAGTAAGGTAACAGAAGAGTTTACGGTATCAGCTAACTTAGGATTTCATCATTTAGACTGAGTTGACTCAGTCTAAATGATTCATGATGATATTCATGTAAATTGTATGTAGTTGTATGTTTGGATGATTGAATGTTTGTTACTCTTTCACGCAAAAAATGCTAAATGGTTTTGAATAAAATTTGGCACACCAGTTAGTTTATAATCTAGAGTAACACATCATATACTTTTAGCTCGGTAGTACGTTCCCATGGAATAATTTTCGACCTCCATGCGGGCGAAGCAGCTGGCAAAATCTAGTTAGATAGTAGAAGTATCTTTATACAATAACACGTGCACAGTAATTCACTTTAAATATAATAATGATTGATTTCTCCCCAATGTCTAATGAGAGTGGACGTGAAGCTGAATTAAATTTCCGGCACTCCGGCTCCCTTTTGTTCTTTACAATCTCATTAACGTGAAATACTTTACAAATACCGCCCAATTCACCACGAAAATCTTATTATCTGAGATTCAGGATTGTCTCCTATTAACGAGAAAAAAGGGACAACGATTGACCGGGAAGAGGCACCCACAATTTAACACGAATTAACAACCACAATGGCTTGAAATAATGAGTAGGGGGAAGCCGAAGTTTTCTGTCGAACCCTCAGGAGGATTCCCAAGATGGTGATTGATAGATCGAGTTAACGTGCGAACGCACTCGCGGTAATACCGATTATTGCGTATTGATTCGGTTTTATCTTACCGTTTTCTCACTTACTCGGAGCTCTCATAGAGGTCAAGTGTGAATAAGTAAGGGTTTTATGTAAGTGTGCTTCTTTTGCAAGTCAAGAGAAAACAGTCCTTATATCGAGTATGCTCGATGATTGGCCACATTGTTGTACACTGTGGCGCGTGTCATAATATTATGAATACAATATAACTGGTATCGTTGTTTTTTTTTGGTATGCTGTGAGTCTTTATAAAATAGTGCTAAAATTATTTACTTTCGATTGCCTGACTCAGTTGAATTTTTGGTGCAAAGTAAATTAGCACTTGAAAATAACAAAGTTAATATGAGCCATTAATTTTCGGAGCCGTAGGTACATTTTCTCGATTGATTTTAATACGTACAAAATAAATGCCTGATCTTTAGTTCTTAATCTTCCATAAGCTCCTAAGTTATCAATATTGTGAAATTAAGTTGGAAAAATGTTTAATAAAAAATAAATACATGCACTCACGCCTTTTTACCATGATCCCCATGGTAAGGCAGAAACTACAGAACGCCACCAGCTACGACCCTTCCAAACCTATAGTTTTGCCTCGTTTTACTTCATACATCTTGTCAAACACGCACACCGGTTACTAGTACTACACACCTGACCCTTCTGAAGAACACCATCAATAAGGCCACAATATATTCTCCTAGGGCGTCCCCTTTCGGAATCAAATCAAATCAAATCAAATCAAAATATTTTTATTTCATATAAACCTACATGGGCACTTATGAAACGTCAGAAGCTAGGTGCACGGTTCCAAATAGTTGGTTCCTATGGAGAAGAGCCGGCAAGAAACTCCACGGTTACTCTTTTAAAAATAATTCGTTTTTACAATTGTTTCAAATTACAGTGTTAATAGTATGGGAGGACAGTGTAGGCCTGTCAACAAGTACCAGGTACTGAATAAGATAGAAAATTGTCTACAGTCTACAAGGCCTACAACGTTCTCACATTCACAAAGTATAAAATAATCTATAAAATAATCTACATAAATAATATTATTTCTTAAATAAGACATATTACATTATTTAAACCAAATGTCATTATTGCCATGACAACTAATATTAAAGAGTACAATGTACAATTGTAGGTGTATAATTTCAAAAATGAGTAAATTTGAAAGAATGTAAAAACTGAAAAACTTGAATACAAAATGTACATCGTCATTCGGGAGCAGTTAATAGACACAGGTCATCCTGTAATGAGCTACCAGGGAAGCCACATGTGCAGAAGGAATTATTGCCAAACTTCCTTGTCTTCAACGTAGTCTTTTATCTTATAATATGCTTTTTTGATAAGGACACGTTTGATGTGTGATTTGAACTTTCCATAGCTAAGTTCAGTAACAGACTTTGGCAACTTGTTATAGAAGCGGATACTGTTTATAAGAAATGATTTACTAGTTTTAGTTAATCTAAATTTTAGTATTACAATTTCATTTTTACTACGCGTATTTATATTATGGAAATCGCTTCTTATTTTGAAAAGGCCTAATGTTTTGCGAACATACAAAATACATTCAAAGATATAAAGAGAGGGAAGAGTCAGTATATCAATTTCTGTAAATTTGTTTCTAAGAGACTCGCGAGGCCCCATTTTATAGATTGCGCGGATTGCCCTCTTTTGCAAAATGAAAACTGAATCTACGTCAGCTGCAGAACCCCACAGTAGAACGCCATAAGACATAATACTGTGGAAATAAGCAAAGTATACTAATCGGGCTGTACCTATATCGGTCAACTGCCTAATTTTTCTTACTGCATATGCAGCTGAACTTAATCTACCTGACATAGCTCTAATGTGGGGACCCCACTGCAGTTTCGAATCTAGAGTAATTCCTAAAAATACAGTTTCCGAAATAGCATCTAGTTTCTTGCCATCAAGTTTTAAATTTAAATCTACTTGGGGAACATTTGGCAATGAGAACCTAATACATTTCGTTTTGTTCGCATTCAGTAAGAGATTTTATTTTAAGAATGTCCAGTCACATCTGCTTTGTAAATATCTTTTGTCAACCTCCCATCATTCATCCTCTCAGCATGACCAAACCATCTAAGCATAGTCTTTTAAAAAAATTTCACTACATCTTCTTTTAGACTGCACCTTTGTCTTATGAAGGATTAGAAGCTAAAGATCAGACATTTATTTTGTACGTATTAAAATAATAATAATGTCATAATTATTTTAATACGTACAAAATAAGTGCCTGATCCTAATCCTCCATAAGCTCTAAAGTTATCGATATTTAAAACTTATGTAAGAAAAATGTTAACTTAAAATAATTAAACAAAAAATCTTTCCGAGCCCATATGCAGCCGTTTCATTAACTTTCAACGAGAAATAAGGTAGTGGCATTTATTGGAGCAGACAGGTCAATCAATAAATCAGTCGTCACAGTCGGCCATTAAGTAACAGAGCAATCGAACATTGTTTGAATTCAGTGCAGCGAGCAGCTCCACTCGTCCGGAAATGAAGAACTTTTCATTGTTAAATTCCAGGTTATAACGTCCGACCAACGCGTGGACAATGGACACTTTCTTGTGGTGTTTATTTTTAATGAAGTAAGTAGGTTCCACTCATTCATAAGAAAATGTTTTTTACATTTTGATTTAAACTTTAAGTTAATTAAGTAATTATGCCTGTTTAATAAATACTTATCGTTTCCAAGAAAATATCTAAAAGCAAAAATAAAATACACAATTCGTAGTATTATTGTTTTATTAAAAAGAACTCTGTTGTCTTTATTTTTTGCCCAAACAATGAGCATTGTTAATTCTGAGAAAACAAAATAAAAGACCATTAAATTACATCATTAGACGTAAATTGTATGGTGTGTGATGTTGGGAAATTCGTGAAATACACTCTTTCCAATTACCGTTTGTTCTTTTTGATAAATTCTTCAAACAAATTCGCTACATTTTCTGAATTTATTTCCGTAAATAGGGCTCTAATTTAGATTTTCAAATTCTTGTAATTTATTAGCAAATGTTAGGAATTGATTTCATTAAGCACATCAAAGCCTATTTAACGATTGTTTTTATTTTTTAACCGACTTCAAAAAGGAGGAGGTTCTCAATTCGGATGTTTGTATGTTTTTTTTTTTAATGTATGTTCGGCCATAACTCCGTCATATATAGACGGATTCGCAAAATTATTTTTTGTTCGAAAAGGGGTTTATTTCGAAATGGTCCCATGTAAATTTCATATAGATCTGATGATTAGTTCGGGAGACAGACACCGGAACTCTTTAAAAAATGACAGCAAATCAACCGCGATTTCTGCTATCGCATAAATATGCAATGTTTGTTTGGAATTAGTGCGGGGTGTATACCACAACTAAAAATTTAAAAATAAAAAACTTTTTTTACAAAAAAAAATACAACCGACTTCCTTAAAAACACTACAAAGTGAAAAATAACTTTAATTTCGGAAGTCGGTGGCAAAAAAACCATAAATACAGATCCTAAGACACCGACTTCCGAAATTAAAGTTATTTTTCACTTTGTAGTGTTTTTAAGGAAGTCGGTTGTTTTTTTTTTTGTAAAAAAGTTTTTTATTTAGCTAACTTTGTAAACAAAATATTTATTGTGTAAATGTTTCGTCAATTCTTATTAAAATGCGTTGTGTAAAAATAGCATGGATTGTAATAGCAGAAGAAAAGTTAATTTGATTATTATTTTCCACTGAATTTTTAAAGCCAGCTGACACAAAGCGGAAACACGTGTACGCAAACCGATTTACAGGCTCTTAAATCGCAATAAAAACATAAAATAAAAGACGTTTTTATGCTATTTTAAGCATTATATGCAAACGAAGCCCGAAAACAAAAATACGGCATAAAATAACGTTGATATTAAAAATATTTCGGATTAGCACGACAATCACGGCATGTAGGATATAGAGAATGCAGTATGTTTCGTATTGCGTCATCTTATTGGCGAATATTTTCCGTGACGCCAGAATGAGCGCGTGAGACTGGGGCACCGAATAATATATTATATTGCAAGGAGGTATATCACGGCGGTGACAGGTGTGCGGAGGCAATCCTCTTTTACCCTCCTCCGAGCTTTTCGACCCCAAGAAACCCCTTTTAAGTAACATGACTTTTAACTTTGTGACCCATCTTTGCTTTAAAGTGCTCAGACTTATCCAATTCTGGGCGCTTATTACGAGGCTTCCGAGGCGTAATTTAAGCGGAAAATCAGTGCGTTCCAGACCATAGATCACAGTAATGCTCCCTTTGTATAGATTGACGAGTATAAAGGATCAAAATTACTGAGTTGCTTTTATAAGGGACTGACAGGTTTGTAGTAACGAATATTTAATTATGTTCCTTGAAGACTCAGGTTTATTTAAAATTGCTTTGCTTCAAAGGAAAAAAAAATCTGAAGGGATTATTTTAAAGTAAAATACAAAATGGTATTTTCAATTTAGTTTTTAATTCGTTCAACAGATTGCAAAATAAATATGCTTAATTACTTTGAAATTGAAATATCATGCTTGAAATCATCGTTATAACGGTTTGAATAACTGATACAACCTGGAACACGCCCCATGCATGTTTCGGTTTCTTTTTAGGTACTTGCATTTATTATTCAGATTATATTGAAAAAATATACACGATTATATTGGTTTTAATACTATTAGACAATTGATCCTACTGTATATCCAACCTAGAATAACCTGACCCAAGAACCAATTCAATAAAAATATTATACAAAATTTTACTTTAGCCAAACTAAAATTCTCGGTACTAAAACTTTATTTTGCTTACGTAAAAGCTACCTGCTTTGAAAACATGCATTGTAGGCCTCGGTTTAGACAACAGCTTATAAATAAACAATCTTTGATGGCAGAGAGTGTAGCCTGCAGCTATTTTATATTATTCTGTGGACATATTTTCGGCAGCCATTTTCCATTGCCGATCAACCCTTTTGACAATTTATCGGGACATCACATTTTCATACAAGCGGGTGGCACGAACTACGCGACCGCGTCTCATACATATTCAAATAACAGGGGCTGTACAAAGCAGAACCACGCTGTGGCCCGACGTGTTAGAATTACAAAAAAGTATACCGAATATGCCAACTGATAAACAATCTATATCGTGATAACTTTACAGATACCATCTATGTATTACTTACTTAACCCGCGTGGGAGCCATATTTGTAAATGTTTCACGTATTCCCTGACCCTTGCTCGGAATATAAGTTAATATATCTATATTGTTTTAAAAGACTCATAGAGAAAATGTTTCTAACTGAGGTGCAAACCAAAGTGCATATTGACATTATTTAACAACATATTGTTCAGTCTCGAAGTCTGTTACTAATAGTAAGTTCATAGCTAGGTATAGCTAGCGCTTAAACGACTTATAACTTCCAGTGAAACAATTCGCTTTTTTATTTTTCTTCACTTTGAATGTAGCCTATGGTTAAACTGAAGTCAATTAAAACTTGGTCTTAATTTCCAAGTTACGTCTTTGCTCTTAGTCCAATGTTAATATCTACAGAATTATTTCCAACAGTTGATTTATATTCAAATAAAAGTGAATCAAATTACTGGCTGAAAATTACTTCACTTTATTGTGAAAATTAGGTAACCTCCGTGTTTAGATGCTTTGTTAATTCTATGATTATTTGCATCATGTTCTGAATACAATCTATAATACTAAAAGGTTTTGGCGTACCGTGTCATATAAACTATGACGAAATAAACAGAGAAGAGCTAGTGCGGATCATATTCACCATATTGGATGTCATAAGAGTCAACAGAGCGCCCCTGATATGCGGCTGGGAGAGCGTTCTGCTCGCTACAATAAACACTACGCGCCTACATTTACATAAGCCTTTCCTGACTTGCGTGAGATGCAGATTCACTCATATATTTACCTAGTCACTCGATCGGTAAAATATTCAGAACGTTTCGATGAAATACTGAATCGATTACAATAAGATATCTTGGTATAATATTAAGACCCAACTTAACATATACAAATCGTTTGCAAGCTAAGAAGTTAAACTCAGTATTAATACATAAAAGTTCATCTGTTTATTTGAAAAATAAATTAAAACTATTTTAAACCCCCGACCAAACCAAACGTCGACGAAAACACGAAACCCAAAAGAGTAAAAAAAAAAAAACTGTTGGTTATTTAAGTTTAATAGGAAGTTGTAGTTATTATTTTAATCTCAGGATCGTCGTGTCGAAACGGCAGAATCGATTTTGATAAAGCATGTCTAAGAACCACCGCTAGCAAGCCTACTTTTAAATAAAGTAAACCGCACTCAAATCGGTTAACTCCTTTAAGAGCTACGGTGCCACAGAAAGACACACATAGCGGACAAACTTATAACATCCGTCTTTTTGCATCGGGGGTTAAAAATTAATAGGATGTCACACAAGCGACGGGTACGTTACACAACACGGGAGCCGCATTTAGCCATGTACTAATAAAGAGTGTAGTAATCACAGAATGGATTATGGACAGCAATTTCATATATCATGACATCAGACCTCTGGAAAATGAACTTCATACAGGCATTAACAATCCGTCTGTCAGGCCCATGATTATAACCGTATACCCGATGAGATCGCGCTTTGTAGTGGTTAGTATACAGAGTCCCATATGCAACACTAGTTTACATGTCATAGTGTGATCCGGTGTAATTAACAATCAGGTGTAAATGGGGCTAAATGTCTAGGTATAAATTGAAGGTACACTACGTCATTCTTATTCAAAGCTAAAGTTACGCATGTAAAGTAAAAACATTGTAAAATCTCTCTAATATCTCACATCTCGTTAAGCAATAACTTTACAAAGTTGCTAAATATACGGCTTGGTTCGACGATGACGTACCGAGAGCCTCATAAAAGTCTATAGCAGTTTTCAAACGTTTAATGGACGCCTTTCGCTCGCGTGGAATTGTATTCCAACTTTTAGCGGCAACTTTGAATTTCGTTGTGGTTTTTGTTTTAAAAGTGGTTTTAAGTACGATACTTTCTTACATTTTCTGTCATTCTTTGCAAGAACTTGTTTCTGCCAGTCTTAACCGTTCCTTAGGAATGAAGCCTTCTTACAGAGCGTCCTTCTTTAAAAGGAAGAGGCGATTCTTAGTTGAGCAAAGATGGATGAAAACCTAGATTTTTTTTAATTAATACAGTCCTCTTAGAAATTATAACGCACGTTTTGGGGAAGGTATATTTCGCTTATATGAGTGAGACACGTACGGAAGCGAGAAGGATGGCGGAAAAAGGGGGAGGCCTGTACCTAGCATTGGACGATTCCGTGCTGAGATGATGATGATGATGAGTGGGAAAAACACTATTTCAGCCTTTTACAATCTTGTTAAATAACTTCATTTCTTAATCATTTATTTCACCATTCCTTAGATGTAACTTACTAATGATTGATTGAATGAATACACTTATCAGTTACCACACATGTTTTTCTACGGCGAATTTAACATGCCGTACCATAAAGAAATTCGTGTCGCGAACAAAGGGGCTTAAACAAACAAACTGGCATTAATTTTATTAAAAAAAATATTGAATTCTTACTCTCAACAAACACCTGTAAATAGAAATCAGCTCAGAGTATGATTAAAAAATAGATAAAGCGTCCACAGGTAGATGTGACTGTCTACCCACTGGATATAATTTCTTAGTTGACTTTTACGACGCCCTCGGGAACAGATGGGGTGACTTATTTTTAGCTAGGGACTCGAGACGAAATGCACCTTCTTTTCTTTTGTTGTCTTTGTTTAATCGTGGCCTGAAAGCTTTACAGTTCAACAATTATAATGAAAATTAACGCTGCATTATAAATGTTTGACACTTCGGCCATTGTTTTTGGGAATGTGCAAGTGTTTTTTTTTTGGATATGCCGTTTCATACACACTCAGTGAGAGGCAGTGGGCCATAATCCACCACGCAGGCCCAGTGCGGGTTGGTAGATGTCACATGTCTTCGAATTTTGGTTCTAAAACATATCGGTTTCCTTACGATGTTTTCCTTCACCGTTTTGAGAGTGGTGATGAAAATAATTTACACAAAGTAAAGCGCCTTCTTGGGTTCGAACTCACGACGTACTACTCGTAAGTCACGGCCGTTACCACTACGCCACCACTGCTGTTTTGCCATAGAGAAAACAAATCCGTCATAAACAAGTTTTCGGAAAAAGTGGTCAGAGGTGGGTTTTTACAATCATGCATTCAATTAGAGTGTGTATGGTTTTAGTAGCATTTATCGCGAAAAATCATTAAAAATCATAAGTAGGTATCTGTCTACTTTAAGCCACTGGAAGAATACGTATGAGTTCCGAGTTATCCGGTACATTGTTAGCGAACAGAAGAATTATAATATTCAGCCTATAATGGTCCCACTACGAGGACATAAACCTCCTCTTGGTGAGAGGCAGTGGGCCGTAATCTATCAGGCGAGCCCCGTGTCTCCAGTTTTTTTTATTCTACACACAACACAAGCCACAGGACAAGCCATGGGACAAGCCCATTTCCTTGTGATGTTTTCTTCACCGTTTCGAGAGTAGTTGTGATGAAAAAAATTAACACAAATTAAAGCATCTATATGGGTTCGAACCTACCACCACGTAATCATAAGTAGGAGTGTAGTAAACGTAAGATGTGACTGGTACTAATTGACCTCCACTGTTCTTTAACAGAGTCACTGTTTTAGGGAAAGAAATTACCTACGTTTGTGGTTGATTTGAAAAATTGTAACAGACATAGAAGAATTACTGACCAAAATTTCAGACATATAATAAATCAATTAATAACGCAGTCTTGCAATAATCCTAATACTAAAGCAAAATCATAATGCAATTAATATCCATCAAAATTTTACTTACCGTGCAACATCACGATCATAGCCCCGTTATTATTTACGTCAATCAAGACCGCCATTATGTTTGCAGAATATCGAGTGACGGCCCCTTTGTAGAGGTAATATCGTATGTACGTATGTTACCTACACTTCGACGTCCATTGTTTCGTTTATTACCCGTCTCTCAAAGCTTGAGGTTGTAATCCATCAATGCACTGCGACCGAGTGTCCATTGTTGTTGTTAGATCTCACATTGCAGAATAGAACTGTCTGATGAATTATGATTCATCATTGAAAGCTTCTAAGGTAAAAACTACCTATATTTGTGGTTGATTAAAAAAAATACACAAGCTTTTTGGTTCGACATCTAGCAAAGGTAAAAAAAACTTTTAACAAATTAGTTTCATTTAACATATATTAATTATTACAAACTAGAGGACACTTTGTCTTTCAGGTGAAATCATGATGTTAATGACTTAAAACTATCAAAAATTATATCCAGCACAATTATCTCAATCAATTAAGTTGGTACTAAAATCTAAAAATCATCTAAATAAATTAATGTTTTATTGTGAACTAGCTGTGTCCGCGGCTTCACCCGCGTGGTGTTCAGAAATTATCACACAGGGACGTGCTACTCAGACAAAAAGTAGCCTATGTTACTCCTTATAACATCAGCTATCTGCCAGTCAAAGTCAAAGTCCCGTCAAAATCGGTCCAGCCGTTTCAGAGATTAGCCGGAACAAACAGACAGACAGATAGACAGACAGACAAAATTTAAAAACAATGCTTTTTTTATGTGAGTACCATATATACTTTCATATGCATTTAGTGAAAAACTGTTAATTCGAAATTACAAACAGACACTTCAATTTTATTTATTTGTATTGTATGTATGTATAGATGTATAGATTGGCTGCCATTTGGTTGAAAATGATAAAAATTGGGCTCTATTTTGATGGAAAGTTAATTTAAATATGTAAAATTTATGGAATTATTATGGGCTGATTATACCAAAGTCAGATAAAGTATTTCTGGAATGAAACTGAAGTCTGACAGTTCTAGAATGAGAAAACTGTCAAAAAAACAACAGATTCTGAGAATAAGACTTTAAAAACATACATACTACGCGCGCGCGCGCTACTCACGCGTTTTTCCCATGGCGGTAGGCAGAAACTACGGAACATCACCTGTGACGATCTTTAAATACGATTTAAAAAAAAGTTTGGTGAAAGTCACCCAAGTCGATAAAATTATATCGGTCAAATGGCCATCTCCTCAATTGATGGATATTTGTGCTTGTTTTACGGTATTATGAACTGTTGTTTGTGTGGTGATTCCTGTTCAATGTTGGCTTTCAAGACCTGCAAGGTTTACAGTTTGCTATGGTAGGCGCGAGATTGCAAACGGCCCCAAAGATAAAAGTCTTGCGCGAAGATCTGGCGATCTGGTCGACTAGTTCAAATCGCCAAACAGATAGTTCACACGGCCTCGAAATTAGTGTTACAAATCTTCATTGTTACAAATCATCTGTGTGACTGTGTGTATCGCGCCACTGCGTTGTCAAGTAATTGTCTATATGTCTACAACATATGTATCAAATCACAATGACATTATTTCACTATTGCCAAGATATATGGCACAATTACATTATGACATTACTTTTGCCCCATAATTTTTGTGAATTGGGACGAAATCAATATTTACAAAACTTGATTCCGTCCCAATTCACTAAAGTCAAAAACTAAACAGAAACGAAACTCGTATTGGAAAATGGAACCCGTTCACTAATTGTGGCCACGTGCTTCTTCATACACCGTATGTTCCAAGGAAATTGCGAAATAAGGCTTTCCAATAAGAAAATATAAACAATGGATGGAATAGAAGCTCTATCGTAAATCCAATAACAGAGGAGACATTATCAGACGGTGAACGCCTCCTCGGTAGAATGTTGATCGTAAAAAAGTGATAGGTATTGCCGATAAAATTATAATCATTTTTGTCTATGTACTATGGTATTTGGTCGTGAAATTTTATTACCTAGCTAGGTTAATATCTGTTAACGAGGTTCCTCGAATATTTTTATGCCGAAATGGAGTAATATTGAGAGTTATTATCACAGCTATAATAGTAAAAATGTGAGTAGATAGTACTGAATTACTGGTTATTATTTAACCATTATTTCTTGGTTTCATTTTATACAGAGTGGCAGGGACATCGACTCGCAAATAAAATAAAATAAACTTATAATATACCTCATTGCTGTTCCATATTTTTCAACGCAATGGGTTTCAGAATTAATACATAATGGTTGCAGGTTCTCGGCTTATCTCACATTTATAAAACAAAAAACGAACAATGCTATGTTTTGCAATAATAGGTACCTATCGAGTCAGTACAAAAGTCTCAAATAAATGTATTATAATTAAAGAGTAGCGTCGGTTTTTTCAACAATCCTTAAAGTAACGGGCAATATGGCCAAACGGCGATAAAGCCGATATCTTTGTTGAGTTTAGATACGTACTCATGTAATAGCAAGCTCCAAGTTGTAAAGAGAGCAACGTCGAAAGCAATAAAATGACCGATAAAATTGGTTCGCCGTCCAAAAGAGGAAAACTTTGCATACGAAAAGTACCTACAAACGTATATTATATACTCTATATACGTACATGGAAATGTTAATGCTCAATTTGAATCGAGTACTCATACTGTAGGAGTGTATTTTGTTTCGATTTAACATCGACACCTGCCACTTTAGCATTTATTTGGGAAACACGTCGCAAATAAATATGTGTACCATTAAGAACGGTTTACATAACTGTATTATTACAAGCAGTAATTGCAATAACGAATAATTTAACTAAACTATACTATACCCACTAAAATGGTTAAATGCATAGAGAACGCTGCCTGCCCATTATCTAGTAAGCCCCTTAGTCACCTCTTACGACACCCACGGGAAGAAATGAGGTGGTGCTATTCTTTACACCCGCCACCACACAGAACTGCAATCGCCAGACCGCTTGACAAGCGTGGCGATTATGGCGAACCCGCCCATACCGAGGGACGCCTATATCCAGCAGTAGACGTCTTTCGGCTGGGGTTATGATGTGGTGTTTACGACTTGGCAAAACATCGATATTTCTTTATTAATCTAAGTGTAAATTTAATATTTCACATAAAACTTTTGGCACAGTATAAAACTACTCAGTATGGTAACTAGGCCTATTTGTTGATATAATTACCTCCACTCCGGAGCGTTAGGGTTGTCACTCTTAGTTATTGTAATACTGAAAAGTGTTTAACTGGTATGAAGTTCTTAAATTCGACGTTAAAATGGCCGTAAAAAAATCAGGGCGGGATTGTTTTGCGTGCATTTTCAAGTATCGATGTTGAACCGAGAATCCAACAGCAATTAGCACGAGTGAGTCTCAGTGCGTCGAAAAAGCACAGTGTTCGATTTTGAACTCTGTGTTTTATGAACTCTCTGCGCAGCAGTGCGTTGAAAATCCACTGGGCCAAAAAGTCCGTGGGAACGGGACCTAACGCGGTTTACTGTAGGAGTTGACTGGTAGAAACCGTCACGTGAAAAACCGTTCGTACATGTTACGCCCCTTTTTGCAACTGGTTTGATTGATCAAAATGTAAATTGCAGATGGTGGCTGCAAAAATTTTCGTTTTGTTTTGAAACATACGTGAGAAGGTACATTGCTCCTGACTGGGGTCTCCCGACTGACCAGACACGTATTTTAAACAGAAATTGATCTAACATTACAATTAGGTATTGAAGAATAAGAATGACCTACCAAACATTTAATTCGGTCATGGCGTAAGCGTATAACGCACACTCAACAAACAAATATTTTTTAGCATTTGTGTCTCTCTGTCTGTCTCCGAAAACATTGGACCGATTTTGACGGGACTTTAAATCGCAGATTTAGGTCATATTGTACGGAGTAATTTAGACTACTTTTACTTTACAAAAATAATAATTAAAGAGACACATGACTGTTTTCCGACATTCACGCGAACGAAGTCGTGGGCACTGCTAGTTTATAATATATACAGTTGTACTCGTAGATACCTACTCTGTTTCAGTTCAATAAAATTCAATTCAAGTAAACAGCGACGTCACATATTTCATAATTAATTTCCAACGAGCCCCCAATTTAAATACGAGAGATAAACAATTAAAATTTTCGATTCACATAAATAAAGATAAGAATAAAATATAGATAGGCGTTCTGTATTTACAGCTTTACAGCGCAAATCCACTCGTACTTTATAAAATGAACGGTCGATAAAGACAATAAATTGGAATAGGAGCGGGCACAAAATAAAAATTAAAACTGTGTACATGCACTGAATCATGGGGTCAAGTGGACGTCCCCTGAGGATTTGGCAACCGATACACGACTGTGCACTTAGATTCAGGCAGCTGGACCGCAGCACCGCCGCTGATGTGATAATAGGCTTATATAATCTTAGCAGCCTGCAATTGATGTGCTTATGAATGGTCGGATTATTGTAATGGGTTAATTCAATAGCCCCCTTTCGTTTTATGGCAAGGAAATCATTTCCCGAAATCTTTTATGCTTAACATCAT
The DNA here is from genome assembly GCA_947507805.1 of Aporophyla nigra. Taxonomy (NCBI): domain Eukaryota; kingdom Metazoa; phylum Arthropoda; class Insecta; order Lepidoptera; family Noctuidae; genus Aporophyla; species Aporophyla nigra. Next base: position 13,984,548 of record OX382301.1, on the reverse strand, counting down.
CTGCGAAATAAAATTTTGGGCAGGATCCCATGCAAATTATGGGATCTATTCTTTAGATCCTGTATAATTTTTTTGTTAGTAAAAATGACGTAAATAAAATATATCGATGGTGGAAAGGAAAAAGGCCAAATGTTTAGCAGAACTATTAAAATTTTAATTTTTTGTTTAAAATGATAATAAGTTTTTTATATGTGTTCTATAAATGAAACGCTAAAAAGTGCTTCCGATTGGCTTCTAACGTAGACACATCGATAGAGGATTAAAAGCCCTATCGAAGTGTATCGAAAACTCGTTTTCGATCAAAGCGGCGCGGCGTTTCATTGGTTTTCCCTTTCCATCGTCGATATGACATGTAAGCAGAGTACTACGTAGATTTTGCATAACTTAACCTTATTTAATACGACTGATAAAGAATGACAATTGTACATACATACATACAATCACGCCTTTTTCCCATGGGGGTAGGCAGAAACCACGGAACGCCACCTGCTACGATCTCTACACACTCATTTTGCCTCGTTTAGGTTCATACAATTGGTCATACACACACGCTGGTTGCGAGTACTACGCACCTGACCTTTCTGAAGAACATCACCAATAAGGTCACTATATGTCCTCCTAGGGCGTCCCCTCCCGGTGTTTCCACTCACATCTGCCTTGTAAATACCTTTTGTGAGCCGTCCTTCATTCATCCTCTCAACATGACCAAATCATCTAAGCATATATTTTTCAATTGTAATTAGAATTTAATCGGTTGAAGGACATAGAACGGAACACAATAGAAATTTTATTGTTATGACGGCTATGAGCGTTTAGTGTACGTCAATACCCAATCTATGTATTTAAGTTGATGGCTAATTTGCTACACCAAAGTGTGTCCCTACCTACTTGACAAAGTTATGTAAAGTCCCAATACCAGGAATGTCTGATCAAGTACCAACTTTGTCCCGAAGACGGTACAATCGCGTGGAACATCTCAGACATATCGACAAGTACTCGTACATTAGTAGAGTGATACTCGTGATATCAATAAGCATCGAGAAGCCATTTACTTACTGTTCGAGATCGTCTCACTCCACAACCCCGGGCCATGAGCTATCCGGTGAGAATAAGGTGCCGATAACTGTTCGTTTATGTTGAAATCTGTACGTACAAGTTAGTGAAAGCTGTGACAATGCTGTTTGAATGTGATTTTCGGATAATGCTTAATTTTACTTTGTAGGTACAACGTCGCTTCCCGAGTCTATTCGCTTAGATTTTTACACGCTTTATATTAGCTTCACTTGTATGTTTGTATATTTGTATGTTTGTTTGTAACCGACTCCTTATAGCGCGATTTTGACCCACTTTAAACGACCAGATTTCGTTCAAACTTTGCACACCTGTCAAGGACCGATGACAATGCAATAATTTCATAAATTTGTGCCATTATCCTGACCAGGATTACCAGGACAGCAAAAAAACTGTCTTCGAAAACTACGGTGACATACGTCACAAACTAATTTCCGCCATTATCCTTGCCAGGGTTACCAGGACAGCAAAAAAAAACTGTCTTCGAAAACTACGCTGACATACGTCTCAAAATTCGAAACACCCTAAAAAATAGAAAATAAATAATAGTTTAAAAAAACTAAAAAACACGCTTCCATTGAAAACCAAACTAAAAAGTACAAAATAATGGAAAAAAAGCGTGGGGTGCCTGATATCAATAAAAAAAATATCTCTCTCTCCCTCTGTGCCCTCTACGCATCACATTGACGTCACGGAAAGTCCTGCATCGCACAAGCAGAGTTAATCGCGCAACTCAAAGAAAAGAAAGAAAGAAAAATGTGTTATTTACGACACGCACAGGACATATAAACAAAAAAAAGTTTTAGTATAGATACAAGTAACAAAAAGGTAAAAGATATAAAATTAAAAGAATAAGACCTGTGCGAGGCCAACAAGGCTCCAACTAGCATAATACTCGTATAGACAACGTCCCAACATCAATCATCTGGCAGTTACCCACTAGACACAATACTCGTCTGGGCGGCGGATCCTCCCTTATCTATAGAGAATGAATGAAATTAACAGTTAACACCCTGTTCCTCATGCCTCTAAGGCAGCTATACTCAACCTGCGGCCTTCGGGCCGCATGTGGCCCGCCGGGCCTTTGTTATTGGCCCATCTGAGGTTACAAATTTATTGTAAACCATTTTACAGACAAGCCAGATCTTAATAAATTTTTGAAAAAGTGTTCACAGTATCAAAAATCGCATTAAAACATATAAACATCTTTGTTAAAACTGATTTTTTCATTAATAAAGTAACAACATCGTTTACTTGGAATTACGTTTTAATTAAGACCTAAATAATTTTTGTTTGCGGCTCTCGACACCATGACTGAAACGTGTTTGTGGCCCCTATAAAAAAAAGGTTGAGTATGGCTGCTCTAAGGGTACATATATATGCATAATAGCGAGAGATCGCTCATTGGCGTCGCGCAGTTGCTATTCGTTTTTAGTTGCTAGCTCGACTCGCTGCTTGTTAATCGCCAGGGACAGGTAACATATGATAGGATAATACTTTAAAGGGCTTTCCTAAAATATATATTTTTTTGCTAGCCTGCACTGTCCCACTCCTGGGCAACCTCCGCTTCTTCCAACTTTCGGGAAGCCGCGCATGCTCCTGCCACTTTTGACGGTACCTATCCAGCTCGTCCCGCCATCTCCTACGTGGTCTGCCGCGACCCCGCCTCACTGTTTCAGGACACCAGTTCTGCGCTACTTGGACCTACAGAAACGGCCGACATGCGGCAAACATGTCCTGTCAAATCAATATTATGTCATCAAATATCGAAAATGTATTCAGCGTCAATGTTTTTGTGCATTATTGTAGTATAAAAATAAGTAAGTAACAAATATTTCATATCATTCATTGTTTTAATACGAACTCTTTGTTATTTGCAACGTAATGGTTATATTATTTGGGAATGTAGTCAGCAGTAATGTGAAAATTGGTACGTTTTATTTTGTTATTATTATAAATTTGTATTGATGTTGTAGCACGACGATGTTTTGCATTTAATCACAATACTGCGATCACCAAGCTGCCTGCCAAGCATGGCGATTAAGGCAAACCCCTTTAGATTGGGAGAGGCCTATGTCCAGCAGTGGACGTCTTATGGTTGAAATAATGTGATTGATGTATACCACTCTGTTATATTTTCATAAGCTGGGTCGATAACTATTGCTCGCACACAAACTAAAGTCCCCGTTCCCGAGTATAGTCAATCGAGGAAGCTCTCACCCCCATAAAAAGTACCCAATTTTACCGGCAACAAAATCAATATCTTTTACCAAAATAATGAGGCGGCAAAAAAATCCATTATTTACGCAGGCCGTGACACTTACATTCACAATCCCTTCCTGTTTCTCTCTTCGTTTTACAAAATCCTGCTAATAGTATATTAGGTATTCGGGGCACGCCACTCCCCTATTACAAGGTACAAATACAAAGTGACAATCTAAAACAAAACGTTTGTAAAGTGTAACCTCGAAATTGAAACCAAATAGAGCGTGCTATGTAATAATACTTTCACAAAATAATAGGTTTTATATTTGTAAGAATATTTTTTCTTAACGGTTCGACACCGAAATTTACTTCAATTGAAAGGGGGTTGTGATTGCGTAAACATACTTTGTTTTACGTTTTTAAGATTTGTTTTTAAGGTGCCGTCCTCACAGGGTGCCAATGAAACCCTATTCTCCACTAAGTCTCCACTTTTCGTTCGTCCGTCTGTCTGTCAGCGGGCTTTATCTTATGAACCGTACTAGATAGTCAGTGAAAATTTTGACATAGTGTAGATACCATACGTGTTCAAAAAAATATGTAGTGTTAAATATTGTACGGTGCTTAGGAACCCGTCGAGTGCGAGTCCAAATCGCACTTGGTTGGCTTTTTTAGTTAGTGTTTTTGCAATATTAATTACGAGCACACAATTAGTTTTTCATAAACAGTCTATTTGATTATACTGATGTAATGTGAACCTCGTAATTTCATTAACACCTTCAAGTTGAATGTCACTTACATAAAATAATCGGCCTACGCTAGCATAATTATGCTTCCTGTCTGTGCCAGGGAGTGAGTTAGGATCTACCACGCGCCCAGTGCGGGTTGGTACTGTTGGTAGATGTCACATGTCTACGATTTTTCTCACGATATTTTCCTTCACCGATTTTTCTCACTATATTTTCCTTCACCGATGGTCATGAAATTATTAATGCAGAGTGAAGCGCCTATCTGGGTTTGAATTTACGACCTACAGCTCACTGGGCCATCACAGCAGCGCTCCGAATGTCGAGTAATAGTTCAAAAGAGACAAATGTGAGAAATAGTTCAAAATTAGTGAGGTTTTAATTTACTGAGAGATTTTGATAAAACAATTATGATATCCTAGACTATTCTACGTCAAAAGTTAAGTAAATTTTATACTACCGTTCTTTTGTCTTTTATCCAAAGGAAAACGGTTTAGGTAATAATATTATAATAATAGCATTTTCATATTAGATCTATAATTAATAGTGCTGTGCGACGAGGCTTCAAAGCGTCCATTTTAAATGCAAATAATGTCCGTTTGAATGTCCAGGCAGGTTTCCATTAAAATTTAATTCAAATCCTTTGAAAAGCTGCTGATACTTAACTGGCCAATGGTTCCGCTGTCTGTCGGAATTTCTGATTAAAAGGAAAGGTATGGAAACAGATAAAGAGTTTTTTAACCACACCTTTCTCGTTCTTATACAAATTTATTTACATTTGTTTGCCTTCAATAAGGAAACAACATATTGATTTACATATAAACAAAAATAACATTCCCGTTTCTACAACAAAGAATCATAATACAACACATCAGAATTCGAGAAACCCATTAGCTGTAACCTAATCAGTTTTCCGGTTTTAAATAGAATCCCTTTAAAGCAATCCGTTCGGGAATCGATTCTGGCAGACAAAGATGACTTTTACGTATGTAAAATTCGGTCCTTTCCGGACAGGAACTGAAACGGTATTAGGTCCTACATTAAAATTGATTGCACGTGTCCATATCCTTTTTTGGGACTCATTTTCTGCAATATAAAAGGAAATGGGACAAACCGTATTGAACTTCGTTTTTGTTTTCTTTTCAGGAAAATACAAAACTAGCCTAAAGTGACTTTTTATGCTGATGGTTTAGCGTTTCAATATTTTTTTGTTGTGAATGAGAATTTCACCTACTTTTGTATTGTTATGTTTTTCCAAAAATGTTTTTTGCCTGATGAAAAATTGCTCGACTAATGAAAAGCTATCATACTTCACTGCCTATAAGTTGTATCCCTATGAACATTCGGGCACATTGGAGTTGCCGATGGATTTTAGAATTAACTTAAGCCCTAATCATATAATGGAAATTTCTTATCATAGCTAAGGTATATATAGCTTATCTATATACTATTATAAAGAGGTAAAGTTTGTACGTTTGTGAGTTTGTTTGTATGATTGTGAGTATGTTTGTACGAAGAAATATTTATTTATTTATTGATATGGCACTTCAACGACTTACTCACTAGGACATACACAAACAAAAATCACTTACAGTCTTTTATATATTGTGAGTACGTCACTTACAGAAGTGCATAGCACTAGTAGAGAAATCATGTTTTAAGTACTCGTGAGACTGTTACGTGAATTATATACATAAGTTACAACAAAATGTGAGAAAAAAATTAAACGAATATAAGCTAGGTTCACAAGTGCGATGGGAAATACACGTGGTTAACAAAAATTAAAAATGATTAATAATAAAAGGCTAAAAGGGCAGAGAATCTATGTAGATACAGTTATTGGCGGACGGCTCGTATCGCACCGAGGTTTGAGGCTCCAAGCCAGTTAAAAGCCTCGTACGGAATTGACGGAAAAGGTGAGAATATGTCGATGCTATTGGCTAAATATCTGAAACTAACAGTCGGATTTATAAAAGGTGAGAAGATGTCGATGCTATTGGCTAAATATCTGAAACTAACAGTCGGATTTATAAAAGGTGAGAAGATGTCGATGCTATTGGCTAAATATCTGAAACTAACAGTCGGATTTATAAAAGGTGAGAAGATGTCGATGCTATTGGCTAAATATCTGAAACTAACAGTCGGATTTATAAAAGGTGAGAAGATGTCGATGCTATTGGCTAAATATCTGAAACTAACAGTCGGATTTATAAAAGGTGAGAAGATGTCGATGCTATTGGCTAAATATCTGAAACTAACAGTCGGATTTATAAAAGGTGAGAAGATGTCGATGCTATTGGCTAAATATCTGAAACTAACAGTCGGATTTATAAAAGGTGAGAAGATGTCGATGCTATTGGCTAAATATCTGAAACTAACAGTCGGATTTATAAAAGGTGAGAAGATGTCGATGCTATTGGCTAAATATCTGAAACTAACAGTCGGATTTATAAAAGGTGAGAAGATGTCGATGCTATTGGCTAAATATCTGAAACTAACAGTCGGATTTATAAAAGGTGAGAAGATGTCGATGCTATTGGCTAAATATCTGAAACTAACAGTCGGATTTATAAAAGGTGAGAAGATGTCGATGCTATTGGCTAAATATCTGAAACTAACAGTCGGATTTATAAAAGTACTTTTACATTTGGTACCCCATTTCTTGAAAAAGGTTATAGGCTATTTATCATTACATCACATATCACTCTACAACCCATAGAGGCCAAGCAAACTGAAAAAGAGTCGGAAATAACGCTAAGTGTAAACGAAATAATAGCGCGGGCGAGCGAGCGGATGCGACACGTTAGGTCAGGGACCAAAATTTCACGCGAACGAAGTCGCGGGCAGCAGCTAGTCTACAATAAAATTAATGCAACAAATGACTTGAAACACGAACTGATTCGACGGTGCAAACTTTGATTGTTGCTTCAAATTACAATATGCTACAAGCAATTGAATCACATAGTGTAAATCAGGCTTTTGATAAGACAATATTAAGAAAAAAACTGGCCAAGTGCGAGTCGGACTCGCGCACAGAGGGTTCCGTACAAACCTGCAGGTATTCACGGTTTATGCATAAGGTGTTTTTAAAATTAAATGTTTAAAATTAAATGTTGCTGTTTATGAAATTAAATGTTTTTTTTTTCAATTTTTATATTTGAGTTGACTGAATGAAAGGTAAATTGTGGTTTACGATTTATGACGTATTAAAAAAAATCTACTCACTAGATCTCGTTCAAACTAATTTTCGGTGGAAGTTTACATGGTAATGTACATCATAATTTTTTTTAGTTTTATCATTCCCTTATTTTAGAAGTTACGGGGGGGGGGGGGGACACATTTTACCACTTTGGAAGTGTCTCTCGCGCAAACTATTCAGTTTAGAAAAAAATGATATTAGAGATCTCAATATCATTTTTGAAGACCTATCCATAGATACCCCACACGTATGGGTTTGATGTTTTTTTTTTGAGTTTCAGTTCTATGTATGGGGAACCCCAAATATTATTGTTTTTTTCTCATTTTTGTGTGAAAATCTTAATGCGGTTTACAGAGCAGATCTACTTACCAAGTTTCAACAGCATAGCTCTTATAGTTTCGGAAAAAAAATGGCTGTGACATACTCGGACAGACAGACAGACAGACATGACGATATCTATAAGGGTTCCGTTTTTTGCCATATGGCAACGGAACCCTAAAAAAGGAAAGTGTAGCAAATTATCTATACTTCTAAGCTAATACACTAATTTACTTATATACTATGCTAATCTATCTATACTTTATAATATTATAAATGTGAAAGTAGCGCTGTCTGTCTGTTTCGCTTTCACGACTAAACTACTAAACCGATTTTGATGACATTTGATATGGAGTAAGTTTGAACCCCAAGAAAGGACATACTTTTTATTCCATGACTTCGTCTGCGTCCGCGATAACCGATAGTCGCGGGCAAAAGCAAGTATGTGTATAAATAATACCTGGCTTCTCAATTCCGATATAAATAGCAATCAAACAAGCTACCTATAAACATGCACATTTACTATTCAGTCAAAGTGAAACCGACCTAACTCTGAAATGTATTACTGTGGTTCAATTATATGATATTTCATGTAGTTGTCACGAGTCGCGTTTGCTCTTTGAGATATGAATGTGTTGGGTATTTTCTTAGTGTTGTAACCTATCAATTTGGTAGGTTTCATGTCTTAATAAAGTCCATAGGTCCTTATGTCACGTGTGTTAATTAAGAATTCTATCAAGGAAATAATGCATGCTAGAAATAAGATTATGGGTCACATACTACATTAGGTACAGTCAGGAAAATTAATTATAAACCAAATTGTCATCCTGCGTCAATTTCTCAAGCCATACCCATTCAATACCACTGCCAAAATTATTAAAGTTACGATTTTTAAGTTGAGATGTGATTTGAATTTAATTTGCTTGATTTATACTTCATGTATAAGCTCACCAGTACACATCACCACTTATTTATTTCATACAACCGTCTAGTAATGAGAGTTGCGATTTGAATATACGTTCAATTTTATTTGGTAGTCACTTTGCTTTACAATTAATTTCCTTTACTTTACTTCACGCATACCTTCACCACTAAACACCAAAACCTTATTCGATTAAATAAATTTATGAAACCATTTCCTAAATATAAAAAAACCGGCACAGTGCGAGTCGGACTCGCGCACCGAGGGTTCCGTACAAACCTGTATTTTTATTTATTTATTTATAAAAGTAAAAGTTCACCCATCACGACAATCGAGTCGTAGTTCTGTTCTGTTTCTTGGCTTGGTTTTATTTCTGTCTGTGTTTTGTTCTGTTTATTATATGATGTAACTAAAAATTTACGGTTTTCGCAATTTTTCCTTTATCTGTGGGATAAAACGTTGCTTCGTACCAAATTTCAAAATTCTAGATCGACTGGAAGTACCCTTTAGGTTTTGATTCCCTTGCGAGTTTCGAAAATTTGAGGAAATTTGCGGTATAAACGGCTATATCTTTTGATTGCGTTAGCTTAGAAGTTTGATTTTTTCACAGCTCCAAGGGACAGTAGATTTGAGTATTTATTATAAATTTCAGCTTGATACCTTTACGCGTTCCTGAGAAAAAGGGTCTTGACAGACGGACGGATGGACGGACGGACGGACGGACAACAAAGTGATCCTATAAGGGTTCCGCTTTTTCTTTTTGAGGTGCGGAACCCTAAAAAAGATAATTCTCGATGACCTAATTCATACAAAAACTTTTGATAATAATAATGTTATTATTTAAAGTATAACATGTTTGTCACGTATAATCAATTTCAGTAAAAACGGAAAATATGGAAGGCGTGGAAAGCTTCCTAAAACGAGTCAAAAACATTACTTATTTTATTTTGCTGTAACGCATTCAACATTGAACATAACGCGCCTTCGATGTTGTATTCAATTTGTTTGACAAAGTGATCGAAAGCCTCTGCCGGGTTCGATTTTGAAACACCATTTCACCTGTTATTGGCATCGACAAGTGGAGTTTATGTCGCCACAAGTCCTGCTCACAAATATTTGAGGATAGTATAATATTCAGTTCAAACTTAACAATGTAAATTCACTTGACTGGTCGCTTTTAATGTTGATGATGTCGATATTGATCCGGGGCGGTCGACTGGAAGCAATAAGCTTGTTGACAGCGGTCATCGAGCAAAGTTTTGTAATAATATCCGTTTCTGGTTAACCCTTTATTAAAAGATGGATATTACTCTGTTTTAGTTCGTCAAATTCATTCACCGTTTAGCATAATCTATATTGTAGCCACTACTGGGACACAGAACTCCCCTCCTTTCTGTGAAAGGAAGTGGGTCGTATTCTACCACTCAAGCCCAGTGCGGGTTTGTAGATTTTAGATATTTTTGAATTTTTTGTTCTAGGATTTCGGTTTCCTCACGATGTTTTCCTTCGCTGTTTCAAGAACTGAGCAGCTTATCTGGGTCCGAACCCACGAACTCGTAATTCGCGACGGTTACCACTGGGCCACCATGACTGCAATTACTGCATTATTTTTGTTAAAAGATTGTTTTGAAACTTTCTCTCCCACTCAGTACTTGAGCGAGGAAAACTTTAACAAGTATCTGTAACTAAAATATTTGGAACATAAACATTGTATGTCGCCTGTTCTTTTTTCCATTATTAAAAGCTTTTATTTAACTGCACTCATACGTCTGCATTTTGCTATGTCGAATTTTGCAATCAATATTTCACCCACTTCGACTAAAGCTATCGGGCTGAAATTTTGCACTCACGTGTGGCTCTCATGACAATGCAGGATAAATGATTTTTTAAATATTTATAATCAAAATCATTTTACCTAATGAAGTCCGTTTCTGGTAGAATCAGTGTAATTTATGGCTATATTTTTCACACTATTCATGTTCTAGTAAAAATAAACAAGATAATAATATCATAATTCTAAAGTATAATAAATAATAAAAATAATAATAATAAAAACGTTTATTTTCTCCACTACATAATGATAAATACGCACAATACGTAATAGTCGTAACAAAAATACATTAATGTCGTGGAGACTGGAGCCTGTACTAGGAATACCTGTGTTACAGGTCTCCAGGCCCCCAAACTATCCGGAAAAGCTACAGTAAAACAAGCATCTACTAATAGATGATTATGATGGGATGGAAGACAAAAAATGACTCTATATAATGAAGAAAACAAGAATTAAAAAATATAAAAAAAAACAAATAATTAATTAGACAGCAAAGAAGGGTGTGTGAGAGTAAGTGTGTGAGTATAGGTGTGTGAGTGTAGGTGTGTGAGTGTAGGTGTGTGAGTGTAGGTGTGTGAGTGTAGGTGTGTGAGTGTTGGTGTGTGTGTAGGGAGTGTGTGATAATCAAAAGTAATTTAATAAGATGATTTTAAATTTCTGATGGACATATGATCTGCTTTTTTAACCGACTTCAAAAAAAGGAGGAGGTTATATGTTCGACTGTATGTATTTTTTTTTTTTTTTTTTTTTTTATGTATGTTCACCGATTTCTCCGCCAATTGTCAACCGATTTTGAAAATTCTTTTTTTATTCGTAAGGGTATACTCCTGAGGTGGTCCCATATTAATTTTGTGAAGATTTGATGTATACTTTGGGAGATAAACGAAGGAACTCTTCAAAAACAAACAGTACACGTAATGTGATTTGGATATTGTACTAAAGATCAAAAATAATTGCTGGTTCTATCTATCCATCCGTGGTGAACTAATTATAGTCTTCGAAGATACCGCATGGAACTCCTCATCGGTGAACAGTACATATAGGAACTTACAGTGAAAGGTTAGAAGGTTAGGGGATAATTCTTTGAATATTATAGGCACGTTTAGACCGTTACTTGTATTCTTATATTCCGTTGAGCTGATGATGGAAGGTACAACTCCTTATCGATCAGGAGTTAGAAGATATCTTGTCCTAGATAGACATACTCGTTGACATCGAGAATTGATTCCTCAGCAGACACTAGAGTGGGCTCTTACCCACTCTACTGTCTGCTTAATAAAAAAAAAGCAGCCTTAATCATTTTGGCCTGGCCATGGTTGGTTTTTTTTTTTATGTATGTTCGGGCATAACTCCGTCATAAATATATAGATGGATTTGCAAAATTCTTTTTTTGTTCGAAAGGGGTTTATTCCGAAATGGTCCCATATAATTTTCATATAGATCTGATGATGAGTTCGGGAGACAGACACCGGAACTCTTTAAAAAATGACAGGAAATCAACCGCGAGTTCTGCTACCGCATAAATATGCATTGTTTGTTTGGAATTAGTGCAGGGTGAATACCACAACTAAAAATTTAAAAATAAAAACTTTTTTACAAAAAAAAACAACCGACTTCCTTAAAAACACTACAAAGTGAAAAATAACTTTAATTTCGGAAGTCGGTGGCAAAAAAACCATAAATATAGATCCTAAGACACCGACTACCGAAATTAAAGTTATTTTTCACTTTGTAGTGTTTTTAAGGAAGTCGGTTGTTTTTTTTTGTAAAAAAGTTTTTATTTTTATGAAATGACTTCCAGTAGTCTTTCTGTGGCTTCATAATCGAGAAATTGAAGCCAATTTTTAACTTTAGCCTTACAATTGAAATTGGTTAACGAGTAGATGGAAAGGGCTTTATTGATTTTATTGTAGAGGTAATTTCCCAGGTAGCAAAAGAATCTACGGCTGAATCTGGTTTTGAAGGAGCTTGATTTACACACTGTGTGTTTGCGTCTCTTGTTAAGAATTTCGACAGGATTGTATGGTAGTTGAGTATGCCTGCGAATGATAATGTTCATGATGAATAATTGGCGAACTGTCAGGACATTGCACTTCTGGTAAAGTTCTTTCGTTGGAAAGAGAAAGGGAAGCTTGCGACTAACTTTAAGTACAGCTCTCTGAGCTCTCTCCAATTTAAGCAAAGATGTCTTAGGGGCTCCACCCCATGCCGTTATGCAATATGATAAGATTGACTGAACTAGTGCAAAGTATACAGTGTTAATAGTACTAGTTTCCGCCACATGTCGTAAGTTTTTGAAAATGAATATCAACTTTCGTGTTCTCGCTGTAAATAAATCATTGTTTAATTTGCGTCACTGACATATGTAACAGACGCAAAAAAATTAAGTACATCTCTAGCCGTTTTCTACTTGTGTATTCTTGAATCTGAACCTGAATTCTGGAATCTTATTAAACACAGCTACAGTTTTTCACCGAAAATCGTTCAGTTTCTACGAAAAGTATCTCGATTTAACTTCAGTAGTAGCCGTCTAACAAGCGAACCGATCTGTGCGAGACAGTGATGACCCGGACAAAAGAGAAGTAGCTTATGTTCTGCAGTTGGCACACCTGTTAGGGTGGAACGGACATGTTTTGGAACAAGGTGATCATGTCTTACGAACTTTGAAGGAAGTCCTTTCTTTAGTTACAAGTTTTTTGTGTGTGTGACTTCAAACGATTACCTACCCACTTGCTTTTGTGTTAAGGTAGGAACTTTCTTTGGGGTTAAAAACAGTAAACTATTGCTGCGACAATCGGATCGACGTGTACCTACCAGCTACGTACTTCACGATGTTCCAGTAATTACCTCGGCAGATATTACAATTATCACTTATGCTCGTCTAATGGTAGATGAGACCTAAATGAATACCAAAATAAAAGATTGCTGATGGATTTTTAGCGCTAAAAGTTGAAAATCCAAATGCGAAGTTTTATTTAGCATTCGGTCATTTAGTTTTACTTCAGTGTTGGTGAAAACGGGTACACGTTTAAATAAGTTGCAACTACTCACTAAGAAGCTGTCAAAGACGATGATAAACGTAAACCTGTTGTGCCTAAATTTCAAAGCATTTCTAACCTGACGAGTCCGTAAATATTAGCTTCAAAATTACATGTTAGGATTTGATAGCTAGGAAGCGGAGAACATAGACTTTAATATAAATAGCAAATGCTAGACTAATAGGTACTACGTTTTGCAGAAAGTTTGATTCCGCGAGGTTGATTATGATCCATTCCCTCTCGCAGAGAGAGGGCCTGTGTCTCAGCAGTTGGAATATTATAGATTACTATGCTATGCTACTCTGATCAAACGGGTTAGGTTAGAACTATGACCAATCGCGCGCGAGTCGAATGAACGTCACATTCATGTTGGTCGTAGTTACTTGACTACTTAGTATTTGTAGGACTCTAAAATAGGAATAATTTGCGGTTCACAAAAAGAGGCGCAATAATTATATGATTCATTTTATTTTAAGGAGCGCAAAATGAAAATGATTGGATGTTAGCTTAAATATATGCCTTTAAAATTAAGTTAGTAAATGAATGCAACTTGTAAAACACATTGCAAAGTGACAAAGTAACGCTTCAGTGAGTTCTTCATGGGGAAAGTTTAAATGGAAGTCGATTAACAAAACGGGCCATTGAGTGAATATGAGTGGACGATGTGTCACGAAGATTCCCGGTAGACATATTATATGCCGACCTTGTCGGATGACGTTTGTCCTTCTGAAAGGTCAATTGCGTGGTAGGGATTCGGATACGTAGTAAAATAAAAACAAGGACGTGTGTCATAGAAGTTCAGGGGCGTTGCTACAGGCATATCAGCCGTGTCAATGATAGGGGGCCCCCAATTTTTGACAAGTTTTTAGCATTTGGTTGTCGCCGAGATGAAACTGTGACTAGATTTTGTATTACGAGAATTTGCCTTCTGGTCATACACAAACGCCGGTTGGGAGTACCAGACACCTGATCTTTCTAAAGAACATCTCCAATAAAGTCATTATATGTCCCTCCCGGCGTTTCGAGTCACATCTGCCTTGTAAATACCTTTTCTAAGCCATCCTTCATTCATCCTTTAAACGAGACCGAACTATCTAAGCGTACTCTTTTCAATTTATGTCACAGAATCTTCTTTTAAACCGCACCATTGTCTTAACACATCATTCCTCAGCCTATGATTCATAGTGTCACACATGCTTCGCAAGGAACGTATCTCCACAGCATTTTTCCTGTTTTTATGGTTCTTTTGCCACAAGCACCATTCATTCTTGCCCTTCAGGTGTGTAAGCATTTTGTAAAATATTTTCCAAAACCTCAAATTGGTACTGATAAGAGACCTGAGGCGTCATTGCGGAACTTTTTGTCGGTAGCAATTGGTTTAATATTCATAGTTAAACAACATACATTGCGTTATTTACGTTACTGAGCCGACAATTTATTCGAACAAATGACGCAATGGTTTAGAAATAATTTTCAATCCCATTCAGATTCTGATAAATTGTGCGTTTCGCAATTAGGGTGCTGTTATGTATATATGAATAAAATACTCAAGCTCTTGCATCTATTAACAGCCTGGCAGCTTCGCTCATTTTCTTATTTAAATCACAATATTGTATTGATATTATGTTACCTATCTATTTTATAAAAAAACAACGATCCCTTTAGAGCTCCGCTGCAGTCAGATGAAAAATAAACCAGTTTTTGAATTTTAAATATTTAGGTCTAAGTACGCCACGGTAGAAGTTGATATAAAAAGACAAAGGTCGAGAACCGGGTTTAAAAACATAGGCGTTGTCTAAGATTTTTTTCTAAACATCACTTGTGGTCAATTTTTCCTGACTTCCAGGATTTCTCCAGGTTACATTGTAACTTTATTTTTAACGTACAGACGCCAGCACATAAAGGTACCCGAAACTGTCAAATTTTCCCAATCAATCTTGAACCTAATACTTTAGCGTTAAAGTTGAAAACTTATTAAAGAAATTTGACAGATTGTAGTAGCTTCAAGCGCTGGCGTCTGTACCATATTATAAGACAGCCTCGTTGGTCCAGTGGTCGCAAGCGCTATACCTGAACATGATTGCCTAGTTTCGGTTCCCAGGCCGGGCAAAGTATTATCGAATTTTTCTATCTGCAATTTATCAGTAGCCAGTTGGAGTCTGGAATTGTGTCCGGTTGATAGCTATAGGCTCACCCCCATTAATAAAACATAAGGACTTGAACATAACTGGCAAAATATGGGTGTACTACACACACACCTATGCCCACCTCTTTGGAGAACTAAGGCGTGATGTTGTTCTTACGTTTTGAGTCCAACGGTCCAGATTTAAGATGCTGGTAAGTAAAGGATCACACAGAACAGTAATCAAGCCATCACGTTTCACACTTGACTGCTATATCTTTTATTCATAGGTACTTCCACGTTAACTTCTGATCAGGGGTTCACTGATCAAATTCTCATTACTTGACCTACGTCAACGCTGAAACTCAATTTGTTTTATAGGTATCATGAACTAAAACATATTTTCTTGAAATACAGTATTTGTTTTCAAATAAGATAATAAACGTGGGTCAAACTGTAAATTCTTGGAATAGGCCAGCAAGAAAAGCAGCCGATGACAAATTTATTTAAATTTCGATTTAGGAACTCCTTGGGAATCTGTAGAGGTGTCATCAAAAAATTCGTCTGCATTACACACATTTTTGGGTCTTTTAAGCACTTTACCTGTGGGGACAGTTTCCAAAAAGCTGGCACCATTGCCACGATATATGGCAAATCTGATTCTTTGGCATGAAATAGACCAGCTCTCTGGTCACGTAAATATAAAACAAAGTAAGGCTTTTTTTAAATATTTTTTCAAGTTTATCAGAAAACAATACGTAATGCGCTTACCTACTCGTACCAAGTAGACAATATTCAGTACAAATAATATTCTCACCAAAGAGCATTAGCGCATGGGCACGTCACAATTGCGGCGGTAAGTCCCGTCTTTGAGGAGTGGATAGGGAGGCGCCACGGCATCCTCACCTTCCACCTAACGCAGGTCCTCACCGGGCATGGGTTCTTTGGTGGGTTCCTGTTCAGGATAAAGCGGGAGGAAACGCTCGGGTGTTTCCATTTCGAGGATCGTCTGGAGGACACGGTGGAGCATACGGTGGAGGTGTGCCCTGCCTGGGCGGAGCACCGCCGTGTCCTCGTGGAGGCGATAGGCGGCGGCGACCTCTCGTGTCCGGCCCTGGTGCGAGCCATGGTACGGAGCGAGAGGGCATGGGAAGCCGTCACCTCCTTCTGCGAAGCAATAATGCTCGCAAAGGAGGAGTCGGGGCGCGTGAGGGAGTGACAGTCTCTGCAACCTCACGTCCCTAGCCGCCGCAGCAGGAGACGCCCCGGGTGTCGGGAGTCAATAGCGGACTCCCGGCCACCGTAGGTGCGAGCTTGCGGGCGGCGACCAATGGGTACCTCGCCGCCCGGTAAGGACCAGGCTCGGGTCGACGGCGCGTAGTGTTCCACGCGCGCCTCAAAGAGATGTCAGCAGCACTGAACGGGTTTGCTAGGACCAATGCCTGCCAGGGTCGCGAGATTCTTTCGGGCAACTGAAAGAACACGGGTGGGTTTTAGTCAGTAAAAGCTTGACACGCCCTCCCGCTCCGCCTAGGGCGGGAGAAGTCATTTGATGATATCCCATCCAAAAAAAAAAGAGCATTAGCGCAGCACAAGAATAGTGGAAAATGTATAGACTGTACAACACTTGTTGATAGGTGTGTACCTACCTTCCATAATAGCACCTATTATTCAAAATCAGCTTCAAATAAATGACCACAAAAATCACCTAAAAAAAAACGATTTAAAAGGCATTACCCTCGAATTATCTTCCTCAAAACCGGCTTAAGCTTCATCGATATTTTATTCAGCACTTGTTACATCGACAGCTCAATAATCAGATTATGTTCGTATCTCATAAATATCATGTTTTAATCTGCACACAGAACAAAACGAAGCGATGGCGGACAATAAAGAAAGCTTAATGTGTAGGTTCTGTTTTCTTGTCACGTTTTTTCGCCGTTTAAATGTCCCTCCAACAAATGGCTCGGAACATAACTACATCGGCGAACGTATACCTAAGAGAAATAAAACAGGAGAACAGATACACACTTTTTGTCTTCGAAAGAATTGCGGAAATGTCCTTCCTTGTCTTTAGATTAGACGTCCTTGGAAGATTGAAGTGATTGGACGAATGATATCCTACTGTCCTTCCAATATTATAAATATGAAAGTTAGAACGATTCCATGTTTATATGGATATTACTCAATCACGTATAAATGGCCTAACGGACTTGGATGAAATTTGGTACACAGATATTTTATAGTCTGGATTAACACACAGAATAGATCTTATTCCGGTAGTACATTCCCATAGGATAATTTTCGATATACACTCGGGCTAAGCCGCAAGAAAAAACTAGTCCCACTAATATTATACATTTGAAAGTTTGGATGTTTGTTACTCCGTCACGCAAAAACGGCAGAATGGAATTGGATGGAATTTGCAACCTGGACAGTCGTTAATCACCGCTATCCCAACCTACAGATTTTTGTCATTACCACATTAAATCGTTTGTGAACATAAATCCTTTAACATGTAGATATACTTCACGAAATATTACAGCACTTCATTTAGATGAGATTTCAGATAATCTCATCAAAATTAAACGCTGTAATTTTAATGATAATACCATTATACATCGAATAGTTTGTCATCTTCGTTTGTCAAGTAAAAAGGAGATGCTTTTAGCGTAAATTACGTAATTAATCTCATTAAGCGCTTTATATTTTGAATAAATAACTGAGTTCTCTCTAAAACACTCTCATCGTGATCTTGAGCTTAAAATAAGTAGTTGTTGATTCATAAAATTAGCCTCCCACTGATCAAAATATTGAAGTGAAACTTTAATGGGATAATTGAAATACAGGATTTACTTAAACATTACTCGGAATGAAACAGGGCAACGTCTAAGATAAATAAGTTGGGAAGTAGGATTGTAATGTATTCATTCCAATCTCATCCTAAATCCTTTTTGTTATTTTCTGTCCCCAATCCAGACGTCTTTGGGAGGAGCAAACCTCCAAAATTGCAATCACGCAAATTGAAAATTAATGGACCGCGAAATCCAATTTTGCATTAAAGCTTTCTGGTAGGTAAGTAGGCACTCGCCCCTGCTTCGCTCGGAGTGGTCATGGTATCATACTTATTTATGGTTTTTGAGACGAAAGTGAACGAAAAATATTCGTGTTCTTTTACAAGTCGAGAGATAACAAAGTAAGATTGGTTTGCGTAATCTGTTGGAAGGAAGCGAAATGAACTTAAAGGAACAGACTACCGTACTCTTTCGTATTAAATAGGCTGTCTGTTTCAGTATTTCAGTTTCTGTTCGTAAAATATAAAGTACGTACAATTTAGTGTACGCTTTTTAATGGGTATGGAAAATACTAAATCATGAACCGTTAGTTCTCATCTGGAAGTGAAGTATTATTGAAGGTATTTCATGGGCCATCAAAATAAACTGAATGTCACCGCTGACCGCGCTGTTTTACCATAACGCTACGTAAGTACGCCACCATACTATTAATGCTTTCCAAGGATACACTACGACTGGCCTGTTAGTGAACTTAACTGCTAAGACTGAGGTCGTGGGTTCGATTCCCACCCAGGACAAATCTTTGTGTGATGAGCACAATCATTGGTTCTGTGTCTGGGTGTGATTTATCTATATTAAGTTTGTATTTAGACATATTATATAAGTATATATATCAGTTGTCTAGTTGCCATAGTACAGGCTCTGCCTAGTTTGGGATTAGATAACGGTGTGTTGGTTGTCCTAAGATATTTATATTACTAGAACAAATAAACATGGATATCTATCTTAAAATAAACTAGTTAATAAAGTAGGATTCAGAGCTGAAAATCTTGCTAAAAACTAAATTAATATGACATTTATAATATAATAATAACACGTGAGACTTCATCACTGAGCGTGCAGGGCGGTGGCGCCGTGGCGCCGCGTAGTTGACGTGCCTTTGTTTAGCTTCTCAGAATAAGAGCTAATTAAACCGTGCGTAATAGAAGACTTTTTTTTTTAATCAAGTAGTTTTTACAAAAACGTCTACGAAATAAATAAGAAGCTACCAATACTTCGTTTACATAAATTGATTACGTAAAACCTTCGTCCAAGCGATCTGTCTACTTCGTAAATAATATGCCATGAACATACGCACACGTTCGTTCCTTCGACGATACCCTCTTAACTCGAGGTCGACCCGAGAAAAGTGTCGTTTACCCTCACGTTATCTTGAAGTTCCAATGTCCAAATTCGTTTCATTTCGTTACAAGTGAAATATAGTTAAAGCCAAAGACTAGAACTAAGTATACGAAACTTCCGACGTTTCATTGCTTTTTAGTTTTGGTGATAAACATTTTCGATTCCTCCAAGTCACTGCGTACTGCCGAGTGATATTAACTCCACCCGGAGCAGAGTAAAAAGTTTTTTTCATAGCCACGGTATACCTAATCCTAAGTTAAGTGCTCGAGATTTCATAGGATAGCTAGGTACGAAAGACTTTTATGAGAGGAAAAACTATTTTCTGTGGGAAATCTTTACCTTGTCATTACTTTCTTATCTCGGTTTAGCACGCTTAAGCTTTAAGAAGATTCAGCACTCGGTGTAAACTATCGCTATAAGAATAAAGGCACGTGTATAATGAATGAAATAACTCTTAGTGAAGTGAAGTCGCTTTTTGGAGTCGGCTTTGAGTCTAACCTAAAGCACCAGAAAACTAGTATTTGACACAGAGCAACAGCCTATCTGAACCCATTTAATACGATACCCCTTGGTAAGATTGTCTGTCAGACTTTCTGGCTTCTGAGGAAAGGTAATGAGTATGACTGTCCAAGGCCTACGGATGATTCGATGATATCCCACCCACAAAAAAAGGCCTACGAATGACAGCTGGGACCAACGACTTCAAGTGCTTTCTGTGGCACGGTGTTGGTATGTAAAGATGTTCACCTACTGTCAGGGTCGCGAGATTTTTTCGAAAGAGACACCGTGGCCCTGGCACATGGACAACTGAAGGAATACGGGTGGGTGTTAGTCAGTAAAAGTCTGACACGCCCTCCTGCTCCGCCCAAGAGCGGGAGATGTCATTTGCTGATTTCCCAACCCAAAAAAAAAGAAAAGAAGATGTTCACCTACTCACGGAATAACAACGGGAAGCGTAACTTAACCTGATCGATTGACCCGAGCGGTTTTAATGTGTAATAATATTTTTTTTTATCGAATCATGGGAAATAAGAAAAATATTGTGTGAGGCTGGTGCTTACGCTAAGCCAAAGACTGTAAATTCAGGCCACCAGCCGATCTATTCAGTAAAAATCTCACCGTGAAAACTTTGGTGAAGTGAGCATTAAAATGACCTGACAATAGTCTCAATCTCTAGCATCAGATGGAATTACTGCTTAGTTCACCTAGGTTTGCACAGTCACAACATTACGATACATGTGACTTAAGTAGTTAATTATTGCACGGCGTGAAATTAGCTGCCGAAAGTAGCGACGGTGCTTAGTAATGGAGGACTTAAATCACACGTATCGTACACTATTTTAGCACCTAAGTCACGCTTGTATGTGACTTAGTACTGAAAAATGGACGACTTACGTCACAGAAAACCGTGACTTAAGTGTGGGTTTAGGTCACACAGAGCAATTAAGATTTTTATAGCATAGTTCAACAGGTCTCTTTCTAAATGACATGATTATAGTTTCCCGTAAACTAAACTAGACAATAATTCCTATTTGACTTATTGGAAAGAATGTTCAGAGTGAGTGAGTGTGAAGTTGGTGTGTTTGTTGAATGTCATTTTGTGTGTGCTCGTACGATATCCTTATAACATACCGCTTCAATTAATGGAAGTATTGACATATTAACGGTGTTATGCTGTATGCAGCGGTATATTAGGTGATGGTTGCTGATGAAGTGCTGGTAGCGACGTTTCCCGGGGGCCCATTATTGAGTGTGCAAGTCACCCCCTGCCATTTTATCCGTGTATACAAAACATTGATCAGGCAGGGGCCATAGTCCCTCCATAGTTGCGGTTACCAATCCACTATAGCCATCCAAACCTATAGCCTAATTTGCTTTGTTTCCATATTCTGTAATAGTTCTGCTTCAACCGGGGATTGTCTTTGGATGCACTTGCATAGTGCATACAGGGATAATCGTCGATTGGTGCCCCCTCATCATTTAAAATTGTCTAAGGGGCCTCTGCGAGTTGGCTTCGGCCCCTCGTACGCCTTCCAAAAGACCGAGATATGTTAACATAAATAAAAATAATAATAATAATAATAACACCGTGTCAACTCAACGTCACTCAATTCAATCTGCTACAAGATTTAAATAGTAAAAATAATTTTGACCCCATTTTATACAAGATATCAGTTTAAAATTCAACTAAATCCTTTAAAATATTAAAAAAAAAAACAAAAAGAGTCTATAAACAGCAAAATGTAATAAATACAACCAAAAACTACCGAGTCGGAGGTGGCATGACAGATGTCACCTCCGAACAACAATATCGACATCTGAAAAAACCATTTAATGACGACATGTTGGAATGTGAGTAAATGTTGACACGGTCAGCTGCACGGAACGCACGCCCACCACCTCCGGACTCGTCGCTCAGCTCCGCCCCGCCGCCGCCGGAACCCAGCGCCATCGAGAGTGCTGTGACACCGGCCGTGGCAGGTGCGTCGAGCTCGAGCGACGAATATTTTTCCCCGCCGACGTCGCCAACACCTGTACGTCGGCAGGGGAGAGGCCGGCCACCGAAGAGCTTGGGACTTAGGGGCCATCCGGCCCCGAGCCGGGTCCCCGCTACCGGTGGTTGTGTGCAGCGCATGAGATGGACTCAGTCTATGAACGAGAACGTCATGCGCGCATATTACGGGTCTACAGAGGGGGGTACTAACCTCACTGCGTACCGTGATAGGATGCTGTCTCTGTTCCAGGAACTAGAACCAACCGTCAACGTCTCGGCCCAACGACTATCGGATCAAGTGCGGGTTATCCAACGAAATCACAGGTTGGACGATACTGCACTTGAACGGCTGCGCTCAGAAGTACTGAGCAATTATATCGTCCCGACTCCGACACAAACCGCGGCACAAGGGTCATCCATTAATGCAATTTCGCCGCGGTCCCATTGTGTTGAAGAAGAGGATCATATGGTTGCCACAGTAAGTAGCCAGTGCAACAACCGACTGAGGAGCGCTCTGGAGGATGCGCTTCGCGAGTATAGGTCAACCCCAACCGAACTTAGACCCCGACTACCACGGTTGCCTATGCACAAGAAAAATAGGGCGCTGGTGTGTGCCTTGGACTCGCTGCTAAAGAATGTATTCGAGAGCAGCGACAGTCTCGTAGATACACACTCAATCCTGTATTGTGCGGCTGTTGCGGTATGTCGTTTAGCAAACGTCAAGTTCCCAACCTGTGACGGAGCTACTCGACAAATACCTACCGTACCAACCTGGCAGTGCAGGATCGAGCGTCGTATCGATGGGGCCAGGGTACTCATCGGCAAACTATACTGCTTCAGGGAGGGCAATACACGACCACGAGTGATGCGCTTTGTAAGGCGGGCATTCTCGGGGACTGGAATCAGTCCTCCAGAATACATGTCCCGTGTCACAGAGCGCATCGACTTCCTGAAGCAGAAAGTCTGTGCATGGGCAAGCCGTATTCGGTGGTATAAACGGCGGGTTGACAGATACAAGCAGAATCGTATGTTCCAGAGCGATGAGAGGTGGGTATATAGAACTTGGGAGCGACCCGAACAAAATGGGACGGACGTGTGCTGCCCGGATGACGCCGCCACGAATGCATTCTGGCGGGGCATTTGGTCAGTGCCCGTCTGTCACGTTGAGGCTGGCTGGATGCGAGATGTCGAGCGAGTGTGTGAAACATTACCAGAAATGGAGCCGGTGTTAATAACGCCAAAAGACGTAGCCAATGCAGTCCGTCCGTTACCGAATTGGAAATCACCGGGACCGGACGGACTGCACAACTTCTGGTTAAAATGGCTCACCAGTTCACACAGTCGCCTAGCATCTCATTTCCAGTCATCTTTAGAGTCTGGGTCGCTACCGCAGTTTCTAACAACAGGCGTTACCCACCTGCTCTATAAGTCAGGTAGTACCGTGGAACCCAAGAATTATAGACCGATCACATGTTTGTCGACGGTTTATAAACTTCTTACATCCATTTTGAGAACGAAAATTAGTTCGCACGTCGATAATAACTGCATTATATCTGCGTCTCAAAATGGATGTAAGAACGGGTCCCGTGGTACTAAGGAGCTACTCCTCATCGACATGGCCATAAGCCAACAGGTTCATCGATCCCGCAAGGATCTGTCGACATGCTGGATAGACTATAAGAAGGCCTACGACTCGGTGCCACATGCATGGCTCAAGAGGGTGTTGGAGTTGTACAAGGTTGATGCAACTCTACGCACCTTCCTTGAGTCGTGCATGGGGCAATGGAGGACAGTCCTTCGCTATCCGGGATGTCCACAGATCCAGCGAAATGATGAGCCTGTATGGATTAAGCGGGGAATATTTCAGGGCGACAGTTTGAGTCCACTTTGGTTCTGCTTAGCCCTGAATCCTCTAAGCACACTGCTGGAGGATTCAGGTCTAGGCTATCGGCTGAGGAGAGGTGGTCAGGTTATATCTCACCTCCTCTACATGGATGACCTAAAACTATTTGCCCCCAGCAAACTGCAACTGATGGAGCTACTGAAGATAACTGAAAGTTTTAGTAGCGCCATCAGGATGGAGTTTGGTGTGGACAAATGTGCAGTCATGCATGTAAAACGAGGTGAGGTTATGGAATCCGAGGGAATCCATCTTTCGGATTCCATATACCTCAGATCCCTTTCCTCATCCGAAAGCTATAAGTATTTGGGTATGTCGGAAGTGTTAGGCATCAACGATGCTGACATGAAGCAATCTTTGAAGGAGCGCTTCTTTAATCGCCTGAAGAAGGTATTGATTAGTCTTCTCTCAGGCGGAAACAAGGTGCGCGCCTTCAACGGTTGGGTCATGCCGGTTTTGATGTACTCTTTCGGCATACTTAAATGGACTCAGACAGAACTAGACGCCCTGGATAGGAGGGTCCGTACAATGCTGACCGCAAACCGGATGCATCACCCAAGATCATCGGTAATGAGACTGTACATCCCGCGGAAGTGCGGGGGTCGAGGCTTTTTAAATGCAAAGACCCTCCACAACCGTGAGGTGGGCAGTCTCAGGGAATATTTTTTGAAAGCCGAAGTTGGTATGCACCGGGATGTGGTCGCAGTGGACAAGGGACTCACCCCGCTATCCATGGCTAAAGAGAACTGGCGCAAACCTGTAGTACTTACTACCGATGACCGCAAGGAAATATGGCGAAACAAGGAGCTTCACGGGCGCTTCTACAGGGCTCTTCATGAGCCCTGTGTAGATTTCTTAGCGTCCGTATCCTGGCTACGTTTTGGTGACCTTTTCGGGGAAACTGAAGGTTTTGTCTGTGCAATTATGGACGAAGTTATCTTGACGAATAACTACCGGAGACATATTATGAAGGACGGGACGGTTGACGTGTGTCGGGCATGTCACCATCCGGGTGAGTCCATCAGACATATTATCTCTGGTTGTTCTCGTCTGGCTAACGGCGAGTACTTGCACAGGCATAACCAAGTAGCCAGGATTATTCACCAGCAACTTGCTTTGCAATATAAACTAGTGGATTCTGAAGTACCGTATTACAAGTATGTGCCCGACCCAGTTCTCGAAAATGACCATGTCACGTTGTACTGGGATCGGTCTATCATTACTGACAGGACTATTGTCGCTAATAAGCCTGATATAGTGGTGATAGACCGGTTAGCGCGCCGAACAATGATAGTGGACGTTACCATTCCGCATGACGGCAACCTCGTGAAAGCTGAGAAAGAGAAACAGATTAAATATCTCGACTTAGCACACGAGGTTGTTGACATGTGGAATGTTGACTCGGCTGTCATTGTGCCGATTGTCGTATCAGCCAATGGGCTGATGGCCGATACCCTCGACCAACACCTGTCGAGGCTATCGTTAGGCGGTTGGATCAAGAGCCTGATCCAGAAGGCAGTACTCCTTGACACGGCTCGCATCGTGAGGAGGTTCCTGTCTCTGGAGCCCTAACCACCGGTAGCTTGGACCCTGCTCCCGCTACCGGAGGTCCACTATTTTTTATATTTTTAAATGTTTTTTGTTGTAAATTTCTTTTTTTCTAAAAATATTTAAAAATGTAAATAATATGTATATAAAGAAATAAACGGAATAATAATAAAAACGTTTATTTTCTCCACTACATAATGATAAATACACACAATACGTAATAGTCGTAACAAAAACAGACAGACAACATAAAAATTACATTTTAATGTTGATGTTGCAATAGTAATTAATAAAATACCAAATATGCTGAGGATCTTCTGGCTAAATTATAGCTCTTCAAATTGATCGATTTATCAGGTTCAGCTGCGTTTGCTGCTGTTAGTCCATAGACGGTTGGCATCATGTTAACGTGACGGCACCGATTTGTCATACAAACATTTATGACCGTTGTTATGGGTACCTATTCAAAAGCTTGAAATTATAACAACAGTTTACCTACCACGGAGCCGCGGAATTCGGACGGAATTCTTATAGAACACGTACTTAGTTTTACGACTTATTGCCCTTGTCGCATAAATTTAAACTGAGATGTTATAATTATTATAGTTGTATGTTGGATTAAAAATCGTTTGACTTTGCACTACGTTTTCTAAGAATGTGCGTCCTTAAGCTTCTGACTTTACCTTGGAAACGACGGCAGTTTTTTCACGTCAAATATTGATACAAAGCCGTAATACTGGTTACACTGGGAGCCCATTTTGATCAACCTAGTTTGTAACAAATAGACAAAGTGTTTATGAATAAGAGTTCAAATCCATGTAGATCATCATTTTTCTGGCACTGTTTTCCTATTTAATAATATTTTCCAGGAAAATCTGTTTGTTTGAAAAGTAAAGTAATAAAGCTAATAGCTAGGCATGTTCAGTTGCATGTTATGTCAGTTATATTACCCGGTCTAACACACGATTAACATTAGCTCTTTGTCGCCTTAAGTACATTTCTGTGTAATGCCTAATTCAAAAACCATGTCCGTGGTAATTAGGACTCATTGCTTAGGTGCGTTGAAAAAAGTCAAAGGAGAGAAAATGGCTGTATTGTCTTTTTTACTACATTTTTTTTTTAAAGAGGGTAGAAAGTCCAACAATATTTGTGTTCCCATCAGTTGTCGCAATGATGAGATCGGACAATTAGCACAAAAACATAGACAAAGGAATATGGGAATATGGACCAAACCCAAAGGAAATTCCGATAAGCAAAATTACTAAACTTCATACAATCTCTCACCAAACTCAAACTCAAAAGATTAATTTCAATCAAACCATTAACGGACACTTTTGTTTGTCAAAAAGTCAGTAAGTGAAAACTAGTTGCCATACATTATTAGAAATTAAAGCCTTGAATTTACAAAAATCTTTCCATATATAAAGTTTTCTCTGTTAGTAATTTAAATAAAATATCTAATCGACCACCCACACACCACACAAACACACACGCTTCACCAAATGTTTAATATAATCGTAGTTTTAGAAAATATTGTTATAATACCATAATTTGACACTGTGACTTGGATAGGCAAAGACATTGGTCCCTATAATACAGTTAACACTAGTTTAGGAACCAGGAAAAAAAAAAAAAAAAAAAAAAAGGGGATTCATATTTATGTTAACATTCATGTCAATAAACTTTTTACTTATTAATTTACGCTGTGGTCAGTGAGTGAATGAACACTAACTTAGTTAGAACATAATTATAGAACTAAGGCGATTAAAGGATTATTTTAAGACTGTGGGCTGCAGCATCCTCTTATGCAAAGTACTAGGACCAGGAATGCATCACTTAAAGGCTTGTAGGATACTATGGTAATATTTCTATTACATCGTAAGTGCTAGTTTCTCAAGATTTAAACCATGTTCGTAACTTGATTAATATTATTTTAGTTGAGTGACTCTATAATGACGATCAAAATAATAACTGTTATTGTCCACGTAGGTTGATGAGATCGTGGAGTATGTACGTGTGAAGACCTACTGGACTTGAGGGTCGAGAAGTTGGAACCGCGCCACAACACGAACTTCAAGTCTTTCGTCGTGCGAGTTCCAACTCATCAAATCGAGAACTTCCTCAAGGAAGAGTTTTGGCCGAAGGGTGTCGTGTATCGGCGATTCCGCGGAAGGCTACGCACGGCACTTCGTGTTTTTTATTTGTATGTATGTAAGTCTGTAAGGTATTTATGATATGGGTCGTTGTATATTAAAATAAATTGATTTTGATTTGATTGTAAAAATAATAGATCTGACTATTTAATGTGGGAAAAGGTCTCCCATTGGTAACGGCTAAGACCTACGCGTTGGAGGTCGTGGGTTGGAACCCAAGCAGTTGTGACATTTGCCATTCTGCTCCGTGTAGTGGATAACGTCCCACTCCCTTGCACAGAGAGGGCCTGTGTCCCGGCAGCGGGAACATTATAGTCTAATTGTGTGCACGCACTTATTACGAGTACATGGCCGTATCAATATGGGCTATGTTTAATTTTAATATTCGTCGAAAATACGAGCAAATTGATATGAGTAAAACTGTATACATGTTTAATTTTATACTTCTGTGCAATTCACGACACTTACTCCAAAAATATATTAATCTAAGTGATGACGATTCGGTATAGTTAGAAAATTAATCATCGTTATCCATTTGAACAGCACCATCCCATTTCTTCAAATTCAAAATCATTTATTTGCAAATATGGATAAAATTCTTCCCATGGGTGTCGTAAAAGGCGACTAAGGGACTTACTAGAGAATGGGCAGCAGCGTTATCTATGCATTTTACCAACATACTGTGATCGCCAACCCGCCTGCCAAGCATGGCGGTTGTGGCACAGCCCGTCCCTTTGAGAGAGGCCTATGTCCAGCAGTGGACTGAAATGATGATGATGATGATTCATTTGTTTTGTTTTTTGCTTTTTATTCCAAATAACCTGCCCAATGAAGATCAGATATCTCTAGTGGAAATGTGGCAGTATTATCATAGCAATGTTCATAAGCACTCCTTTGGGAACGGACGCCGGTTATAACTGTGTGCCGCTTAATTAAACTGACTTTTTAATTATGTGAGTGTCGCCTTTTTGGTCTGCCGGCAATTGGAAAAGGTTCGATTTAAAATAAGCAGAATTGAGAAATTTTCGGAATATAATAATGATACAATACGGGTTGAGGTTATTTTTTCTCGATATACTCTTTTTGTTTCAGAGTAAAAGCGTTCGTAATGAATGAAAATATTCCGTTTGGTCTACTTTGTTGAAACAGTGTATAATCAATAAATATCTCCGGTTGCCACCAATTACGGTACCCCCCGTACAGGCGTGACAATTAATATTCATTAAATTAATTTGCATATCGATCTGGTAACGGAAAAACAATAAAAATAGGTACGTTCTATTTCATGATCCATCTATTTGATGGTTTTGTAGAAGCTGAATATAATAAATAGGCAAAAGATTTTGGAAAAGTGTTATCCTACGTTATTTGTTACAAGATAAGGTGGTTTGCTATTTCAAACTACTATTTCAAAACGTGAAATGACCGAACAAAGTTAAGGAAATGTGACTCGACGCGTAGCGGCGTTGTTATTTGCTACGACAGCGTAACTGGCGTAGCGGTGACATCGTAGCATCAGCTACGGCGTAGCAACAGTGAGATCTTTTATTTTTATCAGTAGGAAAAAGTAACCTTCATTTAATTCAGTCCATGGCGACGATGCGACGTTGATCCTTCAGTATCTACTTGATAATTCAGTTAGGCAAATAGATAGATCATTGAGAAAATTATGCAAAATCACCCAACTCTGTTTCAAATCGCCATTAATACCCGTGAGAAAAAGATGACTGGCGCAACTGCCCCCGGGCCGGGCAGCCCAGCTCATACAGCTACCGTACCTTTTTCAGAAACATCATTTAAAAGCGTTCAATGTTTCCGTAGAGAGATCGAAATCATATCAGAGGATATATTTTACCGCTTTTAATGACAGAATGAACATCAGAAAGAGAATTATGAAGCTATTTTTGTATTTCAAATGAAATGCCCAGAAGAGTCAGTTTGTTTGTCATAGCTTTATTTTTGTTTTAAGCTTTAGTTGGTGGAGAATTTAATGTGTATTGAAAAATAATGTGTATTGGAGAATTTAATGTGTATTGGTAAACATCTGCTATTGTGTCTATAATACGCGAAATATTCCGACTGTTTTCGAATATTTTTATTTAAAAAAATTCATTCGCAAATGTCGGCAAAATAAAGTTGTTAGTAAAAAAAAAAACGAGTTAGCAAACCATGCCTTTGTTCCACCTGGTTCACAATGTGTATTGTCATTTATTTACCTCTCATAAATAACGACCCTAACACAGTGACGGTTACAGCAGTTACGCCAGATACGCCCCAGTGGACAATGTGCCTTACGCAAGTTACGCAAGTTAATGCTTTGTGCCAAACTGTGAGTACCCACAGTCTCCAGATATTCATAATTAAATTCTAGTTAGGAAGTAGGGACGCCTGTGGCACAGAGTAGCTTTTCAGAAATGGAATTTAACAATTCACACGAAGTTCCAACTAGAGACGGAGAAACCATAACTACGAATAATAGCATATGTATAATAGGTTGGGTTTGTATTAAGGTGTGCTTACACGGGTAATTTGACAGTAATTATTGCCCGGTTGCCACGATTAGCAATCGTTGGAGTAATCCAACCGAATTCCTAAAACTGAATCAATTCTGAAAGTTTATCTTTAATTGCTGCTAATCCAAAATTTATTAGTAAGAAGCTTTCTGTGATGCTTGACGTAAAGAATAGCATCATACAATTTCTTCCCGTAGGTGTCGTAAGAGGCGACTAGAGGACTTACTAGAAAATGGGCAGTAGCGTTCTCTATGCATTTTATCACCATTCTGTGA
The DNA here is from genome assembly GCA_947507805.1 of Aporophyla nigra. Taxonomy (NCBI): domain Eukaryota; kingdom Metazoa; phylum Arthropoda; class Insecta; order Lepidoptera; family Noctuidae; genus Aporophyla; species Aporophyla nigra. Next base: position 13,954,020 of record OX382301.1, on the reverse strand, counting down.
TCACCAACCCGCCTGCCAAGCTTGGCGATTATGGCAAACCCCTCACCTCCTAGTTGCGGGAGGCCTATGTCCAGCAGTGGACGTCATTCGGCTGAAATGATGATAATGATGATATTAGTAATGAATGTTTTGTCTAGTTGCTACATACGGCGCAGTGTGATAGGGTCGTGTCTTTATCTGAGGGACAATTCACATAATTTTAAAAACGTTCATAGTCTGATTTCAATGTGTCAAAAATACTTCCAGTTTCCATAAATTTTTGACAACTTTTTGATTTTTTTTTTGTCGCCGAGATGAGACTGCGACTAGATAATGAACGTTGTTAATTATGAGAAATGGCCTTCAGTTTGGCGCTTGATGTTGTCTTGATGTCACCATCATCCATCATCAGCCTATAATGTTCCCACTGCTGGGACACAGGCCTCCTCTCAGTGAGAGAGAGTGGGCCATAATGCACCACGCGGGCCCAGTGCGGGTTGGTAGATGTCACATGTCTTCGAATTTTTGGTTCTAAGACATGCCGGTTTCCTCACGATGTTTTCCTTCACCGTTTTGAGAGCAGTGGCGATGAAATAATTTACACAAAGTAATGCGTCTCCTTGGGTTTGAACTCACGACCTACTACTCGTAAGTCACGGCCGTAACCACTGGGCCACCACTGCTCTTACTGCACTGTTTGTGATGTCACATTCGAACAATATTGCCCAGTACAGTCACGAGCATCAACATGTATACACATAAGCAATTTCAAGACCCATTTTCTCTTTCAATAACAATTGCAACTTTGAGATAGGAGAAAATTACCATTAAAAGTTGCTAAGCGCATACACGCGTACTGGAAGACGGAGCGTTGGAAGGCCTCCCACAAGATGGACCGATGACCTGGTGAAGGCCGCAGGAATACGTTGGATGCGAGAAGCACAGAATAGGTCGAAGTGGCGGTGCTTGGGGGAGGCCTATGTCCAGCAGTGGACGTCTTTCGGCTGAAATGATGATGATGATGATGAAGCGCATACATATTAGTACTCGTAGTTGTACATCGTAAGTTGCTCGTGTGAGCGCACCTTTATTATAGGTTAGGATGGTGTTACAGTTTGTCTGCGGGTCTTCATTGTTTGATGCTGCGGGTATCGGCCTCCTCTGCTTGCTACTGAGCGCTCACGACCGTCCTACCCATTTGTCGAGTTACACTATTGTTATCAAGTTATTTCTACCGAAAATTATGGAGATAGGATTAAGTATGTTAAGACAATCGAAATTGTAGTTGGACAATGAGATACTACGTCCTATTCTCACATCGTCTGATTTAATTTAAATCTAGCCTAAACTAACAGAGGAGTGATCAAATTGAAATTTTAAAGCAAGGTCTTAGGTTTTGTATTTTCGGTTTTGCCACCAACTTCCAAAATTAATGTTATTTTTCAGTTCATAGTGTTTTTTTTTTGCGAGTCGGTATGTTTTTTTTTAAGAAATCAGTTTTTAGAAAATTGATTCACGTTGTTAAGGGCTAAATATACTTACTAAGAGGTAAATGAATGGTGGAAGTGAGTTCCTCCATCCAAGTATATAACCTACGTAACTCAGTCACATTGAACAAGTTCCGATATCATAACGCAGTTTTTATCAAGGAGGCCTTAAACCGTAATAACGATATGACAATTTCATTAAAAGAACTATATCTTCCCTTTAAACTCAATTATGATCCTAACTTCCTATTTAATACTTATTATAAATGCGAAGGTAAGTAGGTTTTTTGTTATGCTTTCACGATAAAACGGCTGAACGCATTTATATGAAATTTGGCATACATATAAACCATGATCCTAAGGACATAAGCTACTTTTTATTATGGATCTCGAAGTCGCGGGCAACAGCAAGTGTGACCACAAATGTCTTCAAAACACCTTAAAACCCAAATTGCATTCTTAGACAAAGTTTAAACGCATCCAAAGTACCTATGTACAAAGTTAATGAGCATATATTCGTACGTGCACATACCTTGCCTCAAGTACTGTCTATGCTGTGCCAAAATATGAAATTCAAATTCGGAGTGATGCACCTCAAGTCGTTACAAACTCGTTTGGTTAGCCTTTGCAGCAGTTGATATATTTACATTCGTATATATTGCACGCGAAGACAAGTTACAGAAAATGGTTAAGTAAATATTTCAATACAGATATTTAAATTGCAACCAGAATATGATTAGACTACAGAGTTTAATAAGGATAGTAGTAGAAGAGGGTTTAGTGGACTATGGGTTCTTTAAGTATAACATGGCCTTATAAGGCCTAAGTTGGGATTAGCTGGATTCCTTCGATAAAGTCTGTTCTATAGTAGCCCTAGACAGAGAGGAGTGGTAGGAGCCTAGGAAGGACTTCGCTCTGCAGTGGGACATTAAACGCTTGAAGAAATTAAACATGGAGTTTGTCAACACTGACATTGTAATTTACTAATATAGTTTCGGTGTCAAGTGTATTTGGGGAATAAAGCAGCGTCAATTTTTTGCAATCTATACAATTTTTTTTTTTTTGCAATCTATACAAATAATTATTATTTTTTGCAATCTATACAAATAATTAAAATTGAAGTGTTTATTTATAATTTTAAATTAACAGCGTTACTCTAAATGCATATGAAAGTAATACGGTACTTACATAAAAAAAAAACAATTTTTGTTTGTGTTTGTTCCGGCTAATTTCTGAAACGGCTGGACAGATTTTGACGGGACTTTCACTGGCATATCCAGGAGCACGTTCCCGTGGGATAGTATCCAATATTCACGTGAGCGAAGCCGCCGGCAGCAGTTAATACAAAATATACAGTATTGACACCTGTATCGTTTCAACATTCTAAAAAACACGCTTTTCATAAAATTTCTTAAAATCAACACGGTAACCAAGATATGTAGCAAATGTATAAAAGGTTAGCAAAAAGTATAAAAGTTTAGCAAATGTATAAAAGCTCCTAATATTGGGGGAGAAACAGTTTCTTGCCGATAAAAACGCTATAAATCTTTTTCCTTTCCCTTTGATTGAAAACAGATAACAGTTAGTAACGTGTCTACAAAAGTGTATCTTGTCGATAAAACCCTAACAGCTCACAAATCGAACACTCGCAGAGCCGCAGCCATTGATACTTAACCGCGCATAATATTTTCGTGAAATTTGCATCATCATTTTGCGTCAAATATCGAATACGATTTCCCTTGTAGGCACGAACAGGTCTATTTCCATTTTCAAATGTCGGCCCGAAGCTAGAGGCTCAAGTGTTCCGTCAGAATATTTGAATATTTTAACATCGACGCCCGCGCCAAAATAAAATATGAATTTTTATTCTGTCGGTGAGCAACTCGATAAAAGATATCGTTATATGATTAGGCATGGTTGATTAACCCTTTTAGTTTTCCGATGAACTGCAAGCGAGCGATAAACTCTGTTACACGAGAAACAAAATAATTTGCGTCGGTTTCAGTTATAGTTTTATACACAAAGTAACAGAATCTAATCTAACTTTAGAATAAATTAAGTTTGTGTTTGGTCGCCATGTTAACTGTACCGTGTGAGTTTGTGGGATGAAAACAATTTGAACACCGCCAGGGCCCGACCACTTTTATAGTGACCTCCGTACGTGGACCGAATCCAAACCGCAGGGCATTAAAGCTGCAATAGGCATATTGCGCCAGCGCCCGCGGCATTACATGCTAAATTCACAAACTTGACAACTCCTGGCTGTGTGGATGTATGCTGTGCGCTATTGTAGTGCTTGTTTTACAAAGTTCATTAGTGCTTTATTATGAGCTAACATTGTAACAATGGTAAAATATTCCGGATACAAAACGAAGTACCTACCTATAGTTTTATAAAAGAGTTTGCTACTGTGATAGATTCTGCTAGTCCGTGTATGTTTCAATTTAGCCAGGCAGATACAAGTTTTATATGACTACAATACTAGGACGATGATTGGTCAAACAAAGCGTTATTCAATTGTCTTTGCAATAACATAAAACGGTTCAATAAAGCCGGGTTTTAGACGCGGCAGTGCCGGTCATTGTTTCGGAGAATCATAAATATTTGCATTCATAGTTATACAAAGCGTTTTATATAAAGTTACAAAACAGCAAAAAAAACAAAAAGCAAAAATGTAAAAAATATACAATTTATACGAACTCAATGCCTGCTGTTCATAAAATGAGACACAGTTAAATGTTTTGACCAAAAATATTTAAATTGAAATAACTTGTTTTGCCTACATTTTACGTTTTATGGTTTTCAATTTCACTTACTCAAAAATTACAATTATAAAGAATAATGGTATCATCTCTTAAAGTTTTACCTAATATGAAAGCAGGAATTCTTTTTTTTTCCACAAAATAAATACCAATGCTTGTTTATTTTGATCTAAACTTGATTTGCAACTTCATGTCAACAAGAAAATCACTTGCAACAGCTGCAGCAAATATTACCTACATTGTTTGGCCAAGCATACATAATGCCAAAGGTTTCTGGAATTCGGGTCACAATAGCCTAGCTCCGGTAGAATAACACTGGGTCTGAGAAAACCAACCGAGTCGCCTGGTTAATAAAAGGATATTGGAAGTAGCTTACTATTTACATTGTACCTATTTCCAACATAAATTATATGGTCTATCTTTAGATATCTCAGTAAGTAGATAATTTACTTAGCACTCTAAAATTAGACTAGAAATGTCTAATAAGTGTTAATGTAAAATAAGTGGGTATTTTTGGTACATTTATTATTAAACTACTTAAATTATACATCTATATTGTAGTTTTCACTCCATGAGTAGTACTTACTTGGTACTACGCTAATTAATAGCCTATTATTTTTGTGATAGATCGGTATATTATTTCATAATAAATAATATCAATGTAAAGTAGACTATACTTTGACGTCAGAATAAAGAAAATTGTTTTAAGAAGCTCTAAAAGTTTTCAACCAAATAGAGAAATAAGCATGTTATTAGCCAACAAAAACCAAATGTATGCATGTTTATTTTAAAGCAAGCTACCATTGAGGATATCTTTTTACATTTCAACTCGCAATCTTGTTCAAAATCTTTCCAGTTGTTCAAACACTGTTTTATTAGAGAACGGAGACAAAAATAGACAAACGCGAAGCTAAACATTCAAGTGAAAGAAGGCTAATTATTGTGTATTCCGAGGCTTCCAAACGTCAGTAATTTGAAGGAAAAGAGTGTCATAATTAGTAAGCTCCTCCTTCGCCACATGAACGTGCAGGAAGCACTTAATTGCGATCCGAGCGTTGGAAGACCGATGTACAGCATGCATACTTGTGTACTTCTTATTGCCGCAGAATAAGGTTCAAATTGTGTCATGTCTTTTACAAATGTATTCAAAGATAGAGCAGAGCAACGTTGCAGAGTTAAAATTGAACACATGGTGCCTGTCGGGCTGCATTGATGTGATAGATGAAATATCAGTGTCTTAGAACTTGTGACGATATCATTGTCGCTGTAGGGTTCAATTCGTAATGTAATTCAAATATTTTTTAATTCCATTAATGGCTATCGTTTTTAAGACAACAACAGTAAGAATAATTTAATAAGATTAACAGGATTAAGCCGTTTATTTATGCTAATCTGGTAACGTAAAAAATGGAGACAAACGTGCCAGACAAATTAGAGGAATTAAGTCAGGATTTCAGAATAATTAATGATGTTCGTACTAATTTATGATCAACTTACAACATGTAACATATTATGTAGCTTTGAAAATATACGTTTTCGAATAGTACCTACTTTATCACTACAGTGAAGGAAAACATCGTGAGAAAATCTGGGCGGTTAAAAAGTCTAAAATCACCAGAACATGTCATCCTTCTGTGTAAATAAAGAGAGTGTGACAATTTTAGAAGCCAATTTGATTTTATATAAGTTTAACGTCAATATAGATCACATTTTGCCTAAATATAACGTACAGGTACTTCCTAAACATAACGACTCCACCCTGGGTATTAAATACGCCAATTATCCTCTCCCACGTGAGCTGCTTATTAATAATTTTAATGAATTACAGGTTTTAATCAAATATGTTAACAAATGACGGCGTTACGAGCGTGCTCCTAAACTCCAAGTTATAACCGGCACATAGGTCGCGGTCGTAACGCAAAGGGTCGCCATTCAATGTCACCCTGCTTTGTTTATTAATGAGGAAGACCCGAGACACGGAGATTTAGTAGTGTATTACCTCATAAATAAAGATTGTTAATTGAACTGATATTGGTTAAAGGATTTTCGCCCAAGGTGGACTGATTGGGTTTCGTGATTTGGTTACGCATGAGTTGGAATTTGGTGTTTCTTCTTAATCAGAAAGAAAAGACCCTGTAAAGTAGTAGAGGCAGTGGTTGGCAGCTTTAAGAAAAGTTTGTAAATTTATTCTTATGAGAACGTTCAATTAATAATCCTGACCCAGAAATACTCTATGGATAAGCTCAAAGGGAGAAATGCCACAGTTATAATCAACGTTGTCTCAATAAGAACATGAATTTTTAATTACCTAAAAAAGTCAATGAATGTACAAGCATCCCACCATTTAAAAAAGGCCAGAAATTATTTATTAGATAAATAAATTTAGCTTGAACTGTTTTGTATTTTATTTAGCCTTAAGTAGGTATTTGCTGTATTTCATAAATTAAACTATGTTGATCAGTTTCTTAGATGGCTTGTATGTCGTAATGTAAACTATAACCTATTGTTAATTTAGTTAAGTTTCTCTTTTACTGAACTGTAATTATTTTGTTCGTTGAGAAATTCATGTCATTAAAGTGAATTTAAAAATGTTTGTTTAAATGAATGAAATGTTTTTGTCTTAATATAGATACAGAGGTAGTAATGACATTATTTAAGTACTGACATGCCCACCGTTGCTTTGTTACAAAACGAGAGATGATATGACCTGGAAATTTTGCTTGCAATAACGTGATTGTTTCGCGTGTTGTGTTGTCACTCTGCATGCGAATACTTTCTCGTTTTGGAGACTAAAACTGGCCGCCCAAGTAATTGCGATTTAATTTCTTTGAATTATTTTCTTTTATAAGAAAAGATTTTTGAAAAGTTAGGTCAGGTCTATGCAAACCACCCAGAGACAACTGAGGAATTCTAAGAATAAATTACACGCTTTTGACAAAAGAGAGAATTCTGCCACGAAACAATAATATTTTGTTAAACGTGTGATTACTATAAAAATTACATTACTATATCTGTACATTTTAAGAAAAAAATGTTAATATAATATGTACTTATGAGTTTTTTAAATTCAAGTTGTTACTGAGACATCCTTTACTATCGCAAAAAGAACATTGCTGTTAATCATCTTGATGTCATTTGATAGTCATTAGTTGGCTCTTCATGACACTGAAAATAGGGTGAAATAAGTGAATTCTTTTCTGGAATGGACGAGCAATAAATATTGTTACGTAAAACAACAATATTTATTGACTATGAGTCGGTGAGATATAGCTAACGAGCTAAGCGATCATCTACGATTTAATGCAATAAACGAGACGGTAAACAATAATTAATTGCGTCGTTCATATCGAATTATTTTCAAGATGTGGAAATTAATTAAGGCAGGCAGTAAACATTAAATGTTTGCCTTTGATTCGAAAACATAACGATCACGTTGGCGTTCCAAGATCTGATTACATAACATGACGTTTATTGATCAAGAGTAGTGATGTGTCGGATATCCGTATCTGTATCTGCGGATATCCGAGGGAGAAGAGAGATCCGTATCCGTCACTTTTTTGCGGATCTTTTACGGATCTGTTACCTTGTTAATTTTCAAAACATAGATAAAATTATATAAAGGTGATTAGATAGCAATGAAAAACTATTCAATTCAATTCAGATTATTTTTTAACCGACTTCAAAAAAAGGAGGAGGTTATATGTTCGACTGTATGTATTTTTTTTTTTTTTATGTATGTTCACCGATTTCTCCGCCAATTGTCAACCGATTTTGAAAATTCTTTTTTTATTCGTAAGGGTATACTCCTGAGGTGGTTCCATATTAATTTTGTGAAGATTTGATGTATACTTTGGGAGATAAACGAAGGAACTCCTCAAAAACAAACAGTACACGAAATGTGATTTGGATATTGTACTAAAGATCAAAAATAATTGCTGGTTCTATCTATCCATCCGTGGTGAACTAATTATAGTCTTCGAAGATACCGCATGGAACTCCTCATCGGTGAACAGTACATATAGGAACTTACAGTGAAAGGTTAGAAGGTTAGGGGATAATTCTTTGAATATTATAGGCACGTTTAGACCGTTACTTGTATTCTTATATTCCGTTGAGCTGATGATGGAAGGTACAACTCCTTATCGATCAGGAGTTAGAAGATATCTTGTCCTAGATAGACATACTCGTTGACATCGAGAATTGATTCCTCAGCAGACACTAGAGTGGGCTCTTACCCACTCTACTGTCTGCTTAATAAAAAAAAAAGCAGCCTTAATCATTTTGGCCTGGCCATGGTTGGTTTTTTTTTTATGTATGTTCGGGCATAACTCCGTCATATATAGATGGATTTGCAAAATTCTTTTTTTGTTCTAAAGGGGTTTATTCCGAAATGGTCCCATATAATTTTCATATAGATCTGATGATGAGTTCGGGAGACAGACACCGGAACTCTTTAAAAATGACAGGAAATCAACCGCGAGTTCTGCTATCGCATAAATATGCATTGTTTGTTTGGAATTAGTGCAGGGTGAATACCACAACTAAAAATTTAAAAATAAAAACTTTTTGACAAAAAAAAACAACCGACTTCCTTAAAAACACTACAAAGTGAAAAATAACTTTAATTTCGGAAGTCGGTGGCAAAAAAACCATAAATACAGATCCTAAGACACCGACTACCGAAATTAAAGTTATTTTTCACTTTGTAGTGTTTTTAAGGAAGTCGGTTGTTTTTTTTTGTAAAAAAGTTTTTATTATTTCTTAAAGTCAAATATTTAATGAGTAAACAAAAAAAAAATGAAAGAAAAACCCACGTAATGCAAACCGAAACATGTCCTGTCAAGCAAAACGTCAGAGTTTAATAAGAAAGTGAATATTCGTATCCGTATCCGTGAAACATGACACAAAATATCCGTATTCGGATCCGTATTCGCGGATATTCCTTTTTACGATCCAGCACATCCTTAATCAATAGTTAACGTGTATTTATTTGAAGACGGTATTGTAATGTTATTTGGTAAAGTTATTTCGGGATTACAGCGTGTCTTTCGTCATGGTTATTGTAACTGTAATCTCATTGTATCGTCTAATACACAATATACATAGCAATTTAAATACTTCCGATCCAAACACAAAACTTTAAACGAATACCTATTTATTTGCCCTTTAAGTTTAATAAGAAGTTGTAGAGAATATTTTGATCAAAGAATCTTCGTGTAGGGAGCGGTCAATAAAATACTAAACAGGCGATGCCCGGCAATAACGAATGTATGATACTGTAGAAAGGATAACGTTTTCATTAGCCGCATCGGATGACGGCTAGAACGGCTAGTAATTAAACATATCTAAGAAACACCACTAGAAAAACTACTTTAAAAAAATGTACCCAGATACACACACACAGAGACAATAGTGGTCAAACTTATAACACTCCTTTTGCGTCGGGGTTAAGAAGATTAGTTCGTACATTATTAACATGACAAACTCAATTCAATGTACGTTAACAGCCGTAATTGTCCCGCAACAATACATTATGTGTGAAACAAATTTAAACGCCTAAACTGGTGACGTAACAAAGGGCTTAATTTAATGTCACATTCATGAAAGGGAATCGCCCACACGCATTTCTAAGTAGCTTATAAAATTATAATACAACGAAATCCGCTGCGCTCGCTTTGAACACGGTGACACGTTACCGGGAACTTCGGCACGGCGAATTTTTATGAGCGTCGCCTCCACACGACCCACCAGGGACGCCGTGGCTTTTGAAACGACTGGTAGTCAAAGAGAAATGGAGATTTCCCAGTTACAAATGTGGAAGCAGTAGGTAGAGGCTGTATTTCTTCGCGGATTACTTTCTCGAAAGCACACTTGTAACGCGCGTGCCGGAATTTTTATTACTCGCGGTTCCCAGAGGTACAGTTTCACGACAGAGATACATTCGAATCATTATGTTTTGTAGCGACTGTACACGTTACTTCGGAATATGACTTTAAATAAAGAAACAGCTGCTTTGAACCCGCACAATGCTTTTGGCATAACAAATTTTATTACATGTTAATAAAATATTTAACGTCAGGAGGTTTTCGTTTAGACTTGATTTATTACAGCAAGTTATTTGGAGTTAGTTATATATTAGGCGTGCCAATTGATTCTACAATGGTGCACAACATTAGTCAATTAACAGATAATGAATCCATTAACATTTCAATGTATGGTTTATCGTTTGACGAATAGAATCTCGCGAAGTAATTAAAGCCTAAGTAATTAATACACACTCTGATATTTTATCTTCACATAACACATAAAAATATTTTTTAAAGATTCTTTGGGCAAAATAATTCTTCTGTTTCGGTGAATTAAATGAAATGCAATTCTAATCAACCGCATGACTACGGCAAAGGTGTCTTTTAATATATTCACTTTTAATTTATCCCTGAGAAAACTTTTATATTTTTTGCGCATAATATGACTTATGTATAAGTTTATTTAAAGTTGCACAGTCTCAAGTTGTAAAACATTTACATTTAGATGCCAAAACTAGTAGAATATTTTATGTTACGAGAAGGTATACAGTCTATCTTCAATAGCAACGTAGCTATCTGTAAAGTGCCATAAGCTCCCAACCCGTGTTAAATCACACATAAAACATGGTTCCCGCCACTTACCTCGAACATAACGCTTACTGGGTCGTGTGTCGTGTGCCGGCGGGACACTTCCCAGCCCGGCTGCGGTACTTCAGTGCCCAATATACTCTAATAAGTAAAATCGCTCTGAAGCTCCATTACACCTAAATCTTATCATACAAAATTTCATAACAAGTAGGTGCAGCCCTTGTTACGTAGTTACTCCGACGCCCCGGCTCGCCTTTATTAAAGGCTTGATGAAAACTTTACATCATCATATTTTCTGGATCGTTCACCTAAATTAAAGGTAATTTATATCCCAATGTACACAGGCGGTGCCCGTTCGAGCTTTATTAAACAAATAAAGTAATGAATTGGTGAGCTTTCATAAACAAGCGTGCAGAAATTTGAAACTTTATTATTTACGGACGGTAAAAGACACAATGCTAAAATAAATGAAGGGTTCAGTAATGGCTTCGTAAGGTTTGCTCGGCTTATTTACTGTGGCTAGACTTTTGAAAGTTGGGATGTTTGTAGAGTTAACAACATAATTCTGTTGGTATATTTTGCTTGAATAGGAGAAAGTTCTGCGTCAGCTGAAACATGAAATCATAACATAGAATATCTAAGGTAATCAGATAAATTCAAAGTTTAATTAAACAAAACAGGAGCGTTAAAACTTCGGCCGTATCGTTGGCATCGCGAATGTGGCACATTGTGTCGGTTGCGACGGGTTGCCGCCGAATCGCAATCGCGGTGCGGGTCTGGGTTCAATAGACTGTGATAGTGCCTGAGTGAGCGCAATGAAAACCTTGGCTGTGTACCAAAAATATTAACACAAATTTTAGTATAATCCCTGTGTGCAGAGTAGCGTGAAATTAAAAATATAAATATTGTGAGACACCGCAGCTGGTATTAATCCAAAGCGAGATTACAGTACGGAGAGTAACGACACACGCGCCCGCGCCGGCTCATAATACCACTAACGATATTAGCCGCCGAGCACCGCGATGTGTCGTTAAACAATAACCGTATCTCACATTATTAATAATAACCAGATTCTGTTTCTCATTAGCATCATATTCTTCAGTATTTTGAGCTTTTTGTAAAAGATACTCTACAGATAATGGTTATTGGGTTGTTTTTTAAGAGACGGTCTCATGGAGAAGGCGAAAATCAAAAGAAACAGCAAATCAATTTGCTGAAAGATAACATAACATCATTCATTGTTTCCACTAAGGTTTGGGCAGAGGTGTACTTATAGTACAGCCACATTTTATCAATTTAAGCCCCTCATATTAGAAGGTGACCCTACTGCCTTCAGAGTACAAATCCAGACTTCGAGTTACTACTCAGAAACTCCTGATAGAAAATGCAAAAACACTTTGCCTGATCTGGGAATCGAACCCAAGACCTCATGCTCAGCAGTCACTCTTGCAACCACTAGATCAACGCGGCAGTCAAGAAGGATAATGAACGTGGCTAGAAAGAGGGCGAATACAGAGAGGGCGGTAGATAGAGAATTTCTTTGAAATAAGAAATTGTATTGCGCCGACCTAAATTGTGATAAGGGCAGGAGGGTATGACGATGATGACCGAAGGTTCACCAACGGGACCCTATTACTAAGCCTTCCCTGTCTGTCCGTCCGTCCATACGTTTGTCTGTCAGCGGGCTGTATCTCATGATCCGCAATAGGTAGACAGTTGAAATCATCACAGAATGTGTGATTCTATTACCGCTATAATAAATAATAATAAAAACATTAACAAAGTGAAAATTTAAGGGTCTCCATACAAGAAATGTGATTTGTTCTGCGTTTTTTGCCTATTAAACCCTTTGTGTGCGATTCCGACTCGCACTTGGCTGGATATTATTAAAGCTATGAAGGTCTTTCAGCATACATGATCTGTTTATCGGGTCAATGATTCATAGATGTAAAATATCTTATCTTATAAATGTATCATGTTTGTGCAACAACCAGGGTTCGAATTGACGACTTTTCTGCGCCAGAAAAATACTCCAGTTTTCACGTTGGGCTATTTCACTAAAGTGGGTAGGCGTAAACGTCAATTAGTTTACCACAGAACAATATGACGCTGAATTTCTAGAAATAGGTTTGACTTTCAAATTAGGCGTCTTCAACGATATCCCTTTATACTATCAGAATATTTAACTAATTTCCAATTATTATGAACTCCGTTGACGTTCGCAGTCTACACTGTGTAATTGGGATACTGTTCTCTAAAAGAGTTATGAATTCTGCAAGTGTTTAACCACATATACTTTTAATTTATGTTCTGCGTTTCAAAACAAATTAAATTAAAAAGTATTTATTTAAAATGTGTTGAGAATCAGTATTGTTCGAACGTCAAACGTTTGCGTCAAGTATTTGACAAGGATTGTCTAAGTGCTTCTTATTTCAAAAAGTTATGAAACATGACATTGTATTGAGTGTTTTAGCGTAGTAGTACAGCCAGCAACAAAGTAGATTACCACTGTAAGTTTGACATGTGATCTAAATAGACCGAAAATTATCCAAAAGTTACCTACACACTACTTTTCATTTAGGTTGATAATTGTTTGTGTTATCGACGCATTTTATTTATTTTGGAAAAGGTTTTATGACGTCACGCTACCATCTGACGACAGGTTGAGGTGACAATCGACCAGTAAAAGGCCTTTTAAAATGGGGCAGCTAAGTATGAAAATTAAAGCAAAATTATTCAATGTGCTGAATATGATTTGAAATTTGTATTTCGATAACACGTTTGTCTTTACATATAGTTAATATTATACTAGTCTGATTTATTTCACTACATTTACACATTATCTGATTTAAAAATCTGTTCGAATAAGAAATAATAGTTAATATCGACGGAAATATTAATCGAATTTTGTTGTTGAACGTAGATAAACTTCAAAAGTAGACGTTTTCTATTGTACTTGATGCAGTTTTGTAATGTGGTGTCAGTCGGGAATGTACCATTTCATCTCTTTAACTGACTTCAAAACGGAGGAGGTTCTCAATTCGGATGTGTATATTTTTATTTTTTTATGTATGTTCGGCCATAACTCCGTCATATATCTAGACGGATTTGCAAAATTATTTTTTTGTTCAAAAGGGGTTTATTCCGAAATGGTCCCATTTAAATTTCATATAGATCTGATGATGAGTTCCGGATACAGACACCGGAGCTCTTTAAAAAATGACAGCAAATCAACCGCGATTTGTGCTATCACATAAATATGCATTGATTGTTTGGAATTAGTGCGGGGTAGATACCATAACTAAAAATGTAAAAATTAAAAACTTTTTTACAAACAAAAAATCAACCGGCTTCCTCAAAAACACTACAAAGTGAAAAATAACTTTAATTTCGGCAAATTTAAGGTTTTTGCCACCGACTTCCGAAATTAAACATTTAAAAATTACATTTCATCATTTCAGCCGTAAGACGTCCACTGCTGGACTTAGTCCTCCCCCAATTTGGGGGGCTTTGCCATAATCGCCACGCTTGGCAGGCGGGTTGGCGATCGCATTATGGTGGTAAAATTCATAGAGAACGCTGCTGCCCATTCTCTAGTAAGTCCCTTAGTCGCCTTTTACGACACCCACGGGAAGAAATGGGGTGGTGTTATTCTTTACGTCCGGCACCACACGGTACCAAAATTACATTTATTAATTTGTAAAAAACTTTTTTACAAATTAATTTATGTAATTATTAAAAAAAAAAAATGATTCACTTCATTGTATTATTATTATTAATGATTTACTCGATTTTATTACTGTTTATTTCATATTTATTACTAACTTGCTTACTTGATTTATTATTATTATTAACATATTTGATTTCATTGTTATTTCCATCACTTTGATTAACTTTGTTTAAATAGGCACATCTTTATTTATTTACCTTTAATTGCTAAGTTCAATGTAAGTACCATATAAAGTCTTTATATAGCATACAGTCGTTGAAGTTCCATAATAAATAAATTTCATGGAGCCTTTCTGTCATCACAATATTAGGATGGGCAGCAATATCCTCCTGCATGTTAATAACATTGACCACTGGCGTAAATTAATCAATCGTTCTATCATGCGCGATGAATATTACAATACGCCATCTATGGGGGACTGTCCTTAGGCAAGTGACAATGCTGGCTGAAATGATTGAATTGTTATACATCATTATATGTGCAGTGGGTAGTTTGATGATGATGAAGACTGATAATTTGTTTTCGTTATGTTAAATTAGTAAATAAACTAGCTGCTGCCCTCGGCTTCGCCTGCGTGACCGTCGAAAATTATCCCAAGACAATGTGGTAGCGGTCCAACAAGCTTATTCAAACAGACACTTCATTTTTATTTATTTATATAGTTTTATAATATATAGCAGGTAGGGATCAGTAACAAAAGTCGAAAACACTGCCTCTTTTTTACATATAATCTAATTTCACATATCAACATTTTGATACATTTTATTTCAGTATTGCAAAACTTCTTATCCGTCCTGTCTCGTGACGACTGAGCTTATTTAATATTAAAGCTTTTATATTTGTTTCAATCTTATCTAATAAATAAATAGATCAACTCAAGATATCGCAGTTCACTGCTGGACATAGGCCTCTCCCAGGCTGCACCACAATACTATATCCTCCACCTTCAGCATTCCAGGTTTTCCCAGCCACTTTTATGAGGTCGTCGGTGCATCTAGCTGGGAGTTGCTGGGTGCTACGCTTGCCGATACGCGGTCTCCACTACAGCACTCGTCTGCTCCACCAGCCATCGATCCTGTGACAGATATGGCCTGCCCACTGCCACTTCAACTTGCTTACGCTGCAAGCTATGTCGGTAACTCCGGCTCTTTTCCGGATAATTTGATTTCTGATTATTTTGTCCGTCAAAGAAACTCTGAGTATAGCTCGCACCATAATGAGCTGAGCGACCTTGAATTTGTGGACCAGCTCAAATGTCAGTGTCCATATTTCGGCATCTTTCGGTATGTCTTAACGGACAGGACACACTGATTGAAGATTTTGGTCTTCAAACATTGCGGGTATCGACGAGATTACTTGACGAAACCCAAATGGATCTTTCTTTCGGGTTCTCCAAATCTTAATATTTAACTCCATAGTTGAGATTTCTGTACAGTCATGAACATAAGTACATAACTCTGGACAGCTCGGCAATATGTGATTTGACAAAATCTTTTTAAAGCCGGACATTTTAGCGCCACTTTGATCGTCAGATAGTCTTAGTATTTCTTTGACGTCATATATTCGTGCTGCCACTTGTATATATCTTCAACACACTGCAAATATACACCGTGACATTTTAGTGGTCTTAGAAAGTGTGTCCACTCAATGTATCCGATATAATATACCTCAAGGCGTGATTAAAAATTTGTTACCAATTAAAAAAATACGTACTAAGAAAAATAAATAATGCATTAGGATTATGAAACATCCTGTTAATACGTACGTATCATATGGTAGACAAAATACATATCTACCTAGCGTATGAGTCGACTAGATCATTCCATCTCCATTTTCCATGAGACAAAATATCAAACAAACTACGTCATGTGTCATTATAATGAATAATATTTTTATGTTTTAGTTATTCAGATTTTCTTTTTTTTTCTTATGGACGTGTAGTAGTCATTGGATACATGAAGTGGGCTGCCATTGTAATATAATTAAAATTTTACGGTGTATTAAAAAAAAATATGTTTGTCAAACGCATAAACGTCTGAATGAATTTTGATGAAATTTCGTACATAAATCGTGTATAATATTGGCAGCGTTTTGGGGGATCTCCAATAACATCAAAACCATGGTCAGCAAGACGACTAGTTATCCCAAGCAGCACATGCATATATGTGCTGCAGACTTTTTGACGATATTTGAATAATAGATGAAATCAGATGCTGTTGCCAAGCTGTCTGTACCTACTTTACTGCACTATGGAATTAGATAAGATCATACCTGAAAGATAGAACGGTCAAAGTCCAAGTAAACGGCGTAAACTCATTGGGGTCTGAAATGGCAATGGGCGTTCCTCAAGGCTCGATATTGGGTCCATTCCTCTTTTTAGTATACATAAATGACCCCATCTACTTCCAAACCAACCGAAGATGGTGTTATTTGCAGATGACACATCATTGATATTTAAAATCGACAGACGGTCTCAAAATCTTGACGACGTCAATAACTGCATTCTTCAGGTCCAAGACTGGTTTACGGTAAATAATTTGGTACTTAATAAAAAAAAAACCAAGTGCATTAGATTTCAATTGCCTAATGTCAGAGGTAGCGAATGTGACATCTTATTGAATGGGGAAAAACTGGAATTTATTGATCAAACGGTTTTCCTAGGAATCACGCTAGACGAGAAATTACAATGGGGACCTCATATAACATCTCTTGCGGGGCGGTTAAGCTCGGCCGCTTATGCTGTTAGAAAGATAAGACAGTTAACAGATGTAGAAACCGCGCGTTTGGTCTATTTTAGCTACTTCCACAGCATTATGTCGTATGGCATTTTACTGTGGGGTAGGGCTGCTGACATTGAATCCATTTTTATTTTGCAAAAGCGAGCTGTCAGAGCCATTTATAATCTATGTCGCGGCGAATCCCTCAGAGAACTATTTAAAAGGATTAATATTATGACGGTATCTTGCCAATTCATTTACGAAAATATTATGTATGTAAGTAAAAATCTACATCTTTTTAATAAAATAAGCGATAGACATAATTTTAATACTAGAAATAAAGACAAGATAGATCAACCATTTTTCAGATTAGCAAAAGTACATACATCTTTTATGGGGTACTGTGTTAAATGTTACAACAAAATACCTTCTGATATATTGCAATTAAAAGAAAGGAGGTTTAAAAGTCATATTAAAAGTACACTTTGTAAACGAGCTTATTACAAATTAGAGGACTACATCCAAGATAAGAACGCTTGGAAAC
This sequence comes from Aporophyla nigra, assembly GCA_947507805.1. NCBI lineage: Eukaryota > Metazoa > Arthropoda > Insecta > Lepidoptera > Noctuidae > Aporophyla > Aporophyla nigra. The sequence continues at coordinate 13,936,187 of OX382301.1, read as the reverse complement.
ATGCTGGTCTCGCTCCATAGGACAGTCTTAGAGTTTATCAAACTAGTTGCTAACTTAATTGTGTAGATAATATTTATTTTTTCTTCTATGACACTGTTTTACATTCTGTAATTACTGTAACTCACACACTGACAGTTTATATGGGTAGTTCATATAATTGTTATTTTTTTATTTTTATTTAACTGCTTTTGTTAATTTATTTTTATTTTCTTTTAATTTCATTTGTTGTGTCTATGTATCATTTGCATCGTTGTACATGTAAGCGGGCACGCCCTTTATGCCTGGAGGCTTTAGTAAGGTTTTAAGTTCTGTTTACGATTTTTGTTTCATTATTCATTTCAGCTTGAGTTTAGTTTTCAATGTTTTGTTGGTATAATGGCGTGTGCTAGCTGACATATGGCGAATAATGTATGTTTTGTTTTATTATATTAATAACTTATACAATATTGTATAGAATCAAGTTCTTCTAACTTAACAGACAGCAGTGCTGCTGGGGAGTTTTTTCCGCCACTTCTTCTTCCCAGCCAAAGCACTAGGAAGTGTCGAAGGGCGGGCGTTTTGGGGGGACTGTCTTATGTGACTTTGACGTTCAAAAAGTGCTGACTCTCAGCCTAGTTTGAATAAATGACTTTTGATTTTGATTTTAAATATCGAACAAAACCAACTAGAACTCAAATTTTTTCTTAATCTCATCACTTTTCTTTAGAATATAAAACCAACAACTTAATCAAGCGCATAACGCATCATATCAAATTATAACCACAGCGCGCTTTGCGGCTAATAAATGACGTAATATATCACTATGTATTAAACGCTATGCTCAAGCGACATTGCAGGTGCGATTAAGTCGGCGTGCGATGTACAATCCTGGCTCTTGATTTATACCGCTGGCTCTGCGCATAGATGAAGAAATAACACCTCGTACAGATGCGACGCTGTCCCTCTGACCTCTTTCTAAATGCCTACGTTTTGGTAATATTGGACAGATAAAGACTCCTAGGCAGACAGGCGTGACGCTACTTTAATGAAACATTTCCCCTAAAAATTTCATGGAAATTTATGAAAAATCAAAAACATGCCTGCACCAGGAATGAACTCTGTCTTTTATAAAAATAGTACTCTATGAGAGGCTTGGCAAGGTTGCTACCCGTTGGTATCAGCGTGAGTCGAACCTAAAATAAGCAGAACTAAAAAAAAAATCGAAGACTTGTGGCATCTACCGATCTGCACTAGGCCCGCGTGGTGGATTACGGCGCGCTCTCACGGTGACGAGACTTGTATCCCAGCAGTGGGAACGTTTTAGACTGATTATGCTAATAACCTTTAGCCCTATATTATTACTGAGTGTAATACAGTGTAGTTACAGCTCAATAGTGTGCCTTTTATTAATACCTACGGCGATATCAATTTAGGTAGGAAAACTAATATACTTAAACTAGAGTATCTTTAAAAGTGAATGCTGAGCTACAGCTGATTTATAAATAAAATTCTTTATTGCTAAACCACACTTGAAAATAAATTTCATAATAAATTGGCACAGAATACATACATACTCATATACACACACCCCACGCACTCACAGTCTCTCATTACATCAGTGGCAACGAAGTACCCACATACAGTTGAAAACTCATGAGTTACGCTTGTGCACGGTTTTACTATTCTATGGCCCGAGGCCCGCTGCTCCACCTTACTTTATTATGAATCACAATACACAATGCATGTGTCACTGAGCTTATCATTCTAAGTTTGGGAGGTGTTTGTGAACAGGATTAAGCTGGAGTTTGGTGATATTGTTGAAAACTAGCTGGGAGATGCTTAGACTATTCTATTAGTTTTGTTAAGATTTTCTAATTAGACAATGGGTTTGTTATGTTTTGGAATTTAGTTGTAAAAATAATATATTTGTCTAGCAGAGCAGTGGTAGCCCAGTGGTATGGCCCCCACTTACGAGTGGTTCGTTTGGGTCGTGAGTTCGAACCCAGACAGGCGCTTAACTTTGTATAAATAATTTCATCACCACTGCTCTTATAACGGTGAAGGAAAACATCGTGAGGAAACCGGCATGTCCTAGAACCAAAAATTCGAACATGTGACATTTACCAACTCGGACTGGGCCCGCGTGGTAGATTACGACCCACTCCCTCTCACCAAGAGGAGGCCTCCTTTCGGTGAGAGGGACCGTGTCCCAGCAGTGGGAACAATATATGCTGATTATGGTGATGATGAAACACCGATGATGGAAAGTATGTCGATCTGGTAAGTAAAAATAAACCGTGTAGTTACTTGCATGCTACATACTTTTTTTGTTTATATATTTTTCTCGTTATTTATAAATGTTCCTTACAGTTTTTTGTGTCTGTCCGTTGTTGTCAGTTTGCGGTGTCTGTCCGTCTGTATTTCCATCTACATTTAACCTGTCTGCCTTAAAATCAAGAATAAACACGCATCTTCTGGGCACTCTTGTTCCATCTTAGATCTCCTCCATCGCATTCCATCAAGCGTGATCGAGGCCAGAGCAGAGGGGTAATTGCGTAACTTACTATCAGTAGGAATTGGTTTCATATTGATAGTTAAACAACATACATTGCATTATTTACGTTGCTGAGCCGACAATTTATTCGAACAAATGACGCAATGGTTTAGGAATAATCTTCAATCCGATTCAGATTCTGATAGATAGTGCGTTTCGCAATTAGGGTGCTGGCCTATTCAACAATTATACAAAAAATGATTAGTCATCACGGTTAACCTTTCTTGTTCCTTTTAAGCTTGTCTTAAATGAATGTAACGTTTAAAAAACATAGAAATTCATTATTAAAATAAAAAATTTACCACCAGCAATAACAGCAACCAAAACTTTATATAATAAATAAATAAATAAATATCTTAGGACAACCAACACACCGTTATCTGATACCAAACTAGGCAGAGCCTGTACTATGGTAACCAGACAACTGATAAACATACTTATATATTACTAAATACATACATATTATAGATAAATTACACCCAGACACAGAACAAATGATCGTGCTCATCACACAAAGATTTGTCCTGGGTGGGAATCGAACCCACGACCTCAGTCTTAGCAGTCAGGGTCACTAACTACTAGACTAACAGGCCAGTCTCATCACGCAAATATATATCAACTCATCACGCAAAGTCATAAAAGAGACCACTGCATAAAGAAAGTGCACTTCAACTAATTATTACTGCAGTTTTATCAAATTTTAAGCCACGAAATATATGCCAAACGTGGTTTCAAGCGGTGCTTGGCACTAATTGTGACTCTTCATTACCATTTATAATTATTCCAAACAGAAACTACGAAAACTGCTTCCATAAAAATAAGGTTTTACTACTCCACCTCGGATAACGAGTCAGATTTTCATGCCACATATAATTTATATATTTCGAAAGTTGTTGTACTTTTTAATATTGCCTCTTGGAAATACCACAGCAACGAGCAAAAGAGCTTCAAGTTTTGAGAAGTCTCAGAGATTCACAATATCTTCGCGAAACTTTGCATCGTTCCCAAGATTTCCGCGGTTAAATTACCCACGCTTTCACATCTTTTTCTTGGTCCGTTTCGAGGTCTCGGTGGGTGGCTGCGGAACCCATACAATACGTTTTCCCGTCTCTCTATCAGAGGTAGTTTATATTCACATGAAACCTTTGGAAGTTTTTGAAATATTTACTTTTTCTTTGCTTATGTAGGAAAAGGTGTCGCACCCTACACTGTCTACCGTGAATTCAAAACCATATTTATCTTGGCTAAACAACCGTTTTTGTATTCATAAAAAAAAGCTATTTGAGCCAGTTCGACCGCCTTAGTTATGTTGGTAATCTGTATCCAAAACGAACTTGTTCATACACCTGTTTGACTTTTTGAATAAACAACCGTGATTCCAGTTTTGTGATACCTATGTTAATAAAAGCAGATAGAAAATTGTCAAAAAGATATGATGATACAAATACAGTAAGTAATTCTTATCACCTTCCACATTTTCATATGAATATGAACTTAGGAATGACAAAAAAAGTACTGCTGTTTAATATATTTTGGTCGAGTAGGTATTGAACTTTTATATGAAGTAGCACATTGTTTTTTAACTATGAAAATATTTTTCTTTGGTCATATAAAAACTAAAGCTAAAAGAAAGAACATTACGTTATGCCAGTTTAAGGCGAATAAAGCACGATGATGTTATACAAGCCTATGCACTACCATTTTTCGTCATGCATCCTTCACGATTCGAGTATGCGTTGAACGCTTAGGTAAATCTTGCCTTACATATTGTTTTGTTTGTGTATCCATTAAATAACAACCTAAACCAATACTCATGTTTAGCATAGAGGCATTCGGTGACAATGTTAACTAAATAATGACCAAGGACACCTGCAAGTCTCGACTTCCACCGGCTAAATGGGTCACCGTTGTTGTTACAATATTGAGGACAGAACATGGATGCAATGATGTAAGATCGAACCGAATAATGCCATGCTAGAGTTTGTTACTCAGACATCAAGCACAAGATAGACCATGTTAGTCCCAATACTGGGATATTTACTGCAAAAAGATGTTATTGATCCTTTTCTCCTAGCAAGGCCATTAAAACCACCTGTTAAAGACAGAAACCACTATCTATACTAATATTAATATATAATATTATAAAGCTGAAGAGTTTGTTTGTTTGTATGTTTCTTTGATTGAACGTGCTAATCTCAAGAACTACTGGTCCGAATTGAAAAAATCTTTTTGTGTTGGGTAGCCTATTTATCGAGGAAGGCTATAGGTTATATAACATTACAATACAACCAAGAGGAGCGGAGCAGTAATGAAAAATGTTGCAGAAACGGGAAAAATCGCACGGGTAGGCGATTCGACGCGACGGGAAAGGTCGGGGGAACAAGAAATTTAACGCGGATGAAGTCGCGGGCAGAAGCTAGTAAATAATATATGATAACACTCTTAAGCTGTGTTAAGCAAATCAGTTGTTTCATACAAAAGCTTTAGGCCAAAAGGTTTAGAACAGCTGTTTTTAGGGTTCCGTATTCTAAGGGTACCAAAACGGGACCCTAATACTAAGCCTCCGCTGTCCGACCATCTGTCTGTCCTATTGGTAGACAGTTAAAATTTTCACAGAATGTGTATTTCTGTTGCTGCTATAATAACAAATAATAAAAATAAAAAACAAAGTTAAAAATTATAGGGGTCTGCATGCAAGAAACGTTTTTTGCTATGTGGTACGGAACACTATGTGTGCGACTCCGACTCGTAGCTGGCCAGTTTTGTTTTAACAACCGACGCTAAAGTTCAATTCAATCTTTGGTTCGGGAAATGGTTGAACGTGAGATTTGTATCTTCAGAATAAACTATTTTTTTTTGTCCTAAAAAGTTTTTCTTTCCTGAATTAATAATATGTACCTATTACGTAAAATGTATAAGAAATTGCGGGTGTGGGTAGCGATGAGCCTTGAATAAAATCACACTTTCCAACAAAAGTAATATAAGATTTCCCCAACTACACAAAGTTACTAAGTGTGATTAATCATTAACATAACTAACTTTTGTAATAGGTTTCAATCTTACTAGATGTCTAAATAATTATAATCATGAAACTGTATTATTATTGGAGTTTATTATTAATATTTGTAATGTTTCACTTTATTGTATACTATGTTTAATTCAATTAGATGCTAAGCTAAGGTAAGCTGTGCTTGTTGCAGTCAGTTTTTGGATGGGTGACTAGAGACAAAGAGACAAGGACAGAGCATACTATGGAACCGAACTCACAGTGTGATTCTCTCTCACTTATGATCCCGCATGCTTTATTTCTCAGTTATTGAGTTGTTCAGGTCAAATTGGCAATCACTGGTTACTAAATTGACGATGTGAACATACTTAACTACGTACTACTAATGACCAGATTCTGCTCGCGATTTCGTCCGTGTGAAACCCAGTCCCCAACCCACCGCGTCGCATACCATTGGGTATATTACATCGTGTTCTTTACGCGTTTTTTATTTTCTTATTGCTCGGCTCCTGAGGGTTGTAGCGTGATAGTAAATACCCTATAACCTTCCACAAAAATTGGGCTATCAAATGAGAGTATATTTTCGAAATCCAACTGACAGTTATGACAGTGTTACAGTTATGGTGTGATATTAGCGAGTTCAAACGAAAAAAACTCTTTAGGTTTATTATTCAATAAGTATTAGTACAGAATTAATTTAAATTGGTTCAAATGACGCTCTTCATTTTCCTTTTTTTAAATAATAATGCTAAAAGATGTACTATTAAAGTATTGCATCAGGTAGGTACATAAAAATCATCAGTAAAGGCGGAAATATATATAAAAAAACAACTATTGTTGAAAATACACCATATGACGAACCATTATACTCGAAGAAGACATTTCAGGCTGTAGAAAAGCAATAACTTAACAAAAAAATATCCTGAATAAAATGGCAGCGAAAAGTAAGTTCCACAACATTTATTACAGTCTGTTAACCAGCAAGACTTTCCACCAAGTTATCCCATCGCTAATTGAATCGATACCCTCTGTATTATATCGATTAGAATTGTGTGACTTATCGTAACTCGACAAAACTTATCGAATACATTTTCGTCGACGCAAATGGAGTTATCTTTTGTGTAGTGTAAACGGATTCGTGAGTATTTTCACGCTTGCGTGAGCTCGTGGGGGGAGCAGAGATACTTTATTAGGTGTCAATCATAGTTGTGAGACTGACGCTCGATATGAGGCTTTAGTGAAGCCAATTGATTCGGATTATTGGCAAAGTGGATTAGATACCTTACCTACCGTGTACCTAGTTTACCCTTTGTGAATATTATGTTAAACAAAATCATTTTAAATATACTCAATGAATAATAACAGTCTTTTTCAATACTACGTTCTCGTTCCAATTAGTAAAACCACATTTGCTTGCATCTATAAAACGCTTTTAATAATGATCACTGTTTTAAAATACAGTGCACAGGTTGCAAACGATAGCGTTGGCATTTACCCGATACGCTCGCCACTCACTAATGTAGCCACGAAGATGCTACGCGTGTAGCAACGTAGCGACGTAGACAGCTGCTACGTGCTACGACATTCGGAAAATGAGCGTACTACCGCCACCAATACGACGTACATTTATTAACGCAGAGAGAGAAATACACATAATTTTAAATGTAGCGACTTTTAGTTTGTTTTTTCAATGCAGGTGTGCTAATTAGTCGTTTAACATAAAGCGACTCGGTACTAACAATTATTTTTGCTGCAGCTAGTAACACAAAACGCAAACGTACATTTCGCATCACATTTCAATGTAAATAGTTGCTCTGTAATCATTCTGGCACTTGTTAATTAGTGCTTACTTCGGGGGAGAGAATTTATGTTTATATAACAACGCAACGGTCGGAATAGCAAGATGAGAAACAAGAACAGTGTCTGTAATTAACATAGTAATTATAGGCTCCTAATTGGCTCACTGTTCATGCCTTGAGTATCAAACGGGCGTGACAGGACTAAAGAGTGGCGGGCTTCGGCGTCAGTATTATAGCTCCGACATTTAATTAAGTAGATACCGTGGCATCAATGCGTTGACGGCTACATGGAACGTGATTGCGCTTAACGCCAAAATATTAATTAATATAAGCCGGCGATAATATGACATCGAGATGATTCGACGAAATTTTCGAGACACTTAATGCTTACAAAATTAATTTTCTTATTGTTTTGATCTTCAATAAAGTACGTTGCTAAGCAAGTCGTTCGTTTATTAATATTATTATACTATTTATTGCTTGTGTTTTTTTTTTATATTGTGACTGATAGTCATAGATATTATCGTCATCATTTGTGCCAAAAGACTCCACTCTGGACACAGGCTTTCCCACAAGCTCCACTATTTCGACTAGTTTTGTGCTTCCCGCATCCAGCGGATTCCTGCGGCCTTCACAAGGTCATTGGTTTATCTTTAGGCCCTCCAGGCCTTCCAACTCTACGTGTTCTGGTACGCGGTGGCCACTCCAGAACCTTTCAGCCCCATCGGTCATCTGTTCTGCGAGCAATGTGCCCTGTCCACTGCCACTAAAGTTTGGCAATTCTTCGGGATATGTCGGTTAGTATGGTTCGCCTGCGGATTTCTTCATTCCTGATTCGATCACGTAGGAAAACTCCAAGCATAGCAATCTTCATTGCTCTATGTGTGACTTTCAACCTGCTAATAAGGCCCATAGTGATCATCGAATGATAAATAAGTATTTTAAAGAAAATCACTATCACTACTGACCTATTAACATTTCGTACTACATGCAAGAACCAGTCACATCTCCGTTTCTCATGTCTCCTAGAGTAAATTTATCCAAGACGGGTGAAAATCGAACGTCATAAATTACATCGAACGTTCATTCGCAGTTCAACTCTTCATTCGTTCACTTCGAAATTCAAAGTTTCATTCATATTGCCTCAATCAAAAGTACAGACAGGCTAAGACTTCTTACTTTTGTAATAGGTGCCTGCCTTTAGTGAACGCTCCACATTTAAACTTTACCTTACTTCATCAGCGGAGCAACTAGAAAAGCGCTCTTCGGTAAGTAAACAGTTGCAGTGTTGTGCTCGGTTTTATCTAACAACGTTTAATATGGTGATAGAAGATTTTGCAGGTTACTGTAATGCTTTTCAGATCTTATCTACAAAAGCCGCATATCCAATTACCTATATCCGACAGTACTACTACTACTACATACGGTTGTCTGGTTAAATCTTTTACGAGTAACCATGCCTCAGCACGTTTTGTAAATCTTCATGTTGTAGTTACAAGGCATCACCCCTTGTTTCCCCAAAGGGTTGGTCAGAGGTGTATTTATAGTAGGTACATCCAAATTTCACCAGTTATGTTTAAGTCCCATATAATAAGGGGCGAGCCTATTGCCATCTGCTAGGGTCGCGAGTATTGTTCGAAAGAGATACCATGGCCCTGGCACATGGGCAGCTGAAGGAACACGGGTGGGTTTTACTCAGTAAAAGTCTGACACGCCCTTCCGCTCCACTCAGAGATGTCATTTGACGAAATCCCTCCCCCAAAAAAAAAAAATGCTATTGCCATCAACCGGGCACAAATCTAAACAGAAATTCCAGATAGAAAAGCCCAACTTTGCCCGAGCCGGATATCGATCCCAGGACCTCATACCCAGCAGTAACGGTTGCTAACACTAGAATAACAAAGCCGTCAGTAGTCGTTCTAGTTTTAATTTATAAAAAACCGGCCAAGTGCGAGTCGGACTCGTGCACCGAGGGTTCCGTACAAACCTGTAGGTATTCACGGTTTATGCGTAAGGTTTATATTTATGAAATTAAATGTTTTCTTTTTAATTTTTATATTTCAGTTGATTGAATGAAAGGTAAATTGCGGTTTACGATTTATGACGTATTAAAAAAAAAACTACTTACTAGATCTCGTTCAAACCAATTTTCGGTGAAAGTTTACATGGTAATGTACATCATATATTATATGCACAGAGAATATCAAAAAAAGTAAAAGTTCCGTCATATTGGCACACTATGCATGACTATTATTAAAATTAACTATTTGTTTAACATTCAGTTTTTCTTGAAGAAACTTTTTCCCCAACCTATTATTTTATCATTCCCTTATTTTAGAAGTTACGGGGGGGGGGGGACACATTTTACCACTTTGGAAGTGTCTCTCGCGCAAACTATTCAGTTTAGAAAAAAAATGATGTTAGAAACCTCAATATCATTTTTGAAGACCTATTCATAAATACTCCACACGTATGGGTTTGATGAAAATTTTTTTTTTGAGTTTCAGTTCTATGTATGGGAAACCCCAAATATTATTGTTTTTTTTTTTCTATTTTTGTGTAAAAATCTTAATGCGGTTCACAGAATACATTTACTTACCAAGTTTCAATAGCATAGCTCTTATAGTTTCGGAAAAAAGTGGCTGTGACATACTCGGATAGACAGACATGACGAATCTATAAGGGTTCTGTTTTTTGCCATTTGGCAACGGAACCCTAAAAAGGGTGACATTATCTGCATTGAGTGCTATATTAAACTTTATTGAGTACTAATACACAAAGTACAGCCTTACCGGATTGAAACCTAGCTCCTCTCTTTGCTGTAAGCCTTCAAAGAGTAACGTTTAAAATTACGAACCCTTTACAAAACAGTATTGAGTGATATGAAGATGAATAGCAGTCCATATTAAATTGGATCCCGTGGTTCATTGATTTTCAATTTGTATGGGGCGTGCAATGTTCGTTCGGGAGGACATTTGGGTCTCAAATAGGGAAATAAATCTATGTTGAACCTACTGGTGTTGCGAAACAAACCACTTTGCGAAACTATTAAGCCGGTCTAGCTATTACACGATTTAACAACGGCGTAGATTGAGTTATAAATGGTTATTATGTTGAAGGGGTTCTTGCTAAATATCTGCGCAGAATGCGTGGCCAAGTGTAGATACCTATATGATGTGGTCAATTCGCGAATGGGGGTAGATTGTTTTTACAAAATTCGCAAATTAATCTCAGTTTCAAACAGTCAGAAATATCTCTAATCTTCTTAAATTTAAGAAAGTTTTTAACATTAACTGTCACCGAAATGAGACCGCTTCTAGATCTTGACCGTTTTTAAATAGTGCGATTTGGTTTTCGAAAAGTTGATTTTGTTTTTAAATAAATTTATGTTCTATAAAGAATATTACAGAGAAACCAAAATAACCAGTTTCATCGTGGTATATTTGGTTTTTCTCAGCATTCAAGTCAGAAAGCAAACTCTGTGTGTGAAATGCTGATATGCATCGACATTGGTTGGAATTATTGCCGATAAAATAAAAGTGGTCTGCGGATAGCCTGATGTTTCAGAATTTTAAAGTAATACCCTAACATGTGCGTCATCGGTTTAATGCTCACCAGCGCAATTACTGTGGGTGGGGTATTGGGTTCGATCCAGTTCATCATCTGCCTAGTCTTTTCTTTACTTTGTTGGGGTCTAGTCCAGACAAAATGTTATTCCTTAGTGGATTTATAATGTCCCCATTACTGGGACACAGGTCTTCTCTCTGTGAGAGAGCATGGGCCATAATTCACCACGCGGGCCTGGTGCGGGTTGGTGGGATTTTTAGGGTTCCGTTGCCAAATGGCAAAAAACGGAACCCTTATAGATTCGCCATGTCTGTCTGTCACCCTGTCTGTCTGTCTGTCCGTGTATGTCACAGCCACTTTTTTCCGAAACTATAAGAGCTATGCTGTTGAAACTTGGTAAGTAGATGTATTCTGTGAACCGCATTAAGATTTTTACACAAAAATAGAAAAAAAAAAACAATAATATTTTGGGTTCCCCATACATAGAACAGAAACTCAAAAAAAAAAATTCATCAAACCCATACGTGTGGGGTATCTATGGATAGGTCATCAAAAATGATATTGAGGTTTCTGATATCATTTTTTTCTAAACCGAATAGTTTGCGCGAGAGACACTTCCAAAGTGGTAAAATGTGTGTCCCCCCCCCCCCCCGTAACTTCTAAAATAAGGGAATGATAAAACTAAAAAAAATATATGATGTACATTACCATGAAAACTTCCACCGAAAATTGGTTTGAACGAGATCTAGTTATTAGTTTTTTTTTAATACGTCATAAATCGTAAACCGCAATTTACCTTTCATTCAATCAACTCAAATATAAAAATTAAAAAAAAAACATTTTATTTCATAAACCGTGAATACCCACAGGTTTGTACGGAACCCTCGGTGCGCGAGTCCGACTCGCACTTGGCCGGTTTTTTTTTGTTTTAGAACATGACGGTTTCTTCACGATGTTTTCCTTCACCGTTATGAAAGCAACGTTTGAACCCACGACCGAACTCATAAGTCATGGTCATTACCGCTGGACTACCATGTATCATAGTAAAAATATGAATTGAACAAGTCGCATTATTCCTTGACCGGATTTGAATCCGCAACCTCGTACACAGTAGGCGGGACCTTAACCAAAGAACCGTCACGCTGTACAGAAAGTAAAACTTCTATATCAGTTGATTCTATCTACTTATATAGTTTCTAATATTTCAATAAATAAAACGATATGGTGGTGTTTACGTTTCCACCTATCAAAAGCGTAGGCATGATGGTATGTTAAGTTATAGCCAAGCGTGTATATATGTTTTAACGTTGAATTTAATTGCTTCACCGGTGTATATTTGGAAATGATCCGTCACGACGCGGTTCCCTGACGTGACTTGAGTAATTTATTGATATACATGTTGCATGTTGAATATTATTTAAGTATTTATGAGAAGGTAGGCGCAGGTGATACATCAATCAAAAGAAATCGTAGCAATATTTAACGATGTTTGAATAAAGTAAGTACATTATTTCTTTCTTTATGTAATAAACACCTGAGTAAGCATATTGCTCTCTAATAAATATAATTAAACGTACATTTAAACTTCTTATACAAGGTAATTTTTTATCCAGTGCGCAAATTTTAACAAATTAAACTTAAACGAGTTATAATAACCATGCAATTTTTATTTTGATATATCTTAGTACAAAAAAAATTAAGTTATCGTTAACGGAAGATGTCTATTTTGAAACTGCTTTTTATGGTAACTTGCGCGCGGTGCCGGCGCGGCAGCGAAGGTGAACGACCGACGACCTGTTCAATCGGTCAAAATTCTAAGAATTTCGAAGTACCTACGCCGGCGCGCGGTTACTGACCTATTAGTACCTACCAAATGTTCGATCGGTCAAATTTCTAAGAATTTCGAAGTACCGACACCGTCGCGGTTGCTGGCCTATTACAATTGATCGAAAATAGTATTAGGAAATATGTAGGGTGTCCACAGTTTACTGATTTAAGGTCGGATAAAAATAAAAATAAAACGTATTGAAAAAAATGTTTAAATGTGTTCTATTACTGATACTGAACCACCAAAAAAAAATTGCGCACTGGTTATAAAATTATCCTGTATAAATAAAGAATGATTACTTTATACAGTTACAACTTAATTTTATAGATCTTAATAATATAAGCTCGAAATAGAAGATTCCGTTGGCAATTAAGTTAGTATTTTGGGATGTTTGAATATTTGTTGTCACGGAATTACCCGCGCACGCAATTTACAGCTGAAAAGATTTGGATTCTATTATTAAGTACATTTTGCATAGTTTATAACCTTTTTTTATATCGACGTGGAAATCCTCATAGCTGTCCTCCGCCCTGGGGTGGGCAGAACTATCGCCCCTGGACCCATTTAGGGGGGCTGGAAGAGGGAATTATCCGCCCTCCACCGACGCCCGGTGTGCCTGCTGCAGGTCGGGTGAGTGGAAGAGATCTCCCACTCCCTTTCCGCAGCCTCCTTTTGCAACACGACTGTTTCGCAGAAGGATACCACCGCGTCCTAGGACTTCTCGCTGCCAACTATCGACTCGACCACGGCCGGCAGCGACAGGCCACTGCCTACTCCTGAGATGAGGGGTTTATAACCTGGATTAACACATAGGATTCTTTTGATCTCGGTACTAGGTTCCCGTGGGATAATTTTCGACATCTAGGCGGGTGAAGCCGCTGGCAAAAGTTATTTCAAGTAAATCCGTCAGATTTGGTTCATGATTGAGTGTCTATATAGTTCGAGCCTTAAAAAAACTAAGAAGACTGTACCTATTAAATAAAGCTGTATTTCACGTTCTTTTTACTTCGAATATTAATAGATTAATTTTGAGTTCTTACATCAGACACACATAAGATTCTTACACTCTATTAAGCCGAAGTAATATGATAGTACAAATTGAAACAAAACATGACCATAATAAAGTCTATAGATAAGCATTTTCCCAACTATTTTGGGATCGGCTTCCAATCTCACCAGATGCCGCTTAATACCTTTATTTTAAATGGAGCGACTGCCTATCTGACCTGCACAACCCAGTAACTGGGTAACACGATACCTCTTGGTAAGACTGGTTGTCAGACTATTGGGCTTCTGACTACTCGAAACGACATTCTAAGATCTACGAGTGACAACCGGGACAAACGGCTTAACGGAGCACTGAAGGTTCTCGATATGTAATGTATGGTCACCCATCGTCGAACCGTAGCTTAACTTTGATCTATTTATGTAGCCATGAGTCTCTCATATATAAATACATGTGTACTGACTGTGCAAGTACTTACTTTTTTATTGAAATTGCAACTTCACTTACTAGACCATACACAAACAAAAATCACTTATAGTTTTAGGTATTGTGAGTACGTCACTTACACAGCACACACACATTACTAGCAGATAACTTATTGATAAAAGGACGTATAAAAAACCGAAGAAATGAATTACATACATACGTATAGGTTACAAAAAAATTAAAACAAAAATGAACTATGTTCACAAATATGATGAGAAATAAAGTTATATTTAACGAAATAACGAAAAGGTTAAAAGGGCAGAGAATCGAAGTAGATAAAATTATTGGTGGACGGGTCGTATCGCATTGAGGCCTCCAGGCTCCAAGTTGGTTAAAAGCCTCGTACGGAATTGACGGAAAGGGTTATAGAATATGTCGATACACTTGGTTCGTGTAACGTTTTATTGTAGTTACCCATTAGACGGTTCATGGGTTTGGGGAGTTACAGTTGTGGCAAAGTGTTTCGCGGAACAGATCTAACAAATTTCTGCCTAGGTTCAGCTATACTTAGTTTAGCCAAAAGGTCGGGAATATTTAGTTGACCGTTAGCAATTTTATAAAGAAATACTTGGTCTGTTAATATCCTACTAATATTATAAATTTGAAATTTTGTTTGTTAAGAGGTTTATCACTCAATTTAGATTTGGTTGGTCAAGAGTTTCGAGTGCCTAAAGCTTTCATGTACTGGTAGAAAAAAATCCATTGTCTATCAATTCTGAAGTTCACGTAGGCGAAATCGCGCTCAATTTTTTTATTTTATAAATGCTGAATGAAATCTGCCCTTCACATTTGTACGCGTTTACGGCTGAGCGGATTTGGATGAAATGGATAGACCAAATCCTGGATTAGGCCATACCTAGGCTGTTTTTATTCCGGTAGTAGATTTCCGTGAGATATTATAATTTCCGACATCCACACGGACGAAGCCACGATCAAAAGCTAATGATAAATATGAAGATAGCTACAATTACCACCCACACACACGTTTACTACAAGCCTATGTGACAAGCCAGTAAACGCACGGAATGTATAACAACAAACAAGTTTCTGTACTTTCTTGGGAAACGAATTTTGTGTCTTATTATTTCACCGTGATTTAATTTGCATTTTAAAAATAGACGAATCCATCTTAAATTACCTTTGTGGGCGTGTTCTGACTCCCACATCCCACATCCTACGCGGAATTACTCCTTTGTTATTTCAGGTTTATGAACAAAAGGCTGTCGAACAATCGATGTTAAGTCGAAATAAAAGTATCGGGAAAGTGAAAGTCGTAATATTCCTGTACTAATGTTAACTGCTTGACTTTGTGTAGGTTTTCGTAGGTGTAATACTTTACCTACAGCCTGATTTACACTTCTTCAACAAAGTACCTCTTCTCGGTTAGAGTGGCCGTAATCTACCACGCGAACTCAGTGCAGGTTCGCAGAATTCACAAGTCTTTGAATTTTTAGTTATAGAACATGCCGATATTCTTACGATGTTTTCCTTCGTCGTTTTGGGATCAGTGGTGATGAAATAAATTACACAAAGTAAAACGCCTCTCTGGGTTTGAACCTAATACCTCGTCAGTACGGCCTTTACCCCTGGGCCACTACTGCTCTCCTTTCCTTGTCCCTTTCTTAATTACTATTAAGAAGAACATTATACTCAACTAAAAAGATGTAGGTCTACCCCTTCATCTTTATGGACAGTAAAAATTACAGCTACAGCTAACCATTAATTATTAGAAAGGGTGTATAAAAGTCTCGTATATTGCTTCTGGGAAAATTAATAAAATGTAGTAAGTAAAACAAGAATCTTTGATAAAAACATGGTAGGTAGTGTACTTCCAATATCTAGCAGTCTGAGGCTATTATACGTCGTATTAGCAATATCTTTCTACCTCCTGCTCGCCTAGTAATCCTGGTTACCGACTTTAACACAGAAAAAAAAAACCGACTTTATAAAGATTTATTTATAACTTTGTTCATTGCCTTCTCACTTCTTGACAATGAAATGATTAACACCGCTTTTTTTTATAAATCAGCCAAGTACGTGTCGGACTACGTACAATGAAGGGTTCTGTAGTTGGGTCGAATTTATCCCAA
The DNA here is from genome assembly GCA_947507805.1 of Aporophyla nigra. NCBI lineage: Eukaryota > Metazoa > Arthropoda > Insecta > Lepidoptera > Noctuidae > Aporophyla > Aporophyla nigra. Next base: position 13,919,871 of record OX382301.1, on the reverse strand, counting down.
GAACAAAATTTTACACTGTAGTTGTAAAACAAGTTGCCCAATATATTCCAAAAGCAAATGTAAGTTTGTACGCACAATGTTGAGCTTTTCGATGTTACTTTTAGATCATAGACTTCACCTAGGTTTTTCTGTAATCTTTAAGCAAACAACAACATTTTGTATTTCTTTTTCATAATTTAACATTTCGTAGTTTCGAAGATAACAATCTATAATCTTCATATATTTTCTTAAATTATACAAAAAAAAATAAAAAAAATTGAGACCCTCATAACAAGACCTTTCATTTGATATGTCACAAAGTAAAGTTTGCAAAGCATTCGATTGTAATTTTATAGTTGGCCCCCAAAGGCGCCCCCATATTCGAAACTCGTTTATTTATGTTATAATTACATGTTATAGTCACAGAAATTCGTATGTGTATCATATAAATTTCAACTAATTCAGTCAAGTAGATTCGTAGCAAATTTGGCTGTGACAAACAGATGTACAGAAACACGAGTGATCCTATATGGATTTTGTTTAGCAGTAGGATCTTAGGAACCCTAATAAGTATTCATAAATATCCTATTTGTAAAAATAAAGTGGAAGTAATGCAGTCAAACAATAACTTTTTGCTTCCAATATCTCGCAGAGCAGACCGGGGCCAATATACGTCGCATTAGCAATATCTTCCGGACTCCTGCTCGCCTAGTAATGGAAAAATGAGTACAAGCTGATATTGGATATACACCACAGTCGTAAGACTCGTATGTAGGTATTTCATTACTGAGAGCTTAAACGAATCGAATAAGTTTTCTGTACTGCAAACTCCATATTGCCAGAGCATTTATTAAATTAATATTGCAAATATTTACTTTTTCCGTATTGATATTGTATGATTCGTTTCTTGGAACTTTAATTTCAAAAAGTTGTGTTCTTGGTTTCCCTTTATTTGTAAATATGCCTATTGATTGAAACTACTCTCACGGGGACCATCCATCAAGTAGACTTATAAAAGGAGCATTAAAGTTACTCCATCAATTTTGGCTTTCTTCATAATTTCAAGGCTTAAGCTTGCTTATTATATTTTCATAAATAAACGAAATATAAGAGCTAGAATATTATGAATGAGTAACTTCATAAGTAATCTTTATAGTAATTAAGTAGAAAATAACAAATTAGTGTATAATTTGAAACAGGTTTTAAACTCACCCTTAAATTTAATAATATATATAAAAATCCACAATCAACCTCATCAGTAAAGAACCGTTTCGAAAGTCTCCCGCAGTAAGCGATCAGTACAGTCTACACGAAAAGTGTATTTGGTGCAGTGAGCGTGCATTGTCACCGCTCGCACGTACCGACTCATCGGTTCGCTCGCCGGCACTGCCCAGATGTATTGGTAACCTAACAGGATGTCTCGCAAATAGAATGCGGGTTGCATACTGAATACCAACATTGAACCGGCAAACTGAACGCGGAATTACCTAGCTTAAATGGAACATTTTAATAATGGGATTCTGTTACAGACGGTATAGTATACCTTATTGAACTTGGTAATGGAAATGTATAGAAATTCTGGTTATTTTATGTTAGATTTGAGAATGAGAATCAAACAAAATATAACTTGTATTTCTGTAAACTGAATGAAATAAATGAACTTGCGAGTTACTAAGAACACTAAGAAAACATACTGTAATACAGTATCAACTAATACGGGGTGTGCTGTGACTGTTGCTGCCTTATATGTCAATTGTAATGTTAACAGTATTCTTAAGGTAACATTTTTAGCATAAACAAATAAATTAAAAACTTAAAGGATTTCTGGAAACACGCGTTTTCTTAATTGAAAAGTATAGAAAAAGGGATGGCTCTTAGGTAATATATCATTTTTGAGATGCAAAAACAAGACGTCACTGTCAAATTGTTTTTTTCTAACCATCCAAAAAGTTTTATTCAATTTCAGCGGCATTCAGCTCGATAATTTTTAAGCGCATTGTAGGAGAAGGGAGCTTAGATGGCACATTACAATCAAGTAAATAAGCCTTAGTGTACACCATCTACGTACTAATAGAGGAACCCCGTGCATGGTAAATTGAAAGTTACGCGGAATACCCAGAGAGCACGCGTAGCTTCCTGTTAAACAAAGTTGTAAATAACATTTATTCACTTGCGCTGCGTTGAATTACCTGCGTAATTCCTAATCACCGATATTACGCGCAGTGCCCGGACAAAGGAAAATGTTTGTGGCTTCGTTTAATGCATCAGCCGCACACTCACACAGGTAGGAATTAATTTAGGTAACTTCACAGAATACGTGTGCTAGCATTTAAACCCTGACAAAGACATTGATATACTTTAAAATGCCTCTCATGTTTTATTCTGAGGGACAGTATAAGGTCAAGTTTTTAAGACCGTAACCGTAGGTAAGAGCAGTCTTGGGCCGCAGCACCGCGACGAGCCGGTTCGTCCCCGGACGGTCATTTCGACCCAGCATCCGAAAATTGTCACCTCGCTCCCGTCTTCATTTGCAACAAATATAGAGCCCGAGGCTGTGCAATAAATTGCTGAATTTACTTTGCCTCCTTTTCCTCAGACGTGCTATTTTTCAGGCTCTTTGTTACGTTACAAAAAAGGACACTTAGCATCAATTCTTTTCTCGGAATTGCGTTTATAGGGACGCTGCAGAAGTAATATCGTAGATTCTGTGCTCGGATTGTATCCTCGCATTTCTTTAACTCCTGGTATGGGGAATTGAAAAGTCAAATAGGTATTAAAGCTTCCTATAAAATAGTTGGTAAAATGTGAAGTTAAATGTACCAGAAAGATTGTTTATGAGTAAAAATAAAAACATGCCAACATAAGTGAGCGTAAGGCAAGTCCACGAGCAGATTGACGCGTGACATGCCCCTTAAGTGCTTTCGTATTATATCGTAATGTATATTTTATTTCTTCGCTATCAGTCATGTCTTGAATTAAACCTTTCATTCTACTTACACTAGGTACCAAAAAAATATATAGTGCATATAAATAAGTACCTTACGAGTCATAAAGTTTATAGTATGTTCTCTTATCACTGAAGTAAAATTTTATTATAAAAAAAAATCACCCATAAATGAATTTCTTTATCGCGCAATAGGCTGTTATTTGCTTGCAAGTACTTAAATAATGGGTGGACCGGTGAAAGGACTTTTATCAAACCAAGGGTCGTACTAAATCGAAGTGTCAGCGACAGAGCCCTTGTATTTGACAATAAAGGGGAATATACAGTCTCTTTGTTTTGTCCTACAGAAGGTTAATGTCAGAGAAAAAGTTTTTAATTGTCAAAAATATTGGTACCTACGCTGTGACCAACTAAATGTGTTTGCCAATGTAATACTAAACCTATTTGCAGGCTTTTATTTTTATTCAACACTGAGTGAAATACGGAGCAATCTAGGCATAGATCAAACAATTTCGAAATTCATAGAACATTTCTTAATTACCTTGACATTCAAACCGTGACGCGAAAAAATGGTAAAATAGGGCTTAAAAAAAGGTTTACACAGAAAATCTAAATTACATTCCGAGACAAAAGAACGCTAACTATTGCTAATTAAAGGCTAGATGAGTAAATATAGCCCAACTCAGCTTTATAGACCCAAATAGCCGTAACTAAGAATTTAGAATTCAGATAACAGTAATAAATCAAGCCAATAAATTTTCTGTCTTCGGGAACGCCTCTGTCGAAAATTTTTCAGAAAACACATTGTTTCCCTTAGCAGCGGAAACCAAAAAACTGTAATAGTAGAATAATTTAAGTCGGATCGAGTTGGCACTGTTCCAATTGTTAAACTACCTATAATTATGTATGTTAATACGCGCGAGGTGGTTCAGATACCGTCTAACGACTTCCTTTGATAAAAATAAAGTTGCGTTGAAATTTTAGTTCCGTAGCTGCAAGTTTATTGCCGAATTGCGTGCAAAGTCTTGCAATCACGGGTTTGCCATCGCCCTTTATATAGACATTGATTTAATTTACATAGGAATGTGATTGAGATGATAATAACGATCTAGATGTTGTCAGTTGTAATGGATACGTATCAATTTATTTGTTCTAGCGAGTTACCACTTGCCGTAATAAAACGGTCAGTTATTTAAATACAGTTTCTAAATGCAATTGTTTTGATTAGAAAAAAAAACCCTAAATAAGTAAGGAGGTACTTTTTTGGCTACCTACACAACAGGGTATAAATGAACATTATCCCTTTTTACTTGAAAAAGAACAAACTGCAAAAAATTCCTAAAATAAATAAAACAGAGCTATTTTACTTCATAGCTAAATAAAAATACGTACTAAACAATTTCGTGATTGCCGAAAGCACTTAATAATCCCATGTTATTGTTTTGTAATAATGAAAACGCTTTCAATTAAGAAAAATACTTCAAACAAAACCCATCGAGGAGGCCCAAAACGATTACATTAAAACATTTCGATTGGGATTACGGAAGCTAGATTTCCTTTTGCAAAATCTCGATTAATGCACAAAGCTGTGTGTAAAAGGTGTTCTGGCTCTCCAGTGGATCATTAACAAAGATTTTGCGGCGTCGACATCAGTTACACTGTTTTATATTTAATGTTGTTTACTCTTTTACAAGCGGACAATGTGGTAATTTGTTAAAGGATAATATTTGAGCTCGTTTATGAGAGCGTGATGCGGCCATATTTGTTTGTTACTCTGCACCAACAATACGAGGCTGTCATCTGTCAAGCTCAACCGGCGACAATATGTACAAACGGACGACGAATAAATTGCCCATCATTTATATTGATGAGTGACGTCGGCGTTATTTTAATATATTGTATAAATAAATACAACAATGTTAGTGTAGCCAGTGTTTGGGTTTTTACTATGGGTTTTGCAACAACCACGCACTTTGTTAAAAGAGTAGCAAGCACAAAGACAAAGTTATTTATTTGTCGGTTGGTTAGTAGAGTTACATCGTCGTTGCAAATTTAAAATCACCTATGTGTAAAAAGTAACTTTTCGAGAAAAACGAAAAAAACAGTTTCCTGAAAAAGAAACTGAGGAAACATTCTTATTTTTTTTAGATGTAAAGTGTAAAGGAATTATAATGTATTGAAATAGAATTTGTCTTATATCAATGTGTCGTTCAGCGTATATTTATATAAATTTAATAATTTTTCTGCACATAGGAGATTTAAGTTTCAACTTTTTGTCACATAAGTGGATTTACAGTTTATTACATCAGGCACATAGGAGTTTTCGATGGGCGATAGACATGAGATTTTTTTAAATTAGCGAATACTTTAACGGTACATTAAGATATTCACATATGAGTTTTTGCAATAAGTAGATATACCAAATCGCTTTTGAAATATATGCATAGCTCGTATTTGTGAAAACTGTGACATAGGAGATTTTAAATTTGCAACGACGATATATTATATTATATATACTTTCTGAAGTCTGAATGTAAAATACTTTTTTTCATGGTTAAACGGCCGTGAAAAAAGGTATTTAATATTCAGACTTTAGAAAGAACCATAAGAAACCATAGAACGGCTAGGCGGCTTGAGCTTGCGGGCGGCGAGCAATGGGTAGCTGGCCGCCCGGTGAGAACCAGGCCCGTGTCGACGGCGCGTAGTGTTCCACGCGCGCCTCAAAGAGATGTCAGCAGAACTGAAGGGGTCTGCTAGGACCGATGCCTGCCAGGGTCGCGAGATTTGTTCGAAAGAGATACCGTGACCCTGGCACATGGACAACTGAAGGAACACGGGTGGTAAATCTGACACGTCCTTCCGCTCCACCCAAGAGCGGGAAACGAAATTTGATGATTTCCCACCCAAAAAAAAAAAAACCATAGAACGGCTTTCGATAAAATTTGGCAGGGTGATAGAGACATCCATGATGATAATTTTCAACTAGTTTAAAATTGAAACGACAACAACAAAATGTTGTTTTTATAAAATTTAATAAATCTAATAGCAACAAGGGTAATACAATGTGTTCAAATGTTGGTCTTATATTAAAATACCAGGAACGCAGATAACGCAAAAGCTATTAAAAAGCTTCACGTGCACTCGACTTGAATTTTTGCGTGGATTTTCACATTGATTGGAGAATACAAATACAATGCAGTCATTACTTGGAATCTGGGCGAAGAGAGTTTGTTTTTGTGAGGATATCAATTAGCTCACAAAAATTTTAACCGACTTCAAAAAAGGAGGAGGTTATCAATTCGACTGTATTTTTTTTAAATGTTTGTTACCTCATAAATTTTGACTGGGTGAACCGATTTTGATGTTTTTTTTTATTTGAAAGCGGATGCTTCTCGAATGGTCCCATTTTAATTTCGGTCCATTCGGACAATGGAGTCCATGTGAAAACCATATAAGTCTTAAATTTGCATTAAGTATTTGCGCGACAAATGAACGAATAACGCGATTAGATTAGTGCAGGGTATCTACCATAACTAAAAAGTTAAAAATAAAAACTTCTTACAAAAAAATAACAACCGACTTCCCTAAAAAAAAAAACACTACAAAGTCAAAAATAACTTTAATTTCGGAAGTCGTTGGCAAAAAAAACCTTAATTACAGATCCTAAGACACCGAATTCCAAAATTAAAGTTATTTTTGACATTGTAGTGTTTTTTTTTTTAAGGAAGTCGGTTGTTATTTTTTTGTAAAAAGTATTTTTACAGTATATTCACCATATTCGTAATTGACTTGTTCTTTCTACAGTTTACAGCGTAATTTTGGTAAACAAAGAAAGAGGTTGGAAGTTTCCGAGGTATCGCTTATTTTTGCCATTATGTAAATTATTTCTCATAAAATTTTGTTTCTTTAAAAG